>OY987330.1:105649083-107062892 GCA_963920685.1 Polydrusus tereticollis | reverse complement strand
CAAACTATCTACGGCTATCATGTCAGAAAAACTTCAGGTTTTTAATCCAATACATAGTGATGAGTCAATCATTCGAGAAGAATGGCATACATACCATCCGTTTACCACTTCTTTCAACAACAATGACGTAATTGAGATTGTCATCAATCAACAAGATGTATTTTTGGATATGAGTGAAGCCCAACTCTACATTGAGGGTGAATTTAAGGAAGAAACAACTGCTGGAAAAACCGGCAATTGTTCTTTAACAAATAATGCTGGTGCATTCCTTTTCGAGTCCATATCTTATGAAGTCAATGGCAAGGAGATTGAAAAAATTAGAGATCCTGGTATCGTTAGTATGGTTAAAAGTTTGCTATGTTTAAATGACCAAGAAAGTCGTGCTTTAGAGATTGCAGGATGGAATTGGCCCAGTGGTGTACTAAAAACGTTAGAGAGCACTACAAACGAGTTTAATATACGTATTCCTCTCTCTTTCTTGCTAGGTGTTTTTGCTGATTATAAGAATGTAATTATGGGAAAACAAAAAATTAAGCTTGTACGTGCTCGACATGATGATAACTGCTATAAAAATGTTACTGCTAATGGCGATAAAAAGGCTGCCATAACTTTAAAGTCTATCGTGTTGAAAGTTAGACACATATATCCAAGCGATGCAATAAAATTGAGACTTTTAGATGACATTGCTAAAAATAAACCGATTTTTATCCCTTTTCGAAATTGGGAAATACATGAATTACCCGCATTAAAAACAACTAAGAAAGATATTTGGACTGTTAAAACAATGTCTGAACGTGCTCGATATGTCATTGTATTTTTTATGGACAATCGTAAGGATAATTTTAAGTCCGACTGTACATATTTAGATAATTTGAGTATCACCGATGTTAAATTGTTTCTAAATTCCGAAGTGTATCCATATGAATCGTTAAACTTAAACTTTAACAATAGACAGTTTACAGAAGCTTACAGGATGTACACGGAATTTCAAAAATCATATCTAGGCAAGCCGACTAGTGAACCACTAATGGATTTTGCGACGTTTGCCAAAAGGACTCTTTTTGTAATTGATTGTTCTAAACAAAACGAGAGCATCAAGAGTGCAACAGTTGATGTCAAGTTAGAATTTCAAAGTTCTGAAAACTTTTCGAATGTTGCACGTGCCTTCTGTATCATTGTTCACGATCGTATTCTCGAGTATCAAGCTTTAACTGGACAAGTAAGAGACCTTATGTAATCAGTTTGATTTGAGTCTTCAGACAATGAAGTTCGTTGTAGTCGATATTCAAGGATTTAACATACCTGAATTTTGCGCCAAAGAATTGGCTATTTACGATGGGAATAGTATGAAAAGTTACTTTTTTAAACCAGTTAAACCATTCGACACCTTAAGTAAGGCTTGCAAGAAACAAGTCAAATATCTATTTGGAAATCATCATGGTATCCTTTATAATTATGGTGATACCGATTACAAGGAGCTACATAATATCATCTACAACAATCTGATAGACGCAGACATTATTTACGTTAAAGGACGTGTTAAAGAGGAATTTTTAGTTAAAACATTTTTAGAATTAAACTGTAGGGCACCATATATTATAAACTTGGAAGACAACATTGGTGTACCAAAATTGGAGAAGGGAGATGTTGATGGTTGTAAATATCATATTTTAGATATTAATGTTTGTAGTGTTAGAAATGCCAAAGTGTTGTATCGATATATTTATAGTCTTTTACCTTAATAAATATTAAAATTTTTCAACAAGCCAGCTTTTATTTATTTCCCACGTAGCTCAAACGTTTTTGTTTCTTTATCGGGGTTGTTTTCTGTAACAGACAGGTCAACAGGGTCCGTTGAACAGGGTCTGTTAAACAGGGCTGTTCAGGTCAACAGGGCCCGTTCAACAGGGTCTGTTCAGGGCAATAGGGCCCGTTCAACAGGGTCTGTTTAACAGAGTCCGTTCACAACGGATCTATTTAGAATTAGGCTCTGTTTCGAAACTGTCAGTTGTTCTCGAACCTATGACGAAGGTAGTTGAAGAGAAGATCAAAGATCATTTAAGTAATATTCGTGCGCTGAAGAAACGTATAAAGCTTTACGAAGACCGAAAATCTTTGGTTAAGTTACTGTCAAGACTTAATATTCAAGATGAGTGTTCAAATCAGATATGAAGTTGGAGATGACGTTACAGTAACATTTTCTACTGCAGACGAGCGAGTTATCGTTGAGATTGCTGAAGGAGAGCTATATTTTTCCAATTATGATTTTGAGGAGTTTATAACTACCTACAGCGGTGTTCATGGATACTGGCCTGAAACTACTATTATAATTGACAACTACAATTTGCGTTTCCATACATACCTCGGCAGCCGATGTTTAACATTTGAAGAAAATGAGCAATACTTGTTTTGCTGGGATGAAAGTCTTATAGATTTATTCTCTAAACACATTGAGAATTTATATAAGATAAATTGTGTTTGCTTTAAAGATTAATATACTTGAGTCTTTTTGTAAGAAATGAAACTATGATTTAAAAACAAAGCATGTTTATTAAAAACGCAACAAGAACAGCTAAAATCAATAAATATATTAAAGTATAACTAGTCTTTTATTTGGTATAAAACAACTTTACTCAGGTCGACATTTTGTAAACGACTCATGACGTCGCCCTAAACACGCGACATGTATTTGCAATCTTTCACACCCCTGCCGTTTTGGGCATTAGCTATACTAACTTTGGCCCTATTGGTCCCGATCAACCCCGTTCTTTTTTTAAACGACTCATGACGTCACCCTAAACACGTGACATATATCAGCTGTCGATTTTGACATTTGACAGGTGACATCTGACAGGTGACAGTTCTTAATTGACAGGTGACAGGTGTCATTTTCGGGTCATGCGCAAGAACCCATTTCATAGACCTCAGCTACGTATGCGCAATATCCTAGGCCCATTGGTTAGTTCAGGTTCAGTATATTGAAAGCTGATGCTCGCGTTGCATAACAGATGGGTGAATGCACAAGATTGTTAATATTTTCCCACGCTTATAATATTTATTTTTATGTGAAACACTGGTTACCTAACTTCAGGTAGTACTCAGATATCAATTAGTTTGTTTTACTAAGTATATGTGTATGGTTTACACTAATTTTGTACATTATAAAATACCACCATGATCCCACTTAAGGACCTTTTGTTCCAGCAATCTAATCAGATGTGCCCCCGTGGTTTCACGTTGTCAAACATTGTTTAACAGTTTTAAGGTATATGCTCTCGTAGCGTATTTTGCAAGGCTTTGAGGTTCGGCCCCAGAGGTTTATGGTTCAATTCCCGCTGACTGCCCAAACTTTTTTTCTGTTATTTTATGTTCAGGTTAGGTACTTGGGTTTGGGTACTATTGAGAACGTGGTACGTCATCTCTCCTCCGCTATAAATGTAATACCACGTGACCATGGGTCATAAAGTTGGGTTAGAATCTTGAAATAATGAGGGTTGATAATACCAGGGGGCGCCACTTAGGCTAAGACGGGTCCTATATTACCGACATCGGATACCCTCGGGCGATCATCGGGTAACCATCGGGTGATCACCGCTCGGGGTCGCTGACCTGCCTGAGCTAGCCTCGCGAATTATGCATAGGGTCTCGCGGTATCGCCTTCTATCATCATGCGCGCCCAACGCCTGTTGTGGAGGCTTCCTCCGCCGCGGTTCTGGGGCTCGCGCCGGACCAAGTGACCACGCCCTAAAATGGCGATAAAACTGCGGATTTCAGCGCAATGTTATTTCTTATGGGATTTTGAGTTGGGAGTCACATTGCTATACTACTGTAGTTTTGGGATAGGCAAAAATTAAGTAATGATAGAACATCGACAACCAAGCTCTCATCTGGGTTTTTTGATCTAAGAAGGCTTCCAATTATATCAACTGTTTCAGACTTAGGGACAGTGGTAAATAGGTTTGTCACGTCGAAGGAGACCATTAAAGAGTTTTGTCGTAAGTTTAAATTTTTTAAATTGTTGACTAGATCTGATGTATTAAGAATTGTGTGTTTGGGTTTAAAGTTTGTAATGGATTTGATTAGATTAAGTGTGAAAACAGAGAGTATGGAGATTGGGGTATTAGTAAAACTTACCACAGGTCGTATAGGAGTGTCAGGTTTGTGGATCTTTGGTAATCCGTATAGGCGTGGCATGGTAGGATTGCTGGAAATACACGTAGACATTTGGTTCCTGAATAACTGCATAAAAGAAGGCGTCACCCCAGTTTTCGCAAGGGTTAAAATTTCAAAAAACGTCTCTTATCATCAAAAATTAGGTTTAGAACATAAAATCATCAGGTCACATATCTGTAAACACTACGCTAAGTTAGATTTTCTGAATTGTCAACTAAAATTAATTTTCAATCAATTAACGACTAACCTTGGGTATGAACAATTTCTAAACTTCTTTAATGAAATAACTGACGAAATCACTAACATTAAAAAAACCAAATTCGATAAACTTAACTCTAAATTAACATCACTCATTAAACAAAAAAGTTCTTTTAACAATGACAGACTCAAAAAGAGTAATAAATTCTCAAACTTTAAATTTCACGACAGAATTAAAAACCTTTCTGATACAGTTTTTGAGGAAGGCGAAATAGAACTACTAAATATGGGCTTAAAATATTGTCTTAAAACACCGTTGTCAGATGATGACATCTTACAATATGCTGTAGAGATGGATGTCATTATAGAACAAATCACAAATGATCCTAATCTCAAAAAATCTATAAGGAATGACATCCACAACATTTTATATAATACAAAGAAAAATCTCCCAAAGGCCAATTTTTCAGTATCTTCTTTCAGAAACAAAACTCTCAAAAGTCTCAAATCCAAAATAAAAAACCAAAATCTAATCATCAGCAAGGCAGACAAGGGCAGTTGTGTTGTTATATTAACTAAACAAGATTACATATCTAAAGTAGAAAGTTTTTTGCAGGAGAACAATTTTAAAATTCTGAGGGACAATCCTCACGATAGATTCATTAGGAAAACAAATAGATTCTTAAAACATTTTAGTACATTTTTGGAAGAGAACGATGCACCTAGACAGACCATTTCCAGCAATCCTACCATGCCACGCCTATACGGATTACCAAAGATCCACAAACCTGACACTCCTATACGACCTGTGGTAAGTTTTACTAATGCCCCAATCTCCATACTCTCTGTTTTCACACTTAATCTAATCAAATCCATTACAAACTTTAAACCCAAACACACAATTCTTAATACATCAGATCTAGTCAACAATTTAAAAAATTTAAACTTACCACAAAACTCTTTAATGGTCTCCTTCGACGTGACAAACCTATTTACCACTGTCCCTAAGTCTGAAACAGTTGATATAATTGGAAGCCTTCTTAGATCAAAAAACCCAGATGAGAGCTTGGTTGTCGATGTTCTATCATTACTTAATTTTTGCCTATCCCAAAACTACTTTTGCTTCAACGATAAATACTACCAACAACCAGACGGACTCGCCATGGGAAGTTGCCTATCTCCATTTTTGGCTGACGTGTTCATGGATGCTTTGGAAAATAATCATATTATCTCAGCAAATAACCCAGAGATCATCAAATGGTACAGGTACGTAGACGATTGCTTGTGTTTTTTAAATTGTGATACTCATGGAGCTAACGAATTACTTTATAAACTTAATACCATACACCCAAACATATCTTTCACCCTAGAAATAGAAACCAATAATAAAATCAACTTCTTAGACATTTCCATATCAAAAATAACTAACAATTTACAATTTCAAATTTACAGGAAACCAACCCAAACTGACCATGTCATCCCATATAATTCAAATCACCCTCAACAACAAAAACTAGCTTCTTTTCATTGTTACATAAACAGATTGGTTAATATCCCTCTATCAAAAAAGAACTATCATGACGAAGTCAACATACTAAAACAAATAGCTTACAACAACGACTATGACCCCAACATGATTGACACCATGATCTCAAGAACAAAATACAGGAGAATCAAAAAAGAAATTTACCCTCTTATTCAACCCAACAATAATAGATACATTGCCATACCATTTCTTGATCAAGACACCAACTCCAGCGTTACACAAGTACTACGCCAATCTGTCAATAACCTGGGTATTTATTTTAAAACTAAGAATAGTCTGTCATCTCACATCACCAATTCTAAAGACAGAATCAGTCATCTTTCAAAGAGTGGTATTTATAAACTCAATTGCAACTCATGTAACAGCACTTATATAGGTCGCACATGTAGACCCCTAAAAACACGAATAAAAGAACATCTTCCTAGATCCTCATCTGCGTTTGGTGAACACCTTAAAGCATCGAATCACAACTTTAGCCCAACTTCGAACTCTAAAATTATCCACAGCATCTCTTCCAAAAATTTCAATAGACTTGATTTCCTGGAAGATATAGAAATTAACATAGAATTACAGGGCAACTGCTCTTGTCTGAACACACAAGTAAGCCTGAATAGAAGTTACGTCCCATTACATAGACGCCTCCTCAACTAAAAAACTAAATCTAATACAAATTAAATTAAACTCAAATTTAAAATCAATTTTCAACCAACCTTAATCAAAATTTATAAACCGAAAATACTTTCAACCTTAATTCAAATTTAAATAACCCGCTCTTTCGATTTCGACACTCTCAACAATGTCAAAGTCAGTGCTGTCACTCGTTACAATAGAAATCAGAAACCATCATACCGCCAAAATACTTCGGCTAAAAGTTACAATAAAAATTAAAATGACCTCTTAGTGGTTCATCCCCAAAGTTTCGTCCCATATACAAGTATTTTAATGTGTTTTATGTAGTGTTCTTTGTAATAGTTTTAAAGAAAAATGTCCACTAAAGTTTGTTCAGCAGTATTTCCTTCCTGGTTCCTGACAAAGTGAGTACATAACCCTAAGAACACCATGCTTTAGTCAAAAATTAAAAATTTTAATACATTCAACCTAATTATATAATATAAAATTATAGAATACTTTTATAAAAAATTTTTTACTACATTCAAACTTACTCAGATGTCTCCAAAGGTTTTTTCCTCACTTTCAGGAAGCACTGATGATGGCTTAAGGCCGAAAGCGCTCTGCATTGAAGTTAAGATTATACACTTAATACAAAACATTTCATTTCTAAATTTTCCAAAGTGTACACAGTCACACTCCCCCCCTAAATATTAGAATGTCATTTTGTGGTGTCAAGGTCGCATTTCGGGCTTCGTTGTCATCATTGAGGCTTATAGTGGATGTTCCGCTTCCAAACTCAGACGCAAAATCACTGCAATACGTCAAGGTTGACGTCGAGCTTGCAGCAGAGGACAACACATTATAATTTTGCTCTGCTGGTTTCCACGTTTCGTTACTATCCAGAACCATAAGAGTTTCTTGCTGGAGCAAAAGCAATATTTCATCATCAGTAATTTCGGTTCCATCTTTTTCAAGAACTAAATTGCTACCATTTATATCCATTTTTTGAGATGCTAAAAATTAAACCGTATATAACATTGGAATCATTTTTGGGACAAAAGTTGTCCCCCTTACAAACAAAATTAAAGTGTTTTTGGGTTTTTTTTTTAGAACAAAATTTATGCCTTGTGGGATGTTTTCTATATGGGATATATAGATAAGAAATATAATACTCTTCGTAAAAGCGACAGAAAAGAACGATGTGAGTGGGGGGCCCTTAAGTCATACTTGCCTTGAAGGATAACATGGTTAAGTATGTCGACAGTTCCATCCTTAATGGCGACAAATTTTTTCTTAGTTCTATTTTCATTCCATACTTTGAATACGTGTGACATTGTGCTAAAAATTATTAATCAAATTAATAAACTTAAAATAATTATATTTTATCATGTACCAGTGAGGGCCCAAAGTCTGGAAACCTTGAGATATAGACTATATACAAGTTAGGCAAAAAAGTTGTAGATAAAAGTTGTATAGTTTCTTATGATTTATGATTTAAAAATATTTCGAAATGTACAGGGTGTTCTAAAATTAAGTTACAGGCCAAAATTTCAGAATCTTAAATGGGACACCCTGTATATTAATTTATTTTTGGGGTTGTTTTTTATATTTAGACAGCATATATCTCGCTTATGAAGAGGGATAGAAAAAAACGGTAAATACGAAATTTATGTAAACCGCCAGAAAATATAACTTTTATTATACAGGGTCTATACACAAAAGTTCTGGCAGATACAACTTGCATTTTATTAAATGGAACACCCTGTATATTTTTTAAAAATCGAATACTTGGGCGTTTGTCTTTTATGGGTATATTGTGAACTAAAGGAGATGAAAAAAATCTGCCCTACCATCCTAGTATTAATTTTTCGAGAAAATAACAATGACCAGACCAGATTTTGGCTAAATTGATCGATTTTGAAGCTACAGGGTAAATTTACAATTTTGCCAGAAACTCGGCCAAACTCGAAAATCGCCCTGTAGCTTCAATACCGATCAAGTTAGCCAAAATCTGGTTTGGCCATTATTAATTTCTCAAAAAAAGAATCCGAGGATGGGGGGTCAGATCTTTTCTATCTCCTTTAGTTTACAATATAATAAGAGAGAGAAGCAATTTGGTCCACCCTGTACATAGGCATGAAGTTAAAAAATATTTTCTTGAAATGGCACTTTTTTTTATTCTACATGAATTCAAGAGGAGCCGAATTAAAATAAAATAAGTCTGTATTGTCAGTCACAGTAGCATGCACAAGTGGTTCAACTGTCAGAAGTTGATTAAAATAAAAGCACCATAATTTATTTTGTTCACCTGGCTTTAGTAAATAAAGACCAGATTCGCTATCATAGTAAATAAATGACTCGAAACCAAAAAAACATAAATTCTCAAAAGACTTGTCTAATATTATATACTTAATTTTGCAAATCGTGTAAAAAGCATCGCCTTTTTTTCCTGTGCAAATAAACATATTTTCAGAATAACAAATGTCTCTAAAAGTTACAGAACTAGATATATATTTCACAGAATCACCAAAAATGTTATTTTGTTTAATAGTAGTGGACAAATTTTTAGGAAACTGATCAGCTATAAATAGTTCTGCATTAGCGACTGAAGCTTTCTCTTCAAATTGGTTACCTTGGGACACTTGTAAACTTTGCAGCATCTGATGTTTGTTTGCCAGGGAAAGTAAAACATTTTTAAAATTTGGACAATGCCTTATAACGTTTTTGAAATAACTATGTTTAGATTCGAATCGCAATGTAAACAAATGCCGTAAAGGTCCATACAATTTAGTTAAATATGGATAGTGCAAGAGGTAATGGTGTTTGGGCCTGAGCGGGATAGTTTCAAATAATTTCACTCTAAGTTCCAAATATTCCTCTATTAATGACTTCAAAATTGCTATTTGATCTATAGAAATTTGTAAGCACAACAGTAAATTACAAATTTTTCGTAAAATCAGTATTGCGTGCCAATATTCAGAATTAAACAGCCGATTGGTATCGATTTTTAAAAAAACCAGAAATGGCAGGATATTAATAAGGTATAAATTCTGTGAAGCTGTCCCAATTAATTTGTCACATTTTTATAAACCAGGAATTATATTTTTTACAAAACCTTGTGTAAAGTTTATATTTTTAATATTCTGGTTTAATAAATCATACGAAAAATGTTTTTCATGTACCAATTTATCTAATAAAAGTGGCAAATCATATTGAATAACCCCTTCAAATAAATCGTAAGCTTAGCATGGGGGAAGGCCAAAATTACAGACATGATAATTATCAATTGAATTTAAAGCAGATTGTGATTTTACTCCCAAGTATACCTGATCAGTGGTTAATGCAAAGTCGACGTCATCATCATATGATTGAGAGGTCCGAAGTTTGAACTCTTCGTTACAAACGTAAGCACATCCGAGCTTATAACAAAAACGGCACACATATTTTTTGCTACCAAAACTTTCAGAAAAACCACCAATCTGGTGACTGCCTAAGTTGTCACCGGCTACAACTAATAATGTTCCTTTCAAATGCGTTGTATTAACAACTATACCATCTCTAGCTAAAATGTTTATGTCAGAAATAATAGGTGCAATATTTCAGAAAATCCATAAGTTTTAATGTCCTTCTCAAAACAAAGTGCTACAAGTTGTATTTGATCCACTTTTGACCTTTGCCATGGGTTAATATTGGCCAGTGTCATATATACTCCAGTAACCTTATACTTTTTTCTTGCTGATCCTATGGGATTGCAACATTCAAAAGAATCCTGATATAAAATTATTTTAATGTTAGGTGCATTTTTAAACACTGAGTCTACTTTTTTAACGCAAATTCCATCTAAAATATCGGATAATACATTATCTTTTGCGCTACTTTTTGTGAAACACTGCTCGAAGACATTTTGATTCTTAAACAATAATTTTATAGTTTCAAGAACGGGAACGTAATAAAAAAAAGACGAATTGTTTTCTTTTTTTAACTGCACTTTTACAGGAGCGATATAATCAAAGTTTTTTGCATAATATCTTTTTCTTTGCCACTCTGAATTTAATTGATTATGGGCCAACCCAAAGAGACTGATGGAGCCTAAAAAATTTGTATCTATGTTATTTATTCCCTTATCACGAAGACACTTTGTTAAGTAATCTGTATTAAGATTATTAATATCATTAATACCAGCAACCATTTTTTGTATGGCATTTTTGCTAACAAAATATTTACATTCTAACGTCATAAGTAAGTGGAAAAATAATTTTAATGCAATTTCTCTTGATTCATTACACTCTAATAAATCAGCGGCTTCATTTTCCCCTCGGATATCCTCAAAAATGTCCTGATCCCACCCCCTAACAGAAGCCTCAAATGTGTCTTTATTTTGAACAAAAGTAGGGAAAGTTAGGGAGCGGATTTTCACCCCCCACTCCTTGACCTTGGATGACCTTGAACGTATACGTATGCAGGTGTTAATTTGACCTTGAATGACCTTGGCCGCAAAGGTATGCAGGTGTTAATTTGACCTTGAAATGACCTTGGCCGCAAACGTGTGCAGGTGTTACTTTGACCTTGAATGACCTTGGCCGCATACGTATGCAGGTGTTAATTTGACCTTGAAATTACTTTGGTTGCGAACGTATGCAGGTGTTAATTTGACCTTGAATGACCTTGTCCACAAACGTATGTAGTTGTTAAATTTGACCTTGAAATAACCTTGGTCGCAAACGTGTGCGGGTGTTAATTTGACCTTGAAATGACTTTGGTCGCAAACGTGCGCAGGTGTTAATTTTACCTTGAAATGACCTTGGTTGCGAACGTATGAAGGTGTTAATTTGACCTTGAAACGACTTTGGGTTGTAAACGTATGCAGGTGTTAATTTGTCCTTGAATGACCTTGATAAAACTCAATAAATACGGTATAACTTTGGTGTACCCTTCACTGTCACACAGACAACCATCGTCTTCGCTAATAATAGTTGAATTGTTGTGTTTGTTGTTGCTGTTGTCGTTGTTGTTGTTGGGTGCTACAAAAGTATTACTTAAAGGTAAATAAAAGTTGTTTATTACATTTTTAATCATAATGAGTATTTCACAAACCACCTTAAGTGAAATTAATAATATGATAAATCAGACTGTTGAATTTCCGGAATGTCGGAAGATGTCAACTTTGGAAGGGGGAAAAGTTTATATGCTTAAAAAATGGCGTGCTTAATAACGCGTTTTGGTAGAAGTGTTGTTGTCACATTGTACGATTCAACGGATGATGTAACATTTCAGATATTTTTACCAAAACGTATTGTTGATACCTTTACTGATGATATAATTGAAAACTTTAATAAAAGCAACAAATATACATTTACTTATTTGGGGCAGAGTTTACAGACAACACTTACTACTGGGAGTCATAGTCGAGCTCTATTTAGTTTTGGAACTTTAGTTTGATAATAATTTTTCTTTATCATATAATTTAATTAGTTAAAAATGTAATAAATTAGTTTTTGTTTATTTTTATAGAAATACGTGTACATCAAGTTAATCAAAGTAATGTAAGATGTGTGACGATGCTACTATTACTGAATGCCAAGATTCTTACGTGATTTGGTTATCATGTAAATTGAGACGGATGGCCCAAGACATTTTAAATTTTGCAGAATATGATGGGTCTGATGTGGAATCAATTAAAAGTCAGTATGGGAAATATATGAAAGATGCGATAAATTTTTCGACTGGAGTCCATATTTGTAACAAATATTTATATGGTTCAATTGGTATGGATACATTTTGTTTGGAAATGATTGAAGAAAAACTGGGAAGATTCCCCAATGAAATGCCACATATACCCGATGAAGTAAAATTAAAATATGATTTTATGTCAAATGAAAATGCTGTTGCCAGTAACAATGACTCTGCACCAAGTTCTACATGTAATGATAATAAAAGCAAAGACAGGGAAGAAAAAGAAGACGAAGAATATTCCTTAGCAGTTGGTTGTTGTTGTCGCCATGGAATTAAGACAAACGTGGATGGTAACAATGGTGCAGCATATACTTCTTATAATGTTGTAGTAGTCCATTCTTACAGTGGAGTAGGTAATATAGATAAAAACAAAACTTCTGTCTTCCTCCACAAATAGTATTTATTTCAAAAATTAATTTCTTTAAAAGTGATTGTCCCTACATGTTTCGACTGTACAAACAGTCATCTTCAGGGGAACTAAATCGAGTTTGGTCTCGGTTTTAGTAGTTGCCTCAAATAAATGAGTACAACTCTTTTAAGATCATAAGGCAAATGAAATTTGTTAGTTGAAGACTAGTTTGGCTGAACGTGATGGATAAGAAGATGAGCACAATTTAGAAAATATACATTTTATTATTGTATCAAAGAAATAAAATATGATTATATGTAGCATGAATTTAATTTGGGTTTTATGTTGTTTTAATGAAAGTTATACAAATAGGTACTTTTACTTCACTTACACTTTTACTTCAATTCTTTTCGCGTTTGGCGTGGCAGTGGTGAGCACTATAACCTGATTTTATTAATACAAACTTTCAAAAATACTTTAAATTTTCTAAATTATGACTTATTATTTAACACAACAGGGGCTTAGCCCCCTGTCCCAATTTTTAAAAAATCAAAACCCTCTATAATCAAAAAAAAATTTTAACGTTCTTATGAACAATTTTTTATGATAGATTTTTTTAAAGATTCCTTTTTAAGGAAAATATCTTTAATCAGTTAAGATGAAAAACTTTTTTCTTTTCTTTTTTTGATTTCTCCGCACTTGACTAAGTACCTATTTGTATAACTTTCATTATAACAACATAAAACCCAAATTAAATTCATGCTACATATAATCATATTTTATTTCTTTGATACAATAATAAAATGTATATTTTCTAAATTGTGCTCATCTTCTTATCCATCACGTTCAGCCAAACTAGTCTTCAACTAACAAATTTCATTTGCCTTATGATCTTAAAAGAGTTGTACTCATTTATTTGAGGCAACTACTAAAACCGAGACCAAACTCGATTTAGTTCCCCTGAAGATGACTGTTTGTACAGTCGAAACATGTAGAGACAATCACTTTTAAAGAAATTAATTTTTGAAATAAATACTATTTGTGGAGGAAGACAGAAGTTTTGTTTTTATCTATATAAATTATTTCCTATTAAATATTATGAACCTTATATAAGTAGTTATATTATAAAAATGTTGGTTAGTCAGAAGTAATAATGTACTTATTTAATGTATAGTTATTTTATTATAAATAAATGTTTATAACACCTTGTAATTGTTTTCTGTGTAAATTCTGCAATCATAAATTTATATAAGTAGAAGTTAAAATAGCAAATTAGTTTAGTTTAAGTTAAAGATGAGTCGAAGTAACAGCACAGTTGACAAATTTGGCCGTCAGAGGATAAATCAACATCATATGCAATTAGTACGTGCTTTACCAGGTATTGGTTTTAAACTAACATCTGACGGCCACTATGACATCGAAGGAAAGTCTTTGACTAATGTTGGCATTCCAAAAAATAGTAATGATGCTGCAACTAGAGAATATGTTATTAACGAACTTCGGGAACTTCGCCAGCATATATTTTCTACTGTAAATAAGGATATCGTAAAATATTTAAATGATAGGGTCCATCACATTGAAGGACCAGGAAAAAAACTTGATTCCGCAACAATCAAAGATTATATCAATAAACAAGTGTTGGAACTTCGTCAGGAAATATTTTCAATTGTCAATAAGGACATAATTTCTGACATAAAACAAGACATCTCATACAATAAAGGAATGACTCACTCCATTTGGGTAGAGCAACAAAAACGCCTAGACAAAATGGATGCCCAAATAAAATCCCTTCTATAACGCTAGCTACATTTTGAGTGCAATGCTAACCAACACATATCAAGCGACGAGGGCGAAAGGTCAAATGACACCTCCCTACTACCACCACCACCAAACGCTGAAAGTCACAAGTAGAGGTCATCTGTTTTATATAAATACACGTACCCAAATTATGGTGACTTAGTTTATTTCTAGCATTGCGTTCAAAATAATATTGAGTATGGAGTCACAAGTAGTAAAACAAAGTAATAGTTTGGCCATTTTCAATTAATGGTCGCCAAATGTGTTCTAATTGTGAACATTGGCAGATTGTGAGTGGGGAATTGGGGTTATGTTCTTGGTGCCAAGACGAAAACAACAGGATTATTGTGGCTGGGGATCAACCTCAAAGCCCCATTATTTTAGGGGACGGACAACAACAACAACAACAACAACAAGAATCTACTGAATTAAGTGAAGAAGAAGAGGATGCAGCAACGCAAGGATCGTTGTTATCGCAGTCATCAAGTCCGCTACCACCTGCACCGCTCGACACTTCAGATGAGGAAGCCTTCATGCATGAAGAAAGTACGGATGAGGAATATGATGATTATGAACTTAGACATTTTAGTTATAGTCCCTAAATGTTTGGTAAATTTGTTTGTTTTTATAAAATAAATCTCATAAGTATTACATTACGTGTTTATTTTGTCGCTAAAATATTACAATCATTATGAATACAAAATACAAAGGTGTTTATACAATATCTGACTTATCTATCCAAGAATTAAATTGGTTAGGAAAGCCTAACCATTTTACAAACAGTTGGTCGATGCCATTTTTTTGACGTTTTCTAATAATTTTTTTCACTAAATAAACCCTTGGACTGGTTGTCTTTTGCAGTTCTGCTTCATAAAAACATCCTTTAATCTGTTGACCTTCTAACGATTCTAATAAATATGTAGGTGGATTCGTTACGTTAACTTTTGATACTTTAAACAGCTCTGTTGACCATGATGGTGTATATCCTTTGTCAAATACACCCTTGTACTTGCTAATACGAACAATGTCGCCCAAACGATATTTTCTTTTCCTTGAAACAATTTTTAAATAATCATATGGTTTAATTTGTGTATCCGCTGTTACATCCTTGGGTTTCATTCTTATCGTACGATGTTTGGTATTATTGTAGACCTCTGTTATAGATGGTAGTATTTGTATCCATCGGTATGAACCCCTAGCTGAAAATTGCTTATATAAATTATTTTTTAGAGTTCTTATAACACGCTGAACAATTGCAGCCTTTTTCGTACTATAGGTAGAGTAATGGTTGATGTTATATTTTCTCATAAGTGCTTGAAAGGTGCTATTAAAGAACTCTTTTCCTTGATCACTCTGCAAATTGTTCGGTGCATATGATGCCTCTTTAATAATGCTCTTCATCGCATTAGTAACTTCAACACCGGTTTTGTTTTTGACTGCTCTAGCGTACACAAATTTGTAGTAACAATTAATACAAACAACAATGTAGCGATAACCATCATTCTCATTAGAATACTGTTGCATTTCTGCCAAATCAATTTGCCACAAGTCATCATATCCTTTTATTATTGTATGCCTTCGAATAAAATTTTTTCTTGCATTCCTATGTAGTTCACTAACAATTTTTAGTTTTTCTGGGCTAGGATCCATCGTATAAGGGTACACGTCTTCTTAGACACTGATGAATGTCATCAACTGTAACACTTAATATACTATTCCTTCCTCGCGAAGCTCCTCTATAATTGACATTATTTCATTATCATGTCCTGTAGGGCCAGCAACTTTTGAACTCCACAATAATCTTAATCGTGTCACCAACTCCGTTGCTTTATTCCAATAAACATATTCAGTTAATTTTGAGGATAATGTCTTTTTTGCCGGCAACAGAATATGTTTTGTTCGTTTTTTTCTTCCAACACCACTACCAAGCTTAGTTCCCATTATTAGCGGTTCAATGATTGATGTATATTTTGGCCATCTGGTTTTTCTTAACCCTTTATTTTTATCGTACTTAAGGTATGCAGCATTTGTTAAATCCAAAATATCTTTGTACGTTAAGAGCACTTTTTCATTTATTTCATTTTCTTTACCGATTAATGGTGGTGATTTAAGAAAAATCAAATCATAGAGCTCATTCGATCCATCAAATGTAGCAATATTTTTTTCCTTTTTATATAAATAAACTTTTCCATTGATAAAACGTACTTCTAGATTACCAATATATTTTTTCGTTTTATTCAACTTTTTACCAAAATGAACGCCATAGATTGTATCATTATGAGAAAGATCCTTTTCTATTCCAACCAAATAGGTATTTACACCTACAGAAGATGGGTTGTCACTTGGTCTGTGTGATGACAGTGTTTGATTGATCGATGACGATGGTGTCGCAAAGAAAGATTCAAAATTAGTATTATGTTGTGGTGAAGAATATTTTGTTTTCTGCATGATGGGTGTAGAAGTTTGAAATAATTCCATCGGTCCAATAATGTTGGACTCATCGTTGGTGGCAGCGTCCATTCTCGATGTTTCTGCCGATCCCATCGTTGAGCTGGTACTTTTTCCTGGTTTAATTACAGTAATAGATTTTTGAGGTGTTGGTGGTGTCCTGTGCTTGATAACGTTTGATATGGTTGTTAATGGTTTCGTTATCGGTTTATAAAGCTCTTCTAAATTAACATTACTTTGCACTTTAGCACTTTTAATTTGTATGCTACAGTATTAATTAAAAAATCCTTCTTTACTCGGCCCTTGACATAAATAGTGTCGACATCGTGCAGAGCGTCGTAGAGAATCGGGAAAAGCTGGTCGAGATCCATTTCACCATAAGGATAGCAGAGACCATGTCGGTTTCCATATAAAAACAACACTTGCTTCTGGCATTGATACGATAGTTCATAAAACGGTATGGATGGTTTAAAGAAGTAACTTTTCATCTGGCTTCCATCATAAATAGCCAACTCTTTAGGTTGAAATTGTGGAACGCAGAATCCTTGAATGTCGACTACAACAAACTTCATCTCATCAAAGCTGGGAGCAAACTAAATTATTTTTTTAATTCAAGACACATTTTTGAAGGATGTAGTAAAATTTACACCCCACCCCTAAAATATGGCTATAAATACGTGTGCGCATAGCAGAATGTATCACTCTTCATCCAGCCATGGACGCTACTAGACTGATGTTGACCTCGACCAGGAAGAGGAAAATCGAGGAGTATTGGGCAGCCTCAAAGAAGAAATTTGAAGGGAAACCGATCGCTGTCGTAAAGCCGACAGTGCAAGCGGCACCACCACCACCTGTCGTGGTGATAGAGGATGACGAGGTCGGGGTGCCGGAAGCACCAGCACCGCGTCGGCGTTGCCGGCGGATAATCGCACCGCGGTCGGTTCAGATCGCCAGAGGGGAACAGCCGAATTAGCTGGTTTCCCTCAAACCCCACCCAAAAAACGGTCCTTTTCAGGACCACCCTTATACTTTGAGCGTAGTTAGTTAGTTAGAAGTCCCATTGGTGGGATGATATAATACCAACAAGTGGTATTTGTTATCATCACACAGAAAAGGGATTTTCTGTAGCACATAATTCACCTTAAGGTGAATATGTTGAAAAGTTAGAATAAGATTAATTTTTTGAAGGACTCCCAGTCGTCGTAGGTAAAAATTGTATATCACTTAAAATAACGGTATCATCGCGAACTATATGACACCAGTTTTAAAATTGACAAAATGATGATATTAAGCGAGTTTGATATTGCGCATACTCGGAAATTTAATTTGGTTGGAAACCATTACGATTATAGATTAGGACGATAGGCAGATTTTTTTTTATTATCAAAGGTCCACAAAAAGCTTTTAGCAAATTTTTGAGTGTTTTATGACCCTTTGGGGTCATAAAAAGTCATAAAAGGGCCATAAAAAGTCATAAAAGGGCCATAAAAGGGTCATAAAAAGTCATAAAAGGGCCATAAAAGGGTCATAAAAAGTCATAAAAGGGCCATAAAAAGTCATAAAAGGGCCATAAAAGGGTCATAAAAAGTCATAAAAGGGCCAGGGTCATAAAACACTCCAAAACTGCTAAAAGCTTTTTGTGGGCATTCATAATAAAAAAAAAACTGCCTATCGTGAACTAACCTCAACTGCTTTAAAGGATCGCCCAGTTGTGTCTTATATTGAATTAACAATGGATTCAACGTATTGTCACTATCATAGTTTAGATATTTGTTTTTTGTAGCGTTATAAATGCTAGAATATTGTATGACTATATTTTTCCTAAATAAATATTACAAAATGGACAAAGTGTTTTATTACCTTAACTTTCGATAATAATAATAATACCATACCACAATAAAGTGGTTTTGAATAACTAAACTACGCTCAAGTCTTTATGTGGTCCTCCGAAGAGGACCTGGGGGTTTAAGGAATAAAACAACAATGGTTATACGTATTTTTCCTTTATTTCAATACATAAAAGATTTTTTTTTAATCTAACCTAACCCATATCGAATGACTAGATATATATAAGTATTGACATTTATTTACACTTACAATAACTTTAAAATAATTTACAATTACTAAACCTATACCATCACCACATCTTACTCCCAATTTACAATTACTAAGCCCATACCATCACCACACACAACTCTACTAAATAAAAACTATTACTATTATAAACCTTATTCTAACTTTACATTTACCTATTCTAACAATTTTAACCTAGCACTATATTTGTCTCTATTCCTATTAACTACACTTAAACGTTCCCTCAGTCCTAAAATTTGTCCTTTCAACTGTTCCGCTTCGACATCACACGCACTAATGTTTTTCCGCCACTCGTCCCTCTTTCCCAACACCCACAACACTTTGTCTTTTTCTTCTTATTGGCTAAAGAGGGACGATGATGGCGACGACGATGACGACAACGACGACGATGACCCCGACGACGACGACGATGCCCCACTCACCACCACACCACTTGCCTCATCGAAAGACCGCTTGAGATTTTTCTTCTTCCTCATAACGATGCGCTTTCGATGGGCTCCTTTGCTGTTCCAGTCCTTCCCACTAAGGATAGGTGACAACGGTGCATCTGTCGTGGGTGGTGGTGGCGGCTCGGATACCGGAGATGGAACTGTTGGCTCCGGAATCACTGCCGCTGCTGATGGTGGTGGCTGCGATGGCATCCTAAATTCGCCGCCGGGGAATGGTACTGGGGGCTGCTTAAACTGGAACGTCTTTTTCTGCTCATCCATTACTACCGGGACCGGCTTGGTAATGGCGGAGATACTTGGTTGCGGATGATGATTCCGCAACCCATCATATGCAGTTGATATCTCCGCCACAGGTGTGCTTAGCAATGTTTCCAGCTTGCTTCGAGGTGGTTTCACCTGAACATTGCTAAGGACACGCACCCGTTTCTCCTGGCCGTCTTTAATGTCCCGGTAGTAATCGGCCATTGCATCGTCCAGTTTTCTATCCATCCCATCGTCCAGCAGGTCATCAAACAGCTCCTCGTCGAAGTCAGCCATGGTTGACTGGCCAGCATTAACCTCCAACGCCTGGTCAATCAACCCGTCGTCGGCACTGGCAATGGACAAAATCCCGCTCCTTCCAGACATCTTCTTTTCTTCTTCTTCACACACAAAAACTAAACTAACAAAACTATAACTTAACTCTACGAACTGCTGCTGTTGTAATACTGAAGAAATATATGCAGAGCGCTCGCTTAAATAGTCCTTATCCCCACCAACACCAATTCCACCTCTCTCTCTCTACCTAACAGACATCTGACTTGTCTCCCTTTCTCGAGCGCCCTACTCTGTATCCTAATGCTTGTGACTTTCAAAAACTTAGAAGTCACCGTAACATTGACAATTATTCAATATCATACGGATTTACCCTTGATGAGTTGAAGGTCATAAGAGAAAATATAAATACATCTTTCTATGCATATATCCTATCCATATCGAAAAAACAATCCGTTGACTGTGCATCTTAAAATATTTTGTGTCTTTCAAAAAAGTTATTATTATTATCCACTAGTGTATAATGTTGCCACAAGATGAAGAACCAAACTTTTTGGCTGCAACTTATGAGGTGACACCGAAGGGGTACTACGTTCAATGTCTCAAGTGCAAAATAAGAGACTTATTTTGGATGGATGGTGACCAACTAGGTTATGTTGACTTTTTGCGAGTTACAATTATACGGTGTGTATATTGTGGCTATTTTATGTACAAAAGAAGAAGACCGGTGACAGAACAAGATATGATGCAAAGAAAATGGATCTTGGACAGTGCATATAAAAACCCATAACATTGTTTTTTTTTCCCATTGTAATAAATAAATATATATATATATACATGCATTTTGACTTACACACCACCAAAACATATACTCTGTGGTCGCAGACGCCTCCAAAATCGGAGGCGCTTGCGAAAAATCGGAGGCGAAAACGAATCCCTATGTATAACCTTTCCAAACAATCATCAAGGTCAAGAAACGTCCGTTGGCAAATTTTGTGGTGGAGGCATATCGGTACGGTACACAAGCACAGTTACACAAATGAGTTCAGCGTAATTCCACCACGTGGCGCTGCTGTTTTATACTGTATACCGCCGACTAACGGGCAATGCTTCGATTCATCCGACCATCGCTCGGTCTATTATACCTCCAGAAAATCGACAACACTGTTAGGAGGCGCATACATGCGACGAGTATATTTAATAAAACATTTAAATTATCATATTTTAAAAATAAAATACAAATGATTTGCTTTTCGATTTGTACTTGGAGGCGACGTCAAATTTATACAGATCTGGTGTTTCTTGAAGGGAAATGACCAAAATGTAGTTCTGTTCGAATTTTGACAACTTATTTTGTATTTGTTATTCACTTCATCTATTCCATTGATAAATGAAATTAATTTTACGGGTTAGTTTTCATATTTTTCAATCATTTTCTTATATTCGACATGCCGTAGGATGTCCAGGGTGTCCCACCAGGAAACCCATCGATCGATTATGGAAAAACTATAATTAGGAAAAATGTAAAAGTTTGGTAGCTTACTAATGTCGATGGGGGCCATTCGCCTAAAATACTTTCAAGAATCTGACATTTCCGGTTATACAGGAAGTCGATGTCAATTTGCATATTTTAAATAAGATGGGTGTCTCAGAATATGTGGGCAATCTCCCTGATTCAGATAGATGACATAAAAATAATTTGACAAGTTCCTATATATTTTTTGCCAACGGCTTACGGAGATACGGGCCCATAACGGACGCCCCTGGAAATCGTTTGTTTTTAAATAACTTTTGAAATAGGTACTAGGTGTAATTTAATAATTTTTTAATACGATGGTTACTAGGTAAGTCTCCTTAAAATGAGCCCTTTTAATCATATTCGGCTTGTTTAGTTTGCCAGGGACGGACTAGCTCTAACAAAGTAATACTATTTTTTTACACCCTGTACGATAAAGGCACAACTATAATATCTTTGCATAACTTAACCCTTAAACCAAAAAAAAAGGTGGTACTATTTTGATCGACATCGATAAAATGAACTGTTTACGACAAAAAAAAAATTTGTTCAATGTGGGTTTTTATTTAAAAACTTGAGTCTATGTTAGTCCAATAGACAATCAAGAAAACTTATTGGAAATTATTAACTTTCATTGTGGCGAAATAAGGACCAACGTTAAGGCATTGTGAAGGGTCCAACAATCTTCAATTCTTAGAGCTGGGCTAGGAATGCATAAGAATAGAAGGAGCTCATATTGAAACGACATCGACATACCAAATGATTCAATGAAAATCATGAAAAAAATTATTTTTTTTGTTCTAATCAGTTCATTTTATCGATGCCGATCAAGAGTATCTTTTTCTAGTTTAAGATTTAAGCTGTCCAAAAATATTATTGTTGTGCCTTTATCGTATCGGTTGTAAAAAAATAGCATTACTGTGTTAAGAGCTAGTCCGTCCCTGGCAAACTAATAAATAAGCCGAATGTGATTGAAAGGGCCCATTTTAAGAAAACTTATCTAGTAACCATCATATCAAAAAATAATTATATTACATCTAGTGCACTTTATTGGCTTCTAAGAAAAGAATATATTTTTTTCTACGAGCGTGCGAAAAGTGACAACTTTCAGCACTGATGACAGTGCTGAAAAAAAATTTTTCACTAGGGCTGAGAATTTTTTCAATCCTGACGTGTGGAATACGCTAATTTTTTGTTTGTCAGTAAAGACGTTTAAAAGAAATTACAGAGGTTCCTTCATATGTACCTATCTAATTTTTGGGTATAGGAACTGGAAAATTAATTTATTGAATGCAAGTTACTCTTCTTTCATCATTAATACCTTTTGTTAATAAAAAATAAAAATAAGTTTGAGTTTTGAATTGTATTTTCACTTTGATAATAGCAAATCTAGATCATTTTCCGCATGCTCTCGTGGAAAAAACATTGTATGTACGTACATAACACGTGCCAAAAATGTCTTTTCCGCACTGTTGACCGAACTCCGTTTCGCGTCGGTCGTTCAACTGCAGTCTCTTGCAGAAGTATCACTTTTAGCTCTCGTTATGTAAATAGCTATTTCATGTAGCTGGTGACTTTAACCTCATACTGACGGGGAGGGAGCTAGTAATTATGCATAGCTTCGTTTTAAAATTACTACTCCCTAGTCTTACCTTTATTTACTGTAAAACAATTTAGTATAGAAGTACTTGTGTCCTATGATAGTATTTCTTAAACAGGTAGATAGTTTTTTTTTTCTTCCAGGGGTCCGTCCAAGTGCCGGATGCATTTCGGCCAGGTTTGGCCCATTGTGCTCACCTTAGTTTATTCTTAAACCCACTCATTGATTCCAGTTCCTTGCACTAGTTTGTGTAGGTCAACTGGGGAGAGTGTCGGAATTTCCTCTGGTTCTAGTCTTGGTTGCCCGAGTATTTGTTGTCTTTTCCGATCCAATGACTCGCAGTGGCAAATAATATGCTGTACCGTTTCACTTTCTCCCCGCATAACCTGCAGCTTAGGTCTCCGTTGTACAGTTGCATACGGTGCAGGTGCTTCTTGACGGCCATGTGTCCTGTCAGAATTCCTGTGGTAATTCTCAGCTGATTTCTGCTCATCAGAAGTAGCTGTTTTGTTAGGTTCTGGTCTGGGTTCCCATTGAAAGATTTGCTATGGTTTAATCCCTGTCTCTTGTTCCAGTAGATTTTGTGTTGACTCCTTGTCCATCGTTTTATGACATCTCGTACTGGACCAGTGAATGTTTTCTCTGACCCCCTTTTTGCAAGTTCGTCGGCCCTTTCGTTTCCTATAATACCTTTATGTCCTGCTACCCATTGTAGTATTACTTTGTTGGCTTTTGCCAGGGCCACTAGTTCCTCTAGGCATTCCCATAACAGACTAGATGTCACTTTATTGCATGTTAGCGCTCTAAGGACTGCTTGGCTGTCGGAGTATTTGTGGATCCACGTATTTAGATAAGTCCTCCTATTGTTTTCATATGCACACTGTAGGATGGTGTAGATTTCCGCTTGGAACACCGTGAAAGACTTAGAAATAGGCATCTCTCTTCGGTTTTACTCTGTGTATCCCTGCTCCGGTACCGTCTTTGGTTTTTGGGCCGTCGGTGTACCAGATCATTGCCCCAGGAGTATCTAGTGTTTTATTGTTTCACACATCCCGGTCGTCGATTACGGTCTTGAGCGGTATGTCATAGCGATATGTGGGGTTTGTGTGGTCTGATCTCACTTCTAACTCAGGCCCCCTTATGCCCTTATGATATCGCATAAAAGTACGTGTCCAGTTCTGTGCCACCCAGAAAGTGACGTAGAACTCTGTAGCCTGTATAGTCCCATTCTTGACTCTCCTCTGATCAGCAAATGAAGTGGAGGAAGGTCCAGGATGGTTTCCATTGCGGTCGATTTCATGACCCCTGTGATGCTCAAACAAGCCAGTCTTTGTAGGCTTCCTAGCTTTGATATTGTGGTTTTCTGCTGTGTCTTTGTCCATCATACCAGTGCTGCATACGTAATTGCAGGTCTCACTACTCTGGTGTACACTCAGCCAGTACACCAGCTTGGGTGAGAGTCCCCATGTTTTTCCATAAATCCCTCTAGTAACTACCAGGGTTACTTTCGACTTCCGGATTGTTTTTTTCACGTGTTTATTCCAGGTCAGTTTGTAGTCTAAAGTTATTCCCAGGTATTTGACCTCTTCCGACAGTGGAATGTTTACTCCCTGCAGGGTAAGGAGTCCTAAGTCCTCCTTTTTCCTGCGTTATGTAAAGGGGATAATGACAGTCTTTTGGGGACTGATGTTAAGTCCTTCCTGTCCTACCCATCTTTCCACGATATTGACAGCCCTTTGCATTCTCTCTCTTACTGTCGTGTTGTATTTGCCTTGGGTCTTTATAGCTATATACAGGGTGGGGACTTCAAATGGAACGCTGCTTATAGCTGATCTGAGAATGAGATTTCACTAAAATACAAAAATACGTCCTCAAAGATTTTTTATGGGCTTCGTTTTTGTCATGTAAAAAAAAATTTGGGCGCAGCCCTAACCAACTTTTTTTTATAAGATTGGAAGACACCACTTGTGACACCTTTTTGGAAAGCTCATTGAAAAAGGAGTTTGTCAATCAATTTTTTTTGACATCTGTCAAACCATGTGCCAGAAATTTAATAAAATCTAATTTTAAACAATTATATTAACCGTAACATTAAAGCTGTAATGTCATCTTTTTAACTTTTCAATAATTGTTGAAAATGTGCCCCATTAACCAGTTGGCACAAACCTAACAGCAGCCAGTGCAAAAGTTATTGGAGGATGACTTAGATAGAAGGGTAGAATTTTGCGAAGTTATGATGACCGCATTGGACAACCGACACATTGATTTAGAGTGGATACTTTTTTCTGATGAAGCAACATTTACTTTAGAGGGCCAGGTAAGTTTGAAAGTTAAAGGGAATTAACCATTTTTCTTGACAATCACTGGGCAAAGTCTTACTTTCTAAACCGATTATTAATTAATTTCCATTTTAGGTTAATCGTCAAAATTGCCGGTATTTATGCCGACGAAAATCCTCATTGGATTGTTGAATGTCACTCTTAACGCCAAGGGAAAGTGAATGTTTGGGCTGGAATAATAGGCGACAGAATAATTGGTCCATTCTTTTTTGAACATAATTTAAATGGAGACGTGTATTTAAATTTTCTTCAAACATTTTTAATACCAGAACTCCAAAGAATATTCCCAAATTATGGAAATCTAGATCGAAGGATATTTTTTCAGCAGGATGGAGCCCCTCCCCACTTTGCAAGGATTGTAAGAGAATTCTTAAACACTGCATTTCCAAATAGGTGGATAGGGTGGCGAGGATTTTTAGAGTGGCCGCCCAGATCACCGGATATTACACCCTTAGACTTTTATTTGTGGGGGGATTTAAAAAGAAGGGTATATGTTACCAGACCTAACAATTTGGAAGAGTTGAAGGCAAGGATTCGGGCAGAGATACGTTTAATCACGCCAGAAGTTTTGGGAAGAGTAAGGGAAGAGTTTAACCATCGGTTAGGTTTGTGCCAACTGGTTAATGGGGCACATTTTCAACAATTATTATAAAGTTAAAAAGATGACATTACAGCTTTAATGTTACGGTTAATATAATTGTTTAAAATTAGATTTTATTAAATTTCTGGCACATGGTTCGACAGATGTCAAAAAAAATTGATTGACAAACTCCTTTTTCAATAAGCTTTCCAAAAAGGTGTCACAAGTGATGTCTTCCAATCTTATAAAAAAAAGTTGGTTAGGGCTGCGCCCCCTCTTTGGGGCCCAATTTTTTTTTTACATGACAAAAACGAAGCCCATAAAAAATCTTTGAGAACGTATTTTTGTATTTTAGTGAAATCTCATTCTCAGATCAGCTATAAGCAGCGTTCCATTTAAAGTCCCCACCCTGTATATGGTATCCTTCTCTGCTAAGTGAGCGTAGCAGCCCATCCATGACAAGATTCCAGAATGCAGTGGAGAGTACCCCCTCCCCCCCCCCCCCCCTTCGGGCTCCCCCTGTCACCCGTGCTGCCAAAGTCTCGCCAAGCAGATCCGTATATACAATTCTGCCCTGAAGCATACCTTCTATCCACCTGCAGCAGGTTTCCCAGTCCGAGAGCCCTGGTTGCACTAGCGATTGATGCGAAGGATGTGTTGTCGAATGCTCCTTCTATGTCCAGAAAAGCTCCAAGTAAGACTTCACTGTTTTCTAAAGCCCTCTCCAACCTGCTGATCACTTGGTGAAGGGCGGATTCCGTTGATTTTCCTGTTCTGTAGACATGCTGGTCTTGATAAAATGGTCTGTGTTCCAAGACGTCATCCCTTATATGCCTATCAACCAGCTTTTCAAGTGTTTTAAGTACGAACGACATAAGTCTGAATGCCTTTGCCACCGAATAATCTGGTCGTCCCAGTTTAGGTATGAATACCGTCTTTGTCAGTTTCCAAGATTTCGGAATGTGTCCTGTGGCCAAACTGGATCTTAGTATGAGGCAAAGCTTCGATCGATCGATTATCAGGACCGTTCCCTGCTGAAGCATTGCTGGGTATACTCCGTCTGGTCCCGGTGACTTGAATGATTCAAATGAGTTTATTGTCCATCTGATATTTTCCTTTGTCACCACTATTTTGGCAATCTGCCAATTTTCCCTGCGAGCTCTGTTAGGAGTCCTATTTTCCTCCCTTAGCTTCCAGGTCTGCGGTGATTCGTCTAAAATTCTTGAATTGGGAAAGTGTACTTGAAAAAGTTCGGTCATTGTTTCTTTTCCGGATTTAGTGTACTCCCATTGGCTGTTTTTAGGGAATTGATGGAGTTTTGTGGATCCTTAGAGAGTATTTTCCTGAGTCTGGCACATTCTGGAGTGATTTCGGTAGCCTCACAGTGCTTCCTTCAGGATGTTCTTCCTTAGCTCCCTTTTGTATTCAGTCAGGGATGCCTTGTATGCATCCCAATAACCTGAAATTTTCGCTACATTAAAGTTTTCTTCTTACTTGTTCTTTTCTCACTTCCAGATCTTTGCTCCACCAGGGCACGTTCCTGGTAGATTCTGTTATGGTTGAAGGGCAGTTTGCTATAAAAGCCAATTGCAGCGCGCCTTCTATTTGATCTGTGATTAACTCGACTTCTAGTGTATTGTTTACCGTATCTTTGATCCCTGCAAGCTTCGCATCAAGGTATAATTTATAGTTTTCCCAGTTCGTCTTGCGAGGATTTCGGTAAATATTTGTAGTTCGCTTTACGCATGTTATTTGATTCAGGTAGATAGTTTAGAGAGGACAATAAAAAATGTTGCTAACAAATGCTTGCCAACGTTTCGCTTTATTGGTTTAAAGCTTCTTCAGTGTTTTGCATTTAAAAAAGAGGGGTGAGCCAATTCGACACTAAAAACATAAAAAAAAAAACTTGTTTAGGATAAGAAGACATTAACTTGAGTGTGATTTTCCAAAACAATAATTTAAATTTTCACAAACTTTTAAAACTTTTGTAAAAAACCTCAAAAACAATTACAAGATAAATAGGCTCAACGCATCGAATTGACTCACCACTCTTTTTTAAATGCAAGCCCTGAAGAAGCTTTAAACTAATAAAGCGAAACGTTGGCAAAAAAATCAATTTAGTGCACTATATTAAATTATTTTCTTCAAAAGGGCTGGTGAAAAAAAGCTACTAACTGCATATCAGTATTTCTCTGCATACCAAGGTGTCTATTTATATTTTTTAAAACTTTGCTGTTTTCGTTGGTGGTACGATGTTTTCCACCAGAAAAGGTAGATCTAAATGTGCATCATGCAATTCTTGAGGATAATGCACATCCACTTCCAAAACATAACCTTCAGAGCTATCGTCATCAAAATTCATAATATTTAAATCTAAAATTTCGCGCTCCGATAACCATCGAAAACCGCCGAATGGTAATGCTTGGGACATACTATGACCATACAAATTTGTCGCATCCAGATAGGTAATATATGATGAACGTTCAGTTTGGTCATAGTTAGGCAAATAAGGGTTATTAGCAATATGTTTCCTTTCCGTACACTGACTTATACCTCCTCGAATACCCTTTTGAAAAAAATGGATCATATCAATATCTGTCAAAAGTTCCAACTCTACCTTGGTCATGCGCAACATACAATCAAAAGATAAACTTGGTAGGGTGTAATACTGCGCAGGATCCAATTTATAAACATTCAAGCATGTATCGCGAAACTGTTCGAAAACATCGCACAACAATAAAACATCAGATTTCAAATATAAATCGGAATATTCACCCAAATTCTTACAATTGAACAAATTCCAAACCTTTTTAGCTCTCTCGTAATGTTCGTCACTTACATGTTCTTCACGCAATTGATCGTAAAACTGATTTTCTGTTGGAAGATTTAAGTCATTCATTTTTTCCATAGAGTCAACGTAACTGTATGGAAAGACACCTTTTTGCCGCATTAAAGTGACTTGATCATTATCAACAAAATGTTTTTTTGTTTCATTAAACTCATTATTACTTAAACCGTTACCTAAATTCTCCAACGATGTTGATAAAAATTTAAAACTATCAATAAATCGAAGCTTTAAATTTTTTTTCATTTTTATACCAGTCCTTCTATCAACATAATCATGCATATAAATGCTCTTTGTAAATGAAATATACTTCTCTTTACTTTGAGCGATAACATCAATTTTATCCCCATATCTACATAGTTCCTTAATAAACATATGGCTATCATAACCGCTTAGATTATGAAATATTATGGGGACAAAATTAGGTATTTTATAATTTAAATTGCATATCGAATGTGCAGCACCAAATCTTTTTTTGCCGGTTATGTGGCAATGATTTTTTACTTTGCCCTTGATATGATCAAAAGGACGCTCACAAATATTGCAACTATCGGCATTTTCAAAATTTGTTTTATCATCGCATGTCAATTTAGCCATTGGTACAATATCTCTCAAATATGTATTATACAAATGTCTTAAATCAGTCTCAATACGATCAACGAAAACTTTTGCTGCATCTTTACCTCGGTATAGCTCAAATTTAGAAATAGAATCATCAAAAGAACATTTTATGAGATAGGCGAAAAAATATGGTTCATGTTTTAAACTTTTAGTTGTGTAAGAATTTTGGGGGTTTGGTTCTATTGTTGCAACTGGTTTTAAAACTGATTCAAAGTCTGCATAAACCACGAAAGGAACTCTCATTTGTTTTTCCAAACTTTCGAATTTCAAGATATTTTCTGGGACACTCTTACCAAATTTATCTACTTTTAACTTGGTTGTTGGTGTACTAGCTGAAATATGCTTACAATCGTTTTTTTGATGTGACAATAGAGATAATGGTGTGCCAAAGTGGAGTAGACAACCATCACAAAAGTATAATTTACCATGATGTTTTGAAATTTGGGCCGAAACTAAACGTGATAAGTTACTAATCCAACAATAATGACTCTTTAAACAGCTAT
This sequence comes from Polydrusus tereticollis, assembly GCA_963920685.1. Taxonomy (NCBI): domain Eukaryota; kingdom Metazoa; phylum Arthropoda; class Insecta; order Coleoptera; family Curculionidae; genus Polydrusus; species Polydrusus tereticollis. The sequence goes on along the minus strand of OY987330.1, from coordinate 107,032,955 downwards.
CATTACAAACATGGTCGCTGTCACCATCATCTTTTATATTACAATCTTTCGTTATAAGCAACAAATTTACATGTCTAAGTAGTTTTTTGGAAGCATATCTCAAAGGACCAACAACCTCATATTTGATTTCATTGTTTTTATATACGGATTCTAAACCATAAACATTAATCGAAATGTTATTTAGCTCCTCGAATTTTGAAATGTCACGCAATTTAACTGGAAAACTCATACCTGTTAGATTTAATACTGTCGAGTAATGTGGATAGGATGATATTTGACTTGACATTCTGGTTATTGGGAACACTGCGGAAGTTACAGCCCAAGCAAAGCAGCACTCATCTTGGTTTAAAACATTGATTACTGCCCCTCTAGATTCGATCATTCTAGGCAACTTTATGTATGATGAGCCGCCCAGAGGTGAGAACTTATTCATATTCACTTCCAGATATAAAATTTTTTCCAACGCCCAGCCTAAAACATAAAGAACAAAATTAATATCCATTTAAAAAAGTTTTACACTATAATAAGTTGTTAAATTGTTTCATACTATTTGATTTTTTTTTTGTTTTTAACATACCTGAATCCTTCTCCTGAAACTCAGTTGATTGAGCTTTCATTGCCTCTACAAATGAGTTGTAAACATCATCCAGATTACTTTCAATAGTGACTATTTGGTTCATTGTATTAAAAGACTTATCACTAAATATCTCCTGCGCCGGTAAAAAATATCGTCCCACAACTACCATGTTTATTTTCAGTGATTTTTGCACCTGCACGATTTCATTCATTAAACCCAACACCTTAGCTTTAATGTCTAAAATATTGAATAATCCACATGTTCCACTTCACTGCTTATTTGATATGTCGCGAGTCTATTTTTAAATGCGCTTTGTACAAATTGAACTCCATGAGACAAAGGAACACGAGCATTGTTTTTATGCGCTAGTGTTCTTTGATGTATCAACATCTCATTACGGGGCACAGTTACATCACATACAACACATGTATCTGCTGTAGCAGCAGCCGTTGATGCAGATCCATCGTCAACCCTACGTCGCTTCCCTCCATAAACACTTTCGAATCTACTCACACAAGATTCCCTTATATGACGCATTAAGGAATAAATGCGAGTAAAAGACACACCACACTTTTCACACACATAAGATGATTCCATTTCGATATTAGGTTACTATACTTAAAACGTTTTCTGAGGATGATTTCAGAACTGAATGCTCAAACACCACCCCAGCACGCAAATTTATACCCATTGTCAAGGTGATTCAAGGGTATAGCCCAATAGAAATTGTCAAGGTCGTTCAAGGTTATAAGGACATGTGTTCCAAGTGTTATGGTTCAAGGTCAAATTAACACCTGCATACGTTCGCACCCAAAGTCATTTCAAGGTCAAATTAACACCTGCATACGTTCGCAACAAAAGTCATTTCAAGGTCAAATTAACGCCTGCATACGTATGCGGCCAAGGTCACTCAAGGTCAAAGTAACACCTGCACACGTTTGCGGCCAAGGTCATTTCAAGGTCAAATTAACAACTGCATACCTTTGCGGCCAAGGTCATTCAAGGTCAAATTAACACCTGCATACGTATACGTTCAAGGTCATGCAAGGTCAAGGAGTGGGGGGTGAAAATCCGCTCCCTAACTTTCCCTACTAACAAAATTGTCAATTTGGCCGGGGTGACGTCGAAAAAAATGATTTCTCAAGCTTGCAACAGTTGAAAATGCTACTAAAGTTTTACACACCCCAGAAAAGGGACATTTTACATTCTCCTTTTTCTTAATGTGGGAATAAACATGGAATTTAAATCTTTGTAGCACCGAACTTTAAACAAACAGTTTACTACGGCACACTGAAATTCTAAATTATTTTTATCCACAACGGCTACTTTCTCAGAATGCAAACGTATTAAATGAGACTGAAATCCAGAAAACCTATTAAATTGTAGATTACAGTTAGCATACATGCATTTAAATCTGGCGCTAACATTGTTTCTATGCAAATACTGATGTAAATTGCATTTTCGGATACAATTAAAGGAATGCCCACAAAAAAAACATTTATACATAATGCCTACTACCTAAAATATATTGTACCAAAATAAAATATCTTACCTTTGTAATATTCAAACAAAAAAAACTCAAAACACTTTACACAGTAAAGACACCGGTCAGACAGGTCGCGACTCGCGTTGATAAATGAAATAGTTATGACAAAGCGGCACGACCGACGGCGTCTATGTGGATTCCGAGAAACCCTTTCAAAGACGTGTATTTTCGCAACGATTATTGCTGCGATTTTACATGTCACGAGTAAAAGTATAGTAATTTTACACTACTTTAGTATTTTTGTATGAAATTTACAAGTTGGGTTTGTAATCGTAGTGTAATTTTCCCAGCGAAAATGTAGCTTTTAGGGAAATTCACAAGTTACTGTAAATTTAGGTTATATTTACTAAAATGGTGTAAAAATACACCATAAAAGTGAAATTTTTTGGGAAAATTACAACAATAAACAGTGTAAATTTCTGTGATTTCACAGCCTCTTTTTACAGTACGGGAGATCAACCTTTGTCAATTGCCCTTGCATATAAGATTGGTGAGACAACCGTATTAAACAGTATTAAAGAAACTTGTGAAGTACTATATAATGCTTTAATGCCATTATATCTGTATAATGTCCTCAACATGAAACCTGGACAAATATAATGGAACGGTTTTTAGAAAGGTGGAACATGCCATTCTGCCTAGGAGCAATTGACGGCAAGCATATTTTAATTCAGGCACCGCCCAAGAAGCCAGTTTTTTAATTATAAAAAAACTTTTAGTGTTGTCCTTATGGCTGCATGTGACCATAGGTATAAATTTACCCTTGTAGATGTGGGTGCCTATGGAACTAATAATGATCCGGGGGTTTTTGCATCATCAGAATTTGGTAAGGGAATATTTAATGAGACCCTAAATATTCCAAAGGGAAAAGCTACACTGCCTGGATCTGAAACAGAAATGTTATGTTTCTTTTTTGGATATGATGCTTTTCCTTTGAATAAAAGAATAATGAAACCCTATCCTGGAAAAAATATCCTGAAAGATCAAAAAATTTTCAATTATTGATTGAGTCGAGCCAGGAGAATAATTGAAAATACTTTTGGTATCCTCGTGTCGAGATGGAGAATCTTTCGTCAAGCAATTTGCCTTAAACCTAAGAGTGTAGATCGCATTCTTATGGCTGCAGTATGTCTGCACAATTTTTTAATGTGTGAGAATGAGAAGAGGACAGTGACCGACCAAATTTATTTTCCTCCAAAGTTTGTAGATCAAGAGGACCATTTGGGGGCTGTGGAACCAGGAGAATGGAGGCAACAGGGCAGTGATACGGGAGTTACTAGTTTAGCAACGACAAGACATCATAAGGCAACAAGACAAGCATATGACCAAAGAACAATCCTGAAAGATTACTTTCTTACACCAGAAGGACTTGTACCTTGGCAAGATGTATATGTAGAAAGAGGTTTTAATAGAGCCAACTAAAAATGTATTGAAGCTTTCATAAACCTACTTCAGTGTATTTCTTTAATAAATCTACTTCAGTGTATTTTTTAATATTTTATTTGTTTTGATCAATAGAAACAAAACTGTATAAATACAAAACAGTAATTTTTATTTTATATATACATATTTATCTCAAACGAGAATCAGTCCTATACAGAAAAGGTTTTTAAAAAACCAAAAAAAAAAATTCTCATTAAACATCTTTCTCAACAAAAAAAAATAGTTTCTAAAAAACTAAAATGTAGGTTAAATCACTGAACATCAAATAAAACAACACTGAATATCTATAAAAATATGTTTTCCTCTCAGGTAGAAACAAAAACAAACAAAATCACAGGTGAACAAAACAAAAACAAACTTATTCACAACAAAATCTTTGGTACCAAGTGATGGCCTTACAAAAAAAAGCAAAACCTATTCTGAAAAAATACCTAAAGAGTCAGGTGCAGATTTCTTATTGTTTTTTTCAAAATTATTTAGGGAGCGTTTGAGTGATGGGGCTTCTGCTTCTTCCTTCGCACCCTCTTCAGCTGAACAATCTTGATTATCACCTGGAGAGTTCTCATATACTACAACAGGTTCCTTGTTGGTGGCTGAGATTGAAGTTATAGTGGCGGTAGGACGTGAGATGTTTTACAGCATCCTATAAATTATAAAAAGAGAATTATTATTATACTATTATATAACCTTTTATCAATGTAACCTTTTACAAATTTATTATTTACAGATGTATGCATATTCTTCTTTTTAATGTAGGTACAAAATCAGAAAAGTAGTAAAGTTTGTTTAATTCGAACTAAAAAGTAGTGGCATTAGACCAAGACAAAATTATATTTTTGTAAAATTCATTATGTTATTATTGGTACTACTTAGAAGTAAAAATGACCTTTAAATATTATTTCTATAAATTATCTTGCTATTATTACTGCATATAAGATGCAATTGATTACAATACAATGATCTGAGCTGATTGAAGTAGTATGATGGCGGAGAGAGGCAATAACAAAACTTTGCGCTGTACAAAAGAAATGGGATCGGGGTGTGGCTATATCGTCGGTTGAGAAGAAAACTATCCTATGTCCTACTGAGTTAGTTTTGAGTAATAAGGATTTGAAAGTTCTCTCTTATTGCACTGAAACTATTTCAGGGCGAATTTTAAAACAATTAATTTAAAGACATTTCATTTACTTACAAAAATATATTGCTTCAATTAAAAACACTTTTAGGAACAATAGCAAAAAACTAAGGACTTAGGATACATTAACGAAATAATATTTAACCTAAATTATCGTATGTCCCACAAGATCGAACATAGCATGAATATAGGCTAAACCTAAGGTAGGTACACAACTACTTCGTAACATACGGGTATAAAAAATGCAAATACATAGTAATATCAACATAACTGGTCAATAAATATTACTCATGTGGTAAACTTAAAAAAAAATCGTGATATTCCTTAGGAATAGCATTATTCTCACAAAAGTAGAGCAGTGATTTGTGTTTTTGTTTACTTAGAGGAATACGCTCATTACGAAGAATAGTTAATTCATAATTCGCAAAAGACTGGAGGGGCTTTCTACAGCGTTCAATAACATTTATCCCAACGTACTCTTCTTCTAGTTTATATCTTATTTTTAAAATGTAGGGATCCTCATAATCAGCTCTGATTGAAGTGACATTGGATATTCTAACAGGATTACCACTCATATCTCGTTCAAAATTTTTCGAAGTGTCTTGCAATAACACCTTCAAGTCAAAGAAGTCATTAGGGTTCATTTCTTTGACATAGTAAGGTTTTTTCTGCAAGCAGTCCGAGCTAAAAGATACCATTGACTTGGCGTGTAGACAGGAATATGTTTTGAAGCACGCTCTATAGTGCTGTGCATACAGTCACCCTCATTTTGGGTGTGCCCCACTTCGAAGAAATTATGTGTTATTTTAATTTTGTATTTTGTTGCTGCATACATGAACATTAAAAATATGTATTTATTGCGATTTTGTCCGCTGCAGTTGTCCGAATAAAAGGCAATCTCTTTAATACCTTCCTCTGACTTCATTTTCAAAAACTGAAGGAGGCAACTTCCAATTTCGCAGCAGCCCCTTGATGCTATAACTTCGTGCCACATGAAGCAATATCCCTGTTTCTTTGCAGCATCAAAAACAGTTAAATTGTAAGTTGCAAGTTTAGACTTATAGTAGGCTTGTCCAACTTCGGTTTTTGGGCAGGAGAGAATCTGCTGAAGATCAAACTCAGCGATACAAAAATAATGATCGTTTTCTGCTCTTAATTTATCCGCATTTTTGAAATTCCTCATTCTTTCTTTGTTGACGACATGTCTATCAATCTTGTCTTGTAAGGCTGCCTTTTCCTCTATAGTTGAGTTTTTATAATTAGTACATAAATCGCACTGGTCCTTTTTTGGTGCATGAAATCCTAAATTGAAATTATTCAAAAAAATGTACCTATAAGTAGATTTGCCAGCGGGAGTTTCTTTAGAGTTTTCGCAATGTTTCAAGTACAAATCATACATTTTACTTATATTAAGGCTAGGTGAGAGATACTCCTTGGAAGAGTCTTTCCGACAGTAGTGGCTTTCAACTTTTTCAAAAGATGATATATGGTCCCTGATGAGTTGTTTGGTTTTTTCGGAAACGCGGGGATGACGCGTTAACCCTCGTTTATCCTCTTGAACCGTGGATCCAGAAGGACATAGTTTTGCGCTAACAGTTTTTACTATTTGATGACTAATACCCAGAGTATTAAGAAAAAATATTTGACATACTTGACTTTTTTCTCCACCTTGCGACGGTAAGTGATAGTAAAATGACTTTTTTCTTCTACTCAGAGGGGTCTCTGTCTCACTGTCACTGGACAATAGAGTGGTATTGGCAGTTTCTGGATTAGTTTCTAGGCTAGTTGGTTTCTTTCTTCTTATACGTGTCCTTTTTTTATCTACAAAAGATACGTATTTTCCTATCAAGTCTCTTTGACGATTAACGTCAGCTAGCGACCAATACTCTAAAAAAATATCATTTCTTTGATTTTCGGAAAACCTTGCTGTGCATTTCTGACGACAGGAGGCTCTACAGCAGTTTTTCATTTTTCTTTCCGGAACTAACTTATTTTTACTATTTATATAGGCTTTTCCCATATTTCTTAGCTTTTTAGCTTTTGTTCTTTTCCATCCACTTGCATTTTTCTGTCGTTTTCTAGATTTATTAAGTACTGGAACAATGTCAGGTTCTGGTTCTGGTAAATAGTCCGAATCACTATCTGTTGCGTAAGGGTCACTCTCTGAAGACTGTACAAAATCATGTTCTGCCTCTGGGTTAAGAGTGTTCACTATCTCTACTTGGATTTTGATTTGGTCGGTGTTCTCAAAACAATTTTGGCCAGAGGTACTATTGCTCTGAATCTCGTCTACTATTGGGTTTGTGGCTAAGTCAAAATAAGATTTTAGTTCAGCTACTATTGGACTATCTATTGCATCCAATGACGTAGCAGTTTCGTTTGGGACTTTTTGTACTTCTTGGAATACGTACTCTTTTATGTTCAAAGTGTTCTAACAGACCTAAGTCCCCTGTAAAAAATAATTAATTTTATATGTTATCTTACTACAGCACAATATGGTTTTATGCAAAAAAATTAACAAATATTTCTGTAAGAGATTATTTTAAAAATTTATTACTGTAATTAAATGTAATAGTTAAGGACAAGAGAAAAATAAAAACTGTTTCAATAAGGAATTCTTATATTTAGAAACGATTTTAATAAAAATTTCTTGCTTCATATTCGGTATTTATTTGTTACAAATTGTATTGAGACGTATTACTTAGAATCCGCGTCAAGTAAGAAGAAGCCACCTCGTAATCAGCTTACGTCACTGATTATCGATCTGCAGCGATACGAGACAGGAAAATAAAGTCAAAGTGAGATAGGACAAGTTTTACGCTTGCAGGCTGGTCTCTTCTTACTATATTTTAACTCTACTTCTTGTTCAATATTTAAAAAAACTGAAATTATGACGTGCCTACGTGTGTAGTATGGACCACAAAATATGACCTTTACAATCTCGATCCTCTAAATTTTTATTTATTTATTCATCGCGTCTTTAAGATATCCCTTATTAGTTTTGTATTTCTAAGCACAATCCAATTTAGAGGTTTAAGGTTAGAATAATTTCGGTTTTAGTTTTTAATAATACAGTAAACAACTGGAATTTTAAATATGAATTTTAACTTACCATGTTTAGGTAATAATAATAATAATAATAATAAATGTCTTTTTATTTCCATTACAAATAAAATCATTTACAGATTTACATCAAAGTAGGCGGCGAGGTCTAGCCAGGCTACTCTATCTAACCGCCTTAGATATCATACATTATTGTTAGTTATTTCTAGAGGTGAACAAAAATCAGTAATGCAATATTAGTATTGAAATATAACAAAAAAAAAAAAAAAAAATGCAAACTTAAACCTACATTCGCCTTAACTAACGCCTTAATGAACGCAAACACAAGAATAGGTTTTGAAACATACTAGAAAACATTACATCAGTAATCAATATTACCTAAATTAACAAGTCAAAAACAATATATTACTCCAAATTTAAAAAAAAATATATATATACTAATTTTAACAGCAAAGCACATAACAATATCAATATACGCTCCTCACGCTCCTCTAATAACCCCGCAAAATCCAGCATTTTACTGCTCTTTTGAAAGCTGGTATCGATATTAATGATTTAATGTTTTCGGGTATTTTATTATAAATTATTGATGCGTTATAAGAAAACGACCTCTGAAACATGGCGGACGCATGCCTCGGCACCGCCAACCGATAGCTATGCCTAGTATTTCTCCTATGTATATTGAATCCATGTATAAGTTTTTCTCTAAGATAAAGGGGATTACCAGAGAGTATTACTTTATGAACCAAGGTTGCAAAATGAAGCGAGAATCTGCCACTGAGCCGAAGCCACCCAGAGGAAACATACAGTGGAGTAACGTGATCATATTTTCGTGCACCATATGAGAATCTCAAGCAATTGTTTTGCAATTTTTGCAAGCTATCCCTATCCCTTTCCAACAAGGCCGGCCAATAAACAACGTCGGCGTAAGACAAGGCTGACAAAATCAATGTGTCGCATAATCTGATTTTAACATCAGGGGGTAAATAGTCTTTATGCAAGTAAAGTATTTTAAGCTTACCATATCCTTTCTGAAGTAGATTAGAAATATGTTTATCAAAACGCAATTGACCATCCATAATCACCCCTAAGTTTCTCGCACTCTCGGAGGAATCCAGAATTTGTCCATCGATTTTTATTTGAAAATTTAAATTATCCTTTAATAAATCTTTTTGCTTCCCGAAAATTAGCATTTGCGTCTTACTTGTGTTTAAGACCAATGCATGAGCCTTGGAGTAATCGGATATAGCTTTAAGATCCTCATTAATAGCTAACGATGCGTAATTAATATCTTTAGGAGAAAACGAGTAATATATCTGTGAATCATCTGCATATTGGTGGGAACTGCACTTTTTTAAAAATTTAGCAAAATCGGCGGTATAAATGGAAAATAATAAGGGAGATAGGATACTGCCCTGCGGGACACCCTTATTAAGTGCCAGGTATTCCGATGCCGAATTGCCCGCCATAACCCGTTGTGACCGGCCCTGAAGAAAACTTTTCAAAAAGTTAAGTGAGGTGGTTCCTAGCCCAAAAAAATTTAATTTAGTAAGTAGAACATTGTGATCGAGAGTGTCAAAGGCTTTACTGTAGTCTAAAAGGATGAGGCAGCTATTTAGACCGCGATCACATGCCCTGTAAATATCGTCGGTGACTTTAATTAAGGCAGTCGAGGTGCTATGCGATGGTCGAAATCCCGATTGTGTTAACGAAAGGACCTGATTAAATCTAAAGAATTCAGTTAGTTGTTCACACACTATTTTTTCTAAAATTTTTGAGAAGGTTGGTAGGATGCTTATGGGACGAAAACTGTTGATTTCCCGGGGCGTATCTACTTTTGGGATTGGAATTACATTCGCTTTTTTCCATATTGACGGAAAGGTAGCCGAAGAGAGACAATTGTTTATAATAAAAGTTACATAACTGACAAGATATGGGGTACATAACGATAGCATCTTTAGGTCAATTTGATCGGAACCCTTAGCATTTGATTTTAGAATGTTTATAATTTTTTGAACTTGTTCTTCAGTAACTAATAAAAATTTGAATTTTTCCCCAATATTTTGGTATTGTTTGCCCACGTAATTATCTGCAACCAGGGTGTTGTTCGTGATAATTGAACAAGGTACACTCTCAACAAAAAATCGATTAAAAATATCTGAGGTGGCAAAATCAGCCGGATTCGGTCTCGATTGCGAATTTATATTAAGAGTTTTTAAGGTCTTCCAGAACCCACTAGGGTCCACCCTAAATCTGTGTTGTAAATAAGCTCTTTTTTCGTTTCTGATGGCTATCGTAACGAAATTTCTCAATTCCTTATATTCACTCCAGGTCACTTCCGTTTTTAATTTTTTATACCTTGACAGGGCCCTCTTTCTTAATTTAATCATTAATTTAATATTATCTGTTATCCAGGGGTTTAATGATTTTGTAAATCTAGATGTTTTTAGTGGTGCATGAACGTTAAAGACATTAATAAGGTTTGAGTTAAAAAAATCAATCATACTATCCACGTCAGTAAGAGTATAAATGTGATCCCAATTAATGGTAAATAAATCATTTAAAAAATTGTTAAAACTGAAAAGAGAGTAGTCCCTGTACGTTCTAAAATGAGTGACAGGGCGGTTTTTAATAATTTTGAGGGTACAGTTAACCAGGCGATGGTCAGATATGTCATCCATTCTCAACACATCATGACACCCTATAATATCCTGGCGTGAGGTTACAATAACATCCAATAGAGAATTTGAGTCCATAATAACTCTTGTTGGAGTATTAATTAGTTGATGTAACCCATACTTATTAAAAAATCCAGAAATAACTTTATATCCGTTGCTTAAAACATTGCTGAGATCTACATTAATGTCCCCACCAAACAGTATGCAATCACATTGTGGTAAGTAAGTCGTAACAGCAGACTCCAGATCATTAATGCAGTTGTGAAGATTAGCATCTGGTGGGCGGTACAGTGAACCTAAATAGAAATTCTTACCTTGAACTTTAACACATATCCATATCTGTTCCAGTGGGCTAGTGACAGGTGGTAAGGGAATTGATTTGCATTTCAGGGAATTTTTATAATAAAAGGCAACCCCTCCTCCCCTCCTATCCCTATCGATTCTTAAAATATTATATCCCGGGATTGCTATCCCACTGTCCGGTATTCCTGCGTGCAGCCATGTCTCAGATAATCCTATAAAGTCATACCCCTCCTCCAAAACGAAATCACAAAAGAGGTCAAATGCAGAGCACAGAGAGCGCACATTGAAGTGAGCAAACTTGAAATTCGCTTGCATGCTACTCCCACCCTTAAATCCCTTGATCACACGCTCCGTTCAATTTTAAAAGAAACAATATACTGAAAAGCAGTGCTTTAACAAGCAATAAGCAATTAAAAACTAAATAGCCCTAACCAACATAATGACAAATTTTTTAAAAAATATATTTATTCTAGTTCGGTACCTACTTACCTATAATTAGTAAGAAGTGTACTTAGTATAGCATTTAACATTATAAACATGAGAACGGTTTCTAGGGTTAACCCATAAAATAATAAGTAAACAAAACAAGTAAATATTCTTGGCAACAGATAAGTTCTTTTTTCTTTCCTATTTATAAGAACGACCAACACAGATTATAGTCCTACCGCGATGATAAAAAACATATGTATACAGGCTTTATTATTTTGGAATATCATCTTTTGATTGGATCAACATTCGCTTGCTATCCTCAGCCACCCAACGGTACACCTTGCCATTTGATGACCAAACGTTTGCCATTGTTGCCAAGGTGACAATAGACTTTTGCCTTGGGCCATAGCTAAAATTTTTCTGCTTCTAGAACACATTGTATAGTTTATTAATTTACACAAACGCTTTTGAAACGAAATACTGCCGGGTGTGGTACATATAACACTATCCTAAGTCCATAAGGCGCCACAAAAAATAATACGCGCAATGCTATCCTATGTCCGATTGGTGGACATAGGATAATAAAATTTTGCCAGCGGAAGGGGATTAAGTTAGGATACTTCTTAAAAACTGATTTTGTGCTCTACTACAGCTACTTAGGACATAAGCTAGTGTTGCATCCCATAGGAAATGGCGTGAGTTAGGATATTATGCTAATAACTCGTTTTTAGGAAAACTTGGACATAGGATAGTTTTCTTCTCAACCGACGATATTACTATTAACAATGGCACCATGTGATCCCGTATGAGGTCCGTTTTAGCTTTTATCCCCTTCATACTACCTTGATGTCTTAACTAAGTGGAGTAGAATAAAAAAAAATTAATAGATACTTAAGTGATACTTCTACCTACAATCAAAAAAGAATTTGCAATACTATTTGCTCAATATTATGGAAGAGCTGGGTGGCCAGATGAGTTTTGTTTTTAAATATTACAAAAAAAGAAGTAAATTCATTCATTTTATGAAATGGCAAACGAGCAGTTTTGATACTATAATATTAAGTATTGCTGTCTATATATCAATACCTAAGATAATATGCCATTATTGCCACTAGGGGTGGGCAAAAATTCGATATATCGATATATCGAATGACGATATTTAAAAATTAAAATATCGATATATCGATATATTCGATATATCGATATATTTGATTTATCGATATATCGATATATCGATATAACCGATATATCGATATATTCGATAAATCGATATATCGACATCGGTTATATCGATATATTCGATATATCGATATATTCGATATATCGATGTATCAAATAACGATATTTAAATATACATTATATACGATATGCCAGGTTGCTGCCTTCTTGTTGAAATATCCTTGGTTCCTTTTTGCAGAACAAAATTATGTTTATATTGAAATGTAAACGTTGACAATAATATCTGTCGTGACGTGAGTCGTGAGCCGTCTGATCAGTCCTCCTAAACGTGTAGTGCAATTTTGACTTTATGTTAGAACTAGCGGTTTTTTCTTTTACTTTGGTGGGTATAAACTTCTATCAGCGGTTCCAATTTTTGTTTTACCGAGAGCAAAATATCATATCTCTTAAATCTCTCTTAATCTTAGTTCATATAAACGTAAATTCGCGAGTATCGACACAAAATCGGCGAATTCGCGTGTGTATGACCCAGGTTTAAGATTGGGATTTCCCAACTACCGATCTTTATACACGCCCACTAATTAGTAAGTACTTTTGGTGGATTTTAACGGTTTGTTTGAAAATATCAATCAAAAGTGGGAATGCGTCGTTAAGTGTTGGCAACACTGCTAGAAATGAGATCTTTTTTAACTTGCAGTCCAGGTAAGTAAGAGTTTCATTGCAAGACATGGCCGTGGCTTAGCTTTTTGACGGAAATGACGAAATTTTGTATATTGTTTAGGCATTAACCCTGTGAGTACTATACATAGGTACGTTAGTATAATTACAGAAATATATTCCATTTATTTTGAGATTAATTTCAGTTATTTTTATGCTTAACTTCATCATATTATATTATGCTCTAGCTTAATAAATTTGGTACTTTCAATGAACACATGCATGTAACTTAGTACTGCTAATAGTTGGAATATTTTAAATACGCAAAAAATTCACTACGAAAGTTGAAGGAAAGCAGCATTTTTTTGACTACAGGGTGGCTCAAAAGTGCGAGACGAAAATTCATGAAATTATCTGCAAGCTTAGGTGTTAATCTACCTCACTTATAATAAAAGTTCTCCGATTTTAATTTTTTTATAATATATATTTGCGTATCAGAACATTTTGTATCCAATTTTCTGCTGTTCGTCCGTTTATCTGTCTGTATTCTTTTATTATTCGCTGATTTATCTTTATTGTCCGTTTAAATTTTAGATTACAAAATGTCAAGCAGGAGTGCTGTTTGGACACACTTTACAAAGAGTAACAATGATCTTGTTAATTGTAATATTTGCAAACATGTAATTAAAACAAAAGGTAATACATCAAATTTACATGCTCACCTCAAGAGCAAACATCCCAATAAATGGAGGGAAGCAAATGAAAAAAGATTAATGGATTTAAAAAGCGGAGATGATACCGATGACACTGAAAGGTAAGTTGTTAAAACATAATTTGAACATATTTTAATATACAGGGTGTTCATTTAAATACATTTCACTCTGGATATGAAATGTAACTTTTTTTAAATGACCTTTCTGAACAGGGTTATGTTATAAGACAGTACTTCTTACTAATATAGTAAACAATAGCATTTTTCTTGACTTTGGCCTGTTATAATTTTTTACAGTACTTATAAGCCTCAAGAATTGGAATTTTAAACTGCGATTTGTCAAAAATTATTAGAGTTAAGGGCAAACAAGTCGTATGAAAGTTTTTTTCATAATTTTGAGGAAATACAAGATAGTGAAAATACTAATACCGGGTATTCTTCTTAAAATATTAAACTTGGCAGTGGTTGCGGCGAAGCTGACCGCAGCTTGCAATTTTTTTCTGCAAAAACTGCATATTTTTGGCACCCCTATTGCTATACCAAATGTCTTTTTTTGTCTATGGTCATTAAGACACAACGTTTTGTACGGTGGTTTCAATGACACCCGGTATACGTAACAGAAAGAGGTAAGAATAACTGACTTCTATAGGTTTAAATGGTGTACCTAAGGAAATAAAACACACATTCCGTATTAAGAACTTTTTTAATTTTATGAACTTTTATCTCTTAGCCCCTTGCACCCAGTAACTCTAACCCTAATCCTAAAATTGACGCGTATATTTGAATTTGTACTTAATTATTCGTTTGAGAAATATTTAGGGTAGTTATTATACTATAAACCCAATAACATAAGCTGTGACGTAGCAGTCAAAACTCAAAACCATGGAAACCAATGCAAGCTACCAATGACAGCACGGTATTTTGGCAGTTTCCATGGTTGCGAGTTGCGACTGTTACCTCACTGCACATATTATTGGATTTATAGTATAATGAACATCATGCATGCAGGAGTGCTACAATAAACCCGCGATATATAATAAATAGAGGTTTTTTTAACATCTCTTTCGCTGTATTTCAATAAAAAAAACGACATTTGTAAATAAAATTCAACTGTTTTCTTTCTGTTTATTTTAGTGAAACAAATGATACCGCACATTCTCTCAGCGTCGAAGGGATTGATGAACAGTTTATCCTTACACCAGAGTGTGTTTTGGTGGAGAACGAAGACGGCAGCGAACGCACTCCCCAGCAACCAAAGATTACCTCATTTACCACAAGCGCAAAACGTTCCAACAAGCTAGACCAAAGTGTGGCGTACTTTATCGCTGTAGATATGCAGCCCTATAGTATTGTGGAACAAGAAGGGTTTAAGCACTTAATAAAAACATTGCAATCATCGTACACATTACCCGGCAGAAAAAAAATAACAGAATATATTATTCCCAAAATATACAACGAAACCAAGGAAATAGTATATAACTTAGTCCAAGAGGTCGAATACGTTTCGCTAACTACCGATGCATGGACATCGGTAGCATCAAAATCCTATATTTCTTTAACAGCCCATTTTATAAAAAACTGGCAGTTAATGTCAGTTGTCCTTAACTGCAGAGAAATGTCCGAAGACCATACCGCAGAAAACTTGGCAACAGTTTTGTCCGAACTACTTAAAGAATGGAACATATCCTCTGAAAACATTGTTGCTTTCGCTACGGACTCTGGGGCTAACATCGTTAAGGCCGTTAAACTTTTAAATCAAAAGCGTGTCAGTTGCTTTGGACATACTATAAATTGTGCCATTGACAAAATTTTAAAGATGGATGAAATAAGGGACGAAATAGAACAAATAAAAAAAATTCAGAATGCTTTTGCCCACTCTTGGCAAATGCAACGAAAACTGGCTGATGTACAGAAAAAACATAATATTCAAATAAAGAAAATACCATCTTTTAGCAAAACCAGATGGTGGTCTTTGGTAAATTTAATTGAAATAGTTGTTAATCAAAACCTATCTTTGACAACTCTTTTTCAAACCCATAGCAGGGGAAAATATAAACACCTTCCATTATCCGTTTTGGAAATTGATAAAATGAAAGCGTTAGTCGAAACACTGAGTCCCATACAGAAAATGACAGAGCTCATGTGTGCCGAAAAACACGTAACAGCTTCGGCAATTTTCCCGCTATATAGGCAAATAAAAAGTGAACTCTATCTGAACACGGACGATGAAGAGACTCAAATCGAAGCAGCAGCAGTTAACGGAATTAAAAGGCATATAGTTGTCAAGGTTCTCGATTATTTAGAGGATAGATACAATCGTCCTGAGGATAATTTAATAAAAAAGTGTATGCTAGTAGACCCAAGATTCAAATTATTTGATTTAGACGAACGAGAAATAGCAGCTTTAAAGCTAGAACTATTAAATGAATTGGAAGACATCAACGTTGAGAAGTATACGCCACCTAAAATTAAGAAGACTGGTGGTTTGGGGGCAATATTTTCCAACGTTAGGGCAACATGCTCTGGAACAAGAGGGCACGAAAACGAACTGGAAAGATTCCTAGCATTCCCTCTTTTATGTCCCAGCGAAGACCCACTGGTTTGGTGGAAACAAAATACAGATACTTTTCCCAGGCTAAGCTGTTTAGCTAAGAAATACCTTTGTGTTCCAGGGACAAGTGTCCCTTCAGAACGAGTATTTAGTAAAGGAGGTTCTGTGGTAAATGACAATCGAACTTGCCTAACAGGGGAACATTCTGAGCAGCTTATATTTTTAAGCTGTAATAGGGAATATATCAAAAAATAAATAAGAACTCATTGCGATCAGCTCATTCATAACTTTTTTCCTTATGGGTCATATTGTATATTATTATAATACTTAAACTGTTGCATAAAGATGTTGCACCTTGAAAAATATGGTGAAAAGAATTACTAATTTTGTTATCTATATCGCATTAAGCGGCTGGTTATTAATCGTCATTTGCAACGCATTACTAATGTAAGGTAAAAATTAATCTGTGTTTAGGTCGCCAGTTTTGCCATGTAAATGACTAAAAGTGTCATACTATAGATTAATTTTACTTCTGGATTAGCAATGCGGTGCAAAGGACGGTATTTATTTTGATTATTTTGTTATAAAAGGTATTTACGGTTGTATTATGTTTAAATACTCACTGTTTATTAAACCATCCTAATTTCCTGACAAAATTTTGCTATTATTTCAGCTTCCTTAGTACAGTTCTTTTCAATGTACAGTAAAAAAATTGACAGATTCACGAAAAGTAAAATAATAAAGCTAATAATATGTTTTATGGTGGGGTGGGGGGTGGGCAACAATTCGATATATCGAATAACGATATTTTTACACAAAAAAATCGATATATCGATATATTGAATATATCGATATATCGACTATATCGATATATCGACTATATCGATATTTTTTTAAATATCGATATTCGATATTGGATTTTCAATATCGCCCAGCGCTAATTGCCACTAACAAATTATTTACCTTCTACCACAACATAAGGTTTGAGGAACTCTAAATTTTTATACAACTTCCAAATTGGCCGTCTTGGAGCTTTAGCGCCACTCCTTGTCTCCTCTTTAAGAGCCCTTTTCTCCCGAGAATATTTCTCCTTCCAGCGGGACCACCTGTTCTTACATTCAGCAACTACAAAAAAAAAATTATACACTCAATAAAATATAAGAATAGTATATTTTAATAACAGCCAATAATACATATATAGTATTTAAGGTTTAAAAAAACATCTATACCTACCTGAAGAATTCATTACTCCAGCAATTTCTGCCCAGGAGTTTTCTTTCATAGGTGCGTCTTTGAAATTTCGATTTTTTTCTATCGTATAGATGAGGGTAGCCCTTAATAACTTCAATTAAAAGCTCATCAAAATTGAAATTCTGACTCTCCAGCTGACTATCATTTTGATTTTGACTCACATCTGCTGTAATTTCTAAATCTGCATCAAAGCCAATTTCAGAAAAATATGAATGATCATCCATGATTTTCAATTCCAAACACAACTTTCAGGGAAATTAATTAAATTAAGAAGCAATTTTTTAAATGTTTTAGGTTAAGGATATGTTTTGATTTTTTGGTTTCGTTTTGCTTAAACAATTCAAACAATCACGTATGGACAAACGTCAGAAACGCCGTATTTGATTGGCCCTACATAGCAGAGCTCCATAAGTTTTTCATTCTTATGGAAAATCCTTACGCAAATCAATATGGCCGCTCGAATTCGGCCTGTGATCGGTCAAATTGGTTATGCATCTATGCTATGCCGTTATGTATCTTTGTGTGCGATGGGCTTATGCACGACCAGAAAACAAAACTGGCTTAGGTAAGTAACGAATAAACGTGGCAACGCCGGAGAACTTGGCAGAGGTTTGTTAGGCAATTTTTTATGGGTCGTGGTAAGCATTGGTATATTGCAGATGTCCTTTTTTATATTGGGTATTTTTAATAGTCGTGTCCTTTTCTAGCATTTTTGCGCTTGGGCTTAACAAACTTAACCTTACTTTTTGTGGATTAAAAACCCGAGAAGAGCAACTAAAGAAAAGTGAAGCGGGGCTGTTTTGTGTGAAACAATTGCAGCAGGGGAAGTTTTACCATGAGTAATAGAACTAAAAGAGCTCCCAATTTCCGAGACGATGAAAAAAATTATTTGTTCTCTATTATAGCAGAACAATTTGCAAACATATTGGAAGACAAAAAAACAGACCGAGCATCAATCCAAAAAAGGCAAGAAACATGGAAAAAAATTGAAAAAACTTAAAATTCATGTTCTCCTAGTATTTATTATAGAAATGCTGAATGTCTTAGAAAGTTTGTTGAAATTAATACCTATTACGCCATCTAGTGCGAACAATAGTAAATGTCTTGCTGAGTAGTAGCACAGACCAGGTTGGTCTATGGTGGTATCCTAGAACAACATATGTTATGTTGGTTGCATACACCGAACCTAATAATCAGTGGGTGCACAGTTATATTTAGGTTGGTACGAAACTAGTTAGTTACTAAGAGTGTTAAGATGTCACGTTAAGAACATCGTTGTTTATTGTTATAAAAGTGAATGTATTTTATCAGTAAATTAATAAAGTCAATAACAAAAGTTAGTTACGAGCATTATTCCCAGTTCACGGAGTTTAGTAACCAACAGGTTATGGGCCCAGATGCGTGTAAGTGAAGATAAAAAGCCATAAAAACTTAAAGTTGCGGCGGCGTCAGTGTGTGCTCTAGCGGCAAAAACGGACAAGTAGGAGGGAAAAGTTTCGTACAGTCGGGAAGCGTGTTTAAAAAGTTACCAATAAAAAATTTAAAATAAAACCGATAAAATAAAACCCATAAAAATTAATAGTGATACAGCGACCATTAAATTAAAAGGCGACAATTGGCCCGTGTGGAAATTCCAAACAATTATAATGTTAAAAGGGAGAGGTTTTTTCAACATCGTGAATGGTACCCGAATCAAACCAACAAGTACAAGTAGTGATTAATTAAATAAATGGCTTAAAGATGATGGTAAAGCTCAAGAGTTGCTAGTAATGAGAATGGAACAAGGTCCTCTAGCTCACCTACTATCTTGTGAGACAGCGCATGATATGTGGAGTAAGTTAAGATCAGTTTATGATAAGGAATCTACAGTTAGTATCCATTTGTTACAACAAAGATTTTTTCATCTCAAATTTGACAGTTCAGTCTCCGATTTTATATATTAAATAGAGGAAATTAAAACAAAATTAAAAACAGCAGGCGAGACTCTTTCTGAAACACTGATAATAACTAAAATATTGATGTCTCTACCTGAGAATTTTAAGCATTTCAGATCTGCATGGGAATCTGTGCCTGTTGACAACCAAAAATTAGAAGAATTGATGGCAAGATTGTTACTTGAAGAAGAAAGGTTTAAATCTTTCGAAGCTACAACAGCCTTAAATACAAGGGCGTATGATAGTAAGCCACACACAAGGCAACGATGCCACATATGTTCAAAAGTAGGACATTTAGCAAAAAACTGTTATTTTAAAAAAAGAAAGACAGCAACTAGGCCTGAAGAAAGTAAACAAAGAAAATCCTGTACATTTTGTAAAAAGTCTTCCCATAATATTGATGAATGTTGGCTTAAAAAGGGAAAAGACTTCGGCTTCAACAGTAAAAAGGGTGTAGAACCAAATTTAAACAATGCATTCATGGTGTATACAGAAGAATTGAAAACAGCTGACTGGTGCCTAGACTCAGGTGCTAGCGAACCTATGTGCTGGAATAAAAGCAACTTTTATTATATAAATGCACTTAAAATAACAAAGATGGTTCAAGTGGGTAACGGACAAAAATTGGAAGTCAAAGGAACTGAACAAATTACTTTGTGGGCATACAATGGAGAAAAATTAATAAAAACCACATTGTCAAATGTTCTATTTGTACCAGAACTAAAATTCAATTTATTTTCGGCTGGAAGTGCGCTAGACAAAGGCAATTATTTTATTATATCAGACCATGAGAAATGGCAATTTATTGACAAACTTGGAGCAGTGAGAGCACTAGCTACCAGAGTGAATAAGCTTTATAAAATTAATTTTACCACTAAAAACAAGGAATACAATCCATCGGCATGTTTTTCTACAGATACTGACCTATTAGAAAATAGATGCTTAGATGATAATGATCCATACACCTGTATGAAAGTAAAAACCATAGAGAGTATAAAAGAATGGCATAAAAAATTGGGTCACCAGAACTTAAAGCACATTAGAGAGTACCTAAAAAGAAACAAAATTGAGTATATAGACTGTGAGAAAGAATTTGTTTGTGAAGCCTGTCTGGCTGGCAAACAACATCGATTAGTATTCGAAGCCAGTGAGTCACGAGCAACTGCACCATTAGAGTTGGTACATAGTGATGTATGCGGACCAATGGAGAATACATCACTAGGTGGATCTCGTTATTTCCTCCTGTTGAAAGATGATGCTACATCATATCGATAGGTCTACTTCTTAAAACAAAAATCTGAGGTTAAGACATGCATAGAAAAGTTTATAAATTTAGCAGAGAGAGAAACTGGCTATAAAATGAAAGTCCTAAGGACAGATAACGGTCTAGGGTTTCTAAATAATGAAATAAAAGAAAGTATGGAACAAAAAGGTATAAAACATCAAAGAACGGTAGTCTACAAACCCCAACAAAATGGAAGGGCAGAAAGGGAGATAAGGACACTAGTAGAAGCGGCAAGAACGTTATTAAATAGTAACATAAAAATGAATAAATCCTTTTGGGCTGAAGCTATTAATGCTGTCACTTATACCCTAAACAGGACAGGTCCTAGCCCCCAAAAACTGAAAACCCCATACGAGCTATGATACAAGAAGACCACAGACATACACCACTTCAAAGTCTTTGGTAGTACAGTGTCTGTACATACACCAAAAGAAACCAGACTTAAGTGGGCCCAAAAAGTAAACAAGGTCTGTTTGTTGGCTACGGAGAAAATGTAAAAGGCTACAGAGTTTACATACCGGAGAAAGAAATAGTAGAACCCCATAGGGATGTCATATTCTTACCTGAAAAAGCAAAGACAGAAAATGACACAGTAAAAATCACTGAAGAAATGGCTAAAAATAAAGAAAATGAAGAAGAAGCACAGAATAGTGATAGTCAAAATGAAGACAATGAAAGTTTATCAGAAAATAATGACAATGAAAGTGATGAAAGTGTGTATCGTGAAATTGACAGTGACATTTCACAGATACAAGATGAAATTGTAAATAATAAATACCAGTTGAGAAGAGGGAGAAAAAGAAATACAAGGTACGATGACTATGAGTTAGCCATGGACAAAGTTTTGTTATCAGTGAGTAATGAAGATATTGAGGTTCTGACCTACGATGTCGCAATGGCAAGTAGTGTTTGTGAAAAAAGGAAAGAGGCGATAAAAGCTAAGATTGATGCGTTAAAAGAAAACGACACATGGTTTCCAGTGAGTGAGAGTGAGATAACAAATAAAGTCATTGAGTGTAAGTGGGTATTTAAGCAAAAAAGGGACGAAATAGGAAATGTGGCAACATATAAGGCTCGTTTGGTAGCCAGAGGGTTCCAACAGATAGGTATAAATACCCATGATATATAGCCCTGTTGCCAAGTTGCCTTCAGTAAGGATTTTTCTAGCTCTATGCAACAATTTCAATTACAAAGTTACGCAACTAGATGTTTGCAGTGCTTTCTTGAATGGCGATATTAATGATGATGTCTTCATCGTGTTACCTCAAGGTTTTGATAAAAATGAGGGAAACATTGTAAAGTTAAGAAAATCCTTATATAGCTTGAAACAATCACCAAAGAATTGGTATAAAAAATTTAATGATCTAATGTTTAGACTAAATTTTGTAAGATCAGAAAATGAATATTGTATACAGGGTGTCTCAAAACTCAGTATCAAGATTTTAGGGGCGTATTTGCCAGGTCAAAATAAGCCTTTTTTTTCCTATAAGCATGTGTCCGCAAACGCTTCGTCACCGATCTACAGAGTGTTAAATTTTCAAAAAAATTTTATTTTTTCCTTCATAGCTCTTTTAGTTTTTGAGATATTAAGATAAAATTTAAAACATAGATTACGCTTTAGGGCTTACATCATCTAGTATACCGAGTGATTGTAAGAATCTACAGGGAGATATTTTTTCAGGGGTCATGCTCCCTTTTCTCCGCATAAACTTTTTTATAGTGCGCTGCTGGCGGATTCTGAAAAATGCAGTACATTCTTTGTTTTGTTTATAAACTTTTTTATCTCTTATAATTTTTATGCATCTAAGATCGTTATCGAGAAAAAAATTTAAACAAATTTTTGTAATTAGCTACATTTAATTAACATTAATAACAACAGGGGGGAATAAATACCACAATGAAAACAAAAGACGCTATACTTATTTGTTATAAGATTATTTAAACATTACCTCAAAAATAAGAAACTTAATCAACTTTGACTTTTTATAAAAGATGCTGGAAATGCCCTCCTCTTTCTGCGATACAACCCTCTACTCTTCTTCTCATAGACTGCCGTACGCGTTCTAATATTCCGGGATTATTTCTTACCGTTTGAAAGGCATCCATAATTCGTCCAGTTAGAACTTCGATGGAAGGCACTGGTCCTGCATCATAAACTAGACTCTTTACATGCCCCCATAAAAAGAAGTCCAGCGAGTTGCAATCTGGGGACCGTGGGGGCCAAGCAATTGGACCTGCTCTGCCAATCCACCGATTGGGAAACACTGTGTCTAAATAATCGCGGACGGTGACTCGAAAATGAGGGGGGGCCCCATCGTGCATAAACCACATTTGTTGACGAACGTGTAAAGGCACATCCTCCATTAATGCAGGCAATTCATTCTGTAGGAAGTTTAAATATGTGTCACCATTTAAAATTCGCGGTAAAATAAAAGGACCAATTAAAGTATCTCCTACTATTCCTGCCCATATGTTTACGCTAAACTGTTCCTGGTGTCGAGATTCTCTGATCATGTGTGGATTTTCTAGTGCCCAAATATGAACATTGTGGTAATTCACTACTCCGTCGCGTGTAAATTGAGCCTCGTCGGTAAAAAGGATACGAGATAAAAATTCAGGATCCACAGTACACTTGCGCAGTATCCATCTGGAGAACTGCAAGCGCTGTGGAAAGTCTCGAGGAAGCAAACCTTGGACGCGCTGAATATGATATGGGTATAGCATGTTTTCGTGTAAAACCCTCCAGACAGTTGAACGGGAAACATCCAAATGCCGTGCTATTTGTCGAGTACTCATACCAGGGTTTTCGTCGATAACATTTAAAATCTCTTCATCAACTGCTGGGTTGCGTGCTTGTCTTGGTCTACCAGTATCGTGCATTGGAGTCTGAAATCTGCCGTATTCCCGAAGGTGTTGATGGGAATTTATAAAAGTTCTGTAGTTGGGAAGCCGGCGATTAGGAAATCTTAGCGCGTACAACCTCTGAGCATTAAGCCCGTTACCATTAGCCAGACCATAAACGAAATGGATGTCAGCCAGATGTTCAAATGAATATGGTCCATTTTCCATTTTAATGTTAAACAAATCAAAAAATATACGATAAGTTATAAACCAACTTTTAAATAATGTCAAATGCATAAACCAACTTTTAAATAATGTCAAATGCTTCAAAATAAGCGTAAACGTCAAAATGAAAATAGCAGTCAAAGCCCACTAATTGTTTTTTTTATTGTTTCATTGAAAAATTTCAATTAAATATGGCGAATTACAAAAATTTGTTTAAATTTTTTTCTCGATAACGATCTTAGATGCATAAAAATTATAAGAGATAAAAAAGTTTATAAACAAAACAAAGAATGTACTGCATATTTCAGAATCCGCCAGCAGCGCACTATAAAAAAGTTTATGCGGAGAAAAGGGAGCATGACCCCTGAAAAAATATCTCCCTGTAGATTCTTACAATCACTCGGTATACTAGATGATGTAAGCCCTAAAGCGTAATCTATGTTTTAAATTTTATCTTAATATCTCAAAAACTAAAAGAGCTATGAAGGAAAAAATAAAATTTTTTTGAAAATTTAACACTCTGTAGATCGGTGACGAAGCGTTTGCGGACACATGCTTATAGGAAAAAAAAGGCTTATTTTGACCTGGCAAATACGCCCCTAAAATCTTGATACTGAGTTTTGAGACACCCTGTATATCTAAAAATTTCAGATTCTTCAAGAATGTTTATTTTACTGTACGTAGATGATTTATTGATAGCAGGTGATAATGAATTAGAAATAAGTAAAGTAAAACAAACTTTAAATGAAAATTTCAAAAGGAAAGATTTAGGACATATTTGTCATTTTTTGGGAATGGTTATTACACAGAATTTAGTTCATAATAAAATAGTAATAAATCAAACCACATATCTTAAAAGTATTTTAAAACGTTCCGATATACAAAATTGTAAGCCAATCAGTACGCCTATGGAACCCAATTTTCGACATGATGAATTAAAGCGCAAAAAATCAGAAAGTAAAGAAATCGAAAATGATTGTCGTAAAGCTATCGGATCTTTAATGTACGCAATGTTGTGTTCCAGGCCTGATCTTTGTTTATGTATAAGCATACTAAGTATATACCAATCTTGTGCAAGTCTACAGCTGTAGCAAGCAATAAAAAGAGTTTTAAGATACGTGCAAGGAACTTTAGAATTATCTTTAGTTTACCATAAAAATAAATTTAATAACTTATTTAAAGGGTTCGCAGACTCTGACTGGGCAGGCGACCAAACTGACCGAAAATCAACTTCGGGATATATTTTTAAGGTATTCAGATGTACAATAAGTTGGAGCTCACGGAAGCAATGAACTGTTGCTCTCTCGTCCAACGAAGCAGAGTATGTAGCGCTCAGTTTAGCTATAAAAACATGATTGATGAGGCCTTTACTTGATGAAAATCCATGTTCAAAACACTTAAGGAAAACAATAATTTTCGATTTTCACTATATTTTAATAAATAAACACATAGCAGCTGTTTCGGTACACTGTACCTTCTTCAGATGTGAGTACTTTAATACTAAAATTACCAATATTAGGGCAAAGAGACGTTAGAAATAAATAAACTTAAAAATTCCAACATATTACTAAACGATCAACAGATCACCATTATTAAATTTGTATACACGTATTTTCCCATAATAATTTAGCAGGTAGTTTAAGCTTTATTCTCGTTGCCCTAATATTGGCAATTTTAGTATTAAAGTACTCACATCTGAAGAAGGTACAGTGTACCGAAACAGCTGTTATGTGTTTATTTATTAAAATATAGTGAAAATCGAAAATTATTGTTTTCCTTAAGTGTTTAGCTATAAGTGAAGCATGCTGGTTAAAAAGTTTGTTTTGTGATTTAAAAATCTCAGAGATTGATTGTTTAAGTGTAGTGATTTTTGAGGACAATCAACCGGCTATTAAAGTGTGTAAAAACCCAGAATTTCACAAGAGATTGAAACATGTAGATATACGCTACCATTTTATTCGAGATAAAGTTAAGGATAATGTAGTCACTTTAAAATATATTTCTACAAATAATCAAACAGCTGATTTTCTCACAAAACCAGTATCTCTAGCTTTATTTCAGAAATTTCGCAGGGAATGTAATTTAGAATAATTATTTAAATTTTTTTGTAAAATGTTCAAGTTTTTATATAAAAAAAGGGAAACGCAATAAATTTACCATTGAGGGGGAGTGTTGAAATTAATACCTATTACGCCATCTAGTGCGAACAATAGTAAATGTCTTGCTGAGTAGTAGCATAGACCTGTATTAGGTTAGGCTAGGCTAAGTTAGTTGTTAAGTTTCTATATATAAAAAGGAATAGGCAATAAAGAGATTTTAAAGAAAAAAAGAGGTTGGTCTATGGTAGTATCCTAGAACAACATATGTTATGTTGGTTGCATACACCGAACCTAATAATCAGTGGGTGCATAGTTATATTTAGGTTGGTACGAAACTAGTTAGTTAGTAAGAGTGTTAAGATGTCACGTTAAGAACATCGTTGTTTGTTGTTATAAAAGTTAATGTATTTTATCAGTAAAATAATAAAGTCAACAACAAAGGTTAGTTACGAGCATTATTCACAGTTCACGGAGTTTAGAAACCAACAAAGTTCTATGAAAATTCGAAGAAAGAACTCCGGAAACTTACCGCAGAACACAAGCAAGAAATAATGAAGACAGGAGGTGGAGCACCTCCCGATATAAGACTAGACACATCAGAAAAACTGCTTTATGGGATAATGAATTACAAAACCATTCATGGTCTAGATGGTCGAGGCGATTGTGATGGCCGCAATAAAATTATTAAAAAGTGCAAATTAGATGACAATATCATTTGAGGGGAGGATAATTCCATTATATTTGAGGTAAGAATCTATGTATGTAGCGCTCAGTTTAGCTATAAAAACATGATTGATGAGGCCTTTACTTGATGAAAATCCATGTTCAAAACACTTAAGGAAAACAATAATTTTCGATTTTCACTATATTTTAATAAATAAACACATAGCAGCTGTTTCGGTACACTGTACCTTCTTCAGATGTGAGTACTTTAATACTAAAATTACCAATATTAGGGCAAAGAGACGTTAGAAATAAATAAACTTAAAAATTCCAACATATTACTAAACGATCAACAGATCACCATTATTAAATTTGTATTCACGTATTTTCCCATAATAATTTAGCAGGTAGTTTAAGCTTTATTCTCGTTGCCCTAATATTGGTAATTTTAGTTGTAACGCTCTTTATCCGGGGTGTTTTGAATCCTCTGGTCGTGCCTTGTTTTCGGCCTGATCACGGTGTTTAACGGTTTTCTCGAGCGCCACTCTGTTGTTCGGGGTGTAACAGAGAATCACCTTGACCTACGGGTAGCTTTTATACAGAGGAGAAAATAATGCCAGGGGTCGTATTTGCTCATGTGTAGTCGGGTTCCCTATTTTGGAGGATTCCGAAACGTTCCGTTCGGAATAAAACAAGAAAGTTTTAGTTAAATACTTCTATTTATAAATAAAGAACAACGGGTATAGAGGTGATACGGCCAGTCTTAATATTAATTTTTCCTATCTCTAATTTATACGGGAAAGCATACAGATATATTATGAACGGTGGTAAATTGCGGAGTTAGGGGGTACGGAGCACCGGGGCGGCATGCGACGAAGCAAAAGTAATTTGGCCAGAGAAGCGGGTTTTTTAAGTTAAGCAGAAAGCGGTTGGAAAGTGCGGATTATGATTTACAGCGGGTAAAGCAATACGGTAATAAGAAACAGCTCCAGCGGTCACTCTACAGCGGTAAGCAAGCAAGCGGTAAGTGCAAGTAAGCAATTTTAACAAAACCTGGTGGCTGCCGTGGGAGTATCTTCGGTTTTCTTTACAACATTCATTCGGTCGGTTCATACATTGTCAGCACTAGTTTTGCGAAGAATGCAGCGTGCTTTATTCGCAAAACCTACTTAGGTTGTTACCGGGTCCGCGTCAGAACACATCACCCGGTAGGTCCCCTCGGTCACTAACTCGGTCACACCTCTTTCGTGCACTCGCCGGTTTTTTCCAAAAGAGTTTTCTTTGGGAAAAACACAACGTTATTGGGTTGTTACAGGGTCCGCGTCAGAACACATCACCCTGTAGGTCTCCCGTCGTCGGCGGTTTCATTCATTCAACCTACACACACATGGTCCGGGACGGATAATTCGTTTTTTAGGTTAACACAGGGTCCGCGTCAAAACACATCACCCTGTATGTCCCCTTTTTTTATTATCGATCTCGGCTTTTAATACACTTGCTACTCCCAAGACACTCAGGCAGGGCTACTTACTTGTTCGGTCTTTCTAGCTAACTGTTTCGGCTGGAGGTCAAGCGCCAAGTTCCTTTCGATTCGCTCTTTGAGTTCGAGCTGGGCTTCGATTCCCCCACTAGTACTATCCTACTCCGGGGAAAAGAAGCCTGCGGTTGGCTGCGCGTAGGCGCATAGCGGCCTGCTGCCTAATTAACTGGCTTGTTAGCTCAATTAATTGACACGGTGCGTAACTTAATTATTTATACACGAATTTAAACGGTTAAAAAGTGACTTCGTCACACACCCCACCTACTTACGGAAAAAAAAAATCTAAGCATAGCTAGATTTTTTTTTTTTTAGATCTATACTTGAAATAGTACACTATAGTTTACCCTAAAGTTATACCATATACAAACTTAAACCTAAACAGATCCTAAAGAAAAATAAAAAATTAATGGAATTATGAAACACAAGGTCTTCTTCTATCCACTTCGGTGTTATGTGGTAACGGTCCATTCTATAAAATCTCCGGTCCCTCGTTGCGCGTAGGGGATAACCGCCTACGCCGATTATTATCTTCGGGTTTGTTAATTACGGCGGGTTCCTGGCCGGTAGTAGTTATCTTACTTGCTAATGTTAAAGCTACTTATTTACATATTTACAATTAAACTATAATACTAGTGTTTGTTTAACGGCCGGCCTCTATTCTTAATTTTTTTTTTTAGTTCACAAGCTTAGCTAACGGGGGAATATTAATTGTGATCTTCCGTCCATCTGTGGTCCTAAATGTGCGACGGACGCGAAGATTGTCGGGTGTACTTTGGGTTCGGTAGGTGATGAGAGCCCGACGAACTTCGGTGCTCCAGTATTCTGGTCGGCGTTCCAAAATTAATTTTTCTGCTAATGAGGCCTCAGGCCATCGTCTAGCGGACGTCGGATCGTGGCTAGGTCCCAAAACTGGCCTCTCCTCGCAGGTTTTGTCGACTGCCTTTTCTGCGTCTAGCCAGCGAAAGATGTCTGGGTCCGCATTCTGGCCGACGTCTGATTTTGGAGGAGGCAGACGGGCCGGAACTAAAATAATATTTTGTAGAATTATTATCTTCGGCTTCGGCTTTGGCTTCCGGATTTCTTGGAACCTTGGCAGCAACCGTTTTACTTCTGCCAACCTCTGTTGTGTACGCATGAATCTGAACTGGTAGTCTATGGCGGGACATGTCACTTCCAGAGCTTTCGCTCCAAGCGGCGGTTCTCCTGCTACTCTCGGCATTCTGATCGGTTTTTTGTTCGGTCTTTCTGAAATTACAAAAGATTAACGGTATAAACGGGGTCGGAGTCATGTGCTGGTTTAAGGTCCTTGATGTGAATCCGGTGGAGCTTGTTCCCATTACTGCTTTTTAAATCATAAACCACGGGTGAAATTACTTTGATTACGGTATACGGGCCGGAATACTTTGGGGCTAGTTTGGCGGCGAAACCTTTTTCGGCCGAAGACAGGACGTGTTCTCGTTTCATTACACTCTCGCCAACATGGCATTGCCATTCCCTACGACGCAGGTTGTAGTGGTGACTTTGTGTAGTGAAAGCTTTGGCCAGATTGACTCTGACTAGCTCATATACGTCATTCAACTTATTTACACGGTCGGTCCGCTGAATAAGTTGTTCGTCGTTCGGTTCGGTAGCTCCCCCTGGTTGCGGTTGTTGGTCCTGATAACAAGACTTTGGTGGTTCCAACTCTCGTCCAAAATTTAAAAATGCAGGGGTAAATCCGGTTGAGTCGCTACGGGTGGTATTAAAGGCAAAAGTCAGGTCGGGTAAGTTCGCATCCCACGTTCTATGGTTCTCTCCACAAAACTGAGCAATCATGGTTTTCATGGTTCGGTTTGCTCTTTCTACGGGGTTTGTTTGCGGGGTGTATGGCGGTGTTAATCGGTGGTTTATGCCGTACTCTTTTAGAATGTCTCTAAAAATTTTTCCGGTATATTGCGTTCCATTGTCGGAAATTACGGTTTTCGGGCGGCCAAATTGGGTTAGTACTAATTCGTACAGGGCTTGACTGACGGCGCGTGATGTTGCTTTCCGTATTGCACGGCACTGGACCCACTTAGTAAAGCGGTCCTGGAACATCACCACATACGAATTACCCTTAGAGGACCTCGGTAGTGGTCCTATTAGATCAGTACTAACGGCTTCTCATGGTGCATAGTTTTTAGATGGTTGCATTTTTCCCGGTACCTGTTGTTGAGACGGTTTGTACTGTTGGCAGCAGGTGCATTGGCGCACATAACGGGCTATGTCGCGGAACATGCCAGGCCAATAGTACCTCAACGTGATACGGGCGGTGGTTTTTGATATTCCCATGTGTCCGGCAGTCGGAAAATCGTGGTTTTCCTCCAGTACTTTGGTCCTTGACTTCTTAGGAACACAAAGTTTCCACGGGTCTATCATCTCAGGTTCGGTCATGTCCGACGAAGTCCAGAAGTGTCGATACAAGTTCCCTTCTCGTACGCAGTACGTCGGGTTTGCTTCGGGGTGACTTCGCACATCCTTTAATTTCTTAGCATACCAGGGGCACTGTTCGTCTTCTGTTATGAGTGTTAACTCAGCGAGTTCGTCGGTTTCTGTATCGTCGTAAGAACCGGGTATCGGTTGTCGCGATAGTGCGTCGGCCACGCGGTTCGATACTCCTCGTCGGTATTTTATGTCAAAGTCGAATTGTTGGAGGTACATTTGCCATCGGGCTAGACGTCCGGATGATGATTTGATTGACTGTAGCCAGCGTAATGATTGGTGATCGGTTAAGACGGTAAAATGATAACCTTCGAGGTATGGTCTCATTTTTTCAATGCCATATACTATGGCCAAGCATTCTTTTTCGGTAGTAGAGTAGGCTTTCTCGGCTCCTGTCAGGGTGCGGCTAGCATAGGCAATAATATGGTCTCCTCCGTCGTCATTGTGTTGTGTGAGGGCTACTCCTAGTCCATTGTCTGCGGCGTCGGTTTGCAGCGTAAACTTTCGGGTAAAGTCAGGACATGCCAGTACGGGGGCGATGGTTAGGGTGGCTTTCAATTTTTCGAATGCGAGCTGTTGCTCGGGTCCCCAGTTCCACCGTCGGCCCTTCTTTAATAACAGGTTTAATGGTGCTGCAATTTGTGAAAATCCGGGTACAAAGCGTCGATACCAGGAGACCATTCCTAAGAATCGTCGCACTCCTCTTACGCTTGTTGGTGCTGCGTATTGAGTTATGGATGCCACTTTTTCGGGGTCGGTATGTATGCCTTCTGCTGTGACCATGTGCCCCAAATATTTTAGGGATCTACGGCCAAACTGACACTTATCGGGATTAATTCGGAGATTTGCGGTCCTCAGCTTTTGAAAAACGAGTTTGAGGTTTTGTAGGTGTTCCTCGAAAGTTTCTCCTAAGATTATGATATCATCGAGATAAGCAAAACAGAACGGGTCCAGTTCGGGTCCGATGATGCGGTCCATCAGCCTTTGGAACGTAGCAGGTGCCGAATGTAATCCAAAAGGCATTACTTTGAAGTGAAACAAACCTCTGCCGGGTACGGTAAATGCAGTGATTTGTTTGCTTTCTTCGGATAGCGGTACCTGCCAGTACCCTTGTTTAAGATCGATGCTTGAGATGTACTTCGCTTTTCTAAGTTTGTCCAGGATCGAATTTATGAACGGTAACGGATACGCGTCTTTTCGGGATATGTCATTTATTTTCTGGAAGTCTATACAGAACCTTGGCTTCCCATCTTTTTTCCGGACAATCACAACTGGCGAGCTCCATGCGCTTCTTGATGGCTCTATAATGCCATCTTCCAACATCTGGTTCACCTCAATGTTAATGATTTCCTGCATACGGGGATTTTGCGGTCGGTATCGTTGTTTAATGGGCTCGGCGTTTATTAATCGAATTTCGTGCGTTATGAGCGGCGTTGTTCCTTCAATTTGTCCAAACGACGGTAGTTCCTGACTCAAAAATGCCTGCAGGCGGTTCTCTTCCACGGGCGACAGTGTTAGCGGTGGCTGGGTGCTAATTTTCCCTATTGGGCTGCAAGGCGCCCCTATAATGTTAGCGGGTAATAGATAGTCATCAATCAGAACGGTACCTGTACTTAGTTCTAATTTAAACTTTCCGGTTTGTAGTATGTCTATTCCTAATACCATATCTGTAGAGAGGCCCGGTAGGTAATTCAGTACTTCGGTGAATTCCTTTGGGCCTATTCGGAATGTTATTCGGTAGGCTTCGGGGACTTCCTTTAGTTCTCCGTTTGCTAATCGGGCTAGGTTCTTAGGCTTTTCTACAGATGCCAGGGCATAGAACCGTTTTCGTTTTGCTATTCGGTCTCCGATGTAGGATTTAGCGGCTCCGGTATCGATCAAGGCTAACACGGGTTGTCCATTAATGTGCACGGTCACATGTGGTCGGTTTTCATTTGAGTCGGTGATATTTACTGCGGTCGAGGCGGTTGTGTCGCGGTACTGTCCGCCTCGTCTCCGGGCAGCGCCGTTCCAGTTTTCCTCCCTTAAACAAGGGCAGTCTCGGGACATGACACCCGTCTTGCCACATCTGGAGCAGAATATTTTGCCGGGTCCGTTACATGCACTGCGCACATGTTCGGTTTGTCCACAACGCCAGCAGGTGACGGCCGGGGGCGTTGTTCCAGATCTGTGATGATTTACTTCGGTCGAGTTCTGTGGTCGGGTTGTTTGGTTTTGTCCGGTCGGTGGTCTTCTTTGTTGTGTGGGAGCTAGTGTCGGTGGTGTTGTCACCCTGTGCCATCCTTCGGCTTGTGTGACGTAACGGGTTGGCGTCGTTTGGTTTGTCACTGTTTCTTTTTGTTTGTCTTTTTCCAATTCTAGTAACAAAATTTCGTATTCCCTAACAGCTGCGGAAAACGATAGTACGTCGTGAAATTCGGTTCTTCGGATGTTCTGTCGGTATTCGGGAAGTAAGTTGCGGTAAAGCCATTGTAGTTCTTGCTCTTGGCTCATTTTCCCATGCCGGCGTACTAAAGTTTGTAATTCGGTTACGTAACGGTTAACGGATTCGTTACGTCGTTGCACCCTTCGGCTGATCTCGGCTTCCAAGTCTACCTCATAATTTACTGGGAAGAAAAATATTCGGAAGGCTCTCCTGAAGTCGTCCCA
The DNA here is from genome assembly GCA_963920685.1 of Polydrusus tereticollis. Taxonomy (NCBI): domain Eukaryota; kingdom Metazoa; phylum Arthropoda; class Insecta; order Coleoptera; family Curculionidae; genus Polydrusus; species Polydrusus tereticollis. The sequence continues at coordinate 106,999,735 of OY987330.1, read as the reverse complement.
GTTTTGCCAATTATGTTTATTATTGCGGCACCACAATGCCGCATTTCCTCGTAGCAACTCGGGTAGGTGCAGTAACAGCAAGTCGGGATTTATTCGGTTAGCTATGCAGATTTCATCTATTCTTTCTAAGAAAGTTGCGGGGTCGTTTCTATCGTCGAAGTGTATATTCCACTTATGCACATGTAGTTCGGAGGGATTTTCATATCGTACGGTGTTATTAGCGGTAGGGGGTGATGTACCTCCCTGTCCTGTCATGGGTTGTACTCCATGCGGTATGGGGTTTATTGTAATCGGCGGTGCTTGGGTATTGCTAGTCGGTGCCTGGTAATAACTATAGGCGGTGGTAGTAGGGGTGGTATATACACAGGGTGTAGTAGTAGGGGCATTATATACACAGGGGGTAGTAGGGGTGTTATATACACAGGGCATAGTAGTAGTGGCGTTATGTACACAGGGGGTAGTAGGGGTGTTATATACACAAGGTGTCGTGGTATTAGCCGGGACTACGGGGTTGCTTGTCAGCTGGATTGCTGTGTGGTTTACGGTCGTAGTCGCCGGTATCCCTTGTATAGCAGGGGTACAAATTATCGTTGGGGTGGGTCTGGTATTGGCTGCAAACACCACGGATGTCGGTATTGACTGGGCTGTCGTCGTTGTGCTGCATATGCTGGTTGACAGCGTTATCGGAAATACAAAGGGCTGCGGTGACGGTTGTGGGGTGGCATGTCCATTTCGAATAAAGGCTACTAGGCGCTTTCGTAATGTGTCCACAGGTCCGGTGGCCATTAAGCCGAACTTTTGTAATTCATCGGTTAATTCTGCTTTCTTTAGAAGGTAGATCCAGCTTGTTCTGGCATCCACACGTCCTACGGGAGGGGGCGGGGGTAAAGGCGGTGCAGGTGGTACTACTAGACTTCCTGTAGTCTGTGTTACACACGTGCTTACTGGACTATTAGCAGTTATGGTCGCCATTTTTGTAACGCTCTTTATCCGGTTCTCTAACAACTATAACTCTGAGGTTTTACTACGGTCTGTTTTCACTAATAAGTATTTAAACCTCAGGAATATTTACTTAAATACCTACTATATATTTACTACGGCCTAACATAACTATTTGGTACTTAAACCTTCGGGATTTTAATTTAGCTACCTAATCTTTTACTACGGCCTAACCTAACTAATAGGTACTTAGACCTTCGGGATCTTCATTTAAATACCTAATGTTTTATATGTCCTATCTTAACTAGTTGGTACTTAAACCTTCGGGATATTTATTTTAACTACCTAATCTTTGCTACGGCCTAACTTAACTAATAGGTACTTAGACCTTCGGGATGTTTATTTGATTAACTAATCTTTACTACGGCCTAACCTAACTAATAGGTACTTAGACCTTCGGGATGTTTATTTGATTAACTAATCTTTACTACGGCCTAACCTAACTAATAGGTACTTAGACCTTCGGGATGTTTATTTGATTAACTAATCTTTACTACGGCCTAACCTAACTAATAGGTACTTAGACATTCGGGATGTTTATTTGATTAACTAATCTTTACTACGGCCTAACCTAACTAATAGGTACTTAGACCTTCGGGATATTTATTTAATTAACTAATCTTTACTACGGCCTAACTTAACTAATAGGTACTTAGACCTTCGGGATGTTTATTTGATTAACTAATATTTACTACGGCCTAACCTAACTAATAGGTACTTAGACCTTCGGGATGTTTATTTGATTAACTAATCTTTACTACGGCCTAACCTAACTAATAGGTACTTAGACCTTCGGGATATTTATTTAATTAACTAATCTTTACTACGGCCTAACCTATCTAATATGTAATTTAAATTTTATTTAAAATTTAACCATATAAGCAACATCCATGTGCACGGTACCCCTAAATAAACTATCTATTTATATACACGTTTCTCAATTATCGGAATGATGATTATTTGTTTGTACGGGTTCCGGGTTTTTTTTTATCCAAAAAAAACTTGCCATATCGGTCTTATCTCTGGGCCACTAAATCGTTATCACTAAAATGCTGCTTTTACGAATATTATTTATTTCAAAATTTTATTTCCCTGCTGCTTATTTAAAATATCGGTTTATTTTTAAAATCTAGCTTCCTATTTTTCGGGTTTTTTAGAGAAATGGGTATGAAAAATTTGTATTAAAAATTCTGTTTTACCGGGGAATCTGGAGAAATAAAAAATGGGATAAAAAAAAATGTTCAATGGAAAATTTAAATAGGTGGATATGAAAAAGGTACTAAAAAAAAATCTGTTTAACGGAAAATGCTTTTTGTACGGTTTTTTTTTTAAATTTCTTATACTACGCATGCGCAAAAAGGAAATCTGCTCGGGCGCCATTTTTGTAACGCTCTTTCTACAGGGTGTCTCGAATCCTCTGGTCGTGCCTTGTTTTCGGCCTGATCACGGTGTTTAACGGTTTTCTCGAGCGCCACTCTGTTGTTCGGGGTGTAACAGAGAATCACCTTGACCTACGGGTAGCTTTTATACAGAGGAGAAAATAATGCCAGGGGTCGTATTTGCTCATGTGTAGTCGGGTTCCCTATTTTGGAGGATTCCGAAACGTTCCGTTCGGAATAAAACAAGAAAGTTTTAGTTAAATACTTCTATTTATAAATAAAGAACAACGGGTATAGAGGTGATACGGCCAGTCTTAATATTAATTTTTCCTATCTCTAATTTATACGGGAAAGCATACAGATATATTATGAACGGTGGTAAATTGCGGAGTTAGGGGGTGCGGAGCGCCGGGGCGGCATGCGACGAAGCAAAAGTAATTTGGCCAGAGAAGCGGGTTTTTTAAGTTAAGCAGAAAGCGGTTGGAAAGTGCGGATTATGATTTACAGCGGGTAAAGCAATACGGTAATAAGAAACAGCTCCAGCGGTCACTCTACAGCGGTAAGCAAGCAAGCGGTAAGTGCAAGTAAGCAATTTTAACAAAACCTGGTGGCTGCCGTGGGAGTATCTTCGGTTTTCTTTACAACATTCATTCGGTCGGTTCATACATTGTCAGCACTAGTTTTGCGAAGAATGCAGCGTGCTTTATTCGCAAAACCTACTTAGGTTGTTACCGGGTCCGCGTCAGAACACATCACCCGGTAGGTCCCCTCGGTCACTAACTCGGTCACACCTCTTTCGTGCACTCGCCGGTTTTTTCCAAAAGAGTTTTCTTTGGGAAAAACACAACGTTATTGGGTTGTTACAGGGTCCGCGTCAGAACACATCACCCTGTAGGTCTCCCGTCGTCGGCGGTTTCATTCATTCAACCTACACACACATGGTCCGGGACGGATAATTCGTTTTTTAGGTTAACACAGGGTCCGCGTCAAAACACATCACCCTGTATGTCCCCTTTTTTTATTATCGATCTCGGCTTTTAATACACTTGCTACTCCCAAGACACTCAGGCAGGGCTACTTACTTGTTCGGTCTTTCTAGCTAACTGTTTCGGCTGGAGGTCAAGCGCCAAGTTCCTTTCGATTCGCTCTTTGAGTTCGAGCTGGGCTTCGATTCCCCCACTAGTACTATCCTACTCCGGGGAAAAGAAGCCTGCGGTTGGCTGCGCGTAGGCGCATAGCGGCCTGCTGCCTAATTAACTGGCTTGTTAGCTCAATTAATTGACACGGTGCGTAACTTAATTATTTATACACGAATTTAAACGGTTAAAAAGTGACTTCGTCACATAGTATTAAAGTACTCACATCTGAAGAAGGTACAGTGTACCGAAACAGCTGTTATGTGTTTATTTATTAAAATATAGTGAAAATCGAAAATTATTGTTTTCCTTAAGTGTTTAGCTATAAGTGAAGCATGCTCGTTAAAAAGTTTGTTTTGTGATTTAAAAATCTCAGAGATTGATTGTTTAAGTGTAGTGATTTTTAAGGACAATCAACCGGCTATTAAAGTGTGTAAAAACCCAGAATTTCACAAGAGATTGAAACATGTAGATATACGCTACCATTTTATTCGAGATAAAGTTAAGGATAATGTAGTCACTTTAAAATATATTTCTACAAATAATCAAACAGCTGATTTTCTCACAAAACCAGTATCTCTAGCTTTATTTCAGAAATTTCGCAGGGAATGTAATTTAGAATAATTATTTAAATTTTTTTGTAAAATGTTCAAGTTTATATATAAAAAAAGGGAAACGCAATAAATTTACCATTGAGGGGGAGTGTTGAAATTAATACCTATTACGCCATCTAGTGCGAACAATAGTAAATGTCTTGCTGAGTAGTAGCATAGACCTGTATTAGGTTAGGCTAGGCTAAGTTAGTTGTTAAGTTTCTATATATAAAAAGGAATAGGCAATAAAGAGATTTTAAAGAAAAAAGAGAGGTTGGTCTATGGTAGTATCCTAGAACAACATATGTTATGTTGGTTGCATACACCGAACCTAATAATCAGTGGGTGCATAGTTATATTTAGGTTGGTACGAAACTAGTTAGTTACTAAGAGTGTTAAGATGTCACGTTAAGAACATCGTTGTTTGTTGTTATAAAAGTTAATGTATTTTATCAGTAAAATAATAAAGTCAACAACAAAAGTTAGTTACGAGCATTATTCACAGTTCACGGAGTTTAGAAACCAACAAAGTTCTATGAAAATTCGAAGAAAGAACTCCGGAAACTTACCGCAGAACACAAGCAAGAAATAATGAAGACAGGAGGTGGAGCACCTCCCGATATAAGACTAGACACATCAGAAAAACTGCTTTATGGGATAATGAATTACAAAACCATTCATGGTCTAGATGGTCGAGGCGATTGTGATGGCCGCAATAAAATTGTTAAAAAGTGCAAATTAGATGACAATATCATTTGAGAGGAGGATAATTCCATTATATTTGAGGTAAGAATCTGATATTGTGTAGGTATAACATGATCTCAAGTAACATCTAATGTTTAGAATTGATTGACCCTCAGATTTACCTTTATTATTTAAATGAAATATGGACGCTGATAAGCAATACAGTGTCAACCCACATAAAATGAAAAAATTGACTTTTTGATGTAGTGAACTTCGGCAGTGGTTAAAGATTGTTTTGCAAAACAGTTTTAAATTACTCAACATGTTTTACTTAACAAAAACTCAATATATAAGTTGACACAAAATCATTTCGTCTAATAAAACATTTTACCATATCACATTATGTGTCTTGACATCAAACGCTACTGGTGAAAGTGCCATCTAGCGTCTTGAATAAAAAGTCAAGAAAGTTAACGTTTTATTGCAAAATATTAAATTTGAAACAGTTTGTTATCCTAGGCGGTGTCAACAACGACTCTATGATTTTTATTTCATTTTTGATGGTTTTGAGCGAAGTTTCGCTTTTACTTGCATTTTGGTAGTTGAAAAAAATAGTACTGAAGGTTGTGCATTGTTTACATTTTTAAGGTTAGTGAAAATTTTTCGCATTTGCGTTTTATAAAGAAGACAAACTTTGAGGTTATTTTTGCCGGTAATAATAAGACAAAGTAAATTCTTTTATGTTATTAATTATTTTAAATGTATATGTAATCCGTTGTAATTATACCTATGGGTTTAAAATACCCTATACTAAAGTTAATTAACCATTTTATTAAAACAGGTACGTTCTTTTATTATAATTATTTCATGACATGTTATTGCAAAATACATAAATACATGGCACTTGTTGTTTAATAACAAAAGTTATTCTTCTTAACACTGTATTGAAAAAATGTCATTTTTTATTTTATTTAGGTTTTAAAACACAAATTTGTTTTATATACCCTGACACGTTATTTCAAAACGCAAAGTATTAAATTTATATTTTTTTTTATATGAATGTAATAGTCGAAAAGGAAGTACTAAACCGAATATTCATAATAAATTTTAGTATGGGAAGCCGAATTCTTGTTTTGAGCGTTTTTAAAAGTTTTGGAAGAAAAGTTTTCATTTTCACGGGTACTTTTTGCTTTGTATGTACCCCTTTTGCAACCGGTACTATATGGGATTTCGGAATAAAATCAGGGGGATACATTTTTACGCATTAAAGCTTGTTTTGCTCTTTTAGAATGTCTTTACGTAAGTCGAGAGGCATGATGTTAGTTGACCTTTGCTGCGAAAAAACTAAAATCCCTTTTGAGGCGTCTTCTCCCCATGAATAATATTCAGTTCATGATACTTTACCTTCTTTGCCTCAAGAAGATTGATTGATATGATAACGACCCCTGATGAGGAGCTCCTGCAGGCGATTAGGCCAATAGAAGCTGTCCTACCAAACCTAATGATATCTGATCAGAATTTAAATTGTTCTATAGAGTTCCAAAGTTTTAGCTGCAGTGGTATATTTTCAAATATTGATTCCGAAGTTGAAACCACCACTAATATGCCACTAATTGAGAATATCGACCCAACAGAAAATTCGTTGCTCATTAACAATGGCGTTCTAAGTCCTAAAGAAAATTTACCATCCACCAGCGCAATAAAAAGTCATTTTGAACAACACCAAAATATCTTACCGACCGAAAACATTACGTCATAAGACGCTATTCAAGAAATTATATCAGAACCGCGAGCTGAGCAACAAAATGCATTCAACTGATTCCATATCAAGAACTAATAATAATGAAGAAACCACTACATTGAAAGGTAGACCAAAAAAAGGCCGCAAGAGGAAACATCTAGACCAAAACAGAAATATACGAAAAATAAAAGCAAATAAGAATGAAGACTACATAAATGCCAAAGGAAAAGAAGTGCGTGCCAAAGAATTTGCAGGAAACGATTTTAACTGTAAGTGCCCTCTTCAATGCACTGAAAAATTTTTGGTAGATCAACGTAAAAAAGAATTTGAAAAATTTTGGGGTGCAGGATCCTATGAAGCAAGATGTGCCATGTTACAAGGAATTGTTAAAGAAACAGGAAAAAAAAGATGTTATTCTGCCAATTCTAAACGGGTGTTTACAAGAAAATATTACATACTGAATACAATCATTTGCAAAAAAGCTTGTTATAATATAAGTCAGACAAGGATTGATTGTGCTTTAAAGAAGTACAGATTACAAAATTCAATTATTGATAATAGAGGTATGCATTCTGGAGGCAAAAATGCTATACATCCAGAAATACTACAGGAAATGAGACGATTTATAAATGATTTACCTAAGTACACCTTTCACTACTCAAGGGACCAAACAACTGCAAACTTCTTGGCTCCAAATCTAAATTTAAGTCTAGTTTATGACTTATACAAAGAAAAATTTCCAAACGGTGTTAGTTTCTCCCGGTTCAGGCTATGTTTTTATAAAGATTTCAATCTTAGATTTAAAAAGCCTCAGAAAGATACATGTCTCCGCTGTGACCGTCATAAAGCAGCTCTGTCAGATGCAAGTGATGAACAAAAAAAATTACTTGAGAAACAACACAAAGATCACTTAGACCACGCTTATGAATTGAAAGCTCAAATGCGAAAAGATTTGACTTTAGCCAAAACCGATCCATCCTTGAAAACTCTCACATTTGATTTGGAAAAGACCCAAAGCTTACCACGATTACCAACAAGTATTGTTTATTATAAGCGTCAGCTAAACCTCTACAATCTCGGCATTCACTGCGGGAGTTCTGGAAAGGGTTTCTTTAACGTGTGGTTGGAGCATGAAGCTAGTCGTGGAACGCAAGAAGTAGGATCGTGCCTAAAAAAGTATATTGAATCGCATTTAAAGCCTGGTTCAACGCATCTGATACTTTGGTCTGATTCCTGTGGCGGGCAAAATAGAAGCATTAAAATGGTTTTAATGCTTCTGTACATTCTTCACAATAACGATGTGTTACAAAAAATTACTCTCCGATTTTTACAATCAGGACACACGTACCTACCAAACGATTCCGAGTTTCGTGACGTTGAATGTTATTTGAAGACACATATTCGTCTATACACACCAGAAGACTATATTCACGTCATGGAAAATTGTCGAAGAAAAAATAAATTTATCATTACTAAACTTACGAAAGAGTATTTTCGCTCAGTTGCACCCATTCAGGATCGTATCACCAACAGAAAAGTAGAAATCAACAAACAAAAAATATCATGGATGTCAACGTTTGAGATAGAACTGCGTAAGGATAATTCCTTAAAACTTTACATGAAAGAAAAATTAAAAGATGAGTTTAAAGTGGTTGAAAAACAGAAAGGGGTCAAAGGTCGTAAGAGTCCACCGAGCTTTCAGTTTAACCTCCCAATCCTATATCCAAATGGACGTGAACTATCAACAGATAAAGTCAATGATTTAAAAGAAATCATAAAGTTAATTCCGGCCGATGCAAAACCATTCTACAATTTTTTGAAGACTACTAAGGTGACAGATGTTATTGATGATACTGATGGTTTTGGCCCATCCATTGACTTTGAAATTGAAGAAAATATAGACGAAGAGGACTAACATGCTAAATAAAGAATAAAGCTGACATTTTAGTCCATAAGCTGTTTAAGTTTTGAATTAGATTTTTTAGTTAATTTGTTTTATAAGATTCGTTTCTAATAATAATTGTTAAATATTTAAACACAATAATAGACCGACTGATTAGTTAGGCGAAAAAAAGTGATTGGTTTCCGTACACTAAATGTTTTGTAACGAGTGATTATTAATTATTTTGCCCAAGGGCGGCTGTGACCCAGTATACATAGTGTAGCAGTAGCGCGTAGATTAAATCAAAGGGCGAATTTGCAAGAAAGCAGCGTTGTCACGTTGAAAACCTAAAGTAATGTTTTTTGACGGTATGTAATATAAAATCCTGAGCTATCTTACTTTGAAAGCCCACTTTATATGGCCGCCTCCTACTTCTAGACACCTTCTGATGTTTCTTCTTACCCTCAGAGACACATTAACCAATACGTTTGGAGAATTATTAATTTCGGCAATTTTTTCTGAAATCCGTTTAAGATCATTTATATCCTCAATTGGTGTTCGATAAATGGAGTTTTTTATAAAAGGCCACAAGAAGAAATCGCAGGGTGTTAAATCGCAGGAACGAGGTGGCCATATTTGTTGCGTATTTCGGCTTATAACTCTGTTTTCAAAAAATTCACTTAAAAAATTTAAATTTTCTCTGGTTACATGAGGTGTAGCGCCATCTTGTTGGAAGTAACCTTCCCGCAATTCATCATCGTGAAGCTCATTAATAAATGTTGTCACAATTTCGATCCGATATCTCTCAGCTGTAATTGTACCATCAAAGTAAATTGGGCCTACTATTCTTCTAGAACTAATTGCTGCCCACACACCAACTTTTTGAGGATGAAGAGGTCTTTCTACAAAAACATGCGGATTTTGCGTATTCCACATTCCCATATTTTGTGAATTAACATAGCCTGATAAATAAAAATAAGCCTCATCGGTAAAAAATGTTTTTTCAAAAGCACCACTATTTTCTTCTTGAAAATTGTTTAAAAACCATTCACAAAAATTAAGTCTTTGGGGAACGTCATTGGGAAGGAGTTCATGAATAGCCGTAACACGATAAGGGTATAGATGCAGATCCTTTTTCAAAAGTGTTTGACATGTACTGTAGCATAAATCCGTTTGCTGAATTTGTTGAGATAAATGCCTAATAGAAGTTGAAGGATTATTTTCCATAATTTGTCGCGCTTCTTCAATAACCTCATTCGATCGTTTCGTTGGTCTTCCAGCCCCTTTTTTATGTTGAACAGAACCAGTCTGACGAAATTTATCAATTAGGTATTGTGACCCAGTACGAAGTTATGAAAGGTCACCGCAACATCAGGAAACTCGGTTCGAAATTCATCAAAGCAGTCATGCATAGAGTAATTCCACACACCGCCTATTTTGTTTCCATTTCTAAAAAAAACTTTCAACAATAAAAATTTTTTGTGCTTCACTAAACATTTTTACTGTAGAACTTTCAATCCGGCAACAAAGCTTCACCAAAACTTGATACGCTGAAAAATAAAAAAAAAAATAAAAAATAAAATCATATCCTGCAAATAGCACTTTATAATAGTCAAAAGACGACTCCCCGGAGAAATATTAGTTAAAGCAATAGTAACCTACCTTCAAATAACTGCAAAAATTACAAAATTTCTCCAATTTTTAAACTTTACAAATACACAAATTCAAATAAGACGTAAATGTCATAAAACAATCATGTCATCTTATCTACGCAGTACGGCCATGATGCTTTTAAAATGCATGGCCTCCCTTGAGCAAAATAATTAAAAATCACTCGTTACTTTAGGTGGTAGTAAGAAGCAAAATAATTAATACCGATCTGTAAAATAAAAATAAACTTATTTTTAGCATCAGATTATTTAATTTTTATTGGGTGGTTTGCATAAAGGTAACAAATGGTTTTACCTTATTTTTCTAAACTAGACTAATGCTGTAAACAAATATTGGAGAAAGTTAACAATTTAATAAAAGCATTCGTTGCTCTTTGTTCATATCACCTACTTGACATAATGTTTGTAATCATTTGTTCACAATTAACCATTTTACAAATACAGCATCAAGTTACTTGACTCAATTCTGGCTAATGAAATATACACATTATTAATTTTGCCATAGCAAGGCAAGTCACATAACATTCTCTTAAGTATTAATTAAGCCTTACGGCATTTCGTTATATGAAAATATGGCATATTTGTTTCAAAATTACATTTTTTCGATATTTTTTTTTTAAATCATAATCAGCATTCTTAAATACAAATTATTAGAGATAAATATGAAACACATTAAAGTGTAGGGGAACAAATACAATAAAGTTAGATTAAAATCTTTGAATGGAATTTACTCAAAATGGCGAGGTGGTGGGTTGACCCTATATTGCTTATCAGCGTCCATATAAAACCAAAGATAATTATTTTAGAATATGTGTCAAGATGATTTGGGCTTTGAAAATGAGTCTGCACCAGGAAATGACTTGACACAATAAGTATAAAAAAGTAATGGATACAGATTTAGTCAAAGTCAAAGTCAAAGTCAAAATATGCTTTAAAATATAACAGTGTAAAGTATTTGTCGTACAAAAAAAAACAACCTTAACAATACTTAATTAAAAAGAAAGTAGTTCATTAGTCTTCTGCCAGTTTCTCCCATTAGTTTTCTCGGGGTGTTTGTGGTATTGTGCTCTTCCAGGTAGTCCTCTAATTTATTTATTTTAGCATAATGTGTTCGATATTGTCTACCAGTGAAAACCATTTAGGAGACATAATGTATTTATACCTATTACATTATGTTTATGTTTTCTGGCTTCTGTTTGGACTTTTGGTTGAGTAGACCAATACCTGGTTGAATTGGTAGTACATTTGTTGTCTGATATAGGAGTTCGTTGTGAGGATTGTGAAGTGGATTGTTGGGATGTCGTAATTTTGTTCCTGTATGAAGGGAAGATGTTTCCGCAACCTGTAGGTTCTTCCAAGCTGTTTTTTTTTAAGATTTTGGTGGATTACATAACCATATTCTATCAGCGGGCGGCATATCATTTTGTAAATTTTACATTTATTGTGCATGTTGATTCCATCGTTCCTCTTTGACAGGCATTTGAAATGATTGGCTCTGATTATTAAGTCAATACTAAAATAATATAATATTGGATATATTACATTATAGTATTGTCATTAGTTTGTTAGTAGATTGGGGAACTCACATTTATGGTGCCTTAAGAAATATAAGTATGGTGTCACTATTTTTTGGTATAATTCACATTTTTTTAGGCTGAAAAATTCTCATGGTCACAATACACACCAAAAGATCTTAGAAGTCCAGTTAATCCAGCTTTAAAAGTCAACTCTGCTAGAAAAGGTTCTGGAAATTCACCTTGTTCCTCCATAAATGCATCCCGCCGACGACCAGTAAGAACAATTCAGGCATTTACATCCTCTAAACTAGCAGAAAAATACAATTTGTTGTTGGACAAGAGACTGTGTTTAGTACAGAAACAGATTGAACAAATTGACATGGACACGAGTTTTAAGAAACATGAAAATAAATTAAAAGTTGATATTCTTGAACTGGAACTGAAAACTAAGCAATCTTAATGATTACCTACAATTGAGAACAATCTCTAATTTGTGTTTCCAAAGTTTTTTTTAAGTTAAATGTTATAAATAAAAATGTATTACAAAGTACCTATTATAAGTTTATTTTTTTACAACATTATACATAGGTACCTACCTACTTATACAAAGTTTATTTAGCTTCCTTTTATTAGCTATGGTTGTAAGCTGTATGGTGTCATACTCGAGTAAGACATTGCAGAAACTTAAAATATTTTGGAGAGCTCAGAAACCTATATATCTTAAAATTTTTAATTAAAAACAAAATTGTATAAATTAACAAAATAGTTGTTTATTAAAGTTTGCCTAAAGTTTACAGCATTTATATGGGCGGCATTTTGAGGTAAATTAGGAATATATCCTTGCTGAATTAAATATTCAAGTTCTTCTGGATTTATATTATCTGGCACAGGGGGGAGTCCTTCATTTATTTCTATTGCTTTATTGTGTAAAACACCAGCCGCTACAATAACGTCTTAACAGGTTTCAATATCACAGCGCAACCCATAGGCTAATACTGGGAATCTACGCTTCCACACTCCAAAACACCTCTCCACTGTATTCCTTGTCCTAATATGAGATTCGTTGTACAGCCTTTCTGCAGTGGAACCACAGACAATCGTAATCGACAATTTTCCCCTCCCGTCTCTCCTCGTCTCACCTGTGCTCAAAGCTAATCGATAAATTTGCAACCACTAACAATCGACTAACTGAAAGATATCGATTTTATCGAATCGTAACATTCCGACTAGGAGAAGGACCCCGCTAATGCTTGTCGATTAACAACATAACCTCACAAACCGCAATTTGTTTTGTTTGTGTATTTAATAAAAAGTAAAACACGGTAAGTAAATAAAATAAAAAGTTGTGGTGTGTAAGTTTTGAACGATTGGAAGTTTGTTTTTAAGTTTTGGATTAGTATATTAGGTACAAAAAGCTCTCACAGTAAAGTTGTTAAGATCTTGAACATTGTTTGACTCAGCGAATCCTTTAAAAGCAATTTTAATACTGTAATGTTTACCCTAAAAATAAGAACGACAGTATGCAGCACTAAACTACTACCTACATAATATGTAGGTTATACTAAAACTTCGACTAAATCATTTTCCATTCTAGATAATGGACTCGCAAAAGCGAATGCGAATCAACGCAGGGCATTGGAATTAACTTCTCAATTTGCTGGAGGAAAATCCAGAAATGGTAACGGGAAAGTTTGTCTGCCAAAATGCGAAACAAAAATCAACGGAATTATGGCAGAATGCAGCCAGAAAACTAAATGCTTTAGGCTTAGGGGAGAAAAGTCTCGATAAATGGAAAGTTGCTCTTCAAGATTGGAAGTATAAAACCAAAATGAAGGTGGCAGAAATAAAGAAACCATGAAAAAAAACTGGCGGTGGACCTCAAATAAAAATTAAGTTAAGTGAGCAGAAAGAAAGGTTAATGAATATTGTAGGATGGACTGCAGCACTAGGGAATGAAAGTGTTTCCGAAAGTGGATTGATACCAACTTAGCAGATTAATTTAACAGTCGATGAATCGAGGTCTGAGGCTGGAACCTCTAGTTTAAAAGAGCTCCAGTCAGGGGCCGAATTATCTGACATAACATATTCTGAAGGAGCTTTCATGGACACGCAGGAGGAAATTATTAATGTTGATGCAGATAAACTAATTTTTTCAAGAACTAATAAAAGGCCCAAACCAGAAAGGTCTACAAATAGAACAAGTAGTAAAAGTGATGACCCATTGCATACTTATCAGATGGAAACCATGGCAGTTTTAAAGGAAATTTCAGATGGAATTAAAAACATAACTTCAGATTTAAAGAGTGTTTCTCAATCATAGTCAATAATAGCCAATAAATTGCAATAGTAGTTGGGAAATATTAAATTGCTGATATAAATAGGATTACCATATGTACCTACTTGTATCTATAATAGATTGATGATGTGATGATTAGATTAATGTACTTCTTAGACTTAGAGCATATTTATCATTTTTGTGCTCTCGGGCATAGAAGTATAGTTTCCTTCGATAATTTTTTTACTGAAAGATTAATTTAAGATTTTGAAACAACCCTTTGGTACAGATATTAGTCCTCTACTTCTCACGAAAACAAATTGGCTCTTAAATATTGTAGAAAAGTAATCAACATTTTGATTTCGGCAATAATTTTTCCACAATTTTTAAGCAACTTTTTTACTACGACTTAATAAGTAGAGAACATATATCTATATTCTATATATATACAAAAGTGTCATTTCCATACTTAAAATTCTCCTTTGAGTAAAACTATTATAGGAAACCTATATTTCTATGTCCCGGGGGTATAAATGTGATCAATAAGCCTTAATTAGAAATTTGTTATTTAGTTTTTTTTCTATTTATATTAGGCATAAGAATAAATATTTTATTTCTTCATGTCAGATAAACAGGCTGAAAAAAAATATCCTGGCTGATAGTTTAAAGTTCCTACTATGTATTATTTTCCAAAAATATTTTTTTTTTATTATTATTTATGTTTGTTATCAAAAACCATTCCTATGGTAGGGTATTTGAGCAAAAGAAATATTGTTATTTTCTTTGTTAATGTTTTAGATTTTATTATAAAAACAAAAAGAGCATGCACTTTTAAACAAATTGAGTCTACAATTACCATATACCTAAGACATAATTTATGTGGTTAAAATAGTTGTTACTTTAGTTAATTTCACACTTGGTTTATAGGTTTAAAAAAAGAGTAAATTTAATGTAAAAATAATTATTCTATGCAAGTAAAAACAACAATATTTTATAACAAAAAGATGTTACATACAAATTGGAATATCCTTATAAAATATTTTACTTCTATAATGTTCAACAAAATTAAGAAAAAAACAACTTTTATTTAACATCATAATTTATAACTAACATTTTAGATATGTATATTTTCATATTAAGTACTGTCCTGTAAACTACTGATTATAGTATGTTTTAAAATAAAAGTATGACAAAAGTTCTTGTTTAGTTTTTTTTGGAAAATTTATTGTTAAATCAAAAGGTTTTATTTAGTGATAAACTTATATTCTTATGTTTAAAAAAGTATTTTAACTATAATTTTAAACAATAATTAATGCACTACTACTAAAAAACACTTATAATTTATTACTATGTACAAATTTATTATCTAATATAAATGGCAAAGAAATGCTTCAGACGTACTAATGAAGTAGTATTATTTGCATTGAATTCAATATTTTCTGGGATGCTGTGATGACAGGTGCTTCTCTAACCAATCCTATAAAATGAAAAAAAAATTAGGTACTATCTATAAAATTACTTACAAAATGGCCACACCTTGCGAGGGCTTCAGGTATGCTAGGGTTAAGAGAAAAAAGTTGAAAAAATTATTTTAATCTTGTGAAATATAGTTAAACTATTATTTTTTGGTCAGTTTCAGTTTGCTAAAAATGAACTCTTTTATTTTATTAAAACTAAGTTTGGCAATTTTATGCAATATTTTAGACATTTAAATTTGTGTATCTAATTTATTTAAATTTTTTAAAAAATTATAGAGAAACAATACTTAGTCTGGCAACATAACTGTTTAAAACTATTAAATACTAACCTAATTATTAAAGTACTGACGAACAATGCGCTGTCTTTGCCTCTGTCCTTCATTAAATATAAATTCTCTTTGAACATCAGCAATCTCTACTGGTACTGGGTCATCTTCAAAGAGATCAACCTCATCTGCATGTGTCAAACTTATATTGTGTAACACGGCACTTGCTGTTACAATGTACCCTACCATCACAGGATCATATCTGAAATTCAAAATGATATTAGCATTAAGGAGTATTTTTCTAAATAATAATTTTTCTTTAACAAATATGATAAGTCATTGAGTAAAATAGATTGAATCAAAATATTTTTATGAAACTATATACCTTAAGAGTCGTTCGCCATTAGTACATCTAAACCATGCCTTTAGCATCCCACTACATCTTTCGATGCAGTTTCTGGCTGCAGCATGAGCTCGGGAATATCTGGCTTCTGGACTATTATGAGCAGCATGCAATATTGGGGTCATTAACCATGGTTGTAATGGATAGCCGGAATCCCCTATAAGCCATGATGCCCGGTCTCCTGCCTGATATTGTTCCTGTAAATGGGTTTGTAAGGCAGATGTCCTCCATACATGTGAATCATGGGTGGCACCTGTTATAAAAAAAAATAATTAAACCCACAACAAACAATTTAAGTGTGTTATACGAAACCCCAATTACGCCCTGGAGGATGTTCTTCAGACACCCCTTAGCTAGCTCAACTCAGGGTAGGTTCGCTATTTTGTTTCTAGTTTGAGAGGTTTAGCACTCTTATAAGTAAGTTATAGTCAAATCCTGAAGGCGCCATCTTAGTTTTATTTTACTTAAAAGCCTTTAAATGTTCTAGTGTTTGGCCTCGGATAAAAACAAACTAGGAAAAAAAACACTTATGTCACAATCGGTATACCCTAGCTTATTATAAGCTCTCATTCACTCAAGTCCTCAATGTCACTCTATTTAAAATAAAAGCCAAATTTTCGCAGAGGCCTATACAAATATTTATTCTTAAGGTGTTGTTAAGCCCTTGGTTACTTGGTTTTATAAATGCAAGCTCCTCTTACTTTGGTGGGCAATAGATACTTAAAGTTAAAAGATAAATAAGTGGAATGAAATATTAAAGTGATAGTACTAGGTTTGACAATGAAATTTCTGAAGGTTTAAATTTATAAAGTTTATCGATAAAAGAAAGCAAAAAGTCAAACCCTGTTTGACAGGGTCTTGCACAAGACGGCAACTGTCAGACCTACACTGTAAAAAATGACTGTTCAGCCTGATTTGGCAGCCACATAGACCTACATCCAGAACATTGCCTCAGAAAAGGAATTTCCGCAAGGTCTGTGCAAGAACCTCTTACAACTAACTAAATTTACCATAAAATCTCTATTAGAGTATATTACAATATCTTACGAGTACCTGTGGTTACTCAATAAGCATACCTACTAGCCACTCGGCCATAGATAAGTTAAGATGTTAATTAATAAAATTAAATAAGTTACAAGTGTTAAATTCAGAAGAATCAAATGGCCTTTAGCCGGGAAACAAAAATACTTACTTTATAATCATAAATTGTAACTATATTTACAACCAAAGTAGCTGTAACAGACTACCTAACGCTCTGAAATACTAGAGACTCTTGTGACGTCTTAACGCTGTGTCGACATACGCTACACGTTTACGTTGCACAAGCTCTGTACATAACATGGGTGCAAAACTTTACCAAAACACTGTATGGTGAATAACACGCAAATGCAAAATATTGATATTTTAAGTTGTTACTATGTTACAACATACTCAGGAAAAATGGTACTTAGCTAAAACCTTACGTGCTACCCATGGTTCATGAAGACTCAATCTTCACACACACTCACACATGGTCTCTGAAACAGCTAGCGTGGAAACTGCTACACAGCTAGTCTTCAAGAAATCCCATAGTACACGGCAACTGGCACATCCCGCGTCCAGGCAATTCCAAAAAAA
Organism: Polydrusus tereticollis; assembly: GCA_963920685.1. Lineage (NCBI taxonomy): Eukaryota > Metazoa > Arthropoda > Insecta > Coleoptera > Curculionidae > Polydrusus > Polydrusus tereticollis. The sequence goes on along the minus strand of OY987330.1, from coordinate 106,982,095 downwards.
ATAAACTAGTACATCACTTTGTACTCGGACTTTTAGCCCCTACCAAAAAAAACCCTAAAATCGAATTTTAGATATACAAACATGAAAGAGAAATCTTTCATAACACCCATCGAGGGTAATTCAGATACTAAAATTAAAACCTACCTCAAATAACTAACGAGGGTTCCCAATTTACCAGATGGCGTCTATGACCGCTGTTGAAGTTCATTAAAGCATTTTAAATCGGCATTCCGCCCAAAGGAATCAAATCAAATCAAATCAAATCAATTTATTTATGTTCCAATCTTACGATTTACATACGTCATAAAGTTTTAATTAATAAAAAATAAGTATACGTTTACAGTTACAGAATTAAAATCACACAAAGACACAATTAAAAAACTCATCAATGTTGTACAACACACTATCCAAAAGTATAGCCTTAATCCTACCCTTGAATGTATTAAAAGGCATTTCTTTAAAAACAACAGGCAACATATTAAAAAATTTTATTCCCCAGTATCTAGGACCACTCTGACACCTTCTTATTCTTGAGTATGACGGTACAAGATTGTTGTTATTTCTTGTATTGTAGTTGTGGATATTATTATGGGCGTCAAAATCAGTTAAGTTTTTTTTAACACAGAGGAGGCATTCCAGAACAAATAAGGATGGCATTGAAAGTATTCCCAACTGCCTGAACGCGTCCCTACAATCATCCCTGAAGCGCAACCCAGCGACCACTCGTATAGCCTTTCTCTGTAGCCCAAATACACGCTGAGCAACAGGTGCGTGACCCCAGATTAAAATGCCATAGGACAGGCGGGAGTGGAAGTCGGCAAAATATGCCGTTCGTAGTATATTCTGTGAGACACAGCTACTGAGGTTACGCAAAAGGTACAATGAGCTGCCGAGCTTACCAGCTAAGGAATCCATATGACTGCCCCAATGCAGTCTACGATCCAGAGTGACCCCAAGGAAATTCATAGTGAAATTGTCTGCTTCCTCGTCCCCGAGATTCCTCATTGTAAAGGTCAATTCGTTCGTTTTGGCGTTATTTAGTAGAAGTTTATTAGTGTCAAACCATCGTTTGGCCCCCGACCGTCCGCCCAATGAGCCCTCTCGTGATCGAGCGAGGGAGTTCGCAGAGAAGGAAAATAATGTATCGTCAGCAAATAGTACGAATTTAGCATTTGATTCAATAGATGGTAGGTCATTTATATATATGAGAAATAATATAGGCCCCAGAATGGAACCCTGGGGCACCCCGATATTTATTGCACCCTCTGCCGACTCCACACTACCAACCCTAACGGTCTGCAGTCTCCCCTCAAGATATGATTTTATCAATGTAATACTCTCCGGAGAGATATGGTATTTAAAGAGCTTTTGGATAAGGACACCATGATCGACGCAGTCGAAGGCTTTACTTAGGTCACACGATACCACAGTGTTATATTCCTGATAGTGGAAACTATTTAAAATGTCCTCAACCAATGCCTCTATGCCCTGCACTGTGTTTTTCCCCCTTCTGAAACCAAACTGGGAGGAGCTAAAATAGTTGTTCGACTCGAAATGGTTTACAAGTTGTTGGGAGATACATTTCTCTAGAATTTTGGAGATAATTGGAAGCAGTGAGATGGGGCGGTAGTTTTCCGGCAAGTCAGGGTTACCCTTTTTAAATAAGGAAGGAATAAGCAACTACAAGGCCATACCCTTTTTAAAACATTTGTGGATGCTTTATCGACACTGCATTAGTCTGCCCGGCCCAAAAAAAACTAAATTTGGGGAGCTACTTCCACAAACGTGCTCTAACTTCCAGAGTCCATGGTCGAAAGGGACGATTATTATTTTTCTTCAACGTACATAGTTACCGAAACAAAACAATCAAAAATTAGTCACCCTATCTATGTAAACTAAGATCTTTCAACAACACAGAAAACTCATGGCGACCGAAGTCGACCCACGCGACCAAGCAAAAATTAACCAGAAGTCGCTGTGAAAACGCACATAACCGATTTTCTTAAAACACAGGTGACTTACAACATTCGAGATGATTAACCTACAACTTTTATACTAGGTTAAACAGTTATAAATTACCAATTACCAATTATTTAAAAGAAAGATTTGAAATCAAACCTATCTGCAAGTAGTATTAAACGATGAACAGAAGAAATCAATCCATTTAGCTATGTCGTACAAGATACAAAACATTCCTGAAATATAAACAACAACAAAGGTTTGAAACTAAACATAATAAAAATTTTGGGCTATTACGGGTAACTTAATTAACAATTAATGTTTAAGGTGAGAGTCTACATATGTATTTTAACAATTTAAAACCGAAAACTTAACAAAGATAATCAAACTTATAAAATGCAATTTTCAAACTGTAACACACCTCCATGTCTCGGATTAATGGCTAAGATCTTTAAGGTATCATCACATATCTAAAATAAAAAAATTATATAGTCGAGGATATAATTTACAGTTGGTAATGCAAAAAGGTTTCCCCCTGTCTTAAAATACCAAGAAAATAGTTTCGTGTACTTACTATTTGGACATTTAATGAATAATAGCCTTTCCTATTGAGGTAAGTATGTTTTCATGGTGTGGGGTAAGTATTCTGACATGGGTACAATCTATAACCCCAATAATCACAGAAAAATGAAATTTTCTAAAAAATGCGTTTTTTAATTCTTGTTTTTGTTCATTCGTTGTCGGAAAACGAATGAACACTGGAGCTAGCTGCTCTGTAATTAATCGTGCTGCCTCACGGACACAATTTGAAACCGACTGCTGGCTAATTGATAGTTCTACACTTTGTCCCACAGGTCTCTGGTAACTACCAGTTGCAAAAAACTGTAGGGCCGTAAATATTCTTGTCCTTGGAGACAATGCACCTCATCTTGGTATATTCCTCATGTGAGGTATCAACAAATCGATCAGCATTTGGGCTTCTTGCTTAGTTAGCCTAAATCTTCTATTAAATTCAGTATAATCAATATTAAATGGATTAAATGTATCCCGTAGTTGGGCTCGTTGCAAATTAAATTGTCTTAAACGCCGCCGACGTCTCTCGCGTGCTATTATAATGTTTATGGGTAACATAATATGCAAAATAATAGAAAAGAAGACCGATAATAATATAAAACACTCAGTAAACACCTCCAACAAACAATAAACCACAACAATATTATAAACGAATGAAACGAGAAATAAACAATAACATAACACTATAACCTCAAATCCTCTTCTTTTTACTTATAAATTGAAGGCCTTTCAACATAGGAGCCGAATTTTGGTCAATGTTTTTAAAAAGGCTATTAAATCCTTGTCGATTGAACGGAAACACACGAACCGATGTAGATTTAAGAGAAACGATCCTTCATGGTACAAATTGTCGATCGCCTCGACAAGCGAGCTGTCGATATTTCTAAAGCGATCGATAATAAGGCGATTGTTTGTGGTTCGACTGCAGGTCTTGTAATAGGATTACGTAGAGGCACCAAGAAGTAATTTTTTAATGTATATCCGCTATCCCCTAAAAAAATATGTTACTTTATAGGTAACTGCAACATTTGGCTACAATACAAATTTTATATTTAATAAAAATCATTTGTTATCACAATTTGTGGCCTTTAGATCGCTGAGGCTGTTTTAAAATATGTAACTGTAGATACTTGCCCAATAAAACAATGTTTCCAAATTCGCCTGCTTCACAACGGCCCCTTATTCTACTGTTGTTGTAGATTGTGATATCATGAGCCGAATCTGACCATCTAGCTACAATGTCATTAATTTTAAGGTGGCTATCACACACCACTTGAGTATTTAGAGAGAAGTATAATTTTCGGTTTCGGAATACTTCGGCATCTTCTCCTCCTATAAATATTTAATAATGCATAGGTAGGGGACAGTGGGGCGGAACGGGGTACTGGGGCAGAACGGGATACCCAGTCTAAAATCCGAACGCACTACCAGAAATGTTTCAAATTCTGCCGGTAGAGTGATTTTATGCTTCCTTACTTGCTGTTCCGACAGTTGGTCGGTAAACATCCGCTGTTGATGTTGTAAGCTAAGTTGTGTGATTTTAGCGCGAAACTATAATTTTTAACGTATACAATTATCACGGTAAGTAAAGTTTTTGTTTATTTAGGCTAAATTTAAATCACTTATCCAAAATATTGTCTCTGTGGCTTCCTTTCTATACGCAGTATTTTACTTCATTTATTTTTTTCACAAAAATATATCACTTTTAACCTAAAATACCTACGTGGGGCGGAATGGGGTACCAACCTATTGTAATATTTTGTTCGTTTGTTTCAGATGGTTCGCAATTATGTTCGAAAAACACAACGACAAAGCTGGTCAACTGAATCCATGCATCAAGCTGTTCTTTCCGTTATTAATGGAAATATGGGTTACAAAACAGCTGCTGAACAGTTTCTCATTCCTCAAACTACTTTAGAGAGGTACGTTCAGAAAAAAAAGACAGAAAATGATCATTTTAAAATCGACAAAACTTCTGGGAAATTTTTGTGTGTATTTTCGACTGAGCAAGAAGTGGAATTAGAGAACTATCTTAAATGTATGAAAGGAAGACTGTTTGGCCTAACTATGACTGATTTTCGACGACTTGCATATCAGTTAGCTGTAAGAAATCAGTGTGTTCATAACTTTAATCCAGATACTTGTATGGCTGGAAAGGATTGGATGAAGGGATTTCTGAAACGTCATTCAACTTTAACATTGCGAAAACCAGAGGCGACTTCGGGAGCTCAGGCGATGGAGTTCAATCGAGTTGCAGTATCTCAATTTTTTAACTTGCTACTAGACACTATAGATAAATATAAGTTATCCGGCGATCGTATTTATAACTGTGACGAAACCGGACTAACGATTAATCCCAAAGGACACACGAAGGTCTTAGCATTAAAAGGAAAACGTCAAGTGGGTGTTTTAACGTCGGCAGAACGTGGACAAACCATAACAGCTGAGATTTGTTTTTCAGCTTCAGGGGCGTACATGCCACCTATGCTTATTTTCCCAAGAAAAAAGAAGCAGCAATCATTTGAAATCGGCTTGCCTCCTGGTTCAATGGTAGAAGTCAGTGACTCGGGTTGGATAAAAACAGAAGTTTTTATAAAATGGTTTAAATCATTTGGAAAATTTTCGAAAGCAAGTAAGGTGGTTCTCATCTTGGATGGGCATGCAACCCATACGAAAAATATTGACGTCATTTTGTATGCACGTGAAAATGGAATTATTTTGCTGTGCTTTCCGCCACAAACTTCAGCCGTTAGATGTGTCTTTTATGAAGCCTCTCAGCAATTATTATGATAATGAAGTTCGTACATGGCTGCGATGTAATCCTAGCAAGGTAGTTACCATAATGCAAATTTCTACGCTTTTTGGAAATGCTTTCGTGAATGCTGCAACTATGAAAACTGCTATAAGCGGTTTCCGTACAACTGGTATTTGGCCTCCTAATGAAAACGTTTTCAGTGATGCCGATTTTTTACCCGCGGCCACCACTATATCCAGTTAAATCAAGAAGCACCTACCGAAAATCCCATAACAAATGAACAATCCCAAATAACAAATCTACAACAAAATTTATCGGAGGAACCCATTGATGAATTCGAAGCCCACACGTCATCAAAATTTGAACAAGGGAAGAATGTTGCTGTTGCTACCACAGAACGAGTTAAATCGCTACCATTATTCACGGCAAGCGATATTTTAAACCCTCAACCACAATGCTCATCCTGGGGCAATAAACCGCTTGCTAATAATAATAATGCCAATTCTAGTTTTCCATGCATATCACCGGAAGTAGCTTTGCCAATTGCTAAAATATCCACCGCAAAGCGAGTTAGTTGAAAAAGAGGCAAAACCGCTATACTAACATCAACTCCATATAAAGATGAACTGTAGAAGTCACTTGCTGCAAAAAATATATCAGTCGAAAAAAAAGAAAAAGTAAAAAAAATGCACTCTTTACAAGCCAGAAAGCTTCAATAAAGGAAAAGGTGGGAAAGAAGATAAGAAGAATGAAAAAAAAACAAAGTTGCGAATCAAGAGTCCGATTCATCTTCAGAAGACAGCCATGAAGACGCCGAATGCCTTTACTGCAGAGAGTTTTGGTCCAAATCAGTAGAAGGGTCGATTGCGTGTTCGGTGTGCCGCAAGTGGGCCTATAACGCATGTGCGGGACTAGATAGCGATGATGTTGACACAGCCCTCATATGTGAATTTTGTCAATAAATCTTTTAATTTTTTATCACATATTATTATCTTGTTTCAGTGTTAATGTTTGACCAATAAAAGTTATAATTATTCATTTATGTTTACGATTTGTATCTATAAAGTTGTGTATGAATATAAATTTCAAGTATACCCCGTTTTGCCCCACCTGTGATATGAGTACAGTCTATGCACCCAGCAACCCTTGGAAATCTTGCAATGTCAAATAAATCATTCTGAATAGTAATTAGCTCTGCTGGCTCTGGCAACTTAATATATTCTTCGGCCAATGATGCAATAGCTACTGAAACATTTTTTACGATTCTCGAAACTGATGCATGCCCATAAAATCACCTACACTTTGTTGATGACGATTGCAGGAGTAAAAATGCAATGTCGTTAAAAGTTGATTTACAGGCGAAACACTATTGTTTCTAAAAAAAACACACATTACTTATTAGATTGACCATAATTTAAACAAATAAATCTTCGAAGATTTTAATTCAGTTCTTACAAATCGTTATTAAATTCCAATTGGTGTTCTATTCTTTCTAAAATTTCCATTGTTGAAGGTTTGCTTAATCGAAACCTTCAAAAAACGACATATCATCCATGTCTTCAAAATAATTAGATCTTTGAAAAATTCTTCTAGGAAAACCCATGTCAATAATATCTAGTAGGGTAAAATTGGCTATATCGTACCGTCAGCAAAATCGTACCACTGCGATATTTAAAAATTGGCGGTAGAATTTTGTCATGTGACATGCTTAAATTGTTCCGATACGCATTAAACTCGTCAATTCTGTTTCTTAGTGCTCTGTGCTTATCCAAGCTATTGGAGTAGTCGTTTGCTTGTTTAGACTCAAGCTGCTGCAGGTTTTAGCTCTGTGTTGTAAGCGTTTTGTACTCTCTGAGGTAAATATTGAGTTTTTTCTAACTAAAAATCATAAAATATGGCTTATTTTACTTTGTTTTTTACGTTAAAAGTTTACTTTAAGTTGAACCATGCACCATGTCTTTTAGGTTAAGAAAATTATTTTACTTTGCGAGTTGGTTATATCGTACCCTTGGAGTGTCCGGTAAATCGTACCGGTACGATTTACTCGACTATCTAGGGAATGATGTCCTCAAATTCGAAATGTAGATACCTAGTTAGGTATCCACACTAAAAATATGTCTGTGCGATCGATTAATATGAAGAAAACCTTGTTATACTAAATTTTTTTCATGGTTGCAGAAATATATTTTGCTTTGGTTGGTCTGACACAGACATTTGTTCCAGAATGAGTTCAAAAAGAAAGTATGGATTATGGACATCTGAACATATGGCAAACGCTATTGCAGCCTACAGGAGTGGCCAATGTGGCTTCAACGAGGCGTCGCGAAATTTTAATATTCCAAAACCAACCCTTAAAAGGCACTTAGAATCTAAGAATGTTAGGGCAAATGATTCAACTAAATCCTTTGGCCGCCTTACTGTTTTTCCAGCACTTTTAGAAGATCAATTGGTGGCTCACATTCTAAAATTAGAAGAGTGTCTTTTTGGATTAACTATAACTGATGTTCGAAAGTTAGCTTTTCAGTTAGCTACAAAAAATAGAATTAATAACAACTTTAACCCACAAAAGGAGATGGCAGGAAAATATTGGTACTATGCCTTTCTAAAACGTCACCCTCAAATTAGTCAACCAGAATCTACCTCAATCGCCCGAGCCAAAGGATTTAATAAACAACGTGTTTATGTGTTTTTTGACATCCCGGAAAAAATTGGCGATAAACACAAATTGAACGCTACACAAATGTATAATGTAGATGAATCTGGTTATTCCACCGTTCAAAAAAAAAAAACAGAAAAATATTAGCCCTAAAGGGAAAGAACCAAATAGGCATCCTAGCTAGCGGAGAAAGAGGCACAAATACAACGGTAGTTTGCTGTGTTAGCGCCGCAGGAGTTTATGTGTCCTATGATCATTTAACGCAAAAGACAATGTGATGAATTAAAAGTTGGAGCTCCACCTGGTAGCATTATTGATATTTCTGATACTGGGTATATTAATTCAGATCTATTTGTAAAATGCTTAAAACATTTTATTTACTTTATTAAACCAGGCCCAGAGAGAAAAGTTCTTCTTTTATTGGATGACCATACCACCCACTCGCGAAACTTAGATGCCCATAGGCTTCAGCCCCTTGATGTGGCATTTTTTAAACCGTTACAGACATACTATGATCAGGAAGTAGTAAAATGGCAACGCACAAATCCAGGACTAGCTGTCACCCAATTTCAAATATCACAGATAATAGCCGAAGCGTATGGCAAAGCAGCTACTATTAAAAATGTATTGGTGGATTTCGAGGGAGTGGAATATGGCCAGTTGACCGTCATGTTTTTAAAGAACATCATTTTGCCGCATCCGAGATTTTAAATAACAATACCAATGATCAAGACGAAGCTGATAAGTGAAACAAGGTGAGAATACATCGGACATAGGAAGTAATGAATCCTTCATTATTGAGCGACGAGAAGAATTAACTAAACGTAATTTAGGTTCACCTGCTCAAAGTACAACCCAAATGGATGTTTCTGTTGAAGATCTCTGTCCAGTACCCAAAATGACTCCTCAATTAACTCATCGAAAAAAGAAGGGTTCTCAACAGGCTGTAGTTTTAACAAGTACGCCACATAAAGAACATTTAGAAAATATCAAGGAAGCATAAGCCAAAACCTCAAAAATTAAAAGTCGTAAAACGCCAGCTAGTTCCAAACACCAAAAAAAAAGCTGTGACCGATCCTGTTCCAATCCCAAGCACCTCAGCATCGTCTTCAGCGCCACCGTCGGCGTCAGTACAAATAGAAATTAACGAACAAGAGTGGTATTGTGAGGTCTGCGAAGAGTTTTCATTGGAAGATATGGTAGAGTGTTCGAATAAAGATGGTGAGAAGTGGTTTCACGAAAAATGTGTAACAATAAAATGAAACATAGGATTTTATTGCGTTTTCTGTACTAATAATTTTTGAAGATTTATATTTTTTACCTAAAATAAAATGTTTTTTGAGAAAACTTTAATTTTTTTTGTTTACTGTTTCTAAATGTGTAAATGATCCGAATTAGCCGACATTAGTTCTTATGACTGGTACGATATGCCCACCTGGTGGTACGATTTTCCCGACCGGTCGGGTAAATCGGACCGTTTAAGACTTTTTTTCTTTTCCAATTTTTCGGCAAATAAAACAATTTCTTCAATATTTCGCTTGCACTTATCTATGCAAAAATATATAAGGCTCTGGAAAAAATTTGGTTTTACTCAAATATTCATAGCTTTGTAAACCCGGTACTATATAACCGACTTTACCCTACTTATATCATTATCGTCTTTCAAAAAGATTTGATCTTCTATTTCCATTTTTTGAACAAATTTTTTTAATTTGGAAGGCAATTTTAAGAGAAAGATGATGGTATTTATTTTTATATACACCCCCGTTACTTACTCTTTAAGTTCCCTTTTGATACGACATAAGCCGCACTTAAGCCCAGGAAAATGGAGGCTTATCTTAAGCGATCTCAATCGCATTAAAATACTTCGCAGCATAACAAAATGCTTACTTAAGTGACTCTTAATGGTAAGCTGACTTTTGTATCTTCGGTGCATACAGCCCTTAACAGTAACAGTTAATTCTGGAATTAGTTAAACACAAGTATACTGAAAATTGGTGGATACGGGCATGAAGCACAGTAGAACGGAACTATAGAGTAGCGACACGAGGCGATTTAGACAGACCCAAATTTCTCTGCGCAATGCGCGTAGCGGCTATCTTTTTAGTGACAAATAAGCAATGAACTAGTAATACGGATGGAACGGGCACGTTCCGTATCGATTGATGTTAGAATGAGACAGACGAAAAGGATCAGAGTTTTTGTTTTTTTGTTATATTTATTACAAAATGGTTGAATCTTGTAGTGCAGTGAATTGTACTAATAGACGAACAAAAGGTGTCAAAATGAAGTGCCACAGGTAAGTTCAATCGTATAATTAATTTAGATTTGGTAAGCTATCAATTAATTATATTAATAAATAATTATAATAAATAATAATAATAAATAATTAATAAATAATCGCAAACAATATCTGTATTTTAGGATTCCCAAAGACCCTAACTTAAGAAAGTTGTGGTTACTTGCGATTAGAAGAGTAAATTTTACTCCAAGTAAGACAACAGCTATTTGTGAAAAACATTTCACTCCAGAAGATTATGAAGTAAATGTTTATGGAAATGAGGTACTAAAGAAGTCGGCTGTTCCATCTGTGTTTGATTTTCCTGCCCATCTCAAAAAAGAAAGTAAACAATGAAGGGTTTTAAAACGAAAACATGAAGAATTAACCTTAAAAGAAGCAGGTAAGTATTTTCTTTTGAATTTAAGGTGCTTACTTTTTAATTATTGCTAAAAAACAGTGATTTTCAACGATATAGTGGGAAGTGGGTATGCTTTAGTAATTTTATCACTTTCATATTAAACTTTGGACATTTGCAAAGTGGTAGAAAAACCTGAAAATCTAGAGCTTTTAGATATGTCGGAAGCTGGTCCTTCAAATGTAACACATAAGCCTAAATCCTTGGTAACCAACAATATGTCAATGATGGTACTTCCTACACACACAAGCATGCGTGGTACATGCTTTTTAGATCATCAAGGTTAGTTCCCTCTAGTAAAATGGACGCTTTTAATATATTTTAATATCATCATGTAATTTACATCGCCTTTAGGCCCCAAATTTTAATGTTTTAAGTGTTATACATATACCTGTATGCTGTGTTTTGTGGTTGGTTATATTTTTATGACAAAGTAAGTAACGAGAAATTGGTGAGAATTTTTACATTGAGTTTGATCTAGGATTTTCAAGTTACTTTAACCTTCAAAGATTCGTAAAATTTCACAATTTGTTGATTTTTCTTTTCTTGCTTTGTAGGTAGTACTGACGATGGCGTAACTGCCGAAAGCGCTCTACGGATATTATGTTTTATTCAATGAACTTGCACTAAGTACAAAAATTAAAAAAATTCTTTCTTAATCTTTGATGGTGCACTCAGCCCTTTCCTAATTTGTAAATCCTTGGAATCATGTGAACCTTTGATCAAAAAAAATTGCAATTTAAGGTAACTCATACCTCGGTTCTTACTTTACTTACTTCTAATTTCTTTAAATGTTTGTGTGTTTGCAGAACCAGGAGAGAACCAGTATATTTTGGGGATTTCAAGTTTTCCGATTTAAATAATATGCAACGTAGGAAGAGGTTTTGGAAAATTTCTCACGAAACTGTTAAAAAGTACAAAAAAGTGAACAGGTACAATCAGTGCAAAATAACTAGGCAAAGAAAGAAAATAAATAGTCTAAATAACCTATTGGATGAATTGCTCAAAAAGAAGAAAATATCTGCGGCCCAGTCACTTGTGGTAAAGGTAGATTTTTGATATAAAAAAAAATTCATTTCAAATTATTTACCTTAACAATTGTACTGTATGATATTATACTACCTAGATATATTTCTAGTTGTAAAATGTTACATTTTAGCTGATTAACTCTGCACTTACCTTACCTCACTATTGGGTGATTGCTTCTATGATAAACTTTGAATAGAAATCATTTTTAAACCTTTAACACCTATTTACATCATGAAATTTCTAGTTGAAAGTAAAATAAATTTATTTTTTTTACAGAAAAGTCTTTCGGAGACACAAAAGCAACTGGTTTTCAGGCAGCTACAAAATGGCAAATCCACCAAGTATAGCCCTGAATTAAGATGTTTTGCCCTAACTCTCAATTTTTATTTAGCCTCCGAATATAATTATGTCAGAAAAATCTTTGGAGCAAAAGTATTGCCTCATCCGCGCACTCTTTCCAAATGGTATAGTGTTGTAGATGGTACTCCTGGATACAATGCAGAGGCACTTCGTGATATTAAAATAAAAGTTGAGTTGGAAAAACAAAATGGAAAAAAGCTTGTAGGTGCTTTGATGATGGACGAGATGTATATCCACCAGCATGTGCATTGGACAGGAACTAGATCTGTAGGATTCATAAATTTAGGTGTTGCTATGCATCAATGTAGTGAGGAAATGCCAAAGGCCTTAGTCTTCATGGTTGTGGGCATTAATTCTAAGTGGAAGGTCCCAGTAGCGTATTTTTTAATTGAATCTTCATCGGCTGAAGAGAAGGCTACTTCGGTGAGGGGATGCGTCTAACCTTCTTATGGCTAACTTATTGGGTGCAAATCTGAGTTTTCCTGGCACTAAGCCTTACTTTATAAATACAAATAACAATGAAAAAATACATGTAATATTAGATGCATGTCACATACTTAAATTAGTGCGCAATACCTTGGGAGACCTTGGAATTTTAAAAGATGGGGAGAGTAATTTTATAAAGTGGGACTATTTTAAGCAACTCGTTAACCTTCAAGAAGAATCGGGTCTTACTTGTGCAACTAAACTTCGCTAAATTACTACAAAGAAAAGATGAGAGTTAAATTGGCAGTGCAAACTTTCAGTTCCAGTGTGGGCGACGCTTTAGATTATTGCTGGAATAATCTAAATATATCCTCATTTCAAGGCGAAGAACATACTGCCATGTTCTGTAGAAATATCAATAATATATTTGACTTGTTAAATACTAGAAACTTTTTGGCCAACACCCAGTTCAAAAAACCTCCATATAAAGGTAGTGAAACATTTTTAAGTGATTTTGTAAATAGTTCCATTAGTTATTTAAGTACTTTAACCAACTTTAATAATATAAACATTTTAGAGACAAATAGGAGAACAGACTTTTTGGGCTTAATAATATGTTTAGTTAGCGTCAAAAATTTATTTGAGAATCTGGTGAAAGGCGAAGTTCTTAATTTTTTATTGACATATAAACTTAGCCAAGATCACTTAGAGATGTTCTTTGCCGCGATACGCAGAAGAGGTGGATTTTCAAACAATCCAACGGCGTGGCATTTTGAGCAAGCATACAAAAGGCTATTAATTCATGGGATAACATCACCTGATAGTGCTAATTGCCTTGCGCAAGATACTACCTCTATTTTGCACATTTCGTCAAAAAAAGTCAAAAGCCCTAGCATAGACTTATTGTATGAATTTGAGGAGGATTTTTCTCCAGAAGTGCAGGAGCAATATACTGTACAACACGAGAAAATTTTAAAATGCACCTACATTTGCGACATAGTTCAATATATTGCAGGATTTGTCAGCAAACAACTGGTTAAAACTTTAAATTGTAACGATTGTGCCCGTTCTTTAACAACATCAGATTCGAACTGCATGCTACTAAATCGAAAAAATAGAGGGTCTAAGTAAAGCAACAAAGGACGTTGTTAACATTTGTATGGTGGCAGGAAGCGTTATTAGAATTGAAATAAACTTTTCTTTGCCTGACATAGGAAATGTGCCTGTGATGGACCCCCGCCTATGATGGACCACTAGCTGTATTTTCAAATTTACCGCGCATAATACACTACCACCATATTGGTTAGGTTGATTGACGTTTATAGTCAGTTGTTTACGAGCTTTGAAGCCAAGATAAAGAGTTTCCGTGAAATTAATTAAATAAGTTTAAATTGGTAAGTATTAATATAAGAAAGTAGATTGGCATGATGTTAGATAAATTTTGTTTAACGCTCAGCTAAAATCTGCTTTTGTTACTGCAGTTTGAAGGAACTGTTCCATGTTAATTGCCGGTGAATATTTGAGGTTATGACAAAGTACAAAAATGCATGTGATTTTTATCTGATTTATTGAATGTGGCCTATGATGGACTCCTTAACTGGGTCCAATGATGGCCCAGGGGGTCCATCATTGGCAATGAAATAATTGTATTTTTTTAATTGATTTTCTTGTTCACTTATAGATATGGCATCTAAAAAAAGAGAACAGTGGGACGAGCATGACATACGACGGGCTATTCAGAACATTCAAGACCACAATATGGGCTTTAAGTCGGCTGCAAAGACCTTCAATGTTCCAAAAACTACTTTACGAAGGCGTTTGGCTAAATAGGACAGTTCTAAGGGTGATTTAGGTGGACGAAAAGCAATTTTCTCTAAAGCCATCGAAGAGGAGATTGCAAATCATATTATTTATATGAAAACACGTTTTTTGGGCTAACTTCTAAAGATTTGCGGCGGATGGTATTCGAAGTAGCCGAAAAAAATCAAATACAGCATGGTTTCAATCGTGAAAAAAAATTGGCAGGTTGGAAATGGGTAAGGGGATTCCTAAAGCGTAATCCACGAATATCTTTGCGAAGCTTAGGAAGTACATCATTAGCTAGAGCCGAGGCTTTTAACAAGCCTAATATTGAAGCCTATTTCAATGCACTATCTAATACTCTGGAGCAGAACAAATTTCTCTCCGAAAATGTATATAAAATGAATGAGTCAGGTTTGACTACGGTCCAAAAGAAATGCCAACAAATTTATGCTGCAAAAGGTCGAAAGCAAGTTGGTGCACTTAGTAGTGCAGAGCGTGGGCAACACGTAACCATAGTGTGTGCAATGAGTGCCGTTGGCACTTACGTCCCTCCTGCACTTATTTACTCTCGTCAAAGGATAAACGATGAACTTATGAACGGTGCTCCCGTTGGTAGCATAGCTTTCACACAAGAAAAAGGTTGGATGACCAGTGAAATTTTCTGTAAATGGCTAAAGCATTTTGTAAGGTACACGAAAGCGTCTAATGAGAATAAGGTTATTTTACTCCTAGATGGCCACAGTAGCCATAAGAGTTTTGACTCTCTGCAGTTTGCAAAAGAGAATGGCGTTATTATATTCTGCTTCCCTGCCCATTGTTCCCATCACGTTCAACCATTGGACGTTGGATCTTTCCGGCCTCTTCATACGTATTTCGATCAAGAAATACAACAATGACTGCGTCAGAACCCGGGAAAGGCAGTAACTCAATTCAAAATAGCAGGTCTTCTCAATCAAGCTTATTTGAAGAGTTCTGTACCATCAAATGCAATAAATTCGTTCAAAAAGACCGGCATCCATCCTTTTCATCCTTATGTCTTTGAGGACTGGCAGTTTGCACCAGCTTTAGCAACGGATAAGCAGATTCCCGAGGCTCAAGGCGATATCATCGAAAACCAAATGGAATTAGACACTCAAACCCCATCTACATCTGGTCTTAACTCGTCTCCATCGTCTTATCTCGACATTTCTGTGAAAGAAATTTTACCTCCCCCTCAAGCTGTATCCATTGGCGCTGATAATAGAAAAGGCAGAAGACGTGGAAAAACGGGCCATTTGAATTCAACACCAGAAATTCACGAACTTAAAGAGAAAGAAATAGAAAAGGAAGCAGCGAAGCTGAGAAAACAACAAGGCAGAACAGCAAAACGGCAACTTGTCATTGCACATGACGGTTCTGATGAAGATGAAGCCGCCTTGGAGAAATTTTTGAAGAAAGGCCAAGACCAAGACGACGACGATGCTAGTTGCCTTTACTTCAATGAACTTTATTCGCGCTCACGTCCCAGGGAAAACTGGATTCGGTATCAGACTTGTAAGTCGTGGTGCCACAATGAGTGCGCTGGTATTGCGCCCCGTTGCAAGTCGTTCATTTGTGAACTTTGTGTTTAAAGTTTTTAAATTTTTGTTTGTTAGGTAGTTTGTACCTTGTTTATATTATATTTTGTCTAATAAAAGTATATAAATTAAATTTTATTCGTTTATTTTAAAGGGGGCCGACATGGGCACATATATGCCAATGATGGACCCCTCAACCAATTTTTTAAAAATGCCTATATTATTAAACAGGAAATTATTTGGTAAAAAAAATCACCATATACTATATTAAACTTCAAATTAAGAATATATTATTAGAATGTTTTGAGTAAAGACAAAAGTCAAAAGTGCATAGCACAAAAGACAAAAGTCACTCGAAATTGTAGAACTCCGCAGATACCGAACACTGGCACAGCCTTTGTGTCTTTGGTAATTTGAACAAACATTGTTCTTTGCGTTTTGAGAACTACTTCTTGAACCAACAAAATTAAAATAAATTAAATTAGCTCTTAGGCTTCTTCGCCTAACTGATGAGACCCGTAAGGTCGAAAGCATCTACATTGCACCCTAAAAATCATTGGGTTAAGGTGAAACCCGAATCCCAGTTTACTGCTTCGAATTCAATTTGAATCGAATTCAAATTGAGTTGCGGAGTTCTACAATTTCGAGTGACTTTTGTCTTTTGTGCTATGCACTTTTGACTTTTGTCTTTACTCAAAACATTCTGTAGATTCACTTCTAAACAGAAAATTTCCAACTTGTCTCAGGGTATTTCCCCTGACTGAAGATGACTAACCGAAGTCGAAACAAGTATCTAAACTTAACAGGTTTTCGAACCAAAGAATACTTTTGCTTCTTTGAATTCTCAGACATTTGCTTTTGAACAAAAGGATAAACGCGCCACAAAATTCGTGGAGATTTTATATAAAAAAAAATAATATCTCCAAAAGTAAAAAAGATATAATGATTTTCCCTTAAGGGGTCCAACATAGGCACATTTCCCCTAATGCTGCAGTTAGTATTCGCAGGAATAAGAAATTTGAATTTAAATCAGTTGTTTTTATGTTTATCTGAGCATTTGTTGGACCAAGATCCCCTTCATGGTCACATTATTCAATTGGTCAGACTAATTTTGAAAAATTATTTTACCATCAGGCTTCATCACATTAATGCAACAAAAAACCAAATTGTGGATCGAATCAGACAAAACTAACCAAAATAATTCATTTTAAAAGTCAATAGAATACCTAATCTAATACCATTCTTGGTTTATTTATAAGTATTAGTGATAAGATCTGAATGATGTTATTTTTATATTTTTTATAGTAAAAACACATAAAGTAATATATTTCTGTCTTCCAAAATCAATATTTTTATTAAATTTATTAAATGTAATATTATATTACCATAATTTTACATAACAATTACCTACGAATTGCTTAAATACATTTTAAAATCGTTTTATTACTATAAATCCGCACATTTCCTTCTACCCTCCATTTGAATCCACGCGGCTTTTGCCCTGACTATCGTCGTCTCTCTCTCGAACCTCTCTTTCTTATGTTGTCTGCATTTGCCGTTCATTATTTAGATGGGAAGGGGCCGTTCCATCCGTATTACTAGTTCATTGCAAATAAGTCAGTCAAAAAGGTAACCGAAGCTTGTGTGGATTGTAGTTTGTTTAGTTTTTATAATTTATTGGTTTTTATCGTGCGTTTAAGTGTTTGAAGGTGGTTTGAAGTGTTTTTGTCGAACTTTTGCTGATTTTCGATGGATTTCCAAGAAAAAAAAATGGAGCAGATGTGCTTATCGGCCCTTGTCCTACCCAGAGTGATATTGGAACCAGTTTTTTTTTGCTGTTCCTAAAGACCCAGAAAGGTAAACTTATTTCACCTCCGTTTTTTATTTTTTCTAAAATCCCCATTTTTTCGTAAAATACTTAATAAAAGTTTTGACCACATATTGAACGGCACTCACAGAATGTAAAGTAACCCAATTTACACAGTTTTAAGTTAACACATTCACTGCCCACAACGCGCCTGGCGCGTTCACCATGATCACGATGTGGTGCCCGGACCGCGCTAGGTGCGTTTTGTGTATATCCGAATACCATGCTGGGTTAGGAAGGGGGCATAGCCAGCTTACCACGAATAACTGCTGGGCAGTGTTGCCAGTCTGTTACAATTGTAACAGATCTGTTACGTTTTCAACGCATCTGTTACGCTGTTACGCCATTAACCGATCTGTTACGTTTTAGACAAACCTAATCCTACTCATAACCTTGTTACTCGTTACTGACATTTACTGAAAACTGAAACCCGAACCTGAAAAAACGCAGCCGCTATCGACGCTGTCTGTACCAGTCATTTAAAGTCCATGGTACCAGTTGTACATTTTGTTCATACTCGCCAGGAGAAGTAGGAAAGGAAGAATATTATTTGGTTATGTTGTTATTTGTTTTGGAATATTTTGGATATCAAAAGTGTTTTTTTATGTAAGAAAATGGAAAAGTAAGCAGTAGATTTTAAAATAAAACACAAACAAATAATTTCTTATCTTACTTCCTAATGCAGGTTCATTACAATTATTAAAAAAAATATGGTCCCCACAGAGCCAGAGAAGCCTTTACCGGGTCCTAGTCGTGAAACCACCGGTGCCGACCGTGAAATTTCTGATTCTGAAGCCAACATTTCTGACCCTGAATTTGAATCGGATTTGGATGAAGAGCCCCCAACACAAAAGAAAATAAGAAAAAATTACAATGACGGTAGAAGATTTCATGAAGATTGGAAGACTAAGTTCATTTGGTTAGAAAAAAATATTTCTTCACAAAAGCCGTTTTGCAAGGCTTAAAAAAGCAATACATGGTAGGATAACTCATATGAAGCGCCATAAAAACACTTTTATTCATGAACAAAACATAAAAAAAGTTAAAAATACTCCAAAAATACAGACCTTTGTAAATAGTAATGCAGAAACCACTAACTTAATAAAAAGCGGAGAGTTAAAATTTATTATGTTCCTCCATAAACATAACCTTCCATTTTCTTTAATGGATCATTTGCCCAGATTCAAAGATAGCAAAGCAAATCCAATGTGCCCGAACAAAGGCTACAGCAATAACCAAAGAATGTATTGCTAAACATCAAGTGTGTGAACTTGTTAAAAGCTTACAGCAAAATGTATTTTCTTTAATTGTTGATGAAACAACCGACATTAGTACAGAAAAATCTTTAGCCTTAGTGGTAAGGTTTTTTAACAAAAATGATTGGAGAGACCATTTTTTAGGACTGATTAAGGTAAAGTCATGCTCAGCTGAAGATTTGTTTAAAACTATCTGTAATTATTTTGAAGAGCTGGATATACCTCTAAATAATCTTATTGGCTTTGCCGCAGATAACGCGGCAGTGATGATGGGAAACCTTAATGGGTTGCAGGCAAAATTTAAACAAATTTTACCCAACATTTTCGTTCTGGGATGCGTATGTCATTCTTTCCACTTGTCTTCTTCTGCAGCTGCTAAGAAATTACCAAGAAGTCTGGAGGACTTTGTAAGAGCTGTGTACAATTATTTTACACATAGTAGTAAACGGACAGAGAAACTTGTTGAATTTCAAACATTTGTTAGGCTCAAACCTCATAAGCTACTTCACCCCGGTCAAACTAGGTGGCTTTTACTGCAAGTAAGTTTAAATAGTTTATTATTGTTTAATGATATTTATAAAGTTTATCTATTTTACAGGCGGCTGTTGCCAGAATTTTAAGGTTTGTTCCTACAAGCAGTTGGTGACAAGTTTATGGACGAGTTTTGGATTCTTCCGTGCGCATGCGCGTGCATGTACCAATTTAAAACTAATTGCGGATTGTTGTTGGAACAGTCCCCCGACTTCTGATTAATGAGCTGTTAACGCGTCGTCAACATAACCTTACAATCGAGTTCTGACGCTTTGTTATTTTTACATTACTTTGTTTATTCCAGTGGATTAGAGATTTGTTTTTGCCTTTTTCCCCAAGGGTCAATTATAAAATGGAGAAGCAAGTGTTCGATGACGGTAAGTAAGGTCTACATACTTATTTCTATTTACAATGGTTACAATTAATTTTACAATTATAATTTTTAAACTATGTTATGCTAGGGTGTCTATTTTTCCTATAATTTTAATTAACTGTTGTGCGATCAGGAAGCATATTATTATACTATCTGTTTAACTTTTAACACTTTTAAGCTGTTTGTTTTAAATGACGTACCTAACTTGCGAGGCTCTTGCAAAGTTCTGAGCTAAAACAGTTTTTTTTTTCCAATGTTTACTCCATTTTTGTGAATGAGTGGGGCCAGCCCATTTCAATGCCGCCAGAAAGAGAAACTAGTGTTGGACAGAGTACAGAGCTAGCGGATGTAGACGAGAGCAGCAAGAACACTTACACAACATGGACATCTAATAATTCTAAAGTCTTAATAGACTTGTACAAAAGTTATCGAGGTAAGGTAGGCACCTTCCAGATAAAAACTGTTAAGAAACTGTGGGAAATAATAGCTAAGGAGATGAATAACTTATTGCAGTTAAATGTCTCTGCCCAAAACTGCGAAAACAGATGGCGCGTACTTGAAAGGGGGTATAAAAAAGTTATCGATAATAAAAACAAAACTGGTAGGGCCAAAAAATATTTTGAGTTTGAGGAGGAGATGGACAATATCTTCAAAAAAAAGAAGAATATAAATCCCGAGCTAATACTGTCAGCGGAAACTGTCATCCACCTACCATCAACAAGCAGTGCACCTGAAGAAAGTGCGCCTGTAATAGAACCAGAACTTCAATCCCCCAGATCTTCCATAGGAAAAAGCCCAAAATTCAAAAAAAATGAATTGACTAGAAATGGTATTTTAGAGAATATGCGGAAGGACAGACTAATGTATCAACATTTGAACAAATTGAAAAAGAAAAACTTCAAGTAAAAAAAGAAATATTGGCTCAGTTAAAGAGAAGAAATGAGCTAATTGAAGAGCGCAATAGAATTCAGGAGGCAAAATTAATTTAATAAGTATACATTACTGTATTTTCTTTGTTGTTTAGATTTAGTTTAATATTAACCCTACGTTATTATTTTTAGTTTATAATTTGATTGTTTTTCTGGTACCCACTAGGTTAGATTAGTTTTTTTGACAAAAATATGTAAAATAAAACAACTACATAACTCCATTTCTGCATGTTTTATTGATTTAATAAATTAACAATTCGGTCTCTGGTTGCTACTCCTTGCCTATCTTCTCTTTCCTCATTATCAAGAGCCTCTGCTATTGGCAGTATTTCCGGATTTTCAATGGCATTTTCTATTATTTGAAAATTGTCTGTTATTGCTAGGTTGTGTAGTACACAACATGCCCTTATAAAATGGACTATACTTGTTATTTTCCTTTATTTGACATGATATAATTGCCTAAACTTTTGCTTAAGCACTCCATTGCAATGCTCTATTAAAATCCTGCTTCTGGACAATTTTATATTGTAATTACTTTGAGCTCTACTTAGTTGTCCCCTATCCCTAAAGGGGGTTAGCAGATTAGGAAGCAGGGGATATCCGCTATCCCCTAGAATATAAAAGTCGCCACATTTCTCTTGTAGACTCTGACATACCGGAGAAATGCGAAATACTCTGCTGTCATGTACTGAACCTGGATATCCAACACATACATCCCTAATTCTTAGCTTGTGGTCACATACTAACTGTGCCTGCAAAAAAATAATTAAATTACTGAATAATTCAAAGGAATTAACATTTGCATACAAAAAAGTAAGTTCACAGCTTTGTGTTTACCTGTATGGAACAATATCCTTTTCGGTTTATGTAAGACTCTGGATCATCTGCGGGTTTATCAATTTTGATATGCGTTCCATCTATTATTCCTATGACTCCAGGAAAACCATTATTGCGAAAGTGCAATTCAATTTCATTTTTCTCTTCATTTGTGGGACATGTAATAATATTAGGAGAAAGATTACTCAAGTAATAAATCAGTCTTTGGTTAACTTTAAATAAGCTACTTATTGTAATTTTAAATCGGTCTGCTACATCGCGAAAACTTGCAGTTTGGTGGCCTGCAAACCACAAAAAAATATATGTTTGCTGAAGAGCATTCAATTTTCGGAATGGCCCCACTTTTTCATTGTAATAGGGACTATTTTCAAACTCCTCTGCTATTGAACTCGCCACATGTCGACTAACACGAAAGTGTTCAAAAAACTCGTGGTCGTTATATTGGGGTATTGTTTCCTCAAAATATCGTTCATTTTTAGGCTTTTCCCGATCTTCTAAAAGTTCTTCCAATAAAGCGTCATCCTCTGAAGAACTGAATTCAGAGGAGGAGATTTCATACTCCTCGGATGAAATATCACTCATTTTTCATAATAATTAAAAACAGAATATACAAGACAAACAGAAAACAACTTTACATGAAATTTTACACTGAATTAAACAATTAAACATACAACAGGACCATTAACACAAAACACAATAATTTTATAATTTATTCTTTTAGGTTATTTTGTGACTTGTGACAGAAGACAGATATTCCATATTTTATATGCGCATGCCCCGGATTTGAAATTTCAGCAAAATCCTTAAACTTTTCGGACTATCCGAGAACTAGTTACTAGACGGTTGGAACAGAAAACTTTTAGTCAGGAAAATGTCAGAAATCCAAATTGAAGTCTGTTGGAACGTTTTTAATGAACTCCTGACGCCCGCGGACAGTTTCGGATTTTAGTAGGAACGAACCTTTAGAGAACTGGGAAGCCTTAATACTGTTTTTACAGAAGAGTGTTTTGAAGATAATTTGCATTCGATTCAACAGTTATTAGATTCCCTTAAAAACCCTGTATTTAAAATTTACTGCAGTTTTTTGGTTTATATTTTAGAAATAGTTAACAAGTTAAATCTTGAATTTCAGTCAGAAAGTCCAAAGTTACATTTGCTGTTGAAGAGAGTTCAAGACTTATACAGAACCATATTACGTAGTTTTGTTAAAAAATCGTATTTAGACAAAACACCTTTTGAAAATGTAGATCCAGAAAATCCTAGGCATTTTGTGGACTTGAAACAACTTTATTTAGGGGTCAATGTTGAGTTGTTACTTTCAAAACACATTATCGATCAAACTGAACTGCACAATTTTAGGCTAAGGGTTTTGGATTTTTTTGTAGAGCTGTGCAAGCAAATAAAATCAAGATTTTATTTCCAAAATCCAGTTTTGCTTTTTGTTAGTAATTTTGATCCGAAGACAGCCTTAAGTCGCGATATAAATAGTATAGCTGTAATGGGACATAAATTATTTCCAGAGCTTGTAACTGATTTAGAAAGCCTAAATACAGAGTGGCGTTTACTCTCAGATTTAAATGATTTTAAAAAGTATGAGGACCTACCAGTTCAACAATTTTGGATAAAAATTATTAATACCAAAAGTGAATTGGACATACCAATGTTTCCGACCTTGACGAACCTAATTAAAGGTATTTTTTCCCTGCGACACTCCTCTGCGAGTGCAGAAAGAGTATTTTCACAGCTTAACCTCTTAAAGACTAAAACAAGAAACATGCTTGAAGTAAATACCTGCGATAGTATTCTTCATGCAAAACAACACTTAGGCTCTCAAACATGCAGCACATGGGTGCCAAGTTCCTCTCTATTGAAACGTAAGGCTGTTTATGTTTAAGTCCAAAATATTAAATATTAGGTTTATTTAAAATATTATATTTTCATAGTTTATTTGTGTATAATTCGTTTAAAAGTTTTTACCATATAAATTCGTCCCTGTTTCTACTTAGTGTTTCCTATTATTGTTTTTTTTTAATTATTATTTCTTACTGATCTCGTGTTTGTTAATTTTTAAAAATATCTAACTCATGTTGAACAATTAAAATTACTGTTAATATATCTTCTTTTAAAAATGCTTATACGAATTTTCATTTATTATATACAAATTAAATATTTAAATATAGCTTTGGCGGGCTTTTCAGAATTGTAGACCACCTGACACTGATATTTTTAAACTTGAGCGTCCCTCCGATAGATGGCGCGGCTTACACAAGGGATAGCGGCATATTAGGGAATTCATGAGCGGTAATTCGGCATGTTATGCGCATGCGTTCTATATGTGTTAGTCTGCGGGTCGAGTAAAGCGAGGTGCCTGTTAAAAATATCCACATATTATGATAGCTGACAGACGCATGTGCATAACTACGCATAACATGCACATAACAATCCAACGTGATTGTTGTTTGGCCCTCGCACCATCTTGCTTTTTTCTGTGGTTTGGATTCACTACCACAGAAAAGTTAGGTTAAGTTCAGACAACAAAGTTCGGAGGTAGTGAATTTTTCTAATCAGTGTTGGCAACAATTTCTAGAATGCTGTTACTATTTTGGTAAATCTGTTACGTTTTTTAGGGAATTCTGTTACAAATGAAAAAAAAAATTTTGGCAACACTGCTGCTGGGCGATTGAGTATGGATTTAGGTATTGTACGAAGTAGTTGGTTCGGAGTCTTCGCCTGCGTTGTTACTATTACGTTAATATTTTTGAAGTGCAATTTGTAAAACGTAAGTATTATATTTTATTGATTTAGTTGGTGTTTAAATGTTTGAATATAACACAAAATAAAGAAATATGCTTGCCTTTTCAAATATCAACGTCGAATATGCCTGTTGAGCGCATTGATCAACTAGATGACCGCACCAGACGCGTTGCTGGGCACATGCGGCACATACTTTCAAAAAATATTATATTTCATTTTTTTGTTATAGTGTATCATGGAACCAAAGCCTGGGACATCAAAGGAAAGTGAACCCTTAAAAAAAAAGGGGAAAATATGACAAAAATAAAGGTCTAACAGATGACGAACTTCTTGCATTGCTTGAAGAATCGGACGAAGAGGATCCCTTTGTAAATGACGATGACGATCCCGAATATAATCCGATCAGCGATTCTGAAGAGGAGTTGCAACCACCTTCACCTCCGACTACACCAGTTGCTTCACAATGGTCATACGATGAAGTACAACAGCCAGATATCCCATTTACACGTCCACCAGGTATTCTTGTCGATGTAGAGGGCTCAGAGCCAATTAATTATTTAACTTATTAGCAACAGAAGAGCTATATATACACCAGGCAAATTTCTACAATTATACCACTTTGAGTGAAGTGTTTCCGAACTTTTATTTTTAAATGGTAATCGATAGCTCTTTTCATGTAGAATGAAAATCCAAAAGTCCCAAAAAATCGCAAGTGAGCCAAAGTCGCCATTTTGAAAAACATGGCGGTCAGCGCCTTTTCTATAAACGATTATATTTCGGTCACCGTTGCTCCGATTTTCAATTTTTTTTTCATTTTATTCGTCTTATTAAGTGCAATAAAAAGTTTTATATTATTAAAAACGAAAAAATAACAAATAAGGACCAAAAAAAATTTAAAACTAATTTTCCGTATTTTTTTTTATACAAATTGTGGCTGCTGACTGTAATAAATACTAAACAAAAAAAAAATAGCAAAAAAAACTATTAATAAAAGTTACGGAGGAGACAATTTACTTTAGGTTGCTATTTTGTTTGCCTTTGTTGCTCAAATATTAACGGAGAAATGGCTTGTCGTGGACGTGAGAGCACATTTGGCAAGATACATTTCTTGCAAATGTCAGTCAGTAACTACTGACAAATCGGCAACACTGCTCTTGTCCGCTTCCCGTCCTACGCTAATCGAGCTAGACAGAATTCGATGAAACACGAGGTTCTTCGAGTTGAAACGTTTATCGGCGCATCGTCGTTTTTTTGAACTAACATATTTTATTGTAAATCTAGTAACAATTTGTATAACCGGACAATGGACGCTATAAATATTTGTTTGTTTTGTAAAAAGCCACTAAGTGAAAATAAAGTGGTTACTGTGGGAGCAAAAGGATTGCAGTCGATTATAATTGCGAGTAAAAAGAAAGGAGACGAAATAGGCGAACAATTGGAGAACTCAAGCAGCATTATGGCAAGTCAATAAATAAATAAATATAATACTTAAGTACATTTTAAATTTTGTATGCAGGTTCATGTAATATGTCGTAAGAACTACACTCGTGAGGAATATGTGAGAAAAATAATACTAAATCCTTTAGATCAAGATCCACACGAACCGGTATTAAGGTCTTTAGCCAAACCATTTGATTTCAAAACAAGTTGTTTTGTCTGTGGAGAAAATGTATGCATAGAACTAGAAAAAAAGAAGCCACAACAATATAAACAAATAATTCGAAAGGTCACCGAAATTCATATCAAGGACAAAATTATGGAAATTTGTAGAAACCGACGCGACGAGCTAGGACGACAAATATTCCATCGTTTAGGAAACATTATAGATTTAGTAGCTGCAGAAGGAAAATACCATTTGAATTGCTACCAAAGCCTAATTCGCGATACCCCCAGTTGTTCAAAGTCACAACAAGAAAATAGTGAAAAACATAACGCATTTTTAAAATTGTGTGAATATATGGAAAATAGTGAAGACTCACAATTTTCCCTCTCGCATTTAATGGAAAAATTACAGAATTTGTTAATGGTTTGGAACTCTACGTACCGCGATGGCTGAAAGAAAAATTGCAACGACATTTTGGGCAACGAATTACTATAACCATGCCGACTCGAAAATTAACCGTTATTAGCCTAACAGATACCTTAGAAAGTATTCTTACAGAAAAATTGTATTCAGAAAAATGTAAAACAATTGAGGAGGAGCGATTAAAGGTCGTTAAGGCAGCTAGTCAAATAATAAGAGAGGACATAAAGAAGCAAGTTTACAACACCGAAAATTATCCTAGCTTTAGTGAAAATATGAGGGAAGAGTGTCAACTGCTCATTCCTGAAACTTTAAGAGAATTTACCGATAATCTTCTAAGAACTTCTCAAAATGATAGATTAGTGACAAAGTCAATAAATATTTCTCATGCTATAATATCAGCTATTCGCCCAAACTGTTTTATGTCTCCGCTGCAATTGGCCTTGTCTGTTTTTTGCATAGAAAATTTGGATCAAAAATTCTAGTCCAAATATTTGAAAAACTAGGCGTAGCAGTTAGTTATGCAAATACACTGTTATTCGAATCATCTGTTGTTGCTGCAAAAAAACCTGTTATACACGAAGATGTATTTTATCAGTACGTATTCGACAATGCAGACCATAATGTTAGAACTTTAAATGGATCCGGAACATTTCATGCAATGGGTGGAATACTAATATTCACTCCTCAGGACAGTTGAATCACATATTTTAGAAACCCCACATGTCCACATTTTGGGCATGTGGGGTTTTTACCAAAAATCCACACCTCTTATATAGATACATCTTTTAGAGAGAAACCACACAAGTCCGCTGTTTGCTTTGCCTACAATTCGCATTCGAAATCGTCGTATATTTTAGAAACCCCACATGTCCGGGACATGTGGGGTTTCTAAAATATAATGCTAGGCGGTTTGTTCTTTTATCATGGACTACATAAGGCGAGAAATTCCTGAAACTATTACACATCTTCATATTTTTTCCGACGGATGTGGCGGACAAAACAAGAATCACTGTGTTATAAGAATGTGTAGGGCGCTAGTAGATCTGGGACGTTTTTCGACTGTTAATCAATATTTTCCTATAAGAGGGCACTCTTTCATGCCGTGTGATAGAAACTTCGCTGTAGTTAAAAAGAAGATAAAGAAAAATGATAGAATTTTTTTATTGAAGGAATATACTGAACTAATCATCACATCAAGCTCCAAGAGAAGTTTTTCCGTTCATCTGATGGATGAAGAAAATGGCGTGATTAAAGATTACAAAAAATGGTGGCCCCAATTCTATAAGAAAAATTGCTTATCTACAGCCTCCTTAGGTAGAGGGGTACCAAAAAAAGATAAAGTTTGCTTCGGGATTTCAACTTTTATGCAGTTCACTCATACAGAAGACAAGAAAGGTTACGTCCTTACTCGCAACTACATTGATGGTCTCACTGAACATGAATTCAAACTGAACACTTCTACGCAAATCACATCTTTTCCCGACGAAGTTGCCTATCCAGACGTCAAGGTACCAATTAGTGCCAAAAAAATGATATCCATCAAGAAATTTGAACGATTTACTCGCGACCAAGAAGAACTAATAAGAAATTTTTATCAAGAAATATTTTTATGGCCAACCGTGGGCGGACAAGATGAAGATGTTGTTAAATATTAGACATTTCGTTAATAAAATAATAATTATTAAAATAAGTTGTTAAAAAAATAAAAATAAATTGTAAAAGTACTGGTCAAATAAACGTGTATTTTAGAAACCACACATGTCCAGTCGCCATTTTATGCTTTCATTGATGAAGGAGAAGCTGCACATTTAACTTTGTGTAAAATTCCTAACGTACTCACATACCTTTACAAACCCTAAAAGTATATTTTCAGTTGTATGATGTGATTTTGCGTAAAACAGTTTTTTTTGTTTTTCTCAAAACTATAATTTGTGGATATGTGGGGTTTCTCAAATATGTGATTCAGTTATAAATGTAAACAAAATATACCAAAATTAAAAAAAAAATTAACCGCACAGCAAATAGGATCTTTTGGACAGATTCCAACTAAAACCTACAAAAAATGCAAATCGGGGTTTGACAAAGTTGAAGTGGCTGACTTATCTTTAAACAACATCACTTTTCATGAACCTAACATTATTTTATCTGTTAAACTGGACCTACTTAGCTGTTCTGGGTACTGGGTAGGTGATGCTACAAGCCCAAATTGGAATGGCTTTATGTCATTGATTATGGATGGATCAAAGCCGTTTGATCAAAGCAAAATTGTGGCGCTCCCATTTATTAACTTAAATCCTAGTTTCAAGATTTAAGAAGTAGTCCATTTTCTGTGGCGAAATTATGAAAGAAAACAAGGTCTGTCTATACCACCAAAAGAAAATATATTTGTCCCTTTAGGGTGAAATAAGGGTTAAAGTGTGTACAAAATTTAATTTGACATTAGGTTGAACTAGTTTCGACTTTAGTCAAAGTCATCTTTAGCAACCAAAAAATTAAGAATTATGTTTTTTAGGAAGTACCTAAATAAACAAGCTAAAACAAATTATAAGAGGGTACGAAGTGGTTCAACAAAACGGTCATAACGTGTACCCTGTGCAGCCAATGGATTCAACAGAAGATAATCACGAACATAATACTACTTCAAGCAATGAAGGAGATTAGATGTAAAATTATAATAGAGGCTAAAATTCTTAATGGAATCATTTATAGTTATGATATGGTGTATAGATGTCAATAACGAAAATTCAATAAAATCATCGTTTCATGAAACAACCCAGTAAGGAGACATGATTTATATTTTGGTGGGTCAGAAATTTAATAAGAAAGTAAAAAAGAGAGGGGGGGGGGGAGAAGGAAATTAAAATGAGTTAAAAACCCTTTGCGTCATTGAGTAAAATAGGGGTCATCTGAAAGGAGAAAACTATTTCCACTTAAAATTGTTTTACGGAATTATCATAATCTATGGTCTCATAATATAGACTTAATTTTGTATGTGGTAAAATTATCATGTACTCACCAAATTCTCAATATTCAAGCTTAAATTTCTCGATGGGTTTGTTTTTTTTTTAAGGCGGCAAATTCAAACAGGAATCATAATAACCTGGGGGGGGGGTAGAGGGAGGTTGAAGTGCGTATTATTATATACTATCAATTACTGTTAGATTACATTAAGATCCCTTATTCGGGGTGTGTACATATGAGTATTATAATAGATAAAGCAAAGCAACGATGTGAGAGAGCACAAACAAACTTAATAAGAGAATATTTCATTTTATTTAATAATACATCCAACTTGGCTAATTAAAAGATCCTATGACCAAATCACAACAACCATAAATCAAAATAACAAAAGGGCAACTCAATAAGCTGATATATAATATACGAGATTAACCAAGCTATAAAAAATCCTCAAATTCAGGTCTTAAATGAACAGATCACCTTTGACTGTCTCCCCTTCTTTAACTCTCTGCAAATATGAACTCTTTTACTCTTAATTTTCACTGAATTCTGCAACTCTATTGTTTTAGTTTGTTTATAACCATAAAATAAGATTTTATATTCATATTAACATTTATCAAAAGAAATTACAGTAAACTGTAATTTTGACAACTATTTATACCGCAATTCTTATTACATCTGTGTAACAAGGGTAACTGACCTTTTTAACTCTCCAGTAAGGACGGTTGCATATAATACCACTTATTTATTCATTTCAGCTTATTGAGTTGCCCTTTTGTTATTTTGATTTATGGTCGTTGTGACTTGGTCATAGGATCTTTTAATTAGCCAAGTTGGATGTATTATTAAATAAAATTAAATATTCTCTTATTAAGTTTGTTTGTGCTCTCTCACATCGTTGCTTTGCTTTATCTATTATAATACTCATATGTACACACCCCGAATAAGGGATGTTAATATAATCTAACACTAATTGATAGTATATAATAATACGCACTTCAATTCAACCTCCCTCTACCCCCCCCCCCCCCCTAGGTTATTATGATTCCTGTTTGAATTTGCCGCCTGTGGACTTGACAGTTGATACCCGGAAATACGAATTTTAAATAATATAAAAAAGAAATTTATAGTACTGATATCAGAGATATCCTCCATTTTATTTCAACATTCGCTTTGAAAAGCAGCAATTTTGAGTCATGTTCCTAATTTTTGCCTCATTTACCAAAAGGAAAAAAAGAAAATTCGCAAGATAAACTTCATTACATTTATATAATTTAAAACACACCCATCGAGAAATTTAAGCTTGAATATTGACAATTTGGTGAGTACATGATAATTTTACCACATACAAAATTAAGTCTATATTATGAGACCATAGATTATGATAATTCCGTAAAACAATTTTAAATGGAAATAATTTTCTCCTATCAGATGACCCTTATTTTACTCAATGACGCAAAGGGTTTTTAACTCATTTTAATTTCCTTCTCCCCCCCCTCTCTTCTTTACTTTTTTATTAAATTTCTGACCCACCAAAATATAAATCATGTCTCCTTACTGAGTTGTTTCATGAAACGATGATTTTATTGAATTTTCGTTATTGACATCTATAAACCATATCATAACTATAAATGATTCCATTAAGAATTTTAGCCTCTATTATAATTTTACATCTAATCTCCTTCATTGCTTGAAGTAGTATTATGTTCGTGATTATCTTCTGTTGAATCCATTGGCTGTACCGTTATGACCATGTTTTGTTGAACCACTTCGTCCCCTCTTATAATTTGTTTTAGCTTGTTTATTTAGGTACTTCCTAAAAAACATAATTCTTAATTTCTTGGTTGCTGAAGATGACTTTGACTAAAGTCGAAACTAGTTCAACCTAATGTCAAATTAAATTTTGTACACACTTTAACCCTTATTTCACCCTAAAAGGACAAATATATTTTATTTTGGTGGTATAGACAGACCTTGTTTTGTTTCTTTTAAATCCTAGTGATCCGTCGACTATATATTCCGCTCTCGAATTTGCATTATCAGAAACTAAGAAAACAAATCAAAATAGTTGTATAGTTACTTTTGACCAGCCATTATTTCATAAAGCTTCTGAAATCGTCTATGCAAAAGAATTGCCTATTATTTTAAGACTAGGCGGATTTCACTTAATTATGTCATTTATGGGCGCAATTGGATTCATAATGTCTAAATATACAATACAGATATTCAAAACTAGAAGAAAATACTGCATTCAAAGCATCCACAACTTTGTGCAGATTCGATATGCATAACGAGCAAAAAGGCAATCGTTTGCAAGAGAGATAACTGCATTCAAAAGTATTTGTAACTTTTGTGCAGGTACGATAGGCAAAAACGAGCAAAAGACAATCGTTTGCAAGATAGATCAATGCATTCAAAAGTATTTCTAACTTTTGTGCAGGTACGATAGTGCATAACGAGCAAAAGGCAATCGTTTGCAAGATAGATAAATGTGGTATAACGAGCTACTGGCGTTCGTCACCACACGATATTGGTGTTCCAGACTAATGTCTTACGACACCCAAGGTAAGATATGTACAAAATAAATTTAAGATATAGATATGGTACAAGAGAAATTTTATATACAGTGTGACTTAAGGTATTATCCATCCAGTACAAGCATGTCACGCCAATTGAGTGAGAAGTTTAAGAAAAAATAAATGTTAAACTAGAAGATATCTGACAGATATCAGAGAGAAATTGGGTGAGTTTTTCAACAAATTCAATTAAGGTTTCAGCTTAGAAACAAAAGAAAAACTCACCTGCTTTCCTCGATATCAGCTTCCTTGGATATTCTGTCAGTCACCAGTTCTGTAGAGCCTGGATCTGTCGGTTTCCTTGTAAATGGTCCAGCCAGGTTTACCCTATATCTGGTTCTCACCAATGTTCATCAAGAACTTAAATAAACCACCAACTGGCCAACGATATTTGCTAAAACATAAAAGAACGACAGAGGCCCGAGAAACAAAGTTAAATTAAGAATTTAGATATTAATTGATGAAGAAAAACAAATAAAACCATGACCTGTTGATTGTCGTAAAAGATATTTAAACTGAATGCAAGATTATTAAAATATTGATTAAAATACAAACTTACTGAAGTAATAATATTATTACTGCGTTCTGTCTGTTAAGATGATGCTTTTAGAGCTTTAAAAACATTATACTTTGCAAGGATAAATGAGATAAATGAAGCCATTATGGTCGGCATGTCTTTATTTTTGTTAAAACATAAAAATGTGGAAT
Source organism: Polydrusus tereticollis (assembly GCA_963920685.1). NCBI lineage: Eukaryota > Metazoa > Arthropoda > Insecta > Coleoptera > Curculionidae > Polydrusus > Polydrusus tereticollis. The sequence goes on along the minus strand of OY987330.1, from coordinate 106,949,467 downwards.
TTAGTTCGTGTAAAAATAGCTTAAAAGGTCATGGGTTTCTAGAAAGTAATATTTATGGTTCAATTAGTTCAATTACATATTTATTATCAGATAAAATATAAATTTAGTGAAACAAAAGCTTAGCGTGACATACCTGTAACAAGAGAAAACCAAAAAGTGAGGTCAAAAATTCACTTCTCTGAGTCGAGCCTTTACCCATACACTGAGGCAATATGAACTAAATTAAATGTAAGAAATCGATAATCTATATTAAAGAATACCCTAGAAATCTATATTATAGAGCGGCAAATTTACAGTTCGTCTAAAGAATCGATATTCTGCAGTATGCAGAGTTATCCATAGATGGCAGCGCCAATACCTAAAGATACTTTAAAATCCAATGTAACGAAATAACTTTTATTACGTTACAATATTCCAATTGGAAGCACCCAAAAGCATATTTTTTCTCAAATCTCAATTTAAATCGAGTGAATTGAAAGTGGCACTGGAAGAATGTGTATTAAAGTTGACTAAAGCTGGAAAGTATGTTGATGCTGTTGTTAGTGATATGGGGTCCAATTTTATTGAGCTTGCTAACTCTTTGGGCATAACTCCTGAAAATCCTGAATTTGAATTGTCTGGTGTAAATATTATATATTTATTTGATATATGTCATTGAATTAAGGCTATTCAAAACAATCTTATAAACAATATTTTTCATTTCAATGATAAGAAGACTTCTTGGACATTTATAGAACATTTTTTTAAATTAGACAGCAAGTAGTTTTATAGGTGTGCTCCAAAGCTCAGTCATTCTCATACTCTCCCTCAAATTTTTAAAAAATGAGGGTAAAACTAGCAGTTCAAGTTTTAAGCCACACTGTAGCGGCAGGAATGAATGTGTATATGAGCCTTGGTGCACTTCCTAATGACGCATTAGGAACAATAGAGTTTATAGAAAAATTTAACAACCTCTTTGACATGTTAAATTCTTCTTCTACAGAGGAAAACCATAAATATAAACAGGTGTTCGAGGTAGATGAATTTCAAATAAATTATTTAAATGAAATTATTGATTTTTTGAAAAAACCTAAAAGTTGTTAACAAGAAAGACAAAGAAAGAAGCGTTTCCTAATAACAATAAATGGCGCTAAAAAATTATGGGAGAAGTCTGCAGTAGGTTTTAAATATTTAAAAACAAGACGCCTTAACTCTGATTGTCTGGAGAATTTTTTTGGGGGAATAAGGCAACAAGGAGGTAACTGCATCAACCCCACACCAGTACAGTTTGTACGGGCAATTAGATAGCTGTTTTCTCAAAATTTTCCTTACTCGAATAATATGAATTGTAAGAATGATCTAGATGAACTGCTCGTTCGACTTGATGGTAAATATTTAACAGAGTTACAAAATGAAAGTAATCCTGAAAACCCTATGCAGGCAATAAGCCTACCTGATTATAGTTACAGAAATGACAACATGGCTTATCAAAATGCATTTAAATATGTGTGTGGATATTTGTTAAAAAAATCATTAGGTATTCATCGATGTGGGGTTTGTATTAAATTTTCCAAAGATTGTGAAGACTTGATACTTCTCAATTGCTTATTTATTTCAGGGCGTATGATACAGATAAAAGTATTTATGGGGGTTAAGAACACCCAATGAGCAATTTGTAAAATTTGTTTATAATTTGGAAAAAACATTTGTATCTAACTTTGAAAATATTTGTGTAACATCTGGTATTTCCCGTTTATTCTTTAATAGTTTTAAAAATATACCCTTCAATCATCCATGTCCAGAATATCCTTCCATTATCATATGTTCTAAAACTATTCATAAGGCTAAGATTATTTTACATGGTAAAGTTTGCAAACAAAGGTCTTAAAGATGATAAAAAAGATAAGAAAAATAGAAAAATAGCAATATTGTCTCATTTGTAATAATTGTTTTAATATAAAATAATATATTTTTGATGATTATCTTTTTGTATGTGCATTTTAGATTTGAATTAGTGTTACCTGTAAATAATAGTGATATTCCTTAAAATTAAAAACTTGTATTTACACATAACTTTAACTCTTAGGGTGGATATCATGTTATGCTTGTTACACATTAAGTAGATAGTTTTATATTTCATATTTTACAATTTCCGACAAATTTTGGTATACGCATTTTTTGTCTCTCTCTTTATTACTGTGATGTATATCAAAATTTGTCTTAATAATACAGTAAAAATTTGGTAACCTTTTGTATTGTATTTGTTTATTAAATTTTAATATAATACTATAATTTTGTTTATTTTTCTACTGTACTGCTTCCACACTTTTAAAGATGCAACGTAGCAAATCGCCAATAAAACGACTAAACATTTGCAAAATTGTTTGTGCAAGTTTTGCGGTTTTGTAAACCTTTTTTAGGATTTTTTTAAAAACATATATACAGGGTGAATCGGGAGGAATGGGCCAAACTCTAAGGGTGTCATCTATTCATCAAAATAATAATAAAAAACTCGATTGTTATCCAATATTTATTTGTTTTCAAGTTATAACGCAAAGACAAAATATTGCATTAATTTATACTCTAAACCCGATATTATAGTCAGTGACGTAGCTATCAGAATCATTGAAACTGCCAAAATACTGTATTGTCATTGGTGGTTTGCATTCGTTTCCATGATTCTGATAGCTACGTCACTAACTATAATATTGGGTTTTGAGTATAGCTTTCCTGTACTTAAATGGTATTATTTTTCGCTTTTCAGTTATAGTTGTTGTGTTGTCACTAACCTTTAGTCTCACTATAAAATGTTACATTGATTCACCGTTAACTTTCGGATTTGTATCATTTAAATTTTATAAAATCCCACACATTTATTCACATCTTGAATACGCCAATATGATTTTTATTTATGGTTTGTGTAATGTACAGAGCATCACTACTTAAGTTTTTTACAAAATTAGTGACAGCACAACAATTATTACTCAAAAGCGAAAAATAATACTGTCAACTTAACATCTAATTGGGATTCTCAACCACTGTGTACATTTAAGTATTACAGGAAAGCTAAATTAATGCAATATTTTGTTTTTGCGTTATAACTTGAAAACAAATAAATATTGGAATTATTATTTTGATACATAGATTACACCCCTATAGTTAGGCCCATTCCTCCAGACTCACCCTGTATGTATATTTCTTGCCAACAACTTCACGCTGGTCTATTTCTTCACCTTCTTAAGCAACACACTCTGGTTCACAACACAGGGTAATTTTAGATGTGAACCTACCTACTTGTGCAATTACTACTCAAAATAACGTAATATAAGTATATATTGCTCCGAAAGGCAACTTAACGTAAATAAAAACCTCGACAAAAACGTAGAAATTTAGTATCTTTAATTAGTTAGCATGTAGGATAAGTTTTATCAAACAACTAAAATATAATCTGAACTGAATATCTTCATGCTATTATTGATTGTTTTTAAATGGACTTTTTTTCAGTGTAAAAGCGATTTCAACATAAAATTTCATATGTTTTCTCAGTGTAATAGAGGACAATACTGTCATCCTTCTGTCACTGAAACTGACCCCTGGAGATCAAAGGGACCGACAGCTCGTTTCGCTACTGATTAGTTTCTTTATACTGTGTTCATTTTATATGGGTGAAATTTATGGCTTTTCAAAATTCTTTTGACAGAACTACGAGAAACATTGCATGCCCTCAGCCACGGGTTTCGTTGGCTGTTGGGGAGTAACAACCATTTCAGCTAAGACTTGGACTTTCACATCTTCCACGATTTTTGGCCTTCCAGACCTTGGAGCGTCTTTCAGCATACCAGTTTCTTGAAATTTTAAGATTAGTTTCCGTAAAAATTTTCTGCATATTTGGCGTTCCGGATATCGTTCATTGAACATACGAACAGCAGCATGTTAATTTCGGTTAGCTTCGCAAAAATAATAATCGCTTCAAATTAATCTTGTAAAGAACGAGCCATTTAAGACAATTTCGAGCTAAGAATATTTTCTGTCAATCAGACATTTAAAAACAGTATAACAGCAACAATCAATAGACAACTAATAGGTATTAACAGTGGTAGTCATAACGTAGAAACCGATATTATTGATTTCTATTTAGAAAATACTGAACCAAATGTTTTTTAAATTGGAGAATGTTTTAAGCATTAAAAGACCTTCAAAATGAGGTGTCATTGGAACCCCCTTTCCATTTAAAAAAATATTCCAAAAGCGGACCCAGCTGTCATTTTAAGATTTTATTGGTAAGTCAAAAAATGCAAGACTTACTCAAATATTATCGCTCAAAATTTCATTAAAATATATCGAACGGTTTAGAAGTTAGAGGGGGGGGGGACGGACTTTAGGTCCTCTCTCTATGTATGCTCACAACATAAAATGTGGTATTGTTTAACATATTTTATTAATATCTGCCGAATATATATACAAAATATTCTGCGAATATATAAAAAATCTAAGCACTGAATATGTTTACTGAATATGAGATATTGAACATATTGATAGTATATCCCATGAACATTGCCATATTTATTGGAAAATAAGATGTAACAGGCATATTCCAGGAACATCGGGTGCCGTCTGGGTTACCTCGGAAGTTACTATGCTAACCAAAACTACAAAAGTGGTAAAAGAGGTTCCTTAAGACTCAAAATAAGGAACTAACTAGCCTAAATATTGAACTGCAAAGAACTGTAATTGGTAAGTCTTGGGTTCATATTTTTTTTTGAAAGCACATGAAATAATAATAACAGCTTGAGTAATTTTCGAAAGAGAATGATAGGAATTATAGGGCTCTGATCAGTCTGACCTCACAGTTAATATGTAGGTGCACTTTTTCTAATATATTTTCCTTTAGGTAGTGTGTAAATACAAACTAATCTTGTTTCCGATAGGATTTGGTTTGAGCTTTAAGGAAATTTTATGAAAATTATTGTATCGATGAGTTGTTAATATTCCTATACTAGTAGTAAAGTAAAGTACAAAAGTAATAAAAGAGCTAAAAAGCTAGTATTGTTAATTTTGTACCGTAAAATGAGGCGAATAGGAACTATAGCGTGAATAGGAACAAAACTTCACATAAAAACTGCTTTCTAAATTGAATTGCTGAGTATTAAAAGGAACTAACTCCAAAAGTTGGCCATTTTGACTTTTGCACATGAAATGATATTTTTTAGCTTTGCCGATCTATTGGTGATGAAGGGAACCAACTCCCATTAAGCGCTTGTTGTACATGTAAAATTGCTAGATAGGCTTGAGTCGTGAAAGGAATTAAATCCCGGACTTAGTTCCTTTCACGACCCAATTGACATGAGCGTCGACGCACGGCGCGAAATGGCGTTGCGATCGAATAACTTCTGGGTGTAGTTGTCAGTTTTGTTGTATTCATTGCGTGGTAAGGTTAGGTTAGGTGTGTGAAATTTAAAAGAAAAGAAATTGTTTTTAAAATGGACACCGACGAAAATGTTGAATCTATTGGACAGGGAAAAAGCGTGGTTGACATCCAGAGACGTGGGAGTGTAATATTAGGAAGATAAACAAATTAAAAGGAGAAGAATACAAAACTATCAAGGGAAAAACTGTTTCTAAAAAGACAATCGTTGCGCCCATATGCAGGTAAGGTAACTTATTTTAAGGAACAACTTTTCATCCAGGTTTTAAAACTCCACAGCAATGTGGTATATTGTTTTTTCTTTATAGAATTACCTTATTTATTATTGTTGGTAGATATTTATATGTATAGTTCTAATTATTTTCAGATGCAAATTAGGCTGCTACACAAAGTTTACGGAGGAGCAACAAATCGACGTGTTAAAGGACTTTGCTAACTTGGATTGCAAGAATGAACAGGACCTTCATTTGCAGCGACTCATAGAGTGTTTTCAAATTAAACGTAGGAGAGGAAACGCCGAAAAACGTAAGGCTAGTTTCAAATTTTTTTGTCTTCGCGGCAAGGATCGATTGGCAGTATGTCGACAAGCATTTTTGAATTTGCATGTTGTTTCTCAAAAACGTGTGTATCGCATTACTTCTTTGCTTATGCAAGGAACGACTCCACGAGATAAGAGAGGTTACAATGCTAAAACCCATGCAGTCTCTGGTGAAATTTGCCAACAAATTTACGACCATATCCGATCTTTTCCGACGAAAAGCTCCCATTATGGTCAAACCGAGGTCACACATTTGGATGCAAGACTAAATATTAAAATAATGTATAATCTTTTTAAATCAAAATATCCACAAACAACTGTTAAATATGAATTTTACCTAAAATATTTTAACGAAAACTTTAAACTAAGATTTGGTCGGCCGCAAATAGATGTTTGTTCTGCCTGTGAAGAAATGGAGACAAAGCTGAAACGTCCACATTTAATTCAATCTGCAAAGTTAGCCGTTCAAGCTGAACTTCAAGTTCATAAAAGAAGAAGTAAGAAGTTTTATAACGCACTCAAAACTACAAGGGAAGTTTGCAAGTCGGACGAGTAAGTGTGCGGACTTGTGTTTGATTTTATGCAAAACTTGCCGTTGCCACATATCCCTGTGCAAGAAATTTTCTACATGAGGCAGATATGGGTATATGCTTTTTGTGTGACAAATTTAAAGGATAACTCATCTCGCATTTATCTATATAACGAGGGTACAGCTAAAAAGGGTGCGAACGAGGTATGTAGCTTCTTCATGGATTACATTAGAGACTGTGTGCCAGAAACAGCTAAAACTTTGTATTTGTTCTCTGACTCCTGTCCCGGTCAAAATAAAAACCATTCCTTTATTCGTTTCTGCTTGGGTTTGGTTGAATCACAAAGATTTCAAAATATTGTTCAAAGATTCCCTGTAAGAGGACACTCATTTCTCGATTGCGATAGGACTTTCGGCCTGTTCAAAAGAAATATTAAGAAAGCGGACCGAATTTATCATCCAATGGAGTATGTTGAGTTAATGGTAAATTCAAATCCTAAGATATCAGTAAAAGTAGTCCATACAGAAGACATAAAGAACTTTAATAAGTGGTGGCCAATGCTGTACAAAAAAAGTATATTATCAGTTGAGTCGTACGGAAGAAATGTTTCTCGTCAACAAAAGCAAACCTTTGCGCCAGCTTCCTTCATTGAATTTAAATACCTTCAAAATGGAAATTTGCAGACAGGTGAATTTATAGGGGGCATAAAAAAGCACACATTTAATTTAAGACAACCAGGATCTAGGCCAGATCCATTAACGATCTTTGATTCTTTGTCCATTGCTTATCCTGAGGGAAAAGTGCCTATAAATAAGCACAAAGTTGATGCTGTCAAAAACTTAATGAAATACATACCAGAAGAAAATAAAGAGCATAAACTTTTCTATGAAGCCTATCTCACATGGCCGACTACTATGGAAGAAAATGATAATAATTAGTGTTCTAATAATGTTTTTCGTGTTAATAAACGTAATTTGAATATCCTTTGTTTCATTTATTTTTGCTAATATGTCATTTGGTTTTAAAAGGAACTAACTCCAACGCCGTTTTTTCTATATATTTTATTTAAAAACACAAAAAATGAATTAGATTTTTCTTAAAATTACTCCACTTTAGATCTACTATAAATATACCATAATAATTTTGTGCTAAATTTGCTAATCTAGTATTAGGAAAGTTTTTTTTTAATTTCCCATCATTTACCTTTTTTGGAGCAAGTTTCTTTCAACAATCAGCAATTCAATTGTAATATTCGTCATTTGTCAGATCTGTACATTTAGTAAGTTGTCTAACCTTATAACAAGATAAAATATAAAGTTTTACATTGTTGGCAACACTGATTTCATGTTTGACAGCAGTACAAGCAACAGCTGTTTCATAACCTTTATCCTGGCCTCTGTAAAACTTTTCCTGTAAGTATGAAATTATTCTTATCTTAGGTTAAGCACTGTTTTTGCAACACAGATACACATATACAATGATTTCTTAATTTAGTGTTTTCAGTTTTATGAATCTGTTCACATATTTTTTTTTATTGTATTATGACGTCGTAGAATTACAATGCGTGGGGTGAATAGGAACGGTGTTCACCCCGCAGATCGTAATAATGGCTTTTATGGCTACCAATAATATTTTACATGGAACAGTGTATTCATTTTAATGATTTTTAGTACAACTTGATACTACACAGTACCAGAATTTGATTTTTAATTTTTATACGTTTATTTAAGGTTCTACAAACATGCCTCGAACATATAAACGTGTGGCTGTTGGTAAAAAATATAAACAATACTCATCAGATCTTTTAAAGCCGGCTATTGAAGAGCTTCGAAACGGCCTTAGCTATAGAAAATGTTCGAAAAAGTACAGTATACCCACTACTGTTCTACACAGGCATTCTAAAAATCATCAAGTCAAGAAGAAAGGCGGTCAAACATCACTTAGTGAAGATGAAGAAGCGGTTTTAGTTGACCGCCTCACAATTTGTAGTGATTGGGGATACCCACTTGACTCTTTAACGCTAAGATTATTAATTTCAATGGGAAAGTAAACAAACTTTTTACTAAAATTCCACTATATTTGAAACTTTCATTCTTATTTCTCACTTTCACTTTCACAACTTTCACTCTCATTCTCATTCTTGAGAAAACTACCGTGTTAGCGAAACTAGTCGAATTTTATATAAATTTGTTTTAAAAAGTTTCAAATATAATGGAATTTTAGTAAAAAGTTTGTTGATAAAATAAATAATAAATATAAATAAATAACTGTTTACTATTTACCCATGCATTCACAGCATTACAATATGTTATAAAAATTGTAAACAAAATTATATTTATACTGTAAATATGAGCAAATAAATGGGCATCATTTCAGACTTCTGCACTCGGCAGATTCTGTTATTAACATGAGGCCAAAAGCTTAAAGAATATAATACTTTATATCATTAATGCGCTGCTATATATCCCGAAGATACCTACTAGATTTATTAGTGATAGGAAGAGAAAAGAAAAAAAAAGAAACAGAAAAGAGATAAATGAAGAGTTTCCACTACTTATCTCTGACCATGACATTGGTTATGAAACAAGATTTTATTTAATTTATTTTTAAAGGAATTACATGACATATTGACTTGAGCCAAATCCAGATCTAATGAATTAATTAATAAGGCAACATTATATGAAAAAGATCTTTTAAAAAACTCATGTTTATGTTTAGGAACGTTTATGTTTTTTCTACGTAAATTTAAGTGATGAACATCTGTACGCAAAGTAATTTTATTATAGAGGTAGGGAGGAGAAAACAATTTTAAAATCTTGTAATAAAGGCAAGTTGCATGCAGTATACGCCTATTAACCATGTTAAGCCAATAGAGGTCTTTAAGCTTATGTAATATTCTGTTACGTCGGCGAATTCCAAATATTAAACGTAAACAATTATTTTGGACTTTCTGTATTCTGTGCACATCAGCAGCATCCAAACAAGGACCATAAACATTATCGCAATGGTTAAAATGCGATAAAACTAAAGAGTCACACAATAATTTTTTGATCTCCCTGTCGAGAAAGTGCCGAAGTGGGTACAACGCTTTTAAAGAAAAATATACTTTTTTTAAGATATAATTAACATGTATTTTGAAACGTAGTTCAGAGTCCAAAATTAAGCCCAAACTTTTACATTTTTGCACGAATGGCAAATCATTATTTTCAATTCTAATATGCATACGGTTATTGAGGCTATCGATGGCAGCGCCATTTCCTAACAAAAGTACTAAAGATTTAGTTGGATTTAATGTAAGCATGTGATCCGATACCTTGAAAAGTGCATTTAAATCAGTATTAATTTTGGTTTCAGCAATAGCGAAATCACGAGGAGAAAATGACAAATATAATTGCGTATCGTCAGCGTACAGATGGTAGCGACAATTTTTAAGACAGACATGAAAATGTGATGTGTAAATACTAAAAAGCAGAGGTCCTAAAATACTTCCCTGGGGAACTCCAGTGTGGCACTCGAGACAGTCAGAAATATCTTTATTAATAATTACTCTTTGTATGCGATCTGATAAGAAAGAACTAATTAACTTTACTGCATTTTCTAAGAAGCCCACGTAATGTAAAATTGAGATAAGTATTTCGTGATTTAAGAAATCAAAAGCCTTTGTATAATCCAAAAGAATTAAAGCAGTAATCTTGTTATTATCTCGATCACAAATAATGTCATCCGTTATATCAGCAAGTGCCGTAGCGCAGCTGAATCCAGGTCGAAACCCCGATTGTTTTAAAGGCAATATATTAAAATTATTAATGAAAACCCTAGTTTGTTCTTCTATCACCCTTTCTAGAATTTTTGATAGAGTGGGTAAAATACTAATAGATCTGAATTGGCTAAACTCGCCAGGGTTGTTAACTTTAGGCAATGGAGTGACTAAAGCACTCTTCCAACATTGTGGAAAGTAACACTTTAGAATGCATTCATTAATAATATGTGTAATACATTTGATAATATGCGGGCAACACAAGTGAATTAAAGTTATGTTAAATTTGTCTGATCCAAATGCCTTTGATTTGATGCCCTGAATAATTTGTTGAATTTCCAAATTAGTGGCTATTTTAAATGAGAGTAATTGGGTAATATTATCTTTAACATTGGATAGATAAAAATTTAAGAGTTCATTGCTATGCTTGATATTAGATTTAGTAGATTGTATAAAAAATTAGTTAAATTTGTTAGCATCTTGAAACTTTTCAGGAATATCTACAGCCCTTGAGGGTTTCAACCTATTAAGCTCCTTCCATTTTCCTTAAACTATTTCGCAATTGTTTATAATAAGCCCATTTAGCAGGCAGTTTAGTAGATTTAAATACTTTTAGAGCGCGATCTCTAAGTTTTTGCATTAATTTTATGTTATCAGTTATCCACGGCGCAAAAGAACGGGTTCGTTTATTAATAGTATGAAGTGGAGCATGTAAATCATAGAGAGCTAATAGATTATTTGTTAAAAATTCAATTTTTTGGTAAACGGTATCCATATTATTAATATTTTCAAAAGGAATAATTTCAAGGTCTCTTTGAAACAAATCAAAATCAATGCTTTTCAGAGATCTATATGAAATTTTATCTAATCGTTTGATCTCAATTGTACATTTTACCTGGCAAAAAATTATTAGATGGTCAGAAAATGGGCTGTCGATTGTGCCTTTACCTGTTATATCCTCCGAATTAGTAAGAATCAAGTCAATTAGAGAAGCAGTAGATTCGGTAATACGTGTAGGGTCATCAATTATCTGAACTAAATTAAGAGGTTCTATTAAAGTTAACAAATTTGAAGTTAAAGTACTGTCGTCATTAAACATGTTTACATTAAAGTCGCCTAAACAAAATATATTATCGTATGTAGCATAAATGTCTATTAATGTGTCCTCAAATGTATTAAAAAATGCAGAGCTATCAGTATTAGGAGGTCTGTATACCGTTGCAATAATAAAAGTTTTTTTCTTTACAAACACCTTAACCCAAATAATCTCAATGAAATTCTGACTTTCACATAATATCACTTAAATCCTTTCTTTATATAAACAATCACCCCTCCACCCCTTCTATTGACTTGATCATTCCTAACAGAATTGTAATTATCCAACCTCACTAAATCATCATCAATATCTGCGTGCAACCAGCTCTCTGTAACACCAATAAAATGAAACAGTTGTCTAAGAAAAAGTCTTTAAATTCATCAAAGTGTCCTAATAGCGATCTTGTATTAACATGACATATGTCAAAAGTCATAGATATAATAATATGTAAAAGTATTAAGAATAATAAGCAATGCTGAAAAGACGAGAAAAATTGAAATAATTGAAATCAGGTGCAAATGTATTTTGAAGATTTATATGTATACACAAAGAGCGCAGGCGCAATAATGACTAAAACTAAAATACAGAGAAAGACGTGTTCATGAACAAAAATACACTAAAATACGATAATATATGCGACATCTTGTTCGCTAATAAAAATTAAATATATTAAGACTTGTATTAAGAAAGAGTACATGTATCGTAAATCTTAAAAAACAAGAAAAAAATACATACAATTGATACATAGGTACCCTCACGTTTACTATCGGAAAGTAGAAAGACTTGTTCCTTAGCTAATATTGATTACATAAAAATGCATAATATTATATAAATAACAATAAGTGTTATAAAAAAACCATAATTTCATTTAATAATAAAAAATATATACTATATATAAAAAAATAATGGTTTTATATGAGTACCTACGTTTTTCGAATCATAGATAAGCAATATAGATTGCCTAGTATTTATAAAGATTAAAAACAGAAAACCCATACCAAATCTATATAAAAATAAATATCAAAAATTCAATTATTTCAACACAGAGGAAGACACATAGCTATATTAAATTAGCCAGAATTAATTAACGCTAACAACGCCAGTCCGCGTAAGTAAGCATAACCAAGTAATTATGAAATTATGACTCTACAGTTGCTAGTAAATCGGAGAGGGAGAAAAAAAAGGTACAGTCAAAAAAATACACATTGCAAAAGCGGCACACTGTGTCAATAGTTATTTAATTTAATAACACCATTATGACGCAAAGGCACACTATGGATAACACATTTTAAAAGTGAAGATAACTCCTCCCCATAAAAAATAATTTAAGTTAGAAAGGTAATACATACTTGGATCCACAAAAAAGATCATTGCGATAAACAACACAATAAATCACTTTAATTTTATTTTATTTAGCTCCGCTTCAGACTCGATCCGATGTACGACATTATTTAATTTTACCAAAATCACACCGTTTGAACACCATACATTATTTTTCGTAAATTTTTTTATCGCGGTGTTGAGCAAACGCAACCTAAATTTCGTTAGGTCTTCTTGAATTTGAATGCCAGTATTTTTTAGGAGACCCCGGTTTTTAAGACCCATTTTGCGGACCTTATCTCGCGAGAAAAAACCATGTGTGCGGCCGGCCTGGGTTTATAAATGTTTATGATTTTCGATGCGATCCGGTGGCATTTTTTTAAGTCAGACTCGGACATAGACGTTATTTTCAATTTATTTTTAAACAAGTTAGTGACAACTTTGTGTAGATCCTCGTTTTCCTCCTCGTTCATACCAAATATTCTTATATTAAGGCTCCGGGAAAATTGTTCACTGGAGTCTAGCTGTTTTTCTACTTTTTCCTTCCACTGCGCAATGCAACTGACACTTTGTTTTAGTGAGGCTATGTCATTTTTATGTTGATCCAATACATCATCATACTTTTCACTCACGCACTTCAAAATATTTTCCGATATAGACTTGCTAGATTTACTTTCCCATTGAAATTAATCATGGAATTCCACCAAGTAAAGGCAGAAACAGTTCAACTAAGATTATTAGTAAAATATTTTCTCGAACGACAAGGAAAACGTGTACCGAAGTTCAAGGACAACATACCTGGCCGTGATTGGGTGTATTGCTTCTTAGGACGTCACAAAGAATCTTTATCATCCAGAATGTGCCAGAATATTAAAATATCACGAGCCGCGGTATCGCCTGATACAATAAATGCATATTTCGACGAACTCGAACTGCAACTGAAGGACGTTCCTGCAAGTCATATAAAAAACTATGATGAATAATAATCTTTGTGACGATCCCGGAAAAAATAAACTAATTTTCAGACGTGGCTGTAAATATCCAGAGAGTCCTGAACTCTTCGAAGGCGTCCACATCAGTCATGTTTGCCGCTACCGGAGAAGGCAAAACATTGCCACCTTACTAAGCTTTTAAAGCCCAACATATGTATGATAGCTGGAGGGAAAGGGGTCCAAAAAACTCTAGATATAATAGAACCAAGTCTGGGTGGTTCGACACCTTCTGTTTTTCGAATTGGGTAGAGTCAGTAGCCATACCCTTTTTTAAAGACCTTGAAGGGACAAAATACCTAATCGGGGACAACTTAGCGTCTCACCTATCACTGGATTTGATCAAACTGTGTAATGAAAAAAAAACATAAAGTTCATATTTCTTCTTAGTAACTCGACCCACCTTACCCAGCCCCTTGACGTGGCATTTTTCAGACCTATGAAGATAGCTTGGCGTAATATATTGGAAGAGTGGAAGAAGGGACCAGGAAGAGGTGAGGCTTCTGTACACAAAGATAGGTTTGCTGGTCTACTGAAACAATTGTGTGATTCTCTCAAAGAAGACAACGTTGTAGCTGGTTTCAGAAAGTGTGGAATTGTGCCGTTAGATCGCAACAAGATTCTTAATATGTTGCCAAAAACTGATCTTAACGCTGGTACCAATAACAGCAGAAATGACGACGAATCGACGACACTTTTAAAGAGTTGTTAGCAACTTTACGACAATACGACAGTGTCAAGTAAAAGAAAAAACGAACAAAGATAAGTGTTACACCAGGAAAAAGTGTCGAAGTAAAAGATTTAGACGAACCAGTAGTAGTTGACAACAAACCAGGCTTTTCGGGAAAATTATTGGGGATCCAGCAATTAAACAGGCTCATAAGCGCCCTAAAAAAAAGAAGGCAAGATTGATACAAAATTTGTCCTCGTCTGAAGATTCAGATTATTCAGTTCAAGATAGTGATAATAAGTACGTGTTATCATCTGAGGAAAAACCTGAAGTTAAAGAGAGGTCTGAAGATCTTGAGAGGCCTAAAAACCCTGAGAATTCATACCGTCTAGTCATTAAAGTGTATGGTAAAACCAAGGACACACACGGGCTATACGTTAGTAAAGTTCTATATCTTCAAGGTGACGGGTATATTGGAGTTTTTTATAAAAGGGCACCTAGCACTTGGAACTTTTACCAAACAGAAGAAGAGGCATTTATTCCTGCTAAAGACATTTTGAAACAATTAAAATTCTCACTTAAGCAAAACAAATCGGCTCGTTTTAAGGACATGGTCAGTTTTGAAAACGATTTAGGTGATTCGATGTTATATTAAGCTTGTAAGACCTATATCTCTTTCATTGAACATATGTGTGTTTAAGGACATGGTCAGTTTTAGAAACGATTTAAATTCGTTGTTATATTAAGCTTAAATAAAGTTCTTTGTAAAGCATAGGTTCGTTTTAATTAAATATAGGTATGTGTATTTCTAATCACCTCTCAAATATTTTATTAGTTCCTATTCACCTCCTATATGTCTGAATACGAACGGACGTGAATTTTAACTGATGTTCCCATTCACCCCTATATGTGGGGTGATTAGGAACACTACACATATGTATATTTTTTGTATACAGAGTATTTATTTAATTTCAAGAGGTAAAGTATTAATTATTAATTCAATTCGTTGCACCAGTCTATTAAATTCACTCATGAACTTGAAGAAAATGGCTCTGTTCCATTTTTGGATTTAATACTCACCAGAATCAACAACACCATTGAATTTAGTGTCTATCGCAAACCCACTAACACAGACTCTGTTATTCCTTATATTTCAAATCCCCCCATACACAAAAATTCGCATCTTTTCATTCCCTTTTTTCACGTTTATTCTCAATACCCCTCAATCAAACTAATTTCAAAAATGAGCTAAACATTATTAAACAAATCGCAGCAAATAATAGATACCCCCAACAACACATCAATAAAATTTATTTTAAACATTTAAATAAGCATCTAAACAAACAACTAATATCTAAAGAACCAAATAACAATAGATATTGCTAATTATCTTTTTGGGGCCCCTTATCATATAAACTCAAAAATATTCTTCAATCTTATGGCTTCAACGTAAGCTTTAAAACTAAACACACCTTAGGATCATTCGTTTGCAATGCCAAAGATGTCATCCCACTCATGGATAGATCTGGTGTATATGAGGTTACGTGTTCGACCGATGGCTGCTCTACAGCGTATATTGGGCAGACTGGTAGAAAATTCAAAATTCGCATAAATGGACATTGCAAGGAGATCGAAAGAGCTTCAAGGCTTAATTTATGACCATCTAATATTAAATCAAATTTTTCAAGACATGTATCAGCTAGCAAACATACTTTCAATCCTGAAACAAACACTAAACTCTTACATTTTTGCAATAAGGTCAATAAGCTAGACCTACTTGAAATTGTCGAAATTAATAAAAGTTTTAACAACACTAATATAAATTGTGTCAATGATCAAATTATCCATAGTGGTACAAATTTCTTCAATTCTCTAAATTTAAGATAGCATTACGATTTTTTTGCCTCTGGGGGTTGGCGTGGTCCTGTCACCTGCTCGCGGTAAGCATTGGGGGTCGTTTTTGGACCTTTGAATCAGCGACTCATGGATCAGTGCATCGGCTAGTCATTAGTCTCACGGGTTCAGTTTTGAAGCTGCTGCTGTGGGGTCGATTTACGGATCCTGGTGTTCTGCCGTTGGCATTCTTGGCGGGGCGGCGCCACCCCTCCCATTAGTGCTACAACATTCGTATTTCCTTCATTTATATACCATCACTCTTTCCGTCCCATTATATATTACTTAACCTTGATAATTAATTGTTAATTATATCATACCTACGTCAGTCTGCCCAATATTCATTCTAGTTTGTTGGATCCAATCATTGTCATATTATACTGTTTTTTCTTATAATGTTATTATAATCTTCGATTTAAATTCTTAAATGTCCATCTAGTGTAAAGTGCAGTCAATCTTGACTCTAAATATATGCTTCGGTGCAGTAGTATCTGCCCTTCCATGAACTTTCATAACTCCCTTTTTAGAAATAATTTTTTAAAATTGTTAAAACTATTAATTTATGCATTCATTCACAGATGATGTCTTAATCTTTCCCATATTCAAGTACTTTATGTGTTTTAGCAATTACAACTTTCAACCATCAAGCACTATAGCTTGTAGACTTTCTAAACCTATTATCGAGTTGCTCCAGATTGTACCGACACTTCAATTTTTAGGATTCCTACAGTCTGATACTTGTTATGCCATATGTCAAACCACCTCTTATTCATTTTATACATTAACCACACTTTCCTTAAAATTCTTTTTAAGTCAAACGTGGTAGTGATTAGCACGAAACCTTGTTTCTCTTAAAAAATTTTTTTTTTTTTGATTCTTCATACTAAAATGTGGTTTTATTTAAACCCATAGGAGCTTAGCCCCTATCCTACTATATTTCATTTTATTATTCACCTAAACATGAAATTTCATAGTTTTTTAAAATAATTCAAAAAAATTTTTTCTTTCCTTTTTTGGTTTCTCCACATAAACCATGTTATATCGAAAAATGTCCATATATTAATCATTCAAATTTATATTACACCATACTCATTAAAAATAATTAAATTCTCTTAATTTTATTAACAAATTTAAAATAAACTAAAATGTGCTGATTTACATATCCACAACTCTGAGTTACCTTAAGTTAGTCTTCAACTAAACAAATTTCACTTGCTATGATTATCTTAAATGTTGGACTCATTAATTTGAGCCAACTATTAGAACCCAATTTACACTCGATATAGGTAAGTCTCTTATGGTACCTGTTATTTTTGTACTTTTACACATTCCTTTTAGTTCCCCTGATGATGACTGTATATATAGTCGAAACATGTAGAGACAATCGATTAAAAAAATTTCAAAAAATATATATTATTTGTGGAGGAAGACAGAAGTGTTGTTTTAATTTACATTACCTACACTCCACTGCAAGTATGGACTACTTCTTCAAATCTAAATATATTTGTTGATGTATCATGATTCTTAATTATTACAGAGTATGGTTGCTTTTCAACTCTCATATTATATAAAAGTACTTAAGTTCACTGTCAAACTAAAACTAATCATTCTATGTTAAGACTTTAACTATATAATGTTTCAATCACACAACAAACGTGTTACTTACAAATTACAATTACAAAAATTATCAATAAATTACCCTTTGAATTACACCTTCCTGGTTATAATTTTTGTGGACCTACAACCAAATTGGAAAAAAGATTAGCAAGAGGTGACAAGGGAATAAACTTATTAGACGAGGCATGTAAAGAGCACGACATTGCCTATCAAACGATATCAAAGGTAGGCACGTTGCTGATAAATTACTATCTGAGAAGGCTATAGCACGAGTTAGAGCAAAGCACGATAGTTTTGGAGAAAAAGTTAGGCATCAGTGGCACTATGAAAGTTAAAAGAAAGTTAGGTATGGGTCTAAAACGAAAAAAAAAACGAAAGGGCGAGGAATAACATTATCTCAAGCCATTTCTCAAGCTAGAAAAGGAATTAAGGGAAAACAGTCTAAAAGTTTACATGATGGCATTAAAACAGCGCTAAAGTCAATTAGGAAAAGTGTGAAAGTTAGAATACCTAAGAGAAAAGTAATACCCATTCCAAGAAGTGGTGGATTTTTACCACTTATACCATTATTTGCGGGTTTGTCGGCTTTAGGTGCCCTTGGAGGAGGGGCTGCGGGTATTGCGAAGGCAGTGAATGATGCAAAATCTGCGAAAGAAAAATTAGAAGAAGATAAAAGGCACAATAAAACGATGGAGTCTATAGCAGTAGGACAAAAAGGAAGCAGTCTCTATCTTAAACCATATAAAACCGGATGTGGTTTGTATTTGAAGCCCTATTCAAAAAACTGCCAAAACACAGACCTCTGAAAACTCTTACCAATTATGATTTAATTAAATATATTAAATTTTTACAAATTCCCAGGTTTAGAGGTATATTTATGCGAAACAAGCTTTCTAAAAAAATAAAAGAAAATGAAAGTGCTATTATTAATTTAGATGACTATAATAGTAATGGGACTCATTGGACTGCTTACATTAAAAAAGGGAAACAAATAACATACTTTGATAGTTATGGTGATCTGCGACCTCCAGCTGAATTAATGAAATATTTTTTAGCGATAGAAATAAGAATGTTATAAATTACAACAAGTATCAAACCTTTAACACCACAAATTGTGGACAATTATGTCTAAAATTTCTTTATAATAATAAATGAAACACAATAAAAAATGTCTTCATTGTTGAAATATTAACGCAACATGTCCTATAGTTTTGTTATTAGCGATAACTCTGCAATATTAACGGCAGAATTTAATCCTCCCATATATTTAGAAGAAAATATCGGCAATGTTATAGGACTTGTAAATTTTGAAACATTTAATGCAATTGCCAACATTGACGAAAGTAATAATCGTTTATTTTACGGCGAAACTGGTAAATTTATAACTATTTCACCCGGAAGTTATGAAATTGATAATATCAACAAAGTACTACAAGAGAAATTGGAAGAAGAACAAATTTCGTTTTATCTTCATGCTAATAATACGTTGCGATCAGTAATTAAGTGCACCGAAAATATTATTTTAAGAGAGGGATCTATAGGTACATTGTTGGGATTTCAAAATCAAATACTGGGTTCGGGATAATTTCATATTTCTGAACGACCTGCAGAAATAATTAAAGTAAACTCAATAAATACCGACTGTAGTATCGCGCCGAAGGTTCATACTTAAATGGTAATCCGGTTCACATGATACATCAATTTTTTCCCAGTGTGGCTCCTGGTTTTAAAATCATTGAATCACCCCAAAACGTTATATATTTCTCAGTCACCGCCAAGGTAATAGATATGATTACCATTAAAATATTAGATCAAGAAGAAAAAACTATTAATTTTAGTGAAACCATAACATTAAGACTGCACCTTAAAAAATTAGATGAACGATAGTGATTATTTATAACAGAAAACAACGATTTAGTGGAAAGCTTAATAAGAGAAAACACAACAATAATTCCCACAGTAATAAATCAAACTCTCAGTTTCTTATAAGTTTGGGTTTTAAACTTAAATAAAGTATGGATACCCTAAATGTAACATAAAATCTTTATATTGATAACTCAATCGTACATTCAGAATATCACGGTTATGAACCCTATCTACCTACAAAATTGGGAAATAACGATGATATTATAATTCCTGTTCATGAAATAGAAAAATATACACTTCCTTCTGAAAGCTTTCTTTACATAGAAGGTAAATTAACAAAAGGTGATGAAACCGTTTCAAATACATTGAAGCTAATTAACAATGGGATAGCTTTTCTTTTTAAAGAGATTCGTTATCAACTAAATGGTGTTACTATAGACTCAGTAAGAGATGTTGGCTTAACGTCAACAATAAAAGGATTTTTATCCTATAACAAGAATGAGTGTAACAAATTAAAAAACGCTGGTTGGTTTCCCATGGAAACGTCACAAGTGGTTGACGCAACGACAGGATTATTTAATGTTTGCATTCCACTTAAATTTTTAATGGGTTTTTTGGAAGACTATAAAAAAATAATTTTGAACTCTAAACAAGAATTTGAGACAATTCGGATAAAAATGCAACTGTTAATACACTTGATGAAATCCCAAAGATTGAACTTACGAAATTAACTTGGAATATACCACATATTTCTGTAGCCATCCCTCAAGAACTGGAGCTAACGAAAATTATTAATAAAAATGCTGATTTAATAATTGCATTTAGAAGTTGGGAACTACTAGAATATCCTGAATTACTGAAAACAAGTCGTCATAATTGGCCTGTCAAAACTTCCACCAAAGTGAACACCCCTCGACATGTATCAATCTGTTTTCAAAAAGATTTAAGAGATAAATCCACAACCGACATGTCTAGATTAAGTGATATTAAAATGCGTAACATAAAAGTGTTTTAAAATTCTAAGAGATATCCCTACAGCGATCTTTATTTAAACTGTGAATTTGCCGTTACATAACATAGATTGGTAGGGTTTCTTTAATATAGATTATCGATTTCTTACATTTAATTTAGTTTATATTGGCTCCGTGAATAGAAAAAGGCTCTAGTAGGGGAGTTTTTTTTTTACTGGTCACTTTCGGTTTTGTCCTGATACAGGTATGTCACGCTAAATTTTAGTTTCACTAAATATATATTTTGTTTAATATTAAGTATGTAATTGAACCATAAATATTCCTTACTAAGAAGCCATGACCTTTTAATCTATTTTTTATACGGATTGAATTCCACATTTTTATGTTCTAACAAAATAAAGACGTGCCGGCCATAATGGCGTCATAAATTAATAATCTTCATTCATCTCATTCATCCTTGTAAATTATAATGTGTTTAGTGATCTAAAAGCCTCATCCTAACAAACAGCAGGCAGTAATCAAATATTTCTTGAATAAATGGGGATTTCAACCAATATTTTCAAAATTTTGCATTCAATTTAAAAGCACCTTCTTTTTCACTATCAGGTCATGGTTTTGTTCGTTTTTCATCGTCAAATAATGTCTAAATTCTTAATTTAACTTTGTTTTTCGGGTCTCTGTCGTTTCTTTTATGTTTTAGCAAATATCGTTGGCCAGTTGGTAGTTAATTTAAGTTCTTGACGAACAGTGGTGAGAACCAAATATAAAGTAAACCTGGCTGGACCATTCTCGAGGAAACCAACAGATCCAGGCTCTACAGGACTGATTGCTGACAGAATATCCCAGGAAGCTGATTTCGAGGAAAGCGGGTGAGTTTTTCTTTAGTTTCTAAGCTTTGAAACCTAAATTGAATTTGTTGAAGAACTCACCCCATTTTCCTCATTGATATCTATCAGGGATCAATTCTGATTTAGTGGACAGTATCCTGGGTCACACTGTGTATAAAATTTCTCTTGTACCGTATCTTGAATTTATCTTGTACGTATCTTACCTTGGGTGCCATAAGACATTAGTCTGGTACACCAATATCATGTGGTAACGAATGCCTGTAGCTTGTTAAACCACATTTATCTATCTTGCAAACGATTGGCTTTTTGCTCGTTATGCCTACCGTACCTCCACAAAAAGTATAGATACTTGTGAATGCTTTATCTATCTTGCAAACGATTGCCTTTTTGCTCGTTATGCCTACCGTACCTGCACAAAAGTTATAGATACTTTTGAATGCATTTATCTATCTTGCAAACGATTGCCTTTTTGCTCGTTATGCCTACCGTACCTGCACAAAAGTTATAGATACTTTTGAATGCTTTATCTATCTTGCAAACGATTGCCTCTTTGCTCGTTATGCCTACCGTACCTGCACAAAAGTTATAGATACTTTTGAATGCAGCATTTTCTATTAGTTTTAAGGATCAGTATAATATATTTGTACATAGTATATGAATTACTTCATTTTTATCTAGTTGGCACAAGATACTTTACTTGGCCTAACTTAAAACTTAAAGAAATTTTGTTTTTGACCTTACGTAATTTAACATGGTTATTTCATTTCTAAATTTAAAACTTTATTCATATTATTCACTTGAGTAACAGGAAGTTAAAACATCCTGTAACTATATTATAGAAGTTTAGGTTACCACAGGTACTGTTTAACATAAGTAGTAATTTTTAAACCCTTCATTGCATTATTACTAGCTGGTCTAACTGCACCTTTCTAACATTACATGTATACAAGCAAACCTGAGGCTGACAAGTTCATCTGATGTCATTGTTCCAATCAATCGCTGTCACAAGCATTCAAGTCTAATCAAGTCCTGACGTCTTCCTCACCTTCTGCAGTGCTGAAGTTCTATGCATGAAACGCCTCGTCGAGACAACTTCCAGGTGAAGAGGACTGAATCTTGGACACACTTCATGGATGATAAGCAGAGCTAAGTATTTGCCAGTCAGAAGTCTTTATATTCTAAAATGTTTCTTTAGAAACCAATCTCAATAATTATTTTTATACAAGTATAATTTAATAAACTACCAAGTGTTTGTAAGAATTAGTATTATTTCTGGTAGGATGGCGCCCTAAAAAATTTGTCAGATAATAAAACAAACCCACACCTGTTAAAAAAAAATATTGTCTTCTTAGCCGAGGCAACTCAACACCATTTGAATGATTATCTAAATCATTACAGTTGTAAGGTTGGATTGTGGGTCGAAGATACATCTATGATGGTAAAGTCTTTATTAATGCACAATATATACAATTACAGTAAATGGTGTAAGTCAGGCCGGATCCACACAAGGATGCCGGTGTACTATATGTCGGTAACACAGTGAAAGCGTCGAGCCGGATCCACGCAAGGATGCCGGTGTAGTTGGCTATTAGGATCCACGCAAGGATGCCTAAGTAGCAGTGCTGGCTATCAGGACCCACACAAGGGTGCCAAAGTAGCCGGGTTGGTTCGCAGAGCGTTACTTCTCCGTAAGAGCAAGGATCCACGCAAGGATGCCAAGGCAGAAGCAGAGAAGAGGGGCTCGTGAGGAACTGCCGTCTCAGGGCTCGGGGCTGCCTTTTTGATCGCTCCGGCGGCTGGGTCCGTGACGTTAGAGGGTGGGGGTGCTGGCTGGTACGGGCTCGAGCGGGCCGTGGCGACGGTGGCGGCACTGAGAGGGGTAGTACGGCGAGTTTAGATACTACAGGGGGTGTTGTGTTACAATCTCCCCCTCGGAGCCTAGGTGACGTCCTCGTCCTTGGCTCTGTTGGCTGGGTCTTCTGGGGGTCTTCCTGGCTTCAGAAGGGGTACTGCAGGCACTGTTGGGGTCTTCCGGGGTCGTCCTCGCTTCCGAAGGGGTACCGCAGGCACTGGTGGGGTCTTGGGTACGTCCAGGTCGGATGGAGGTCTGTAGGGCGTCAGGGCGGATACGTGGTAGGGCCCAAATTCTTCATCTGGCTGCTCTGGGTGGGCAATCTTGTAACTGGTAGGTCCTGGGTGCTGGGTGATCACGTAGGGTCCATCACGTCGGGGGGCCAACTTGGTGGAACGGTGCTGGGCCTTGTTGCTCAGCGTGTGGGAGGTGACGTAGACGTAGTCTCCGGGTTGGAGGTCTGGGGAGGGGCGTCTTCGGGAGTCTGCGTGAATCTTGCGGCGATCTTGCTCTTTTCCTGCGTTTCTCGTGCTAGGTGCAAAGTGTCGGCGATTCGTAACAGGCGAGGCGTCACAGTGGGTATGAAGGTTTCCTGCTGAACGATGGCGCGAAGATCATGGGTGACTTCTACAGATGAGCGCAGCTCCTGTCCGAATACCAAGTAGGCTGGCGAGTATCCTGTGGACTGGCAACGGGCGGTATTCATTGCGAAACGAATAGCGGGTAACTTCTCAGGCCAGGTGGTGTGATCTTGTCCGACTTGTATGGCTAGTTGAGTTTTTAGATCTCGGTTTCGTCGTTCTATCGGATTAGCAGCAGGGTGGTAAACGGGGGTGAGGCATTGGTCGATTCCCAGACAATGGGTGACGCATTGCATGACTGCGCTGACGAATTGGGGTCCATTGTCCTTGATAATACGGCGAGGTAATCCAAATCGGAGGCAAACTTCGTTGACCATGGTCCAAGCACATTCTTCCGCGGTGGCTTGAGATAAGGCGAACACTTCTATCCAGCGAGAGGCGGTGTCTTCAATGGCGAGAACCCATTTCTTCTGATGATAAAAGGTTGTTCATGCTCAGCTTGGCGTAGAACGGGGGCGGCTGTCAGCGCGTCTTTAAGTTTTTGGAAGGCTTGCTGTTGATCTTTGTCCCATGTCTAGGTGGCTTTCTTGCGTGTAAGCTTACTAAGGGGTTCAGCTATCTTTGAGAACTGTGGTATAAATTTCCTGTACCAACTACAGGTTTGTAGAAACGTGACGGTCTGTTTTGCATTTGCCGGTGCTGGTAGGTCATGGATGGCACTGACCTTAGCTGGATCGGTGTGGAGACCATCGTTGGATATCACATGTCCTAGGTAGCGGATACTGGTACACCCAAAGTGGCACTTGTCGCGGTTGAGGCGCAGTCTGAACTCGTTTAGCATTAGGAACACACGACGGAGGGCCTCTAGGTGCTCTTCAAGGCTGCCAGAGAGAAGGATCAGGTCGTCTAGGTATGCTAGGAGCCGTAGGTCTGGTAGGCGGCGGCGGAATCGGTCCATCAGTCGCTGAAATGTAGCAGGGGCGTTGCGGAGTCCAAACGCCATGCGATTGTAGCGATAGGTACCAAACGGCGTCACAAAGCATGTCTTGTCCTTGTCTTCTTCTTTTATCCTGATTTGGTGATAGCCGGCGCGTAGATCCATGGTTGACAAGCAGTTGACTGGTCCGATGGAGTGCAGCAGGTCATCCAAACGTGGCAGGGGGTACTGGTCAGGGCGTGTCACAGCGTACAGTCGGCGGTAGTCGAAGCATAGGCGAATGCCTCCTCCGGATTTGGGAACTAGTACGGTGGGGGCGGCCCATGCACTGTCGCATTCCTCGATAATATTGGCTCGTAGCAGGCCCTGTACTTCTAGTCATAAGGCTTCCCGTCGTTGTGGTGTAAGCTGGTATGGCGGCACGCTAATCGGAGCTTGGGTTCCAGTGTCGATTTGGTGCTCAGCAAACGGAGTCGGGGGTCCTTGTAGGTCGAATAGAGATTCGTGCTGGTGCAGGAGCTGATTTAGCATCTGGCGCTGTGGTAGCTCGAACTTATAGGCTTCATCCTCTCTTAGATCTAAGGCAGCAAAGGTGATGCTTGGATCGGGTGCAGGAAGATCGTCCCACATGGCGTCGATAGTCTCCATAGCGTCCTGGAACATATATCCCTGGCGGGAGTACGGGTTATATGCATGAGCTGAGGATTGGGGTTCTAATGTAGTGACGCTCAGGTCCGGGCCATAGTGGTTGGCTAGGTCCGAGTGTTTGTCGCTTTCCATTAGGGCATCGTCACAGGCATGTGGTTGTTGTCCTGGTGGGCTTACTGGGGGTTTTGGAGAAGGCAGTAGTGGTGATAGCATTGCTGGGGTGGCGTACTCCTTGAGGATAGTTTCCACTAGTCCGTCCTGGTCTGTTTCCATGCGGCCAAGAGTGTGGTTCATCGCAGAATCCTCCTTGGGAGTAAAGAGATGGGGAGTCGTCCTCGAAATACCAATGCTTCTTTCCAAAATTCAGCACAAGGCCGGCGGCCGTAATGAAGTCTATGCCTAGTAGGGTTTGGGCATAGGGGGCGTCCGGGATGGAGCAAAATGACGTCTGGATCGTACGTCCTTGGAGTGATACAGGTACCGTGATCATATGTACCGTTTGTGACCGGGTGTTCCCATCAGCCATGGTGACGTCTATAGGTCGCTCCTGGAAGGGGTATCCTTGCTTCTCCAGCATTTGGCGTAAGGAGGCTCCGGCAAGGCAAGCGCGTGCTCCTGTATCCAAGAAGGCGGAACCAGTTGACCCACTGATGCTGATGTTCACCGCTGGTCGTGCTCGGTCGGCTAAGGTGATGAAAGAGAAAGCTGTCGTGGTGCGGTCTGTTGGTTTAGCGTTGCAGGTGGGGCAATTGCGTCTAAAGACTCCGGGGCGTTGGCATCCGAAGCATCTGATGCTGTTTCCTTGGGAGTTGGCGCTCGTCAGTGGCGCTGGGAGATTTTCCTTGTTTGCTTAGCTGGCTTGCTTTTTCCTACACACGGAGACGTCGTGTCCTATATTCCGACAAAACTGGCAACGAGTTTTTAGTTTTCTTGCTTTGGTCTCCTCTGTGGTATCTTCAGGAACCTCAACAAGTCGGGTGCGCGTCAGCAGGGCGGCAAAGGTGTTGACGCTCTCACGGGGGATTCTGTCCCGAATTCCTTTGGTTAGAAGTCCGTATATCATGTCCAGCTGCATTGATTCTAGCAAGGGTGGATCAATGTGGGTAAGCAAGGCGCGCTTCTCTGCAATGAATTGTCCTGTTGGAGTGTTGGTCCCTTGTCTGCTTCCAAACAGGTTTTGGTATACTTGGTATGCCGGTAATCGGGGTGCAAACTCGTTCCTGATTAGGATATTGGCGTCCTCCCATGTGTGTACTGCTGATTTCACTCCAGTCCACCAGGTGTGCGCAAAACCTTCTAGTAATAATGCTAGGCCTCGAATAGCGTTGGCATCTGATATTCCTTCGCTCTGTTTGAAGAAATCGGCACTGTCAAGGAAGTCATCGACGGCATCCTGAGTCCTTGTTCCATGGAAACGTGCTGGACAATGGGTAAAATGCTTGGCTGGGGCTGCTGGAGGCTGAAGTTGCGTTATTAAATCCTGCAGGGCTTCCGCAGTCAGCGCTATCGCCGCTTGTTGCGCCATCGCAGCTTGTTGACGTGTGACTGGAATTTTACTGATGTGTGGTGTAGACGGCGATGAGATCCAGGGGTTCCTGATGGATTCGGTGGTCGTCTGGCTGTTCCACAGGAGTGCAGAGAAAATTACACACGCAGCCGAGTAGGCACAGTATTCCAACTAGTAGCTAACACTATGTACACTATTTCCATTAACTTGAAGAAATTGTCTATTTATCCTCGAGCCCCACACGTTGGGCTGCCACTGTAAGGTTGGATTGTGGGTCGAAGATACATCTATGAAGTCTTTATTAATGCACAATATATACAATTACAGTAAATGGTGTAAGTCAGGCCGGATCCACACAAGGATGCCGGTGTACTATATGTCGGTAACACAGTGAAAGCGTCGAGCCGGATCCACGCAAGGATGCCGGTGTAGTTGGCTATTAGGATCCACGCAAGGATGCCTAAGTAGCAGTGCTGGCTATCAGGACCCACACAAGGGTGCCAAAGTAGCCGGGTTGGTTCGCAGATCGTTACTTCTCCGTAAGAGCAAGGATCCACGCAAGGATGCCAAGGCAGAAGCAGAGAAGAGGGGCTCGTGAGGAACTGCCGTCTCAGGGCTCGGGGCTGCCTTTTTGATCGCTCCGGCGGCTGGGTCCGTGACGTTAGAGGGTGGGGGTGCTGGCTGGTACGGGCTCGAGCGGGCCGTGGCGACGGTGGCGGCACTGAGAGGGGTAGTACGGCGAGTTTAGATACTACAGGGGGTGTTGTGTTACACAGTCTAATTATGCATGACAAAATCTTTAGTTATAATCCTCTAACCAAAAATGTTAGACAAATTTAACGTTATATAAAATCAAATGTTCATATTTCTTGTCTATCAGTATGAATGAAGAATTAGAACAACGTTTATCAATCTTGCAAAACTAAAACAACAAATAGAAGAGTATTTTAATAAGAAATCCATGATTAAACAATTCTCTCTTATGAAATTATGAGAATGTTAGCTCTTGATGTTCAAGGATTTAACATAGAAAAAAATAAGTTTATTCCAATAGAGTTAGCTACGTTAGTCTACGATGGTAAAAGTATATGTCATTATAATTTTAAATCACCCTTCCCTATAAAATTCCTTTTACCTAATTTACAAAAACAAGCTGTCTGGTTAATGAAAAATCACCATTGTATTTCATGGAATAAAGGGTACACTCCAGTTCACAAATTCTCCGAAATAATTAAAAACTTAACAGAAAAGGTGGACTATGTTTATGTAAAAGGAAAAGAAAAAGCTGAATACATTAGGAAGTACTCAATAAAACCAGTAAGAGAGTTCGATGAGGATCCACCCTTACAAAGAGAAGAAGCCTGCTGTTTTTACCACTCCCAAGCAGAATGTTTATGTGCGCTTACTAATGTATATAAATTATATAATAATTGGCTAATGATTGAATAAAACATATAAATAAAAATAAAATTGTTTTTCTTAATAAAAGTTAGGTACCAATAGGTACTTCTTGAATAATTTCATTTGACACAAACTTTTTTACTTCGTTCAAAAATATCTCATATTCAATTTCCTTCATTGTGTACAGGAAAGTTGTTAAGTCTGATGTATGTAAGTATATCCTACATGCTTCAGAACCCTTTTCATATTTTTTTGCGATTTCCATATATCCATCATAGGTATCTGATCAAATCCATATTCAGCTTCATGTTCAGCGTCGAATGCTTAATTTTCAAACTTTTGTGCTAGATTCTCCACAGCAGTTGTTAAGTTTGATACCTCTCTTTCAGGTACATATGCAAACCACATCTTGAATTAGAATAATACTGCTTAACTCTTTGGTGATCCTTAAATACTATTAATTACTGATTGGGAGGAATTAAACAAATATTTATTTTAAATACATATTTTATTTTTCGATACATCTCTTTACAAACTCATTGCAAGCAAATGATTCAACATCCTCTACAATACAATCAGGATAAAAATTTAATAATTCCAATACACAACAAACATTAAAACTGTTTTTGTCAGGTGAAGCAACATCTTAAATATTTTTTTATTATTTGTAGCTGAAACACCACTAACAAGTATATTGTAATATTTTGCAAACTCTTGCGATTGGAGAAGATTGAAACGGTATTTCATTAAATTTACCAAATTCACTAACTCATTTATGGTGTCACCTGCTAGAAATATTTCATTGCCTCCATCTTGAGTAATTTTGATTATTCTTGAACTATTAATAAACACAAAATGAATTTCATATTTATTTCCCTGCATGGGTTGCCATCCAAAACCGTTGAAGTAAATAAAGCTCAACATTATTCCTTGATTGTTTAAAAAGGAAATCCACTGATCTTCATTAAGAATCACATTTTGATTATTCTTCAATCCACAGAGTTTAGTAACCAGAGCATATTTTCTCTCCAAAGAGACTACAACACTGATCCACTTGGATTTTAATTTGTTTATGTAGTATATGGATTCACCTATAAGAGCAACAGCTCGTTTATTGCTAAACTTGGGTTGTTGGTGAGTTATTGTCAATCGATTCATTTTAAAGTTTATGAAACTACTACTTGTATCGCTTTAAATAATTGCTTAAATATCAAATAAATAAGAAGCAATTGTAGTGGGGAGCAGTGGGAGGATGTATTTATATACAAGAAATTTGAATTTAAACTTCATTTACAGACGTATCATGGATCAAACCAATATTTTTATTGATGTTCAAGGATATCACTGCTCTTTTGGGTATATTCCAAAAGAATTAGCAATTTATGATGCGAGTCGTTTTTCAAACTATGTATTTAAGCCTCCGTTTAAGAAAAATATGTTATCCGCTATTGATCTGAAAGTAGTTCGTTGGGCTGAAAAGTATCATGGAATGGAGTGGGATTGTGGAAATATGGAACAAAATGAAATTGATGATATTTTTACACATGTGTTAGAATTTTATCAATCACCCAATATTTACGTAAAAGGAAACGAAAAAACAAACTTTTTAAAAAAGTTTAAAGATGAGGAAATCATCACCAATATTCCCATTGCTCGAGAACCCAAACTAAGTAAATTTAAGAAGATTCCAGAATGCTATTTTCATAAAAATGATAAGCCGTGGCATTGTGCATTAGCAAATGTTAAATTATTATACCAATATAAAAATTGTAATGAATAAAACTTTAATACTAGAAATTTGTTTTTTAATAAAACACAAATAGATACTTTTAAACATTTATTTATAATATGCCTTGAACAATATAAATCCTAACATACCTATAAACAATATAAAAAATATAATTAGTAATATTATACACAAATATAACTTACATTCTTCTGATTCTTTATACAACTTATTCCATTCTTCTGTTACTACAGAGGTTTTATTAAAATAATATAACCTTAACTTATATTCTAAAAGACTAGATTTAATATCATTAACCTTGTAAGAAAATAGTACACTGCTAATATTCGTTCTTCTCCATGATGAAGGCCAAGTGTCATTTTTTACATTATCGACTGATAAACAAATAAAAGCTTCTCGAACCCCTGGATCAACTTGTATGTACAAAGTATTGTTGACAAAAGCAAAGAGAAATAGCACTCCTACTGGTAACACTACCATTTTAAAAATAAACTTATTTTCCTTAATTTCTATGTTTTATACTGATCATGAACTGAATTTTGAAGAATCTAACAACAAATATTTATATCCTCATCATCGGCCTTGGATTTATCATCTATAATATTTATATGTTGATGTCCCCAAGCCAAAGTTCTAAACGATTATTTTTTAATTGTGTAAACATATCATGCAATATTGATTGAAATATATTCATTTTTCTAAACTTACTTTCGAACTTTTCCACTACATCTTTATGATTTGTGCAATAATTGAATTATTTATAACATATTTCTTTACACTCTTGGCTTTCTTTCCAGATTTGTCTCCTAAATTAACACAGTATGCTTCTGCACCTATTACGTAAAAGCTTAAAATTGGTTTACCTGCAAATTCATCTTTCATGCGTCCTAATATTGATTTATTTTTAGTTATGTTATGTATATTATTTTCACTATAATTAGAAGTATCAAAATGACTAAAATTTTCTTGAATATCTTGATAAAAATTTTCAGTTATCACTTTTAGAATCAAACTATCTGTGTATAATAAAATTGCTTTGTTTCCGTATTTACTCTTAATATAATCATACAAAAAATTATAAATTACAGTTTTTGATAGTTCCAAGACTGAGAATCTAGCATAAACAGGTTTATTGTAGGTCACTTTTACTCTTTCCATTTGGATTGCAACCAAGTTCTCGTTAAAACCCAATCTGTTTTTAAAGTTTGGTCTTGCAATCAAAGTCTCAGCTCCTTGCTTCTTACCAATGTTTTCCCAATGTGTTACTAATTTTATGTCAACCCTTTTATCAATATTTTCCAAAGATTTTCCATAAATAATTTATAGGAATCTTTTTTCAACTGGTTCTTTTATTTGTTTCTCATTTCGGTATTTAAATCAATGTATGGTTTTAGAAATGCTGCTTGTTTAAATTTAATAGCCCGATGAACTTTAGTTAATTTCAATCCATTTCCAATTGCTTGTTTCAGGTTTCGATAATGAATTATATATTTTACTTTATTATTTAAATTGCAAATTAATTTTTTTTGTGTACATATGTTTTCAGCAAGAAAGGTAGTTCATTGTGTTGGAGATGTAAGCTACTGGGATAATTATATCTACTTCAAAACATAAAAAAATTCCTCATCATCAGATAAAGATAAAATATCTAAAGCATTCATTTCATCTCTTGTCATCCAGGAAAAATTACTTATTGGAAGACATTGAATCATACTATGTCCATACAAGTTGGTTGCATCCAAACACATTATAAATGAATTTGGTTTTGTGGGATCATAATTTTGAAAACGTGGATTATTGGCTTCAGCTTCGCGAACGCTACAATGACATATGCCATCTCTTATACTATTTTTAAAAAAATGTAACATGTCAATATCTGTTAATAACTCTAATTTTACACCTGTGAAGCGCAACATAGCATCCCAACTTAAACCTGGTAATGTATAATAATGAGCAGGGTCCAGATTAAAAAGATTTAAAGATACATTTCGAAATGCTTCAAAAAAATCGGTTGGTATCAGAACATCAGAATATAAGTAAATAATTATAATCTGACTCACCAAGGGGTTCATCTTTAAGTTTATCATAAAATTGATCAATACTTGGAAGTTGGGTCTCATACAATTTATCTAATGAATCCACGTAAGAATAAGGATAAACCCCTTTTTTTCTTATTTGATCAAATTGCTTGTTAATTTGAAAATATATTTTGATTTCTACACATTGTGTTGTTTCTAAGCTTTCACCAAGTTTTTCTAAAGAGCAAGCAACAAATCGGAATGAATCTAAAAATCTCATTTTAATAAAAATATTTTTTTCTTTATTATCTTTGTCTTTATATTTGTCAACCAAAATTGATTTTGTAAATGAAACATATTTTTCTTTGGTTTGTGCCAATACATCTATATTATCTCTTTCACAGCAAAGCTGTTTATAAACAAATGACTATCATATCCGGTTAAATTGTGAAAAAAGATTGGTATAAAGTATGGAATTTTAAAATTTAAATTGCATATACTATGCGCTGCTGCTCAATATTTCCCAGTTAAATGACAATGATCCATAACTTTTTTATCTCCAGGTTGAAATTTTACATTACATATATCACAAATGGTACTATTCTTATGAGCTTGTTTATCTTCGTCCGATAAAGGAATCACTGGAACTACATGTTTTAAATGTTCATTAGAAATCCTGAGAACGTGACTTTCAATTTGTTTACAAAATTCCTCAGCAGCGTCCAAACCAAAATAGTGATCCATTACTGATAAAGAATCATCATATGAGCATTTTATAAAATATGAGAATGCATATGGTTCATGTTTAAATGTACTTCGAGTATAAGAATTATTATCATTTTCTGGTTGTTCATATTGTAGGGGTTTTAAAGAACATTCGAAATCTGCATAAATTACAAATGGAACTTTCAAGTGTTTTTAAAAATTTTCAAATTTAAGGATATTTTCTGGTATATATTGACCAAACTTATTAATTTTTATTTCATTTGTAGGAACTTTTGTATATAAATGATTACAATCATGTAATTGATGTAATTCCAATTTTTCCTTAGAAGTGAAATAAATTAAACATCCATCACAGAAGTGTTTTCGAAAATGACTTTGACTTACTTGTGTAGAAACTAGGCGTGACATGTCTTTAATCCAACAATAGTGATTATTAGTACCATCACTAACCAATAGCAAATTAACATGTGTTGGATATTTCTTAGATGTATAATGAAGAGGACCTACACCTACAACCTCCCATTTTAAGTTATTCTTCTCATAAACATTTTCCAGTCCGTAAACATTCACAGATATTTGATTAGGAGTTTCGAATTTTGATATATTCTTTAATTGCATTGGAAAACTAATTTCTTCAAAGTTTAAATATTCAAAAAAATCCGGATATGAGCTAATTCTATCAGTATTAATTTTTGCAGGAAACAGTGCACTTATCACGCTCCATGCAAAACAGCATTCATCATTATTTTTAATATTAATGACAGTCCGTTTTTTAGATATTTCCTTAGGTAATGGAATATAAGATGAAGCTCGCATTGGATTATATTTGTTAATGTTAAGTTCTAAATGTAGAATATTTTCCAAAGCCCACCCTGATCCATTTTCTGTAAAAATCGACACCTTTTCTTTAATTTCACTAAAAAATCCGCTATAAATATCACTCAAATCAGTTCTAGTGGTTATTACCTTATTCTTGGTATTAAATGACTTAGTTTCTACTGTCTCCTTGCTTTGTAGCAAATATTGTCCAAATAATTCAACATTAATCTTAATACATCTATGCTTAACTATTTCGTTGGATGTTAAAGTTAAAAACTTTCGTTTCATTTCATCAAAAAATTCTTCAATATCTACATACTTTTTCGAGGGTAGCAGCATGTCGGAAACAATTCTGTTTTTAAAAGCTGATGTTATCAGTTTTACATTATTGTTACCGCTTTGTCGCACTACACTTTTATGAATATTGGAACGCAAGTGAGCATTGAGTTTTTTTTCACATACCAGGTGTTACACTCTTTACATCGTGAAAGTAATAATTTAGGAATATTATTAGGTTGTTCTTCCCGTTTAATTCTCTTTGCATCTTGATTATTATTAGCTTGTTGGTTATGTGCACTGGTTTTCGTTTATCGTTAGTGCATGATGGTCTATAAGGGCATGATTCTCGTTGGTGTCTGTAAAGATTTGATTTCTGCGTAAAAGTTTTATTACATTCACTGCACGGATACATTGTCACTAGTTGAGAAGAATTGCTAAAAACTTATTCTTCTGTGATCAAACCTTCCATTAAATGACGTAGTTGATGTGATTGTAATCCTATACTTATTAAATTTAAATGGTTCTTAAAATGATTAGTACTAATAAATAAATAAATAAATAAATAAATGTTTATTTTTCTAAAGACATATAAAGTGTATAGATTTCGTCAATTTAAAACACAATAATCTAACAAATAATCCAACAGACAAATGAACAAACAACGAAGGGATGCACACAAATTCAAGTGTTATAAAATTCGTTCAAATTATAAATAGTTCTGCTAATTAACAGTTTTTTTAAAGCATTCTTAAAACTTGATAAAGTATTAGCACTTTTTATATCGGGCGGAAGTGTATTAAACAATTTAAGTCCTAGAACATTAGGCGAATTTTTAGTAATATTCAGCCTTGTCAATGGTATGCAAAAATCAGACTTTTGTCTAGTATTAAAATTGTGATACATACAATTTTTTTAAATTTATCCCTATTTAAAAACACATAAACACATAATTCAAAAATAAACAATGACGTAACAGTTAATACATTGTACATTTTAAAAAGTTCTCTACACGAATATGTGGAAGGCACATTTTTTATTATTCTCAAAATTTTTTTTTGGCATATAAGAATATCATTAGCCAAGGCTGACCCACCCCAGAAACAGACGCCATGTGATAGTCTGCTACCTACCTGTGCGTGATAAAGATTTAACAGTTGCTGAGTAGTCAACACTGCATACAACGTTCTAAACTGATACGAGACTGAGTTGATCTTTGCACAAAGTTCTTGGCAATGCGGTTTCCAGGATAAAAATCTATCGACATTAATTCCCAAAAACTTAGCCTTCTCGCTAAACACTATAGGAACACTATTAATATTCAAATTTGGTATTGTTGGTGTAAGTCTTTCATTTGATTGAAAAAGAAGCGCCTGGGTCTTGCTGGCATTTACGTAAAGGTCATTGCTACCAAACCACTCATTTAAGTGCTCCAACTCACAATTAATGTTTGTCTGCAAAGTCTCTAGTGACTCATTCGACATAATGATTGATGTGTCATCCGCATAAATCGTAAAGTAAACGTTTGGCGTCACATTAACCAGGTCATTAATATACAAAATAAAAAACAATGGGCCCAAGATGGAACCCTGTGGTATGCCCACATTTACATCGCCACCCTCTGACTCAAACCTACTCCTTCCAAAACCATGACTATGTTCAATACTAACATATTGATTACGAGATGCAATAAATGACTCAACCCAT
Source organism: Polydrusus tereticollis (assembly GCA_963920685.1). Classification (NCBI taxonomy): domain Eukaryota; kingdom Metazoa; phylum Arthropoda; class Insecta; order Coleoptera; family Curculionidae; genus Polydrusus; species Polydrusus tereticollis. The sequence goes on along the minus strand of OY987330.1, from coordinate 106,913,749 downwards.
CGTAAAGGGGCACCCCTGATGCCATATCTAGAAAGCTTATCACATAGTTTTGAGTGATTGACGCAGTCGAAAGCTCGGCTAAGATCAAAAAAAATCCCCACGGGGCACTCACCCGCGTCAATCTTCTCGAGTACGCCCTCATAAAAGTCATGAATTGCCGTACCCGTCGACCTCCCAGAAACAAAACCATGCTGCCTATCCGTAATTATACTATGTTTACCTAAAAACAACAAAAGGCGTTCTAAAAAAGCATATTCAAAGATTTTTGAAAAAGAGGACGACAAACACACTGGCCTATAATTTTCGACCAGTTGAGGGTCACCCTTTTTAAAGATTGGTACAACTTTTCCGGTTTTAAGAATACCCGGAAATTTACCGGACAAGAAACTTAAATTAATTAGATATACAAGCGGCTTAACTATAGCGACCCCTATCTTTTTCAGCAAGCATACCGGTATATCATCCATTCCCGCTGACCATTTATTCTTTAATTTACAATTGAGGGGCGTTTTTTCAAAACTGAACATGTACAATTTCATGTTTTTACAGGAAACACTTTTTATTGTTTGTAATCTTTATTTAACATATTTTTCTTTGCTAAATATGTGACGTTACACTTTTGTCATAAATAAACACAAATCCCAAAATTTTTTTTTATTTCAACCAACAAAACGTATGAAAAAATAATAACAGTTTTTACAAATTATTTCAAAACTTGGCAACTACTCCTACTTAATTAAACATATGAATGCAAAAAGTTTTTTTTTTCATTTTCTTCGCGTTCGAGTTAAAACACAACAATAATTAAAAAAGTCTAGATACTCACAGAAGACTCATCGAAGTATCTCGCCGTGACGTTGTCATTGTCTTTTTTCTGACAGTCCTTAAAAACAGACTCGTAAAATGCTTGAGCTTCCTCTGAAGAATAATCGAAAAACGCCATAAGTTTTCTTATATCATTTGCCTTTTTCTCGCTGACGCGATTTTTTAATATTATTTCTGGAGCTTTATCTAATAAAGATAAGGTTTTAACACCTTCCTTTAGAGGCTTTACTTCAATGCCTTCCGCAGAATAAGCAGTGCGTATCTTAACTTGTTTCTTCGTATATTCAAAAACACGTACTTCCTGCATTTTAAATGGTAATTTTTTCTTTACAATCTCGGAAGCTTTACTTTTCAAATCAATCAACTTCCAGTCTTGTCCGAGAATGACACAACGGCCAAACTTATTTAAAACGGAATAATATTGTGACGGCGTAGTGATGGTTTCCATTTTGCGGTAGTCCTTTTCGATATTTCCGAACACTCTAGCAGGAGGCATATAACTATGCCCCCTAATAGGATAATAATGCAGTATTTTAATAAAAACAGAAGACCGTTCCGCAATTCTCATTAAAGTTGCCATCATTGCAAAATTCTTGTTTTGTGATCCACAGGAATCTGAGAACAAGCGCAAAATAACCTTTTTCTTCTGTTTCTTTAGATCCTTTTCAAGTTCGAGAAGATAGTGCCTTATTGCCGATGCAATTTCATTTGCCCCTCGTCCACTTTGTGTTTCTAACCATGTGTAATGTGCCATATTGGTGTTTTTGTTATTGGCAACTTGCATAAATAGACAATTATATAGCCAAGTTTGGCTATATAATTGTCTATTTATGCAAGTTTGCCAATAATGTAGAATACTTCCCCAATAGATAATTTAGGTAGAGGTTGGTTTTGTTGACAGTCAAAACAAACAGTGACGGTGTCCTCCTTTTCCTCCTTCAGTATTTGGAAAAATTTCTTTGCTTTCATATTATGCAATCTACTCTTCGTCCTTAAGTCATTCTTTGCTTCAAGGTCATTGGTTGCTTTTATTTTTATTTGATATTCGGCACATATCGAACAAGTATCCGTACGTGGATTACCGAAACCCAAATTAAAGTTTTTATAAAAAACTGATTTGTATTTTGAAAGCGAGCATTTTGCTAACCCACCGCGTTGACACTCTTCACAATATCGCTGCCACATTTTTGTTAAATTGAGTTCAGGTGCTAGGTATGAACGCGAAGAATCTTTACGGGAATAGTGAGTTTCTCGGCATTTATACTTCAATATATTTCTTTTTATTATCCTTGTCATATCATCATGTTTTTCTTTTAGGCGATGACCCCCTCTTTTTTCTTTCGGCATGTTACCTATAACAAAATAATTGAATAAGTAGATCTGAACATCAAGCAACTAAATATCTAACTTACCGGTTATAACGTGATTCTTTGCTAGGCGCTGTAATCGAGCTCGTGATATGCCCAAAATACTTTGGAATGTGGCTGCACAAACCGGAACTACTGTGCCTTCCGCCACCCAACTGAAGTAGCTTACTGTTGCACCTCTCTGATTTTTTGGATTTTTCACAGTTCGTCTAACAGGAACTTTGGCCTTCATATATTTTAATAAAAAACAATCCTGGAGGATCTTTGTTTTATTCGAGTAAAAACGATCTCGAAAATGCACCATATCGCAATGGGATAAATCAGCTACTTTACACATGCTGCGTTTATGCTTTTTATCGGAATCCAAACTTAGTCCATGAGTACAAGAGATGGTTGGTAACTGACCATTATCCGAATTCGTTTTCTTATTATTAGGTCGCGGCGTTTTTCTTGCCATACGGCCGCCCTCCGCACATAACACCGGGGTTTCATAATCGGCCATTTTAAAAATATTGCAACGACACGCGACCAGTACGTCTATCACTTGTAACAGACTAGTCGAGACTGATTTAAAAATGGTAAATAATATAGAATATATGCTCTTTGATATAGTAGATAGCTAGTTTTGTAAAATCTTATAAATTGTAGATGTACACTTTTGAGAAAATTCTGCAGTTTTGCCATTTAATTACCATAGTAGATGTTTAGTTTTGGCAAAATTTCTTTACTTCATTCGATGCACCTTTACGTTAAATATAAGATGTGATGCCTAACTCGTTTCGGCCAAATTTGTAGATGTGCAGTTTTGAAAAAACGCCCCTCAATTTATTATGCGCAGCATATCCTCTTCACACACAGGTCTGAGAAAAAATGATGAATTGTTTTCGTCAATTGTACACTGATTACTATTACTATTATGAACATAATTTATTTTACTAAGTATCTCGATCGGTATATTAGCAAAATATTGATTAAATAAATTTGCTATATCCTGAGGATCCTCTAGAACATTATCCTTATGTATTAATTTAAAATTACTATTATTTTGTTTTTTGGCCTTTCCCGAAAGATCAGAAATAACATTCCAAGCCATTTTGCCCGGATTATCCGAGGAAAAAATTTTGAACTGATAATATTCTCGTTTTGTTGTTTCGACCATATTTTTGTGTCTTTTTTTTTGCCGTTTTATAAGACTCTTTTAGAAAAGGGTAGCACCTTGATAGGTTGTATAGGTCTCTTAAGGCTGTACTCGAACTTTTTAACTCAGGAGTCACCCATTTTTTTCCGTCTTCCGGTTTTTTATGACATTTAGTCATCGGAAAATGATTATTAAATTTCCGACAAAAAACGTCATAAAACAAGTTAAACGCTTTATTTATATCGTCTGTGAGATAAAGTACGTTCCAATCATAATTAGATAAATCCATCAGAAGTTCAGATATCGAGCTTTCAGAAAAAATTCTTCTTTCATAAGAAAATGGTTGCTTTTTATTGCCACCCAACAAACTGCTCTGAAAAAGAATTGTTCGGTGATCCGAGATTATATTATCCACCACAATGCATCTCTCAGAGCTATCTATATTTGTAAAAATATTATCTATAATCGTAGCAGAGGCGCCTGTAACCCGGGTGGGCCAATTCACAATAGGCAAAAGGTTATAGCATGATGTCACATTGCATAACATGCTGAATTCCTTACTCGCCAAATTATCGATCTTGTTACCGTCTACGTTTACATCACCACACAGTATAAAACTTATATTAGGTTTATGAAGGTAATTCAAAACGCCGTTTAAATTATACAAAAACACATTCATATCACCAGACGGTGACCTGTAACAATTAACAATTATTTATTAGAGAATTATTATTATTCAAACTAACCTTTATTGCACAAAGTTCAATCGATTTCTCTACACAAAAACGACTAACATCTATAACATTTACATTAACCTCTCTGTTAACCCAGATGGCTACTCCGCCACCTTTATTATTTTGACGACAGTAGTGACTGCCCAAATAAAAATTGTTAAACATCAAATGCTGTATGGTGTCCTTTCTGGCCCAAGTTTCGGTGAGACACAAAAACTTAATTTGACTGTCCACTAAATAATCTAAATGAATGTTGTGAATCTTTTCCCAATTTAAACTTTGGACGTTAAGTAATAAAAAGTCAGGACAGAATGCTAGATTGTCCTTTGAGTACTCAGACGGCGCAGATGAAAAAACTTATTTATACAGGCCCCTTGGGGCCATAAGTCGGCACTTAAGGCTTTGCGAAAATTATCCTGGTGGACACTAACCTTAAAAGATGAATTCTGACCTTGATATTTAGGAACTAGTTGGCTACATATTACCTCGGGAAAACTGGGTTTTAGGTATCCCGTTAGCTCATTTAAGGTAGTTTCCGGATGTAGACGATAGACGTGAATATCCGCAAACTTTGGAGCTGCTTTTAAATTTCCACTGGTATTAATACCTACGATTTTATTGAATCGGACACTGTTTCCAATATTTTTTTTGTCATTTTTCTTTTTCACTACCGTCGACCATGTTCCGGTATTACTGTCACTATTACCACCGGATCCGACACACGCGATATTATTTAAATCTGTTTCCGACGATTTAGCCAGATTTAAAATTTCACTACATTTGGCTGCCGCTTGCGATTGATGCACGGCAGCTGCTAACAAAGGTAAACTGATTTTGTTGTCGGGTTTTTGCTCTTTATTTTGAAAATTTGGCCTATTTTGTGGGAGTCGCGATTGATCTGTTTTTGTGGAACTCGAGTGATCGTTGGTGCCCTCGTTGGTGCCCTTGAATTTCGATGACGCCGGGTTTGACACTGACGTAGCTGTATTTAAAGCGGGATTACCATGTTTATAATATTCCTTTAAAGTGCTGATTTCTTCACTTAAAAGTCGTACAATTGTTCCTTTGTCGGCTATAATTGTACACTTATCCGATATTACCTTATCTTTCAAGGCAAGAAGCTCCTTAAGAAAATCGATTTCCTGCCGCAATGCTTTACTGTCATCGACAACCGTCATGGCCGATAATATCCTTAAGGTAATTATCAAACAAGTCAATATGTTCTCGATTCAACACTTCTGAATATTTGAACTTTTTATTAATAAAATGATTTTTTAGCTCTAAGACTCTTGCCTTTCTTGTATTCATCTGACGGCAGTATCCACAATATTGTATACATACACTTGATTCACTAAATTATTTTTCTACTCACTAAACAATAACATCTAGATGCATTAATAGATGATGTTAACGAGAGACCGCTACTAGACTGTGGATCGTTGATTACTGCGTTAAATAGAGAGTGGCGGGAAGAGTGGTGTGAAAGTGAAGGGGAATGGTGATCTGAGAATATTGATGGCATGGAGGAAGGATTAAAAAGCTGATCCCTACTGCGCATGTGGATTTGGGAAGCAGGTTTTTGTGGAGGGAGGATTTAGTGGTGGGGGAAATGAGTTACCATGCCTGATAATTCCCTACTGTTTCATAGTAGTACATAAGATAAACAGTATACTTTTGCCACGTTGGCGTGAAACATGTCAATAGTTTATAATTAAAAAAAAAACAGTAATTCGACGAAATACATAAAACTTACGACTAAAGATTTATATAATTCATACAAACAGATAAGTAACATTTTTAAAAACCAGTTAAAATTGTTTTAAAACAATAAAATTTTACATACAATACTGAATTCGATTCACAATATATTATTTATATTTAAAAGAAAAAAACATAAAGGACACATATAACTTGGTTAAATACATACATTTAAGTTACAATAAAAGCAGATTTGTTATTATTTGTATTAGTTTATTTTATTTTTGCCTATGTCAAACCTATCTCACTAATACATTTCTCTTTATATTTTCTCTCATTCATCCCTTCCCCACACAATAATTTGTAAACATTTTAAAGTTTTACACTAAAGAACGCTAGTTACATAAATATTTATATGGTATTTCTTCATCATTTCGAAAATACTTACATGACTTAATTAGTCTAGTTTGATATCTATAGTATTTCCTGTTACACTATGGCCCATAAATTATGGGACACCCCGTAGTTAATGTAAATGTTTTCTTACCAGCACTCAAGAAATAAAAATAAACAACCAATTTGTAATGACTTTGCCAATAGATTCATTTGCTGAAATTTAAGTAATTTTATTATCTTTTATTTTCTAAGATAATTATCACATTTTATGAGGAATACTGAAATTAGACTGCAGACAATTAATATTGATAATTTTATCAATTTCTATAGATATTCTAACAGCATTAGAACAACAGTTGCTTCAAACTATAAAGCTTGGTTCATCATAGCAATTACTAGGTGCGTATAGAATCCAAAGTTTGAATTTCTAATGGTACATAAAATGAACATTTATAGCTATTTTAAATAACATGAATCTTTCAATTTTTCATTACCCTTAATCAGACCATAACCATATATTTCCATTACCCATTTTTCATCATTTTATATTATATCTAATAAAGAAATTATATATATATATATATATATATTATTATAATTATTTAAAATTGTTTATACACTTCAGCATTCCTTGCACGGCCATTTTACGAGCTGATACTCCCCTAGCTCTTCTATAGGGATCTAAAATAAAATAATTACCTATAAATATTTTTATTCTTTTAATTACATACAACGTGTCCAAGAAAGTTCTACACAAATGGTAAACTTTTTTATTATGCATTTTATGAAAAATAGTGTCTCTTCCTAAAAGGCTCTGCTTAGCGAGAAATAAGATTTACGAAAAAAGAAATGTATTATATTATACAGGGTTCTCAAAAAGTACAAAAATGTAAAAAGGTCCAAGAGAGAACTACCCCTATTTTTCATTTTTAAGCAAAACGGCAAAATAAGAAGGTTGTTTCAAATGTTGTTGGGAGTATAAATACAAAATTTCAATTAAATATTATTTTTAAAAACACCTTCACGGTTTGATCAATCATAGTTTTTCAGTCTCCCCTTGTATCAAATGGGTTAAAATAGTTTACATTACTCTAATACCTAAACAAAATAATATCCACCTCAACCTATTTAATACAAGAGGGGGCTAAAATATTATAATTGGTCAAGTGAAATAGTTTTTAAAAATAAAAACATTTAGGTAATTTAAATCGTCTATTTGCATTCCCAACAAAATTTAAAAGAACATTTTTATTTGTCATTTTGCTTAAAAATTAGAAATAGGGGTAATTCTCTCTTGGATGTTTTTTACATTCTTGTACCTTTTTAGAAGCCTGTATAATATAATACGGTTTTTTTCTTCGTAAATCTTAGATTCTTGCCAAGCAGAGCTTTTTAGAAAGAGACACTTTTTCGTAATACACATAATTCAAATGTTTCCCATTTGTGTAAAACTTTCTTGGACACGTTGTATGTATTATTCTTGTAACCTAAAGAACAATAAATCAATGCAAATATTGTAACCCTTCATAATAGATTAATTTAATAATCAATATTACAAACTGAATAGACTATGAGTACCTACTTCAAAACATTACCAATGCTTCAAACACTTTTAAAAATTAGAATCAAGTTCTTTTAACTTAAACAATAGATTAAATCAGCGAGTGAAATGATTTTTTAGATCATTTCTTTTTTTATATCTTTCAAATTGTTATAAGCTTTACAACTACCTACCTTATTTGAAAAAGTAAATTAAAAAGTTAAAGATATTTCTCTGCGCAGTGATGTTTTAAAATAATAATTCTATCTTGCCTTTAAATTTTGTTAAAAAAATCCTATACATATAAGCTTGCCATGTTAAGTTAAACTACATTCTATATTATTATCAAGTTACATGCAGTACAAGTAGATTACTTTCAATATTTTAAAGTTTATAATGAATTAAATAGCTCATAGAAGTCACTCATGGTGCAGTAGGTTGATAGATAATGCTGTACATTAAACTTAAAGCATGATTTACAGCTGACTAATATACCGTACAGTACAGCAAAATTCTGTACCTATAGCCCTATGTTATGAATTTATAATTAATTATTAATATATAATTAAAAACATTAATAAATGTAGCAACAATATATAAAAAAAATATGTATTATAAATATAACATAATATAAAAATTAAATAAATTTTCTTAAAAAAATAAGCTAATTAAAACTTACTATTTAAATGTAGGTAGTCTAAAAAGTGACTTAATGCATAGTGCTTGAAACCCTTTTCCAAAAAGATTTATCTGGCTCTAAAGAATGTTTACTTATGATTTTGGCCATAGTGGCCACCACGACCTTGATGTCTATAAATTCCACCGCCCGCTGCTCGCTGATTAGCTGTAAATAATTAATATTATTACAAGTTGAAATTCACTTTTATAACTAAACTCCTAATAAGTACTAGAATAAAATACAAATATTGAATTATATCCCCTTATTCCACAATAATTGTTAATTTAACAAGAAAATGCCATTCTATACATAACCATATACACTTGCATTGAAACCCTTCAAATTTCAAATATAATAACTATTGGCATACATTAACAATATTACATCAGTCTAATGATACAGGGTGATTAATATTTCAGTTTGTAAATTAATATATAGTGTTTGTTTACTTTTTTAGGAAGATATATCGATACGTTTTTGCCATAACATCGTAAGTCACATTAAGTGAATTTTACAGTACAACGATGTTTTCAGTATCTGTTTAAAAAAGGTACGATTTAAGTGAAAATTGGTAATAATGCGTATGTATATGAGTTATTAACAAAAAATAACTTATTTTTTAAAAAACGATTTCAGTTTTTGTATGGTTGGACTTACGATCATTTGGTGAATACAAAATTAATTTCCCTTTTTACTTAATATACGATATTATCGTAAGTACAGCATTTACGATGTTTTAGTAAATTTAAAAATGAAGAAGGGTTTTATCGTAAATCCAACATACTGATATTAATTCTTTATGACCTAGGTAAGTACATTAAACAAGGGTAAAAATAAATGTTATAATTAATTAATAAAACTAAATATTTATTTTTGGTACAAAACAGGCAACTTAAATGGTTTTAAAAATACAAAAAAACTCATTGGTAACAACAAAATGAAATATATAAAAAAATTTAATCTTCGATTCAATCGCTTTGGTCTTCGTCATCGGATTCTGCTAACTCGTCTAAAATATTGTTAGACGTTCTCATTTGTCTATATTCGTTGTGGAATCTGAGATGAATTATGTTTTTGTCGCAGAGATCAGTTAGGTCTTTCTTCTTAAGGTCAGAAACACATAGCTTTTGGGCATAAAGTCTTCTGGGTTTTTGCTCTTTTAAGTTCATTGTAAATTGCATTGCATCCTGTCCATTGTAAGAGTAGTCAATCACCACATTTCGATTACCTTTCTCGAATCTTATATTTTTATTCTCGCTAACTTTTATTAATCGTCCATTTGTAAACTTGAATTTGCGCGCGTTTAGCATAGCATCAGATAAATTTTTCCAGTCTAGAAAGTCACTATAAACTAGTTTGATGGTTTCGAATGGTTTAGGGTTGGTCCGAGCGTTAGTGATTAATGTACACCATTCCGACGGAGACCATACTATACGCTTTTTAATAAATCGCTCTATTGTTGCGTGGACTGAGTCCACAGGCATATAAGTATGACCTGCTACTAGGTATCGTATATTAATTGACTCTATGTAAGTAGACTCTTTAAGGAAAGTCGAGAACATTACAAATATTGCTTTATTTTTATTTTGTCCATAGCAATTATCACAATTCAGAGATAGGTGTTTGACCGTTTTTCTTTGATCTAGTGTTTGTAAATGTTTATACATTATGGTGCATACTTCATTGCAGCCGCGACCACCGTCAGACTCACCCCATAAATAACAAAAACCGTTTTGAGTCCCACTCTCATAAACAGTTAAATTATAGAAAGCATATTTTCTGGAATAGTACAAGAGCAGGTTATCTCCATGGGGTGTGTTTAGTACCTTTTGTAAGTCGAAGCTTGCACATAAATATTCTGGATTCGAAAGACTTTTTTTCTGATCTTCTAGAAATATATATGTGCAATTTTTTTTGTTCTCCATATGTTTTTCATATTCTTGCTTTGCTTCTTCCGTTTCAGCAAAATCCTTATCTTTCCTTACTTCGCACATTTTGCACTTATCCTTTTTTGGTAAATGAAATCCTATATTGAAGTCTGTTTTAAAAATCTTCCGGAAAACTTGAAGGAAAACTTTGTCCTTATTGGCAAGGCCTTTTTCTAATAAATGCTTCTTAAAAAGTCCATATAAGAATGACACATTGCGATATTCGGTTGGTAAGTATTTTCGCGATGTTTTGTTCCGGCAATAATGCGAAGGAACTGCGGGAAGCATTGTAATAAAATCTAACACATCCTGTTTTTGCTTTTTTCCAGTTTTATTATGGGGGTCATGTTTTCCTCTCTGATCTATTTTTGAACACGTCCCAGACATAGAATGTTGTTTCGTGTACCTTAAAGTCATTTGTGATACATCTAGAGTTTTTAGTAAGAACTGTTGACATACCTCGTGTTCGACATCGTTCCAAGTAATAATATATTTATAAGAACGCTGCCGTCTACTTTCTGCAGCTAGTTGAATTCGTCTTTTGATTTTATCATTTTTTATGCACGAAAGTAACCAGTCTCGCTGCCTCTGAGGATTTCCTAAGCCCCAATAAAATTCAAATACATGCTCTCTCACCGTCTCAGGAAATTTCAGAATGCACTGATTTGGACAATTTGCACTACAAGGATTTGCTCTAATAGATTTATTCGCGCCAAAATTTCTATTACCTATTCTAATAAGCTTCTTAGATGCTTTCTTTTTTTTTAAACTACTTTTTCCAACCAATGTCTCTTCTTCACTATTTACATAGTCTGACGAACTATCATTACTACTGTGACTATGATTATTTTCTTCAAAGGAATACTCAGAAGATTGCCGTCGTTTTGATGTCGAAGACAGGCCTATTTTAGAGCTACTATGCACATCCTCACTACTAGACGAGTCATAGTCAACTATTTTCTTGGAACGCTGCTCTGAAGCATCTGTGCTACTATGATGAATTAGATTAGCGTCAGGTATCATTATTACTTTCAATATCGACATGCTCTGAGATAGGACACTCTGACATTATTTCTGTCCCCTTGTCGGTGACATAATATCTTACAGGTTCATCTAGTGAAAGTATAATGGTATCTGAAGACTGGAAATTTACTAAACTTGGAATTTGGCAGTCCTCTGGAAGAACACTGATATTAGTACACGAACTTGATTGTATAATGGTGTTTTCGGCATCGTTTAAATCTAAAGGAATCTGGTTCAAAATTTCTTCATATATGACTGAAACTTCCTGATATTCAGAAAATTCTGCTATTGGAGAGTCTACCAGATTGTTTGTTAACCGTGGTTGCTGAGAATTTTGAATATATGAAACTGAAAGTATTTCTGAACAGTCGCTTTCATGCTCATTCATCGGAAATTTTTGGGGAGATAATAACGAACTTGATTCTGAAGGCTATAGGACATTAGGTTGTTTTGTTTCTTGCAAATTTAAAGCTAATTTTACTAATCGTTTTGATCTGCTACTCATGGTGATAACCTAAAATAAAACAAAAGTCTAAATTTTTCTTGCTTTAAAATACTAATATTATTATAGCCTTAAAATGTTAACAGTACCTCCTCAAAGACTATGCTATTTATTTTTAAAGAAAATAATATTTCAATAACTAATAAAAAAGGAGAAGGCCCTATACCTTGGAAGGTTAGGTTACTGCTTGAATAACCCTGGTAACATACTTAAAGTTTAGGTACATTAATGCTAGTATTGAAATGAAAAAGGAAAATAATTATAATATTAGGTAGAGTTTGCAGACAGTTATCGTTAAAGACTTTTTTTCTCAGAAACGGTACATCTGAGAGAAGTACCTACATCAAGAGTGTCTTTTTTTGGCAGGTAGACATTAACTTTCATAATTCCAAACTAAAAATTTAAAATATTAACTAAGAAAAAAGTTAGTTTTGTTTTTGGTACCTCAAACCCCTCCCTCTCCTTTAATGACAGTTTTGATTTTAGATCTAGATTCAGCATTATAAAAACTACTGAAGTACCAAAAATTCTTATTTCTATGTTCAACTGTTAAAATAATCTGAAAAATACCATCTTCATGGATTTCCTATTAGAGGGCCGTAGCTCCCTTTCCATATTATGTTTATTAAACAAATTTGTATTATTTTCCAAACATAAGACACTACATCTAATGTTTATCTTTGGTCACCTAATTAACGGACACCCTGTATGTTATATTATTTATTATAACACGGTTACTACTAGAATGCAATAATTAAAAATTAGAATAATAACAAATTCAACTGTACTTACGTTTTGATACTCTAACGATTCACCAAGAACTAAAACATCGTAAGGCGCTTCGCGACATCGTAAGTAGCATGTTTTGTACCACGTGACTTGCTTGTTACGATGTTTTGGAGACCTTACGATATTTTGGCAAAATGAAATTAGATTTTGTTCACATTTTAGGTTACTTACGATAAACTTAAATTGAGTTTTATTCAAAACTACAAAATATGACACTTACAATAATTTGGAAGAAAGAGCCTAAACGCGTGATAGTTACAATAATAATTCAAAAATCGCAATTTTCATAAAAGTGCCTCTTACGATGTTCTGGCAAAAACGTATCGATATTTTGTTATTTGTAGATATATAAAAGAAATTAGCCTTTATAAAGATGATTGCTTGATACTACAAAGTATAAAGTAATCTTTAATGACTTTTGAATTTAATATATATTTAATAATTTTATGAAAATAAATTCAGAAGTATGATTATTGATACACAATAATTGCAAAGGATGTAGGTACCTAATTTATAATTATTCTGCATTTGGTAAATAGTTGTTAATGAATGATTATAGGGTGACTGGTAATTCGATGCATTCCTCGCAGGAGGTTATAATAGAGGTAATTTGTGATTTTTTTGTCTAAATATGACCTATTCCGAATATGCTTTGTTTTTCGAGTTCAATTAATTAAAAAAAATTGAATTATTGTTTACTTAGTTTTGTAATTATTTTGCAAACAAGAACTATTAGCAATACTTTCTTTTTACAAATAATGTATCACAGATAACAAAACCACATGTTCAAACTTGAAATATAGCAACAATAAACACTTAGTTTCATTTTTGTACCAATTTTATTTCAACAAATTATTCATTTATGGATTAGAAGTGCCGATCCAAACGAAGTTTTTAATTTTTTGGATGGCATATTAGAAGACCAGGCAATCGATTCTGATGTGGGCGGTGATTAAGACGCTGACGACAATGATACTATTTCACGTCCATCTTCATCTATACCGACTACAAGCAAAAGAAAATTGAGGAGCGACAAAGAATTAGGACAGACAGTCAATTTTGATGTACTTGGAGATTCGGGTTCATCTATACCGACTACAAGTAAAAGAAAATTGAGGCGCGACAACGAATTAGGACAGACAGTTAATTTTGATGTACTTGGAGATTCTGGAACCCTTGGATTAGGTTCATCTAGATCTTCAGAGCCTACAGGATCGACATTTGAAAAGAAAGAGACTCTACGAAGAACTGGATAATTTTTACGATTTTGGCAGCGACGATTCGGTAGTTGATCCAGACTATTCACCGTCAACTTTTAGAAAGCCTACTAGCAGACGATTATCCTTATCTTCTTTATCATCTGATGAGGAAAACCCACCACCTTCCAGTCCACCACCGGAACCTAAAGAATTTAATTGGTCAAAGTCTCCTTACCTACCACATATTTTTGAAGCGGTATAATTCATAGAAGCGTCAGGTCCAAATAGTGCTGGAACCGAGTCCCCGATAGATATTTTCTTAAAAATTTTTGGAGAGGGCCTTGTAGGTCTAATAGTCAACGAGTCTAACCTTTATGCTCAGCAAAAAGAAATCTTATTAGACTTGTCAGTGGAAGAACTAAAGGCATTTATTGGAATGCTGGTTACTATGGGCTTCCATCAATTGCCAAGTTTACGGTTATATTGGTGGTCAGATCAAAATTTTTATTCACAGAGGATAAGTAACATCATGTCTCTAAAAAGATTCCTAAAAATATTACGGTTTTTGCATGTAAACAATAACGACATAATGCCCAAAAGAGAAGACCCCGCCTTTGATAAATTGTACGAGATAAGACCATTAATTTTATATTTGAAGGAGAGTTTTCTTTAAGCATATAATCCAAGCAGGAATTTAGCGGTAGATGAAAGTATGATTGCTTTCAAAGGCAGGACCAGTCTAAAGCAATACATGCCGATGAAGCCTATAAAAAGGGGCATAAAAGTGTGGGCCTTGGCATGCTCTGCAACAGGGTATTTGCTCAATTTTTCTGTGTATAAAGGGAAAAAGGCTAGTGATGAAGAGGGTTCTCTAGGCGAAAGAACTGTGTTGGAATTGACGCAGCCTTTTATAGGAAAGTATTATTGCGTGTACTTCGACAATTTCATTACCAGCTTTTCACTTCTTTTCACTCTTCTTGACCGCAAATTATTCGGTTGTGGAACTATACGAGGAAATAGAAAAAATTTTCTCAGTAACGAACTTGTACCTGACAAGAACTTGCAAACTGGTGATTTTGACAGTGTAGCTACCAGTAACATAGTTGTCAATAAATAGAAAGACAGAGGAAAAAATGTGTACTTGTTGCCAGTACCATACACAAATTATCAGAAGCATCTACTGTTCAGCGGATGACAAAAGAAGGGGTAAAAGTAACGGTTGATTGTCCAAAAAGTATTGCCGATTATAACAAAAATATGGGTGGAGTTGATCTCTTTGATCAACTTCATTCATGTTATAGTGTTGCTTGGAAGTCAAAAAGATGGTGGCTGAAACTCCTTTACTATTTTATTGATGCCTCTATCGTAAACTCGTATATAAGACTTCGGTTTTGAAGAAGCAGCCTCAAGGCAAACCCCTATCACATCTAAACTTTCGAGGCATACTAGCTAATCAACTTGTGGGTGACTTTTCGTCAAGAGCAAAACAAGGCTCCTGGTTAGTACTAGGACGCAATAAAAAAAACGAAAATAGAGGGAAGAGCAGTTACGGTCGAAAATAGTATGCGACTTTCAAATGTTGGCCACCACTTATCGACAAAATCCACATCAAGAAGATGTGCTTTATGTAGCACTAAAAAGAACCCTAAAAGATCAAGTATAGCTTGTAGGAAATGTGGAGTGGCACTGTGCATACCGTGTTTCGCCCATTTTCACAGCAAATAATAATTGTTTCAAAATATTTAAAGGTCATTGTTATTTTTATATTACTTTATAAATAAATATTTGTTTCCGTATTGTGCTTTGTATTGAATATTATAGTACCTAATAATATAATTTTAATTATTTATATAAGTGGTGGATAAATTGACCAGTGACCATAATAAATATCATTTGCATAAATGGACACTGGTCGAAAAATCAACCTGCTTAGAAAAAATACTACATTTCATATTTTTTTCTATTTGAATGCAAAAATGGAATCTTAGTAATATAATTAATTAAACTCGCGGCCAAAAATTCGATAATTTAAGCTGTACTTATCTGCCCTATAAAGGGTTAACTAACATAATACATATTATCTTGAGTATCACTCTACAATACCTTTTAAGTCGCATTTATTCAAATTATGCTGCCTTAATATTATTTTATATAAATGTCTACTTAAGTTGAAACAATGAAAAACCTTTTTATTGTTGGTTTTATGAAAAAATTTATTCTTAATAAAAAGTTGTGCATGGTCCAAAAATGGCTGTAATTGCATATCTGAATATAGCTTATAATTCAAAATAACTTTACTTTATACCATTCTTCTGTATTGTAAAAAATAAAGGTAAGTACTTTACTCTTGAGTAAAATTGATATATTTTGACAAACCTCGTATTCGGCTTAAAAAAATTGATGTCTGATGGTTGCATTTTAAGTTTTGGACCATGCACAACTTTTTATCAAGAACAATTTTTTTTATAAGACCAACAATAAAAAAGTTTTCCTTATGGTTATAACTTAAGTAGACACACCGTATATAAAATCATTCATAACACAAATTCCTATAATGTCCAAATCCCGAAAAACAGAACCTCGTATAATTGCCAATTATTTTCTTAAAAAATCAATTTAATGGCTCGTTATAAAAGCGTTAATCCACGGAAGCTAAATTGTATTAGGTAATTAGAATCAATAGATCCTATCTATTAAAAAAAAATGTGATGTTTATATAATTTGGAAAAAAAAATTCACATTAAAAATGAATTATTAATTATAAGTATTTTCTTATTTTATTTATTGTATATAGTAAATTTGACGATTCTTTAAATTGTTCTCTCATCTAGACAGTATAGTATATTTGGTTAATAATAATTTAAGAACTTCATATTTTACACATATGAAACACTTTATTCAAGAATCTTAATATTTGCGTTTAATTAAATATTAAATTACCTACCTATTATAATTTATCGACAATTATCTAATATAAGAGCTATTTTCTTACCATTATCACTGACCTCTACTCGTACGACATTCTGTTGCGCCTGCACTGTTGCTGCTATTTTAAAGAAATAATACATATTAATTTTAATTTGATAAGATTACTATTAAATAGTAAGTACTGCTCTACCATATACAATGCATATTAATTTGTATATGTATGGAATACCTACTTTTTAATTTAACAAAAAAAATTACCTTTTATATCAATCTGTGAACTTGAATAGACTGTTGTTAAATTTATGATATTTTTTAAATAATTTCTAGCTATTGCTAATTTAATTATAAATATATTACCCATTCACCTCCATATAGGATAGAATATAAAATAACAAATTCATAAATTTAACACGACAAACGTAATTACACTTTTTACAATAATGAGTAACTTTTTTTCGTAAGTTTACTAACTCTAAGTAGATACCTATGTGGCCAATTTAAATAAAAATCTATGTACACGGACATTTGTTTAAGTGTCTCACCCGATTGGCGATTTTCCTGCCGACTATAATAAAAAACAAATTACATATTTCTCAATGATTTTCGATAAGGAAGCCGAATTTAATGTCAAAAAATACATAGATTTAAAAATTTGACAGATGGGACGCCATTTTGAATTTTCTTAAATGGCAACCCCCATAAATAACCACAGGATTGAATTGCATTTGGCGATCCGATTCTAAAACTATATAGTTGTTGATACTTATTTTCAGTCGTTTCGGAAATACGGGGGTTCCTAATTTGCCTCCATCGATTTTGTCTTTTAAGTGTCTCACCCCTTTAATAAATAGACCTTTTGAGCTGAACACCTTAATTTTTTTCACAGTGACATAATTTCCCGTGAGCAAGCGATCTACGCTATAGTCAAATCCGACAGATGTCAAAAAGTGACAGATACGACGCCATTTTGAATTTTTTTAAATGGCAACCGTTATAAATAACTAGACGATTGAATTGCATTTGTCGATCCGATTCTAAAACTATATAGTTGTTGTTACTTATTTTCAGCCGTTTCGGAAATACGGGGGTTCCTAATTTGCCTCCATCGATTTTGTCTTTTAAGTGTCTCACCCCTTTAATAAATAGACCTTCTAACCCCTATAAATAACCACACGATTGAAATGCATTTGGCGATCCGAAATTATGTCACTGTGAAAAAGATTAGGGTGTTTAGCTTAAAAGGTCTATTTATTATCTATATATAATTTTATAATCTTTTTTCCATATAGGTATAATAATAAATTTTAATTTTTTTTAAATAAAATTTTAAAAATTTTAAATTGATCAAGTCGACTTGATAGAGATGCAATTTTATTTTTATTTGCAACATAATACATCATACCTTGTAACTCTAAGCCCTAATACCCAACTAATTGTCACTGGTGATTAGCAAAAATAAAATATTTCGAATTCACTTGGAACTCTAAAGTTTAGCACACATAATGTGGTCCATGCGGTGGCAAATACATCACAAAAGGGAGCTGACTCAGCACGAAAGAGTTTACATAATATATTTTTATAGATGAAAAGGAAGGTAGTCTGTTTTGGTAATTCGAACAGAACGTGTATTGTATTATTATTGTTTGGGAAATATATAAGTTTCGCGATTAATAAGTGGTTTCTATGCATTTCGGCCTAATAGACTACATCAGAAGTGGTTGAACTGTGTGTGCGGTGACGGTGATTTAAAATACCTATGCAAAATGCCAAAAAGAAAAAGTAGATCCAAAAATAAGCGTTCCTATACGCCTCCGATTCGAAGAAGGGATACCTCTTCGACATCCAGTGATAGCAGCAGCAGTGGTAGCGATAGCGACAGTAGTAGCGACAATGGGAAACTACATAAATGTAAGAAAGCAAAAAAAAGGCACACAAGGAAATCTGTAAGTAAAAATGATTTTCTTAATGGGTCGAGTAATTTGCAGCCAACGGCAACAAATATTACAACGCTTATCCCAGAATTCGATCCGAGGAGTATGGAAATTACGGAATGGATTAATATTATTGAATATAACGCTCAGAGTTATAAGTGGTCAGAAAATTTTATTATATATCAGGCATTAAATAAACTTAAAGGTACAGCTAAAACATGGTATGATAGTTATATACAATGCGAGTTAGGGTGGTCAAAGTTTACTTGGGAGGAGTGGATGCAAATTTTAAAGAGTACTTTTCGTAGTTCACGTAACGCGTATGAATTATTAATGGATCTAGCGAATCATAGACCTACGGAAGGTTGCGCATTATATGAATTTTGTTTTAGGCACGTGGCTAAAATAAATAAATTAAAAGTAAATTTTTCAGACTCTGATAAGGTATCTTTAATCATTGGGGCAATAAATGATACAAATATTACTTCCGCGGTAGAAGCATCAAATATCAAAGATCCGAATAAATTAGCAGCTTATCTGAAAAACAAAATATATTCGGCGGAACCTAAGATTAAGTTACCAGATAACTCCCAGCCGAGTACTAGTTTTTGTAAAACCTATACAGGGGCCTCAAGAATTAGAATGCCTTTATTATGTATGGCTTGTGGTAAAAACGGCCACGATAGAAGTGAGTGTAGGCATAAAAATAAAATATGCAATTTTTGTAAAAAAAAGGGTCATATTGAATATAACTGTTTAAACAAAAAAAACTCCGATAAACATAAGTTAGAACCGGCAGGGTCTGAACAATTTAACAGATCTGTTAAGACAAAGGGATACAAAAGTGAAAATGTTAAGTTAATAGACAATAAAAATAATTCTTCAAAATTTACTAAGACAGTTTACATTAATGGTAATAAAATTCAAGCGTTTATAGACTTTGGGAGTGCCTGTTCCTTGATAAAATTGGAAATAGTAAAAAAGTTTAGATTATAAATAAAATCACTCGAGGAGGACATTACGTTATCGGGGTTCTTAGGATTTGGAACTATTGTATCTCAGTATGTTGAAGCTCAAGTCAAAGTTGATCTAGTTGAACTAAATATTACATTTTATATTATCAATGATACGAACTTAGATGACGATGTCCTCATCGGGAGAAATTTTACTGAAAATAGGAGCATTATGTATTATCGCATCGATGATAATCTTAGTTTTAAAAGTAAAGAAGGTAAACCAGAATGGATAAAAGATGTAAAAAAAGGTGAGCTCTCTGAACAACAAGAAAATACTTTATGTAACATGTTGTTAGAATATGAAGATTGTATGTTTTCCGACCTTAATAATCTTGGTAAAGCGCACTCGATCTCATTAACAATTGAATTAACTACCGATAAGCCGGTAACTCATCGGGCATATCGTTTTAACGAAAAGGATAAACAAATATTAAGAAATATGATAAACCAGTTATTAGAAGCTAAAATTATCCGTAAAAGCAACTCATCTTATGCTAGCCCAGCACTTCTAGTTAATAAAGCAGATGGTACCAGGAGGTTAGTAGTTGACTTCCGTTCCCTCAATAAAATTACGGTAAAGAGAAATAACTATCCGATGCCAATAATAGAAGAAATTGTTGACAATTTATGCGATTATAAATATTTTACAAGTCTTGACTTGGCATTAGGGTATCATCAAATACCAATGGACCCTAGATCTGTTCCTTATACTGCTTTTATTACACCCGAAGGGCAGTACGAATATCTTCGTGTTCCTTTCGGGTTATGTAATGCCCCAACAGTATTTCAAAAGTTTATGAATGAAGTTTTTGCACCTGTTAGAAAATTGAACGTAATCCCCTATTTAGATGATATCCTTATACCATCAAAGACTGTAGAAGATGGGTTGGAAATGTTAAATAACGTACTGAAAATAGTTCGAGAATATGGTCTTACGCTAAAAATAAATAAGTCATCTTTCCTAAATGAAGAGATAACTTATTTAGGTTACAATATTTCATTAAATGAAGTGACCCCGTCAGAAAATAAGACTGAATCGGTACGGAATTTCCCGTTTCCCAAGAATCAGCATCAGCTTCGGCAATTTTTAGGTTTGGTTGGGTATTTTAGGAAATTTATAGAAAATTTTGCTCGAATAACTGCTCCGTTAACAAAACTATTAAAAAAACAGTCGCGTTGGCAATGGAAGGAAAGTCACAATCAAATTGTAGACGAACTAAAAGCAAAAATTTGTACAAAACCAGTTTTATCTATATTCAATTCAAAATTAGATACGGTAGTATACACGGATGCCAGTCGCGACGGATTTGCAGGAATTTTGGTTCAGAAAGTGGAAAATAAAGAGAAACCTATAGCATTTTTCAGTAAGCAAACAACGGAAGCGGAAAAAAACTACCACTCGTTTGAACTAGAACTGCTCGCAATTGTTAAAACACTAGAACGTTTTAGATATTATTTAATAGGTTATAAATTTACAATTATTACAGATTGTAACGCTGTCAAAAATGCGCTAAATAAACAAACTATTATCCCACGAATAGCCCGATGGGTTCTATCTTTACAAGATTTTTCTTTTGAAATACAACACAAAAGTGGAACTCAAATGCAGCATGTAGATGCATTGAGTCGTAATTTTGAAAATCAATCTTGTAAGGAGCAAATCTTAGTAATTGACGAAAATGACTATTTAAGAGAGGCGCAAAACCAAGATGAGGATATTGTTAAAATAAGGAATATCTTGTTAAGTGGTGATCCTGAAAATAATAACATAGATATATTTAAAAATTATGACTTAAGAGGTAATAAGGTGTACAAACTTACGTCATTCGGTCGTAGATTGGTAGTACCAAAGAACTGTAAATGGCAGATAGTCAAGGGCAATCACGACGATATAGGTCACTTCGCAGTGGACAAAACAACAGAACGCATAAAACAAAAATTTTGGTTTCCAAAAATGAAACGATTTGTGACAAAATATATCAACTCGTGCTTGCCTTGCCTATACCATAAGGAACGCGGAGGAAAAAAAGCAGGTTACCTACACTCTATACCCAAGTATGCTAGACCACACCACACGCTCCATTTAGATCATTTAGGGC
The DNA here is from genome assembly GCA_963920685.1 of Polydrusus tereticollis. Taxonomy (NCBI): domain Eukaryota; kingdom Metazoa; phylum Arthropoda; class Insecta; order Coleoptera; family Curculionidae; genus Polydrusus; species Polydrusus tereticollis. The sequence goes on along the minus strand of OY987330.1, from coordinate 106,891,957 downwards.
CGTTTGTAATATCTGAAAGTGGTAATAAGTATCTATTAGTGATAGTGGATGGATTTTCAAAATTTGTTCATATAAGGGCAGTACCTGACACTTCAGCAAAATATGTAATTGAAAAATTAAGTGAGTTAATTACAACCTTCGGAAATCCACGGAGGCTAATTGCAGATGCAGGGGCAGCTTTCACCTCAAAGAGTTTTAAAGAGTTTCTCGAAACAAAAGGCATTAAGTTATTCACTACGGCTGTTGGCTTGCCTAGAGGAAACGGACAATGTGAAAGAACAAATAAGACGATCTTAGATGCGTTGGCAACGTCCGAAGCAAATGTAAGCAAGAACAAATGGCACACTACAATAGCAAGTGTTTAGCAGGTCATCAACAGTACTAAACACCGCATTACTCAAAAGACGCCCGCAGAACTCTTATTGGGTATACAGCTACATACAGACATTGACAGGCATGAATCCAGTAACGATGAAACTACAGTTAATGTGACAAAAATTAGAGCAGATACAGCTAAAAGATTAGAAGAAAATCGTATGAAACAGAATACTAAATTTAATGAGAGCAGAAGACCACCACAAATATTTCAAGTAGGGGACCTAGTTTTAACAAAAGTAACGTCTTTCCCCGCCAACGATGAAAGTAAAAAGCTGTTACCAAAGTTTCGTGGTCCATTTAAAGTAGTGGAAGTCTTACCTAATGACAGGTATAGAGTTCGAGAAGACAGATTTACAAAGAGATCCAGTCGACCATATGAAGGAGTGGTTGGTGTGGAGCATATAAAACCATTCGAGTTCCAACATCGATAAGGTAGGCAATAGTTGCTCTCAAAGGCAATAGGCCGCCCTCAATGGCATTAGTTTGCTCTCAAAGGCAATAGTTCGCCCTCACAGGCAAAAGTTCGCCCTCAATGGCAAAAGTTAGCCCTCAAAGGCAATAGTTCGCCCTCATAGGCAAAAGTTCGCCCTCAATGGCTTAGGTACTTCATGCGTCCAAAATAAATAAAAATGTTATGCTTATTTTAGGTTTACAATGGAAGGGACGCTCGGGACGAGCGTCAATCCAAGATGGCCGTGTGGTCCATGCGGTGGCAAATACATCACAAAAGGGAGCTGACTCAGCACGAAAGAGTTTACATAATATATTTTTATAGATGAAAAGGAAGGTAGTCTGTTTTGGTAATTCGAACAGAACGTGTATTGTATTATTATTGTTTGGGAAATATATAAGTTTCGCGATTAATAAGTGGTTTCTATGCATTTCGGCCTAATAGACTACAATAATATAAGAGTGACCAAACGTAATGCAAATTCATTTTACGTCATTTTCAACTATTCAACCGTCAATTTTTACATTGTAAATATTTTCGTATTTTTTTCCTAGGAGTATGAGTAACCCTTAAAAAAAATTTGATAATATGTAGTAGTAGTAGTAACAAGATTTATTTTAGCAATACTGCTACAATATTATAAATTATAGTTTTTTTAACAATAATAAAACATTTAAAATTACAATCAATTTTATGCACCAAAAATATTTCTAAATAAATTTTATCAGATATTTTGTTTTCTAAGTAATGATATTTTTAAAGATTTTTTAAATTTACTTAAGGAATTTTGTTTCTTAATTAAAAAATCTAAATTGTTATATTCATGAAGTCCTTTAAAAAAGATTGATTTATATGTCAAATTTTTTGTCACTTTCCCTAAACAAAAATTTTGATTGTTTCTGGTTTGATAGTTATGATTTTCAAAGTTTTGCGTTATAAAGTCTTTTAAATGAGATGGTAATAAATTATTTTGAATTTTATAAATAAAAATACAAACTAGGAAAAATATTAAATTTCTTATATTCAACCATTTAAGTTTATTTAACATATAATTTATCTTTGTGTATTTATCAACATTTAATATTATTATCATTATATGTTCTTTTAAAAATTGATAATTTACGAATTTAATGATTAAAATCGAATGTAATTAGAAATAAAAAGACATGTTAGTGAGAAAATAAACAATTGAATTTATGACAAATAAATTTGAGATTTGAATTTAAAAATAAAAATATTTACTCAATTTTAAATTGATCGTAATCAATTTAATTGACTTCATTGAAATGCAATTTCGCTTTTATTTGCAACATATACATCACACCAAATAAAGTTAGACCCTAAAACCCACCTAATTGTCACTGATGATTCGGATTGAATTTTTTTCCTAGCCAATGACAATAAAAATTACCTAATTTTGAGACTACGGTTAAGACGAAAAATAAAATATTTCCGCTTGACCTGGAACGCTAAAATGTAGCACACATCTACTATAAGAGTGACCGAACGTAATGTAATTTCATTTTGCGTTATTTTCAACCGATTAACGGACAATTTTGGCATTGTAAAATTTTACACTTTTTTCATACAGGTATCCCTTACAAAAAAAAATTTGAAAAATATTTTCTCTCAAAAATTAATAATTTTTCTGTTGAATGGTTAAACACAAATATTATTAGAAATGTTAATATAAATTAATAATAACATGAATATCTCAAATATGTGTCAATATCAAAATTTTCTTTTATGACAGCTAGCAAAATTAAAAAAAAATTGTTGGCAGCAGTCAACATAAAAAAAATAAAAATTAAGTTAGACGTTTTTATAAACAGCACTGAAATAGAAACTTAATGCGAGCGATATCCACACATTAAAGTTCGTAGGAGTCTGATAAAACAATTTTGAACCTAACTTAACATTTTAATGTAAAATATTAATTTATCAAATATCTCTAACAAAAAATCCTAAAAAGTTGAATGAGATGGCGTTGAAAATGGGACGTCGCGGTCTATCGAATAACAGTTACAGAAATGTTCTACTTGTATTAGTAACATGAAATTTTGCAAAGAGAAAAAAATCTAGAAAGTCGTAGAGAATTAAACGAGGTGGCGTTGAAAATAGGACGTCACATACCATCGAATGCCAGTTGATCGAATGACAGAAATGACATATCTATCTTCGCAACATGAAATTTTGCAAAAAAAAACGATAAGATAATTAATATACAGGGTCGTTGGTATATATGGAACCGGTCGATTATTTCTTAAAGTAAAACAGCTAACAAAAAATATTTAACACAAAAAATTTATGGTTTTGTAAAATCTATTAGAATTAAAAAAAGACAAGTATACAGGATGAGTCAGAAAGCCGTAGAGAAATAAAATTACTTTATTTTTAATGGAATACCTACCCTATATCTTAGAATAGTTTTGGATTTTACATGAAATTACAGTTATTTTTTTATTAAATGCATTATAAGTCTAAACTCAATAACTTCCGAGATATCGGTACAAAAACGGCGTATTTTCAGTATCTGAAGGAGTTAAATCGTTGAAATCCTGCCACTTGTAAAGTAAGAAAGGGGCCGGAGAAAGCCATTGAGAGTCTGGTTTAGTCCCGGATTTAACGCCCTTTCTAAAAGCACAATCGAACACAACAAAGCCGAAAGAATTTCACAAATTAAATAAGGTTTTTAACCATACGTACGTATTTGACGAATTTTATTAAATTTGGGATGTTTAAAGAGATGTTTTAGGACTTTTTTACCTTTATATCTGTATATCACTGTTTCTTTGTCCATACAATAAATTATTTAATATTTAGTCGAGTTTATAAAGCAAGAAAATTTTATTTCACATATTTCTAAGTAAAACCTAAATTAGTGATTTAAAACGAACTAATAAGTTATTATTCAAATACAGGATTTTTTTTTGTTTTTGTTCAAATTCACATGAACTGTTATGGTTGTTCCAAGCTTAATTTGATGATATAAAAAAGCATTAAATTGGTGACCATAGGCGTCGCTTCTACCAAATAATTAAAATGCGGATTGTCGAAAATTTTTAATATGATTAAATAGGTAGTATATATTACAGCTTGTTTATTATAGTTTATATTGATAAAAGGTTTGTACATGTGACTTCGCCTGCAGAGAATATTTTTAAAATGGTCTTACGTTAAAAAAAAATATGCTCATTTTGCCGAAAACAATTAAAAATAATTGTCTTTGTCCAGCCAGGACCGCGAGAAGGTATGCATTTTCCTTGCCAAGAAAGGGTTGGGGCAGGTACTATGTCAGTTGGAATATACAGTTATTTTAAAAACAAATCGCGGATCGCATCAGCAGAATCACAAAACGTAAACGTTCTGTAATTAACAAGTTTTTTAGATACATGTTGAACGAACATATTTAATTTAATATTCATAAACAAATTAATGACTGGAATTGTCAGAACTTTCAGAAGTAGAATCGTTTCCAGGTTGGATTACTACTGGCGCTATGGGCGGTGAAACAGAATATCCATTTTCTGTTTTTATAATATGAGCTACGCAATTTTTCCATACATCGCTACTCATTTCGTTATTACCTGCCGAATATTACCAAGGAAAACTGAGCTTAAAGCTGGAGATTGATTATTGAGTGATATTTTTTGCTAACAACAGCAATAATACATTAGGTACAAAGCCATCTTTACTTCCGGCATGATAACGCGTTTTTCGTTTCGTCTGAATAAATTATACATTTATCGGATTCATGTTACTCCTTTATTTTGCGCAAATAGTCCTGTCGTAGTTCAATGATACGCGGGGATTTAGTACCGGATTTATTTTGAAAAATTACATTTTTTAACTTTGACAGCTTCTAGCTTTCTAACGGTATGCCATAGAGCAAAACGGCTTACATGTCCCTACCTTACTCTCTTATTATCTTGCCAAAAATACCAGCTTTCGGTGAAACCGGAAGTACTATATTTCCGGATTTTGAGCTACATCCGGTTTAACCGGAAGTTGACACATTTAGAAAGATAGTTAAAAACTAGGATAGGGACTAACCGTTTTACTCTAAGACGTACCGTTAGAAAGCTAGAAGCTGTCAAAATTCAAAAATGTCAGTTCAAAAGTCGGTATCTCAGAAACTATTAGTTTCAGACTTATAATGCATTTAATAAAAAATAACTGTAAGTTTATGTAAAATCCAAAACTATTCTAAGATATAGGGTGTTCTATTAAAAAAAAGTAACTTTATTTCTCTACGGCTTTCTGTCTGACTCATCCTGTATACTTAATTTTTTAAAATTCTAATAGACCATAAATAACCCTAAAACTTTTATCTGAAACATTTTTTGTTAGCTGTTGTATTTTAAGAAATAATCAACCGTTTCCGTACATACCAACGACCCTGTATGTACAACGAGAGTACTCTCCAAGAGAGCGATAGCTCTCTTGTTTATATTCAAAAAGTTAAACATTAATCGTTATTTCTAGATCAACATTTTGTTTAATACATAGCTTAATATAATATTATTTAAGTTCATGCGTTATCTAATTAAATTTTTCTAAAAAACTTATGGAAATTATGGTAATGTATAAACAGTAAGATTTTGTATTTATGTTTCTGTAATTATTTATTTCGGTACGTCCTATCTATTAAGTGTACATCAATATAGAAGAATTGTTATAAGTAAAATAGACGAGTAATTTTATACATATGATTTTTTGTTTTATTGAATTATTCAATAGTATAGTATACTTTCTTTAACAGTCCCAAGTAAGAACTTTTATAATAACGGTGTCGAAATAAGAAAAGCTCTAATTTATCAAAAACGTATGAGTGCTTAAATAATTAATTGGTGTAATAGAAAATAAATGAATTATTAAATATCCCGCTAAAAGCAGAATTACACTCATTTAAAAGTGGCAACAATGTATTCCATTTGAGCTACAATCAGACGCTTCTCTGCAGGATCCCACTCCGCTGTTGCCAGATTGCTCACTTTATATGAAATGATGTACTCGGTTTTGTTAAAGTTTTCTTTGATTGAGTGTGGACTAAGTATTAATAATTATAAGATTTGTATTCCTTTAAGTGACTGAAGTGCAATGCCGATATTTTGTTTTCACCGTGAAAAGTTTTTTCAAATCAATCTAATCTGAATAGACATACATGTGAAGTTCATTCTGATAAAAATCAGGATTTAACTATACAATATTTCCCTGAAGTTTATCTGTTTAAGTGTTTAAAAGTGTGCCAAGTGTCCTTCAGATTTAATAAGGATTTTAGAAATAATTTACATATCAAACATAATATCGATGGTTAAAGTACAAAACCTCGTAAGTCGATTTTTTTCCATTTATGCGTTTTTGATAGGAAAAATTTGCAAATATCGGGTTTCTTTCAACTGCAAAAGCTCCTTAGTTAATTTCCAGTTTTTAATACTTGTGGCTCCATCTTTCAAAAACTCGTAAAACTAACATATAAAATAGGTACAGTAGAAAACCTCATAAGTTGACTTAGGAGGTTTTGATATTTAAGTTTTATTTGTTGACATGTTGAAATGAAAACTTAATAGGTTTTGACAGGTTAAAACCTGTGGTTAAAACAGTCCCGTCTCGGCAGTATTTTGGTGTGCTTTTATGGTTCTGTGCTTTTATGGTTCTGTGCTTTTATGCGTTGTATTTTAGTAAAGATGTCAGGCACCCGTGGTAAATATATTGTGAGTCTTCTAGCCGCCGAAAATAATAATGGGTAAGTTTATTTTCATTAATTATTGCCTTTACTGTCCTAGTTCGTGATATTAGAGGTTATGTTTTGTAGTATGCAAAGGGATGATCACAATAAGCCTGAAATGAATGATTTCACTGAGATACAACCAGGCACAAGCAATAATTATCACTTATTAAATGACTGTTCACATGATGTTCATGATTCAAAACAATTGACAACAATCATTAACATGACTGAATCAGAAACTCCGAACAGAGATGATGAGGTGAATCATTTAGGCATAAACGATTTTATTGAGGCAGAGCCACCGACAAGCAATAACTCAACTGATTTTCATGAAATAGACCAATGTGACATTAACATGGCGGAATCAGAGAATCAGAACACTGATGGCAGCAGTGAGCCAGAGAGTGAGCCCTTTCAAGACAGCGGTTCTGAGTATGTCAATTCAGAACTTTCGCAATCAGAACAAAGCTCTGCAGAGTCTATTTTGTCAAAAAATGAGCAAGAAGAAATAATTAGAATTAAAGTGAGAAAAAGGTCCAAAAGGAAAAACGTCAATAGCTCCAATTGGGAACGGAATAAAAATAAACTTAAAAGAATGAAAGGAGAAAATTATACCACAATTAAACTAAATAAGGAAACCCAAAAATATGATAAAATTGAAAAGAGATCAAGAAAAATAGGACTGGCTTGTAATTGTAATATGTCAAAAAAATCGAAAAAGTTTTTCTGCCAAACCTTTACCGAGGAAGAAAGACAGTCAATTTTGACAATTTCTGGCAAAGCTTAGATTGGAATGGAAAAAAGCTTTATATTACAGGATTGATTGATGTTGCACCTGTTAAATGTCACCGGGCTAGTAAGTTTTGTGAGTGATACATAGTTTTTTTTATAGTAATGTCTTTTACTTATTTCAGATATAATAAAGGCACGATCTGCATCTTATATCTTCCATCTTAATAAACAAAATATGCGAAAACGAGTTTGCAAAAAAATGTTTGTTGAGACTCTTTCTATTGGAGAATGGAGTATCCAGAGTTGGATAAAAAATAATTTGGAAGTTGTCCACCCACCAGCCACTAAAACACCAACAAGAATAAGGACCATTAAACCAGTCTCTGAAGATAAAGAATTTCTTCTTAGATTTCTGTCTGAACTTCCCAAGATGGATAGTCATTATTGCCGAAAGGACACGGCTAAGTCTTACTTGGATTCTCAATGGCAAAATATTAACGATTTATACAGATTTTATAGTAAAGAATGCACGGAGAAAAATCTTAAAGCACTAAATCATACCACATTTAGGCAAGAATTTCATAATTTAAACCTGTCTCTGTTCCGTCCAAAGTAAGCTAATTATTTTTTGCTATAATAACCCATATAAATTTGTACTTTTTTAGGAAAGACCAATGTGACAGTTGCATTGCGTTTTCTGTAGGTACCATTAAAGAAGATGAGTATCAAATGCATATTGCGAGAAAAAATATGGCTCGTACTGAAAAAGACAGACAAAAAGATCTGGCTAAAGACAATCCTTCTATTTTAATGTTCACAATGGACGTACAGGCCATATTGACAGCACCTAGATTGCAAGTTTCTGCGTCGTACTATAAAATGAAGTTGAGTGTCCATAATTTTACGTTTTATAACATGGTTACTGGAAAAGCAGACTGCTACATTTGGCATGAAGGCGCTGGGGGAGTAACTGCCAATGAATTTACCACAATCATTGTTGATTATATTGTTAAAAATTTGACTTTGGAATCCAAAACTGTGATTATATTTAGTGACGGATGTGGTTACCAGAACCGCAACGTAATTCTATCTAATGCTTTATTACAGCTTGCCGAGGATAAGAAACTTGAAATCTTTCAATATTATCTTGAAAAGGGTCACACTCAAATGGAGTGTGACTCAATTCATGCTTGTATAGAAAGAAAACTTAAAAACCGAGAAGTTTTTGTACCAGGTTGCTATGTTCAACTTTGTAAAAGGGCCAAACTAAAAGATCCATACAAAGTTCATTATATCTCCTATGATTTTTTTAAAAAATACTCTGTAATAGCTGCCTATTCCTCGATTCGTCCTGGCAATACGACCAAAGATCCAAAAGTTACAGATATTCGGTGTCTGGCCTATAGGTTAGATGGCTCTATTGACTATAAATTAAATTATGATGATAACTTTGTGAAACTTCCAAGGCGAAAAAAACAACATCAAGATAACCTCATCGTTCCCCAGCTATACCAGGAACCACTCAAGATTAAGGCTGATAAGTTTAAACACCTACAGGAATTAAAAGACTTTATACCTGAAGATTACAGGCAATTTTACGAAAATCTTTCGCATGATTAAATTCAAAAGTCTGTATTTTCTATGTGAACCAGATTTTTTGCAAATATCTTACAATTATTTAAAATTTTTTGACCCACTATCTTATTGGTGTGTTTGTTTATTTTTTGTTAAAGTTTAGAGTTTTGACAAATTAATTTTAAGTTTTCAGTCCGTTTGAAATTTTCTTGGCAATTTGTCTGTGCCACTAGTTTATTTTGTTGAAGTTCCTAGTTAAGTTAAGAGTTCTTGATAAATTTGTGCAAATAAACAATGTTTTGTTAAGTTTTCTAGAAACTTTTATGTGCTACTAGTTAATTTGTTTAAGTACCTGGTTTAAGCTAAGGACTTTTGGTAAATTTTTACAAACTTTAAAAATTTTATATCAAAACCATGTAAGTCAATTATTTTTCTAAAAAACAACCATTACTTCAAGTTTTATCAAATTGCCAAAAAGTAGCATTATTTAGCGAAATTTGTTCACCGAAATGTTTTGTAAATCACCGAAATACTTTGTGTCAACGTTTTTCCTTCCTCCTGAAAAATTCTCATAATTCGACTTACGAGGTTTTGCACTTTAACCATCGATATTCAATTTGATTCAGAAAAACTAATATTCCGAGGAAAAGATGGTAAGTTGGTTTATATTCCTTGAAGTAATAATATATTAACGTAATTTCATTTTAGAGTTTGAAGAATGGTTGTCGAAAGTTAAAGTAGAAAACAACCTAAAGTATTCATCAGCATCAGGTGTTAAATTTAATAATGATAAATCAACAATCTATCTTAATTGTAGTAGATCAGGTGAGGGGTAGTTTCAGATACATATTATCAAGAAGTGCAAATGTCACAGTTAAAGCTAAGATTAACTTATAACTAATGCACTTCTTTGATTTAATTTTTATTTTTAGGTATGCAGAGAATATTGAAAGAAGGACGAAAGCGAAGTGAGAAAGTACAAGGTTCATCCAGGACAAACATAGGTTGTACAAGTCAAATGATTCTTACAATATCCAGCAGTGGGGAATATGTGACAAAATATTTTAAAAATAACTATGGACATTGTTTCGATTTAGAACTGTTACCGTTCGAAAATTGCATTTCATAAGTTTGATTATTTCTGATAAGTTTCGGTTTTAAATTGTTAAAATACATATGTAGACTCTCACCTTAAACATTAATTGTTATGTTAATTAAGTTACCTGTAATAGCCAAAATTTTCATTATGTTTAGTTTCAAACCTTTGTTGATGTTTATATTTCAGGAATGTTTTGTATCTTGTAAGACATAGCTAAATGGATTGATTTCTTCTGTTCATCGTTTGATACTACTTGCAGACAGGTTTGATTTCAAATCTTTGTTCTAATTGATTAGTTATTAGTTATCAATAAAAATAACTTCTTCTATTGATGTAAAGTAGATGTCTCGGATGTTGTAAATCAGCTGTGTTTTAAGAAAATCGATAATAGGTTAGTGTCAGACTGACAGTTTCTGTGCGTTTTCACAGCGACTTCTGGTTAATTTTTGCTTGGTCGCGTGGGTAGACTTCGGTCTATGTTATTATAAGAAGTTAGTTTTCGTAGATAGGGTGACTAATTATTGCCATTGTTTTGTTTTGGTAACTATGTACGTTGGAGAAAAATAAAAATAGTCCCTTTCGACCATGCACACTGGAAGTTAAAGCACGTTTGTGGAAATAGCTCCCCAAGTTTAGTTTTTTTGGGCCGTGCAGGCTAATGTAGTGCCGATAAAGCATCCACAAATGTTTTAAGAAGGGTATGGATTTGTAGTTTGCCTATTCCTTTGGGCGGAATGCCGATTTTAAATGATTTAATGAACTTCAACAGCGGTCATAGACGCCATCTGGTAAATTGGAAACCCTCTTTAGTTATTTGAGGGTTTTTATTTGAGGGGCTAAAAGTCCGAGTACAAACTGGAGTACTAGTTTACTTTTGTTGGAAATGCCTGGACGCGGGACGCCAGTTGCCGTGTACTATTGGAATTCTTGGAGACTAGCTGTGTAGCAGTATCCACGTTAGCTGTTTCAGGGACCATGTGTGTGTGTGAAGATTGAGTCTTCATGAACCGTGGAGAGCACGTAAAGTTGCAGCTAAGTATCATTACCCTGTGTTCATTTTTCTTTAAAAAGTAGTCAACTTAAAATCTTAATATTCTGCATTTGTGTATTGTTTGATATACAGTGTTTTGATAAAGTTTTTGCGCCTATGTTATGTACAGAGCTTGTGCAATGTAAACGTGTAGCGTATGTCGACATAGCGTTAAGACGTCACAAGAGTCTCTAGTAGTTCAGAGCGTTAGGTAGGCTGTTACAGCTACTTTTGTTGTAAATATAGTTACAATTTATGATTATAAAGTAAATATTTGTGTCTCCCGGCTAAAGGCTATTTGATTCTTCTAAATTTAACACTTGTAACTTCGACATTTTAATGTATCTATGCCAAGTGGCTAGTATACTTATCGAGTAACCACAGGTACTCGTAAGATTCTGTATTGTACTTTAAGAATGCTCTGATGGTAGATTTAGTTAGTTGGGAAAGGTTCTTGCACAGACCTTGCGGAAATTCCTAGTCAGAGGCAATGTCCTGGATGTAGGTCTATGTGGCTGCCAGATCAGACTGAATAGTCATTTTTACAGTGTAGGTCTGACAGTTGCCGTCTTGTGCAAGACCCTGTCAAACAGGGTTTCACTTTTTGCTTTCTTTTATCGATAACTTTATAAATTTAAGCCTTCAGAAATTTCATTGTCAAACCTAGTACTATCATTTTATTATTTCATTTCACTTATTCATCTTTTAACTTTAAGTATCTATTGTCCACCAAAGTAAGAGGAGCTTGCATTTATAAAACCAAGTAACCAAGGGCTTAACACCACCTTAAGAATAAATATTTGTATTGGCCTCTGCAAAAATTTGGCTTTTATTTTAAATAGAGTGACATTGAGGGCTTGAGTAAATGAGAGCTTACAATAAGCTAGGGTATACCGATTGTGACATAAGTGTTTTTTTTCCTAGTTTGTTTTTATCTCAGGCCAAACACTAGAACATTTAAAGGCTTTTAAGTAAAATAAAACTAAGGTGGCGCCTTCAGGATTTGACTATAACTTACTTATAAGAGTGCTAAACCTCTCAAACTAGAAACAAAATAGCGAACCTACCCTGAGTTGAGCTAGCTAAGGGGTGTCTAAAGAACATCCTCCAGGGCGTAGGGTTGTCAGAGTAAGGGTGGATAGGTTGCCTTGTCGCAGTTTATTTTAGGTTATCCTAAGGTGAATACTGGCACCCGATTATTGTTTAGGGCGTAATTTGGTTTTGTATAACACTTAAATTAATTGTTTGAGGGTTGTGGTTTTTTTTTATATAACAGAACATTTTGACATATCAGAGAATTGCCGTAAAAATATTGCATCAAAAATAATTATGGGAGTATCACCAAAACAGTAACATAATTATTAAACAAAAAAGATACATTTTTAAACTTATTTCAAACAAGTAAAAATACTATTTTTTTTACAGTATCTTAACTAGCATCAGAGAGAATATTGGAGGTACTTTGAAAAAGGATGATATTGTAACAATAAAAGATATGGGAAATATAAAGACATCTTTCTATATCTGTCTAAAGGATGACCAGAGGCATAAAAACGATAGGACAAGTGTAGTGTTGAAGAGTGCCGGCAACTAAATCCAATTCTTTTTTACAAAAAACAAGGGGATCATCTGGTTGGCTTTGAAGATATTGACATGTGTCTTATAATAATGTATCCTATACAAAAAGAATTGTTCAAACAGTTGTCTGGCAATATTGTGTGTGTGGATGGAACACATGGTCTGAATTCATATAATTTTAAAATGACCACTATCCTAGTAATACATGAATTTCGAGAAGGCTTTCCTACATTTCTATTTTCAAATCGGATAGATCAATTATTTATGTGTTTTTTTTTGAGAACGTTAAAAAGGCTGTGGAAATTGTAAAAGTCGATATAAACACAATAATGACTGATGTAACTACTGTGTATTGTAATGCTTGGCTTTCAGTCATGGGTTCAATAACTGATCATTTATACTGTGCATGGCATATTGATCGAGGGTGGCAGCAGAACCTTAATATAGTAAAAGATGTAGACAAGCGCAGCTGGGTGCACAAAACGTTAAAGTACCTACAAACATTATTATGTCAACAAGATTTTGAAACTGAGTTTATTCAATTTCTTAATATTTTTTGTTCAGACAATTCTACACAAGAAATGTTTTGAAATTTATTTAAAAAACAACTATTACAACAACATGAAAAAATGGGCTTATTGCTATTGTAAGAAAAAATGAATAAATACAAATAATATGTTTATAGAGAATATGCATAAAGTAACTAAATATGAATACCTGAATGGTAAGAAAGTAAAAAGGCTTGATAAAACATTGAATTGCCTTGAAAAGTTTATCACAGATAAAGGAGTGGATAGATTAATTGGCAAAAGAAATAAATTTAAAAGAAGTTGTTGAAATTAAAAAATTACACAGAACTGCCGTATGCAGTAATTTCAAGGTTACTGTCGAAGATAATTGTTATATTTTCCATAAAGAAAACAACCAGACTGTGGTCAGTCCAACAAATAAGAGTATATGTTGTGAACTAAAATGTCGTTACTGTAGTATATGTTGGCATACCTTTGAGTGCACATGCCTTGATTACCAAATCAAAAGTATAATATGCAAACATATTCATTTTGTTGTGCTAAAGCATATTGATAATTCTGTACCAGTTTTAAATTCTTCAAGATTCAGAAAGGCAATCTCAAGAATTTGAGATGCTAACAGAGAGTATAAATAAAGGTAGCATGCCCCATTCTTTGTCTGATCTTTATTCAGCTGCCGAAAGAAAAAAACAAAAAAAAAACAACTCTGCTTTAAACCTAATTGCAAATATTGACGGTTTGCATTATTCCATGGAAGAGTATGATTTTATTTTGCAAAACTTAAATGTTCTAAATTCAATGGGATCAAAATCTGGATTGACTCAACTGACTGAAGGTGGAAAATTTACAGGGAAATCCCAAAGTGCAACTGCTGAACCCGACAACAAGAATATAATTAAACAAAAATCCTATTTCTCCACTAAAAAGAAGAGGAAACTGGTTAAAAACTTTGCTAAACCGTGCTCAGAAGAAGCAGATACAATAAAAGAAACTTTAACAAACTCTCTTTTCACCTCAAAGAATAGTGATTATGATCATAGTTACATATAAATGTTGCGGATCGATGAAAACATTTAATTATAATAACAACTAGTTAGGTACCTACCTATTTCGAAATGTTAATCTCTAAAAAATTTAATAAATAGTATAATAATATATTGTTATTTTCTTAAACAAATTATTAGGCAAAAGAAAGATATTTGTCCGTTTACTTTCCGTCAGACCCAATCCTTGGACGCGTCTCGCCGTATTACGGCTCATCGGCAAGGCTATAGGGTATGACGAAAAGGAAAGGGACCTTACAGTGTATATGTGAGATGTTACACGTGGCGACATCTCGTAGCAATCGAGCTATCCACTATATACCAATATTTTATATATTTCTTTTATATCATGTTTCTATTATATTATATAGTATATTTCTTTTATATCATGTTTTCGGTTCACAGAAACCGACGATTGGCTTTCAGCGCCACCTGACATTAGATACCTGCTTATGCGGGTTCCATTCCAGCGTTTGGTCTTCTTTAAGACCTCGCTGGTCTGGTTGGGGGAATAGCTCGATTGCTACGAGATGTCGCCACGTGTAACATCTCGCATAAGTATCTAAATTATTAGGCACTATTATATTCAAAACCTGCAGTTTTTATTTAAATTTATTAACTTAAAATAAAATTGTCTTTCAGTGTTAAAAATTCTTTAAAAAAAAGGTGTAATAAACTAAAACTATTAAAAAAGAATTATATATAACTTGTAGTTTTTAAAAAAATTTCAAATTGATTTTAACTTGCACTGAGCACTGCTAGGTAATTTAATTTTCTCTCATGCATTAGAATTTGTATTTGATTAAAATACACATATACTTTTAATTGTGCTAATTAATTCTTCTCAATAGCTTTTTCTTTTTTAAAACCACGTAAAACGCTTATTTTTGTAATATTTATAAATTTAAATTCCTTATGTGAAAGTCAAATCAAAACAATATGTGTAGTATGTAAATTGTCATATTTTTTTAAATAGATTTTCAATCATGGAAATATGACTTGGAGCAAAGGGAACTTTGTAGCTATGTAGTTCTCGCTGGAAAAAATAAGTTGAATCCCTCTTTGGAACTGCAATATTTTGTGTGCAATAGAAGTGGTGAATAAGTAAATTATAAATGTCTGGCTTTACAGACTTTTGTTTAATTGGATATAAAGATATTATATTATTAAGTTACAAAGTGTACTTCTTCATATCAAGTATTGTTTATTTTAGAAACTACTAAAAATGCAAAAGATATCCTGAACAGAAAAAGGAATATTAAAACACAAGGATTCTCAAAGTTGGGATATAGTTGCAGTAGCAAAATTACAGTGAAAAGGAACAACAGTAAATTTGACGTCCACAGACTTATTACACATTATGGTCATTCTACAAATGTTGAACATTTAAGGATAAGTGATGCAGATAAAAAGCAGATTGCATCAAAATTAGCAGGTGATTCAACAGGAAGGTAATAAACAGAACTCATAACTTTTATACCTACCTAATTAAAAAAAGTGGATCTGTTTCGTATGCTATTTTCTGCACTTCAGTAGGCACCTACTTAGTTTATGTAACTAACTTTTTAATAAATTAAAATTCTTTTAAAATTTAATCTTAAGGGAAAAAGAGACTTGTCGAAATGTTATTTAAAATAGCCCACCCTGTGTATATAAAAAACCGTAACTTTCAGGATCCTAGATGATACCAGAAATAATATATGTTGTGAGAGAAAAAGAGTTGACTTACTAGGAAGGATATTGACAACATTAAAAGAAGCTATAACATTCACAATAAGTAAGGGGTAAAGCATAAAAATGACGAAGCACGACTTTTGAGCGCAGGCGTTTAGGCGTAGGCTTTTGGGCGCCGGCGGTTAGGCGCGGTACATTGGGGCTTAGGTTTTCTTGGCGCCGGGACTTTTGGGCGCCTATCGTTAGGTTATGACTTTCATAGCAAATAGTATTGAAAAAATGCATCTGTGAATTCTCCTTTATAAATAATAAACCAAATTGACCTAAAAGTTAGGTATTTAATTTCATTTGCCATTATTATTAATACAATTGGAACTGTTTAAATCAAAAACAAAAATTTGCAAAAATAAAAATTATAAATTTAATCAAACTTTTCTTTTATCGAAGTACAAAACGTTCTTCTCTATACGCTACTCGTATTCTAACTATTCTCTTTTCTACGGCACTATACAGTCGCATTTTGGTATTTTCCCAAACGCTTCACTTGAATAAACAAACTAATCGTCGAGGCATCGATGACCTGTTTGTTTTTACGACACCAACATCTTAAACTTTTATAATCAGCATAACGTATTGAATTTATTAATATGATACTTAAAGTAAGAACAAAAACCTTATTATTTAACGTATATTCTAAATATTCTAACAGGAACATTTTGAAAATTCAGATTTTTGTTTGATAATTATGAACGATTTACAAGAATCACTTTTAAAACAATTTGGTGGAAACACTTTAGCAATCGATAGCACTCATGGCCTTAACAATCATGATTGTGAATTAACAACTCTTATGATTGTGGATGAGTTTAATTAGGGTTTTCCTGTTGCTTTTATGTTTACCAATAAAAAAAGACATTTTTATTAATAACATATTCTTTAGCCTGATAAAACAAAAAGTTAGTATAATCAAATCAAATACATTTATGTCAGATATAACAGGCACATTCTATAATGGCTGCATTCAATTTATGAGTGTATCTAATCATCAACTATATTGGTCATGGAACATATATTGTTCATGGCACATAGATCGTGCTTGGCGTACAAATTTGGGTAAAATTTCAAATAAAGAGAAAAGGGTTTGGGTTTACAAAACTTTGAAATGTTTACAAAGAAATACAGACTTTAACAATGCTGATGCATTTTGTGAACAATTACAAGTTGCCATTAATAATATGTTTGATGATGTTAATACTAAAAAATTTGAAGAATATTTTCTGAAAAATTACTCCAATAATTATGAAAAGTGGGCCTATTATTTCCGTCGTCAAGACTGCGGAATCAACACCAACATGCGGCTAGAAAGCATGCATAAGGTTATTAAGTATTTTTACTTAAGTGGAAAATGTGTGAAAAGACTGAATAAAGGGTTGCATGCGACGCTTAGATATTTAAGAGATAAAACTGTAGATCGTTTAATAAAATACACCAAAGGCAAACGAACTTGCAAGAGCCATGAAAATTTTAAATCTCATAGATTAGCAGTTTGTTCTAGCTTCGACATTAGTGCACAGAGTCCTGAAAAATAGGATGTAAGGAACAAAGACAATGGATATAATGTAAAAAAAAACGTCATTAGAAAAATGTTGTAATTGCATTTGTCCATTTTGTGATATATGTGTTCATCAATTTAGTTGTACATGTCCAAATTACTTTATTGACACTGTTATTTGTAAACATATCCATTTTGTAGTTTTACAAAAGCCTGTATATAAAAATGGAAATATTTCATCTTCATTACATTCTAATAATTCGTTGGTGGAGGAGGTAGAGGAAGTTGGTGCAGTTAATGAGTGTTTGGGATTTTTGGAGCTAACAGTCGAAATGTAAATAGATGTGATCGAAAGGATAAAATTTTAAAAGAAATATCCAATTTACAAATATTAGTGCAAAATTCTGATTTAGATCCTGTAAGTGATAGTGTCTTTCAGCAAATAATAGGTAACATACAGACAGCCAAAAATTTACTCCAATTGTCTTCAACTTCCAAACAAATAGTAATGGAAAGTTTTAAGGATATAAAAGAATTGCCTGCTCATCAAAATATCATTCCACAAAACCGATTCTTTTCTACTAAAAAAAAAAGAAAAAGAAGGCAAAAGAGGCAATCAAAAATCCAAATAAGGATGAAAACAAAGACATTTTGGCTATTTTAGATGGAATAAATATGCCACATATATCAACAAACTCTACTTTTGATCACAACTATAATACAATGTAAGGGTTGATGTTTTTATGTAGTTGCTACTGATTTAGGTTTTAGTTAAGGCATAGGTAATTACTTATACTCAATAAAGTCTTTCTACTACTTACTTCCATAAACTACTTAGTAAAAATTCACCTTATTTTTTTTTTTAGGTACTCAGATCGGTATTAGGTAAGTATACTATATTTCTTATCTAGGGGGAAAAATTATTGTTTTCTCCGTATTAACGTAGTTATGCTATTTAAGTAATAAATTATTTTAGTAGGTATATAGGTATATAATTTACACTTGTAAAATATCAGTTTTTAACTTTTATTAAATATATAATATACAGTATATTTGTTGGCCATGGATGGCGTAGACAAAAAACTGGACCAAAAAGTGAGATACAAAAAAGTCTTTATTAATAAATTATTTTGCTTGCTTAAAAAATTGTTTTTTTTTTTAATGGGATATTCAAAACAGTCAAAAACGTAAAATTTGGCGAAGAGTAAATTTGCTAGCTTATTTCTATATTTTTTTATATTTATTTTCTATATATTTTTATTCTATATCTGTCTAAAGGATGACCAGAGGCATAAAAACGATAGGACAAGTGTAGTGTTGAAGAGTGCCGGCAACTAAATCCAATTCTTTTTTACAAAAAACAAGGGGATCATCTGGTTGGCTTTGAAGATATTGACATGTGTCTTATAATAATGTATCCTATACAAAAAGAATTGTTCAAACAGTTGTCTGGCAATATTGTGTGTGTGGATGGAACACATGGTCTGAATTCATATAATTTTAAAATGACCACTATCCTAGTAATAGATGAATTTCGAGAAGGCTTTCCTACATTTCTATTTTCAAATCGGATAGATCAATTATTTATGTGTTTTTTTTTTGAGAACGTTAAAAAGGCTGTGGAAATTGTAAAAGTCGATATAAACACAATAATGACTGATGTAACTACTGTGTATTGTAATGCTTGGCTTTCAGTCATGGGTTCAATAACTGATCATTTATACTGTGCATGGCATATTGATCGAGGGTGGCAGCAGAACCTTAATATAGTAAAAGATGTAGACAAGCGCAGCTGGGTGTACAAAACGTTAAAGTACCTACAAACATTATTATGTCAACAAGATTTTGAAACTGAGTTTATTCAATTTCTTAATATTTTGTGTTCAGACAATTCTACACAAGAAATGTTTTGAAATTTATTTAAAAAAACAACTATTACAACAACATGAAAAAATGGGCTTATTGCTATTGTAAGAAAAAATGAATAAATACAAATAATATGTTTATAGAGAATATGCATAAAGTAACTAAATATGAATACCTGAATGGTAAGAAAGTAAAAAGGCTTGATAAAACATTGAATTGCCTTGAAAAGTTTATCACAGATAAAGGAGTGGATAGATTAATTGGCAAAAGAAACAAATTTAAAAGAAGTTGTTGAAATTAAAAAATTACACAGAACTGCCGTATGCAGTAATTTCAAAGTTACTGTCGAAGATAATTGTTATATTTTCCATAAAGAAAACAACCAGACTGTGGTCAGTCTAACAAATAAGAGTATATGTTGTGAACTAAAATGTCGTTACTGTAGTATATGTTGGCATACCTTTGAGTGCACATGCCTTGATTACCAAATCAAAAGTATAATATGCAAACATATTCATTTTGTTGTGCTAAAGCATATTGATAATTCTGTACCAGTTTTAAATTCTTCAAGATTCAGAAAGGCAATCTCAAGAATTTGAGATGCTAACAGAGAGTATAAATAAAGGTAGCATACCCCATTCTTTGTCTGATCTTTATTCAGCTGCCGAAAGAAAAAAACAAAAAAAAAACAACTCTGCTTTAAACCTAATTGCAAATATTGACGGTTTGCATTATTCCATGGAAGAGTATGATTTTATTTTGCAAAACTTAAATGTTCTAAATTCAATGGGATCAAAATCTGGATTGACTCAACTGACTGAAGGTGGAAAATTTACAGGGAAATCCCAAAGTGCAACTGCTGAACCCGACAACAAGAATATAATTAAACAAAAATCCTATTTCTCCACTAAAAAGAAGAGGAAACTGGTTAAAAACTTTGCTAAACCGTGCTCAGAAGAAGCAGATACAATAAAAGAAACTTTAACAAACTCTCCTTTCACCTCAAAGAATAGTGATTATGATCATAGTTACATATAAATGTTGCGGATCGATGAAAACATTTAATTATAATAACAACTAGTTAGGTACCTACCTATTTCGAAATGTTAATCTCTAAAAAATTTAATAAATAGTATATATTGTTATTTTCTTAAACAAATTATTAGGCAAAAGAAAGATATTTGTCCGTTTACTTTCCGTCAGACCCAATCCTTGGACGCGTCTCGCCGTATTACGGCTCATCGGCAAGGCTATAGGGTATGACGAAAAGGAAAGGGACCTTACAGTGTATATGTGAGATGTTACACGTGGCGACATCTCGTAGCAATCGAGCTATCCACTATATACCAATATTTTATATATTTCTTTTATATCATGTTTCTATTATATTATATAGTATATTTCTTTTATATCATGTTTTCGGTTCACAGAAACCGACGATTGGCTTTCAGCGCCACCTGACATTAGATACCTGCTTATGCGGGTTCCATTCCAGCGTTTGGTCTTCTTTAAGACCTTGCTGGTCTGGTTGGGGGAATAGCTCGATTGCTACGAGATGTCGCCACGTGTAACATCTCGCATAAGTATCTAAATTATTAGGCACTATTATATTCAAAACCTGCAGTTTTTATTTAAATTTATTAACTTAAAATAAAATTGTCTTTCAGTGTTAAAAATTCTTTAAAAAAAAGGTGTAATAAACTAAAACTATTAAAAAAGAATTATACAGGGTGTAATTTAATTGAGTGCCGATACTTAAGGGTGATAATCTATGAATGATTCTAAGATAAAAAGTTCATATGGACATATGTCCTAAACCTCTTCATTTTTGAGCTACAGGGTGTTAACATTTTAAGAAAAATATAACCTTTTTATATAAATCACTCTTAGATATTTTTATGAAATTTTGTACATACCTTTTAATCAATAAGGAGCATTTTTTGACCTAACAGATTTATAAAAATTTTTACCAGTGACGTCCGTACGGGGTTTGAACTGAATATTTTTAAAGAAAAAATGGATACGCCACTGCTTTTTCTAAAAACGAAACTTACTTTTGAAATTCTCATTTATTTTAAAGCAAATTTCGTTTATAGACTTACTTTTGTACGACGCACCGTTTTCGCGTAAAAAATAAAAACAAAAAAAAATAAAAAATTTTATTTCAAAAATCGCGATTAATTTAAAAGGAAAAATTCCAAACCTTAAATCGAAAGCGAAATGACAAGAGAAGATAAACAGAATAAAGAATCCACATTATTTACAGTAGTTGTTCGAAGTGTCGTCCACCCACACGTATGCAAGCATGGACTCTTCTTCCCATAGACTGACGCACATTTTCGAAGATTTCCGGGGTGTTTCTTATGGTTTGGCAGCATACTAATATACGATTTCGTAACTCTTCTTCGGTATGAATCGGCACTTGGTACACTAAGCTTTTCAGATGCCCCCAGAAAAAATAGTCTAAACTGTTAAGGTCCGGAGATCTAGGTGGCCATGGCTGCGTTCCTCCGCGACCTATCCACCGATTGCGATAGGTGTGATTTAAAAATTCACGCACTCGTAAGCTAAAATGTGGAGGCGCACCATCGTGCATTAGCCACATCTGGTTTCTTAATAATAATGGAAGGTCTTCAAGCATTGGCGGCAGATCTTCTTCAAGAAAGTGTAAATATGATTGTCCATCAAGTCTTCTTGGGAGAAAAAATGGGCCTATCAAATAATCATCAATAATGCCAGCCCAAACATTTATTGAGAACTGTTCTTGATGATTTGATTCTACAATTGCATAAGGGTTTTCATCCGCCCATAAATGGTTATTATGGAAATTTCTTATTGAGTTTCGAGAAAAATTAGCTTCGTCGGTAAAAAGAATGTGCCTGTCAAATAACGGATTTTCCATCAGGTTTTGAAGAAACCACACACAGAAATTAATGCGCATCGGGAAATCTCTAGGGAGTAATGCCTGGACTCTTTGAATGTGATATGGGTATAATAAATTTTCGATGAGAATTTTCCAAACAAGAAAATGTGAAACATTAAATGTTGCCGCGATTTTCCTCGTGCTACTTTCGGGGTTCTCCTCAATTTCGTGTAAAATTCCTTCTTCAAGTTCCGGTGTTCTTACTGTTTGATGGACTCCTTTAGCACTGTGGTCTACTTTTAAAGTTCCGGTCTCGTGGAGACGTCTATGAATCCTAGAAAATGTTCTCGGATCGGGTAGTACGCGATTTGGATACCGCTCTTGGTATATCCGCCTGGCTTCGTATGCATTACCGTCTGCAAGCCCATAAATAAAATGCATGTCAGTTAATTCACTGTTTGTAAAATTTACCATTCTTTTATTATAATTTAACGTCTTACTGTAATAATAATTATTTAATAATGCAAAATCAATGCCAGGCCTTTTGTCTTTATGAAAAGAAACGTCAAAATTGATGTAGCTTTACCCAGCCTACTGATTTTTATTTGATTTGCTTTAAGAGGGCATTTAATATGGTTACCGTTTTTTTCTTTTCAAACGTTCAGTTGAATGTCACTGGTGAGTAGAAAATAAATTGTTGTCCCAAAAAAAGTGTTTCCACTCATGGTGGGTGCCAACCAAATTCAACAAAATAAATAAAAGCAGTCTCAATGAACCGAAGAAAAAAATGTTTTTTTTGTTTTTATTTTTTTACGCGAAAACGGTGCGTCGTACAAAAGTAAGTCCATAAACGAAATTTGCTTTAAAGTAAATGGGAATTTCAAAAGTAAGTTTCGTTTTTAGAAAAAGCAGTGGCGTATCCATTTTTTCTTTAAAAATATTCAGTTCAAACCCCGTACGGACGTCACTGGTAAAATTTTTTATAAATCTGTTAGGTCAAAAAATGCTCCTTATTGATTAAAAGGTATGTACAAAATTTCATAAAAATATCTAAGAGTGATTTATATAAAAAGGTTATATTTTTCTTAAAATGTTAACACCCTGTAGCTCAAAAATGAAGAGGTTTAGGACATATGTCCATATGAACTTTTTATCTTAGAATCATTCATAGATTATCACCCTTAAGTATCGGCACTCAATTAAATTACACCCTGTATATAACTTGTAGTTTTTAAAAAAATTTCAAATTGATTTTAACTTGCACTGAGCACTGCTAGGTAATTTAATTTTCTCTCATGCATTAGAATTTGTATTTGATTAAAATACACATATACTTTTAATTGTGCTAATTAATTCTTCTCAATAGCTTTTTCTTTTTTAAAACCACGTAAAACGCTTATTTTTGTAATATTTATAAATTTAAATTCCTTATGTGAAAGTCAAATCAAAACAATATGTGTAGTATGTAAATTGTCATATTTTTTTAAATAGATTTTCAATCATGGAAATATGACTTGGAGCAAAGGGAACTTTGTAGCTATGTAGTTCTCGCTGGAAAAAATAAGTTGAATCCCTCTTTGGAACTGCAATATTTTGTGTGCAATAGAAGTGGTGAATAAGTAAATTATAAATGTCTGGCTTTACAGACTTTTGTTTAATTGGATATAAAGATATTATATTATTAAGTTACAAAGTGTACTTCTTCATATCAAGTATTGTTTATTTTAGAAACTACTAAAAATGCAAAAGATATCCTGAACAGAAAAAGGAATATTAAAACACAAGGATTCTCAAAGTTGGTATATAGTTGCAGTAGCAAAATTACAGTGAAAAGGAACAACAGTAAATTTGACGTCCACAGACTTATTACACATTATGGTCATTCTACAAATGTTGAACATTTAAGGATAAGTGATGCAGATAAAAAGCAGATTGCATCAAAATTAGCAGGTGATTCAACAGGAAGGTAATAAACAGAACTCATAACTTTTATACCTACCTAATTAAAAAAAGTGGATCTGTTTCATATGCTATTTTCTGCACTTCAGTAGGCACCTACTTAGTTTATGTAACTAACTTTTTAATAAATTAAAATTCTTTTAAAATTTAATCTTAAGGGAAAAAGAGACTTGTCGAAATGTTATTTAAAATAGCCCACCCTGTGTATATAAAAAACCGTAACTTTCAGGATCCTAGATGATACCAGAAATAATATATGTTGTGAGAGAAAAAGAATTGACTTACTAGGAAGGATATTGACAACATTAAAAGAAGCTATAACATTCACAATAAGTAAGGGGTAAAGCATAAAAATGACGAAGCACGACTTTTGAGCGCAGGCGTTTAGGCTTAGGCTTTTGGGCGCCGGCGGTTAGGCGCGGTACATTGGGGCTTAGGTTTTCTTGGCGCCGGGACTTTTGGGCGCCTATCGTTAGGTTATGACTTTCATAGCAAATAGTATTGAAAAAATGCATCTGTGAATTGTCCTTTATAAATAATAAACCAAATTGACCTAAAAGTTAGGTATTTAATTTCATTTGCCATTATTATTAATACAATTGGAACTGTTTAAATCAAAAACAAAAATTTGCAAAAATAAAAATTATAAATTTAATCAAACTTTCCTTTTATCGAAGTACAAAACGTTCTTCTCTATACGCTACTCGTATTCTAACTATTCTCTTTTCTACGGCACTATACAGTCGCATTTTGGTATTTTCCCAAACGCTTCACTTGAATAAACAAACTAATCGTCGAGGCATCGATGACCTGTTTGTTTTTACGACACCAACATCTTAAACTTTTATAATCAGCATAACGTATTGAATTTATTAATATGATACTTAAAGTAAGAACAAAAACCTTATTATTTAACGTATATTCTAAATATTCTAACAGGAACATTTTGAAAATTCAGATTTTTGTTTGATAATTATGAACGATTTACAAAAATCACTTTTAAAACAATTTGGTGGAAACACTTTAGCAATCGATAGCACTCATGGCCTTAACATTTATGATTTTGAATTAACAACTCTTATGATTGTGGATGAGTTTAATTAGGGTTTGCCTGTTGCTTTTATGTTTACCAATAAAAAAAGACATTTTTATTAATAACATATTCTTTAGCCTGATAAAACAAAAAGTTAGTATAATCAAATCAAATACATTTATGTCAGATATAACAGGCACATTCTATAATGGCTGCATTCAATTTATGAGTGTATCTAATCATCAACTATATTGGTCATGGAACATATATTGTTCATGGCACATAGATCGTGCTTGGCGTACAAATTTGGGTAAAATTTCAAATAAAGAGAAAAGGGTTTGGGTTTACAAAACTTTGAAATGTTTACAAAGAAATACAGACTTTAACAATGCTGATGCATTTTGTGAACAATTACAAGTTGCCATTAATAATATGTTTGATGATGTTGATACTAAAAAATTTGAAGAATATTTTCTGAAAAATTACTCCAATAATTATGAAAAGTGGGCCTATTATTTCCGTCGTCAAGACTGCGGAATCAACACCAACATGCGGCTAGAAAGCATGCATAAGGTTATTAAGTATTTTTACTTAAGTGGAAAATGTGTGAAAAGACTGAATAAAGGGTTGCATGCGACGCTTAGATATTTAAGAGATAAAACTGTAGATCGTTTAATAAAATACACCAAAGGCAAACGAACTTGCAAGAGCCATGAAAATTTTAAATCTCATAGATTAGCAGTTTGTTCTAGCTTCGACATTAGTGCACAGAGTCCTGAAAAATAGGATGTAAGGAACAAAGACAATGGATATAATGTAAAAAAAAACGTCATTAGAAAAATGTTGTAATTGCATTTGTCCATTTTGTGATATATGTGTTCATCAATTTAGTTGTACATGTCCAAATTACTTTATTGACACTGTTATTTGTAAACATATCCATTTTGTAGTTTTACAAAAGCCTGTATATAAAAATGGAAATATTTCATCTTCATTACATTCTAATAATTCGTTGGTGGAGGAGGTAGAGGAAGTTGGTGCAGTTAATGAGTGTTTGGGATTTTTGGAGCTAACAGTCGAAATGTAAATAGATGTGATCGAAAGGATAAAATTTTAAAAGAAATATCCAATTTACAAATATTAGTGCAAAATTCTGATTTAGATCCTGTAAGTGATAGTGTCTTTCAGCAAATAATAGGTAACATACAGACAGCCAAAAATTTACTCCAATTGTCTTCAACTTCCAAACAAATAGTAATGGAAAGTTTTAAGGATATAAAAGAATTGCCTGCTCATCAAAATATCATTCCACAAAACCGATTCTTTTCTACTAAAAAAAAAAAAGAAAAAGAAGGCAAAAGAGGCAATCAAAAATCCAAATAAGGATGAAAACAAAGACATTTTGGCTATTTTAAATGGAATAAATATGCCACATATATCAACAAACTCTACTTTTGATCACAACTATAATACAATGTAAGGGTTGATGTTTTTATGTAGTTGCTACTGATTTAGGTTTTAGTTAAGGCATAGGTAATTACTTATACTCAATAAAGTCTTTCTACTACTTACTTCCATAAACTACTTAGTAAAAATGTAGTTGTTTCGATTTATTGTAGGACTAGGTTACAGCATGGAGGAACCCTAATTTGTATAAATGAGAATTTTCTAGGAGATAATGCTTTTGTAACTGAGGTTAAGTATGATCAATTGTGTATTGAACAGAGTTTCGAATTTTCTATTGCATACTCTAGTAAGCTGAAATTGTATATTATATGCATTTATCGTTCTCCATCTTCAGATGTTCAAAACTTTTTAAATTGTCTTGAGCAACTTTTTACACAGTTGCCTTGTCATTCTAATATCTTAATAGCCGGTGATTTTAACATTAACTTTGATGACAATAACTCTGTCTTTACTTTACAATTGCAAAATCTCTTGGAGTCATTTCACTTAGTAATGCATGTAGATTCCCCTACTCGAATCTCACAGTACTCATCAACAAAAATTGACTATATCTGTTCAAATTTTAACCAAAATGACGTGTCTTGTTCCGTGTTGAATGCTGGTCTTTCCGACCACGAAGCCATAATATGTAACATTGTGCACAGTTTTAATTCTCAACAACGTAGGGAGAGACTAGGTAGAATTTTTAGTAATGCTAATTATAATAGGTTTTACCAATTGTGTTCCATGGTAGACTGGAACTCTGTATTTTTAGCGAGAGATCCCCTGGAAGCTTTTCATTTAAGCCTTGTCGATCAGTTTAATAGTGTTTTTCCCCTTTGTAAGATAAGGCAAAAAATTAAAAAACCATGGTTTACTAGGGGACTAAAAATATCGGCGGCTAACTTACGTTCCCTTCATTTAATTAGAAAATTCTCACGCAATCAATCTTTTCACGATTATTTCTTTAGATATAGGAGCATTTACCGTAGAGTTATTAAATCTGCCAAACAGCTCTACTACTCTGACAGGCTTGAGACGTCTCACAATAAGCAAAAAGAAAGCTGGAGTATAGTCAACAATTTAAGACAAAAAACTGGAAGAGGAAATTCTATGGAGTCTGACTTGAATCCAAATGAAATAAATAATTATTATTGTACTGTGGCTCAGGAATTGGTTGATAAAATAAGCCCTATTAACGACCCAATGAATTATTTAAAGAATATATCAATTGCAAATTCTTTTATCTTTAATCCAACTAATGTTTTTGAACTTCAAAAGGTGCTTTTAACAATTAAAAATAAAAACTCTTCCGGAGAAGATGGAACATCCGTCAAAATCTTCCAGAATTTGCCGCTTTCTGCCTTGACAGCACTGAGTGAGGCAATCAATTGCTCATGGTCATCCGGTACTTTTCCCTCTATCCTGGGGGCGGCCAGAGTTATCCCTTTGTTTAAAGGGGGTGACCCTGAAAATTTATCTAATTTTCGACCAATTTCATTATTGTCGACTCTTTCCAAAGTAGTTGAAAAGCTCACCAAAGATAGAATGGTCTCATTTCTTGAACATTATAATATTCTAAATTTAAATCAGTTTGGCTTCCGAAATAATAAGGGCACCAATGATGCCATGTTTAGTTTTTTGGAGGGGGTGTATGAGGGTATAAATCGAGGGGGGGCCTCAGCTGCCGTGTTCTGCGACTTGTCTAAAGCGTTCGACTGCGTGAGCCACAGAATTCTGTTGCTGAAGCTCCACCACTATGGATTTAGGGGAACTGTGCTGGATTGGTTTCGTTCCTACCTTGAGGATAGGAGCCAAAGGGTTTTAGTGGGATCGCTTCAGTCTGATAGGGGAATGGTGAAGTATGGGGTTCCCCAGGGTTCGGTGTTGGCGCCGGTCCTGTTCTTGATTTACATTAATGACTTGGTTCATGTCGATATAAGAGGTAAGTTTACACTGTTTGCGGACGACACCACTGTTCTCTGGCAGAGTGGCAGCGTTGACTCCTTGGTGGAAATGATTTCGTCAGATTTGCTTAAGGTTAAGGAGTGGTTCGACTCCAATTTACTTACTCTAAATGTCGAAAAGACCAACATTGTCGGTTTCAAGTGCGCTGTGGATGGAATGACTATTGGAGATTGCTCACTGTTGGATATGCCCAATGCCAAGTTTCTTGGGCTCAACATTGACCGTGATCTGAAATTTGGATCACATATAGCTGCATTGAGCAAAAAAATTTCTTCGGGGTGCTACGCAGTTAGAACAGTTGCGAGGGAGCTGGGCATCCCAACAGCTAAAAATGTATACTATGCTCTGGTCGAATCACGGCTTCGGTATGGCATTGCCTTTTGGGGGATGTGTGGCCGGGGTCTGTTTGATGGTGTATTTGTGTTACAGAAAAGGACCATCCGCTCGCTATATCGCCTTCGGCAGCGTGAATCTTGCAGGCCCATATTTATCTCTGAAAAGATTCTAACCTTGGCGTCACTTTTTATACTGGAAACTGTTACCTTGATCTTTAAAAATAGGACAAAATTTATAGATCCGCAACCTCACTATGCTACGCGACAGGGTTTAGATATTCCTCTCCCAGTACCAGCACTAACTTTAACGAAAAGATCAATTATTTATGAGAGTAAAAAGATTTATAACCACCTACCCATGGCTACCAGAGAGGAACAATCTCTCAGTGTATTCCGTACAAAAGTAAAATCGCTTTTAGTTGATAAGGCCTATTATACTCTACAGGAATACTACTCTGATAATTTTTGATTGATGTTTTTTGATGCTTATTACTTTAATCTATAGAATTGTTTTGTTTCAGCATGTTATACACTTACTTGTTTTACTGTTATCTATTACTATTTTATTTTTTTTTTACTGTTATTGCTCTAATATAAAAAGTATAGAGAGATGTTTTAAATAGTTAAGTTATATTGTGTTCCTCAGCTTTGTCAACAAGATTTATATCTTTGATAATAAAGCATATTTTGACTTTGACTTTGACTTTGACTTTGAAAATTCACCATATTTTTTTTGTTAGGTACTCAGATCGGTATTAGGTAAGTATACTATATTTCTTATCTAGGAGGAAAAATTATTGTTTTCTCCGTATTAACGTAGTTATGCTATTTAAGTAATAAATTACTTTAGTAGGTATATAGGTATATAATTTACACTTGTAAAATATCAGTTTTTAACTTTTATTAAATATATAATATACAGTATATTTGTTGGCCATGGATGGCGTAGACAAAAAACTGGACCAAAAAGTGAGATACAAAAAAGTCTTTATTAATAAATTATTTTGCTTGCTTAAAAAATTGTTTTTTTTTTTAATGGGATATTCAAAACAGTCAAAAACGTAAAATTTGGCGAAGAGTAAATTTGCTAGCTTATAAAGTTTTAATGCAAATGCTGTGACAGTTCAATTTTGTCACTAATAAATTATTAGAACGGGCTTAATCATAGTACCTTATTTATTTTTTTTTTTTTTTTTGGCTTTAGACTGATCAGCCATACAGCCAGTCACTATAATATATATATATATATATATATATTGTAACCTATCGTTAGTTTTTATCAAAGTTTAAAGAATAGACATATAGACAGGGATACAGTCTTCACGCCTCTGGGGTCCATCAGGGCGACTTTTTTAACTTAGACAAACATAGAGGACCGCAGAATGGAAAGGATTAAACAGTAGGAACCACCGTTAGGATTATTTTTTATTATTAAATTTTTAAATTGGTTTTACGTAGAAATAACATTAATTCATTATATATGGCGGGATTATCTAGAGATATCAAATTATTTAAATTATAAGGAGCTAGGACTTTGACTTTGAGCATCATGTAGCTTTTGTATTTGATCTTGGTATTTTATACATTCAAAAAATACATGGTCCAGGTCACCCCTCACCTGACATACAGTACACTGGTCAGAGTGCAAAATACGAATTTTATTCAAATGGGCTGGATAACAGGCATGTCCAAACTTCAGACGGATTAACGTTACAATACATCTTCTGCTGACATTATAATTTTGATGCCAATGGTTCTTTGGAATGTCTGGAACAAAAAGCGAATATTTGGTGGGAGAATTTCTACAAAAACTTTTCCACCTCTGCCTCCACTTGTGCTTTATTATGGATTTGATATTATTATTAGCATCGCTCAATACAAGGTTATTTTCAGTGAGAGTACCATCAATAACGCTGTCCTTTGCTAACTTATCCACATATTCATTTCCTTTAAGACCTGTATGTGCTTTAACCCATAAAAAGGAAATGCGTATATTCTTTAATCTAGCTCGTCTATAATGTTTAGGTATACTCCATAAAAAGGGATTAATTTTATACGACCAGGGTTTGATTGTATCCAGAGATTTAAGAACAGACATGGAGTCAGAAAGTATAACATAATTTTCATTTTGGCCTTCTTTAAGTAGAAAATTCAGAGCTTCCTGAATAGCATAAGCTTCAGATGTAAAAATGCTATAGGTGTTATCCAATTTAAATTTAAGCTCAATATTTAGTTGTGGAATATACACTGCGTCCATAAAGTCTTGCACAAATTCATTTAAAATTTAGGGGCTTACTTTTTTTAAAAACGCACGGACACGTCAATTAGTACTTTTGTTTACGCATTTTTTAACGTAAAATGTTTTTATACAGGGTGTCGCACGTATGAGGTATGAGGTCATCAAGGATTTTTTTTAATGGAACACCCTGTATATTATATCAATTTTGAATTCTATGATGAACACTTAACACCTCTGGAAATCACGGTTTCCGAAATATTGACGTTTGAAAATTTATTTTAAACACATTTATTGATGACCTCATACCTCATACGTGCGACACCCTGTATAAAAACATTTTACGTTAAAAAATGCGCAAACAAAAGTACTAATTGACGTGTCCGAGCGTTTTTAAAAAGTAAATACCTGAATTTTAAATGAATTTGTGCAAGACTTTATGGACGCACTGTATACAGCTGCACCATTACCTTGCAACGTTTTGGATGCATCCGTGTAAATTAGTATGGATTTCTTAAAGTTTTCGAGGTCAGCCTTTAAAATATTTGTATTAATGTTTCGGTCATTTGTGAACTTTGGAAATAGGATCGGAATTTTTTCAAAGGTACTGTGATAATCATATTCTAAGGGAGAAAAAGGAGATATGCTGTTTAGGAGGTTGTTGTAATCTCTAATGGCTTCACATAATGGTGGCGATTTTTTATGCTCCCAGTACTTATTGACGAGATCCAATGAACTTAATTTATGTATACCTTGATATATATCTGCATTAAAAAATGCATGTTTAGCTATAAATTTAGTGCATAGGGTCTCCCTTCGCAGGTTAAGTGGTGGCTCGAGGGCTTCAACTAACAATGCTTCTGTTGGAGTGGAACGCATAGCGCCGAGACAAATCCTAAGAGCCCTATACTGAGTACGATCAATTTTAAGTAAATTAGTCTTACTAGCAGATCCATATAGAATACTGCCGTAGTCTAGAATGGATCTTATATAAGATTTATAAAAGATGAGTGCAGTTGTGATATCACATCCCCACCAAGTTTTGGTGACTGACCGCAGAAAATTTAAGCCTTTTTCACAACGTGCCACAAGATAATCAATATGGTTCCTCCAAGACAGTTTTTTATCCAATATAACACCCAGATACTTGACTTCTTTTTTAAATGCTATCTGAGTATCGTTAAGAATAACATAGTTAGTGTTTGGAGTATTATGTCTTGAAAAGACACACATAGAAGTTTTTTCGGCAGATATTTCAAAGCCATTGTTTCTAGCCCAATCTAAAGTTTTCCGAAAGGCAGTCTCTATATCTCTAATTCCCACATCATAGTGTTTATTTTGGCTATAAATACAAAGGTCATCAGCATATTGTACAATTTTAAACGTTGTAAGTTCATGTAAATCCGCTGTATAAAGGTTAAACAAAATAGGGCTCAAAACCGAGCCTTGTGGTAAACCTGTGTATACATATCTGGGTCCAACCCTCTCATTATTTCCATTACGTACAAAAACACTCCTTTTACTATATAGATTAACAATAGATCGTGATATATTGATGGGAATTTTAAAATGCTTAATCAATTTTTGTTCCAAAATTGTCAAATCTACCGAGTCATATGCACCCTATATATCCAAAAATAAACTGTACAGATATTCATTATCTGCAAAGCAGTCCTGAATATCAATAGCTATCTGAGTAACTGCATCTACTGAGCCAAATCCCTTTTTATAACCATATTGTTTCTCCGGCAAGAGGTTATGGTTAGTGATCCAAAATTCAATCCGATGTTTGATTAATCGTTCTAAAGTTTTTTGTATACAAGACAATAAGGATATAGGCCGATAGGAGTTGCCTTCATTAGGATCCTTGCCAGGTTTCTGAATGGGTAATATTATTACACGTTCAAAATCTTTAATATGGGCTGAATTAAGATATATTTCATTGAATATCTCTAACATGAGAATCTTGGCATTTAAAGACAGATGAAATAGCATACAGTACTGTATGTCATCATGACCAGGTGCTGTATTTTCAGTTTTTCCTAAAACACACTCTAATTCCTCAATAGTAAGGGCCCTACACAGAAAGTGATTATCATTAGAATGTCCTATATGGGAGCTGCGTTTCGTTTCCACTGATGGGGGAGCTACCCTATCAAAGAAGACATCGAACCATTGACTATTGTTAGGCTTAATATAAATTGATTTTCTTGACATTTTACGTACTTGAGTCCATAGAGATACTGAAGGGAGAGGTGTTTTTATTTAATTTAGAACACCATGAGATCCAGCTCTCTCTTGCTTTTTTTTTGAGAATTTTTCTAGTTTCAGCTTCTACTTTTTTACATAATAAATAGTTGTCAAGGGTGGGATCTTGTTTATAATTTCGGAGTGCTTGTTTACGTCTATTTATGGCTTGTTCGCATTCTATTGGATCCCACCTATTATATGAAAAAGGTTTGTATACAGGGATACTTATTTATGCTGCTTCATTAATAGAATTTATCAGAAAATCATATTTTTCTTGAGTATTCAAAAGGTTATTAGGATTTGAAATTTTTTGATCTATGTATAGGGTATATAGAGCCCAATTTGCTTTTTTTGTGTTCCATTTAACTTTCGGATGTATTTGGCCTTGGCACGTGTTTAGAAAGTCCAAAGTAATGACAATAGGATAGTGATCAGAGCCCAAGGTATCGGAATTGATATCCCAGTGACACCTGTCACATATATCAGCAGAGCATAGAGTTAAGTCTACAGCGGATTTATTTTCACCTGGACGTCCACGTCTTGTTTCAGAGCCATTATTCAAGAATACAAGATTACTATCCTCCATGACATTTAGGATCTGTTCACCTACTTTACAATTTTTTGCAGAACCCAACACGCTACTATGCGCATTAAAATCACCACCTACCACGCACGGAGTATTAATCTGCGAAAAAAGGTTATTCCAATCTCTGTCATTTGTCGAAACGTTAGGGGGTTTATACACAGACACAAAATTAATATTTTTATTATGTATCATAACTGTAGCACCACATACCATAATACCAGTATTAAAGTTAAATAAAAAGTCAATTTTGCTAAAACAAAATTTCTTCGAAACGAAGACTGAGACACCAGCCTTCTCATCAGCTCTATCTTGTCGAATAATGTTATACCCCGTAAAATTTATATCACAACCAGGTTTGAACCAGGTTTCATTAATTAACGCAATATCTAGATCATTTTCATACAAAAAATATTGTAGACCTAGTTTTTTAGCTGTAGCAGACTGAGCGTTCCACTGGAGTATCTTTTTTAACGATGGGCAACGCTTGCTAGTAACGGTATATATTTTTTTTATATATGGGCATATGCGTACCTTCTACTTTTTTTGGGTTGTGCTGGTAATAATTTTCTAAAAATGAAAATTTAGTTAAAAAATTACTACAAATTTTTTTTAGTTTGGTTGAAGTCAAATTTTTTTTAAATTGTCGTCTTGCTTTTATTGCTTATTCACGCGTGTTTAATATGTGTGGTTTTATTTGTTAAATGGACAAATTTATGGTTTTAAGAAGTCAAACGAAAAAGTCAGAAACTAAGCTACCTAATAGCACAAAAAATAAAAACGAGATAGGAATTTCTGTGCAACCATCTGGAAGTCAAAATCGTGTTTTTTCGACGCCAAATTCAACCAACGCTAGACGGACGTTAGTTTTTAACGAATCATTCGAATCTTTGGAATCCACAATTAAACCGGACGATACTAAAATTAATAATTCTACGGATAGCACAGGTTCACAAAATTTGGAAATTTCTGAAAATTTAGAAAGTTTGGAAAGTCAAAGTAAATCATTTAAAATGACGCAGTTTAACGCAACTTTAGGAAATTTAATAAATCCAAATAGGACACCCAATGCGCCTCATTTTATCCCTCCACGCCATTTTAATCCAGATTGCGATGATTTACTTGTGTTTTTGCAAAATTACGAACAAACAGCAATTTTCAATAATTGGGACGAAAATTTTAAATTATGTTTTTTATCGCAATATTTGTTGGGTCAAGCACAAACGTGGCTTCAAATTTATGCACTGCGAAATCCAGATGCCGATTGGAAAACAACAGTAGCAGCATTAAAAGAAGAATTTTCATTTTCATCGTATATAAACGAAGCCAAACTAAAATTGAGGTACAGAAGACAACAACCAGGCGAAAATGTATTGGTTTACCTTAGAGAAATCCTGCGACTATGTGATCTAGTAGGCCCGAAGATGAGCCAAGATTTAAGAAGGGAACATTTTGAGCAAGGCATTCTTCCAACCTATGCGTACCAGGTTAAGCTTAAACAACCACAAGATTTTGCAGAGGTTCAAAAATTGATAAAAACCATAAATCACGCAGAAAATGAAATTAACCAGGCAACAAAGGTCTTTGCAGAATTATCCTTGATACAAAGCAGCCCAAAGAAGGATAAACCAGAGCAGCACAAAAAACCGGAGCTAATGGAGGAAATGACGCAAGTAATAAAGGAGGAAATAGGAAAAGCAATGCAGAGCAGACCTTACAGAGAAGGCAATATGCAAGCACGCACAACAACGAGCCGTCCAGTATGCTTTCAGTGTGGAAAACCAGGTCACAAAGCTAGAGTTTGTTTCAGGAACCCACAAAATCGGAACCGCCCTAGATACGGTGCGCCACGAAACCGCAATTTTCCACAAACATGGTCGTCAAACCTGCAACAAACCGCAAATCAGCAGCATTCGGAAAACTCCAACGGGCGGTATTAACACAAATAAGTACTGCCCCAAAAGATGAAGAAACAGATGTTCTTACCTTAGCCGGAAGTTTGAACGACAAAAATATTGAAGTTATAGTGGATACGGCATCAGTTAAAAATATTGTAGATAGTAAATTTGTAAATAGAGATAAAATAAAACATTGCATTGGTTGAAGTCAAATTTTTTTTAAATTGTCGTCTTGCTTTTATTGCTTATTCACGCGTGTTTAATATGTGTGGTTTTATTTGTTAAATGGACAAATTTATGGTTTTAAGAAGTCAAACGAAAAAGTCAGAAACTAAGCTACCTAATAGCACAAAAAATAAAAACGAGATAGGAATTTCTGTGCAACCATCTGAAAGTCAAAATCGTGTTTTTTCGACGCCAAATTCAACCAACGCTAGACGGACGTTAGTTTTTAACGAATCATTTGAATCTTTGGAATCCACAATTAAACCGGACGATACTAAAATTAATAATTCTACGGATAGCACAGGTTCACAAAATTTGGAAATTTCTGAAAATTTAGAAAGTTTGGAAAGTCAAAGTAAATCATTTAAAATGACGCAGTTTAACGCAACTTTAGGAAATTTAATAAATCCAAATAGGACACCCAATGCGCCTCATTTTATCCCTCCACGCCATTTTAATCCAGATTGCGATGATTTACTTGTGTTTTTGCAAAATTACGAACAAACAGCAATTTTCAATAATTGGGACGACAATTTTAAATTATGTTTTTTATCGCAATATTTGTTGGGTCAAGCACAAACGTGGCTTCAAATTTATGCACTGCGAAATCCAGATGCCGATTGGAAAATAAATAAATAATAAATAAATAAATAAATATTTTATTTTCCTTTTTGACAAAAGTACATTTGTATAGGAATCGTCAATAGAACTTAAAACTAGAGTCTAGATTAAATTAAAAAATCATCTACACTATATAGACATTTATCCACCAACATACTCTTCAATTGGATCTTAAAATCTTTTAAAGTCGGAGATTCCGTTATATTTTTTGGTAATTTATTAAAAAGTTGTGGTCCCAAAGAGTTGGGAGACTTACATACTATTTTATATTTATTAAAGGGAACATACAATTTATTTTGCTGACGCGTATTAACCTGATGTTTGTCTCTTATATGGTGAAAATCACTTTTATTTATATAAACATACAAACACATTTCAAAAACAAACAAACTTGGAAGAGTTAATATACCAAATTTCTTGAAGAGACCCTTACAAGAATATGTACTAGATACACGTGCCATACACCTAATCAGTCTTTTTTGTGACAAAAATACCTTATTAGCCATAGATGACCAACCCCAGAGTGCGACCCCATACCGCAACCTCGACTCAGCCTTAGCATAATAAAGTGAAATAAGTTGTTTTTCATTTAAAACAGTACGCAAATTTTTTATCATATATACAACTGTGCCAATTTTTCCAGCAACATGTTCGCAGTGACCTTTAAAATTAAGGCACTCATCCAAATGGATTCCTAAAAATTTCACAGTTCCACTCTGTGTAAGAGAATTGTCCCCAACAGATATACCAATCTTAGAGCATCTCTTTTGGTAATTATGAAATCTCACAAAAGACGTCTTGCTGCTATTGAGAAATAAAGAATTATGACCAAACCACTCACTTGCGACATTCATTACTTCATTACATTTAAGTTCTAAATCCCGATCTAGTCTATTAGATATTAAAAATGATGTGTCATCTGCATAAACTGTCATTGCATGTGCCGGAATGCAATTTATTTCATTAATATAAAGAATAAAAAGAACAGGGCCCAAAATAGAACCCTGTGGGACACCGACATTCACATCTAGACACCTGGAATCTACGCGATATTCATTTCTTGAGTTTGCATAAAAGATACTGACATATTGTTTTCTATTTTCAAGAAAACTTCTAATCCAGTCTGAGGCAGAACCGGCTATCCCATATTTAGACATATTACCTAATAAAACCTTATGATCGACGCAGTCGAATGCCCTGCTGAGGTCACAGAAGATTCCAACAGGGCACTCGCCTGCCTCAATCTGTTTCAATACATCATGATAAAAAGAATTTATGGCCGTAATGGTCGATTTTCCAGTCCTAAAACCATGTTGGTTAGAATTTAAAATATTGTTCAAATTCAGAAAAGCATTTAACCTATTTAAAAACGCGTATTCAAAAATCTTTGATAAGCTCATTGGAACAGTGACCGGTCTATAATTAGAAATTTCTTCCTTATTATTTTTTTTATATAGAGGTGTGATCTTGCCTGTTTTCAATACAGCCGGAAAAGTTCCTGAACAAAATGATAGGTTAACCAAAAAAGTAAGCGGTTTTATAATGCACCACATAATCTTCTTAATCAAAAAGCCAGGAACATCATCAGCCCCTGATGAATATTTATTTTTAAGCTTAGTATTCAACAAATTATACAACTCCTCCTCAGTATAAGGACATAATGAAAAATTACATTGTATGGACGGTACAGTTGGGACATCAATTCTCACCCCCCCCATGATTTTGCGGAATTTGATTCAAGATATCATATGATATATCCTTGAAATATTCATTAAATGAATTAGAAACCAGGTCGGGATCCGTAATGCAATCATTGTTCATTCTAATTGAGATATTTTCTTTTACTTTGGTTTTCCCCGTTAACTCGGAAACAACATTCCACGTGGTTTTGTTTTTATCTAAACTATTTTTTATTTTTTTCTGATAAAACGCCTTTTTTGTTTGTTCAATTAATCTGAAATGATCACGTTTTTCTTTACGATAACTTTGTCTTAATTCAGGGTATTGATATACTAACGAATGTAGATTTTTCAGTCTTGCACTAGACCCCCTAATCTCTCTATTAACCCATTTTTTTAAATTATTATTTATATAGTATTTTTTTAATGGGAAATGTACATTGAAATGATAAATAAACACGCTATAAAACAATTCGAATCCCAAATTCAAATCCAATTGTACATATAAGTCACTCCAATTTTCTTCAAAAAGATCTCTTTGAAAGCTCTCTATATTCTCATCAGAGAAAACCCTCCTATTACATGATGTCTTTAAATTTACACTTTTGACAACATTTAACTCATACAAAACTGTTCGATGATCTGATACATTATTATCAAGAACACAAGCAACTCCGCTATCCTCAAAATTAACAAATATATGATCGAGTGTCGCAATACTGGTGTCACCCACCCGGGTCGGCCATCCCACCCTAGAGACAAAGTTAAAACCACGTAATATTTCATAAAAGTTTTTAAAATCTTCACCTTCACGAGAGTAAGAGTTAAAATTGAAATCACCACATAATACTATATTTCTACCTGGTCTATATACAAAATCTAGTACATCTAAAATTCCATGAAAAAACAGATCAACATTGCCGGTAGGTGAACGGTAACAGGTAATAATTAAAATATCATCAAAATCATTATGTTTATAGGATACTCCAGAAACTTCTATATGCTTTTCAGTACAAAAATTACTTAGATTAATCTTAGAAAAGGAAAAACAGTTTTTCACATAAATATTGATTCCACCCCCTTTGTATTCAGATCTACAATAGGAATTTGCCAACGTGTAACCGTCAAACACAAAACTATCGACCGATTCATTCGTACACCACGTTTCAACAAAACATAGAACATTCAAGTTTTTAAAATCAGACGTGTCTACCTTGAGTTCATTCATCTTCGATTGAGTCAAACATTGAGTATTCAGAAGCATAATCTTTGGGTTAAAGACTAGGCTCCTGCATTGTCCCTTTTTCTCATGTGTAAAAAACGCCTGATACAGGCGTTATGCGGCCATATCGAAGGATCCATTGCAGCCTTAAAATTATTCTGATAAATACTGACCTTGAACGAGGAATATATCTCTGGATGTTTGGAAGATAATTGCTCAGAGGTCACTTCCGGAAAATTAAGTTTCAACATTTCAGTTAACTGTTCACCTTTTGTGTGTGGCTCCAATCGATAAACATGCAAATCTACATATTTTGGGACACCCTTAACCGAATGTGCTGTATTACCTTGTTGTCCTGTTCCCACTATAGTGTTGGGATTAATTTTCCGTTTAGTAAATTTATTAGGTGCATTTGTTCGATGCAATTCTTCACCTTCACTATTAATTTTAGTATTAAACGGGTAAGTTTTATCCTTTTGTCGGTTTAACCCTTTATCATGTTTTTGTTCAGGTTTTTCAAGATTTATATATTTGTTACACAAATTTTGAGTTTCAGTTTGCATGACAGCACTAGCTACAGTTGAATAGGAAATAATTTTCTTTCGACCACTTAACGAATTTTCATTATCATTTTGTTGGGAAACGGAATTTGTCACATTGGCAACATCGCCCTTGTCATCGTTCGACTTCTCTGATTTCGAGTGGTTAAAATCATTGTTTAGTAATTGAATAATTACTTCTTTGTCCAAAATCGTCTTTTCAAGTTCATTATTTAGCCTCTTGAGGTATTGAAGTTCAGTATTTGCACATTTAAGTTCATACCTTAAAACTGCTGGGATACCTAACCTCTCATTTTCTGGTTCTACCATATCACTCGTAGAGTCAAAAAACTCCGTGTATTCCCATTCATCCACATATTTCCGAACAATATCACTCACTTTTGTTTCAGTAGGCACTTTTCTTTTGATTATTATATCTATTAATTCACTTTTTTTTAGCCGGTCGAGCTCCTTAACAACACATTCCATTCTCGCCATGTTGCCCTAACAACAGTAGCAGCATTAAAAGAAGAATTTTCATTTTCATCGTATATAAACGAAGCCAAACTAAAATTGAGGTACAGAAGACAACAACCAGGCGAAAATGTATTGGTTTACCTTAGAGAAATCCTGCGACTATGTGATCTAGTAGGCCCGAAGATGAGCGAAGATTTAAGAAGGGAACATTTTGAGCAAGGCCTTCTTCCAACCTATGCGTACCAGGTTAAGCTTAAACAACCACAAGATTTTGCAGAGGTTCAAAAATTGATAAAAACCATAAATGACGCAGAAAATGAAATTAACCAGGCAACAAAGGTCTTTGCAGAATTATCCTTGATACAAAGCAGCCCAAAGAAGGATAAACCAGAGCAGCACAAAAAACCGGAGATTATGGAGGAAATGACGCAAGTAATAAAGGAGGAAATAGGAAAAGCAATGCAGAGCAGACCTTACAGAGAAGGCAATATGCAAGCACGCACAACAACGAGCCGTCCAGTATGCTTTCAGTGTGGAAAACCAGGTCACAAAGCTGGAGTTTGTTTCAGGAACCCACAAAATCGGAACAGGCCTAGATACGGTGCGCCACGAAACCGCAATTTTCCACAAACATGGTCGTCAAACCTGCAACAAACCGCAAATCAGCAGCATTCGGAAAACTCCAACGGGCGGTATTAACACAAATAAGTACTGCCCCAAAAGATGAAGAAACAGATGTTCTTACCTTAGCCGGAAGTTTGAACGACAAAAATATTGAAGTTATAGTGGATACGGCATCAGTTAAAAATATTGTAGATAGTAAATTTGTAAATAGAGATAAAATAAAACATTGCAACAATATGCCTTTTATTAAAGTAGCAAACAGCTCATTGATAAGAATTTTGGGATTTACAGAAATAAATGTGTGTTTTATTGATTATACCTTTTCCTTAGAAGCAATGGTGTTGGAAAACCTACCATAACCATTATTATTAGGTTTAGAATTTTTAAAGTCTCACGAAGCAACAATCAACCTTAAATCAAACAGTTTAACCCTGATAACGAAAAACCATAAAGTTATAGAGTTACCATTGAACCAGAAAGTTGTAAATAATGCGGAAGAAACGATAAATGTCTTGGGTAGTAATGTAAATAATTCAGAAGAAATGCCAAATATAAGTAATAATGTAAATAATTTAGAAGAAGTAACAGATATGGGTAGTAATGTCGTTAATGTAAATAGTAATAGTAGCATAGACAGTTTAATGGAAGAATTTAGCGAAATTAACCTTGAAAACGAAATTACGGAAAATATTAAAATTACTCTGTGCAATGACATTTCAATTAAAAAAGACGTAGTTAAATGTGAAATTAAATTAAAAAATAATGGTGACAAAAAAATAACTTATGTTCCGAACTATGAA
Organism: Polydrusus tereticollis; assembly: GCA_963920685.1. Taxonomy (NCBI): domain Eukaryota; kingdom Metazoa; phylum Arthropoda; class Insecta; order Coleoptera; family Curculionidae; genus Polydrusus; species Polydrusus tereticollis. The sequence goes on along the minus strand of OY987330.1, from coordinate 106,849,960 downwards.
TTTTTGCTAAAAAACGGACTAGAAATTAATAAAATTTATAGTGAAAACTCATCTTTTTATGCAGAACTGCAAAATTATAGGCGCAATGCAAATAAACTTTTCGCTGGCACGTGTATCGCGCATAAATTAGAAAATGAACATTTAATTAATGATAGTGACATTAAACATTTCGAAACGATATTGACTTTAGAAACCGAAAACTTGAATAAAACATACAATGTGAATAAAAATTTAAGTGAAAATGACTTTCAATGTGTGAGCAGTTTAGTGTATGATTTCGAAGATATTTTTGCTTGGAGTATGAATGACCTTGGAAGAACACATTTGGTGAAGCATCGTATAGATACAACAGACGACGTTCCAGTAGTTTCCAGGCCATACAGGGTGTCACACAAGGAAAGAAAAATAATCAATGACCAAGTAGAAGAAATGTTGACAAATGAAATTATAAGAAAGTCCTTAAGTCCTTATTCAAGTCCAGTAGTTCCAGTACCTAAAAAGGATGGAGATATGAGATTTTGCGTAAATTATAAGAAATTAAACGCAAAAACTGTCAAAAATGTGTATCCTCTACCAGTGATAGATGACATTTTGACATATTTGGGAGAAGCACAATATTTTTCGACATTAGATATGTTTTCTGGGTACTGGCAAGTGGAAATTGAAGAAAAAGATAAGCATAAAACAGCCTTCGTCACAACAGATGGGTTATTCGAGTTTAATCGACTGAGTTTTGGACTAACAACAGCGCCAAGTACTTTTCAACAACTAGCTGATGCAATTTTAGGGCATTTGAAGTGGAATGGAGCGATGACATACCTAGATGATATCTTAGTATATCGAAGGAATTTGGAAGAACACAATAAAAACCTTAAAAAAGTTCTGTTAAAACTGAAAGCTACAGGCCTTAAACTAAAACCATCTAAGTGCCAATTTGCTTATAAACAAATAACAGTGCTTGGTCACACTATCAGTGATCAAGGTATTTTTCCAGATTCTTCTAAATTGGAAGCAGTGGAAAAATTTGCAACCCCCATAAGCAAAAAATCACTTCAAAGTTTCCTTGGCCTTGCAAACTATTATAGGAAATTCGTAGAAAAATTCAGTGTGATTGCTAGACCGTCAAGAAAGGAAAACCATTTTTATGGAAATCTGACCAAGAAAATGCTTTTCAGACAATCAAACAAAAGTTAATTTCACCACCAGTCTTGACACACTACCTGCCAGAAGCAGAAAAGAACTTCACGTCGATGCATCAGACTTTGGAATCTCAGCGATACTACTACAGAAAGTACAAGAGGAAATGCACCCAGTTTGTTACATTTCCAGGACGCTTACCAAAGCAGAACGAAACTATGGTGTAGGAGAAAAAGAAGGTCTCGCTATAGTATGGAGTTTGACGTATCTTAGAAGCTACATTTGGGGTCAACATGTGAAAATTTTTTCAGATCATCTACCACTATGCTATTTACAGAGTATAAAAAACGTTACAGGAAGATTAGCTAGATGGAGTTGTAAGTTACAAGAATTTGACTATGAAATAATTCATAAGACTGGAAAATGCAACCAAGATGCCGACTGTCTCTCTCGACAACCATGCTTTGAAGCTACAAGCACAGACGAAGATACCGCTAATGAGATACCTACATTTTTGTTACCTTTAGTGGATATCACAGAATTTCAAGAAGAGGATCCAGTAGTGTCAGATTTGTTACAGGCAGTCCAAAATCAAAATTATGGTAATTCACATCTTCAACGCCGTGCTAAGCACTTCAAAGTCATAGATGGAGTATTATACAGAAAATCAGTGGTGCCACACGAAACGGACAAATTAGTAATTCCACAGGGACTGAAAGCTCAACTAATGAACCAGCTACATTGCGAGCCTTTATCAGGACATTTAGGATTTGCTAGAACGTATGACAGGGTAAACAAACGTTATTATTGGGACAAAATGCATATAGACATCAAAAAATTCATCAGGGGATGTCCAGACTGTCAAATAAGGAAAGGTCCAAATAATGAAAAACCACCAGGTGACCTACAACCCATAAAAATAGACGATTTGCAACCCTTCGAAATGATAGGAATCGACATATTGGGGCCACTAACAAAGACAAAAGAGCAAAATAATAATATAGTAGTTTGCACAGACTATGTAACACGATTTGCGATAACGAAAGCCATGCCAAGTTCAAAAGCTGAGGAAATAGCTGCATTTTTAGTGGACTATGTCATAAGTATACATGGTGTGCCAAGAAAAATATTGAGCGATAGAGGTCAGGTATTCAGATCAGAAATGGTGAGACAAATGGTACAAAACATGGGAGCAGAAAACATATATACAACGTCGTATCATCCACAAACAAATGGTTTAACAGAACGTTTCAATCGAACATTAGCAGACATGCTCAGTTTATATGTATCAACAGCACAGGACGACTGGGATAAATATTTACCACTAGTCACATTTGCATATAATACCAGTAAGCAAGATACCACACAGTTTTCGCCATTTTACTTAGTTTTTGGTAGAAATCCAAACCTTATTCCTGACGCAATGTTTTTGAAGTCAACAACTTTGGTACTTCCAAATCCGAATATAGCAGCACACAGGGAACAAGCGAAGAGGAATATTGCACAAAAACAAATTAAGGACAAAACCAGATATGACGATAAACACAAGGAGGTGACGTTTGAAACAGGAAATAAAGTGAAATTGAGGGTGTTCATAAGAAAAAAGGGAAAAAGTGACAAGTTACAATGCAAGTATCATGGTCCATTTGTCATTGTCGAGAAAGTTTCACCAGTCAATTATATAATTCAGAGAGGAGAGGGAGCAAGAGCAAAGCAAGAAATAGTTCATGTCAGCAGATTAGCCCCATATTATGAACCATATAGTTTTTCCAATTAGCTAGAACAATGCATAAAATATATTTTAATTAATTTTGTTGTATACCACTATCAAAATGCAGTAGTAAATAAGGGTTATTTTTTTTTTCTTGTTGTTTTCCCAAAAGAAAAAAAATGAAAAAAGTATAAGGTAATAGTCAAGGTAAAAAAGAGGAAAATTAAGTGTGTTTGTTTCGAAGTTAGAAAAAAATATTAGGGATCGTGAGCAGCTGCACGAGGCTCTGAAACAGTTGGGTTTTGCTTGAACGCATGTCTGATCAACTTGTAAAATTCTGGTAATTTTTAACTGTCGTGTCGCGTCTTATATGTAATTTTTTTGTTTAGAAAAGAAAAAGAGGGTAAAAGTAAACCGGAGGACTAAAGTAATAGGAAATGTAATTTTTCATTTTGGGGATAATTTCCAGTAAGGGAGGGGGAAAACTGGAGAAAATAGTGAGGTAAAAGTTTAAAGTTTATAAAATTAGCGTGGTTGGAAGACGCATTGTTCGGGGAAAATGGTTCGATCAAGGTTAAGCGGTGGCTAATTGCCAATGTAGAGGGCAAGCTGAATTTTCGTTGCTCTATGTATATAGTGTGTTGGTCCTACATGTTTGTCTTGTGTCGGTAAGTGTCTAATCCTTGTTTTTTTTCTTTTCATGTTTAATGTCGACGATGGGCGAGGTTTGGCAGCAGGCAGCCGGAGGTGTGAGGTCCCCAAGGACAGCAGGTGCCAGGAGCTGTCACCCCAGGCGAGGCGAAAACCTCATGTCCCCATGTCGGAGACCTGACGTCAGCAGGACGGGGCAGGAGAAAAGGGAAGAACAGGAACGAGGACGAATACAAAGAAAGAAAACAGAAAGACAATTTTTTTTTAGGAATTTAAGAGCAGCTTATATTGTAAATTTTTGTTTCTTGGATTCACCCCAGAGTTTTTTTTATTGTTAAATAGTGTATATATAGGTTTAGGGTACTTTAGAAAGTGTTTGAGACAAAAACCCTTCAGGTTTTTGTTTTCCGTGGGGGAGGGGGGTTAAGTGTCACGAAGGGTTAATTTATCTATCACTCGCTTCTGGACTGTTGTCGCCTGGTCGCCCTGTATATCGTTTCACGGCAGGATCCGTGAGTGGGGGAGACCAGCGCGAGGACGGGCTAGAGGCGAGAGGAGATCATCACCTAGCTCGCTGCGAAGTGGTGCGGTCGAACCAGACGAAGACGCTGGCCGCCGAGACGCCCCCACGAACGCCGTGACCCTTTCGCCCGTCCTGGGAAGTTCTAGAATAATAATTAAAGGTAGGTCTGGGTTGTATTAATTGTAAAGGGTAATATTTGTATTAATAAATAGCTGCAATCATTATGATGACCGCCTTTTAATCAAGGATCCCGGTGCCCTCGTGACAGTATGTCCAACACAGCACATTTTTAAACTGTAAAATTGTATCTTGTTGATCGGTAATAATTAAGAAAGTCGAGTATTCAAAATCTAACCTATAAATCACAGTAAATTATGTTCTACCTCTTCTTCGCAGTTTTTCTAGCTTTTTAAGTGTTTGCATAGTTCAAGAAACATTAAAGAATATTAATTAAAATTAATTTTGTTATTTATTTCATTTTTGTTGCAAAATTAAGTTGACTTACGACATTTTGCATTCTTATTTTGACTAGTTTGTGATAGAAGACGTTTTGCTTTTAACTTTCTGGCAAACTCAACTGATCAAAATAAATTAAGGATGTGTTGAATATTTAGGGAAAATTAATCCCTCGAAACATTAATGATACTGACTTATTTTGGACGAACGTATAAAACTAGTCAAAAGATTTTGTCGATTGAAGAACAATATTATCCTTAATTTATTTTAATCGGCTTATATTCCGTAGACAGGGTGGCAACTATTTAATTGATTACTATTGGTATCTGGTAAACGATAATTTCTACGAAGTTGATTGGATTAGAGAAAATTTACTTTTAAAAATCTTTTAAGGTCCAGTAGCTGCGTTGCCGAATTTGTTTTGATTCATGAGACATAGTATGAATTGTTAAAAACGTCTAACATTAATTTCTTTAATATTCCAAAAGGTTTTAAATTTAAAAACATTATTTAAATATTAACTTCGTATTTTTGCTTTTCTATAAAATTGCGTGAATTTTACACGTTTTTAACATCTCATGAATCAAAAACAATTCGGCAACGCTGTTACTGGATCTTAAAAGAACTTTAAAAGTTACTAACATTATTCTCTAATTCAATCAAATTCGTAGAAATTACCGTTTACCAGATACCATTAATGGTCAGTTATAAACCTTGTATTACTATGCATTATTAATTATGTTATTTCCGCTTTAAGAATGAGCAGAGCAAGCAAGATGGTTCAAATGGTTCTTGGTTTGAGTTCACCTGGATCTCACCAGCCAATTATAAATCAATTGTTGCAGATCGGTAAGTTATTTAAGTCTAGTATAGTTGAGGGGCTGAATTAACAATTATTTATTCCATTTCACAGGATTTGAAAAAACTACAGTGCTAGAGCCCGATAATCCGAGACTGGAGCTGAAGACCACAGAGCCAGAACTAGAGATGATAGAATCAGAGCTGAATTTTAGAAAATCGGGACTGGAAATGAAGATCGCAGAAGCGGAGCTAGACATGACTCAACAACAAGTGGAAATGGAGACGGATATTGCAGGAACGGGACTAGATCTGGAGATTGCAGGAACGGAGTTAGAGATGGCGGAACAGGAGCAGTCAGAAGACGAGCCTTTTCAAGACTCCGGCTCTGAATACAGGCCTTCGTCATCTTTAGATGCTGAACCAGAATTACGTTTTGGTGACGGAAAGAAAAATCCTCGAAAAAGCAAAGGGCAAGCGGATCCTACCCAATGGAAACGACGTAAAAGTTATATCGAGAGGCTGCATGGGAGCGCTTATACCGGATTTAAGATGCTCGCTTCTGGGAAAAGCCAACAAATCGCTAAAAGAGAAGAGCGAAAATTATCATCACGATGTAACGGGCATAATATATGAAAAAAGGCCCACAACAACATTTTCAGTGCACCAGTGTATCCGATGAAGACCGAAAACTAATTTTGACAACATTTTGGAAACTAAATTCATGAGTCAAAAAAGGTTTTTATCTCTGGGCTGGTGGAGGTTTTAGGTCCGAAACACAGGAGCCAACATATTGAACCTGCAGAATCTGGAAAAAAAAATGGGTTTCAATATAATTTAATCTGCATGACAGAAGCTCACAAGGTGAAACGTCATGTGTGCAAATCAATGTTTCTTGGTACTGTAACGGTGGAATGGAAAAAGAAATGGGCTTGCTTTCCGGTATTGTTTGCATCTAATAATTTATTTAAACTAAAAATTTCATTGCAAACCGCAGACGCTAAACTACTTAATTATTGGTAATATGCAGGCGGTAGATCGGTGGAAAATCGGTAAGTTCGGTCGGTATTCAATTAAGCAACTTCTCGGGCGTTCTGCGGGCGGCTTTCGGATAGAATCGCTCTTTTTGGATTAAAGTATAAAAAGAGAAAATACTATGCCATCGGATAACCTTTAAACAGTGGAGAAGGGTTCGATATTAGTGCATTTATAATTACCTATGTCAGAAAGTCTCGGGAAAGCAAACAAGTTAAATAACTAACATAAATGGTTTATTTTTCAATAAACATTTTGAATACAGCCTCTCTAGCCAAAAATAAAATGAAATCATATTACCGTAGTCTAAGTTAATATTTACCAACGTATGACACGAAAATTACATTTTCTTCGGGATAATCCGCCGTTTTCATCATGGCGTCGTCCTGGTCGATCTACGCAGGTAAAGTTGGTGAAATGTAAAAAAAAAATGGCGGGTTGACAATTCGGTATTCAAAGCGTGTATATGCAAAGCGGTTTCTAGGATTTTTGCGCCCGGGTGTACGGAAAACAAGACAGAAAAAGGGGGCAGGATAATATAAGCATTCAGTTTACATGTGCACAGAGGGGTAATGGCAAACAATGTCTAATCGTGCAATAAAGCAATAAAAGCAAAACTCAAGTGTCCCTCTTTTTGTGGGAGCAATACAAGTAAAGCAAGCATAAATATTCAGCGGTCACAGTTCCTCTCAATATTTCCCAGGATGTATTAATTAGTATTAATTATCGATTTAATTTTCAGTTACTCGGAACTTGTCGGTCTGTTCCTGCATTTTTAGTATTACGGAAAATCGATAAAATTAGTTAAAATCGCATTTCGGTTTTAAATAGACAGCGGCATTCCGGATAAGTAGATACAATGCGGATAATCAAAAGTTACAATAGGCCCGGAATGCGGTGGTGATACGGTTGATAACGGTCCATTTTTAAATGTTAATACATCCTTGAGAGTAGTTGAGTTAAATACTAAATTGAAAAGATAATAGAAATAATTATCACTGACTTACCCCTGTGCAGTCTTATTATCAACCAATCGGTTTCGGTATACACTTATATATTTATCACTTCGCTGGTCAGGGAAATAAGAGGCCGTTTTGGCGATAAATTTTTAGTTTTATGTTCTCGTGAATCCCACCATCGTCCTGGTCATGACGGAGTTTTTCGATTTCGACGCGCGTTTCCTGGTTTTGGTATGTACGGTACTATGGATTCAAATATCGCGGTACTTTATCTCGGTCAACTCATTACGCGTAATGAGTCTAGGCTTTTGCTAATTAATTTACGGGTCGCTTTCGGTGACTGGTCTATCCGATCGTAAGAAAACTATTTAATTTATCGGTTACGAAAAAGATTCAGGACGAACGATTGAAAATTAACGGAAATATTTAATTACGAATAATTAGTCGGTAAAACCTTAGTAACTTCGTTACACATCCTCATTACTTTCTAAAAAAAAAGAAAATTTATTTTTCTTTTTTTTTCTTTCTTCTTAGTCGAATAAAAAAAATTATATAAAAAAATTCTTCCTAAAATTAAATAACATTCTATCCTCTATGGCAGAGTAAAGTAAGCATTAAAGTAAGAACAAAAACCTTATTATTTAACGTATATTCTAAATATTCTAACAGGAACATTTTGAAAATTCAGATTTTTGTTTGATAATTATGAACGATTTACAAGAATCACTTTTAAAACAATTTGGTGGAAACACTTTAGCAATCGATAGCACTCATGGCCTTAACAATTATGATTTTGAATTAACAACTCTTATGATTGTGGATGAGTTTAATGAGGGTTTTCCTGTTGCTTTTATGTTTCCCAATAAAAAAAGACATTTTTATTAATAACATATTCTTTAGCCTGATAAAACAAAAAGTTGGTATAATCAAATCAAATACATTTATGTCAGATATAACAGGCACATTCTATAATGGCTGCATTTAATTTATGAGTGTATCTAATCATCATCTATATTGTTCATGGCACATAGATCGTGCTTGGCGTACAAATTTGGGTAAAATTTCAAATAAAGAGAAAAGGGTTTGGGTTTACAAAACTTTGAAATGTTTACAAAGAAATACAGACTTTAACAATGCTGATGCATTTTGTGAACAATTACAAGTTGCCATTAATAATATGTTTGATAATGTTGATACTAAAATATTTGAAGAATATTTTCTGAAAAATTACTCCAATAATTATGAAAAGTGGGCCTATTATTTCCGTCGTCAAGGCTGCGGAATCAACACCAACATGCGGCTAGAAAGCATGCATAAGGTTATTAAGTATTTTTACTTAAGTGGAAAATGTGTGAAAAGACTGAATAAAGGGTTGCATGCAACGCTTAGATATTTAAGAGATCAAACTGTAGATCGTTTAATAAAATACACCAAAGGCAAACGAACTTGCAAGAGCCATGAAAATTTTAAATCTTATAGATTAGCAGTTTGTTCTAGCTTCGACATTAGTGCACAGAGTCCTGAAAAATAGGATGTAAGTAACAATGGATATGTTGTAAAAAAAAACGTCATTAGAAAAATGTTGTAATTGCATTTGTCAATTTTGTGATATATGTGTTCATCAATTTAGTTGTACATGTCCAAATTACTTTATTGACACTGTTATTTGTAAACATATCCATTTTGTAGTTTTACAAAAGCCTGTATATAAAAATGGAAATATTTCATCTTCATTACATTCTAATAATTCGTTGGTGGAGGAGGTAGAGGAAGTTGGTGCAGTTAATGAGTGTTTGGGATTTTTGGAGCTAACAGTCGAAATGTAAATAGATGTGATCGAAAGGATAAAATTTTAAAAGAAATATCCAATTTACAAATATTAGTGCAAAATTCTGATTTAGATCCTGTAAGTGATAGTGTCTTTCAGCAAATAATAGGTAACATACAGACAGCCAAAAATTTACTCCAATTGCCTTCAACTTCCAAACAAATAGTAATGGAAAGTTTTAAGGATATAAAAGAATTGCCTGCTCATCAAAATATCATTCCACAAAACCGATTCTTTTCTACTAAAAAAAAGAAAAAGAAGGCAAAAGAGGCAATCAAAAATCCAAATAAGGATGAAAACAAAGACATTTTGGCTATTTTAAATGGAATAAATATGCCACATATATCAACAAACTCTACTTTTGATCACAACTATAATACAATGTAAGGGTTGATGTTTTTATGTAGTTGCTACTGATTTAGGTTTTAGTTAAGGCATAGGTAATTACTTATACTCAATAAAGTCTTTCTACTACTTACTTCCATAAACTACTTAGTAAAAATTCACCTTATTTTTTTTTTTTAGGTACTCAGATCGGTATTAGGTAAGTATACTATATTTCTTATCTAGGAGGAAAAATTATTGTTTCCTCCGTATTAACGTAGTTATGCTATTTAAGTAATACATTATTTTAGTAGGTATATAGGTATATAATTTACACTTGTAAAATATCAGTTTTTAACTTTTATTAAATATATAATATACAGTATATTTGTTGGCCATGGATGGCGTAGACAAAAAACTGGACCAAAAAGTGAGATACAAAAAAGTCTTTATTAATAAATTATTTTGCTTGCTTAAAAAATTGTTTTTTTTTTTGTAATGGCATATTCAAAACAGTCAAAAACGTAAAATTTGGCGAAGAGTAAATTTGCTAGCTTATAAAGTTTTAATGCAAATGCTGTGACAGTTCAATTTTGTCACTAATAAATTATTAGAACGGGCTTAATCATAGAACCTTATATCCACAAATCACCGAAATAAATTTTCGGTGATTTGTGCTTATATCGTCGTGGATATGGCAAAAGGACTTATGTCACAAAACGTCAGATATACTAATGGACGGACTTGACATCTTGGATGGGCCTACCTGAAAAGCAAACAAAGTCGGATAGTACCTGATCATGCTACCCGGTTGACCCTCGGTTTCGGGGGTCTGACTAGGTAGAGTGCGCAGCTTTCAGGTCCTTAATATGGACCCGAAGGAAGATTTTGCCAATACCCCTCTTAAGATCGTAGACTACCGGTGAATGCACTTTTATTATCTTATGTGGCCCAGGAATACTTGGGTGCTAGTTTGGCGTTAAAATGTTTCACGGCGGAAGACAAGTGGTGCAACCTCTAACATATAGGGCGATATCGCGGAACATGCCTGGCCAATAGTATCGTTGAACGATGCGTGCCGTGGTTTTAGCGATTCCAAGGTGGCCAGCGGTCGGTAGGTCATGGTTTTCTTGTAAAACTGTGTGTCGGGCGGGCTTTGGAACACACAGCTTCCAGGGATCAGCCATATCCGGCTCGGTCATATCTGAGGAATCCCAGAAATGACGGTATAGAGTATTATCCCGGACACAATAATCAGGGTAGGTTTTCGGGTTGTTTTCCACTTCGGATTTCTTATTAGTATACCAGGAGCATTCGGGCTCGTTCCAGAGCGTATTTAGCGGTTCTAGGTCGTCTTTCTGGCTAGTACTGGGTAACGGGTCACGGGACAAGGCGTCAGCTACTTTATTCAGGACTCCCTTGCGGTATTTAATTTTAAAATCATATTGCTGTAGAAAAATACTCCATCGGGCAAGTCTTCCACTCGGACTTTTAGGGGATTTTGCCAGTGGAGGGATTGGTGGTCTGTTAAGACTGTAAATCGGTATCCCTCCAGGTACGGGCGCATCATTTCAATACCCCAAACTATGGCTAAACACTCTTTTCCGGTGACGGAATATTTTTTTTCTGAAGCCGTCAAACTACGGCTGGTGTGTGCGATCACGTGATCACCATCTTGGTCGTGCTGGATCAGCGCAGCACCCAAACCTTGATCACTGGCATCGGTTTGAAATACGAACGGTTGGGACTGGTAGTAGGTCCGCTGTTGGATATGGCTGGGCTGCTGCTGAACAGCATACGTAGAAATGTCCAGTAACTTTGCCTCTACGTCTGAAACTGCGTTGAACACACGGTTTCTTACAGTGTGCTGATATGAGGGTGGCATTCTTTTGGTTGATTGGTACATTGATATAAAGAAGTGAAATAGGGGATCATTTTCTGTAGGTTTTGAATCCCGTAACATATTTCTTCTCTCTTCCGTTCTTGCTTGAGCTCTCTCTTCACGTTGGAGTTGCATTTGATGTCGGGGTTGCAGCTCGTATCGAAGGCAAGGTTTTTAGAAGTTCCTGCGGTTGGGTTTCATCCTCTATAGTTTTATCTTGCTGCTGCATGTTCCCTTCTTTTACAATTTCATTGTCTACCTCTGCAGATATTACATTTTGTTCATAATATTGGATTAGGTTTTCATCTTCATCGTCTTCTCGGAGGTTTCCTTCTCTCGATTTATTGGCCATGTAAGGCTGCAGGAAACCCATCTGTTTCTAAAACTTCCATTCTATGATAGATCCCGCCGATACGCCACTTTTGAAACATTTTTGTTGCCTCCTAATCGCATCTCTCAATGAATGTCTTAGTTTTTCCCACAACGCCTTGACTTCAGTTCCTGCAAAAATGATTTCATTTAAGGCCCTATTAATATAACTCTCTTAAAATTCTGTTAATATATTTTACTAACCTTTGTAAGATTTAAGAAAATAAATAGGTATACATTTATAATTTTTCGAAATCGAAAGATTTTCCTCAAACAAATAGACGTCTTCAATAGATTTCATTTTGTTGCAGGTACTTGGCCACAGGAAACAGCTACAGAAGTACTGCATACAGCTACAGAATGGGTGACCGTACGGTATCTAACATTGTGCGCGAAGTATCCCAAGCATTTTGGAAACTGATGCAACCGATATACTTGCCGCAGCCATCAGAAGAAGAGTTGAAATCAGTTGCAGATGGTATTGAAACAAAATGGCAATTCCCACATTGCATTGGATCTATTGACGGTAAACATGTGGTGATAAAAAAACCTGGAACAAGTGGATCCTCCTTTTTAACTATAAACATACTTTCTCCATTGTGCTATTGGCTATCGTCGACTCAAATTATAAATTCATCTCTATTGATGTAGGATCACAAGGAAGATTTAGTGATGGAAACGTTTTCAGTACGAGCGTTGCGGCAAAGAAAGTATTGAAGCAGACTTTACAACTTCCAACACTTACTGTACTGCCTCCACTTGTGGACCCAATACCATATGTGCTTGTAGGAGATAAGGCGTTCCCATTATCTGAGAATTTGATGCGACTTTATCCTAAACGAAGTGTTATTAATAATTACGAAAATAAAGTCTTTAATTACAGACTATCGCGAGCGCGACAAACGGTTGAATGCGCTTTCGGTATACTTGCCTTGCGATTCAGAGTTTTCCGAACACCCTTTGAGATTAAAGTAGAAAGTGTCATTGATGTCAAGTCAGCTTGTTTATTGCACAATTACTTAAGGAAATATTCAGTACCTCAAAGTGAAGACGACCAAACAGAAGAAATGTCGCAGGATCATCTGCGCCCATTACAATCAGTCAATACTCGATGTTCACAGAAAGCTTTTGCGATTCGAGAGAATTTTATTAACTATTTTAATTCTACAGGAGCGGTACCTTGGCAGAAGGAAAGTGTTGCTAGAGGGAAATACAATGTAAAATAAATAAATAAACTTACCAGTTTTTATACCGACTTCTTTAGCAATTTCCTCCCACTTTTCAATTTTTAGTCTGCATGTAGTCTGCATGACTTGTATCGTACAAAACTTATCGAATCCGCACGGCTTCTATTCCTCCATTTTTAAACCTCTCACCGTGATTTTAGGAGAAAACTGCGGCGCAAGCACTGCGTTCCGCAGGATCACCTTGAGCCAAAACTGCGTCACGTCACGCTGCGAAGAACTATGCGCAATACCATTTATTTTCAAGGTTTACAAAATCTCGCCGTGAGTCACGCTGCTTCACCTCACCAAGCTGCGCCTTATTTTGCGACTGGCCTTATTGGCAACGTTGGAGTATGTCTGCCAGCTGCCTGCATGTCTAGCTTCTCTCTCGATCACGACGCTAGACCGCCGCGAGCGTGAGGACTGTCAAATTTCAGCAATTTTTATTGGTTGAAACAAAGCAAGCGGTTGATGATCTACTGGCCAATTTTCCGCCTTTTCCATAAATTCAAAATTGATGTGTTTCGTGTGTATAATTTATTCTCTGGTTGGTAAGTACCTATATAGATATAATACTCCTACCATATCATAATAATTGTGGTAATAACTAATCTTTTTCGATAAGAATCCTGAAATGAGCAGATTAAAAAAGCTAGGTTAGTTCAGTGAAAACGGTGCTCTTAGTTCCAAAACTTAAGTTAAATTTCGATTTCTGCAAACTTGACCGAGAAAATCTGGTCGTAAGTCTAGTTATCTGTACCTATCCAAATTAGCAGACTTTAGGATTTCCAATTTATTATTTATTATAAGCACTGGATTAGTAAAACTTTAAATGTTAATTATGGAAAGTACGTCAAGCAAATTGGATACAATTATGTTCTTTTTAGGTACTTAAACGATAAGTTCCATTATGTCATATGCAGTTATAGAATTATCTGACAGTGGGGGGGGGGGGGGCTTGCTGTGGTTGATTCCGATTGGTTAACTCCTAGAAAATGTGAAGTCTTCTGGCCTCCTTATAAGGACCGAGGAACCCTTTTCAAAGCCTTGAAAGCACATGAACAACGTGAGGAATCATGGAAAGTGTATTCTGTTGCTCGTGTCTTTTTTGAAACAGGTTTGGCAGGAAACTATTTTGTTGTTGATTTAACTTTTCGATTACTTTTTGCCTCTTGCCTGGGGCTCTCGGAGTAGGAGGGGGCTATTGCTCCATCACTCTCTGTATTGACACCTATTGTTTGAATATGTTTTATAGGGTGTCTACATATTTTCAGATGATCTAGACAGTGCTTTAGACAAACAAAAACAAGCTGAGTTTACTTCCAACTTGGACACAGAAGAAGAGGAAGACGAATAACAATTTGGTAAAATAAGAATAATTGTTACGAAAAGATTATATTCTAGTGACGATGAGAAAGATGATGGACGCCCTAATACACATTTTGTCATAAAACGTCCTCCACCAATTAAATCGAGCGTTTAAAAAAAAAAGAAAGGTTCAGGCAGCTTGCAAGGTAGATATCGCTTTCTGTATACAGATAGGTAATAATTGGTTATTTAATTTAACTGATAGTAAGTGTAACACTTAGAAAATTTTCGTGATAGGCGTTGGAAGTTTAGGAATATCGTTTAATAAATATAAACTTTTAGATATTCTGTCATTACATCCCAGTCCTACAGAAACTGCAAGTTTAAACAAACTGACATCTGTGTTTCATACAGCAACCGGATATGCTCCAAGTCTTTCTAGTGAAACTTCAGGTACATTTTTTTCCCCTAAATTGGGTGCAGTTCCTTCAAATCTAGTTTAGTTGATGTTTAGGTTTTCAAGTAGGTATTTCTTTTTAATTTAATTAAGGGATATACTGCTTTAGTTTTGTGTCTATAATGTCAGATAACTATTTGTCGAGTGGTATTTATTAAATAAAAACTTTTAGGGGGCCCTTCCCAGTGTACCAAGGTTACAATATCTACAACTGACAATAACTGTATACCTTTTAATGTTCCTGCGCAAGTTCAGACACCAATACTCACAACTTCAACCATTCCTTCTTTAAATAAAGGTAATTTAAATTTCTTGTTTTTTTCCGGCATAAACTGTAATTTATTTTATGTTTAGGTTTTGAATTATTGCTTCAACACATTATATGCCGGAAAGAGCAAAATTATTGGAAATCCCTTGGATATTCTTGAATTTACGTGTTCGGCAGGTCTACTCTGAAAGAAAATCTTCTTAAATTTGAGCAAGATGAATTAGAAGCAGAAGGTGGAGTAAAAAATCTGGTTAGTTTGTCCTACACTTTTATTAATATTTTGTCTCTTTTTCAGAGCAATCAGGCTATCGCAGATTGTAAAATTAGCCTGACCGATATAACACTTACAATTGATGTGTAGCTCTGTTTTGATTTTAAAAATGTTTTTTTTGCAGACTGATTTTTGCTCCATGTTGAGAGGAGATGATATAACTGGAAGGACATACAGAATTTTGAAGGAGCTTATTTCCGATAAGCTGGCATCCAAATTCAGCTTTTATGGAAAAAGAGCAAACAAGAAGATATTTGCTGACTTAAAATTAAAGCGGGGTCATAGTAGGTAAGCAAGTCTAATTTTTTATATTTTGAGAGTGATATTGAATCTGACTTGCCGTCTTGCCATAAAATAGTGACTCCTCATTACACTCCTCTTACTTAAGGACCAGGTTTTGATTTTTAAATAGGACACCCTTGATATTTTTAGTTATTTGGCCTCGGCTTGATGCCTTCAATGTTATGATACCTTATTTAAGTAAGGCACTTTCAACTTATTTTCTTTTTTAACCAGGGTTCGCAGATATATATCAAGTGATATATATCATGATATATATGGGTCATTCTATTTAAACCGGGATATTCATGGTCCCCGTTAAATATCCCAATAATCTGAAATAATTTCTGTAAACAAAGTGTAGTAACAATAGGTACTTTTTAAGGTCTTTATGTTTTTAAATCATAGAATTCATAATTTTTTTGAAATACTTTAGTATTTCAGCTTCAAACCGTAAATTTCTCAGCTCCGTGTCATCTCCCCCGCCATTATTTACGTGCTTTATTGTGAAATGCTGTATAATTCGAACCAACTTTGTCAATATTTTTTGATCAACTTAACAACAAAGGCAAGATCAATACTCATACAAGGAATTTTTAAAACAATATTAAAACAGCGTTAATATTTTACTAAAACTCGATGTCCCCAATATTTTTATCAGCTCCGTGAATATGCTCTTTATCTTCTATGAAATCCGATAGAGGGCACTGCGGGACTATATCGTACGAGTTTGGAGATTCAGCCGACAGTTGCTTCTAGCACGTGTACGACAGAAGCCATGTGTTTATTCGTTATAAGAGTTTTGTGGCAGTGTTTCTAAGATGGCGGTAAGTTCGTTATCCATTTTTCTCTTCTCCGTGAATCTACTTTTTTGGCTTATTTTTTATTATATTGTAACTGTTTTTACACGTAATTTTCCAAACAATGTTCTAAACAATATCTTGAAGTTACAATAGTTTTTAATAATAACTAATCAAAATATCGTGTAAAAAGGTTAAAAATCCTCATCTCCGTGGTCTCAGCTCCGTTACTATACTAATGTAACGGAGCTGAGATTGTATTCACGCAAATGAGAAGTCATGAAAAACGTTTATAATTTTATTAACATATATATTATACTTTTACGTTTTTTTTGTTTGAAGAAATATTTTTTTAAGCGCCTAGGTTTAAGAGTTTTTGTTTAATTTGGAATAAAAATAAGTCATTTTAAGTCTACAAGTGATATTTTATTTAATTAAAAAATATACGAGTGTATTTAACAAATACGGACGCAACGTTTCTGCTGTTTGCTAATAATAATAATAATAATAATAATAATAATAATATTATTAATAATAATAATAATAATAATAATAATAATAATAATAATAATAATAATAATAATAATATTAATAATAATACATAATAATAGGAAAACGTTTACATTATTAAGTGTACTAGTTTACTTATTAAAACTAAATAATATAAATCTCCTAAAAGTTAAAAAAAATATCTGAATTGCCTTATTTTCACACATTTTTATTTGTTCACTAGAAGAATAAGGTAAAAAACGACCAAAAAGAAAAAATCACAAGTAAACTGTCTATAGAAAAAAAGAAAGCTCATAATGAAACAAAGAAAAAATGCATGCGACGTTTAAGGGAGACTATTAAAAATAACCCTGAAAGATATGAAGAAACAAAAAGAAAGGAGAGGGAACGATACTACAGAAGAAAAAAACAAGGAAAAATTAAAAGTATTTCAAAACTAAGTGAACGACAGAAGAGGCGAATAAGGAAAAATTGGCGAATACAAAGTAAAAAATGTTATGATGCAAAAAAATGCGAAAAGCAAAGTGAAATGAGACTACGACAATTGACTCCTCCGTCAACACCAAGAAACTCACCTCATCCTATAGAAATCGATCAGGAAATTATAATACCAATTAAAAACACTCCTACACCAACTGGAAGACAACTGGAGCGTGCGAAGAAAAGAAGAAGAAATAGACAATCGCTAAAGAAAAAAATATTTTCACTTGAAAAAGAATTAAAGAAAGAAAGAGCCAGAAAAATGATGTATAAAAAGAAGCTTCAACGTCTTAAGAAACAAAAAGAAACCACACCGATAAAAAAAGTTAAAGACTTATTACAGGGGCAATTAGTAAATCCGCTTGTTCAAAAAAATTTGTTAGTTGGAGAAATATTAACCTCCCAACTCAAGGAAAATTTTAAAAACCAAAAAAGCTATTTACAAAAAAGAAACTTCGTTGGTCATATTTCTGGCAAAATAGTAAAAAAATACAGGCTCCAAAACTATTTGGGGCGCCTTCTGGGGACAAAACTTTTTACACCAAAAAATAAAATTATGCTTCGACAGTCAAGGTGCATGCAACTTAAGTTACAGGTGCAAACCTTTTATGAAAACGACGAATATAGTCGCATATGTCCTGGAAAAAAAGATACCATAACGTTTAGGAAAATTAAGAAGCAGAAGCGATATTTAAACTATTCCTTACAAAAACTACATGAAATATTTTTAAAAGAATATCGTGCCACTAAAATCAGTTACTCACTTTTTTGTCGACTGCGCCCTTTCTGGATTATATTTGCAAAGGCTGCTAACAGAGAAACATGTCTGTGTGAAATACATGCAAATTTTGAATTTGTTGTTGGCAAGTTAAAATCCCTCAACATAATTAAGGAAAATACTTCCGAATCCATTATAGAAAAGCTTACTTGCTCAAATTCCAAAGATTTTGAGAAATGCCTTATAAGAGAATGTGACTTGTGTAGAAAAGTTGATATTGAATGGAATAATCATGATCAGGAAGAAAAAATTAAATATGAAAAGTGGGTTAAAAAAAAAGAAATTATAATTGTTCGAGGAAAAGAAAAAACATGTTTTAAAAAAGTGAAAGAACAAATTGAAAAAACAAAGGAAGAATTAGTAACTGATTTTAAAACGTCGTTACCAAAATTTGTATCACATACTCGAAACATTATTCATCAATACAGTAAAATAAAGTTAATTAAGCAAAATCTTTCTACTACTGAGGTACTCTTTCATATAGACTTTTCGGAAAATTATTCCTGCAAATATGCGTCAGAAATTCAGTCAGACCATTTTGGAAGTTCTAAGCCTCAGGTAAGCTTACATACTGTGGTGGCATACTATAGATGCCCGCAAACCCTGACGAAAACAAGCACACGCTCATATTGCACAATTTCAAGAAGTTTAAGACATGATCCAGCAAGTATCTGCGCCCATCTAGATTTAGTTATAGATGATATAAAAACAATTATTCCTAACTTGACGTTGGTGCACTTCTTAAGCGATGGTCCTGCCACCCAATATAAAAACAAAACTATGTTTTATCTAATGAGAACATATTTAGTTAATAGACTAGGCGTTGATGCCCTTAGATGGCATTATTTTGAAAGCCACCATGGGAAAGGTGCACCGGATGGAATAGGTGGGTATGTGAAAAGAACTGCGGATGATCAAGTTTCAAAAGGTGAGGACATTTCCAACTATGAAGCTTTGTTCAAGGCGATTAGTGATTTACAAGGAATTAAAGTATTTCCTGTTGATGAATCCAAAATGACTGGGATTGATTTAAGTGTTCCAAGCAATTTGACAGCATTTAAAGGAACCATGCAAATTCATGAAATCACGTGGAACTCGCACAACAGATTTGTAAACTATCGAAAGCTAACATGCCATTCATATAAACCCAGTGAAGTTTGTACTCATTATTCACTTGGACACAACATATTTTCAGATGAAAAGGAAAATAATGAAAGTATCCTTTTACTAACGAATTGACGTGTATCTTGTGGTTTCTTGGGATATTCAATATAATACGTGTTTTCTTTTTACCTAAATCTTAATATTATCTTAGGAAACCCGAGTTTTTTTTCTGAAATTAAACTTGACTTAAGACAATAACATGGTTCAAATGTAACACAACTGATATTTCACTTCTTAACACTTTACCTAGATTTATCCATGAAGCAACAAACTGGAACGAGCAATATGGTCTTCTCACCTACTTCAAATGGTGACTAATTTATTTGATTTGTTTGGAACATAATTTTAATTAACTATTTTCTTATAGATGGAAATACAAATATAAATCAGAGGCTTCGCTATCAAGATGTTTATTCTGACAGCGATGAAGACGATCTTTCTTTAAGCAACTTGGTTAAAAACTCCCATTCCCTTAACATGCATGATTTTGTTGTAGTTCAGTTATTAACAAAAAAAAAATGTTATATAGCCGAAGTATTGTCAGTACTAAGCCCAAACGAATATCTCGTGAAATTTTTAAGAAAGTCCGTGACCGGAAATTATTTTACATTTCCAGTCATTGATGATACATCCGTCAATAACAATGGTGATATTTCATCTGTTTTAAATTACCCAGTTAAAAATAAACGTGGTCAATATTTCTTTGAGTTACCCAACATTACAAATATAAACTGAAATTTTTTTAATACTCTTACGTATCCCTATACTATGCTTACCTATCTGTTACATTATAAACCTTAGATGCTACCAATATTTAGTATAAGTTGTATTTCTTTGTTCTTACTACTCTGTATTTCTTACTTAAATATAAATGGTTAATAAAATTGTTAGACAATATAACTTTTGTTTAAATGTCTCAGTACCGTTACTACATGTCTCAGATCCGTGAAACACTTTTTTATTTTTTTATCTCTTTTTCTTTAAATAATTGTTTTAATGTATAGCCCTTCACCTTGTATTGATAATAGGAGGTAAGAGAATTTACATAAAAAAAATTAAGTAGATTTACCCATATCACAATATATATCGCGATATTTATTATAAATAAATATCAAAATTTGTGTTATATATCCAAAATATTGAATTTTTTTAATAAAAATAATATAATATATTTTTTGTTAAATCTGGTAACAGTAGCGATGTAAACATGCAACCGGTGAGTCACCGCGATATTCCGGAATTTTATAGAACGTCGATTTAGTTGACTACGAGGTTAACTAAGTAAATGTGTAAGGTGGTAAATTTTCGGCAGGCAAATCATAAATAAAAAAGATAAAATAGTTTTTCTGGTTTTTATAAAAAAATAGTAATATAAATAAAATGCCGCGAGACAAAAATCCGATATGGAAATATCTCCAATGCAAATCGAAAGAAAATAATAGTGGCAAATGGGCAGTTTGCAAAAAGTGTGGTTTAGAGATGCAAGGTATACCCCAAAGAATGACCAAACATGTTCAAAACTGTAACAATAATGAAGAAACCCAGACGGAAAACAGTTCCACCCAAGTCCAAGACACAAATGAAAGAAATGAAGAACAAAAAAATAAAAGTAAGTATTACCTTTAAACCAATACATAATTATTATTAGCTTATTGTTTGCATAATAATTACCCCCTATTTTCGGGTCGTAGAATACATATCTGAAGTCTTTACAACATAAATATTTTTAGGTTCGGTTGTGGAATTTTAATAATAAAATTACTGAACATTTCCATTTTTATTTTTTAATCAAAAGTTAACATCTTTAGAAGCAATTTAAGTCGAGACATTTTTTTCATGGACACTACTTTTTAAGAGAAAACATATTTTAACATATAGAAAAGTTTTGTAAAAATATCTAAAAGACAGGTTAGTTCAGACATACTTGCGGCGTTGTCAAACTTGACGAATTTTCTTTTTACACTTACTAAATCGGTGCTAAATATGTATACTTGTATACATTTTATTATGCTGTTTAATTTTAAAATTAATGTTGGTAATATTTTTAATATCAACTTTTGGGGTTACATTTTATTTTGGTAATAAAATAAATAGTTGGGGAGCCAGCAACAGGTTTTCATGGCCAAATTCCTCAGCTGGTAACTTGTCAAATGCTTCTTAGAGTGATGTTATGAAGCATCGTGATCGTCAGTTGCGGCACCATGGGTGGGTTGGGCAGTGGCAGCCTCCCACCACAATTTTTTTTTAATCATTTCCTTTCGATAAAAAATTAGTTAAAAAATAGTGGATAAAATACTTTTATATATAAAAAAATAGTCAGCTGGTTGTCACTTGGTCAACAAGTCACAAGAAAAGAATAAATATTGTGATTTCGTTTCTTTCAGTTAAAAATTTGTCAGATGATAGTTTGGGTGATATTTTGAATAAATAAAAACGTCAGCCGGCTGTATGTCGATGGAAAGATCGTCAGCTGATGCAGTGAAGGGTATGAAGACTGCCGCTGCCTAACTTAGCCATGACTGACGTTTGCGATGCTTTATGACATCATTTTTAAAAGCATTTCGAGTTATCGGCCGAGAGAAAATGACTGACCTAAATCTGTTCTTGGCTCCTAGACTAAAAGGACTTTGCTTTTTTTTAGGCGCACCATTAGAAACTGACTCGAGTGACTCGCCTGCCAAGAAAAAAAAACAAATTTAGCTCCTGTTACAGCCACTCTTAAAGTTATTAAATACTCTAGTTTAATTGCAACATCCTCCCACTATGCCCAGGAAATTAATTTACAAATAGTAAAGTATTTTTATGCTACAAATACCCCTTTTGTACATGCTGATAGCCTTGAATTTAAAAGAGTGTGCAACATGTTAAGATCCGGATTTAAAATCCGGAAAACTGGCAGATGAGTTATTGGAAGAAGTGCACAACAACGTTATGAAGGAGGACAAAGAGAGGCTACAAAATGCCTATCTGTCTATGCTATTGGACGGTTGGTCCAATGTACACAACGAACCCATCGTATGTTGTTCTGTTACACTGAATATGGGAAATCTTCTTTGGGTAACTTCTGAAAATGCACACACTTCCGAATACCTAAAAACAATACAAAATACAAATACAAATACAAATGTTTTATTCGTGTCAGTATACAAAGTATTTACACAAGTCAATGGGAATAAATATAAAATCTTAGAATTACTTAAGGAGAATATTAAAAGTTCACCTAATCAGACTAATCATAATTTGTTAAAATAAGATAAAAAAAAAATACAACAAATTAAAATAAAGAGGTACATAGATAAGATTAGGTTTACTAACTACAGTTAACAGTAATAAGACATAGGTACAGTTTAAAAGACTTTACAAGTGTATATCAAAATTTAAATAAGAAAAAAAAATTGGGTGGTCTAAGCTAGATCAACACTAAACAAGCAATGATACAATATCTAAAGTCGATCAAACTCATGATTGAGATAATCCTCATAGCTATAGAATGCCTGACTGATTAGAAAACTCTTAACTCTATTCTTAAACTCGATAGCAGGTAGATCTTTGATTGCATCAGGAAGTTTATTAAAAATATGTATTGACAGGCAGCCGGGTCCGTCTCTGCACCTTTCAAGACGTTGGTAGCTAGGAATCAAGTTGCGTCGGTATCGCGTATTATAGTCATGCTGATCTCTATGAGAAGTGTACTGGGTGATGTTATTTTTTATGTAGATAAGACTGTCGTAGATAAAAAGGGAAGGGAGAGTTAGAATCACAAGACTAACAAACGCATCTGCGCAGTCAGCCCTATAGGGCAAGCCGGCCAGTATGCGGACCGCTCTGCGTTGCAGTCGAAAGACTCTTCCTGCCCCGGAACTGTGACCCCACGCAATGATTGCATACGTTATACGGGTGTGACAAAGTGAATAGTAAGCTTGCTGTAGCACCCTCATAGACACGCAGTCGGCCAGATCACGTAATAAAAAGATATTTGATGCCAACCTTGAACAGCATGCATCAGTGTGGGCGTCCCAGCGTAGGTTCGAGTCAAGAAGTACGCCCAGGAACCTAACAGATTGTCCAACAGTCTGATCTGGGGCTGGTCTCGTTGAGAAGATTAGAGATTGAGTTTTGGTTGCATTAAGGATTAGTTGATTATCGGTGAACCAGCGCTCCGCCCTCACCAGTGCTTCCCTAGAACTCTCCAAAGCATCGCACAGCTCTGCCCCAGTACACGAGATTGTAGTATCATCAGCAAAAATGGTATAGTGCGATCCTTGGTCCGCTAGAGGTAGGTCATTTATATAAATTAGAAATAATAGGGGCCCCAAGACAGAACCCTGGGGTACCCCAATGCAAATGTCCCTTTTAGCTGATTCAACCCCAGCCACGCGTACTACCTGATGACGACCTGAAAGGTAACTTTCTAATAAGGATATGCTGTTGTTATCAAAGTTGTAACCCTTTAGCCTTTTAAAGAGAACTTCGTGGGACACACAATCGAAGGCCTTGGTAAGGTCAGAGAAGCTGCTGGAAAGATAGCCACGTGCCTCAAAACTTTCATGATGTGGGAAACAAGATCCAATATCCCCAATGTGGTGTTCAGGTTTTTACGGAATCCAAACTGACAGTCATAAAAAAGGTTATTTATTTCAAAAAAATTTGATATTCTGAGTGCGATGCATTTTTCAAAGATTTTAGAGAAAATTGGTAATAGGGATATGGGTCTATAGTTGGCAATGTCGGATGGATCTCCCTTCTTAAATATGGGGCATACCTGTGCATGCTTAAGTATGTTTGGAAAAACAGACTCCATGATGCAGTGATTAATAGGTTTGGTGAGTGGAATAATGATGAGATTTTTGATGTTTTTTACAAACTCTACTGTCAGCCCAAGAGGATCCTTACTTTTTTTATTTTTGATATTATTTATAACGTCCCTTGTTTCGTTAAAGGTGACTTCAGTCATGACAAAGGGGTTATGATAATAGGTAGGGATGTTTTCTGTTGGATCAGCTATGGGTTGCCCGAGTTGAATCTGACGATTAGAGGCAATACTCACAAAGAAGTCATTAAACTGATTGCATGATATGGATGGCGGAATAACACTCTTTTCTGGGATACCCCTGTGATGGTTTAATATTTTCCACATGGCTTTAGCAGGATTGGAAGAGTTTATTATTAATTTATCGTTGGCATCCCTTCTTGCCGACCTAATTGCTTGTTTATATGATGTTTTGTGAGATTTAATAAGGCTCGCCCTTCAATTCATCACTCGGAAAATGATTGTGGTGTTCATTAAGGAGTTGAGAGTGTATCACGCATTTGCCTAAGATCATCATTAAAGCAGTGAGTTGTGTGGGCCTGTCTAGTTTGTCTACGATAAATCTTTTCAGGAAAAGAACTGTTGAGTGCTTCAGTGATCAGATGCTGTGTGTCCTTGGTCATCAACAAAATCCCATGAAGCACCCTCTACTATATTATAAAGAGATACTCTACCCGACGTTGTAATGGGTCTGCAGGTAGCATTTGCGAATCTGGATGTGGCCTCCAGAGGGGGGGACGGCAGCTCTGCTATCTATCCTAAGTGGTCAGAAAAGCCAGTCTCAAAAAGGCTGGTTTTATGGTCAGTGTCACTAAAAGTCGAAAAAATATTATCCAGGCAGTTAACCTGCCTAGTCGCATCAAAAATTAATTGGTTAAACCCGTATGATTGGAGCATACAGTGGATCTCGACATACTCTCGATCTCCAGTGCCAAAATGGATATTAAAATCACCAGCAATTACAACCCTGTTTCCAGGTCCGCTAATATTAAGTGAATTCTCAAGTACCTCCAAAAAAGTGCCGAAACACCCAGCCAGGGGCCTGTACAAGGAGATGGCATATACTTTGATTTCATTTATAAAACCACAACAGATTTCAATAGAGTTTTCCACAGTCAGGGCACGTATATCAGGGATTATCTTCGTTTGCATTTGATGGCTTACTAGAATAGCACATCCTCCTCCCTTAGAGATAGTTCTGCAAAAGGCAGTAACAGGGTTAAAACCAGTGATTCGTAAAGCTGTGAACTCAGAGTCTGAAAGCCAATGTTCACTTTGGCAAATGATATTAATGTCCTTGTCAAGTAGGAAAGCTTCTAGTTCATTAATTTTGTTTTTTATAGATCGTACATTCAGATGAAACAGTCTTACAAGCTTTGAGCTTGGCTTTGTTGAGTGTTGATGTTCTGCTGAAGTTTGGAATTTGCACCTTGACGGCTCTGGAGGTTCATAAAATGGTTGATGATGGCACCTGTGGGCCAGAATGCTTTGTCCTTTATTTTTCCAGATAGTGAGCTTGGTATTCCCAATTTAAAGAAACTCCTTTGGTTGAGTTTTTTGGTTTTCATTTTGTCGCAGATACATTTTTGGTTGCATCCGTTATCTTTTAAGTATTCGAGGACATCTTCAGGTCTTGTTTCAGGATCAAATCCGGAGACAAATAACCATGTGTATCTTTCTGCAATTTTTAGGTGTGCCGATGGTTCCCCAGTACCTCTTTCTGGAGCTGGGCGTTTGGAATTGGGTATTGGATTTTTAGAGTTACCCATTTCAACAGATTCCCTTGTACCTTCAATTGAGCTTGGTCTCAATCTGGAATCCACTTTTCTTCGTTTGTTTTTACCAATTCGGTTAGAGTTATTTTCTTCTTGTTGGTTAGGTGGGCTAACTTCTTTTCGCATCAGAACATTCGGTACACATGTTGCCGAATTCGCGTCCATGCCAAGATTGTCAAGTGGCTCTTTATGCTTAAAGCCAATCACTGCTTCTTTTTTTTCTTTTTCATCTAACTTCCTGCCATTGCTTTTGGCAGGTTTCCCGCCTTGTTGAAGTAAGTTTAGGTTAGGATTTTCGAAACTTTTCAGCTTTTCCTCTAAATATTCATTTTTCTCTTTAAGGAGTATATTGTTTTCATGCATTACCTGATTTTTACTTTTCAATTCATCAATCAGGGTCTTTTGATACATGATCTCAACATCTTTCTCTAGTTTTGGAGTCTCTTCTATTGGTTTGCACTCCTTACAAATAAGACGAGTTTTCTCCAAATATATTACTCTTTCGCTCCAATCTCTTGCCGCACACGATTGATGGTATGCTTTTCCGCAAACGATATGCACTGTTTACTTTAGTTTACAGCAAAAATATCTACTTTTTTCCGGTTCTCGAATCGACATCATCGGCCGCCATGTTGACGCTATTAATGAATAGCAGTGGAAGCTATAGATGAAATAGAAAAGTTATTTGCAGCTAACAAGCATTGTTACAGATAATACTGGAAATGTTAAGAAAATGAGACGTTTGTTAGGAGAAGAAAACCCAGGTGATATTATTCAGCATGGTTGCTCTGCGCATTTATTAGATCTACTAGCTACTGATATACAAATACCAGGTCTACCAGAGCAAATTGTAAAAGTTATAAAGTATTTTCGAAACACACACCTACCCGCTGCGTGGTATAAAGAAGCTAAAGGAAAAAGATTAATCACCCCACAACAAGTTCGATGGAATACTGCTTCTGATGCTATTGAGTCTTACCTGAAAAATCGTGGGATACTAGTTCAGTTGTGCCAAGACAAAAAGGAATCATTTAACAAAGATATTTTTAGAATTGTCAATGATAGTAATATTTCTACAAATGCCAAAGATTTTATGCGACGCATGAAACCAATAGCCGTGTCTCTAGATAGGATGCAGAGAGATGGTACAACTATATCTGTAGCAGTGGAAATATGGAAAAAATTGGAAAATGACCTACAGGAGCAACCAGCGAATGTTATTAAACACTTTAAGAAGCGTAAAGAAATGGCTCTAACCCCTGCGCATTATTTGGCTAATTTATGCGATCATAGATTTCTGGGAAATAATTTAAATAATGAGAAGAAGCAAGTTGCTTTTGACTACCTAAATAAATTAAGTTTTTGCCAGAATGAACCGATTTATATTGTTTTACGCTGCCAAATCGTGCTGGAGCAGTACCAATGTGCTTGATTTGCAACCAAACAGTGGCGTTAATTAAAAGCTCGAATATAAAACGACATTATGATACGAAACACAAATCATTTGCCGAAAACTTTCCACTTGGTAGTGATCTGCGTAAGTCTAAAATTGCAAGTTTACTATCAAGTTACTCATCTTCGACCCAGATCATAAGTCGCTCAATGACTGAGCACGAAAAATGTGGTGAGGCTTCTTTACGTATTTCTCGGACTCTTGCTAAGCATATGAAACCATTTACTGAAGCTGACGTAGTTAAAGAATGCTTTCTCGAGGCGGCTAATGCTTTATTTGAGAACAAAAAGGATGTTGTTGAGACGATACGACGGATTCCGCTATCTGCTTCTACTAGCACCAGAAATACACACGTTTTGGCAGAAGAAAATCATTGTGATGTGAAGCGGCAGTTAAATAATGCAAACTATTACGCCTTGGCTATGAATGAATCATGCGATGTCACTGATACGGCACAGTTAATTATTTTTGTACGCTACCTGGACCAAACGAGAGAAACTTTTGTTGAGGAGATATTGGCTCTTTTGCCGCTATTAGGAAGAACTCGAGGAGAAGACATGACCAAACTGTGCTTTGTTGCAAACTCAGTCATAATTTTGAGCGTATTATGCAAGAAGTGATGAAAATAGCAAATTTTCTTCGTGCGAAATCATCACTGCAACATCGTGAATTGAAATCATTTTTTAAAGAAGTTGATGCACAATATGACGATCTACTGTTGCATAATAATGTGAGATGGTTAAGCAAAGGCTGCGTTTTAGAAAGATTCTTCAGCATTTTAGAACACTTGAAGATATATCTTTTCAACAGTGATCAGACTTCAGCAAACGCCTACTAAAGTTTTTTAAACGAAAAAGGAAATGTAGCTGCCATTGCTTTCTTGAGGGATATTTTTAAACATATCAATGACCGGAACCTTTAACTTCAAGACAAGGGAAAGCTTGTATGGGAGCTCATTTCAGAAGTAAAAAGTTTTTCGCGAAAATTCGATCTCTCTATTAATGATGTTGGTCTTGGTAATGAATGCTTACACTTCCCCAATTTAAATAAAATAATCAGCAGTGACAACGAGATTGAGGTCGGCTAATACAAGACGTTCATTGCGGATCTTAAATCGGAATTTAAAAACAGGTTCGCAGATTTTAAGAAAATTCAGAATGTTGTAGAAATCCTCAGCATAATTTACTCTATGCATTCTAATGGTGAATGGAGCAACAAAGCTGCAATTGTTTTCGGGAGTGATAAAGCTACCCTGCAGATGGAAATGATCGATTTCCAAGCAAATACAGTTTTAAAACACAAACATGCGGAAGCTTCCAGTGAAGAGTTCTGGATAAAATTTGTGTGTGGTAATAAATATCCAGAACTACAAAAATTAGCTTTGAAACTTCTTACTTTGTTTGGGTCAACATATATTTATGAAGCAGCATTTTCGAAGATGAACTTTATTAAGAATAAATTTCGATCTCGACTTACTGATGAACATCTCCAGGATTTAGTGTCAATAGCTTGCACCAATTTTACTCCAAACTTCAGACAGTAGTCCGCAACAAAAAATGTCATTTTTCTCATTGATATGTAAAAAAATACCTGTGTTATTTCCGTAATTACATTTGTTTAATAAATATTTTTTTCTATAAAATGTTGTGCGGACCGCGATGGTCATTTCATTTCTTAAAACGGACCCCGAGCGAAACTAATTGGTGACCCCTGCTTTAGATCAACGCCTTCTATGACATGGTGGAAATCAGTCAGCTCAATTGACTCCGAAAAATATTTTAGATGGGCTGATCTTCAAGTAGAATTTTTAAAAATGTGTTCCAAGTTATTAACGGCTGTAGCTGCTTCTGCTGGGCTGGAAAGAATTTTTTCCTCATTCGGACTTGTTCATTCAAAGCTTCGAAATAAGTTAGGCAATGAAAAGGCTGGAAAATTAACGTTTAAGCTTAGATATTTTAATCAAAATAAAAATCTAGATTTTGTTTGGGAATCATTGGAGAATGAGGGTAGTGGAGCCTCAGCAAATTTACAGACTGTGGCAGCAGAAGTGGATCTCTGTGAGTTCGATGATTGAATGGATAAGTTGCCCCTGGCATAGCTTACAACAAAATAAAAAACTATAAATATTACTGTGTATGCGTCTTTTGTATGGAGTTATGAGTTATGTTTTTACACGTTTATTTTGTATAAAAATAAAAGGTTTTAGTTTTTGTTCTATTTATTCAGGTACTTTTTAACATTTACTTAATAATAAACTATAATATTTTCCTATCGAAAATGAAAATATCCGATATATGGATATTAGGGTGAAGCGAAAATATTTTTTTTTAAATCAAGATTGTCTATATGCGAAAAAGTTGCCTTTTGTAAGTGCAAGTAACTGTGAAAAATTTCAGATTTCTGTGCCGTCATCTTTGGCTGCCAAAATGACCGCTATCCGACTTCGGAAATGTTCGTGTTTAATCGCATTCCGCTTTAAGATGATCGGACCAAGGTCAGTTCAAGCGTATAATTTCAGTTGCTAATGCGGCTTTGTAGAGATAGGTCATCGAAATATTTATTAAAATGCCTCGCACGCGCTTCGATTTGATTTGTCCTGTGTTCGGTGCATCAAAACCGTTTAGTGACAATGTGTTACCTACACATTCGTATGTGATGAAATATTATTTATTTATTCTACAAAACCTATTAGAAACTAGTAGACAAGAACCTGGTTTGAGTGATGTCTGTGTGCCGTTAATACAAAACTTAAAATCTTTATGGGAAAAAAGTTCCATTTCTGCGGTATCGGATCAACAGATATTGCACCAAATAAGACAATAATATAAGAAGTACCGTTATATCAAAAAGATTCTTAAAATGAATGGTAAACTAAGTGATAAAGCAAATGTTGTTTTATTAAGAGATTTAGCGGAAAAAAACTGTTTGACATATCCCTATGTAAATGTAAAGATTTCCAAAAATGTACCTGCAAAATCAAAGTGCCCTTAGCCAAGCGAGATTTACTGTTGGATCAGCGAACCACTCGAAAAATGGTAATTGGCAATGTCGACGTCAAGGTTAGTAAAATGCTTGAAAATAAATTAAAGCGTAAACTCAGGAGATAGAAAGAATGAAACAACATCTCTTGCAAGGAACCGAAGGACAGAAGCAGTCCCAATTATCCAGAGTAGCGTCTTCTTCCAGTAAAGGCAGTCACATTGAAGACTGTTTTCAAACAAATATAGAAAATTTTACAGCAGAAAGCTCCCCCTCAACTTCTCAAACGAGAATAAAGCTTCCAAGTTTAGCGGAAGCGTGTGATAGAACAGGCGTTTCCGATAGATCTGCTGCAGTTCTTGTAAATGCAGTATTAAAAGATATGGGAATCTTAACCAAAGAAGACCCTTCCAAGATAATCGATCGAAGCAAAATAAGTAGAGAGAGAATAAAGGCGCGTAGTGACCTCAAAAGAAAAAATAAGGAAACATCATTTCCACTATATGGTATATATTTTGATGGACGGAAAGACCAAACAATAATACCAGTCAAAGAAAAACAAACTACTGCAAGAAAAACGATAACGGATGAGCATATCGTACTAGTATCGGAACCAGGATCCATGTATTTAGGTCATGTTACTCCAATTTCTGGTCATTCAGCAAGTATTAAAAAAAGTATTTTTCAATTCTTGCAGCAAAACATGGATCTTTCTGAACTGCAGGCTATTGGCTGTGATGGTACAGTAGTCAATTCCGGTGTCAAAAATGGAATACTGAGACAAATTAAAGTTTCTCTCGGGCGATCTTTACAATGGTTAATTTGCTTGTTACACGCAAACGAACTTCCGTGGCGTCAATTAGTGCAAAATTTGGATGGCAAAACTACTGGGCCTAAAGGATATTGCGGTAAAATAGGAAAACAACTGGAAACACGTGACCAAATGCCCGTTAAGAAGTTTGAAAAAATCGAAACCACTTTGTCTGCAATTACTCTGGACGAACTTAGTAGTCTTAGTACGGATCAACAATACCTGTATGAAATCTGTAATGTAATTTCTACCGGAAATATTTCCTTAAGTTTGTCGCAGAGAGGACCAGGGAAAATGAGTCATTCCAGGTGGCTAACCACAACTAATAGAATTTTGAGATTATATGTTGCAACCGAAAATCAATCACCTAATCTTAAAGCTTTAACTGAATATGTTATAAAAGTATATGCTGTTTCATGGTTTGAAATTAAAACCAATCCTTCTTGTCGTCATGGCAGCAAACATTTAATTGGAATAATTCAAAAATCTAGATTCTTACCAGAAGAAATGAGAAACATTATTGATCCCATAATTCAAAGAAACGGGTACTTTGCTCACCCGGAGAACATGTGGTTAGCTATGCTAGCTGATAATCGACAATCAACAAGAGAATTAGGACTTAGAAGACTGCTAAAATGTAGACAATACAAAACATCAGGGTTAAAAGTACGAGAGTTTAGAGAACCTTTATTAAATTTCAATGCTACAGACTATGTTGATTTGATTGATTGGCAGTCAATTAAAGTTACTGAGCCTCCCCTTACAGTATCCATTTCCGATAATGATCTAAATGAAATGATCTCAGAAGTCCCAAGTGAAATTAATGTTTTAAAGTTTCCATGTCATTCACAAGCAGTAGAACGTTGCGTCAAATTGTTAACTGAAGCATCAACTGCAGTCTGTGGCTTTGATGCACGTGATGGCTTTATAAGGTCTAAAATAGCTTCTAGAGCCGAATTGGCAAAATTTGAAACAAAAAATCAATATTTAAATATTTTAAACAGTTAAAAAAATTATGTTGGAGGGTGGGCGGGAAGAACTCGATAAGCAGTCACCTCCACGTGGTGGGTTCTGGGTTATTTTATTTGAAAAAACAAATATAATTGTATTTAAAAAAAAATAAGCGAAGAGCTGCTTTTTTTCTTTGAAAATTCAGCGACAAATTGGCAGCCAAAGATATCGTCGTACCAAACCCAACTTTTGCCAAGATGTTTATATTTATAACAGGCAACTTTTCCGCATATAGGTCAATTGATTCGATCAAAAAAAAAAAAATTCGACCGTTTTCGCTAAACCCTAATGGATATACAATATATAGATATATATCGTTAATATCCGATATTTTGATATTTTCAATAATCATCATTTCCTTTAGATCATATCGTCTTACAAACATAATCGGAATTAAGGTCTTTAATAGTGTTTTAATATTTCGCGATTTGCGGATATAAAATAGAAAGTGTTTTTTTTCTTAATTGTTGGTTTAAAACTGTGTTTTTTCCGCCAAAGACAGCATTATTCTAAATGCTTTGCCGGTTGGTTGAACTTTGGACCGTTCAACGTGATCTGAAAATCAGTGATAGTTTACGTGGTGAGCTGGCTACCGTGGGTGTTGAACGGGTGGCGGAGTTGCCGCTGAATGTTGGTTTTCCGTCTTGCCTCTGTTACTGGTTACTGGTTACTGGTTACCCAAAAGAATTGTGATCAAGATGCCCAAGAATAAAAATGAGATCTGTGATATCTGTAATAAGACTGTTCTTGGTGATCAACAGGCATTATTATGTGACAAGTGTAACATATGGAAACATAGAGAATGCTTGTCCATGTCCCAAAAAACCTATATTAAGTTAAGTAAATCCTCAGAAGATTGGGTAAAACCGACCACCTAGTTTTACATTTAAATAACCCGCCAACATTTAATATCTACCGCGCCATCGATCCAAGACTAACCCTATTATTCAGTTTACCGCTCAAAGTGACGATATCACAACGCTCTTGGCAGTGAAAGAACAATTTGTTATTTGGTGGTTATTATTGCAAGAATTTTCGTATAAAAAATAGGTAAGTAATCTAAATTGTGATTACATGAACTGATGTCCAGTAGTTAACAATATTACGTAGACATATTGCTATCTAATTATGCATCGAATTTTGATTTAACCTTACTTTAAAAGGAATGAAACGAACTTTTGTTTGTGAGTGTACTTTCGGGTTATATTGACCAGAATGATCGGTTTTACCCGAAAGTGATCGATATTACCCGCCAACGACAGAGTATTATTATTTCATCTATATATTTTTTTTTTAATTGCAGACACGATGCCATTTTCGTATAAAAGAAAGACAACTCGTGCCTCATGGTCCATAGAAGATCTAAAACGGGCTATATCGGCGGTAAGAAATGGAAATGACATAAGAAAAGCCTCACGATTATACGGAATTCCTTATGCAACTGTTCAAGATCATCTGCGGGGAAATACATCTGGGGTAAAGAATCAGTTAGGAAAAAAAAAGATATTTACAGCTGAACAAGAAACAGAGCTTTGCGACCAGATTATCCGCCTCTCCAAAATGTTTTATGGAGTTTCCCCACTTGATGTGCGTAAAACTGCTTATGAGTATGCCCAAGCCAATAAAATTAAACATAATTTTAATTTTCAAAAAAAAATGTGTGGTAAGGATTGATACTATGGGTTTCTAAGACGAAATCCGAGAATCGCCCCTCGCAAACCTGAGGCAACGTCATTAAATAGAGTCATTGCCTTTAATGCAGAAGAAGTCAACTTATTTTTTTCAAATCTGGAAATGTCTTTTCAAAATTATAAATTTACTCCTAATAGAATTTACAATGTTGATGAGACAGGGATCTCCAATGTACATACCCCAGGACGCATACTAGCAACTAAAGGTCAGAAACAAGTTGGTGCTGTTACCAGTGGTGAACGAGGAAAGCTGACAACTGTTATCTGTGCGATGAGCGCCTCTGGTGATTTTGTCCCCCCCCATGTTTATTTTTGGTAGAGGGAAGATGCAATATGAGCTGACAAAAAACGGACCTACCAATGCCATTTATAGAGTATCAAAAAATGGTTGGGTGAATGATGAATTATTTTTTGATGGGATGAAGCACTTTGCTGCCCAAGTTAAATGTTCTGAGAATGATAAAGTGTTATTGGTGATGGACAATCATTGTAGTCATTCTACTTTAAATATTTAAGAAGGCCTATAACAGAACCGCGACTCTAGAAAAGGCAGTAAAAGGGTTCGAGACCACAGGCATATATCCACTAAATCCACACGTGATAAATGAAGAAGAACTTGCACCGACTCAAATCGTTGTTGACAAAAATACATCTGCGAGCGCAAACAAAACGAACAACCAGGAAGTGAAGTAGAGCAGTCAGACAAGTACAATAATCCTAAACCTGGGCCTTCAGGAATATCAGTTAATAAAAAACCAATCAAAAGTTTTAAGAAAAGGAAGCATTCACAGGCCGATGATTGTTCTAGTGATGATTCAGGATCCATCGAACTGGTAACTGATACAGATGAGAGTGACGAAGATGACAAAACAGTGGAAGTTAAAATATCTTTTACAGATTTATTACCTGCACCAAAAAATAAAAACCATCCGCGTAAAGAACACTCCAGAAAAATGCATTCAAAAATCTTCACCTCTACACCTAACAGAAAAGAACTTGAATCCAAAAAAAATGCGAAGGATAGAAAAGAAAGTTTAGCAAAAAACAAACAAGTTAAACGAAGTTTAGTTGACCAAGATGAAAAAAAGCAAGAAAAATCCATTAAGAAGAAAAACAAACAGGAAGTGGCAACCGAGCCTTGTTTCTTATGCGGGGAATTCGGCAGGGATGGAGAATGGTGACTTGTATGTATTACCTGTGGTGTACCAGCTCATGCAGAATGTGCAGGCTGCGAAATCCATAATGATTACATTTGCGATTTCTGTTGCAATAAATAATTTTGCTGTATTTTCCACATTTTTTATGTGATCGGTTTTACCCGACAATGTCGGTTAATATCGACCGGTGACGTTTTCTGATTTAATATCTTTTTTACGATATTGTAACTTTAGACTTATTTTTTGTTTTTAGATTTACTTAGTTAAATATGTAATTAAAACAATGTGACTATTACATTTATGTTTTCTATATATTCTGAATTTTTTTTTTAACGTTTTAATTTATGTGGTCGATATTCCCCGTCTCTCCCCTACACTCTGGCCGATGTCATGGCAAAACCCGAAGAAATGTATGAGAAATATAAATCCTTATTTTTAAAATATAACGAACAAGTAAGGCTAAACGAAAAGCTGCAAGAAGAGCTAAGCAAAATAAAACAACAGTTAAATAGAAATGATAAAAAAGATTTGAAAAAAAATTTGCTAGTGCATGGAGTACCATATAAAGAAAATTAAAATATGCCAACAATAATAAACAAAATTGGCACCTACCTTGATGATAAACAGCAAATTTACGGCCTTTCGTCTAGGAAAGGAGAATGACAAAAATAATGTTATTAAAGTTATCTTTGAGGATGAATCAACAAAGATAAAAATTTTGAAATCCAAAAAAAAATTGAGATGAAGAGCATAGATTTGGGATACACGAAGGACAATAAAATATTTTTGACCCACGAACTAACAAAGACTAATTTGGATAAACAGTATGTCCACGGATGGGGTTTACAAGAGGATAAATGGACTAAAAATTGAAAGATACGAAAAAAAGTCACTCTTAATAAACGTTTTTGCTTGTCTAGAAAATACGATTCACCATAAGAAACTTCAATTTTTTTTATACAGGGTGGGTAAAAACTGCAAAAATGTTATTTTGCTTAAGAGTAAACATACTTTATTTTGAAAGATACGAAAAAAAGTCACTCTTAATAAACGTTTTTGCTTGTCTAGAAAATACGATTCACCATAAGAAACTTCAATTTTTTTATACAGGGTGGGTAAAAACTGCAAAAATGTTATTTTGCTTAAGAGTAAACATACTTTATTTTGAAAGATACGAAAAAAAGTCTCGGTTAATAAATGTTTTTCCTTGTCTAGAAAATACGATTCATCATAAGAAACTTCAATTTTTTTATACAGGGTGGGTAAAAACTGCAAAAATGTTATTTTGCTTAAGAGTAAACATACTTTATTTTGAAAGATACGAAAAAAATCCACTCTTAATGAATGCGTTTACTACACAACAAACCGAAGTAGAATAATTAAAAGGTTTACCTATGTAAAAATTATTTCCCAAAAAGTATTCGCTGGCACACCTCTGACTGGTAAACCTAGTTAAAATAATAATGACACTTAAGGTGATAGGTACTTGTTGTCAATGTCTTTATTTAATGAAGTTATTTAAGTAGAAATGCTATTTACTAACAAAGAGTTTTTATAATACAATGTTATGGGGATGGTCAAGTTTCATACCGCTACGTCATGGAACAATTTACCGAGAAATTTGTAGGAATCCCAATAACTAGGATGACAATCTGCAAGTTAATAAAAAAGTTCCAGAGAACTGGTTCGGTTTTGGATCTAAAAAAAAAAGAAGAAATACTTAGTTCTTCAATCTGTTGAAGAAAATCCTATGACGTCCCTTAGAAATCGTGTTACTCAGTTGGAAGTTGTGAAAAAAAGGCAAATTCAGAAGATCCTTAAAGCAAATAAATTGTAATAATGTAAGACATTGAATGGAAAAAAAATGTAAAATATGAAACACGGCCAGTTAAATGGTGTATTCCCGAGAAGGTTTATAGCGACGCATTACCTGCACCAATTGAATATTTTATGAAATATGTGCCGGATTCATTGTTTCAGCAAATTTCAGAAATGACAAACCTTTATGCAACGCAACAGAACATAGCGCGTTTTCCAGCTACAACAAAAGAAGAACTAAAGAAGTTTATAGGCATTCATATCATATGGGGAACCTGAAATTTCCAAGAGCAAGACTTTATTGGAGCCAAGTTCTCGGCATATTTATCATACAAGAAAACATGACTTTTAATAGGTTTTCCAAACTAAGAAATACAATTCATTTAGTAGATGTTACATCAAGGGGAGATAATACAGACCGTGTCTGGAAAGTTAGGGATATTTATAATGCAGTAAGAAACCGATGCAAAGAACTCCAATTAGAAACAAACTTATGTGTTGATGAGCAGATTGTTCCTTTCAAAGGGCAAATAAATATAAAACAATATCTTCCAAACAAACCAAAAAAATGGGGCATAAAGTTATGGATATTAGCTGGCCAGAGCGGAATGATTTATGATTTCATTATTTATCAAGGCGCGGCAACTGAAATAAAAGATGTGTATGCTCAATTTGGACAAGGTGCTGGAACGGTTATGCAGTTAGCCGAAAGAATAAAAAAAATTTTGTTGCAGATGGAAAAATAAATAGCTGCAAACGATGGGATAAATTAGCTAAAGATTACATACATATTCCGAGACCCGAATCTATAGCAATGTACAACGCAAACATGGGGGGCGTAGATAAGCTTGATTTTTTGTTGAGTATTTATAGATCCTACATACGTTCCAAAAAATGGACTGTCCGGATAATAACTCACGCTATAGACATGGCAATCGCAAACTCATGGATTGAATATAAAAAAGATGCAGAAACAATAGGTGTCCAAGCAAGCAAAATTATGGATTTATGGGATTTCAGACAAAATGTTGCGCAATACCTAATTTTCATAGAGATCCACTAAAAAGGAGAAGACCCTCAGGAGAACCTGAACGAAAAATTACTCCAAGTAAAAAGGTTAAAACTGAAGAAAGGCCATTTGCAGAAAAAAGGTACGACACATTTGGTCATTTTCCACAAATTGATGCTAAGAAAGAAAGCACAAGATGTAAAATGGAGAAATGCAAGGGAAAACCGAGAACTTTCTGCATAAAATGTAACGTACACTTGTGCCTCGTAAATGGAAGAAACTGTTTCCTTAATTTTCATTCAAAGTAGAGTAACAACTGTTCCTATTGTTTAGCGATTTTTGTGTTTTTCAGTAAAGGTATATTAAATATTTGTGTTTTTTTTTTCTTTCTGAAGTCACCATGTCCACCTTGATGGACATGCCATATGTCATAAAATAAGTGACATATCAAAAAATTAATATTACCAAAAATCATTAAAAAAATCAAAGATAATATGTGCCAAATTTTAAAATTTTCCGTTTACCACAAAAAGTTGGTGACTGAAAGGGTTAAGTGCATTATAAGTCTAAATCTAATACTTTCCAAGAAATCGAGTTTTGAAAAATGACATTTTTGAATTTTGACAGCTTCTAGCTTTCTAACGGTACGTCTTAAAGTAAAACGGCTTACATGTCTTTATCTTAGTTTTTAACTCTCTTTCTAAAAGTTTCAACTTCCGGTCAAACCGGATGTAGCTCAAAAGCCGTAAACATAGTACTTCCGGTTTAACCGGAAGTTGGTATTTTCGGGAAGATAATAAAAAAGTAAGATATGGACATGTAAGCCGTTTTGCTCTATAGCGTACCGTTAGAAAGCTAATAGCTGTCAAAGTTCAAAAATGTAATTTTTCAAAAGTCGGAAACTATTAGGTTTAGACTTATAATGCACTTATTAAAAAATAATTGCTGTTTCACGTAAAATTCAAAAATATTCTAAGATATAGGGTGTTCCATTAAAAAAAAAGTAACTTTGCTTCTCTACGGTTTTGTGACTCGTCCTGTATACTTATTATTTTTTTATTCTAATAGACCTTAAAAAACCCTAAAACTTTTGTCTAAAACATATTTTGCTAACTGTTTTACTTTAGGAAGTAATCGACCGTTTCCATACATACCAACGACCCTGTATATACAGTGTGTCTACTGCATGAAGTTGGAACAATATGGAAAACTTTTTTATTATTAACTTTAACTTTGGCTCTCTTATTAATTTCACATCAAAATTGTATTGGACTGTTTTAAAGGTCCTTGTGTATGATAGACTCGCACACCAAATTTTATTATTTTCTATAAGTAGGTCAATTAAAAGTTATTCAGAAAAAAATCTTCGTAAAATTCTTAAAAATTAAATACAGTTTTGATATACTAACATTCCTCAACGAAACCACCAGTAATCATTAGATGCTCAATGCTACTAATACTAAACTTTTAATTTTTTTATTACTTTTAACATGTCTTACAGTATTTAAGAGAAAATAATCATTCATACTATACTAACTTCATACAGTACTAATTTAATTTATTTTTATTTTTTTTAATACCTACCTAATGTACATATTGAAACTAAACGTCTAGTAACATTTGACATTATTATAACTAATGCCTACTGGTGGTTTCATTGCCATTTTTTACCTGCAGAAGTTAGGAAACTGCCTACATCTCAGTTCAAGAAGCGGATCCAGAATGATTTGACATATTATGACACATATTCTAGTATTTATGCGAACACACCATTATTATGCTGTTATCATGTCCTTACAACTAAAGTCCCTGTATTGGAAAGTCTGGACACGAGCGGACGTTCACGCGATTGGTTGGCCTCGAGCTAAGAAATTAATGGCGGTTCCAATAAGAGAAGCGCAGATAAGACTTATTCGCAGCTAAGTTCACAGCATTCGCAATCTGTCAAATCGTTTGTTTACTTTTAGAAAACTGAACGAATCTTCTTTTTTTCTGCAGTTTAAAGTGAAAAGTGATTTGGTTTTTTTGGTTATTTACAATTTAGAAAGGATTTCTTCTGATTTTAATATCGGGAGTAAAGAAGCAGAAAGGTGGCATATCGGAAGCTTACCCCGAACGCCCTTCTAAAACCGGCGAAGGAATATCATTCCTTAGATTTGCTAAGGAGATCACAGGTATGTACCTATATTATAAACAAATATTGTGCTTTTGGAAACATAACATGTATGTAGATTTATTTACTAATTCTTGAATCGTCTACTAATTTTAATATATTATGTAATAATTAAATTATAGAAGACACAAGTACTACTGTAATGCTCTTTTAATAAATATAAGCTTATAAATTAATCAATTATAATATTAAAAAATAAATAAATTGTCTTATCATAACTGAAATTTAATTCAAACTGCTATTACAAACCACCCCATCCGCGATGGTGCTAAAAGTTATTATAACTCGCATATGAATGAATTTTTTGATGGTGTCCAGTTCTTTCGGCCAACATTAGTTATCCATTTCTCACGTCTGTTCTCATCCGAGGGAAATGAGGCCATATAACATTTTCTCCCATGATTGGTATTATTTTTGCAACCGGGATAGCTGCATGTAGGTATTTTTAAAACACTTTCGACGTTTAACGAACGCGAACTATTTATTTACATCGCGAGATCTATTATGACAGGAGAGACTGACACCGCGCGCACGCCCGGGCGACATTAATTTCTTAAAAGGAGGAAATAGAAAAGGACACAGAGTTCTCTTTCTTACACACGGGCTTTATAGCTCGTGTCCAGATTTTCCAATACAGGGACTTTACTTACAACTATCTATATGCTTGTTTCAGGAATTATATATCCTAGGT
Organism: Polydrusus tereticollis; assembly: GCA_963920685.1. Lineage (NCBI taxonomy): Eukaryota > Metazoa > Arthropoda > Insecta > Coleoptera > Curculionidae > Polydrusus > Polydrusus tereticollis. Next base: position 106,809,368 of record OY987330.1, on the reverse strand, counting down.
TAGGTTGCTGGTTGTTAGTATCATAGCCTCATCATAAATTCCATGTGATATTTTAACTGAGTATTGTGACTATTTTTTATTTTTTTATTTTATCGTTTATTTTATTTGCCACTCTAGTATTGTGACTATTTTTTATTGTTCTCGTTTATTTTAATTCTGACTTGTGTAAACATGTTTTTTGTATTAGCATCAATAAAGTGATTTGATTTGATTTGATTGATGTATGTATCATAGGCGTATTTAATTTTTCGGTCGTTTTAAGAAAAAAAGTTCCTATGAACATATATCCAGAGTTGCTTCGTTTCTGAGATACAGGGCATTGAAGTTTAAAAAAAAAAGTGATTTTTATTTTTTTCTTGAAAACGAAGCGAGATATGAAAAAAACACAACGGCCCAAAAATTGTATTTTTAGTTGCTAAATCTGAACAAATCAAAAAACTTTTAAAAAAAGGCAGTGACCACTGAGACGCCACTGGACCTAATAATTTCAATCTAGTTAGGGCTAAATAAGCGCCTTTTATTACTTCAAGTAACTGAACTAAATTTTAACCAAATCGGTTTAAGGATATTTATGACCGTTTTTTTAACTTCAACGCCCTGTATCTCAGAAACGAAGCAACAATGTTCATAGGAACTTTTTTTTTTAAAACGACCTTATCACCCTCTGAAGCTTCGTACCGTAGGTAGGAAACACTCTGTATATATTTATATTAATACATTTTTTATTGTTGCAGCTAAACTGGATAGCCCAACTAGTGAACGTCATCTAAAGCTAGCTTCAAATACTTTGTCAACACCTAAGAAAAGTAAGTTAAATTATTCAGTTTATTATAAAGTATTGAATATATTCAATAATAAAATGAATATTTCGTTTTCTTTCTACCTAAAACTTGATTAAAATATTGTTTTACACAATTAATCGTTTTATTGGATCTCTTCAATGTAAACAAAAATATACATAGCACCTACTAAAGTTGTAAGCTTTAAGACATCGTAGGCATATTTATTTTATACATTTTTTTTTAGGTATGAACGCTAGGGGAAGAATACTTACATCAGTTAATGTAACCAGGCAAACAGAACTAACGCCAAAAGGAAAAAAAACTGTATAAAACCCTTATAAATTGGGGCAATAGAATGTCAGTTTTAGGCAGCCGTGTAAAGTCTTATCAGAGCCGATTACATGTAGCTGAAAGAACTGCGGAATCAATTGGAATTGACCGAATCGTCGGTAAAGTAAATAGAGTCACTTAAAATTAAATTTTGTCTCAAATAAACACTCAAAGAAAGAAATGTAAATCTAGAAGATCTTCGGTTGATGACAAGATATTGGCTCTTTCATTGTTTAAAGCCAGTGGAAAAGGCTATAGATTTTTGTCCAAAATATTTTCATTGCCCTCGAGAAAAACCTAATCTAATTTTTTGTGTAAAGTTCCCATCCAGCCTGAAATCAATGATCATCTATTTAAGAAATTACATACAATTTAAAAAAAAAAAACTGAAAAAGAAAAGTGTTGCGTTGTCATGTTCGACGAGATGTCGCTGTCCTGCCAGGTTCAATACAACAGAAAAGAAGATATGATTGGAGGCAATGACAATACAGGACCCTTACCTGGTATCGTAGATAATACAAATGTGTTCCTGATTCAAGGTGTACATTTAAGATGAAAGCAACCTCTGTGTTTTACATTCGGTGATGGACCAATTAAGAGTTTTTCCCTAAAAAGTCTTATTAAGCAAGTAATTGGCAAATGTCAGGAAATAGGCTTGCATGTAGTCGCCACAGTATGTGACCAGGGGAGAGCAAACCAAGCTGGCATAAATTCCCTTTTAAGAGACAGTGAAGAGCAATTTAAGCGCGTTAAAGAAGATATTAAATTCTTTGGGGTTTTGGTCAATGATAAAGAGATCATCCCACTGTATGAAGTTTCTCATCTCTTTAAAGGCTTGCGGAACAACCTTTTACAAAAAGATTCACATTTCCATTATAAGGATAAAAATATGACTGCCAAATGGCAACATATAGAAACTTTATATAACTTGGACTCCATTTTAGAAGACCCCTTTGTTTGAAATTGACTGACAAACACATATTAAGGAAAGCATAAATCAAATGAAAGTTTCCTTATGCGTGCAAGTCTTCAGCTATCAAGTTGGATCACTAATGAAGAATTCCTTATCAGACGTGCTATTACTTTTGATGTATGAAAGTCAACAAAATATGTCGGGGCAAAAATTTAAAGTTTGCCCATTTTGTTAGGGATTCAAGTCGTAAATTAATTGATCCTGTTAAACCAAGGGCTCTAAAGAAATTGGAGAACAGGCGAAAATTAAAATCAAAGTATAAAAATGTTAAATAGAAAGTAAGTGAATATTTTTTATTTTTTTTATATATTTGTAGGTATTGTATTTACATGACAATATATACAAATATTTATTGCTACTTAACCAATTTTTTTATTCAACTTTCCTCTCTTATTCATAAATACAAAAAGAATCGCTTAACACTTTTCAAGGAAAATAAGAATTCCTAAGATTCAAATTTCGAATACGTTATTGTAGTTTCTGATGCTCATCAGAAGATGTCACCACAATCGATAGTCCACGTAGTTTTCTATAAATTTAAATTTGCAAACGTGGGTTAGGAGACAATCCGATGTATGGCGCCACGTACAAAGCCGTTAACTTTACAACACAGTGAAGTATTGCAGTTACCCTTATATTGTAGGTGTTACGTGGTACCAGTAGAAGTACCTACCTAGCAAATAAGTTAAAATAGTGATTTTGTTATGGTATGTTTAAAGATAATATTTGTTAAATAAATAATAAAATTTAGAAAGAATAATAGATTTTAATATTTTTATATTCCTCGCAAAACCATAAGAAAATGGGAACATCATCGAGTCCCACACACTGACAATGAAACCGCTGCGTTTCACATTCATCTCCATCACATTTTATCATTGGTCTTCCATCATCGACTTCTTTACATATGAGGGGTCTAGTTTCAAAGTGTACGATCTCCACTTTCTAGGAAAAAAATGATAGATGGCGTTTCTAATCTAAATTTTTGTAATGAACTCGCATAAATATGTAAATTGTATCAAAACGAACAGTATCCAATAAAATGTTAGTGTTAAAAATTGGAAGTAGTTTCAAACCGTACACCTTTGACATATGACTTTCAAAGTGTACGATCTCCGAATCCGGTATACTTGACAAAGTGTACAATCTTCAATATATTTGTAATGTATGCGACAGAAGTTAATTTCAAAACGAACATGATTCGACTGGTTAGAACAGGTAAGGCAATTTGTTTTAGTATTCTTCTGTTCTTTGAACCGTAAGGTGTTAGTACAAATTTATTGTGAAAATTAATTAATAATAATAGACTGGTCTTTCAAATAAAAATAATGGAAGTAAATGTGACTCCTGTTAATGAAAGCAAAACTAGAAAAAGAAAACGAATTCCAACCGAATGGAAAAGGTCCCAGCAAAAATTAGTAAGGTAGGTAATTGACATTATTTATTTTTTTTAAATATTTTGATTACAAACAAATTCCATTTTTAGGTATGGCCCACGTGGTCTTCCAGCTTATCCTGTTTGCCGGCATCAAACTGGGGCCTTGCAATGCAGTACACTAACAATGAATGAAATCCAGAAATTTCATAAGAAATTTTACGAAAAAAAAGAAAAAGTTTTCAAGATAATTTCATACTAAAGTTTTGTAATAGCGAACCTGTTAAGCGCAGAAGACCAAAAAATTCTCAGCACAATCAAAAAGTATTTCAATCTCAGTTTTTCGTCTTAAATCAGCAGAAACGTTTAATTCCTGTATGCAAAAAGGCTTTTATGGAGATTATAGGATTATCTAAGCGCAGAATTGACACTGCCACCAAAAACTTTTATAAGACTTCCTTACCAGCGAGCGCAAATCGAGGTGGGGATAGAAAACTGGCGAAATCTCAAGACAAAAAAGGTTCTGTTATGAATTTTATTAATAAATTTAAGGGTATAGAACCTCATTACTCATTACTGTCGTGGGCAAAGCAAGCGAATGTGCAGGGACATTTTTTTAATGTCTCACCCGATTGGCGATTTTCCTGCTGACTATAATAAAAAACAAATTACATATTTCTCAATGATTTTCGATAAGGAAGCCGAATTTAATGTCAAAAATACATAGATTTACAAATTTGACAGATGAGACGCCATTTTGATTTTTTTTAAATGGCATGTAGTTGTTGATACTTATTTTCAGCCGTTTCGGAAATACGGGGTTCCTAATTTGCCTCCATCGATTTTGTGTGTTTGGGGTGAGACATTTATTTATAAGGGTTGCCATTTAAAAAAATTCAAAATGGCGTCGTATCTGTCACTTTTTGACAGCTGTCGGATTTGACTATAGCGTAGATCGCTTGCTCACGGGAAATTATGTCACTGTAAAAAATATTAAGGTGTTCAGCTTAGAAGGTCTATTTATTAAGGGGGTGAGACACTTAAAAGACAAAATCGATGGAGGCAAATTAGGAACCCCCGTATTTCCGAAACGGCTGAAAATAAGTACCAACAACTATATACTTTTAGAATCGGATCGCCAAATGCAATTCAATCCTGTGGTTATTTTTGGGGGTTGTCATTTAAGAAAATTTAAAATGGCGTCTCATCTGTCAAATTTGTAAATCTATGTATTTTTTGACATTCAATTCGGCTTCCTTATCGAAAATCATTGAGAAATATGTATTTTGTTTTTTATTATAGTCAGCAGGAAAATCGCCAATCGGGTGAGACACTTAAAAAAATGTCCCTATACCTTGACTCGTCACCTAATATTAAGAAAATGTGGGAAATCTATAGCAAAGATAATGAAGATGTCCCTGTGAAACACAGTTATTTTAGAAACACATTTAAGGAATATAATTTGGGGTTTGGGTCTCCGCGTACAGATGTGTGCTCTACATGTTTGCAACTGAGTGAAAAAATTAAAACATGTAAAAATGAGGAAGCGAAAACTACGTTGATAATCGAGAAAAGAGTGCATAAGTTAAGGGCACTAGCCTATTTTAATCAGCTTCACCAGGAACTTGACCAAAAAAAGCAGCAGGGTAAAACCGATTTGGTTATTCGTTATTCTCAAGGTATTCCTAGTATAACTAAGGAGAAGAGAAATTCAAAAAACGACAACCTTTAAATTGCTACTATCATAATGCCGGGGGAATTTGCTCCAAACTAAACGATCCTCGCAGAAAAGTAGCTTCAAGTACTTATGATATTATAGTCATAGTGTAAACCTGGCTGACTAATGAATATTCAAAAAAAGAGGTTGACTTTCCAGGTTTTGATATTTGTAGAACAGTAGAAGAAGGGTGGTGGTGTCCTAGTGGCGATAAAAAAATGTTTTAAATTTAAAAGTGTTGTGAATCCAACTGCGTTGATTGAACAACTTTTCGTGTCGCTTAAATGTGATAATAGGAAATTATTACTTGGCGCTGTCTATGTGCCCCCCAGTTCAAGTCATGACGTCTACATTGCTCACTGCAGTGCTGTTACCGAGGTGATGGAGGCCCACCGAGACCACTGTCTTGTTCTTTTTGTTGATTATAACCTACCTGAGGCATTGTGGGTCAACGTTGCGATGGTTCCGCGTATTCCACGGGTGCGCGGCTTGCTTAGTAGAGAAGGGAGTAGAGAACCCCGGGGGGAGTAGTCAGTCGTCGGCAGTGACGGCCAGAGAGCGGAGTGTTGGATGGAGAGCTCCCGTAGTTTTAAGATTGTTGCGGCGTTGCCGATAATCTTGTATAGTATTGTTCAGTGGTGAAGAATAAAAAGTTTTATTGCATCACTTGTTTTCCTTCAAGAACCCAAGCTCAGAAGCCATTCCATTTGGCGCCCAACGTGGGGCTGAAGGAAACAAGTTGAAGAACGGTGTGGTAACGGCCAGGGTAAAAAGAAGCCAAGTACCGGTAAGCCTGTTCCAATTATTACTTATCCAAGGCATCTCGGGGAAATTGGTTGCAGCAGATAAAGCGTACTAACTGTCCTAGTACCTACTCAATTTGGGTTTGAATCATCGAACCTTAGCAGATATCCGCTAATTGTATAAACATAGACGTTTTTTCGTGTTAACAGTGTTAAGAAAAGGCAGGCAGTAGCGGTTTACAAAGGTGTTAAACATTTTATTTTACGATAATACATTAGGCACGGTTTGTGCTACTTCAATAGTAGAAACGTATCGTGGTTCAGTCTCATACATATAGGACATAAAATACACTTGTGTACGTTGCTAGATAGAATAATATCCATTATTTTAATAACGCTATCGTAGTTTTAACTTGAGTATTGTGCTCGGAAAATTATTGACCATGTCTAGAAGAAGAAATAAGCAAGCTTCGAGTGATTTCGCGGACCAAAGTGATTTAGATACTACAAATTTAATGGATATTTTAACACAGTTGTCAGTAGGCATGCTTAATTTACAAACTTCTGTCAAAAATTTAGCTTCGCATGTCCAAAATAAGGAGGATAACGCTTGTAACGATCAATCTCAAGTCCCTCCCGATACTAAAATGGTAACCGTGGACAGATCTTATATTGTAAATTGGAAAGAGTTAGGCGGAAGTAACTTGTTATATTTTCCGAATGGGAAGCTACACCCACAAGCATTTATTAAGAAAGTTAATAAAATTTTGAATGAAGCGGGGGTACCGGAAAATCATAAACTGGGTCTAGTTTTGCCATGTTTAAAGGGCACGGCAGCCGATTGGGCGAGTATTAAAGAAAGCAGCTTTGTAGATTTTAATCAGTTTTCAGCAGCATTTTTAAATCGATTCTGGGGGGTAGATAAGCAGCGGGATTTATTTCTAATTTTGAATTATGGTGAATTCAAATCGGGTAATCGATCTGAATATTTTCTAAACTTGGTAAACCAAGCAAGCTTTCTTCCACAGCCCATACCGGAGGAAAAATTGGTTTGTCTTCTAAGTAAGCATTTTTCGCCGGAAATGCAAAGGGGTATAATTACCCAAGGATTGAGAAATGTCGATGACATCGACGAATATTTGCGTAATATTGACCAAACTTTTATAAATGCTCAAAGTTCCGGGCAAGATAATCGTATGATCGAACACCGTCGTGGCAACACCGCTCAACGAAACGACTGGCGTAGCAACAGCAACCAGCAGAAAAACATGGCGGCTTCGACGGCGACAGTAGGTAGCGGTGACGGTACGGGCTAAGGAGATAATTCGCGGAGGCTGCGACATATGACAACATTTAACGAGGACAGGGAATATCTTTTATCTAGCGATTCGGAAACCGAAAATGATTTGTTCTTACATAAAGCAGCGATTATTACGGGGTTGGTTGGTAGCACCGGCGTCGATATTTTACTGGATAGTGGGAGTGAAATTACGGCTATATCAGAAAGTTTTAATAACAAAATTTGTAAAGGTACGTATCTTCCGATACTGCCAGTTACTAACGTGACCATTGCCGTAGCGATAGGGGGTAAGAAACAAAGAATTAAACAGCAGGTATTGTTGCCTATCTCGATACTAAAATTAAACCTAGATTTGGACGTTAAGTGTTTAATTGTGCCTAATTTAAATTGTGATGTTCTGTTTGGATTTGACTGGCTTACTGAGTATCAGGCCAATGTCAATTTTTCTAAAGCGATTTTGATTTTCTGCTATCAAAATAAGGAGTATCAGGTAACGTATGATAAAAATAAAGAAAAAGAAGAGGTGGTAAATCTTAGGCTTATAAAAAACGCGGGTATAGAATCCGAGATAAGTAGTATGGGGGTTGATCGACAATTTGAGGATTATAAGCATAAATATTCGGAGGAGGACTATAAAAAATCGGTTAGTCAAGCAAATGTGGCGGACACGAAGAAACGTGAATTATATGGGTTACTCAAGTCTTACGATGATATTTTTTTAGAATGTCCCGGAATTGTAAAGTCGTATGAGCATACGATTGAGATGACCGATGACGCGCCGTTCCAGGGGCCGAGCTACCCAATACCATTTATATATAGAGACAGCGTAAGAGAACAGATAAATGAAATGCTGCAATGGAAAATTATTCGGAAGGAAAAAACGAATTTTGTCGCAGTTAAAAAAAAAGATGGGTCGGTCCGGGTCTGTATGGATGCTCGAGTTTTAAATACAAAAATGAAAAAGGATTTTGTGAGTCCACCAAATCCGACGGAATTATTTTACAATTTTAAGAAGGGTGTTATAGTTAGTACGGTGGATCTAACGGCGTCCTATTGGCAAATCGCCATGCGACCGGATCATTGTAAATATGTCGGGTTTGTCTACGAGGGGTCTACGTATGTTTTTAATCGGCTACCATTGGCCTGAGTACGTCAATGGCAAGCCTGATTCGATGTCTAAATAGTATTTTAGATGAAAGTTTTCGAAGTTTCGTGGTAATTTACGTCAATGATTTACTTATCTTTTCTTACGATATCCAAGAACATTGGGTACACCTTAAACTTATTTTTGATAGATTTCGTGTCGAAGGCATTACGGTAAAATTGCGTGTCAATTTGTAAAGAGGGAAGTAACCTTTCTCGGCCATATCATCTCTAGTGAGGGAATAAAAATCGATGAGAGACGAATGGAGGCCATTAAGTCTTTTCCGACGCCACGGAACGTGCGTGAATTGCGCGGGTCTTTGGGACTTATAAACTATGAGCAACGTTTTTGTGACCATTATTCGGATTTAATAGTACCGTTACTACGATTGTTGCGAAAAAATGAAAGATGGTCATGGGATCAGGCGGAAAAAGCAGCTTTTTCTGAAATTAAAAATCGGTATTTACAGGTTACAATGATTGCACACCCAGATTTTAATGAAACTTTATATTCAGTGTGACAGCTCCGACTATGCTGTAGGGGGTTGTCTCTTCCAGCAGGCGGGGAGCGAATGCCGGCAGGTGGTGGCGTATAGTAGTACGACTCTAAAGGGTAGTCAACTGAAATACACGACTACGGAAAAAGAAATGAGTGCGCTGTTGCACTGTTTAAAGCAGTGGCGTACTATAGTGTTAGGGCGTGAACTAACGGTTTTAACCGATCATAAATCGTTGTGTGTGTTTTTTATTTACCTGCAAATTAAGGTCAGCTAGACTCACAAGATGGATATTATTTATTCAAGAATTTGACTTTTAAATTCAGCATTGCCCGGGGTCTCAAAATTTAATAGCCGACACCTTATTAAGATTTCCGCCAAATAAAAATTTAAATATTGGGCCGGAAAAATATACGGATATAAAAATAATGATTTTAAATTTGGCGAATAATTATGAGCACTTAAGAGCGGACTTTGATTATATGAGAAACGATCAACTTCAAGAGGGATGGATTCGGGAAAAACTAATCTTCTTGGAAAACCTACAAAGGGAAGCCCGCGTGCTTTCCAGTAAGGAACTGAGCATCGTTAAGTGGTTTATCGTTCACGAGAGGTTGCTCTTTAAAAGGGGGGATCACGCCAATACAGGGTATAAATTATGTATTCCGCAGGAGCAAATTAAAGATCTCATCGTGGCGCATCACAAAGATTTTGGGCATTTCGACATTACCGTCTTCGTAAATCTTCCATTTCAAGTATATTTCGGGGAAATTTTACCCACTCATTTAATATGTTGGGTTCATTTAGTGCATCAGTAACTTCTGTTAAGCATCGAGAAACGCTGGGCTGGCTAATAGCTGAGAAAAGATTACTACCAGTGATTTCTTGATAACTGCCTGTTCCGAGAAACCTAAGAGAAGCAAGAACCTAAAAGGATTAAAAATCTTAATAGAGCAGAAAATATATTTTGTTTAAAACGTGGATAATATGACATACTTTGGTTTGTATGCTTAGAGCTGATGCTCTCGTTGGGGCTTGCAGATATGGTTCCAACATATCTATTAGGTTCTGGGTCAGCTTCTTGTCAAGCCGAAATAGCTTAACAAATTTAGAGTCTTGTAATGCAAAAGGATCCAAACTCCTATGCATTTGCCGTGAAGGATTTTGTGCTTGTTCTTCTGCATCTAAAATCGATATTAAAAAATATTCACTAGCCTGGCACTTATTTAATACAACAAATTAATAAACTCTTTTTAAATTATCTTCAAAAATATAATTATTTAAGAAAAGGACAAAAACATAGTTTTGTATAAAATTAGGGCTAAATAGAAAAGTACCTACCTTGTAAATTGTTGACAATTTCATTGTAAACCGCCGCCCTTCCTTCCATTCGGTCCATAATACGACAACAACACAATGCAAATATAATTAAAATAATAAAACTAAGCGTCTAACCAAAAAAAAAAGAATTTATATATCTGGCATAAAATAAACAAATAGAAATGGAAGGTTATAAAAGTATAAAATAACAGGTGATAAACCCGTTCTCTCGCCAAATAGCAGGAGAAGCCAGTTCGCTCACTATTTAGTGATAGGAACAATCGCGCTACGCCGAGAATACGATTTTGACGTTTCAAGGGAAGTGCATCCATTTATCTCATGAGAAGGCCGTTCCCCGATTTCGAGAATTGGGCCCCTGGTGTGTTCCCAGATTTTTGGAAAAATTCACACCTATATTTAAATCAGGCAATCGTAGTGATATGACCAACTATAGGGGTGTTTGCATACAGTTAACTATGGCTAAGCTCTTTGACGCACTGGTAACTTCGTGCTTAGCGTGGAGGTGTAGAGGAGTGATCATGGATGAGCAACATGGTTTTCAGCCTGCTCGTTCCACGGTGACGAACCTGCTAGCTTACCAGGACCATTTGTTGAACGCCTTTGAACAAGGTTATCAGATCGATGTTATCCATACAGACTTTTCAAAGGCGTTTGACAGGGTGAATCACACTTTACTGTTGGCTAAATTGAGAGCGCTTGGCATTGATGATCACAAACTTGAATGGTTGAATAGTTTCTTGTCAGGTAGAAAGCAAAGTGTTAAATTAAATAATTATGTATCTAATCAAATCGATGTACTGTCGGGGGTGCCGCAGGGTTCTCACTGTGGCCCTCTTTTATTTACGCTGTTTATTAACGACATTAAGGAATTTGTATATAAAACCGATATTCTAATGTTTGCTGATGACCTCAAAATATTTAAGAGAGTGTCGTGTGATCTGGATTGTGTGACACTTCAGTGTGATTTGGATTTGTTTGCAAATTGGTCTTACTTAAATGACTTAGATCTAAACATCGATAAGTGTCAATGTATTACGTTTGCCAGGATAAAACAAACCTATAGTTTTTAACTACAATATGGGTGGTAGAGTTAATGAAGTAAAGGATCTTGCCGTTTTATCATTTAACAGTCATGTATTAAGTGTTCAGCAGCGTGCGAATCGTACCTTGGGCTTTATAACTAGATTTAGCTATGATTTTTCTTGTAGTGTTTTTAAAACATTGTATTGTTCCTTAGTGCTGTTTTGGAGTATGCATGCCAGGTGTGGTCGCCTTTTTACCGTATCCATATTAATGAGTTGAAAAGCATTCAAAATAAGTTTTTAAGAGTATGTTCATTCAAATTAAGATTACCATTAGATAATAACCATACTAATTATGGGTTACTTATGAATATTTTAAAAATTAATAACCTGGAAGATAGAAGGCTTTTTGCCGATATGTGTTTCTTGTTTGATCTTGTCAATGTCCTCATTAACTGTGCGCACTTGCTTAGTAAACTATCTTTCTTGACTTTTCATGCGACACGTTCAAGGTTGTTATTCTACCCAGAATACCATGGCACAAACTATGGCATGCATAGGTCAATTGTCAGAATGCAGCGTAATTTTAATAAACTAAATCTTGATTTGCATGGTTCATTGCTGTCGTTTAAGAACAATCTTAAAAGGGCAAACTTACCTCCGGTTTGAAAGTTTGAAATTTTATGTGTTAATTTCGGTCTGCCAGGATTTTGTAATCTATGGTTATTTTCTATTAAATTGATTTGTGTTATTCATTATTGATTTTTTATTGTATTATAGTTGTATTAGCTATCTAATATATATATTATGTAAAATGGTATATCCGTTTATAAATAAATAAATAAATAAATAAATCTTTTGCGTGAAGCAGGCGAAGGTGTTTTTATATTTTCCTTTGATTGCGAAAAAATCAGGTCTTGCCTAAAACGTAAATTGCTTTTGCTGGACAGAGAATGAATACCCAAAAGGCTCAAATGAGATTGCTTCCTGCATTTACCATGTCCTTAGAACCTCAGATTTTGATGGAGTTTATACAATAAGACTTATGTGTGATGGTTGTGGGGGCAAAATAAAATTACCACTCTAATTTTCATGTGCTGTAGATGGTTGTCTGAACAAAATTTGATTAAAATAATTAAGGTCGTTTTCCCTGTGCGAGGACACTCTTTCATTTCCCCCAGATAGAGTGTTTGGGCACATTGAAACGGATGTTCGGAAGAAAGAAGTAATTTTGGAACCAAAAGAATATTTAGATATTTTTTCAAAATACGGGTCTTGAAAGTAGGGAAGGAAATTCAGATTTTTAACTGGAAAGACGAAACAAATAAGCATACTAAACCTCTTGGACAGTGGCACTTTGCTTTCGCTAAAATAAAGCGAATAATAATAACAAAAAATTCAACAGGCTCAGTTTTAGTTCGTGGTGAAATGAATTACAAAAGTGATATTGGAATGGGAAAATCAATTACCAAAAAGAACAAAAGTTTCAGCGGAATGAAACCATTTATAATCCCGACACAAAATGTTACCAGCGAAAATAAGAAAGAAGATGTTAACAAACTTTTGACCTCACATTACGGCGAAGACTGGAACACTAAAAAGGCTTTAAAGTTTTACAGATACGTCGTTTAGACAATAGTTTTTGTGTATCTATGTCTTTAAAAATGTATGACTGATATTATTATAACCGAAAAGCAATTATAAAGATAATTTTTTATATCAACTTGTGTTGCTTTATATTCAAAGTAACCAATCTCCCTTTATTGGTTTCAAAACGTACAAACTCCATCCTTTTTTTTAATTTACACGGTAAGCGTCGCGTATTTTATGGTGACAATTTAGGTATTATCTCCCTAAGTCATTACTGACAACATAAAAAAACAGTAATTTTAAAACAGTTAAAATAATCAGTTAATACGTTTTTTTAGTTATTGAAAAATTTGACGGAAGGGAGATTGTACACTTTGAAACTAGATCCCTCATATACACCAATGGATAATTTTGGTCATACCTCGCTCTCTGGTAAATAACCGTCCCAATAGCTCTGGCTTGAGAAGAACATCTACAACTTTTCTTGCTGACAATGGCGCTGATATTCAGGATCTCAAACGGCATGGGGGATGGCGGTCCTCAAGCGTAGCTGAAGAATACGTGGAAGAAAGCATTGAAAATAAATTGAAAAATTTTCAAAGGGTATTCAAAAATGTCCCTACCCAAGAAGTTCCCATAGGAATTGTGGTGAATGAAAAAAATGTTCAGCAACAACTACTTAATACGGCGAGGTCAGCAGTTGCATCATTTTCTAACTTAAATAATTGTTCTTTTAATATTTATTGTAATAAGATTTAAAATAAACGAATTTCTTTCTTGTAAAATTGTGTTTTGAATGACATTGACGTTTTATGCAGTAATGGTTGCTATGCTGTAAAGTGACCCGTTATTGTAATACTGTATGATTTTGAGGTCATTAATCTAAAATGCCACTTGAGACCGTTCATTCCAAAATTCCCAATCTGGCAATATTCTGTCTTTAAGGAAGATACTGGGAGATCAAATAACAAAATCACAATACTGCAATTCTGTAACAAAAATTTGCATTTGCACCTGATAATAATATGAGGGATTTTCTCTTAAAGTAATCTTTCCATTTTCTTTGACGAAACATGAAGTTTTCATTTTTAAATACTCCTCTATATCCTGTATTTTACCAATATATAATAGGTAAGGGCACTTCACCTCAAGACAACCCCCACTACAACAGTCACAATATATTATTCTATCAGGGGTAGCGGCTAACTGTGGCCACCTATCACTCATCAAAAGTCCAACTTCATTAATCACAAGATTCTCATGTTTTTCTTTTCCATTGAACTCCTATCAATATGCTTTTACACCATCTTTCTCATGTGTTAAACCCCAAGAAGTGGCCTTCGTGGTAAAAAGTAGCTTTACTGGATAGCAAATAGATTTGATGAGTGAAAGAGAAGGTTTGCTTTTATTTGTGGAGCAAACCAACTTAAATTTTGAAGCAGTTATGCTGCCTGCTCTTTGAGCATACCAGTTTCGACTTTTACTCTGGCTTCTTGTAGCCTCTTCAATTTTATCTATCTGGACCCTGTTTATAGATATAACGATTAGTTTAGCAATCTGCATTAATCCACATAGGATTTAGATATATATTCTTCTTTAAATATTTTAAAATTGAAGCAATCTCTTTGTTGGTTTGCTTGGGGATTTCTTCCGCATATGGCTCCACAATCCTCATAAGGGTAGAAGTTTTGCCCATTTTAGAAAAACTTTTCAGCATGGATTTTAGTTCTTCATTTGATACTGGAGGAATATCACAATGTGCTTTCTGAACAGTTTCTTTTACCCAGTCCATTTCTCTAACACGCACCATCGACACTTGGGTAGACATACTTGGCATTGGCCACGACGCCTGAATGTCTGTGCAAGACCTTCCTGGAGTAAGCATACTCCGCAGCAAAAAGTAATGCGCCTACATGACTGCAGACCTCACTGTTCCCTGCCATGTAAGTACAGTGGGCAGTGCACACGCTTCCATCTTTTGCAATAATTACCCAGACATCTAAAGGTTTCAAAGTGGTTCTCTGAGAATGTTTGACCTAAAATTGAAAAGCTATTATGTAGTAAAATTGTAACTCATTGCATTACATTATGAGGACATCATGCTAAAAAAAAGTCACAAAATTAGTAATAAATGAACAAAAATTTTACTTTTCCAATTAGAGTGTAAGTCCAAAAATGCCCAAATTCTGATAAGTCCATTTTTATGAATATTAAATGCCATATTTTCATTTAATACACTAATCATATGTCCAGAACCTTCTAAAGGTAGGTAATCGTTTTGATTTAAAGCTGATAAGTCACAAATTTGTAATGGACAGAAGATTTCAAATAAATTTTAAAATTTTAAATTATAAATTTTTTTAAATAAATAAAAAACTATTTAATTTATTTAACTGATTTAAAAATTCTTTGTAAACAATTGGAATATTGTACTGTTCGCGTTTTAACCCTTTTTAAAATAATATTAGAAATAAAATAAAAATAAAATAAAATAATTTTTTAAAAAAACTGAAGTACTTTAAATCCAAGTATTTTCTATCAGTTGATTCACTGTCGAAGAAACAAACAAAATTTTTACAAGTGTAATAACATACAACTAACCTGAACTAAAAAAATAAATTAAAAAAAAACTTTTAGAATTTTCGACCGTTCACTTTAATTGCACGACAAGCAGGACACCTGCAACGGGTTTCTTTCGATTAAGTTGTCTCATTAATTAAAATTTGACTATATTTATTACTTTTAAAAATGTTATTTGCTGTTTCTTTGGATACCGACAAAGGGATTCCACAAAAGTAGGTCACGTAATTAAATTTATGGCTAATAAATTTTTAAAGTCTTCTAGGAAATCTTCATAAATCTGTTATTTCTGACATATTTATTTGATATTTTCCCTATAAATACGAAGCATTTTTAGCGGAAAAGGCAGTCTGAAAAAATGTGTCGCGTTGCTTAAAAGTCGTCCCGCCGAAAGTAGCCGTTAGTAGTCGTGAAGTATAGTGGAAGAGTCTTAGTGAAAGTTAGTTGTCTACTAGTTACTCTGTCCATTTGGTATTTTTGGGTTTTCTTGTGGTTTAGTTAGTGATAGTGCATTGACCTGTGGTACATTTAAATTCAGTGAAGAAAATTTAGTTTTTGTCTACTTAAATTTTACTAGTGGAACTCGAAGTAATAAAAAGTAAGTGTCGGGAATTTAAAGTAAACGGTGGTTCTTCGAAAATGTTCTAAAATTTTACTAAATATTAATAAAACAAAGTGTTAAAAATTAAATTGAGTTTGACTATAACAATAATAAAAGCTCCCTACGAAAAATCACAGATATGTTTAAAGTTACAGAATCGCTCCCTTTAAATAGAAATAGTGCTCCATTAATTTTTTCCAAGTTTATTCAAGACACAGTGGCGTAACACACTGATACTACGAACCCACACGAGGAGAATTGTCTTGGCGCCTAAGAGAAAGGTCGATAATAAAGTAAGTAAAACTTAATCTGTATTGCAGGAGGCGTTACAAATTTTTAAAACATATTTGGTACAAATGTGTTAAAATCTGTTATCATGTTTGTACCAAGTAGGAAAATCCAACCAAATATGATCATTTTCTGATAAGTCCTACTTAACACATTTGTACCATATTTTGTTAAAAAGAATCAGTTATTTTTGGTATTTGTATGATAAGTACGAGCTATCATATTTGTACCAAACTGTATAACTGTATTATTGTTTGTATGGTAGTTTTTCCACTGGTAACCTATTAAAGTGCCATTATTGACCGATGATGAACATTTGAAATCATCTACCTTGTCAGTTATTGATCATGGTCTATATTATAATTATTAATACTGTAAAAATAAGTGCCTTGTAAATCTGTTAGTAGTGCAAAAAAAAATATTAATCACAGTGTATAGATGTCTAAACCTTGGTTAATAATAAAGTATTATTACATTTAACACAACACACTAAAATGACATTACGCTTCCCTTTCAGAAAGCCCTTGTCTCACTCCTAAGAAGCGTCAAAAGCGACAAGAACTGAGAAGCGATTGCCAACGGAAAATACAAGCTGTATCTGAGGCAAAACTAGAATTAATAAAATTACAAATGAAATGCCAAGTTGAAAATCAAGAAATGGCACAAAAAGAGCACAAGCTGAAAATGCACCATTTACAAGAGTTATATGCTCTTGAACTTCAACAAAAAAAATAGAAATTGATTTATTACAAAACAAACTTTTATTTAGTTCCATTCCTTCACAAAAAATTTACAGTCCTTTACAAAGATGCAACCGGGGAGGACATTGAAAATGCCGAAGCAGAGTGCAACGCTTGTGACTATTGTGAGATTTGAGATATGCGAAAACTCATAGATTTGAATGTTATATTTAGGTAGCTGATATAAGGTTTATTGATTCATAATATAAAAAATAGTAAAATAAAGGTTATAAACTCTAACGCGCCTCTAAGGTATGGTTTGACTGGAGCAGTCAGCGGCCGCGGCTGGCGTTCGCGATTGGTAGCTCGGTACTGGTTTAATGCGATTTGCCGATTTGTATGTACACGGTTTCACAGCCGCAGCTCAGCGACACAGCGTTCACCGTCAATTGCAGTGGCTGCGTTCGGACTGCTAGAGAGACCAGTCCAGCCGTGATCGCTCAGCAGAATGCCACCGTTTTCGGCAATTGCTGACGAGTGTTTGATAGAGGAGGTGCAAAAGTATACAACTATGAGAACGAAAATTACAAAAATGTTGTAATGAAACAAAATGCATGAAAAAAAGTGGCAGCAAGTGTAGGGAAGAACGGTAAAGTGTACAAAACCATTCTGTTTATTTTTCAGCATTACATTACAAAGCTTATAATTAGGGTAGACTGGGGCAACTGCGAAGCCCTTTTTAATAGTTCAAGTTTATTTCCTTCCTACTTTAAATATACAATATTTATAAAAGTGTCTTTGTAAGAAAGTAATAGTTTAATATGCTTACTTTTCATACTGCATAGGGCACTCATGAATTATTTTTGAGATCTTGAGATTTGAATGATTTTTTTTTTATACCGAAATTTTACACTTACCCCAAAAAGGGAAAGTGTAAAATCGGAATACAATTTCCATGCATGTTCGCAGAAGTGGTAATGGGAAAGTGTAAATGAAGTTTATATCTCCCATGCCAATTTTTCTTTTTACAGACTTAAAAAAAAATAAAAATCTGGGAAGTTATGAACTTTTTATTGTTGGGAAATAGTTAGCCAAGCAAATCATAAAAACGAAAAATTAAAAGGTACCTCTGAAAAATAATAAGTAAACCAAAATAACCCTCAAAAAATTCCTAATAACAAGAATAATATTTTTATAAACGTATTTATCCGTTTAAAACCCAATGTTTGGCTTTAATCTCTAAAACAGTAGGAGTTATTCCCAAGGAGAAACTAAAACAGAAAAGAAACTTTAAGTTCAAAAATTCGAATAATTTTATGGAACTTGTTAAATATTGTATCCCGCAAATTTCACATTAAAATAAAAGCCTCCTCGGCGTGTTACTACCGGTTCAGGTAAACGAGTCACTATATCGTCTAGCTGTACTACATCGACATCATCGGTGAGTGGCCATAAAAAAATTGTCTTTTAGTTTTCTAGTAAACTTGATTTCAAAGCCGTTGTCAACAGTATTTACCTGGCCAATAAAATGTTTCTTTGCTTTTGGTAATGTGTATTTAACCAGTACCCAGTCTTCAATGGAAATATTGTCTTTGTTTATTTCAGGAATCTGATCTTCGCAATCCGATTCTAAAGTGAAACTTTGATCCGATTCCATAAAAGGTATACTTTCATTATCTGATTCACTGGAGTTGGATTCAAATTGATACGGACTTGGCCGACTTTGTTTACTCTTTCGGTCAATTTTCATAGCTGGTTTAGATATAGTAGATGAACTTGTAGAGATTTTTGACTGAGTACTTGCGATAGTACCTACAATGGTTTGGCCACCTTGAATTAAGCGCTTTCGTTTCCTTGGATTAGAAGAAGGACTCTGTCGGAGCGAATCAAGTAGTAGATCATCAAAACTTGCCTTCTTTTCTTGCCGATTTTCGGTTGTAGCTGGTACTACAGGTTCAGTTATAGGCTCCTGATGATTATTTAGTATAATTCTTCATTTTGATCAGAGCTGACAATTACTTTGAGATTGGTGGAACTAGATGCTGAAGGAGCTGTAAGTAATTCTGCATTAGATGCTAGTTTCCTTTTAAATGAAGCGCCAGATGTAGAAGGCTTTACTGTTTTTAACATTGACTTTCGAAAGTAGCGGTTTTTTCTGTTACGTTCGGTGCTACAGCATTATGTTCATTCCTTTCAATATCAATGCGATCTGGCCTCGGTTGTAAATCTGTTACAGATCTTTGATTTTTTAAGTGTTCCTGCCATCTTTTTAGGGCATCGATGTCATACTTTTTTTTAGGTTAGTTAGTAATCCTGTTTTTATGATTCCGGAATCTACTTCAGCCCAGGTTTTCACTAGCAATGTGGCGAAGTCCCTTTTTGGTAGTCATTGTCCCTGATGACGTCTTTGCCATGTTATTACTTTCCTCTCCCATATTGCCTTATAGGATCTAAACATACTCAAATCGAGAGGTTGAAGTAAATGACTTGTATGGATAAGCAATCCACATGCGAGACATGCCCATCATATATAACAATAATTGATGCCTGATCACGAACCAAAGGAATAAAAGTCTTTATAAAGTAATTTCTAAATATTTCGGAGGTCATCCATCCATTGGCGCTGGCTGCATTTACGGTGTCTTTGAAGAAGTCTTCATTTTTTTCTGAAATCCAGCAATATTATTGCCTTTAAATATTATCAATGTTATTGCCTTTAAATATTATCAATGGTGGCAATTTTCTACCACTAGCACTTGCTCCTGCCAGGACGGTTATATTTTCTCTGCCCGATCCAGCAATAATGCTTAAAGAGGGGTTGTCTTTCGCGCCAACAATTTTAAGACGAGAAGGATCTGTACACAGTGAAGTCTCATCTAAATTGTAAATATATTCAGGACGATCCTGAAGACCCAACTCCAATATAGCCTTTTCCAATAAAACAAAATATTGGTCTATTATGAATGGGTCCGTAAATTTCTTTCTGCAGTACTCTAAGCTTTGTGGTTTCTTCATATTCAAAGAGTGACGTTGTTTAAACTTTATTAGCCAGTCTGTGCCTGGAATATTGTTCTTAAAAGGATTGGGAATATTATTTAAAGTTACAGAGTCCCGAACTTTTTCTTGAAGCTCTCTCGAAGTTAATCAATATCCCCACTTCTCCATTGTTTTTATATTTTTGGCCAGTTGACACTTATCTTGCCAAGAAAGTACTGGAGGTCGGCCCTGTGTCTTGCTTTTTTCGTCACGGCGGCCAGTTATTCTACAGTAGATTGTAATGTATGGGATTCTGAATTCGGTACTAGCCATCGACATGGTTAATTGACCTTGATTGACGGCATTTACTGCAGCATTTAATTGCTCCTCCCCATAGGCAGCCCTATCGGACTTTCTTTTATAATCTCGTACCATGACGTCAACTCTCTGTAAAGAATAAAAGCTTTAAGTGTCAGTGCCAATGAACTTTAGCATTCCCAGGAAAATGGGGCAAGTGTAAAGTAACCTTTACACTTTCCCCATTACAATTTTCACACATGCCCCACATTATGTTTTTTATGGGGGAAGTGCAAACCTGTTCGTGAGTAAAAACCGCTTTTAGATTTGGTCGGTTAATAATATAGGATATTAAAGCTACAACAATTGACTAAACATAAGAAAATGCAATAAAACTAAAAGTATATTATAAGTTTTTACCTTTGACCAATTTTTTATGGAGATATCACACACTATTCAACGGACCGATTCGGAGGTTATGTTACAAATGACTACTCAGAAAGAAAAAAACACCTGGTAACTCGCCGGGAGTAGATAATTCAACAGCGCTAACGTATAGTTAGTTGCCTCGAACCACACAGACAAGTAAACTTTTAATATTGCCTGATTGGCGCTCTGATTTTCCACTTACCCCATTTTTACACTTGCCCCAGTCTACCCTATACCATATTCAAATCCAAGATTATGCATACGAAGGAAATATTGATTAGGACTTAATGACAACCGTAACTCTATTTCGATTGGTCAAGCGGCAATAAAACTAAAAGGCCCTGGGCGACAGGGTTGAATTTAGTTTACCCGTGATTTTCGATTATTGCATTGTATCGTTTGGTGTTATTGTTTATTATCAATATTTTGATATAAATATTTGTGTTTTTGACCGTTGTATTTGATTGTATACAGGGTGTTTCAGAAGTACTAACCTGAATATGTGTCCGGAGTTGCCCCGTTTTTGATGTACAGAGTGTTAAAGTTTTTTTAAAAAAATCGTTTTTTTTATTATTTCTGTAAATATCCTTTTCCCGATTTTATTGCAATTTGGTACCGTCATTCATAATGATAAGAGGCTTAATTAGCCCTAACTAGATTAAATTTATAAAGTCCAGTGGCGTCCCGGGAAACACTTCAACGGAT
Organism: Polydrusus tereticollis; assembly: GCA_963920685.1. NCBI lineage: Eukaryota > Metazoa > Arthropoda > Insecta > Coleoptera > Curculionidae > Polydrusus > Polydrusus tereticollis. Next base: position 106,787,999 of record OY987330.1, on the reverse strand, counting down.
ATTATTGACAAAAAAATGCACGCCACTGACTTTTTTCTAATTTTGTTTACATGGTATGCTGCAGCTTTGATTTAAATATGGTACCTATAGTATAAATTCAAGTGTTAATATGACGTTTGTCGAAATGGAGGAATTTGGGCTAACATCTCCTCTTCGTCTTCTTCCTCCAATAACAGCATGCAACTAATGTTATCGGCGTTCATTATAAATCATACATAAGCGCTTTCACTACGAAATACGAATATGATCTGAAGCGCACTCCAGCCGCGCCAGCCAAATCACGCTGTGGCGACGGCCGATTGATATAAATACGATGGTACGCTCGATCGCGAACGCCTGCTGCACCCGCTGACTGCTTCAGCGGAACCATACGATTACTCTCGACTTGGTCTGATCCCGATCATTTAATTCGGTGTGACGTCAGGGACAAATGCAACACAAGAATTTCGAATTCCGTACCCATACTACGTGCCCGTGCGATAATATAAACATTTTCAATGTTAAAATGAAATAGTAATAGTGCATGTGTCCGGATTTTTTAAAAAAAGAATAAAGCTTAAAATACTAAAACATCTATATTTATTCTTTATCAGTTACATACGATGAAATTAAGAAAACGCAAGGGAGTATGGTATTTAATTTAGAAAGAAACGCCCTTAATAATATTCTGATAAGAGGTATGGCAGGACAAGATATTCAAAGGCAAGGCTTTACCTCACTTAATTTGTTTAATAAGGAAGAGATAGAAAATTTAGCGAACTCAACTATTCGCAAACTTTATGGTTATTTTTCAATGATTGGAGAATGGATAAGCGGTATACTTGAACTTTACTTTTTATTTCGAATGGCCAAATTTGTTTTAGAAACATTTTTGAACGCTGTAGTCATACATAAGCTTAATGGCTGTAGTTTTTATTTACTGGCATCTTTTTGGGACACCCTTACTTTGTTTATTTTGCATAAAAAACAACGAAAAGTAGTAAATAAGGAATTTGAAAGACAAAATACTACTTATTGTAAAAATGAAGATGCAGTTGATGAAATAATAATAAATAGCCATCCAGATAAATATACCACCGTTGAATTGCAAGACAGAAATCCAGAAAACCTTCAAGAATTATCATCACTACCCAATCAGCTCATTTTGATTTTGGAAATTTAAGGAAAGAACTAGCTAATTTGTCATCTGTGAAATGGAGTCTTTTTGCAAGAAACGAAACGAAGAATACTAAGTAAAAATAAAAAACATCAAAAAATAATTTATCACAACAAATAAAAAGAAAATTTAACTCAGCCTTAATTAGCCGCAATTTTAAATAAAATTCTTATACATTAAAGTATTATCGACCTCTATTAATATGCATCAAAATTACGAAAAATGGTAACACAGAAATCAGTAATACCGAAAGAAGACCGAAAGTATAAACACAGCTGCATCCATACTATTATGAATAAAGATCCAAACAAAATAAAAGGGTACCGGAAAAAGTAAGACTTACACTATGGAAGTAACTGGAATCGACACGATGAATAAGACCATCACTACACAGCGTTTTAACAGTCAAAAACCCAGCATGATGAAGAGGCATTAATCACAGCAGAAAAATATAAACCCATGTTCTGTCAAATAAAATAGAGAGTTATCGTACGATAACGTAAGGTTAAATGGGAACACTGGAAAATAAATACTATTTGTATATTTTCATTTATCACAAATAGTTGACAAAATTTAGAAGTAGTAACACTATACTTATAACGATATTAAAACAAATGCCCAAAAACTAATTACTTCTATGGACCTCATAAAAGTAAGAAAGACACTATGAAAGTCAAGTAACGCAGACTAGGACAGAAATAGTTTTTCTAGAAAAAAAAGGACAGAAAATAAATGAAAAAATTTCATTCCCACTACTTCATTAAAATAGGAAACCATCCGGGACTTTCAGATATCCTTAATCAAAATTTCAATCTAAGAAAGTGAATCCAGTGTGAAATAAAAAATAAAAAAAGAGAGTGCGGAATATTGTTAGTGATAGGACAAAACTTTAAAAACGTGAAAAAGTGAAAAACACTCGAAAAAATAAAACCGTGAGTGCAAGTTTACTTCGAAAAACCAACTTTTGGCACGGGGATAATATAGACTATAATATAGATATTTAATATACCGCGTTACTTTACTTACTTTACTTTACCGCGTTAGTTTCGATCTTTGAGAAGAAAAGAAAACAACAATGACGTGGTTAATATCCTTCCTAGCGTATATAAGGATTATCCATGATAATAGACCTCGCCAGGAAGGCTTATATCGACAAGGCCTTTATCACCTATGGGACATAATGCGTTTAATGGGGGACGAACCAGGACCAGAAGGTAGCTGGCCGCTCCGGGCCCAAATAATAATGTGGCGGGAGATTTTACATCAAGAATATCAGCTTTTTGTTGCAACCTGGGCCATTTCAATAAACCGGGCATTTGATCTGCGACTATGTCAGTGCGCCTTTTGCCGAGCACCAGAACCAAATTTTGGAACTCAACCGGGCATTTTGTGGATAAGCATGGGTTGGCCAGAAAGTGAAGAATGTCCATGCCTAGTACCGGAACAACCACCTACTGCATTTAGCGCACCTCCTCCAATCCAAAGACTGATAAAAGAAGAACCGCATGGTGCCTGGTGTCAACAGCCCTACTGTCCATGTTCCAAGTGTCCCGAGTCACCCTACATGCCCATACTCGAGTTACCTGTAGGATTATCTCCACTAGTGCCAATTAATGAGGAGTGGCGTATTATATCCCCGATAACCCTTCCCGCCGCCACTGACCAGTCTACCCAAGAATTACCCAACATAAACAGGATTAAGGAGGCCGCTTCTGTTCCAGTGCCACCTAATGATGATCAACCAGAATATCCTGACAATAACACGAGCTATGAGGTGACCCTTCTCGACGGATTGCGCATGGCCCTGCGTGTCATTAGGGATGAATACCAGGAGGAAAATAATGAGGCCCCCGAACAAGCCCTCGAACGAGTCCCTGAATCCCCAGGTGAAAACGACCACTAAGGTACCGAAAGCTAATTTGTATTTAAAATTTTTTTAATTATCGGTAATTTGATTTTGGAAAATTTTAAGAAAAATGAATAGGTTTCTATTATTTTATCCTCGATTTTATCTCAAGTCTTGATGACCAAAAGTTTTAAGAAATATTTTAGTTAGTATTGTTGAAATTTTTATTTACCCTTAATTTTAAATTTTTGCATATTTATAATTTAATCTTTATTTAAATTTTTTTTTTATTACTTATCGTTAATTTGGATTTGTGGATAATAAGTTTATATTATTTTCTCGCAAGTTTTAAGAAATATTTTGGGTAGTATTGTTGAAATATTTTTTTTTATTTACCTTTACTTTTAAATTTTTGCATATTTATTATTTTATTTCAAAAATGTATACTAAATCCCTAATGGGTTGAGTTGATATTAAAAAGAAAAACGCTATCGTTTTAAATATTTATGTAATTTTAATACATATTTAAAATTTATGTTACTTATTTTATATAACTAGGTTTTAGTATATTTCAAGTAAATAAGCAAATGATAAATAAGGATAAACAACTAAATTATTTTTGCAAAACATAATTGTTAGTTTAAGTTCTATATTTAAAGAATTGGTAGTATTTAGTGTTTTAACCGACATTTACTTTCTCTAAAAAAAATAATTTAAGTGTACTACGTCAATGATTTAAAGAAGCAAGAAATAGGAGAAAGATAAACAAACATACCAGCGCGACCTATATTATGTCACGGTACGAACTAGTAAAGGCCGGAGTATCGATTTCCTAAATAAACAAATAATCTGGAGTAAAGAGGCAAAGTAATTTATTATATTAATGTTTAGGTACTGATCTAAGACATTTCGACTCGATACGATAAACATGTTTAACAAATAGTAGATGTGCCGCACCAAAAAGAAAAAGCAAAATAATCCTTTTTCTTTTTATTTGGGAAACGGAGTGTTGTAATGGACAAAAGATTTCAAATAAATTTTAAAATATTAAATTATAAAATTTTTTAAATAAATAAAAAACTATTTAATTTATTTAACTAATTTAAAAATTGTTTGTAATTAATTGGAATATTGTATTGTTCGCGTTTTAACCCTTTTTAAAATAAAAATAAATATAAAAATAAAATAAAATAATTTTTTAAAAAAACTCACTAAGTACTTTAAATCCAAGTACTTTCTATCAGTTGATCACTGTCGAAGAAACAAACAAAGTTTTTACAAGTGTAATAACATAACTAAAAAAATAAAATAAAAAAAAAACTTTTAATATTTTCGACTGTTCACTTTATTCGCACGACATCAACTGAAGAAAAATCTGAAGAAAAATAGGATTTATAATCTCGGTCATAAACAAGTAAAAACTAGTTAATACAAGCACTGACAAGCAGGACACCTGCAACGGGTTTCTTTCGATTAAGTTGTCTCATTAATTAAAATTTGACTATATTTATTACTTTTAAAAATGTTATTTGCTGTTTCTTTGGATACCAACAAAGGGATTCCACAAAAGTAGGTCACGTAATTAAATGTATGACTAATAAATTTTTAAAGTCTTCTAGGATATCTTCATAAATCTGTTGTTTCTGACATATTTATTTGATATTTTCCCTATAAATACGACGCATTTTTAGCGGAAAAGGCAGTCTGAAAAAATGTGTCGCGTTGTTTAAAAGTCGTCCCGCCGAAAGTAGCCGTTAGTAGTCGTGAAGTATAGTGGAAGAGTCTTAGTGAAAGTTAGTTGTCTACTAGTTACTCTGTCCATTTGGTATTTTTGGGTTTTCTTGTGGTTTAGTTAGTGATAGTGCATTGACCTGTAGTACATTTAAATTCAGTGAAGAAAATTTAGTTTTTGTCTACTTAAATTGTACCAGTGGAACTCGAAGTAATAAAAAGTAAGTGTCGGGAACAATTTATTTTTGACTAAGATATTGGACAGAAAATATTAATTTAAAGTAAACGGTGGTTCTTCGAAAATGTTCTATAATTTTACTAAATATTAATAAAACAAAGTGCTAAAAATTAAATTGAGTTTGACTCTCTATAATAATAATAAAAGCTCCCTACGAAAAATCAAAATTTATTCAAGACACAGTGGCGTAACACACTGATACTACGAACCCACACGAAGAGAATTGTCTTGGCGCCTAAGAGAAAGGTCGATAATAAAGTAAGTAAAACTTAATCTGTATTGCAGCGGGCGTTACAAATTTTTAAAACATATTTGGTACAAATGTGTTAAAATCTGTTATCATGTTTGTACCAAGTAGGAAAATCCAACTAAATATGATCATTTTCTGATAAGTCCTACTTAACACATTTGTACCATATTTTGTTAAAAAGAATCAGTTATTTTTGGTATTTGTATGATAAGTACGAGTTATCATATTTGTACCAAACCGTAAACTAAAAATTTTATTCTAATAATAACACATATCATGCTGCTTAGAAATTTCCCGCGCAGTCAACATGAGCTTGAGGTTAGTTTAAGGCAGTAGTGGTTCGTTCTAAGATGTCTGTGTTAAGTAATAGAAGTAAAAAAATGGTAGAATTATGCCAAAAAAAGGCGCAGTCCTCGTCTTTTAACAAAGTAAGTACCTAATTACCCTTTTATCATAACATAGTTACCAACCAGTTCTGTTTTTATAATCTATAACTTTGTTTTGGTTTGGTAAAAGTATAGTTGTTCTAGAATGGTTTAAGTTTAAAATACTACTAAGGGCCAATTGTATAGGTTAAAATTAACTACAGAATTAATACAAAGATTTACCCTCAAATTAAACCTAAAGTTAATCTCAGGTAGGTTTTTGCTGCAATTGTATAGGATAGGGTAAACCCATAAAACTGCTAACTTCAGAATGATGGGAATAATAAAATTACTTACTATTGTCAAATTGTCATCTTCATACCTTTAAAACTAACCTAACTTCTGTGTTTTTTTTTGTGGTTAGCCCAGTCTTGCAGTCTTCCTTGATTTTTATTTTTTGATTTGTTACCACCCGGGTTACCACGTTTGCTACCTATTTTGGTTTAAAAAATGGAGGAACAAAAAAGATTTATGAATTTCACGGACGCAGAAATGTCCTTATTAATACAACTAGTGGAAAAATTTCAACATGTCTTGGAATCCAAACAAAGTGACGCCTATTCCTGGAAACAAAAAAGTGAAGCCTGGGAACAATTAACAAAAGAATTCAATTCGTTTGAGACAGCAAAACAGGCAAGAAGTTCAAAGAACTTAAGAGACAATTGGAAAAATTCTCTGAAGAGAAACAAAATATTTTCAAAACCGGAGGGGGAAAACAATGCCCAACAAATGTAAAAGATATAGACCTAAGAATCAAATCGATTATTGGGGTTGCTGCCACTGGTATAGAGAATTGCTTCGATACGGATGGGCCACTTTAAATGTTTATCTCGGTGATAATCCAATAGAAATATTTGTTGAACAAGGTATAGGTACTACAGAGTTTAAGATATTGTAGCCATTGAAAACGTTTTTGGGTTTTAGGTGATAAATTAAACAATTATGAAGAGTCACCAGTTGACACTGCACTAGGTAAGATTAATAATAAAGGTTTACATTTTATATTTATTTTTAATAAATATGTTATCAGCAGGAGCATCAAGATTTCAAGAGGCAGTTGCAATATCTCCGTTTGCGGAAAATGACTGGACCAATTGGTCACCTGCATTGTTGAAACGGTCCAAGAGTACACAACTTGCTAATAAAAGTAAATACCTATATCTGTTTTTTTGGAGAAAATTAATCTCTAGGCAATTTTTAAAACTTTTTTCATTTTTAAGAAATAGCGAAGGATATTTGACTAAATTTTCAAACTTTACTACTTACTAATACTAATATTTGAAACTGAATATAACACAGTTTTAGAAAGTGGTACCATAGAGCTGAAACTAAATGCAGTACCTAATATTGCTGAAAATTTTTGCCCCATATTATTGTGTGTATGGTAGTTTTTCCACTGTTAACCTATTAAAGTGCCATTATTGACCGATGATGAACATTTGAAATCATCTACCTTGTCAGTTATTGATCATGGTCAATATTATAATTATTAATACTGTAAAAATAAGTGCCTTGTAAATCTGTTAGTGGTGCAAAAAAAATATTAATCACAGTTTATAGCTGTCTAAACCTTGGTTAATAATAAAGTATTATTACATTTAACACAACACACTTAAAAGACATTATGCTTCTCTTTCAGAAAGCCCTTGTCTCACTCCTAAGAAGCGTCAAAAGCGACAAGAACTGAGAAGCGATTGCCAACGGAAAATACAAGTTGTATCTGAGGCAAAACTAGAATTAATAAAATTACAAATGAAGTGCCAAGTTGAAAATCAAGAAATGGCACAAGAAGAGCACAAGCTGAAAATGCACCATTTACAAGAGTTATATGCTCTTGAACTTCAACAAAAAAAATAGAAATTGATTTATTACAAAACAAACTTTTATTTAGTTCCATTCCTTCACAAAAAATGAAATAGTAATAGTGTATGTGTCCGGATTTTTTCAAAAAAGAATAAAGCTTAAAATACTAAAATATCTATATTTATTCTTTATTAACTTTATAACAAAGTGTAGAGAACTTTTTTTATAATGAAATAACAGGTATTAGACTAGTTAAATATGTGAGCATCAAATATATCAAAAATGGCTTTGACTGATAAAAAAATAATGACCATGACAAAACATAATGTTTTGAATGGAACCATTCTTATGTATTAGCAGGTTTTAATTCTTCACCAGGGGAGATTGACATAACGGTTAGACATTTCAACTTAAATTAATTGTTCAAAGTAATTTATTAAATGCTGCCTAACTAAAATTCTATTTCCTTGAGGATGTTCCTAATTATCATCCTCTTCCTGCCAACATCTTCCTGTCTATAATTATCTAGTGGTTCTGGATCATTTATAGCTATGTTATGTAGTACAGCAGTAGCTACTATAATAGTTAATATGGTGTTCAGTTTAACTATCATTTCCAATCGAAGTATTTGAAACCGTCGCTTCCAAATTCCATATTGCCGTTCGACAACATTACGGGTGCGTATCTGAGATTCTTTAAATAAATTTTTCCCTCGTGTAACAGGATGTGCCAGAGGAATCATGACATGATCATCTAACGTATATCCGGAGTCGCCCAAAATATAGCTATCCCCAAATAAGCCAGTGATCAGTTGAGGTTTTAATCTACAGTTATTATATGTATATTAGTCTATCATTTGTTGAACCCGGCCAGCGAGCAACTATATTATTGTTACGTAGGTCAGCATCCGACAATGTTTGCACATTAATAGAAAAATATCCTTTTCTATTACCAAAACTTTCTGCAGTTGGAACCTTAAAAAAAACAGTTAGGTCAATAAACTATTGTTCCTGATAATAATGCTACTATTGCTACTTGACTTTGACTCTAAATTTATTATAAATGTTAGTATTATCATAAAACTTACCTGGAGATTGTATTCGGATATGGGTGCAATCTATTGCTCCAATAACATTTGGGAAATTTGCAATTTCTTGAAAAATATTTTTAGTTTCCTCCAGTTCTACATTGTCTCTAGGCATTTGGATATGAATGTGTGATAAGGTAGCTATTTCTACAGAAACGTGTCGAATAATGCGAGAAGAAGTTCCAGTATCAATACCATCAAAATCTCCTGCTACCCTCAGCATGCTTCCTGTTGCATATAATCTTAAGGCAACCAGTAATTGAGTTAATGGACTCAATGCATGATTTCTAAAATTAGGATTAAACCAGTTTGTACTCGTAGGCTTGTATTTATCAATGTTAATCTGTTTTAAATTTTTTCTTTTTGTGTATGGATAGAAAGTATGACTACAATGGCAATGAATAAATAAATAGGTAGAATGTAGAATGGGCAATACATCTAGGTAAAATAAGCAACTCGTAATCAATTTATAAATATAAGCATATATGTACACTGCGTCCATAAAGTCTTGCACAAATTCATTTAAAATTCAGGGGCTTACTTTTTTTAAAAACGCTCGGACACGTCAATTAGTACTTTTGTTTGCGCATTTTTTAACGTAAAATGTTTTTATACAGGGTGTCGCACGTATGAGGTATGAGGTCATCAAGGATTTTTTTTAATGGAACACCCTGGATATTATATCAATTTTGAATTCTATGATGAACACTTAACACCTCTGGAAATCACGGTTTCCGAAATATTGACGTTTGAAAATTTATTTTAAACACATTTATTGATGACCTCATACCTCATACGTGCGACACCCTGTTTAAAAACATTTTACGTTAAAAAATGCGCAAATAAAAGTACTAATTGACGTGTCCGAGCGTTTTTAAAAAGTAAATACCTGAATTTTAAATGAATTTGTGCAAGACTTTATGGACGCACTGTATAGGTAGGTAACACACGAAACTGTTTCGCTTCGAATCCTCAAGTATTCTTTAGATAAATACCTAGGTGGTAGGTATGTTTTTTTTTTTTTAAGTTTTGTAGTATTGTATAATATGTAGGTACCTACCTACTACCTAGGGATAGAGTATAAAAACGATAACTATTTACTTACTGTTCGGTGTTTCTTTGTAGACGTTGTCCAATGGCTTGCATTAGCATTTCTACAAAAGCTTTTGATATTCTAAATCTTGCAATCAATTCGGGATTAACCCAATAGTCCATATTCTCAATCTTCTTCTTCTTCCGGTGCTTTATCCTCGGCGGATGTTAGCTATCATCAACACAATTTGAGCCCTGTTAACGGCCCGTCTAAATAAAGTGGTTGTATTGACTCCAAACCACTCCCTAAGGTTCTTGAGCCAAGAGGTACGCCTGCGACCAGGACCCCGTCTGCCTTCTATCTTGCCCTGCATAATGTTGTGTAGTAGTTTGTACCTTTCGCTACGCATTATGTGACCAAAGTATTGCAATTTCCTCTCCTTAATGGTGATCATCACTTTCAAATCCTTGTTGAGATATTGAAGAACGTCCATGTTCCTCACCCTGTCCACCCAAGATATTCGGAGTATTCTCCTGTAGCACCACATTTCAAAAGCTTGGATCCGATCGCTAGAACTTTTTGTTAATGTCCAAGCCTCCATGCCATACAGGAGAACTGAGAAGACATAGCAACGAAGCAGTCGCACTCTTAGCATCAAGGGCAGGTCTCTGCAGCATAAAACTTTCTTCATTTTATTGAAAGCAGCTCGACTCTGTTCAATTCGAGCCCTAATTTCCGTGGAAGATTCCCATCGGTCATTTACGCAAGTACCCAGGTATTTAAAGCTTGAAACCTGCTCGATTAGTTCCCCGTTTATTCTTATCGCCGCGTTTACATTGCCCCGTTTACTAATTGTCATCACTTTGGTCTTTCTGATATTCAATTTTAGGCCTGCTTCCTGACTCTTTTCATTTACGCATTCCAATAGCATTTGCAGATCATCGGCACTCGTTGCCAATAAAACTGTATCGTCTGCATAGCGTAAGTTGTTTATCGTTTCTCCGTTTAGGATTATTCCTTGTCTCCTATCTCTCAGTGCTTCCGCAAACACCTCCTCCGAGTACAGATTGAAAAGTATAGGCGAAAGAACACACCCCTGTCTAACTCCTCGCTTGATTTTGATCTGTTCGGTCTTACTATTCTCCACAGTTACTGATGCTGTTTGTCCCCAATACAGATTTGCAATAACTCGAATGTCTTTTCCATCCAGACCAATCTTCTGTAGCAATCTAACAAGCCGTTCATGATTGACACAATCAAAAGCCTTCTCATAGTCGATGAAGCAGGCATACACGTCGACTGATATATCCCGGCAACGTTGGATTAATACCTGCATACTGAATAGGGCCTCTCTCGTGCCGAATCCATTACGGAAACCAAATTGTGTATTGCTTAGATGTTCTTCACATTTACTATAGATTCGCCGATGAATAATCTTTAAAAATATTTTCAAGACGTGGCTCATTAGGCTTATCATCCTATAGTCACCACAGAATTTTGAGTTTTGCTTTTTTGGGATAGCTATAAAAGTGGATGTTAACTAGTCTGAGGGTATTTTGCCACTATTATATATTAAATTAAAGAAATCCACAAGCCTATTCAAGCATCGGTCTTCCACTATTATTTTTAGGATCTCTGATGGTATATTGTCAGGTCCTAATGCTTTACGGTTTTTTGCGTTCCTAATGGCATACTCGACTTCGTCTCTTGTTATCGGGGGGCCGTCTTCACGATCCGCCATCTGAAGGTCCGGACTCCTGTTGTCATTGAAGAGATCTGATATATATCGTGTCCATTCAATCAGCTTTTCCTCAACATCCAGAAGCATGTCTCCATTCTGTTTGCATAGTATGCTTAGTGGTCTATTTTTAAATAAACCTGCAACCTCCTTTACTTTCTTGTGCATATTGAATGAATCGTACTTCTCCTGCAACTCCTCAATTTCTTGACATTCTTCGGTAAACCAGTTTATCTTTGCTTGTTTTATCTTTCCACGGATTATTCTCTGGATCTGCCTGTATCTCTGCGGATTAACGTTTTTAGTTTTTCGTCGTTCCTCCATTAGGCCCAATATTTCATTTGTCATCCAAGCTTTCTTTTTAGTTGTAGTGTCGTTCCCAATAACATCCTGCCGAACATCTGTTAGTGTTTCCTTAATGTTATTCCAAGCTTGTTCTACATCTGTGCCAATATCCTCAGAAAGACGTTCGTTAAGATATCTTCGTGTTTGATCTTTAATATTCCTGTCCTGAAATCGCGAGAGGTCCATTTTGGGTTGCTTAGGTTTTACTTGAATTTTCTTCAGTTTTATCTGGATACATGCCACCAAGGGATTGTGGTCTGAGGAAATATCTGCTCCAGGATAGGTTTTAACTGATTTTACGCAGTTTCTAAAACGGGTCTTTACTAGAAAATAGTCAATTTGGTTTCTGATGATATTATCTGCATTGTCTGCGTTTGACTTCCAAGTGTATAATCTTCTAGGGGGAAGTTTAAAGAAGGTGTTCATAGCGGTGAGATTTTCTTCCTAGCAAAACTGAACCAGCCTGTCCCCACGCTCATTCCGCAAGCCCAAACCATAATCTCCAGCCACGTCATCGCATCGACCCTGTCCGATCTTCGCATTAAAATCGCCCATTATTATCGTTATATCCGATGCCTTGCACAGTCCAGTAGCTCTTTGAACATCTGCATAAAACTGCTCTATTTGTTCATCAGTGGCGTTACATGTGGGAGCATAAACTTGAATAATGTTCATGTTAACCGGGTGTGAGCTGAATCGAATTAAGATTACCCGATCTGATATGGGTATAGAGCCCTTGACTGTACTTTCAATTGTTTTGGTCATAATTATGGCAACTCCATTTCGATGATGTCTCTCCTCATTTCCCGAGTGATAGACATAGTAGTCATCTATATTACACTTTCCAGTGCCAGGCCATCTCATTTCACTAATACCTAATATGTTTATGTGAAGACGTTTCATTTCCTTGATGGCGTTGTGTATTTTTCCTGGTTCGTACATACTCCTTACATTCCAAGTTGAGATTCTCATCAAGACTGGCCCGGAGATTCTTAGCACCCCCTGACCATCTAAGGTCTGCCGGGGACTGGGGGCCGTCGCTTTGTGTTTTCCAGTCATGTTGATGATTATCCTGGGGAGTAGTAATGGGGTGGTTTCCCGTTGCCTTCCCCATCGCAGTGTCTCAGCCGTTTGAATCAATATGTGATTGACGCCTGTGAGTCTCTGATATCGTAAGCCTTGCCAATGTAATTCATCTTCAGCCTTACGCCAGTACTGATGTTGCTGCTGACCAACATCAGGAATATTTATCGACTTTCTAGTCTAGATCCGTACTGTTCCGCGTTAACAGGGCTACCTCTAGTAGGATGTGGCTCATCACCACGCAGTACGATCTTCACTGAAGAGAGGCTAAGGCTTCCTTAGGGAAGCTAACATCGCATCATCCAGTGCTGAGGATTGTGAGGACCAGTATCCAGTCAACCCAGATCAAAGGTGCTACCTCTTCAATACCCCTTAACCCCATATTCTCAATACACGGCCTAAACACCCGAGGCCTTCGCACATTCCCAAGCACGATAATAATCTCCAAATCTTCGTCATCTGAGAGAAGATCATTTACAACATCGAAAACATCCATTTTATAATAATTACGGAGCAGTCTCGAGCTTCAATAGGCAAAAATGGTAAAATAGGTTAAAATAAAAAAAGCAAACACGCCATTTTTATCGTCCTTTATCCGAAAATTGCGAATTAACTCATACCCAATCCATCAGTTAAGGGCTAATCCTAGGGTCGGGGGTAACCTCTGCCTATACAACGCATTTTACTATCAACCTTCGAATTAACCCGCATTTTTGAGTCAATCCTAACCTATACAATTGAGCCTAAGGGCCGCTTTTACAATGTAAAGTTAACTCTAAACCATAGATTATTTTATAATATATACATTTTACAATATGTAGTTACCTTCAAACTTGCTCCGTTCACACTTTGTGTCGTCCAAGCCAATATTTGTTTCTTATTTTTTTTCTATTATTAATTTTATTTTACTCATAATCTTATTGCTTTTCGTAACTAATTATGTTATACTTTTCAAGATATCACAACCTCGCACTTTTAAATTCAATATCATCAATGTATCCGCGTGTAAGGTCGCCTTTAAAGGTATTCGGCTGCCAGCACCGGCTGATTCCGGTAAACCAAGTAGTACAAGTAGTACAAGTAGTACGGTACGAGTACCCACGTTCAAAATAAAAGTGCCAAACGTGAACATTCTTTGTAGTTTTTTGGTTAGCGATTTACATCCCCGCAGTTTTCTCAACCCGCACGCAGGCCTGCCGAGCAACCGCCGACCAACCCTTTCGGTAAGTAAATACTTTTAAAGGCCCGTTGGATTTGTTACTCCATCATAATTCTCTACTGAGCAATCGAAGTTTTGATATTTTCTTTTATTTTAATTTTAGAAGTTTCATTTATGTTCAATCTTAAACATTTTGGTCACTATCGAGACCGGATTTAAACCTTGTTCATTGATTATAATTTTGAATAACCTATTTTTTAATTTAAAAAGTTAACATATTTAATAATTATTTGATCAAACGTACATTGCACTAGCTAAAGTTATATCGCAAAAAAATTAGTTTAATATTGGCTTGGCGACGTGCTTATCTATCCGAGTTTTTTTAGGCATTGACTGAGAGCGAAGATAAAGGTGGTCATACACTCTCAACCTTGTTGCGATTTTTAGTACGTTGACGATAATATTGTGTTTTTTTTTGACAATAATTGATAAACGTACTAGTTGTGCACTTAGTAAATAACGATATCAATAATATAAATATCTAATTTTCTGGCTACGGTTCAACGGCGTGTTGTCAAGAAAGTTTTCGAACTAATTAATTTCCATTATCTTTATAACCAAGTATTATTATTATCAGTTTTTTTTTTTTTTCTTAACGTAATATTGCCATGACGGACAAACTTAAAAAGTATCAAGCATTGCGGTACACGGAACATGAAAAGTTAAAGGAAATTTATAAGGTTGCAAAAAAGGTTGAAGGCAACGATGAGTCGTTTGTCGCGATGTTGCGATGTATGTTTTCTAATATTGACACAATACATAAGTCATTTTATGAACATCATAATTATATTATCTGTTTGGTGGCTACAGACGACCAGGCATTTGCGACTGAGGACGCCGTTCGCAAAGATTTTGATTTGCTTTACTATGGAATCAAAGTCGTCCATTTTAAATTACCGCCTTCTTCTGCCTTATCATCTCAGTCTCCAGTGAGTATTCCGCAATCTAACATAACTGCTAGGCAGTTACCCAAAATAAATTTACCTACGTTTACTGGTGATCTTACCGCTTTTCAGTCCTTTATTGATATGTATGACGCATTGATCCATTGTAATGCCACGTTAGCCAATTGCGAAAAATTTACGTATTTGCTGTCATCCCTTAAAGGTTCCGCTTTGACTGTGATTCAGCATTTACCGGTAACGTCTTCCAATTATACTATTGCGTATGATACGCTTTGTAAACGTTTCAAGAACACCCGTTTAATAGCATCTACGTTGTGGAAGAATCTTGAAAACGCACCTAAGGTATCTTGCGACAATCCAACTGAACTTCGAAATCTCTTAGATCTTTTTACCGAAAATTTAGCAGCTTTAAAAAATTTAGGGCTCCCAACGGATTATTGGGATTTTATTTTAGTTCAGATGATTCTTAAACGCCTAGATATTTCGATTGTTACACGGTTTGAACTGTTCTACGATGATTCAGCCACGTTGCCCACTTACAAAGTGTTATCGGACTTTCTAATGAAAAATTGTATGGCTCTGGACAATGTTACTTTCCCTGTAGAGAGAGCTAGAATGCCCTATCGAAAGTTTGATGGTTCCAAACCACGATCGCCCCACCAGACTACGGTGTTAACCCAAACGCTAACCACTTCGGATCATCAATGTCCCGTGTGCCACCAAAGGGATCATCTTATTTTTAAATGCCCTGGCTTTTTAAATAAGTCCCCCACGGATCGTTATCAATTTGCAAAGACTAACAAATTCTACATTAATTGTTTAAGTCATACCCATCGTTTCGCTCAATGTAATTCTGAAAATACATGCCATAGGTGCAATCAGAAACATCACACCTTACTTCATTTTTCAAAAAACTCCGTTCGCGTCGGTCCCACGCAACCTGGAACGTTAACGACGCACCAATCTCAAACGACGTTGCCTTGTATCCAGGGCAGTTTTACCGCATCTAAATCAAGTGTATTGCTCTCTACCGCCCGCCTTGAACTTTTAGATAGTCGCAATACTTATCAACCAGTGCGTTGCCTTCTTGACTCAGGGAGTATGACGTCTTTCATAACTTCCAAGTGTGTCAAACGACTTGGACTTCATCCAGTTCCGACTCCAGTCAACGTAAATGGCTTAGGTCCTATGAATACCTTAGTCAATCAAGGTGTTACGTTATCTCTCCGCCCATTTCGACAAGAACATCCTATTTTTTGCATCGACGCTCTTATGTTTAATCAAATTTGTGCCGATTTGCCCACTTACAGACTTCCCATTGAAAGCTGGCCGCATATTTCCAACATTCGTCTTGCCGATGATCGGGTCCATCTCCCTGGTTCGATCGACTTATTACTGGGAGCTGATATATTTTCAAAAATATTACTTGATGGTCGAATACCTGGAGGACCAGGAGCACCGGACGCGCTTAATACGATTTTTGGATATATTTTGATGGGTCACGTTGCCAATCCTTCTAACACTGTTTCTGTCACCACTATGTTTTGTCACACTGAGGATTCTCGTGGTTTAGAACATCAGGTCAAACAGTTTTGGGAGTTAGAAGAGGTTCCCGAAGTTAAATGTTCTTCTGATGAGCTCAGGTGCGAACAAATCTATTTAGACACCTTCACTCGTGATAATTCTGGACGTTTTATTGTGGCCTTACCGTTCAAAGAGGATAATTGTAGGTTTCCTGATATCAGATCGCTTGCACTTCATCGATTTTATTCGTTAGAGCGGCGACTTATTAAACAGCCTGCAGTTTATGTACAGTACCGCACTTTTATGCAAGAATACTTGGATCTCGGCCATATGGAACCCGCTTCTAGTTGTTCATCTAACAGCTTTTATCTTCCGCATCACTGTGTACTCAAGCCAGAGAGCTTGACCACCAAGTTGCGAGTGGTCTTTAATGGGTCAGCTCACCTTCCTAATCAATCATCGCTTAATGATCAATTATATATGGGACCTAAACTTCAAAATGATATATTTACAATTCTGCTTAATTTCCGCATTCATCCCTTTGTCCT
This sequence comes from Polydrusus tereticollis, assembly GCA_963920685.1. Lineage (NCBI taxonomy): Eukaryota > Metazoa > Arthropoda > Insecta > Coleoptera > Curculionidae > Polydrusus > Polydrusus tereticollis. The sequence continues at coordinate 106,771,068 of OY987330.1, read as the reverse complement.
AACCGCTGACATAACCAAGATGTATCGTCAAATCATTGTCCACCCTAAACACCAGGATTATCAACGCATTTTATGGCGATTCTCCGCGTCAGAACCTATTCAGGAATTTCGTATCAATCGGCTGATTTATGGTCTAACTTGTTCTCCCTTTCTTGCTATTCGCACCCTCTTACAATTAGCGGACGAAGAGGAGTCCTCATATCCTGCAGCTGCTGAAGCCTTACGAACTAGTACATATGTCGACGACATTGTCACAGGAAGCTCGTCCTTAGAGGCGACTTTCACTCTTCAAAAGGACCTCATCTCCTTGCTACAGAGGGGAGGTTTTGAATTGCAAAAATGGTCAAGTAATGATCGAAGACTGATTGATCATTTACCATTGTCTCTTGTAGCCAGTAATCCTGTGAATTTCGATCCCATAACTCCTACCGAGGTTCCTGTTAAAGTGTTGGGTTTAGAATGGAATGCATCTTCCGATTGTTTTCATTTTTGTGTAAAATTTTTAGACAAACCCTGTACGAAAAGAAACGTTCTATCAAACCTAGCCCGCATTTTTGATCCCCTAGGGTTGATATCGCCCATAACCTTCTTGGTTAAGCATCTTATACAACAACTTTGGACATTAAAGCTCGATTGGGATCAAGAACCTCCTAATGAAATCGTCCGGCTTTGGAACCGATACATTCATGATCTTTCTTGTTTGAAATCTTTTGTTCTGCCCCGTCGCATCCTTCCTAATGGAACTGCTTACTATGAGATTCATTGCTTCGGCGATGCAAGCGAGAAGGGATATTGCAGTGTTTTATATTTCCGATGTGTCTCCCATTCTGGGACGATTTCGATACACTTTGTTTGTTCTAAGGCCAAAATAGCTCCGCTTAAAACTATTTCACTACCCCGATTGGAACTCTGTGCGGGCGTATTAACCGCTCGTTTAGTGTCCTTTGTTCTCCACGCTTTTAAAAATAAACTTGAATTTCACCAAGTTTGTTGTTATTCGGATTCTACTGTCGCTCTTAGTTGGATAAAATCTTCACCGCACAAATGGCATACGTTTGTCAGTAACCGCGTTGCCTCAATCCAGGAAAAGGTGTCTCCGTCCCAGTGGTTTTATGTTTCCTCGTCGTGCAATCCCGCCGACGTTGGCTCACGTGGAATGTTGCCATCCGAGTTAGTTCACTATTCTCTTTGGTGGGCGGCACCCGTTTTATCGAATTTGGAGTTTCCCCACGTGGACCAGTCTGAATTTTCGTCTACGTCTGAAGTTCTTGTAGAACAACGCCAGTTAGCATGCTCAACTTTTATTTGTCCCAACATTGTGGACACTTTAGTTGAAGCGCATTCCTCCCTTCATGTATCGTGCCGTATCTTAGCCCACGTGCTCCGCTTTATTCACAATTGTCGAGCTAAAGTTGCTAATACGGAACCCCGTTCGGGTTCCTTCTCTTCTCTGGAACTACACCAAACCCTTTTGGTCATGGTCCGACGCATTCAGGAATTAACTTTCTCTCATGAAATTAACTCCATCCTCCAAGGAAAACCACTTCCTAAAGTATTCCGCAAACTATCACCCTTTTTAGACGATCAAGGTCTTCTAAGAGTAGGAGGTCGTCTAAGGCAAGCCCCAATCTCATACGATCGCAAATTTCCCGCACTTCTTCCGAGTCGTAGTCGGCTTACTGATTTAATCATTGAGTCAATTCATCTCCAGCACCTTCACGCAGGAGTTCAAACGGTTCACTTTTTACTGTTACAGAAGTTTTGGATTTTATCTGCTAAACGTTCCATACGACGGGTCCTAGCCCGGTGTATACAATGTTGGAGAACCAATCCAATTGCTACTTCTCCTCCCATGGGCGATTTACCTTTACCACGGATTTCCCAGTGTAAACCCTTTCTTCATGTAGGTATTGATTACGCTGGTCCCTTTACTATTACTATGTCCAAAACCCGTGGAGGCAAAGCTTTAAAGGCTTATCTTTGTCTTTTTATTTGTTTTTCTACCAAGGCAGTTCACCTTGAGCTAGCTTCTGACTTATCAGCTGAGGCTTTCCTTGCCGCTTTTAAGCGGTTTGTTGGTCGCCGCGGCCGCTGCGAACATGTTTACAGTGATTGTGGAACAAATTTTATAAAGGCACATAAGATGTTAAACAAATATGCATCCGAAGCGGCTGCCCACGTGACCATACGTTGGCATTTTAATCCACCTTCTTCCCCTCACTTCGGGGGACTTTGGGAATCTAATATTAAATCCATTAAAACCCACTTACTGCGGGTGGTCGGCGACCAAGTTCTCACTTTTGAGGAACTTTCCACTGTTTTCGTTCAAGTGGAAGCTATTCTGAATTCTCGCCCTCTCACGCCCATTAGTCATGATCCAAATGATTTTAGTGCCTTGATGCCAGGTAATTTTTTAACTTTAGAACCTTTAACTGCCCCTCCGGAACCGGACCTACTCCAGGTTCCATTAAATCGATTGTCAAGATGGCAATTTCTTACCCGAATCCATCAATTTATATGGACTCGGTGGTCTAAGGAGTACTTACATACCTTACATCAGAGGGCCAAGTGGCACACACCCTCGGTCAACCTTCAACCAGGTACCTTGGTGGTGATTAAGCAAGATTTGGCCCCTCCTCTTCACTGGCCCATGGGGCGTATTGTCGAAACATACCCGGGACAAGACGGCATTGTTCGAGTCGCGACCGTTCGGACCGCTCATGGTCTTTTTAAGCGACCTACAATCAAGCTTTGCCCTCTGCCTATCGAAACTATTTAAAATACCATGTATTTTGGTGGGCGGAAATGCTCCGTTCACACTTTGTGTCGTCCAAGCCAATATTTGTTTCTTATTTTTTTTCTATTATTAATTTTATTTTACTCATAATCTTATTGCTTTTCGTAACTAATTATGTTATACTTTTCAAGATATCACAACCTCGCACTTTTAAATTCAATATCATCAATGTATCCGCGTGTAAGGTCGCCTTTAAAGGTATTCGGCTGCCAGCACCGGCTGATTCCGGTAAACCAAGTAGTACAAGTAGTACAAGTAGTACGGTACGAGTACCCACGTTCAAAATAAAAGTGCCAAACGTGAACATTCTTTGTAGTTTTTTGGTTAGCGATTTACATCCCCGCAGTTTTCTCAACCCGCACGCAGGCCTGCCGAGCAACCGCCGACCAACCCTTTCGGTAAGTAAATACTTTTAAAGGCCCGTTGGATTTGTTACTCCATCATAATTCTCTACTGAGCAATCGAAGTTTTGATATTTTCTTTTATTTTAATTTTAGAAGTTTCATTTATGTTCAATCTTAAACAAAACTGCTTACGGCCAGTTTTATAGCTCTCGTTTAAACTTTAGTTTAACCTAGAGTTTAAACTGAAGTTTCAATCCATAGATTTTCTTCTATTGTAGCATTTGTGAGCGTTTTATACCTAACGATGTATGAATAGCGGCTAAGTTCTCGGACTAATAGAATATCAAAATTAACTTCTGGTATTGTCAATCTTGTCAAACTCCCAGTGAATACCCGTGGCCATTTGAAACTGAAACGGAGAAGGCGGATAAATTTTCAATTTTTCACGAGTCATAAAATTATTTTATTTTTTGTCCGTCGTGCCGCAGTTATGGAAGACGTGAGAAGATTTAAAAATTTTTCTAAAAGGGACATTAACGTGCTCATTGCTTTGACACAGAAATATAGCAATATTGTTGAAAACAAGAAAAGCAATGCCATCACATGGAAAGAAAAAACTGAAGGATGGGACACTATCGCGAAAGAATTTGAAACTTCGACGGGGTACAAAGAAGCACAAAGAATCTAAGAGGGAAATGGGAAAATATAAAAAAAAAAACACGAAAAAAAAATTTCCCGATGAGAAACAAGAGTTATATAAAACGGGCGGAGGCCCGTACGTTCCAACGGACATAAAAGAACCGGACTATGTAATAAGAGATATTCTTGGCATATCTGTTGACGGCCTAAAAAATGCTTTCGACAGTGATAACGTTGAAATAGTGTTTAAAAATAATGGTATGTAGAACATTTCTCGCAAAAAGGTAGTGCGTGCGTTATCTTTATTTCATTAATTTTTTAAGGTTATGAAGAACCCGAACTAACCAATACCTCGACCGCGACAATTACTTATACTTATAGGGAAGCCTCATCAATAAGCAGTAAGTTAGATTATATCGATACTAAGTATAATATCATGTAAGTAGGTACCTAATTTTTTCTAATGAGGAATTTCTTGAGATGCCTAGAATATGGCAATTTTTGGACCACAATCCTTACAACACCAAAGCCATCATAACTGTATGAAAAGCGGAAGTAAATGAGTAATAAGTTTTTTAAAAATTTTTTAGATTACACCGATGACATTAGCCCTCAATGCAGCAAGAGTGAGACAGATGTGGCAATAAAAAATCCCAAGGCCTCTCCACTTTGTGCACCATGTAAAATATACTACTTATTTTTAAAATATTTTAAGTTGAGCTTAATAATTTTTATTATGAAAATATTGTGTTTTCAGGTAGTGCCAATGACGACGGTACTGTAGAATCCGTAGAATGTGGTAAAAATTGGAGTAAAATCCTTAAAACTTCCAAGTCGTCTAAACTTTGTGGAAAACGTAAGTATAATACTTTTGACTTGTTTAAACTCTGAACTGAAAAGAGTATACTTTTCAAATGAGGGTTCACATGAACACGTATGTTTGCTTTACCAAATGGTGTCCGATCACCATAATATATTGAAAATTTTGTTTGGGTGTTACACAGGCTTAAAATTTCATTTACCATTAAATCCTCCCTTACCAAAAGTTTAAAGGTGCGAGCAGAATGTTTTAGTATTTATCATTTGTTCATTATTTAAACACATTTATCTTGCAGGAAAACTAGTTCTAAATCGACCCAGAAAAAAAAGCTGATATTACAAATGAATGTAAGAACCGAATTTCAGCTCTATCACAAGTGAAGATGGAATTATGCCAATTACAAATGCAGTGCCTAAAAGAAGACAACGTAAGAAAGCAACAGGACCATGAACTGAACTTAAAACAGAAAAAAAGAAATCCATTTATTGGAAGTTCAACATAAGCAGTTACTAGCTGGACTTGCTTAAAAAACAAATATTACATTCTTAAATATTTTTTGATTTTCTTTTTTATTATATTAGCTATACTTAGATTTTTAAGTACTTTGTTAAATATTATAAGATTATAATACAATATGAGTACCAAAGTGTTTGTTTAAATTATTAATATTTTTTAAAATTATATTTACTATGACTGGCTGTTTAAGTTCCTACTGTGTTCATAAACTTTAATATTATTATACGATTAAGTCTAATTCGTTTTTTTTTTATTTCAGTGTCTAACTTTTAGACGGGATGTTTTTGTGGAATAGGTAAATTATTTGATGTTGTTCCTTGACCAATTCAACTTATGTTTATTATCTAAATAAACTTCCTAAACAGCTAAGTCAAGATAATAATAGGGTTAATGGAAACTAATAATCTATAATACAGGGTGTTTCAGAATAAGATGATGATCCTTAACGGTGTGAATCCCTAGGTGATTTTAAGAAGAAAAGTTCCAATTAACATATATCCTTAATCTATCAACTTTCGAACTACAGGGCGTTAAAGTTTTAAGAAAAAAATCGTTTTTCTATCATAACTTCAACAACTTTCTAGCTATTTTTATGATTTTTTCACACATGCCCTCTAAGCATCAATAGCCATTTTTTGGTGTAGAAAAATTTTAAAATTGTTTAACCAGTGGCGTCCTGAAAGGGTTTGGACTAGACATTTTGGAAAAATTTTATGTACGCCACTGCTTTTTCTCTAGATAAAAATTATTTTTAAAATACTCATTCATTTTAGGCCAAATTTAATATATTGCCTTTTTATCGTCCGACAAACAGTTTCCGACAAAAAAAATTAAAAGCATTAAATGTGCATTCGCTATATGCCTATGGTGTCTGAGAAGGAGGCTATGAACTTTGTTAAGGAAACAATGACAATAACGAAATATTTAATGCCAAATAGTTTTGACAGCTATTTATTTATGTACACGGCTTTCCACTTAACTTAAATTTTAAAAACGTAATACTTTTTAAACGTATAAGTATCATGGTAAATTTTACAAATGTCGAGTTTGCGGATATGCATTACCTGTACGGGCTTGCTGACGGCAATGCATTCGAAGCCAGACGATTATACCAGGAGCGTTATCCAAATAGAATAGTTCCGGATGCACGAACGATCTCAGGAACTCACAAAAAGTTATGTGAAACGGGATCTTTTGAAACAAAAAACTACTTAAAAGGGGCACACCAAACTACACGAACACCGAAAACCGAATAAGCTGTTTTAAATTTAGTTTTTGGTTTATTCAAATGGTTACCGAAAATCCCCAATTTGATGCCAGAATTTTGTTCACGGACGAAGCTAATTTTTCCCGGAACGCCATACAAAATTTTCATAACAATCACTTCTGGGCAGAAGAAAACCCTCATGCCATTACGGAATCCCACCACCAAGAGCAATTTTCTGTAAATGTTTGGGCTGCAATTATTGGTGATTATTTAATTGGGCCTTATTTTTTACCAGTCAGATTGAACGGAATCAATTATCGCCAATTTCTTGAACACACTTTACCAAATTTGCTAGAGGACGTCCCTATTTTAACCCGACATCGTATGTGGTTTATGCACGATGGTGCACCTGCCCATTTCAGTTTCTTAGCACGAGAGTTTTTAAATCAACATTATAGTAATCGATGGATAGGGCGCAGAGGAACACAATCGTGGCCACCTAGATCCCCTGATCTAAACAGTCTAGATTTTTTCCTGTGGGGACATCTGAAAACGTTGGTTTACAGCATCCCAATAAATACTGAAGAGGAGTTGAGAAACCGCATAATAGTTTGTTTCGACACTATCAGGAATACTCCAGGAATTTTTCAAAGGGTACGAGACTCAATGAGGAGAAGAGCTGAAGCATGCATTCTTGCAGGTGGTGGCCACTTTCAACAGCTAATCTAAATTATTTTTGTTTTTGTTCACACGTTATTTAATGTTAGTTGTTTTAATTTAATGTTAAAAAATAAACCATAGGCACATAGCGAATGCGCATTTAATGCTTTTTATTTTTTTTGTCGGAAACTGTTTGTCGGACGATAAAAGGGCAAGATATTAAATTTGGCCTAAAATGAATGAGTATTTTAAAAATAATTTTTATCTTGAGAAAAAGCAGTGGCGTACATAATATTTTTCCAAAATGTCTAGTCCAACTTTTAGGACGCCACTGGTTAAAAAATTTTAAAATTTTTCTACACCAAAAAATGGCTATTGATGCTTAGAGGGCATGTGTGAAAAAATCATAAAAATAGCTAGAAAGTTGTTAAAGTTATGATAGAAAAACGATCTTTTTCTTAAAACTTTAACGCCCTGTAGTTCGAAAGTTGATAGGTTAAGGATATATGTTAATTTGAACTTTTCTTCTTAAAATCACCTAAGAATTCACACCGTTAAGGATCAGCATCTTATTCTGGAACACCCTGTATATTAATAAAAATTGGTTTACATTTTTGTTAACAGGAAAATCATATTGCCATATTAAGATCGGTATTTCAAAAACAGTTTGTGGGTCTGGTATATAAAAATAATGGTAAAAAAATATGTCTACAAGTAACAAATAAGTATTTTTACAGTTAGGATTAGGAGAATCCAACCCACCTTTTTAATAATACATAATCATAAACCTGTATGACTTATTGAAGATTGGCAAAACTAAGGAAACGTGTAAATGAACTAACTTCAGATAATAACACAAACCATGAAGTAGAATATAACACTAATTACGAACAAACAGTACATACTCGAACCTATGACAGCGAAACCCAGACTGGTGAGCTAATATATTGCAACATGACGACTCAGACCAAAGTAACTAGTAGACATACGGCAATCCAAACTGACATCCTACCAGAGGTAAGCCCTGACCTACAAAATAATATCGAAACACTGAACGTTGAGAATCGAAAAACGCTCGACCAGATTGATGTCCTTTCAACAGAAAATAGTAAATTGTCCTCAAACCTGGAAGAAATGTATTCTCTCAAAAATAATTTCATAACATCCATTGAATCCTTAACGGCAGAAAACGAGACATTCTTGAACGATCTTTAGAAAGCCAACTTAAGAATTATTTCTATGCAGGAAGTATTGTCATCCCAACAGTCAAATTTTAAATCAACCGCAGGTGAAGATCCCACCAAAAGCCTCCCAGATAATCCTGAAATTAACTCCTGCAAAATCAGTGAGAGTATGAATCATAGCGAATTGAAAGAGAAACATCGTAAACCACAAGTTCTCATTTACGGCAACAGGACGTGCACTAAAGGTATTGGATGGTTAATTAAGACCTTCTCATTCAGCAGATATGACACATGTAGCTATTTCCCTGAAACGCAAAAGACGTTTGACGACTTAGCAATAGATGCCGCACGCATGGCAAAGAAACTGACGCGGAGAGACTTTTTGATCTTATTCACCGGTAACGTAAACGCTTTACGGGGAACAATTCCAAGTGAACTATGTTGAAACAATGTTGCGGAAATCTCCAGGAATACTAATCTTATTATAGTAACTCCACCATTCTGTGACAACCGGAAAATCCTAAACAACTTCATATACGAATTGAATATAGACATAAAAAGGCACATGTACAGCGCCAACAAAGGCTTCTGCGTAAACTCTGATAATTTTATGTCGCCTTACGAACGCGACTGGTATGGCAACATGAGATACGAGACGAAGCAGAGGATATCGAAATTTATTTGCACCGAACTTTTGGAAACTAGCTCAATAAATTTTTCCGAATACGCCCAACTAAGTGTAGCAACCTAATCTACGATAAAAATCCAAGTAACCAAAAAGTCCCAACGAAAACCAACCGTCGATCTAGCAACCAATTTAATATCTCGATATACTACCAAAACGTTCGAGGACTTAGAACAAAAACTGTTTCGTTTCTACAAGAAAGTGATAAACTGTGATCACGATATTATTGCGCTGTCTGAAACGTGGTTAACTGAAGGTATTAACAATGCCGAACTGTTCCCAGATGATTACATCGTATACAGGAATGACAGGGATAACGTGATCTCCAACAAGTCCAGAGGGGACGGAGTTCTAATAGCGGTAAAGAAGTCACTGATTCTGCAATCTGTTCATGGCCGCAAAATGATATCGAATATGTATGGGTCAAATTACATATCAATGGCCTGAGCTACATTGTGAGCTGCGTCCACATACCATCCACGGAAAAGCTGAAAAAATACGAGGACTACATACTGCGAAGGACCTGACCCAGGTCCATATTTTTTTAACAATTTTTTTTTAAAGATAGGTAAAAGTGTGTTTAAATTGAAGAGTCGAGTGGATAAAGAAGGTAACTGACAAACTTTAAAAACGGGAAAAACGTGATTTCAATTTAAAAAAAATTATTTCGTTCGTTCTTCTTTAACTACTCTATTTAGTTAAAAATTGTCAAAACGTTAGGTTATGACCATACCTTGATTTCAACAATAACGTTGAAAGGATATTTTTTTTCAAAAAGTCAACATTTGATAAAAACTACAGTTACCTCCTTTATTCATTTATCATTTTCGTATAAAACAAACAAGTATTTAATGAATAAAAAAGGTCTTAGACAAAAAAACATAAGTTTATTCTTTTATTTCCAAAGATTTTAAAAGTATTACAATAATTCACTTTCGTATTGATCTATAATCATGTTATATAACCATTTGGATGGTTCCCTGATAAACTGTAGTTGAGTTTTAAGGTTGGCAATTTTCTCAGATGATAACTGACCAGTTTTTTTGCCAAGTCTTTCAATTTGGATATTTTCTGGTCGAGAAATACGTGCATTTCTAATGATATTCACTTCTTTAAAAGCGGTGTGTGGATCGTAATTTATCTTATATAAGTAAGACCCGTAACTGCACACTCTGATCCATTTAATTCCATCTCTGAAAGGAACATTCTCATTTAGGGTATTCTTTTTTCGATTAATTAAATTTAGCTTGGTTGCCAAATCTTCAAAATGCATGAAATGAAGCAACATATCTGTCACACGACTCATTTTACTAGATTGGCTTATTATGGTTCGATAATCTTCTGGTAAGAAGGTTTTTGTTGTGATCGGCGAACGAGTCAGTCCACAATATGAGATGGGATATAGCATTATCTTGAAAAATATCATTACATTCCAACATGGTTAATAACGAGCTGCACACTTCAGAGCTTCCGCGATGGGCTTCATCCTTGGTCCAAGTAAAGAAGTTTGCTGTTTCTACACCTTGAGTAATAGAATGTATACCTAGATTATCCACATTTGGCGTAAGTAGAAAGCCTTATTAGTAGTTAGTCTAGGAAGGGGAAGCGTTTGTTGTAGATCCATCGTAAGATAACAAATATTGTCACTGTTTCTTGCATAATCGCGGTCCGCACGTTGAAGTGCCAAAGCCGCCTCATAGTTTTCTCTATGCTCTTTGTTACTATTTCCGCTGTCGCAAGTACTACAAGTGTCGCTGCGTGGTTTCCCAAAAGAAAGGTTAAATTCGGTGGAGAAAATTTTGTTATATGTGCAATACTTAACTTTGAAGCATGCTGGCTTATTTTCCTCTAAACATTTTTCGCAGTATAGGTTGTGCATTTTTGATACATTTAACAAAGGATTTTTATTTCTTGAGTAGTGAATTTTTTACATAATCACCTAGCTTATGAGGTCTATTTTTATGTTTTCTCCTTTTATCTATGTTGGGTGTATGCATTCCATCTTTTATACCTTTCTGGAGATATTCTACCTTCTTTTTGCCAATCTGATATAAAGAGCAAGATGCCTTTTTGAATACTGGCACATCACTGTTATCAATGGTTACTTTATAAATAAAAGAAGCAGACTTATGACGAACGGCACTTTTTTGTGGCCTTTTAGGAGCTTGTGATACCATCCTTTTAAAAAGCAACATGTTTTTCATATCCACATTTAACTTGTAGTATCCGGAAAAAATTTTTGTTCGTTGCTCAGCGCTAAATTTTTCACTACACTTTTTTTTGCAACTTTCCTTACAAAGTGGACCAATATTTACATTTTTTCCTACTATTTTTTTCTCTTTTTGATTCACGTAAGGTTCACCTCTTTCTCTCGCTATTGCCGCAGCGTTATTTTTTCATGTCTTCGGATTCCTAGGTCTTTTTCTTGCCGTTTTTTCCACAATTTCAAATTTTTTCTTTTTTGTTGTCTTTTGCTTAATGTAAATATCTGGATTATTTGTAAATACTTCATTGTTTCCTTTTGGAATTAATAAAGTAGCAGTATCTCCAACCTTTTTCACTTGAAGCACCACTTTTTTTGGTTTTTTACGTATTAGCGATTGTTCCAAATCTGATATATCTGAGCTAGGTAGATATTCATCACTATCACCGTCTGGCTGAAAGGGTTCGTCCTCGGAATCAGAATCGCTTAGCAAAGATTCACTAACAAAAATGGCACTCGTCTTAACACGTCGGTTAGAAAACCAATAATTTAAATGAAATGAGTGAATAAAGGAGGCAAATGTTTATTTAGTAGTGACATCTATCCGATAAAGGAGGTAACAGCATATTTTTGTGAATAGAGGAGACAAGTACGGTTAGTTGTCTCCTTTATGTATTATTTACGTTAAATTTGTATCAGATACCTCCTTTATTAATTGCGTATTTCCTTTAATTTTGATATTTTTATTCGAAAGTTGGTGCCAACTGTAACAATGTTACTTATTACCTTCATTCATTACAAAAAGTCGATTTTCAAAAAAATGTAAGTTACCTCCTTAATCCACTCGACTCTTCAATTAAACTCGTGAAATGAGTTAATAAGGTTTTATAACTAATTAAACATAACAACAATAAGTATGAACATTTAAATATTTTCTACAAAATTTCAGCTCAATAAAAAATTCGCACAGTTAGGACATCGCTACGCACGGACTCCGCGATAGCGAGCCAGGGAACATATATAATGATCGCACAAAGAGGAGACAAAAAATGCGCGGACACTAAAAAATCGGCTATAAATAGCTGAGCTGCAGGCTTCCACGGGGAGACGAGAAAAATTTTCTTAAGAATGCAAATCTTCAAAAGGCTCTTCCAGCCACAGGGTATAATAAAATATTGGGCTGGTATTTTCAAACTAACTTAATAAAGTTCAAACAGGTTAGGACCATCTCTGTTTGTTCTATTCTTCAAATTCTTGAAGAATCCTTTCTTTTTTCCTTGGTTTACTTTAGAGCGATTTCTTAATGTTTTTGCGGTAATCCGTTTTTAAAACTTTCTCTTGTCGCTGCGTTTGTTCGCAGGGATTAACTTAGCGCCCTCAAGAAACATCTTCAATAAAGTCCGTGAATAGTAGCGGCTGTCCGATTTAGAATCACCCCTCTCATAATTTCTTTATAGCGGAGACTTTGAGGGTAATTTCTGCGTCTCATTTACGTTCGTAGGCCCGTAGGTTTATTATGCTCTCCCTACGCACTATTGTGGGACGACAGTCCACGCTGGACACAGTATAGAGTTTATTGCTCTTGGAGATGTGAGGACATTTATAAGAACAGAAAGAGCATCTCATTTTCCACTACTATAATTTGTCTAAATTAAACAAAAGATCTAACAGTCCGTTACTGGCAAACAAATATGTCATTATTCTTAGAGTAGGCTAGGCGATGGCCCCCAATTTAATAAATAAATACTTCTAAAGCCATTCTTAAATCTGCGTTAGAGGTTGTTAGGAGAAAAGTGCGGACCTGGTCTTCTGGTTAGACTAACAGGGTTCACAGTGTTTCCTTCAACGTGGGACGGAGGGCGACAGCTCATTCCAGCAACAGTTTGAGGGGAACCGATAGAGATAGGCGAGAGCCTAGAGCGACAGCTCCTTGTCTCGTCCGGCATGCAGGGTAGGGAAACCTTTGGAAACGTGACCGGAAGTTTCGGTTATCCACATTTTTCGCCGTCAGCAGCCAATAACGTCTTTCTTCCAAATTTTACGAACAAAAAGAGCCGTTCACGTCTAGCCACTTCTCGGTCTCGAAACTCTTCTAAATTGAAGACACAAGCGTTAATCCCTTTGCGAAATTTAGCATTCTCAGTGTAATACTTCGCTCTGATATTTTTTCAGCGAATCTGACACAACGTAGAGTCCTATCCAATAGACGATCACAACCACGTCCGAGCCTAGTCTTTGATTACATAAGCGTATAACAAAATCAAATACTAAAACAGCTCTCAATGTCATAAAAATAAATTTCCTTGTGCGAACGAAACGTACGCCTATGGAATTCAAAGACAGGTAAATTAAAGACTCGCAGCTAGAGTCATGCGGCACTTTTAGTGCTATACTCGGACACCCAGGGGCAACCCTAATTGTTTTGGTGATATTTTAATCACCAGATATAAACTTAATTTATTTAGATAATTAGTCAAATAATAATAATATTAATTACTCAAGTATAAAACTGATGATAAACAAATCGATTTTTTTTACTTCCGCATTGGCGGGGGGCCGTAAGGTTACAGTGGTGCCGTGACCAGGATGTGAGGTTTTTCAAATTACACTGAGAAAAGTTTTAAGTTTAAAAGGGGACAATAAGGATAAACAGGAAATAGAAAGAAAAAGGGATTCATCAAGAGCTAAGGTAAGTTTTGCTGAGTATCCCACGAGAACCTCCCTGTTCCAGGTCAAGAGGATTACCACCGGGAGATAACAGAAGTCACGAATGCAAAACTGCAAGACACACTAATGCACTTTACCTTCACCATGACACAATAGTTTAGGAATCTAGGTAAGGGAGTCGTTGCGATGCATAAGGAACTTCTTGATCAGATAGAGAACGTCCATTCGCATGTGGAGACGCTGTCCGTCCACTCTTCGTTACACTCAGCTCCTTCAGGAGGAAACACACCCGCTGCAGTGCCGAGTAATGTATCTGGATTGTTTTTTACCCAAGCACCGGAAATACCTAAATTTTATGGGCATGATTCCCGGAAACATCCGATGAAATTTTTGGAAGAATTGGAAGCTTATTTTAGGAAAATGAGCATCGAGGGAGAACGACGTTTGGAAATGTTGGGCGAGTGTTTTGAAGAGGCTGCCGAAGACTGGTACTCTATCTACCGTATTGCCTGTTCCAACTACGAGGATTTTAAAAAAGCGTTTCTCCATTGCTTCTGGTCCGAAGTGGAGCAAGAGAAATTGCGTAAGAAACTAGCTAGCAGCCGATGGACTGAGGAAACCTCTATGGTGGACTACTTTTCTAAATGTGCGGGACAAAAGGCTCTTTACTGACAAACCCTCCGGCCGAGGGAGCCTTGGTCGCACAACTCATCAAGCATTTCCCCGGCCAGATACAGTCCTTATGGTTATTGCACAATAACAAGACCATCGCTGGCACCGTGGATTTTCTGAAGCAGCAGGAATCTATTGTGGGAGGCCCAATAAGAGCTTTACATTCCAGTAACGACCGGAGGAACGGGACGGCTTCATATACCTTAAGGAACCCACCGTGAACGGAAGAACGTTTCTCTAAGCAGGAAAAGGTCAAGGGAAGAAACGGTACCACCGGTGAAGGCAAGACTAATCGCTTGGCGGAAAACTTCAACCAGTTGAGCTAGGTGGACCGTCGGGCTTGACTGGAGGTAGTTTGGGACGGTCGCGTCAGTGCGGATTACCAGTAACTCGGCCATCTACGGCTTGGAAAATTATGTTTCAGATGGGATATAAAGAGGGGAAGGGTTTAGGAAGGCAGTTGCAGGGTATTACCGAACCAATCGGAGCTCAAGGAAAGACCTTGAGGAATACATCCGGTAGGATATATTCCGGTACGTAAGTCCTCCCATTCACTAGGAAAAGGAGGACCTTGTTTGCTGCCCGAAATCGATATTCAGTTAAATGGGATAAAAACGTGTGCACTTCTAGATACTGGCAGCGAGATAACTGGCATATCGGAAGAACTCTGGCAACAACTAACGGCTCAGAATCCATCCATTCCTGTACTGGCGCTAAGAGCTATTCAAGTACAAGGGGCTTTCAGCAAGAAAAGTAAGAGGATAAATAAACAGGTACTACTGGAAATGGACGTGAGAGGCCATACCTTTCCGCTTTGCTGTCTTGTCTTGGCCGACTTAATAAAACCTTGTATAATTGGCTATGATTGGATGGAGAGATACTGTCGTCATATTAACTTGGAAATGAGAACTATAACTATGTGTGCCGACCATAAGCCGCCAATCTCCATAAGGTTCTTAATATCAGACGAACAACCTAAATGGAAAGACATAATATGTTAGGAAACTGCTGAAGTATTACACCTGGGAAGAATCATGTCTACGGGACCCAGTTTACTGGAAAAAACTTCCGAAGCTGACGCAGAACCAGGACAAAAGTCGAAACTTCATGGCCTGTTAACAGAGTTTCAGGACATATTCAGCTCTGAACCCGGATTGACCCATCTTTATAGTCACCACATTCAGATGCTAACAGAGAAACCGTTCGTAAGGAAAAGTTACCCAATACCTTTCGCCATGCGACCCGCAGTGGAGAAAAAATTACAGGAGATGGAAAGACAAGGCGTTATTAAACGATTGGCATCTGAATACGCTAGTCCAATTACGGTAGTAAAGAAAAAGGACGGGGACGTACGCCTATGTTTAGACGCCCGTAACCTGAATGAAAATATGGTTTCTGAAACCGAATCACCGCCGTGTATAGAGGAAATGTTGCAAAGATTTTATAACGTCCGTTACCTAACGACCATAGACTTAACTGCCTCGTATTGGCAAATTCCACTGGATCCTGATAGCCGAAAATATACAGGTTTCTTATATAACGGTAGAAGTTATGTATTCAAGGTACTTCCTTTTGGATTAAAGACTGCAGTGGGTAGTTTTTCAAAAGCCATGGATTATGTATTGGGCCCCGATGTTCGGGAATATACACATAATTACATCGATGACCTCCTAATTAGTTCACCGGATTTTACTAGCCATCTAAAACACATCGAAACCGTCCTGAAGCGTATTCGAGCCGCGGGAATGACCGTAAATTTAGAGAAGTCCTTATTTGTCAGAAAAGAAGTCAGATTTTTAGGACACATCCTAACTGCTCAAGGAATCTTGACTAACCCCGAAAAGGTACAGGCCATTCAGCAATTTCCAACACCAACAAAAATTAAACATCTCCGCGCTTTCCTCGGATTATGCAATTATTATAGGCGATTTTGCAAGGATTACGCCCTAGTAACGGCTGGTCTAAGTCATCTATTAAAAAAGGAAACAAAATGGACATGGGGACCAGAGGAAGAGAACTGTTTTAAATCAATGAAAGAAAAATTCCTAGATAGCGTTTTACTAGTGCATCCAGATCCACAGAAGTCCTACATTCTTGAAACGGACAATTATTTTTACGGAATCGGGGGTGTACTTTATCAAGAGCAAGAGGACGGAGAACCGGGAGTCATTGGTTTCCAAAGTCGAAGGTTGAACAATTGCGAGCGAAACTACACTACCGCCGAAAAGGAACTATTAGCTATAGTGTACAATCTCAAGAAATTTCGAGTGTTCTTGTGCCAGGCATCGCTTGTCATAAGAACCGATCACCATGCGTTGACGTTTATTAAGCAATGTCGTTTTTTGAACGAACGATTAACTCGCTGGACTTTATTTTTACAACAATTTAATTTCACCATCGAACATATTCCCGGTAAAGATAATAAGGTAGCGGATGTATTATCTAGGTTTCCGGCCGGAGCTGATAATTTTCCGGTTACCGATCCGATAATCGCCGCGTTCAGAGTAGAAAACCTACCCGACCTAACGCAAGACTTAAAAAATTTAAGAAAATGCCAGTCGGAAGACAAGGAACTATCACAAATTATTACCTTACTAATAGATAGTAGAATGATGTTCTACTACACATTAATTACGACCGACAGAAGACCATTGCTGTCCCCAACAAAATACAGCACGCTTTAATCTGGCACTATCATCGGGAGTTTGGACATATCGGTGGAGCCACGGTGTTTGAGATGATGAAAGATAATTTTTATTGGAGAGGAATGTATAAGCAAATTAAGCTAAGGGTATCCAGCTGCGGTATTTGTCAAAAGGCCAAGAAACGGAATAAAACCTTTGTCGGCCCGCTGCATCCGATTATAACACAAGAAGTGGATGAAATAGTAGCTGTGGACTTCTTTGCTCCTTTACCCCATGGAAGAGCAGGCGTTAGCTATATCCTAGTAGCCGTAGACGTTTTTTCCAAATTTATAAAGTTATTCCCTATGAAGAAGGCCGGTAGCAGCGCTAAATAAAATTGAAAAGGAATTGTTACCGCTAATGC
Source organism: Polydrusus tereticollis (assembly GCA_963920685.1). NCBI lineage: Eukaryota > Metazoa > Arthropoda > Insecta > Coleoptera > Curculionidae > Polydrusus > Polydrusus tereticollis. The sequence goes on along the minus strand of OY987330.1, from coordinate 106,753,626 downwards.
CTGTGAAGTGCATCTTAAGCGACCACGGAAGTCAATTTACTTCTAAACTGTGGAGTAAGCGATTAAAGGAGCTAAAGATTAGGCCGACTCTCTCTTCAGTACGTCATGCTAGTTCCAATCCGGCCGAAAGATATATGAAAGAAATTGGAAGAATGCTGCGAACCTATTGTTGGGAAAATCATGGACCTTGGGCGCACGTCTTACTCAACGTAGAAGCAACTCTCAATAATATTCGCCATAGCAGTACTGGATACGCACCCATAGTGGTTTTAACCGGACAAAGACCGTCGCAACTATTGGACCCAGTCATAAATAACTACAAAAATCCCTGCCCTCTAAACTCGATAAATGAAATAAGAAAAATCGTCAAAGAAAATCTGATCAAAAATTCGCAGAAACGGATAAGAAAACAAAAGCGCAATACCGCTGAATTCTCCGTAAATGACCTGGTACTGCTAAAAATAAATCCAACTTCAAATGCCGCCGAAGAAGTCGCTGCAAAATTTTGCCTGGTATACGAAGGCCCCTACAAAATAATTTCAAAACCATACCCTTATAAATTATTAGATCTGGACACATTGAATGTTAAGGGCGTTTTTAACATATCGAATATCATCCCGTATTGCTCGGGCTAACAGGCGCCAAACCGAAACAATAAGGAACCAACCCATTAAGTGGTCCCAAGCCGGGCGGCGCGAGACCCGACTTTAAGGGATAAAAGTTTAGTATGTCGTTGACTTATCTTAAGTGAAGAGCAGTCGGTGTTGCGAAAAAAACCCTGGAATTTAAGAAATATTTTTGTTAAAAAGCCATGGTCACGATGTGCGATCTAGATCAGCTGTTCGCCGAGTTGGACGACATGTATGTGTACGACTTCTTAAACATAGCCGCTACGACACGTATAATTCGGGATCCGAACTTACGCGACCCCCGTACCCCTAAGCCTCCTCTGTCACCTGGCGAGCCCCGTGTCCCGATAGAACTACGCGTCATGAAACCATATGAAGCGCCGTCCCAACCAACGCCCTTGAGGGTAGTAGAGGTAGCGAAAACCCACAGGAAAAATCAACCCGTTAGCAGCCCCGAGGGAACGCGGTAGGGACCCAAGGAGGTTAGACACGACCGCACAAGGTCAAAGCTGCACCGGTTGCGGTAAAGAAGGAAGCACAAAGCTTCTCATACTGTCTAACCCCGGAGTTTCGTATGGTTCGTGAGTGTTTTAGTTAGTAAGGATAAAGACAATAGAAAAATATAATATTAGAATTTAATTGGGGAGCTTAAGTTTTAGTGTGATAATTTAGTATAATAAGATAATTTTAGTTTTAACTTTAACGTTATACCTAACTCAGGATTAATTCTCTTCAAAAATTTTACTGAATTTTAAAACTCCGAAAGTTAGTGGCTAGTAAGTACTGTGTTTTTGTTTAGGTTTGCGAGTTATATTTACTCTTCATAGGTTCCGATTAGAACATTTTACTTTTACCTTAATTAGCTTTATTCACATGCTAATATTTACTTGATAGAAGTTTTAGATTGAAATAACTTTTGGTTTAGACAGAAGGATTGTTGATTCCAAGATAAGGGAGTTATTTGATATAGGGATCACTTTATTTTTTACTTTTGTAAGTTTTGTAATATCCTGAAGCTTTCCACATTTTTTAACTAAATAAATTCGAAAGGAAAAATATATTGTAAAAACGGTAGAAAAAAAACAAGTCTGTTTAATAAAGTGGTTTGAACGGTTAAACTACAAATCGAATTAAACAAACTGGCCTGATTGATCCGAACAAGGGTTCTGCGAGAGAAAAAAACATAGATAAGCGGAAAAAAAAAACGAAGCCGAAAGTTCGAGATGAACCGCCAAATTAAGCCACTTTGTTGCAATTCATGTGTTTCATTTGTTCCCAAACAACTTACCCAAACTAACAGAGTTTTATTGTTTTTCACTTAAAGCAAATTTAACACGATACATAAATAACTAAGACAAATAAATATGTTTTTCGTTCTAAACAATAGGGGCTGAGACGGACCTGACCCAGGTCCATATTTTTTTAACAATTTTTTTTTATAGGTAGGTAAAAGTGTGTTTAAATTAAACTCGTGAAATGAGTTAATAAGGTTTTATAACTAATTAAACATAACAACAATAAGTATGAACATTTAAATATTTTTTACAAAATTTCAGCTCAATAAAAAATTCGCACAGTTAGGACATCGCTACGCACGGACTCCGCGATAGCAAGCCAGGGAACATATAGAATGATCGCACAAAGAGGTAGGGATGGTTGAAACAGGGCTTTTTTAATAACAGGTATAACCTGTTTCAGTTTTAAAAATTACCTGTTTCAAGAAACCTGCTTCAGTTCCAAGCTGTTCCAAAACGTAGATAATTAAATTGTACCTACCTGTTTCGCGTCGGAGGCTGACGCTGCCCTCCTGTTGCGATCACGCGGAATCCGTTGTTCAAGGTTGCCGGTTGTCGCGTTAATAGCAAGAACGTTTAGAGTTGAATTAAAATATTCGCTTTTAGGGACCCCGCTGTTTTCTATTTGTTTGTTATATTTACTATTTGTGTTCTATACGTCGTACGTAGTAAATCGTATTGTGCCGACTGTCTATATTAATGTCGCCGATGTAAGTAACTAAGCAAGTACAACAGTTATTTTTCTTAAATAAAATGTATAAGGAGTTTAATAAAAAGATTAACAATGCGAAAAAAAAATAGCCCAGTGTGAAATTTTTTTACAGTCATCGATGACAAATGCACAGTGCAAATTTGCAAATTGCAAATGCCTTATAAATCTTCGATAACAATTTAAAAAAAAACACCATTATTGGGTAATTAGGTATACTGCATTTGGTTATTTATTATAAATTTTGAAAAAATTAAGTTTCTATACCTGCTAGTTTTCGTTGTTTACTCCACTTAGTTTATTAATATGCGCTTTTATCATTATGAAACAACCTAATGTACTTAATAGTTTCAATGTTACAAGAATGATTTTTTTTTATGTTCTTTTTAATAATATTTCTATGTTTACTAATGTGTACTGATACTATGGACTTTATCCAGAGAGTTTTTATTTTATATTTATTTAATATTTTTGTTATATAAAGTAATAAATATGTTTCTATTTTTGTGTATTTTTTAAAAAATAATGAACATCGACAACGCCGCGCGTAAGCCACGAGTTCTCGTTTATGCACCGAGCACCGAGCGTCGCAGCAGACGAGGTAGAAGTTCTGACTCGCAGAACAGATAAGAGGTTATCTGACCGGACTGCTGCAACAGAACAGCAAAACTGGAGCGGCAACAAGTAAACGAGACGACTGCGATACCGCGTAGCTAACTGTTTCATCGGAACAGGAAAACATATCGATTCATACCTGTTTTAACCTGTTCCATGTTAAAACCTGTTTCGAAAAAAACAGATCCTGTTCCAAAGCGTCATCCCTACAAAGAGGAGACAAAAAATGCGCGGACACTAAAAAATCGGCTATAAATAGCTGAGTTGCAGGCTTCCACGGGGGATCATCATCAATCGTAGACAGCGCTCGAGAGAGGTCGATTGGTAAACGAATTATTAGTCATAGACTATTCTAAAACGAGTTTTTAATAAATAGAGTGTTTATTAAAGTGGAAAATAGTAAGGCTGGTCTTCCAATGGAAGAACCAGTTCGCGAAATACAGCCGATGCCGCCAGATGAGGCGGCCGGCGAAAATCGTATTGCCTTAGTGCAAAAAAACAATATTAATAACAAAAGTGATAAGAGTGATAAAAGTGCAAAACGCCAAAATTCAGCGAGTCGAACGAGTAGAGAGAAGAGAGAAACGCCGGAGGAGAAGTGCGAAAAACTGAAGGAGAAGTGGGAGAGGGACTTTGACAGGATGAACTGCAAGTGGCAGAAGAAGGTTGATGATTGCACAGGACAGATCGACATGTTAATGAAACAGAATCAAGAGTTGCTAAATCTTATCAGTAAGTATGAGGCCTTTATTGAACGTAGAGATATCTCTCATTCTAATTCTGATAAAAATGTAATAGTAGGTACACGTAACACCACTACAAATTTAGAAGTAAACTAAGTCAAAAGTCCTTCAGACACAAAGCTTGGTCCCTCAGACAAAACAGATAATTGCGCTGAAAATAAAAATAATTTGCCAGGCCCTTCAGGCACACAAGATAGCGAATCAAATAATAAAGTAATTGAAAGTAGAAACGAAACAAAAACTTTTCAAAAACCAAAACCTAAAATAATTATTAAAAAAGCAATTGAACCAATAAAAACGATAAATTACCCCAATGATGTAAGCAAAAATTTTTAGGCGGTGACGATGCTGAGAATTTTAGGAATATAAAAGGCTATTTCTCTATAAATGTCCAAACTGTTTAGGATTCTAGCCTTAAGATAACTAATATAGTGGCTCGTTGGCCTGAATCGGCCAATGATAGAACTATATTTGCTAATTCAAGATTAAGAGCACTATTAGAGCAAGGAGATTTTGGTAACAGTTTTTTACTAGGCGATTCTGGATATACATTATCAGAACATATTTATGATGATTCCTGTAGCAAATTCTTAGACCAGGGCAGAAATGTTGTACAATGAATCGCAAATTCGTACAAGAAACTTAGTTGAGCGTCAATATGGCGTTTGGAAGAGAAGGTTTCCTGTCTTAAGACTAGAATTGCGATTAAAGTTGAATACAACTTTAACTGTAATCGTTGCCACAGCAGTGCTCCACAATTTGGCTATCGACAGAAACGATGAGGAGCCGTTGGATGATCCTTATGAAGAACCCCCGGAATTACCAGATAATATTTAATGACATGAGATAAATGGTATTAGAGTAAGGGAAAACTTAATAAATGAATATTTTACACATTTGTAAATACAGTAGAGTCTTAATTGAGGGGTGTCTCACGACATGGAAACGTGTACTCTTATTTCCTAAAAACTCCCGATGTACTACGCCCATTAGAATAGAATAGAATTTTATTCGGAAGTACTAGGAATTTTTCAGTTCTCGAAGTTGCATTTTGTTGAGCACATCTGATGCAGATCCCCATGCATACACTAAATTTGTGGCACTCGGTATACAAAAAAAAATCTTAAAATATATACGCATTTCCCAATTTCCGAATTTACTGAATAATTTCCTTTCTTTCTTGTCCATGTAATATACAGGGTGGTCGGTTAGTACCTCCTAATTTCTCGGGAGCATCCAGAGGAGGTCAAAATAAGCCTAATTTGTCATTTGTACCGGGTGGTCCATTAATAAGGGACGCCGGCGATATCTCCTGTACCATTAAAGGTAGCGGAAAACTTTTGACGAATCTTATTAAGGGTTAAGAGATGCCTCTATTAAAATTATTTTCGTCTATACAGGGTGCTTCAAAGAAGCGGACTATAAAAATGTTTCATTTTTTGAAGAGTACACCCTGTATATTTTTTAAATTTTCAGATTCTACATGAAATTATAAATATTTTTTATTAAATGCATTATTAGTCTATACTTGATAGTTTTCGAGATATTGACTATTGAAAAATTACATTTTTGAACTTTGACAGTGTTATGACATTGTTGTGAGAAAGGTGTAAATTGATCTCCATGGAAATGGACTATTGACATTTTTGGCAGATTTTGATAGAAACGTTGTTCACTTTGTATTCTTTTTTAATAAGCTTTGAAATAAATTAAATATAAGAAATACAGTCCATTACATTCATTTAAATCGAAGGCAGCGTTTACATTTTGGTCCTTCGAGCCGGATGCATTTTGGACCTCCGACCCGCAAGAGAAAGGATTTTCAGCGCAGTTTGCCAGCGAAAACCAAGTTGTCCAAGACATACCTGTTTTCTACAGTCGAGTACAAAGTGAGTTCGTTCCTTTTGTCCACCTTTCCTTAATAATATATCCTTGTATTGCCCTTATTTGTAAAGCAAAGTAACTTAAATATTTTTCTTAAAATTTTATTGCTAAAAACCATTCAATTTCTTGCAGTTGCACGCTTTAAAGGGTTTGCCTAAAACTAATATTGCATAGAAATATTGCAAATCCTTTTATTAGTTGACATTGTAACATTCAGAATATTGGTTTATTGCAAAAAGATAATGGGTGAATCGCTTAAAGATTTAATTAAAAAAAGGGGTATAATAAAAGGAAAAATTACTGTATTTAGCAACTATGTTGCAAAGATAAATCAGTTTATAGAAAATCAAGAGGACATTCCTCAAACTAAGATTATTGAATTGCAGGAACGTATTAATATAAATAATGGTCTTAGTAGTGAACTTGACGCTATACAAAGTCAAATTGAAATGGAAGTTTTGGAAGATGAACCAAAATTTAATGAACAATTAAATCAACGCCAAGAGATTTGGCAATGTTTTTATGACGCGTTTTCTTTGGCAAAATATTTACTTGATAAACTTAAACCTAACGACAATTTATTTGAACTACAGTCAATGGTGTCTTCCAAGACTTCTGATAAATCAAATAATAGTGGCATGCATATTGCTCCTGCCGTTAAACTGCCAGACATAAAATTGCCTACTTTTAGTGGCTCTCCGGAGACTTGGCTAGAGTTTCGAGACACGTTTAACTCGTTAATTAATAACAATCCCGCTATAAATGATATAAATAAATTTCATTATTTAAGGGCTAGTTTAGAAGGTAATGCAAGTCAAGTTATCAAGTCTCTTGAAATTTCTGGTAGTAATTATATTATAGCATGGGAGTTATTATGCAAACGGTTTGATAATAAAAACCTCTTAATACATAATCACTTAGATGCGTTATTTAATATAGAAAAAATATGCAAAGCATCATCTTATAAATTAAGAAGCCTTTCAGATGCGGTAGCTAAACATATGAGAGCACTTAATATTTTAGAACTACCGACAGATCAGTGGGATATTTTAATTTTGCATTTAATATCAAAGAGTTTGGATGATGCTTCTATGGCTAAATGGGAGGAGTTTAAAATGGAAAAAGAACTTCCTTCTCTTAATGATATGTATAAGTTTCTTCAAACTAGGGCCCATTTATTAACAAATAAATCAGATAGGAATCACACGTCAGGAAAAACTAGAGTTTTTGTTTCTGGCAGTGAGGGCGACAATCCTAAATTTAAACTTAAATGCGGTATATGTAACGGTGAACACAAAAATTATTTGTGTGAAAAATTTAAAGCAATGTCAATTTCTGATCGTATCGAGCAAGCTCAAAAGTTAAAGTTATGTCAAAATTGTCTTCGCGGTGGTCATAAAACTACTCATTGTAAAATATATGCTACGTGTGAGATCTGCCGCAGTAAACATAACACTTTATTACATATAGACAATCAGAATGGACAGACAAATTTACAATCAAAATCTGACGAAGTTAGCTTAACCGCGAATTCGGATTATTGCCAGACTCTTTTATCTACAGCAATTATTAACGTTGTAGATGGCGAAGGTTCCTATCAACCTGTACGTGTCATATTAGATTCGGGTTCAATGTCTTCATTTATCACTGATGCTCTATGCTTAAAATTAAATATTCCTAAACAAAAAATTGATTTTGCAGTGTCTGGCTTAAACAGCACTACATCAAAAATAAAATATAAATGTCAGGTAAACTTTAAATCGCGTTATAATACCTTTAAATCCGATTTATCTTGTTTTGTTTTGCCAGAAATAACTGGCAATTTACCTACATATAATATTAACAAAAAACAGTTATTTATACCAGAAAATTTAAAACTAGCTGACGACACATTTAACAATCCAGGACCTATTGAAATGCTGATTGGCGCAGATTTGTTTTGGAACCTTTTATTAACGAAACAGTTTAGTTTAGGCGCTAATCGTCCTGTATTGCAAGAAACCCAGCTCGGTTGGCTAGTCACAGGCAAAATTAATAATTTGAAAAATATTAAAAGTACATTTTGTAATTTTGTTAAAAATAAAGATAATATACAAGATCAGTTAGAATCGTTTTTTGAAATTGAAGATGTTAAATCAGCTAGTCCGTGGTCTACAGAAGAGAGAGAATGTGAAAATGTCTTTCTAAAATCCACTAAAAGGATGCCAGATGGCCGTTTTATCGTATCTATTCCGTTAAAAAAAGACACTCAGGCACTTGGTAATTCATTATATTTGGCAAAAAAGCGATTTTATTCACTAGAACGTAAATTTAAAACAAACGAGTCATTTTATAAAATGTATATAGATTTCATGCAAGAATATGAAAGCTTAGGTCATATGAAAAGATTGTGCAACATTTCCGAAATAAATGACAACGGTTACTATTTACCACATCGTGGCGTCCTTCGGGAACATAGTACCACGACAAAATTACGCACTGTGTTTGATGCATCGGCGCGAACTTCCAGCGGTTTATCATTTAACGACCTTCAAATGAAGGGTCCTGTCATACAAGATGATTCATTTTCTATTTTGTTGCGTTTTCGACAACACCAATATGTGGTGACAGGAGACATTGAAAAAATGTACCGCCAAGTTCTAGTTTTGGCTGATCAACATAAATATCAAAGAATACTTTGGCGTACTAATGAAAATCAAGAACTTTCAGTTTTTGAGCTTGCTACGGTAACATACGGTACTACCAGTAAGCCATTTTTAGATGTTCGTTGTCTTACTGAATTGGGTACAACTTGTAAAAATGACATAAAAATTGACTTACCAGAAATGAAAACTTGTTTAATTTTAGTCCATGAATGTGATTTTCCCTTTGAAAAGTTTTCTAAGATAAGTCGTTTAAAAAGATGTATGGCATATACTCTAAGATTCGTACATAATTGTTCAAAACCTAAAGACACGCGCAATTTTGGAGTATTAACCGCATTAGAATTAGATGAAGCTCTAAAGAAATTAATTAAAATTTCTCAAAAAACTTCTTTTGTTGAAGAATATAATGATTTATTAATAGGTAACGAGATCGATAAAAAAAGTAGGATTTTATCTTTAAATCCGTTCATAGATTCCGAAGTCATTATTCGAGTTGGCGGTCGTCTAGAAAATTCTTCATTTCATTTTAATAAAAAACATCCCATATTGTTATCATCAAAACATCATTTAACTAAACTTTTGTTTGAACAAGAACATGAAAATTTAATGCACGCAGGACCACAACAACTTTTATTTAGTGTGCGCGAAACCTTTTGGCCAATAGCAGCTCGTAATTTTGCAAAATCTGTTGTGCACCGCTGCATTAGATGCTATAGATTCAAATCAAAAACTGTTCAGCCTATTATGGGTAACCTACCAGCTGATAGGTTTTTATCCGGTTTTCCTTTTCAAATAACTGGTACAGATGATTATGCTGGTCCATTCTTTGTTCTTAACAAAAAAGGACGTGGCTCGAAACTCTTAAAAGCGTATGTATGTTTATTTGTTTGTTTCGCGAGTAAAGCAATTCATTTAGAATTAGTAAGCAGTTTATCGACTGAGAGCTTTTTGTTAGCTTTTAAACGCTTTATTGGTCGTCGCGGAAAACCTGCTCAAGTTTACTCAGATCATGGCACTAATTTTATTGGAGCTAACAGGGAACTTAAGGAGTTTTATGAATTTTTTAAGAATAACGAAAATTTTATAAGTGATTTCGTTAATAATCAAGGGATTACTTGGCACTTCAACCCTGTTCAGGCTCCACATTTCGGTGGACTTTGGGAGGCAGAAGTTAAGTCAATGAAACACCACTTAAAGCGTGTAAGTGCAAATTCAAATGTTACTTTCGAGGAGTTTTCAACTTTGCTTTGCCAAATCGAGGCTAAACTAAACTCCCGTCCCCTTTCTCCATTATCAACTGACCCTTCCGATCCCTCTCCTTTGACACTGGCTCACTTTATCATCGGCAAACCACTCACATCAACATTGGAACAAGATTTGACGTTACTTAAGGAAACATTGCTGTCAAGATACCAGAAAGTTGAAAATGCTAGACAACATTTCTGGTCACGATGGTATAAAGAATATGTTTCCGAGTTGCAGTTAAGAGTAAAATGGAAAACAGAGTCCGGAAAACTAATTGAAGGCGCTTTAGTCCTTGTCAAAGACGATAAGTTTCCTCCTCTAAATTGGCGATTGGGACGCGTAACAAAGCTGTTCACTGGAAGAGATGGTGTAGCAAGAGTTGCAGAAATTATCACGAACGCTGGAACTATAAAAAGAGACTTTTCAAAACTATGTCCGCTACCAGTAAACGATTAGTGACATTTCTTAAAAGGCAGTGCTTTTAAGGCCGGGGGCATGTTATGACATTGTTGTGAGAAAGGTGTAAATTGATCTCCATGGAAATGGACTACTGACATTTTTGGCAGATTTTGATAGAAACGTTGTTCACTTTGTATTCTTTTTTAATAAGCTTTGAAATAAATTAAATATAAGAAATACAGTCCATTACATTCATTTAAATCGAAGGCAGCGTTTACAGACAGCTTATAGCTTTCTAACAGTACGTCTTAGACCAAAAGGGCTTACATGTCCCTATCTTCAATTTTTATTATCTTCCCTAAAAAATCAACATCCGGTTAAACCGGAAGAACTATATTTCCTGCTTTCGAGTTACATCCGGTTTAACCGAAAGTTGATTTTTTTGGGAAGATAATAAAATTGGAAGATCGGCTCATGTGAGCCATTTTGCTCTAAGACGTACTGTTAGAAAGCTATAAGCTGTCAAAATTTAAAAATGTAATTTTTCAAGAGTCAATATCTCGGAAACTATCAAGTAAAGACTAATAATGCATTTAATAAAAAATAATTATAATTTCATGTAGAATCTGAAAATTTAAAAATGTACAGGGTGTACTCTTCAAAAAATGGAACATTTTTACCGTCCGCTTCTTTGGAGCACCCTGCATAGACGAAAATAATTTTAAAAGAGGCATCTCTCAACCCTTAATAAGCTCCGTCAAAAGTTTTTCACTATCTTTAATGGTACAGGAGATATCGCCGGCGTCCCTTATTAATGGACCACCCGGTACATACCTACCTATTTTAATAAAATGTCGCAATAACAAAAAAATTGAATATGTAGTAGAAATATGTACATGTGTGCAATTTCGCTTTAGTCAGGTTTTATTTGTTCACTATTCAGAGATTGATGCTAATATTTGTGTTCACTGGAGTGGATAATTATAACTACCTACGCTTACAGTTCCTGCTGCTCAATGGAACAAAAATTTAATTGTATTTTTTATGTAAGAAAAAAATTTGTATTTTCTTCTCTTAAGTTTAGGATTGTTAAGTTAACAATTAAAAAAAAATTATAATAAGTTAGCTGATTTATACTGGGATATTCTATTAAAATTTATTAGTATGATTTAACTAAATTAAATAAAAAACACAGAAAGTTAAATTGATGCATTTGTTCAGCGTTTTTTTTTTATGAACAACATACTTTGAAACTCGGTATACTTATATCTCTACTACGTTAATGAAACAAAATATTTGAAGCTAATTTTCATATTTGACAATTGTTTTTTTAAAATTTCTATATCTAATCGATGCTTTTCTTTCATTTGTTGGATTTTAAGGCATTGTTCTTCTTTTAAAAGTGTAATGCGTAGTGCAAATTCTTTTTCTTTACAAGCCAGTTCTTTTTTTAAACACTCTATTTGTATTTGAACTAGTTCTAATTTCGCTTCGGATAAAATGCCAATTTTTTTTTTACAATCCTGTGTGATAGACGTTTTTGTTTTTTTTTTTTTCTTTTTTCTCTCTTGATCCTAGAAACATAATAAATGTAAGTTATTTAAACCGTTTAGGGAAAATAATAAGTGTTGGATGTGGGGCGTGAGCTCCAAATTAGATTTTTTTTAAATTAGTAATTTTCACACATTTATCTGATGTTATCGGGACATTTTGAAGATGTGGATGGACCGCTTAAACTGTAAACTATGGCCCACAATTATTATCAATGTGTGTACAAACAACCTAAAGATTATTAAAAAACAAGAAAAGAGCTAGTAAATCTACAAAATAATTATATACTTTTTTATTATGCGTTTTATGAATAAAAGTGTCTCTTCCTAAAGAGCTCTGCTTGGCAAGAAACCAAGATTTACGATAAAAAAAATGTATTATATTATACAGGGTTCTCAAAAAGTACAAAAATGTAAAAAAGGTCCAAAAGAGAACTACCTCTATTTTTAATTTTTAAGCAAAACGACAAATAAAAAAGTTGTTTCAAATCTTTTTGGGAGTATACATACAAAATCTTAATTAAATATTATTCCCGACTTGACCAATTATAATTTTTTAGCCCCCCTTTGTATCAAATAGTTTGAGATCGATATACTTTAGTTTAGGTATTAGATTAACGTAAATTACCTATAATCTTAACCTATTTGATACAGGGGGGGGAGGGGCTGAAAAAGTTTAATTGGTCAAATCGTGAAGGTGTTTTTAAAAATAATAATATTTAATTCAAATTTTGTATTTATTCTTCCAACAAGATTTGAAACAACTTTTTTTATTTGTCCAGAATTGCCCATCAACGCAAATATATAACGTTGACGAAACCGGTTTCTGTCTGGACCCATCCCGAATAAAAGTTGTTGGGGAAAAAGGTAAAGCAGCTCATAGGACAACAAGTGGACCAGGCCGAGAGAATATAACAGTCCTTCTTGGGGAAAATGCTGCAGGTGAAAAACTACCCCCATTCGTAGTATTTAAAGGAAAGAATATATGGGACAGTTGGATCCCAATTGAGGAATAATTAAAAATGGCTGGATGGAGACGGAAACATTTGAAAAATACTTTGAAAACAACTTTTTACAAAATATTGGCAAAGAGAGACCGGTCATATTAATATATGACGGTCACACTTCCCACATTAGGGTTTCCCTGGTAGAAAAGGCAATCTCAAATGATGTCGTAATAATAAAACTTCCGCCCCATTCCAGTCCATAGATTTATGTGTTTTTAAGGCATTCAAAATGTCATGGGATGAAGAGCTGATAAAATGGCCAAGACAAAATTATGGCAGAAAATTACCCAAGCCTATGTTTTGCACCATTATTTTAAAAATCTTGTCACAAATGAATTCTACATTACTTATCAATGGCTTTGAGAAAGGTGGAATATATCCGTATAATAATGAGGTTATTCCCATTGAAAAGTATGATCCAGAAGCATATAACAGGTGGTGTGATTTAAACCGCAATAGTGATAGTGATAAACCGGACGAGCTAGCGCGACCTACATTTGAAAAAACGGTGCAAGAATTGCAGTCAAGTTCAACGGCAACATTAGCAAGCAATGTAGCGCAATTTCGCAGTTATCGTCAACTTGTTCCGTTGATTCGGCAATGCCATCGACCAGCTCCGAGCAACCGAATTCACCTTTTAGAGGATCTATAAGTTTTGAGAATATACTTTTACGACAGTTAAAACAGATACCAAATCCAGAGAATCTGAGAAAAAAAAGAATATGTACCGGAGACGAAGTTATTACATCATTAGAAGCACTGCACAAATTAAGGGAACAAGCAAATAAACTTAAAAAAGGGAGAAAACAAAAAAATTAAAAAACGACTAGTATGCGAAGAGGAAACAGATGAAGATAGTCCAGAAGAAATGGAAATAAATACTTCGGATGATTTTAGCTTAGAAGATGAACTAACTGATTTTCGCGATGAAAAAGAATTTATGAAGTACCTTAATAAAAACACTGAAGAAAGGAGACTGGATATTGGTAAAATTTCCAACAAAAAAATTATTTAAATTTTATGTTGGACAGGTAACAGTAGAAGAACCATATTTAGAAGTAAAATTTGCCAGACGGTCGGGTTCTTCATCTCAATTTTATTGGCCAGATATCGATGATAGAATAGAATAGAATAGAATATATATATTACCATTTTCAATACAATTTGTACATTGGGTCGTCAACGAAAGAATGAAATAAAGATTACACAAATACATAAAATAAAAGTAAATGTATAAAAACTGTCAGTATAAAATCAATAGACACAATACACTTAGTCACACACAGATGCAATTTTAAATATTAAGGATAGAGTATTTTTTTTTGGAATTTATAATATTAATATTGCAGGTAATTTATAACATTACATAATACATATCAAGACAAATACATATCTATCGTTAAAGATATTTATGAAGCCATTTTACGAAATACTATCACAATTTCATTTCATGTGATCCTGAGTAAGGTATTCCAGATGGACTAAAGGCCAGTCAAACTTGAATTTGTAAAATAATAGAAAACACGATAATAAACATGACTAGTGATTGAATGACATGTATTCCGCCACAGAATAAAATTCATTGACCAGTAGAAAATGCTTAGTCATCTTGGCAAATCTCTCGCCACGTAATGCTCGCAATTCAAATGGTAGCTCATTATAAAGTTTCACACAGTTGTAAAGAGGGGAATTCCTGAAAAAAGTTGTCCTATGATAAGGTATCTCAAGCAGATCACCTCCACGCGTATTATGGGTACTTGCAGATCCCAGTCTATTAAACATCGATCGATTGCCATTCACAAACAGCAAACATCGGAGCATATATATGCAGGGAAGCGTTAGTAGTTTATTTTTGGCAAAAGTGCCTCTGCAGCTTTCCCGAAAGTCTAAATTAAAAATAAGTCTTATTATCCTTTTTTGGTTTATAAATATGCGATTTTGGTGCATTGTAGCACTTCCCCAGCAAATAGTATTATAAGTCATATGACTATAAGCCAGCGAGTAATATACAGACAAGAGGCCCTCGGTATCGAGTGTATTCTTAAGGCTTAGTATTGCGAAGAATACAGAATTTAACTTGCCCGAGACATGGTCCAGATGATCACAGGAGGTAAGTTGGGGATCCAAGTGGGTACCTAAGAACTTAACTTTTTTTGATGGATTTATGTTAAGCGTTCTTTCATAATCCATTTCACGAAGGTTCCTGCGATTAAACATATTCATATATACAGTCTTATCAACATTCAATATTAAACTATTTCTCTTACACCACAATTCCATTTCATCGCAAACAGTTGCCATTTTTGCATTCAGATCATCCATGCTATCGGCAGTAACCACAACAGTTGTATCATCCGCATACATTGTCACATGACCAGATACCACATTCAACGGCAAATCATTTACATACAGAATAAATAAAAGTGGACCCAGTACGGATCCTTGTGGGACACCAAGTTCTACTCGTTGAGCTTCTGATTGCACTCCATTATATTTAACAATCATTACTCTGTCAGTCACATATGATTCTATCCATCTCAGCATTGTTCCTCGGATACCCAAGTTGTGTAATTTGGTAACTAGGAATTCCTTATTTATTGTGTCAAATGCTATGGAGAGATCAAAAAATATGGTCGCGACATATTTTCCCCCATCAATACTTCGATATACGTGATTTAAGAAATGGTATGAAGCGGATTCTATAGATTTTTTCGAGAGAAAGCCGTGTTGAGATAAATTTAACACATTATATCTATTGATGAAATTCATTAATCTTTCATGGACAATTCTCTCAAAGATTTTAGAAAAAATGCTCAATACTGAGATTTGCCTGTAGTTTTCAGTACTATGACAGTCATTTTTTTTGTATACAGGAGTAACATTTGCAGTTTTAAGTATCATTGGGAATACTCCTTCACTTAGGCTACGATTTATCAATGCAGTAAGAGGTTGCTTAATGAAATCTTTAATGCTTTTTATTAATTTTACATTAATGTCGTCAAATCCAGAGGAATTTTTATTTTTTAATCCCACAATAACTTTTAAGAGTTCCTCCTCGCTAACTGGATTGATAACAATAGTATTACAGATCGGGGGATGAGTGGTACAGGTTGTGGCAACAGTGCCATATTTCCGCTCAAGCTTCTTTGTCGATACCGTACTAAAATAGGTTACAAATTCATTAGCTACTTGGTACGGGTCGGTTATAATCTTATCATTAACATAAAGTTTAATTTGGCGATCCTTTGTATTTTTCCTGTTTAACTTGTCATTAATAAGGGCCCATATAGTTTTACTTTTACAGTCAGAATTAGATATTTTGTTCTTATAGAATAATCTCTTGGTTTCATTAATTTGATTTTTGTAAGTTTTTTTAAGATTTCTGTATTCTAGTTGTAAAATGTTATTTCTAGTGTTTTGCGCCCTCCAATATAACTCATCTAGCTGGTTTTTGATATATAAGAGATTATCATTATACCATTCACCTGACGTTTTTCTTTTGTTATATTTTTTGTGTTTATAGGGACAACAACAATTTAAGCAGTGCATAACAACGTTAACAAACCCTGCCCATAACTCATTACTATTTAGAGAAAAATCCAAAACATGCCACCAATTCTGTATCATTATCATATTAGAAAACAGTGATATATTATTATCTGATAGGTCTCTAGAAAATAAATTACTGTCATGTTCTATCTTATTTTTATCATTTATCGATAAGTTTAAGTTAAATTTGTGGGCCAAGTGATCGCTCATATGCGGATTAAAGATACCACTATGAAACAATTCATCAGGGATATTGGTAGCAACATAGTCTATAACTGTCGAGCTGGTATGACCATTACAGTCTGTATAAACCCTTGTTGGTGCAGTAGTGGTCACCTTCAGCATGAAGGATTCAAACAAATCGCAAAGGAGGTTTTTAGGGGCACCATCGACACCATAATCAATATTTAGGTCCCCACAGAAAATCAAGTACTTGCTGCGCTGAAAAGCCGTGGAAAGAGCAGTACTTACCGAGTTTATAAAAACATTCAGATCCCCAGATGGCGGACGATAACAACAAACAATACAGCAATTTTCAAAATATACACCACACATTTCACTGTGCGCTTCCACGGATGTGGCAACTATTTGATCTAGTGGCTTGAGTATATCCTTTATATCATTCTTCACAATAATCAATGATCCACCATGCCTTGTTTTATTCCTAGAAAAAGACGACACTACACTGTATCCCGCTATCTGCACCTTGATGTCAGGTCTTAAGTGGAGCCAATGCTCAGTTATGCACATTATGTCGATATTTTCAGAACGGAGAAGATTCTCCAGTATGTCCATTTTGTTAGAGATGCTTTGGATATTTAAGTGACACAATGTTAGACCCATTTTTGAAGTACCATCATGAGGAAATTTGCGTACTAATTCTCTTTCAGGTCCCATTGGGATAGACGCGGGTATAAAAAATTATCGGTATTTTGGTTGGAACTGGCGGAAGGCCTGTCGCTCACATCCACAACACTATCCACAATCCTAGAAATTACCTCAACAACTTGAGAATTTACCCCATCATGTTTATCGCTCGCATCACAGTGGGAGGAAACATTAATTTGATCGGACAAAGCAATTTTATGGTTATCATTTATATTAGTATTAACATTTAACACATCTTCAGCGTGATACCCCCGTCCAGTCTGGCTTACCTCTAAATCAGATATCACATCATGTGTTACAACAGTCTTTAAAACAATCTTGCCACCATTTGAGAGTTGAACATACCTAGCAAGTCGGTCACATATTTTAGTTTTATTTAGCCGGTATACCCTATTTGTTTTAAAATTGTTCAACAACCGAATAGATACGTTTGACTGATTTGACATAAAGAAATTCACACTTTTAATAAATCTGCTATAGTTTATTTGGTGGTAGGAATAATCATATTTTAGACAAAATATTAGATTTGTATATTTTCCGACTGAAAAAAGATTCTCTAGACGATCCCCATTTGTATAAAAAAATGTATTAAAGTCTATAAAGACAATAACAGTGTCATTAGAAGAATATGCCTTACTGGCATTAAAAATACAGTTTGTAAGTTCGTTAAAATCAACACCATTTTTGATCCATCCTTGAATTGTATACTTTTCTGTATCAAGATACTTACGTAAAATTTGAGAGCTGTGTAAACCAGAGTTATCACCATAGATTAGCACTTTTCGTTTGGGGACAATATTATTGGCATAATATGGGCTAACCAATTCTTTTTGCATTGGCTGGTAAAATTTAGTCGTATTTTCTAATTTTTTGTTTATATTTCTTGGAGCCACCTTCTTATTAACGCTTTCAATATTTAGACTAGCCTTAATACTTTCTTTTTTATTAGCTGGCCGTTTAGGTTCTGTTGGAGGCAATAAGTTGCACTGTATTTTAGCTGACATAGTTGTTATTATATCTGTCTGCGTAGTTGCATGGTTTGCAGTTACTTTAATTTTGGTTGTTTCGATGATCTTTGTAAGGTTTTTGATTTCCTCTTTTTTCTTCTGAAGCTCTCTAAGTAAGAATTCAATTTTCTTCTTGTTTTTTTTACATTCCTGTCCAAGCGCTTCATTCGTTGATAGCTGATCAGCCAATTTATTACGTAGGTTTATGATGATGTCAGTGGTAGATTCTCTATTGTCTTTTGTATCTTCGTTACATATTATCTTTGTGAGACTTATATTTGGAGAAATATTTTGAAAAGTTTCCGTTGTTTTCTGTTGTTTTCCGTTATTGGACCTTAATAGTCGTTTAAATATTACACCACCATCATGGGCAGAAGCCATTGCTTTTCTTACCGCGCTATATTTATCACAACACTAATTGGATAGCTCCCATTTACTTATCCAGCAGTTGTTTGTTCGGTAATTCTACCTTAACTAGTAGTTTTAAAAAACCGCACTAACAATTTGTTTATAATGGGAATTCCTTATCGGAGCCACGGCATATATTCGGAACTATGTTTATAAAAACGGTACGTTTTATCTTCTGCACAATTATTTATTAGGATTGAATTGATTGAATTGATGTTTTCATTATCAATAGGGATCAAATAAAATTATGTTTGCCTACTCCAGATATTCGCAAAAGAGGAAAATTTAATTTCAATATCACATTTGATCAAAATGTATACTAAGTATTTTGTTTTGAATAAAAAAATCAAAGGTGCTATGCTTTTATAGTAATTTAGACACCATATTTACACTTGCCCCAAATAATGGGGAAAGTGTAAACCAGTGTCAAAAAATATTTAATTTTATTAAAAAAAAAAACTGTAAACATTTTGTTTTTGCTTTTTCATATTTTACTTCTACATATGCTTGGAAGCAAACCCTAAAAATTACAGCCAATTTTACCATAAGGAACTAGAATTACAAAGCGACAAAGTAGAACTATTAAAATTTTGGGTCGCACTTACCCCGGTGTACCTTAGATTAATCTTAAAATGATCAAATCCTCCATTTTACATTTAGGTATAGGTACCTATCTTTAATATGGTGGCTGCAAGTCATTTTAAATCTAAGTAGTAGGCAATTCAGAATATTTAAAAGAATAGAGAAAAAATCCATGTAACATTTCGTCGGCCTAATGAGCAAATTGCCCAAGTCCACTTTTTGGTAAAAATGGACTCTTGGTGCCATCTGACGATAAGCAACACAACGTATCGTACTATAGATCCCCGCAACCCAAACTGCTCAAATTCCCGCCAAAACTTTGTGCGCGAATTTTGCCGAAGTCCAGGTGCTTAAAAGTTTCTACGAATTTTGCCGATGTCCATTGTTTTATGGAGCGGTTGCGTGTAGTGGCAGACATTATTGTGCGTGGCTGATATATTCATCAAAATAAGGTGAAAAGGTAAGTAAAATATTATCATTTAGCTTTTAGTAGTAATTTAGACATGTAAAGAAAGTTTTAGTTAATAAATAAAGCGACTTTAAATAAAGGTTGTGTTAAATTATTGCATTTTAAAAATTAATTGGACTTAAGCAATTTTCTTCTGTGTATTTTTAATTATATTTTGGACTTAGGCAACTTTACAGTGTTTAACATCTTACACAAAATACTAAACGCTTAATATAAATAGGGGGTGGCGTAAATAACTTTTGTTCCCGAAAATAAGTACCTATGTAGTTTCTTAAAATGTAACACAGCGGGAGAATAATTTGAAAAAAATGGTAATAATTTAAAAGTAGGTACCTATAATAGTACGTTTTTTTTTTGGAAGGTTACAGAATGGATCCGCGGTCCAGAGGCTCAAAAATGTTGTCTGCTCTTGGTATATTGCCAACTAAAAAAACACCGCAGCAGTTCTCAGCGGACAGAGACGTCACCGGCATTAGAGTTATAAATGAAGAGTTAGTTTTCCCGAAGCTCTTTCAGAACTTCCAATTGAAAATGCGTTAATTAACGATGAACTATTACTTCAGCTTGCTGATAAAGCTGTCCAGGATTTATCAACACTCACTTTGTAAAGGTATCCATAGCGTTTTTATTAATTTTTAATTATTCGTTTATAATTTACTTAATTTTTTTTTCAGAAAACGAAAACTTGTTGGATCAAAACGTACCTGATCCAATTGATATAATAATATTGGAACAAGGTAAATATAAAAGTATTTAAATGTGGCTGCTTTACAAAGAAGTGTTTTTTTTTTAAAAATGACCAGGAAAATCAAAATACAATGGACAATCCTCTCTACCAAACCAAACCACAGTTGTTCAGGTCATTAGACAGCCTTAGCACAACAAAACTGGATTTTCTCAATACGATATATTTGTTTACGGTAAATATTTTCTGGGGTTTCAAAATGTATGCTTATGTATGTATTGCTTACCTACATTCTATTTTTTTAGAGAAAAGAAACTTGTTGAAACAATGGTAAAATTATCGAGTGTGAACCTTTAATTTATCTACCAATCGGTGTCCCTAGCGAACCATTGGCTAATGCTCTCTTAGTGTAACGTGTATCTACGCCGCTATATCTGAAGATAGTTCTATATTCCGTATCACAACCGTTCTTTTCAGAACGTATGTCTCAGCACGGTCATTGCGCCCGGCATAACCGCTCCTTCGCCCCCGTCCCCCACGACAGTCAAACCAACCCCGTCACGATCCCTTCCAACCCCAGTAGGCGGTCTATCAGTCCCATACCTATCCGGTCGGAGTTTAATAGACTTTGGTCGTCGCGACAGCGACTACCGCGCCCGGGACTTCGCCCTTCAAATCAAAGAACAGCATACCCTAGCTGAGTCAACGTACGATCAAATGATCCATCTAACAACAGTGGATCTTCCCATCACGCACACAAGATGTGTATGAGCAAGAGAAACACGCCCGTGCCGACAACTTCGTTCGACTTGTTCGAAACGTAATTGTCCCAGCCCCCCTCGCTGATTTACTCTATAGTATCGGCCAAATGCACTCCCATGCAAGAGGTTTCATATATGATACAGTCCCTCCAGCACGTCCAGCTCAACCACCACAATGGTGGACAGTCGACAACGAAATACTTGGACAATTCCAAATGTCCATGAATAGAATGAACCATCTCTTTCAGATGAAAGAATATCCTGCTATTCGTGAATATGAGGATAGACCTCTTATTCTTGTAAGAGTAGACGACACTCTTCCAGAATTACGTTCAGTAAAGGCATACACTAATGAACCTTTACCATCAGATGTATTAATTGCTCTAGTAAACGACCCTCTATACCCTGATGGACATAACATCTCATACGATGAATGCTCTCAGAATGACGGATGCTCTTCACAGCCCCAGCATCATCTCCGAATTTGTAGGATCTTATACATTAGCTGCAAACTCTTAAAGTTACAGTGTAATATATATTTTACTATTTCTCCTAATTTACATTTTATTTACAAATATGTTACTTTTACATGTTACCAGTTATTATATGCTTACATACAATCCTATGTTCATGATAGTTAGTCTATCAGCATGCAAGTTTCATTTGTTCGCGGTAATTTAATGTTTAATTTCAACTCTCTTTCTTCCCATTTAATAATAAATTTCCTTTATTATATTCCAACAGTGTGGATCATGCCTTAATAACATGATATCACAGCTATAATTTTATTTCTATACCTATCCCGTTTTACGTATATAATCCTAATTATATTTGTTCCTTTATTTAAACGAGGCCACACCGCCGCCTCGTGTTCCAAAAAAAAAAATGTAGTTGATTCGAGTTATAATTTAGCTGATGAAACACGGGCTATCCCTATTTATCAGAACTCTAGTAATGATGATTTTAATCAAGGTAATAAAGGAGTAGAGGTCAAATAACGATTTTCTGGATCCCCCCACTCCTCGACTTTGATGACAATTCAATAGATGACTATAGAACGTTAATCAAAGATGTTATTAATTGTCTGGCTGGAGCACATTTATGTGAAAGATTTCTGTATGGTTCTATTGATCTAGATGAGTTTTGTGCTGAAATGATTGATGATGAACTGAAGAGTTTCTAACAGAAATCCCGAATTTACCTAATGAACTAATTGTTAAATATGGTTTGGTTTATGCAAACAATACCGATGGAGATGAGAATGGAACCCACAACCCAAATATAAGTAATGAACTAAGAAATTACTCAAATGATGACAATACTATCGATAATCATGGAATTGGTGTTTCAGTTGATGACGATGATAGAAGATGAAGAAGTTTTAGAAATAGTGGCTATTGTAGCTTATCTATTGATAAGTATGAAATTGTAAATAAATTATTTGCAGTAAAAACATTGTTTCATCACCCCTATACCACACGTACACATATGTCTACATATAAACATGTAAAAATTAAGCAATCATATAAAGTTATATAATAAGGAAAAATAATAAAATAGTTTAGTTTAAGTCGAAAATGAGTCGAAGTAGCAGCACAGTTGATAAATTTGGGCGTCAAAAAACTAGAGATAAATATCGACTTGTAAGTGGGCCACCCGGAAATGGCTTTAATTATGGTCAGTACGATATGCAAGGAAAATCCATAGAGAATGTCGCACCACCTAAAAAGTACAATGATGCTGTTACTCAAGAATATGTGGCCACAATAATTGATCAGCTCCGCATTCAATTAACTAATTTAGTTAATGTGGATATAAGAAATTTTTTTGATGAGAAATACATTATCCAAAATGCAAAAATAAATCGATTATATGAACAGCCTAAGAAGAATGAAGAAAAACTGTCAGTAATTGAGAAAAATATAAATCAATTTGAGGTACGGTTAAAGAAATATGAAGAAGATATTGCTGTCATTGATATCGTTGTTTCGAATGTTAGAGGAAAAATATAAATCAAGCAGGCGAGCGAATGGGTAAGAACGATGAAGAAAACAGTGGTCGTCATCGATATGATTCTTCAGATAGATATTGTAATGATGTATTGTAATGCTTTTATAATAATAAACTGATTTTTATCAAGAATCTGTCTTATTTCTTACGCCAATTACGTAAACTCACATCTAGAGGGGGAAATAATGAAATAAAAGACATATGCACAACTTTTACAATAATTGTTATTTATTTTCTATAAAATATTTTATAAACTACATTAAGTATTTATACAAAATCAGACTTATCTATCCAAGAATTAAATTGATTGGGGAAACCCAACCATTTTACAAATAATTGTTCGATATTATGTTTCTTGCGCCTTTTCAGTATTTTTTCAACAAGACATACATTTGGACTGGTTTTCTTTTGCAGTTCAGCTTCATAGAAATAACCTTTAATCGGCTCGCCATCTAATGATTCCAGTATGTAGGTAGGTGGATTTGTAATGTTACTTTTTACAATTTTAAATAGTTCCGTTGACCATGAAGGTGTATACCCCTTTTCAAATATCGATTTGTATTAACTGATTCGAACTATATCACCCACACGATATTTGTATTTTTTCGGTTTAATCTTTAAATAATCGTATGCCCTAATTCGGGTGTCTTCAAGCACATTTTTAGGTTTCATGCCAATGGTTCGATGTTTATGTATTATTATAGACCCTTGTTACTGATGGTAATATTTCCAGCCACTTGTAGGAACCTGTGATCGAAAATTGTTTATATAATGCACTTTTCAAAGTTCTTATATCACGTTCAACAATTGCAGCCTTTTTCGTGCTAAATGTAGAATAATGATTTATATTAAATTTTTTTATAAGTGCTTGAAAACGACTATTATCGAATTCTTTTCCCTGGTCACTTTGTAAATTGTTTGGAGTATACGATGCCTCTTCAATTATACTCTTCATTGCATCGGTCACTTCAGCTGCGGTCTTGGTTTTGATTGCTCGGGTGTACACAAATTTGGAGTAACAATTGATACATACAAGGATGTAGCGATATCCACCGTTTTCGTCGGCATATTGTTGCATTTCAGCCAAATCTATTTGCCATAAATCTTTGTATCCTTTAATAATCGTCCGCCTTCTAATAAAATTTTCTCTAGCCGTTCGGTGTAATTCATTAACAATTTCTATTTTTCCTCTGCTCGGCTTCATATTCTGTACCGTACACGTCTCATTAGACACTGATCAAATGTAATAAGATACATAACTTAATATATTATTCGTTCCTCGCGAAGTTTTTAAATAATTGAGAAAATTTCATTGTCATGTCCCGTATTACCAGCTACTTTTGAACTCCACAACAATCGTAGTCGATCATCCAATTCCGTAGGTTTATTTCAATAAATGTATTGATGTGATTTGGAAGAAAGTAGTTTCTTGTTGGGTACTTTTATTTTTCTAGTGAAGTTATTCTTTTTTATATGAGCACCACCTAATTTAGGGTCTGCCATCAGTAGGGGTTTTATAAAATGCAGGTATTTCTTTAATCTGGTTTCGCGTAGACCCCGATTTTTATCATTATCTTTATATGCTGCATTTGTTAGTTCTAAAATATCCTTGTAGTTCTGCATCACACCATCATCGATTTTCTCGTATTTTGTTAGAAATGGCGGATTCCTTAAAAAAAGCAAATAGTAAAGTTGAGAAGTTCCATCAAATGCAACAACATTTTTTCCGTTTTTATATAAACTAATTTTACCATTTGGAAAACGCACTTCTAAGTTACCAATATATTTTTTAAGGTTATTCGGTTTTTTACCGATATATACGCCATAAATGGCATGGTATTGGGATGGTTTATTTTTTAATCCATTTAAGTAGGTGTGAATCTTGTCGACCGGTGAACTTGTATAACTCGAGGTGGAAGGTGTCTCAAACAATGTAACATCAATATCACGTTTCGGTGTTGTATCAATGTGAACTTTTCGACCTATCGGAGTAAATGATTGAAATGATGATGTGGGATCGGTCATATCGGATATTTCCTCAGGCTCCACCATTGCGCTAGTACTACGACTGTATTGTTTTCCTTGGGTTTTGGGCTGCTGGCGTTGCTTTCCTACATTAGATATAGATGTTAGTGGTTTAGTGATTGGTTCGTAAAATTTATCCAAGTCGAGCGCACTTTGTGTCTTCGCCGCCTTGAATTGTTTAAATTTTTTTCGGACGGCATTGGTAGTTTCCACTAGTTTTCGTTTTAAGTCAATTTCTATATTCATGATGTTGACAAAGTATCGTGCAACAATGAAATGAGCGCATTTGTTGTTATTAAACAAATATATAGCTATCAAGCCCCTTACGATATCTTCCCGAATTTACGCCACTATCTTTATCGATAACCAAAAACCCATATTAATTATCCCAACATTTCGAACACATTTCCTGAAATTGGGTAAAATTCAGGTCGGGTGACACATGATCGGAAAATACGTGTCTCATATCATCTCATCTTGTTTAAACATAATGATGAAGTTGGCATTGTCTCGCACAAGCTGCTTCGGAACACGCGAATATGTTTGAGCCAAATAAAATGCATCAACATTTTTGTGGCGTCCCATACAGAAATATGATCGTATAACATCCTGCTTTTCACACATAACATCATCAAATATAAATATAGAATTAGGCTTAGCATCTGATGGCTCCACAATATTCATAGCATCGCTAAAAGCATAGTAGCCAAGACCCTTGATGGGTGTAAGAATTTTTTTCAAATATTCATATTTTGGTTGGTGCAGTGACTTGAAGTAGATATAAACATTTTCAAAGCGTAATCCCAAGGGGTGAGTAAGTAGTGAAATCATAACATTGGGTTTGCCACAATTCGACGGTCCAATTATTATTCCACGAATAGATGACGGGAGTAAAGGGCCGTGTTTCCTTAATAATTTCTGTTCATGTCCACAACCAACTTTTTCATCGAGATTGTCGATGGAAAATTTTTGTTTCAAATGTACTATCCGCATATTCATTATATCAGTACTTTATAACAAATTTTTCACTTAAATGGTCATTCAGATGCTGATCATCGGACGAAGTAGACCGTCTCGTTTACAGACTAAGACTGGAAAAGGAATTGTTAATTCCCTAATTAATACACTTCCAGTCGACTTGCATATCCCCGGTTATCAGTATTGTGGCCCCGGAACAAAAGTTATTAAACGTGTAAGAAGAGGTGACCAAGGAATTAATCCTTTGGACGTGGCGTGTAAGAAGCACGATATAGCTTATTTAAATAATAGAGAAAATATAAGTGAGCGACACCGAGCGTATTACGAGTTGGAACAAAGCGCTTGGAAACGCGTGAAATCTGCAGACGCTAGCGTTGGTGAAAAGGATGCTGCTTGGCTAGTAACAAACATTATGAAAACAAAACAACGTTTTGGTATGGGCGTGTCATCGAGCAAAAGGAAGGGCGGCTCAAAAATTACCAAGCGAATGCGGCGAACTGGTAAGCGACGTGTTCGAAAGTGTGTGCCTGCGCAGAAAGTAGCTTCCGGTTCTGCTGTTCGAAGACCAATTCAAGCAGAGCTGTTAAAAGGTGGTGGAAAGAAAATGAATATTCTAAATGCATCGAAATTAGCCGTTACAGCAGCCCGCAAATCAGTAAAAGCAGCAGGTGGTAAACGAAAAGTTTGCACACCAAGGATTATCCCGATTCCTAAAACTGGCGGAGTATTACCATTAATACCAATATTTCCTGGTCTGTCAGCCTTAGGCTCCTTAGCGGGCGGTGTCGCCGGCATTGTTCGCACCATCAAAGATGTGAAGAAGGCAAATGTAGAAAAAACAGGTGCAACTTTAAAACTAAGAGGAAATGGATTATACCTGAAACCATATCGTTCTGGTATGGGATTGTTTATGAACCATAGAAATATGTCAAAAAACTAGTTAAATCTCTACCCCATAGACCGCTATCAAATATCGATCTAAAAAAGTATGCATTAAAACTAAAGATACCACACTTTAGAGGAGTTTATATGCGAGATTCATTACCTGCACATGGTCCCCGGCGGTATGAAGCAGCGATTATTAATTTGGAAAGCGCATCGGGGGTAGGGACACATTGGGTGGCATACCGAAAAGTCAACTCTGAAGTAACATACTATGATAGCTTTGGCGATTTACCACCACCTATGGAATTGGTGAGGTATCTGAAAACAGGTTTGAACACATCAAAAAGCATTTATTATACATATAATCGTCAGCAAGAATTCGATTCAGTTTGGTGGGGTCACTTGTGTTTAAAGTTTCTCTCCGATTCATCGAATAATAATTATGTCTTTGACGCCACAAGTTGAACGTGATAAATATACAAAGATTTTGCACTCACTTAAAGTTTTTAAACATGTGGGTGGATTGTTGAGAATGACTGGAAAAGAATTATAAAACATGCCCAAAGAAGTAATGATTTCGCTGGTGCCAAATGAAATTGCTCTGGTTTGGGATAAGCTGCCAAATAACTTAAAAAGTGATCGGAAAATGTTGAAATATCAGTTTTGTCATGAACATCATAATAGTAGCAGTGACGGTCCTAACAAGGACGTGGGTGATGGTCCATTGCCGCGAAGATTATTTTGTTGTTACTGCAAAATCAGTGATGTTAAAATAACGGCCGAAAATTCAATTAAAACAACTGCAGATGGAAGAAAAAAAAGCATTAGTCTATTAAACCCATTGAGTTGTTGCAAATCATAATAAAAACCAATACAGATAGCTACTTAACATCAGTCATGTCGCATACATTCACACTGACAGGATACTCGAGCGTCCTAAGCGCCGACTTTTATCCACCCATTGAACTAAGTACAACAAGTGAATATGGCCTAGCACTTGTCGGATTTTACACATATAACTCAATTTTTAACATTGATGAAAGCAACAATTCCTTTGGTTACATAAGGAATGGTAAAAAAATATCACATCTATTAACTATTCCACCAGGAGCCAATGAAATTAGTGAAATTGGTCAAGCCATGTTGGCAGCTCTAAAAGAATCAACCCGCGACAATAGTGATGAAATATTTTCGCAAACAATAATACATTAGAATGTGAAATAAAATCGAAGTATGATATTGATTTGCGAGGTACGAAAAGTATTGCAAGAATGCTGGGGTTTGACGCTAAAGTGTTAAAAAATAATGAAAAGCATCAATCAGTGTACAATGTAGATATTATGAAACTACGAATTATACGGGTGGATTGCAATATAATTTCTGGTGCATTCCTGAACTCATCAAAATGCCACATTCTATTTCAATTTTATATTGACGTGGAAGCTGGTTATAAAATTACGAAAGAACCGCAAAACATTATTTATAAGCCGATAATACCGGAAGGACGTCAGTACATAGACAACATCAGTCTGTGAATCTTGGATGACAACGGAGATCTGAGTGATTTTCGAGGTGAGAAGATAATTGTTAAATTAGAGTTAAAAAATTTTTTATAAGTATGGGTTTTTGCTTTAACAATCAACTACGTTTGTTGCATACTGTGAAAGATTCAGTGAGACATAATAAAAGTAAGCAAAATAAGCAACCCAGGCTCATTCGCAATCCAGTCATTAGATTGAAAGCACCTCCGCAACATCAACTTTCCACTGAAGATTACAGATTTTTACGATCTATCGGTCTGAAAATACGAAAATCAAGGAAATGACGACTACAAGTGAAAAAGTCGAAGTGTTCACAGAGCCCATCTTCGAAAACGCTATAATAAGTTTACAAGAACACACATACAAACCATATGGTTCACCGACATTTAGGAACTCTGATGAAATTCGTATTCCTGTACACTTTCAAGACATAATTTTGGATGTTTCCGAAAGTTACGTTTACATCGAGGGAACTTTCAAACCTAAAGATGCAACATAGAAATGTTATTTATCAAATAATGCTATAGCCTTCCTATTTGATGAAATTCGTTATGAAATGGGAGGCGAGCAAGTCACAATGGTCCGAAAACCAGGAATTACTACAACACTGAAAACCATGGCATGTTTTGGTACCCATCAAAATAATTCCCTAATGGTTTGTGGATGGGGCCTAAATGAAAATAATCAAGCTCTTATTGATGCCACAAGTCATGTGTTCTCCGGAAAGCTCCCCCTAAAGTATCTTATGGGTTTTGCAGAGGATTATACGAAAGGAATTTTTAATGTTAAGCAAGAACTTATTTTAATTATCGCTCGCAATTTTAACAATTGTTATATGGGTGAGGTGGATGCAGACATCAGTATTGATAAAATCGAATGGACAATTTGGCATATATTCCCCGATGATCGTCAAAAGTTAAAGATAATGTCTCGCATGAATAAAGGTGTAAGTAGTGCAAATATTCCAATGGCATATCGTAAATGGGATCTTTACGAATTACCTGCTTTGCGACAAACATCATCAGACGTGTGGGCTTTAAGGACAAGCACGAGTCTTGAAAAACCTAGATATTTGATTATTGGGTTTCAGAATAGTACCTATTGCGACAATAGAGCCAAAGATGCTACCCAATTTACTGCAGCCAATATAAGGGACATTCGAGTATACCTTAATTCTACTGTTTACCCATATGAACGGTGGAATTTAGAGTTTGGGAAAAAATTATATGCGACAGCTTATTACACCTATGAGAATTTCCAAAGTAGCTACTACGAACGCGAAATGGTGGACCCAATGTTGAATTTCGTCGAATACCCCGACAATCCAATTTTTATCATTGATTGCAGTCATCAACCAGAAGCCATCAAGTCATCAACCGTACATGTGAAAATAGAGTTTGAAACACGAAACAGTAAATTTCCTAAAGACACTAAAGTTTATGCGTTGGTTATTCACGACTCATTTTTAAGTTATAATATCTTAAATGGTTCAGTTACTAACAAATCCATATTTTAATTTAACTTAGCGAAGGAGTATTAATTGTGGCTCCTTCTTATTTTATTGTATTTACTAATTATTATTATGTATTTATAATAGACCAAAAATAAACACATAATATCCAAGGTTGTGTTTTTTTATTAGGGCCTATCAAAAACTGAAAACATCCGAGAGGGTCCGCAACTTTTAGAGGTCCAAAACTTCGCGACCACTAAACTATTTTACTCATTATAATCGAAATATTCTACATTTAGATCAAAGTCGGAAAAATAACTTTCAAAAAACATTAATTTTAAAATTGCCTTTTTTGAATTTTAAAAACTGAGTTCCTATAGAGAAAACTCGGTGCTACCATGTCACTAATTAACTTTTTTTTTTTTGATATTTCCTATGAGTTTTTCAAGAGCTACCTCCAAAAGTCCTGAAATAAAATATTTTAAGTTTTCCATGTCTAGACAACTTAAGCGAGCACATGGTATATAATGTACCAAACTGCTGGCC
Organism: Polydrusus tereticollis; assembly: GCA_963920685.1. Lineage (NCBI taxonomy): Eukaryota > Metazoa > Arthropoda > Insecta > Coleoptera > Curculionidae > Polydrusus > Polydrusus tereticollis. Next base: position 106,723,118 of record OY987330.1, on the reverse strand, counting down.
CAGGTAGTCAACTCGCGAGCCACTATTGTACATAACCTCGGCTGTGCGCAAGCAGCTTTGAGCAGTATCGGTTAAGATTATAAAAGCATGAGAAGGTGACAAAGCTATATTATTCTAAAGTAAGATGTCTTCCAGCTCAGATGACGGATATTTAAGTGATAGCCGCGAATCATCAATCTTTAGTAATGTAATGATCCCTAATGGTGAGCGGTTTCATTATCAAGACGACGACGATACCAGTCGCGGGTTATCAATCTTTAGTGATGTAACAATCCTTAATGGTGAACGGCGGCTTCATTATGTCGAAGGCGAGCCACCAATGTCCGGTAGCAGTGCAGATTTTAGCCAGCCAGATTCTTCATCCGACTCTAGGTGTCTGGTAGAAGTTGCAGACGACTTTAGCGGGCCAGCTGACTCTACATCATGGTGGAATTTTAAAGACAATATCGGTAACGACTTGGCAGATTCAACTACGCCGTAATAATTAAACTAGTTTTAAGTTGTATGTTATAAAAGGGATAAAATAAATAAACAAGTATATTCATAGCTTTATGTTATTCATATAATTTAGAAATAAATGGGTGGCCCTAACTAGATTTAATTTATTAAGTCCGGTGGTGTTCTAAATATTATTGACAATAAAATGCGCGCCACTGATTTTTTTTTCCAATTGTGATTTTTTAGACTAACTAACTAATATTGCAACTTTTTGCTTCTAGAATTGTTTTCATATCTTGCTTCGTTTTCGAGAGAAAAATCGCTCTATTGCACAGCCAAAAAAAATTCTTATGTATTTCAAAGTCAATTATAATTATTCCTTTAAATATAATTAGGAATATCGGTACCAAATTTCAATAAAATCGGGAAAATGACATTTAAAAATTATAAAAAAAAAACGATTTCTTAAAAAACTTTAACACCCTGTATATTAAAAAAAAAACATGGGGCAACTCCGGGCACATGTTCATATAAACTTTTCTCTACTTCTAAAACACCCCGTATATTCAATATTTGATTTCTTGTCTGGCATGTTTTTTTTCTTATTAACCAAAATGTAAATAGACCTAATTAACACTAACTAGATTAAATTTATTAAGTCCAGTGATGTTCCGGGTAGCACATTAACAAATATTTAATTAAACAAATATCTATGACAAGAAAATGTGCGCCACTGACTTTTCCAATTTTGATATTTTTTCTGTCTAACTAACTAATATTACAACTTCTTTGTTCCTTGAATTGTTTTCATATCATGCTTCGTTTTTGAGAGAAAAAATAAAAATCACATAATTACACAACCAAAAAAAAATACCTATGTAATTCAAAGTCAGTTATAACTATTTTTTTTACATATGATTAAGAGTATCGATACCAAATTATAAAAAAATCGAGGGAAAAAGATATAAAAAATTATAAAAAACCCATTTTTGGAAAACTTTAACACCCTGTATATTGTTGTGGTATTCGCCACGTGGAAGTGGAGCATTATTTCTGGTTTTTAAAATCTGCATAAGTCTTTTTCTTTGGAGGACCGTCACCAAAATTTTGCCAGTTGATCTTGGAGCTTCCGGAGACCTGGGTATGTCAAGAGGGCATACGTGAACCTGAAGATTAAAAGCAAGGTGTGCTGAAGAAGCACCGGCGGAGAGACGCCCTAGTCGAGCCCGATACTGTGAGGAAACAGTGGTTCCTGGCCGTCTTAGAAGTTTGTACCTGGAATACGGACAGATTTTGCAGGCACCTAGGGGAAAGAGTCCGCTCGCGATCGTCGGAGGAGGGCCAATCGTTTGAAGCACCATTCCACCTAGAGAATTAATTTTAAGAAGAAGTGTACGACGAGAACCGGTCATCGCCGACGTTGCCAAGCTTGGACAATCCGTGCCATAACCGTAGCAGCCGACGCCATCGCCAGGGAGGCGTGTACAGGAGGTTACCACCTGGGCATAACCTGCACCAGGTCGGCAACGAAGGAAAAACCTACGGCAAAATAAATTGAAGCAGTAGAACTACGAAAAACCGATATAGCCGGCGTTGCCAGCATTGGACAACCCGTGCCATAGCCGTAATAGCCGACGCCATCGCCGAGGAGGAGAATACAATAGTTTACCACCTGGGCATAACCTGCACCAGGTCGGCAAGACGCGAAAACTACGTGGCAGACTAAATTAAAAAAGAAATACGACGAGAATCCGACATAGCCGGCGTTGCCAGCATTGGACGGACCGTGCCACACCTACAGAAGCCGACGCCAACGCCAGGAAGGGGTGTGCAAGCGAATACTACCTGGGCATAACCTGCACCAGGTCGGCGGAAGACGAAAACCACGTGGCAAACGTGATTTTTCGACTAAATAACGAAAACAGGCGACGCCAAGAGCTGGACGGTGAGGCCTCACCTCCAGTACCTAGTGCCGACCCCAAAGCACCGAGTACAAGGATCTACCACCTGGGCATAACCTGCCCCAGGTCGGCAGCGAAGAAGCCGCGTACGGCGAACATTGCATTGGCCGAAATTATGGCACTATACAGTGAAACCCCTCCAGCCCGGACGGCGGAGGACGAAGAAGAACACGACATGTTCTCAACTACCGAGGCCGTCCCCAGGAAAGGACCTGGGGCGGTCTCAAACTGCCCTACACAGATCGCCGCCCCTGAGATATTGACTGAAGCTAGCCGCGGAACTGCCAGGGATATGCCCCTTGAAGGAGGAAGCGAAGGCGAACTGTGCCAGGACATGGCGCCCAACTCGATGACTTACTCAAACAAAAGGAGTAACAAAGAACCCTGTGACGACGTTAGGCCCACTGGCCTAAGCGATCGCAAATTATTTACATACCTGCCCATGGAATGCCCAGCTTTTAATACAAGAGCGAAGCGCCGAGTATGGGAGGAAAGAGATAAAATAGATATGGAAATTCGCAGCAAGTCTAAGAAAGACTTGGCTAGTGGATCGATAAATACAATAATGGAAGAAGAGATGCCATCATGGAAATGGCGATTGCCGCCTCGATTAGAAGAAGAAGATGGAATGCCAAGCTATGAGGACGAGCCTAGAGGTCCGGCGCTGCCACCGTTAAGTCGGCAAATTCCGCCAACTCAAAGGGGAGTCCGGCAGAAGCGAAGCAAGGAAGCAAGAAATAAACGAGTATGGATGCCACCCTGGGAGGAGGGGTATCGTCGATACGTTTATGATAGAAACGGGCCCGAGCAGCGAATAAAGCCTAGAAGGACAAATAGAAGGAAGAGGAAAAAATGGAATGGAAAGCACGGAATAGCGAATACGCTATTAAATATGAATTCGGCGACATTGCCAAGAATTGATGTAATAGTGGAAGGAATTCCAGTAAGAGCCCTGCTCGATACTGGGGCCAGTAGAAATATTATTAAAAGTACACTCCTACCCCTGACGGTTAGGAGTAGAGCTCCGAGGGGCGAAATGAGACTCGCCTGCGGTGAGACCCACCATGCAACAAGAGGAGATATACAGCAACGTGTGAAGATTAAAAATATGACAACGCTAACTAAGTTTACAATTATGGATGAACTAAATGAAGACATCATTTTGGGGATGCCATGGTTTAAGAATAACGAAGTAGTAATGGATATTAACCGATGCTGTATATACCTTGGAAACACCACCAGAGATATAGTATACTGGGGGAAGCGGGACGCAGACGAGGAGGATGAGGATAGTATCACTATTCCTTATGTACCGGAAATAGACAAGGTAGAATATACCCAGATTTTGATGGACTTTGGAGAATTATTTAAAGAAAGTGTCCAGCAGAACACAACGAAGGCTACCCAACACCGAATCCGTTTGACTGATACGAAACTAATCCGAGTGAGGCCATACGCTTTATCGGAAATCAAAAGAGTAGCAGTTCAGGAGCAGGTAGCAGAGATGCTTCGGTCAGGAGTAATCTCGCCAAGCACGTCTGAATATTGTGCACCAGTGGTAGCAGTAACAAAAAAGATGGAACCATGAGATTCTGTTTGGATTACAGGAAATTAAATGAAGTAACCCAAGAGGAAGTGGCAGCGCTGCCAGTGATTCCGAACACTTTAAAAGAAATTGGAGAAGCCCGAGTCTTCTCTACCCTGGACCTTAAAGCCGGATATTGGCAGATACCAGTGGCGGAAGCAGACAGACACCTAACGGCATTCGGTTTATTGGATGGAAGCACTTACGAATTTAATGTAATGCCTTTTGGCCTTAGGAATGCGCCAGCCACATTCCAAAAACTGATGTCGGAAGTTCTGAGTGGAGAACTGCAGAAGTTCACGAGAGTATACTTGGATGACGTGATCATTTTTTCACCAGATCACAGAACACACCGGCAACACCTCCGAAAAGTGTTGGAGAGACTCTCGACTTACCAGCTGAGATGCGGGGCAGAGAAATGTGTAATCGGAGTTAATGAGTTGGAATACTTGGGATTTAAAGTCAAGGAAGACTATAATACCCCACAGAAAAAACATTTGAATGACGTGGAGAAATTCCCTCCACCAACGAACAAGCGACAACTGCAATCATTTTTGGGCCTGGTAAACTGGCTGAGAGAATACATTCCTCAGGCAGCGGAGCGTTTGGAGCCATTAACGCTACTTTTGCAAAAAGAATAGCCTTTCCGTTGGAAGGCCAAACAGCAGGAAGCATTCGACGATGTAAAGAAGTTTATGGCACAACCGATGCAGCTATGGAGACCGCATCCAGGAAAACAATTCTACTTGCAGACAGACGCCTCGAAAATAGGAATAGGCGCAGTGCTATACCAACTAGATGACCAAGAGGAACGACGTATCATAGCATACGCGTCCCATAAACTTAATAAAGCAGAACAAGCATACCACGCGAATGAACAAGAGTGTATGGCAGTAGTCTGGGCGATTAAACACTTTCGACAATACTTAGAAGATGCCCCATTTATTTTAAAGACCGACTCCCAGGCATTAACGTGGTTGCACCGTTTGAAGGACACCAAATCAAAGTTGACGAGATGGGCGTTACTACTTCAAGAGTATTCGTTTCGGGTTATCCACTGTCCGGGAAAAGAAAATGCGCTTCCAGATTACCTATCACGGAACCCAGAAGATACAGTGAGAGATCCTGAGACATTCAATGAAGATAGAATGGTCCCACTAATGAAAGAAGAAAAACTTAAGGATGTAATAGCTATGTTCCAGCCCCAGGAGATTCAGAGCCTGGAAGAGCGAGTCAAAGAGGGACAAGACGAAGACGATGAGATGAAGGAAACTAAGAGACAATGGCTACAGGAAGCAAAGAAACCTCCAGAGCAGCAGCCATCATGGTGGAACTACTATATTGTCCAGGACGATTACCTATTTAGACTACACTTGGATAGATTGTGCTTAGTAGTGGGTAAATTTGACAAACAAGATGTTTTTGAGGCCTATCATTCATACAGTGAAGCCCTCCATCCAGGAGCACAAGAAACAAGTAGAGCTATTGGCCGTTACTACTATTGGAGTAGTATGGAAAAAGAAGTCCGGAAATATACAAGAGAGTGCGATATTTGTAAGCAGATCAAGGCAGGAGCACCTCAGAGGAAAGCTGCGCTGGGGAGTATTGCAGCAGAAGCACCGTTCCAAGTAATAGCGTGTGATATAATGGGTCCATATGAAGAAACTGGCAGGAAGAATCGATTTCTGATAGTGGCGATGGACGTATTTACTAAATGGATAGAAGCTATTCCGGTAGCTAGAGCAACCGCATCAAAAATCATCAAGTTCTTGAAAGATGAAGTGTTTAGTAGATACGGATATCCAAAGGAGATAAGATCAGACGATGGTGCTCAATTTAGAGGGGCAGTATTCGAACAGTTTTGCAGGACGAATCATATTAAATGGACATCCTCCCCCATTTATCATCAACAGGCGAATCCAACGGAACGAAGATGGCAGGAAATGAAGAAAGCCTTAAGCGCCGCCATCTTAGAACGACCTACTACAGTATGGGATACGCAAATTCCACAGGTCCTCTATGCGTTACGGACGCGGAAGAACGGAGCTACCCAGAAGACACCAGGAGAACTATTGTTAGGATATGAGTTGAAGAGACCAGGGGAATGGGCAATTGTGCGTGAGGAAATCGAAACAGTCCCACGTCCCGAAGAGATGGTTCGAGTTAGACAAAAAGCAAATCAGAACCAGAAGGCTTATCAGCAGAGGTACGCCCCCACCCCAAGAATACCAACTATCAGATTTAGAGTTGGAGAAAGGGTTTGGGTTAGAAATTTCGCCCCAAAGATTCCGTTTGCACCAAAGTGGATAGGTCCATATGAAATTTTGGAGGTCCTGGGATCTTCAACATATCAAGTTGATAAGGATGGAGCGTCCTCAAAAATCCACCTTAATAATTTAAGACGTGCCACAGTCCTGAGCGTGCGCGAAAGTAGCAGCTCAAGCACTGAGGAAGATAGCAGTCCAAGTGAGGAGGAAGACCTCCATAGCCAACCCCGTGAAGTCCCTGAAATTCCGGCCCCTCAGCCCGAGGTCGCCGAGGTACCATTGAGGCAGCCTAATGAGAAGCCACCAGACGTGGAAGAAATTACGGCCCCTCAGCCCGAGGTCGCCGTACCAGCATCGAGGCAGCCGAGAGAGAAGCCACCTGAAGCCTCCAAGGAGTCCCCCAGGTCGCCAGAGAACTATCCACAGGAGGCCTATGCCAGGTCACCTGGAGAAGAACCACCAGTCGAAGCTAGAGCTACGGAGGTTGAGAAATCGCCTCGGACTAGAGAAAAAGAGAAATCATCCCTCAAAAGGAAGTGATTTTAAAAAATGTTTATTTGGACTTAGTATTAGTGTTATTGTTGTTATGAACTTAGGTATTAGTTTTTATTGTTGTTTTTGGACTTAGATATGTGTTGGTTTTAGATTTAATTATTTTTAAGTTTGATGTTATAAATACAGTATAATTGTACCAGATGGGTACAGTTAAATAAACATCCCATAATTAATGCTCTTAAGGGGGGGGGGGGTGTTGTGGTATTCGCCACGTGGAAATCGGCTATAAAGAGCGCGATTTCGCGGGGAATAGCCAGTCGGTGCAGAACCATAAGACAGTAAATAGCTAAAAGTGATTGTGGAGCATTATTTCTGGTTTTTAAAATCTGCATAAGTCTTTTTCTTTGGAGGACCGTCACCAAAATTTTGCCAGTTGATCTTGGAGCTTCCGGAGACCTGGGTATGTCAAGAGGGCATACGTGAACCTGAAGATTAAAAGCAAGGTGTGCTGAAGAAGCACCGGCGGAGAGACGCCGTAGTCGAGCCTGATACTGTGAGGAAACAGTGGTTCCTGGCCGTCTTAGAAGTTTGTACCTGGAATACGGACAGATTTTGCAGGCACCTAGGGGAAAGAGTCCGCTCGCGATCGTCGGAGGAGGGCCAATCGTTTGAAGCACCATTCCACCTAGAGAATTAATTTTAAGAAGAAGTGTACGACGAGAACCGGTCATCGCCGACGTTGCCAAGCTTGGACAATCCGTGCCATAACCGTAGCAGCCGACGCCATCGCCAGGGAGGCGTGTACAGGAGGTTACCACCTGGGCATAACCTGCACCAGGTCGGCAACGAAGGAAAAACCTACGGCAAAATAAATTGAAGCAGTAGAACTACGAAAAACCGATATAGCCGGCGTTGCCAGCATTGGACAACCCGTGCCATAGCCGTAATAGCCGACGCCATCGCCGAGGAGGAGAATACAATAGTTTACCACCTGGGCATAACCTGCACCAGGTCGGCAAGACGCGAAAACTACGTGGCAGACTAAATTAAAAAAGAAATACGACGAGAATCCGACATAGCCGGCGTTGCCAGCATTGGACGGACCGTGCCACACCTACAGAAGCCGACGCCAACGCCAGGAAGGCGTGTGCAAGCGAATACTACCTGGGCATAACCTGCACCAGGTCGGCGGAAGACGAAAACCACGTGGCAAACGTGATTTTTCGACTAAATAACGAAAACAGGCGACGCCAAGAGCTGGACGGTGAGGCCTCACCTCCAGTACCTAGTGCCGACCCCAAAGCACCGAGTACAAGGATCTACCACCTGGGCATAACCTGCCCCAGGTCGGCAGCGAAGAAGCCGCGTACGGCGAACATTGCATTGGCCGAAATTATGGCACTATACAGTGAAACCCCTCCAGCCCGGACGGCGGAGGACGAAGAAGAACACGACATGCTCTCAACTACCGAGGCCGTCCCCAGGAAAGGACCTGGGGCGGTCTCAAACTGCCCTACACAGATCGCCGCCCCTGAGATATTGACTGAAGCTAGCCGCGGAACTGCCAGGGATATGCCCCTTGAAGGAGGAAGCGAAGGCGAACTGTGCCAGGACAATATCAAAGAAAAAAAAAGAGAGCAACTCGGGACACATGTTGATATAAACTTTTTCTCTTGGAATATCATAAGGAATCACTTCCTTAAGTTACTTACTGTACTTCCGAAACACCCTGTATATTAAATATTTGATTTTTTTTGTCTGTCATGCTTTTTTATTAACTAAAATCGTCGCATGAGAACCAGGTTATTCTATGTCCATTTTTTTTTCAAATTTAGATTTTATCATCAAAGTATTATGTCCGAAGCTCTATCGACCAAACTATTCCATGTCACTCTGCGCCAATCGGTTCACTACTTACACGAACTAACCTGAACTTAAACTATGTCCATATAAAGTTTTTCATGTTTGAGTCATTTTAGTCTATGTCCTCACCAGCCAATAGGATTTGGCCATCTGCACCACGTGAGGACATAGACTAGTTTGGCATAAATATTTCTTTCATAACATTTTGAACAACGTGCACGTGTGTGCATATATTGTGTAGTATCCGTGTTTACAGTGTTTTTGGTCGTAAAATAAGTTTTAAAGTAATGAGCGACTCAGAAGAATCCCTTTCGGAACCTTACCAGGACTCAGGGTCGAAATATGAACCAACTACAAAGAATAATAAGCGAAAAATGTAAGTTATTAATTTAAGTTAGGTTAAAATGAATTAGAATTTTAATCGAGAATTTAATTTTAGTTTCGAAACAAATGATGATTCCAGTATCGATACCGATGCAAGTTTTTCTGATTCCGATACTTTAATACATCCCGAAGGTTCAGAAAACAAAAAATGCCACTTTGATAAGAACCAGGAACAAAACGAAATTCCTGGAACATCAAGCGCAAGGAATTTAGATAGTCCAAGCAAATCAGATGCTACAGCGGTCGAATTAGACGGTCAGGATAATATCTCAGACAATGATGATGTTCGAAGGTATTTTAAAATTATTAATAAATTCACGTAATGATTAATTTTAACTGGGTTTTTATTTTATAGAAAGGAATCCACAAAAACGAGAAAACGAAAAGCTAACCACAAAGAATGGAAGAAAAATACTAGAAAACGGTTAAGACAAAGCGGAAAAGAATACAAAAGTTGCCGAGGCCAGACCGTTAGGGATAGGGATTTCAGCAGAAACTGTGTAAACTGTCGCTTTAAGTGCCTAGACAATTTCAGTGAAGAAGAAGCAGAGCTAATTCATAATGAATTCTGAACAAATAATGATGACGCGAAAGGACATTAGTAGAAAAGCTATCTATGTTTCAACTCAAAACTCCATAAGAAATAACATGGAGCCGAAAACCTGCATTTTTGGTGCCATTTTAGGGCGTGGCACTTTTCCTGGAAGCCACCATCCTCTCTTAACCTAAGTGGACTCCAGCTACTATCGCCACCTAGTGAGTGACGTCATAACTGTTCGATGCCGGTTATATAGGGCCCTATTGACCTGTGTGGAACCCTCCACTGCTGCCACCTAACCCCCCACACATTATTCTAACCTAACTTTTATCCCAACGGAACCCAGATCACGTGTTACCCTGATTATATAGTAACATCATTGTAGGGGTGCCACCTAACGGGGGAGATGTACGTACCTGTAATCTTGAGACCTGTAGCGCCACCTGCTTTTCATATACGACATCTTGTTTACCGCGATGGTAGGTATGACGTCGTAAATCAGTTAAAATATTTTAAAATATAATAATACCATAAAAAAGTTTTTGTCCTCAGCGGGATTTGAACCATAATCCTCTGGGGCCGAACCTCAAAGTCTTATAAAATACACTACGAGAGCATATACATTAAAAGAGTTGATCAATGTTGACAAACTAAAAATATGGGGGACCCGTCAATTATAACGTATAGGTGGAACAAAGGGCCCAAGTGTGGAGACGATGGCAAATGGCGGCAGCCATAGTTGTTTTTGTCTACATAATATTGCTACATCTGTTGCAGTATGCATGCGCCATAACATGTCATCAATGAACATTGTTAGAGGCCGCGTGGCACGTAATTAGACAACCGGGGATCTAGTATGTCCTTTTGGCAAGCAGCATTTTCAGACGCCATCTATAATTACGTTCGCGCATACCCCCGCCATCTGGGTACTACCTGAACTTATGCAACCAGAAGCCCCTATCAGCAAATATTGCCTTCACCAATTTATTAACAAACCTAAGTGTGGCGATGATGACAAAATGGCGGTAAACCTAGCTTTTATAATGCACTCACCATTTTATCGACAAACCAATACTAATGGCGTTGCCAAACCAATATTTCCCCTTATTCAACATAAAAATTGTCGAAACGGCAACACCGCCGTTCCAATACTGAAAATTTAAGAAAATACGCTTAGGCCATCTTGCAATAGCCGTTCGCAACAGTACCATTCATGAGTGTATAATTAAATAAAAATCAATCAATTTTAAAACTTTTTATTCACAACATAACAATATCACTTACTACCACCCTGGTATATTACATTAAAGGAATAAAAAAATCGGCGTAAATAAAAATTATAAAACTTTTTTATTTACAACATAACAATATCACATACTACCACCCTGGTATATTACATTAAAGGAATAAAAAAATCGGCGTAAATAAAAATTATAAAACTTTTTTATTTACAACATAACAATATCACATACTATCACCCTGGTATATTACATTAAAGGAATAAAAAATCGGCGTAAATAAAAAGACATATCTGTAATCATTTAACAACGTTTTATGCCAGAAATATATGCAGTTTTCAAGTCAAATACACTATTACAGCACAAGTTAGCAAAAATATTTAAATAAGACAAGTATCTTGCATCAAAAATAATACCTGAACGAAACAAAAATTTGGCACAAGACACTTATCGCCAATCTTGTATATAGGTACAATATATTATAAGTTCAAAATTTAGCGAAAATATTTACAGTTAAAACTAAGGATTAGAAACATTTACCGTGCAAGAATAGACATATCTACATACAATTAAAAAACTAGGACTAGAAACATTTATATTAGGAACATTACCGCACAAGAAGGCATATCTATATACAAACTTAAAAACTAACAAAAAAATGAATGGAAAAAGACATTGGCGGGTATGGGCATTTTGAACAGAGTAGGAGTAATGTGCAATATTCGCTTATAGATAGAATATTGTCCATAACTTATACATACAACTTGAAACGAGGGCAAGAGCAAAAATACCTGAAAAACACTACACTTACCAGAGGGCACTCAGTTAAAAACAGGGACACGACGTGAACGTGGCCCATATTGTCCCCATTCGATTTTTATGGAAAAACGAATTTTCAAAGCAAAACCATTTGTGGCATAATTTTTTTCGTTATCTGATTTGAAATCAGAAAACAGTTCTATATATAACATAATATACGGCTCTTTTTTAAGTTATACGGGGGGAATTTTTGCCTTCTTTTACTGTATAACCAATATGGGCTCTTTTTAAAGTTATACAGGGGGAATTTTTGCCTTCTTTTTACTGTATAACCAATATGGGCTCTTTTTAAAGTTATACAGGGGGAATTTTTGCCTTCTTTTTACTGTACAACCAATATGGGCTCTTTTTAAAGTTATACAGGGGGAATTTTGGCCTTCTTTTTACTGTACAACCAATATGGGCTCTTTTGAAAGTTATACAGGTTAGGATATAATATGTGTGCGTTAGTATTTTGGCCTTCTTTTTACTGTACAACCAATATGGGCTCTTTTGAAAGTTATACAGGTTAGGATATAATATATGTGCGTTAGTAGATTATTCTAGTAATAAAAATAATTTTAATGCTAATAATAATATGAGTGCTAATGTTATAATAATGTGAATAATTATAATACTAATAATGAACAACTGAACAGACCCTGTTCAACGGACTCTGTTATCCAAAACAGCCCTGTTTAACAGACCCTGTTCAACGGACCCTGTTCCCTGAACAGACCAGTTCCCTGAACAGACCAGTTCCCTGAACAGACCCTGTTGAACAGACCCTGATCAACTTACTCATCCACATGCATAAGTGAGCAATGCCCCCATGGTAATGTGCCGGGTGAAGATTTCGATATTTGCCGCTTATCATCATAAGGGCTGAGACCGATTTTAGTTTGTTTTATAGTATGTAGCTCATGTTTTTGGGACCTAATTAGGCGCTGTGAAATAGGCTTTTCCAACCAAGTTTCAAGGCAGGTGACGTAATCATCAAATGTGATTTTATTTTTAATAACAGACCTTTTAATGCCCTTTATCTTTTTGGTAACGCCCAAGTTAGATAAAACCATATCAATTTCCGCCCGCTCTTTGTTTAAATTCTCTAGTTTAACCCGTTCTTGCTCAATCTCGTCTGGAGTATAAAGCAGTTTAATAGCATACATTTTAGACCTAAGGCCAACAAAATGAGTCATAATGCGGCCATTGTTCTCATCTTTCATCATTCCCAGCACCTTTTTGTTCACTTGTGGAATCGCATAAACGTTATCACGGGGATAATCTGAGGTATCAAAATAATCGTTACAGTCTCGTTTCATTATCTGATACACATCGTAGTTTTTAATTTCGTAAATAAGACTATCAGTGTCTGTATACAATACACTACAGGTGTCAAAACGTGGAACCATGTACTCGTAGTGAAAGCCATAAATCGTAGTCTTTGCCAAATCAAGAATACACATGCCGACATAAATCGGCTTATTAAAATAAATTTGTGTTTTTGCAAGCTCGACAATTACTAAATTTTCGGAAACAATTGTGCTGCTTTTAAATTCTGGCCGGGATATTAAGGCTTCAGCACCATAGCGGCCATCCCATTTCGTTATAAGTTTAACGTCAGAGTGGTTCCGGATATTCTCCATTGTCTTTCCAAATACGGCATTGTTCATAAGTTTAAAAAAATTCTTTTCAAACTCATTCTTGGCATTTTGGCGCAGCCCCGTGTTGAGGTCGATATATGATTTTAGCCATGGAGATTGTTTAAAGGCTAATATTCGGTGTATTTTGCCCAATTTTGCCCCCAAAGTTAGAGCTTGCTTTAAGTTTCTATAGTGTATTACGTATTCTGTTTTATTGTGTAGCGTAGCCAAAAGTTTCTCATTCTTTGCCCCGGGCGGTTTTTCATGGTCAGGGCATAATGGAAAATCGGAAAACTTATCATGCAAATTTTCAGGTATTTCCAGGTCCACTTCCAAAATAAACCCTTCGGCAGATTTATCTGAAATTTCACTAATGTTTAAGTGAGATATCTCGTTTTCTGAAAGCCACCTAAAGCCGCCATAAGGTAGATATTGCGACATTGCCCAGCCGTATTGATTATTGACATCAAAGTACATGAGATAGGAGTCTTCTTTAGTTGGATCATAATTTGACATGTACTTGTTGTTGGCTTCTGCATACCTCTTTGAACACTGACTTAGCCCCCCGCGAACCCCCTTTTCTATGAATGTTAGCATCTCTAAATCAGTAAGCAGCTCAAGTTTTATCATATATTCTCGATGAATTAAGAGGGATAAACATTGCCACGCATAACCAGGTAGGGTATACGACCATGCAGGATCAAGGCCATATGTCCTATGCGATATATCCCTAAATGCTTCAAATACATTCGTTAAAAGCATTACATCCGTTTTAAGATATAAGTCTGAGTAATCTTGCATGGTACGGCAATTAAAAGTTTGCCAAACTTTCTGCGCATTTAAATATTGCGCATCACTTATAGCTACATCTTCTAAGCTGTTATAAAACGCTTCTTTAGGAGGGAGTTCAGTCTCATTCAATCTTTCCCAAGCGTTCATATAATCATAAGGGAAAACGCCCTTTCGGGTAAGTAAGTTCAGTTCTTCCCCCAGGTATTCAAACTCTGCTTTTAGGTTAGGATATTCGCATAAGTATGATGCAAGCTTATCCAGACCGCTAGCAAGAAAGCGAAAACTATCTATAAATCGAAAATGAACAGTACTATCCATTATATGCTTCGTAAATGAGATGTAATTTTCTTTATTTACAGGTAATATATCAATCTTTCCCTCTATTTCAGATAGCGCCCGTATTATCATGTGCCCATCATAGCAACTCAAGTTATGGAATAGGACAGGTATGGTGTGCGAATCCTGGTACTGTAGATTGCAGTGCTCATGTGCAGCGTTTCGATACTTTCCGGTGAAGTGTGAGTGATCTCTAAGACGCTTATCGTCTTCCGTAAATGGCTTCTCACATATATGGCAGTGAGTAGCGGCCAAAAAACTTTGTTGCTGGGCAGGCGTAAGCGGTTCCATGGGCAAATCACATAAAAAGACCGTCTCGACGTCTTCAGCAAATTGTTGAAGCTCGCGCATAAACCACTGCATACAGTCTTGGCCTGTGTAACTTTTATAAAATGATAGAGAATCGTCATAATTACATTTTACATAATAACCGACGCTATAAGGGACATGCTCTTGTTCCTTTTGAGTGTTTTTTTCTATATCATCGACTACAGGTATTAGCAAGCTTTCCGAGTCTGCGAATATAACAAACGGAGCTTTTTCCTTATGTTTAAAATTATTAAATTCCAAAATATTATTGCCTTCTACAGGCATCCGAGGTATTGCTAAGGTCTTGTTTTTAGAGCATTCGGACGTGTGCTTATCTAGCGTCATCTGCGTGTGGAAATAATGAAGGCAGCGATCACAAAAAAATTTTCGCCGTGTATCAAGACTCAATTGCCTTGATAGTAAGCGTGAAAGGTCTTTAATCCAAACAAAATGGTATTTTATAGGGCTTAAATCAATATCATCATCTAAGGAAAAGTAGCCGTCTTGTAAAAGTAGTAAGTTTATATGGGTAGGATGCTTATTTTCAGGTATATAATATGGCACAACCAGATAATTTTTTCCGATTTTTTGCAGTCGATATACGTTAACGGAAATTAGGTTTTGCTTTTCAAACTTTGAAATTTGATTAATTGTCATGGGAAACTTAATACCTTCCAAGTTTAGAACCGACTGAGGCGTTGGGTATGAAGAAGTTCGTTCAGAATTCTTGAAAGCGGGATATAAAGCGGAAACGATGGACCACGCAAAGCACATTTCATCACTGTTTTTTACATTGATGCATGCCCTTCTTTTAGCTATTTGTTTTGGAAGTTCGATGTAAGTTCCAACCCGAAGAGGATTATAATGATTAATAGATACCATTAAATGTGTAATTTTGCGTAGTGCCCACCCAGAATTTCTTTCCTGGAACGTGTCTAATTCAACTAAAATAGGGTTCTTAACATGATCGGCAAACCACTCATTTAAGTTTGTGTTGCCGAAAATAGGGGCATTCGGAGTAGTAATGTACTTTGTATCCATTAAAATTTCGTCTGCTTTACTAATTTCAAAATCCCCACAAAGAGTGGTGTTAACTTTGAGTGCAGTAGTTTTTTTTAGTGCGTTTTGAATTCGCCGCTTAAAAATTGCCAAACAGTCTTCTAAAAATGATCGTACATCAGTATGACGTTTGTTAATAATAACACCCGTCCTGATTCTCGATTGGAATGCCGAATGTAAATCTTCCCACTTTACTCTACAAGAAGCTGTTTCTGCACGACGTGTCCCACTACCCCCGCCGACTTTACGGTCCTTTAGTAAGGACTGAAACCCCTTAATTTGGGCTAAACACGCTATTATATGAGTCTTTTCAGCCACAGACTCAGCGCGTTTCAAAAGTTTATTTAAATTGCGAATTGCACGAGTACAGTCCTGCAATATCTTACCACAGGTAATCGTTGTTAAGTTAGGGGTATCCATCTGGGCCCTAATTAACTCGACGTGCTCACTTGGGAACGGCATTTTTTTTTTTTGCTCTGTAACAAAATAAATATGGCTCAAAATACGTCTGCTCTCTCTAACGTACAAAGACAGAAGGGGCTCTGGAGCTCCTGCGTTCTGCTTATAATGCACCCCTATTTATAACCTCGGTTGGGGTGCGTTCAGAAAAGTAGCATGCCTTTGAAAAAATAAGGTGCGTTCAGAATTAATATTGACGGTTTAGTATGCAGTAGATGTATATACAACAGGCAGTTTTACGCGTTATTATTTTTAAAATATATTACTTGCCGAAAACATTAATATTTTACTGACTGAAAGTGAAACCTGCGATAAGTTTAATCGCCGTAAAAATGTATGACAAAAACAGTCTCTTTTTCAAAAGCTCCAGATAAACTTAAAACGATTAGGAAAATTATTCATAGAAGTGTATCTAGATGTAGTTAATAAAGATTATGCGTATTTACAATCGTATTAATATTATTACATACGTATCATTTTTACCCAAAAGAAACAGTGTTTTACTAGAAAATATATTAGGGCTTCTCAGAACTACACCCTGTTTATGGGTATACAGCGTCATCATTATGATTAACGTATCAGTGTTATATTAGTGTTTTTGTTTGTGTTCAGATGATCTGAAACAATATTATAGGTATATAAGACCTGTTTTGTTTTTTCAGTGTTGACGTTGTGATTGATATATAAGCGTTATATGTTTGTTTTGTTTCCGTTAAGACGCTGTTTTGTTTCAGTTAAGATATTGTTATCTTAGTGTTGTGTTTTAGGTAGTGTTTTAAACACCCGTTCCGTTGATGAGTACGTCATTCGAATGTCAGAGTTCTGCGAG
The DNA here is from genome assembly GCA_963920685.1 of Polydrusus tereticollis. Classification (NCBI taxonomy): domain Eukaryota; kingdom Metazoa; phylum Arthropoda; class Insecta; order Coleoptera; family Curculionidae; genus Polydrusus; species Polydrusus tereticollis. The sequence continues at coordinate 106,706,124 of OY987330.1, read as the reverse complement.
ATAAGATGGCGAACCGAAAAATTAAATTAGCGCTTTTGTCTTTACCGAACGGTCTAGATTTTGGTTTTAAAATGGTTGAAAATGGCTGCTTTATTGGGAATAAGCCCGTAGAATTTGAAAATAACACCCTAGTGATTGATAATGAGAAATATACTTTAACTGTAGGACTTCTGAATTTATTGACAAAAGAACGCCCTATGGGCTATTCCAATACAGAGCTGGATAAATATAAAGAAATCCTTCTTTTATCAAGCGCACACCGAAGGGGATTTAATAGTAAAAATCACATAAATTCTAGCAGAAGCTGGAAGTATACAAACATTATTTCTAAGCTTTTTCCGCCAAAAAGGACTTATTTAAAGAAAAGCAGAGTGGGCATGATAAACAAAAACCTTGAATTGAACAGTACTATTCCTCCTACTTTGAATAATTTAGAACTTGATTACGATAATGATGTTAACAAGCTAGTGGAAATGTTTAAACAGTTAGAGAGCGACAATTTTAATCATAAAAACGATGATAAAATATGGTCTATATTACTAGAATTGGAAAAACTTGGGGTAATCGAATTTTAAAAATAAATACACTACCCCTTATTTATGATCTCAGTATATATCTACCCCTCGAGCAGAATGGGTGTGTTAATTTACCTCATTTTATTTCTCACTGTTACTTCTACAGCTGTACAGGCAACAGACGAAACAGCTGCCCGCCAATATTTAACAGACTATGGTTACTTGGAAGAAAATGCTACAGATAATGCCTTAGTGTCGATATCAGATGGGTTACGGGCATTTCAAGAAACTTATGGTCTCCCTGAAGATGGAACCTTAAATGACGAAACTATTGCTCTAATGCAAAGACCTCGCTGTGGCGTCAAAGATATTGCAGATTGGGGAAGAGGCTCTAACTACTTATGGAAAGATTTAAAGCTATCTTGGTCTATCTACCCTCCAAATTATTCAGTATATCCATATAGAGCAGTTGCTGAAAGAGCTTTTCAAGCATGGGAGGATGTTTCTAATTTCCGCTTTAAATATGATAGAAACATCCATAATATTACAATTTCGTTTGCCGACCAACGGCATAAAATGAAAAATGACCTCACCTGGTGTCCCTACAAATTAGATAAACCTACTTTAGCGCACGCATTTTTTCCAGATGGAAGTGCCAATGTAGAGATTCATATGCATTCAAAAGAGCCATGGAGTCTTTCCTCCAAAAATGGTGGGACAAATTTATTAAGCGTTTTAATACATGAGATTGGACATACTCTAGGTTTAGCCCACACAGCTGACGAGAGCGCGATCATGTACCCGTATTACAAAGCGGAAAATGTGAAAATAACTCAGGACGATATTTATGGTATCGAGTACCTTTATGGCAAAAAATCTTTGGCCACAACAAAAATACCCACGTCACCGAATACAACCTCACAGACAAAAACCACGACAATACCTACAAAAGTTACAACCACTCCACAGATAAAAACCACAACTATACCAATAAAAGTTACAACCACCCCACAGACAAGAACCACAACTATACAGACAAAAGCTGCAACAACAATCCCCAGCGTACCCCCGACCCCTGACGCGCCCTCGGTACCCGATGCGGCACAGTTTCCGACTCTATGTGACTTGGACTCGAAAACAAATAAAGCTTATTTAATCGTTAAAAACAAATTATTTATTTTTTATGAGACATTTGTTTGGATGTTGAATTTAGAGACGAAACAAATTTCTAATACCACTTTTCTATTAACAGATTATTTTAAATTTTTGCCAAAAAATTTTAAGAAAATAACTGCTATATATGAACGTCCTAATGGAGACATTGTATTGTTTGCCGGTGATCTGATTTACTTTGTAGAGTACGGCACGTTCGCGTTAATAAAAACGGAGTCAATAGATAGTCTCGCTGCCACAAATGTAAAAACCAGAGTTCAAGCTGTCGTGAACACAAACAAGGGAAAAACCTATTTATTTTTCAATGATATTCTAGTATGGGGCATAAATGAGTGCATGTTTAGGCCAGACAATTACCATATAACGTCAGAATTATTTAACGGAATTCCCGCAAAGATAGACAGTGTATTTCGTTACACCGACGGCCGCCTTTATTTCATTCAAAACGACATGTTTTTTGAATATAATGAATTTACCATGAGCTTAATTCGCATCGGTAAAATGGATCTTTCATTTTTTGGTATATCTTGCCCTAATGTAGGCGTTTTGGCGCAGCTTAAAGATTTATTACATAAGATTATATCTCGTAATATAAAATTTTAGTTATGTAAAAATAAATAAAATGTATATTATTATAAACCCAATAAAAATATATTATTATTATTAGAGCCCTCGTTTTCTTTAATCAACCTATACCAAACCCGTTTTCTTTAATCAGCCTATGTTCCAAGTCCTATACAAGTTGTAAAATAAATTACTTTCCCTATATTTATTATTCAAAATAAAAAAGATTACCTTAACTTTCGAGCGTTTTAATACAGATTTTACATATAGGCAGACAATTTTGAGCATCACGCTATAAACGTATGCACTTTTCAAAGCAGATGTTTAAATTTCTTATAAACGAAATATTTAAGAAAAGTTATCTGTAGAAAACCCTTGCGATAATTTGTTTAGGCCCTCTGGTGTAAAAATTTTTTTGCATAAATGACAATTAAACATTTTAAAATTGTTCATATAAATTCAATTTCCCTAAAACTATAAAAAGACCTATTGTCGTCTTGTTAATGCGCTCTATCACAGGGATACAAACACTTTTAATAAAAATACCAAGTCAGTTTAAAAACCCCCTGACACCATAATAAAATTCAAAAACTTACCTGTTGCAAACTTATAACAGAAACAATTAAGTGCTCTCACCATTTCTGCACTATTTATAAGCCCCTTCTAGAGTGACGCTAAATCCTTGAACGTTTTGTTGGAGTGGGGCTACTTGAATTTTTACTTTTCGGTTGTTCTAGAATATTATCTGTTATGGTGAGGTATAGCTATAAATACCAGAAACCACTGCAGGAAAGCTAGTTCACCGATTTCTTCTTTTCTCAAATTAAGGGCCTGAAAAAACTAAAAATGGCTGCTAAAATTGCTGTTGTAAACGGTCTAGACCTGGAAGAGGGAGAACACTATAGAATTCTTGATATCGAAAATAAGGACGGTGCCTACGGGGTTCAAACAGTAGTTTATCTGGAAGATGATAAAATGGTATATCTTCCTAAGAGGATGCTAAAAACTGATGCCGAAGTGACTAATATAGCCTGTCACCAAACATATCTTGTCAGAACAGGAAAACATTATGTAGAAAAATATGGGTGTACCACCCCTATTTTAGAGATACGCAAGTATTGGTAAGTAAAATATTATTTAACTTTTACGCTTGAAATTACAAAGGTTCGTTTCTTTTCTTTCAGATGCGGGCTTCTTTTATTATAATCACTATTTTATCAACCCCATATCTTTAAATTAGTTTTTATTATAAATTGGTATAACGTTTTAAATTGTAAAGTTATTTTTACTAATATACCTTGGGATTTCAAAATGTTTTTTTTTTAATTTTCTATGGCCCCTTTGAAATGAAACATAAAAATTAATTTTAAAAACATTTAATTATAGAAAATATCCATAAATAATTTTTTGTACCGGGTCTCCCCAGACGATCACCTCGTGCCCATAGAGGGGGCCATGCCACAGTTCTCTGAAGTCCTCTGGCATGGCGAACTCCGGAGGGAAGTTATGAAATATGTATATCATCTGAAAATGCCGTAATTAGGCATATAAAAATAATTATATTTTTTAAAATCATACCGCCTCGCCGGGAAACATCTCTCCCACCAAAAACTCAATATAATCAATGATTTGTTGTACTGCTATAAAAGAAAACCCCGAATTAAAATTTAAAATATTATAATAATAAAGGTACTCACCGGATGGCATTATTAATCACGTTTACTAGCAAACGGGTGTTCAATCTATATTTATATAAGTTTTTCCTACTATTAAAGAAATAATTTTTATGATGCATAAATATATGTCGATTGGAGTACGTACTAACTAATTCAAACACTAATATAATATCATCATATACAGGGTATCTTGAAAATGTAGATAATAGGCTTGTTTATTCTTTACACTGATTTTAAATACATATACGAGACTGGTGATAACTACTCTGTTGGGATATTTTAAACGGGGTTACTGGTAGATTAGACAGCTTAACGGGGTTTTGATCAGCCTAGCCGGGGCTTGAGGGAAACGGAAAATAATTATTATATGTTCTCTTCCAAGATTAATTTTAAATATATCCCCCAAATACGTACAATCGGTTAAAATGTAGTTGGTCTTTAGCTACGTCATTGTACTAAAATATACCATTTAGGCTGAATGTTATGGCAGTTTTATAGATATAATTTGTAATTTAAAGGCGAAATTTAGCGGTTAAAAGTGTTCCATACCCCCTGTATACAGACCCCATTAATTGCTTTTATTCGCCCACATGATGCATGCATTAATTATTTATTAAAAGGGTAATTACTTTAAATGCAAAATTGCATATGCAATAGGCCAACAATGTCGGTAAAATTTGCATATAAAATCAATTCTACCTCGCGTTGTGACTCGATTTTATATAAGCATTTTATTGAAAGATAATTAATTATGTATTCTGTTTTTATTGCGCGATTCGGTAAACATATCCTTAAAGTTGCGATAAACATAATAAAATTCGAAAAATGTCTTATTTTCTCCGATATGACCTTTATATATTACCATAATAGTGCATTTGACTTGAAAACTGCATATATTTCTGGCATAAAACGTTGTTAAATGATTACAGATATGTCTTTTTATTTACGCCGATTTTTTATTCCTTTAATGTAATATACCAGGGTGGTAGTAAGTGATATTGTTATGTTGTAAATAAAAAAGTTTTATAATTTTTATTTACGCCGATTTTTTTATTCCTTTAATGTAATATACCAGGGTGGTAGTAAGTGATATTGTTATGTTGTGAATAAAAAGTTTTAAAATTGATTGATTTTTATTTAATTATACACTTATGAATGGTACTGTTGCGAACGGCTATTGCAAGATGGCCTAAGCGTATTTTCTTAAATTTTCAGTATTGGAACGGCGGTGTTGCCGTTTCGACAATTTTTATGTTGAATAAGGGGAAATATTGGTTTGGCAACGCCATTAGTATTGGTTTGTCGATAAAATGGTGAGTGCATTATAAAAGCTAGGTTTACCGCCATTTTGTCATCATCGCCACACTTAGGTTTGTTAATAAATTGGTGAAGGCAATATTTGCTGATAGGGGCTTCTGGTTGCATAAGTTCAGGTAGTACCCAGATGGCGGGGATATGCGCGAACGTAATTATAGATGGCGTCTGAAAATACTGTTTGCCAAAAGGACATACTAGATCCCCAGTTGTCTAATTACATGCCACGCGGCCTCTAACAATGTTCATTAATGACATGTTATGGCGCATGCATACTGCAACAGATGTAGCAATATTATGTGGACAAAAACAACTATGGCTGCCGCCATTTGCCATCGTCTCCACACTTGGGCCCTTTGTTCCACCTATACGTTATAATTGCCGGGTCCCCCATATTTTTAGCTTATCAACATTGATCAACTCTTTTAATCTATATGCTCTCGTAGCGTATTTTGCAAGGCTTTGAGGTTCGGCCCCAGAGGATTATGGTTCAAATCCCACCGAGGACAAAAACTTTTTTATGGTATTATTATATTTTAAAATATTTTAACTGATTTACAACGTCATACCTACCATCGCGGTAAACAAGATGCCTTATATGAAAAGCAGGTGGTGCTACAGGTCTCAAGATTACAGGTACGTACATCTCTCCCCGTTAGGTGGCACCCCTACAATGGTATTACTATATAATCGGGGTAACACGTGATCTGGGTTCCGTTGGGACAAAAGTTAGGTTAGAATAATGTGTGGGGGGTTAGGTGGCAGCAGTGGAGGGTTCCACACAGGTCAATAGGGCCCTATATTACCGGCATCGAACAGTTATGACGTCACTCACTAGGTGGCGATAGTAGCTGGGGTCCACTTAGGTTAAGAGAGGATGGTGGCTTCCAGGAAAAGTGCCACGCCCTAAAATTGCACCAAAAATGCAGGTTTTCGGCTCCATGTTATTTCTTATGGAGTTTTGAGTTGAAACATAGATAGCTTATCTACTGACATTTTTACGAGAAAACTACAGAAAGATACCGGGTGGAACGCCAGAGAAACAGAAATGTGAGACAGAGAACCAAGAGTTTTTCTTACAAGTATTATTTCTACAAAAACGAGCAGAAAGTTCGCGTCTGCAAGAAATTTTATTTGGGCGTCTTAGATACAAGTCAGATCAGAATTGCTTACTTTTACAGCAAAAAGCGAATAGGAATCACAAGTACTCCCAGTCAGTACCAAAGAGGAAGCCGCACAGATAATAGAATCGGTGAGGAGCATAAACAATTAATTAGAGATCACATAAATATGTTCCCTCGTATAACTTCACACTATTGTAGAAGTAGCTCCTCCAAAGATTACTTAGATCCTTGTTAAAAATGTATGAGCTTTATGTAATGTGGTGTGAAGAAAAAAATGTAACTCCACAAAAAAAGTGGCTTTACTACCACATTTTTAACTTTGAATTTAATCTAGGATTCCATGTTCCAAAAAAGGATTTATGCAACGTGTGCACAGAATACAATACAAAAAAAGAAGAACAAACATTAAACGAAAATTTAAATACAAAATACAATGGGCATATAAAAGCTAAGCTAGAAGCTCGTGAAGAAAAAAAACAGGACATAGAAGCCTGTAAGAATGATCCGTCTACAGCCATACTATGTTTTGATATGCTGTTACGATATATCTCACATTCACCCTACCATCTTTAAATTTAAATATAAATTTCAAATTCAGTAATACTATCGCCACCTGTTGATACAGGATTGAATTTCAATTAGGGTATCTGCAACCTGGCTACGGCAGATATGGCGGTACCGGTTTTATTTATTTTTAATTAAGATGGCACTGGTCAACCAGGGTGATCTTATTTTTAGTCCGGGTCATGACTGTCTCTTTCTAAAATTAAAAGTATTCATGTTTAGCATTTTCCGTCTCTTTCTTCCGCACTGTTAAAATTTGTAGTTTATCGTGCCTTTAGTGGATTTTATAGATATTGATTTTATAGATATATACGGTTATACGTACATAACCTGTTATAATTTAATGAAATGTCTATCTAGTGCGAAGATTAAAGTTTAATTATTTTTGTTGAATAAATTAATAATTAAAATGGATGTTTTACCCGCGAACGAATCGAGCAGGTGTAGACTTTTTTGTGATGAGTGCGTGACCTATAAAGTGATCTCTAATTGGTCCACGTGAGGTCGCAGGGATATGTAGAGGGGATTTTTCTTCAGCAGGAGGACAGAAAGGCAATTTTTCTGGCACTCTAGTGTTCAGGCTTTTGCACAGGCAAGTACTAAAATTCTTCTTTCTTAATTTTTTTTATTTTTTTTTTTGAGTTTCATCATAGAACCCCGAGGTCAGTTGTTTTATTTACTTTAAAATTATTTTCTAATTTTACCCTAAAGATTGATTAATCATTTTATCTACTTATCTTGTCTTAAAGGGCATAAATTGTCTCTTTAAAGATTTACCTGGTCGCCATTTTGTGCATAGGCACATGGGCACCCCTATCTTAGGTTTTGAATCCTAGAGGTTCATTACTTATTCTATATTTTGGACAACTTAAAGAAAAAGCTTCACTGCCCTGGTTTTTTATTTTTTTATACTTTGGAAAAGATATAGAGTCGGCTTAGGCCATTTTTGTACTTTATTTCCGATGAGTTTAATTTAGAGAACCGAGCATAAGTTTTAAGTTGCCATTATACATTACGCTATCTTTGGTGATTGATCACTGGGTACTGAGTTTTTCTGATGTGTTAATATCTGAAGATTTGTCTCGGGGGTTCTATGATGAAATCTCACAGCATATCTCTTTAAATTTTCATTTATCTTTTGCTAATTTAGTACCTATTACCTGCCTTGCCTGTGCAGAAATCTCTCCTAGAGCACTACTTTATTTTTTTTTTGCTCTTATAGCTTTTAATTTTTTTGTTATAAAATTACTATTACCTACTTATCTTGTTTTAAAGGACATAAACTGTTTCTTGAAATACTTACCTGGTCGCCATTTTGTGCATAGGCACATGGGCACCCCTATCTTGAATATTAGGGGTTCATTACCTATTTTTTTTTCATTTTATGCTTGTATAGCTACAATTTTTTTTTATAGTATTACCAATGATTATTTTTATCTAAACCTGGTTCTGTGCAGGGCTTTCTCCTAGAGCACAATTTCATTTTGTGTTTCTATAAATTGTATAGCTACTATATCTGTTTTTATAAAATTACGATTGATTATTTTTATTTAAACCTGGTTCTGTTGAAATAGTTTGCACCAGAAAATTATTTTATTTTATGCTCTTCTAGCTTTTATCTTTTTTATAAAATTACTATCATTGTCAAGTTATTGAGTATTTTATTTAAACCTGTTTCTGTTAAAAAGGAATATCACTGCAATTTGACAATTCAGTTTATTATTTCATTAATTAATTAATTAAAATTAAAATATATTTCTTTTTTTTTGGTTCTGTAAATATTCCTTTTCAAGCAGAGCAAGGGAATTTATAAGGTTTTATTGATGAGTCTAACACCTTGTCTTTTTTCGGTACCCAACTTCGGAACTTCATTATTGGAGCCGGACAACGTAGCTGACGTGACGTCACGACAGTGGCCCAAAGTCTGTTGATCTCTACTCGCCTATACTTGTAGAGAGTCGATTCCTAAGCTTCACCCGAAGCTCTGACATAAACTGGTTATATCTCTACAAGGATACGAAAACAACCATTGAAGAAAAGGGTAAAGGTAACTGACGCCTTGTGTGTGATTCACCATAAAATAAGAAAGAAACCTGTCAAAAAACTTTATTACACTTTTGTAAATTTTTTTTTGTCTAATTGGATATATCAACATTGAAATTACTAATTATTACTTCAAAGTCATTCAAACTATTTTTAAATTTTCCTTTAAAAAAAAAACTTTGTCAAACTACACTTATGTAAATAGACTATCAAACCTTTGTCAACCTACACTTAGGTCTCGACTTATGTAAATAAACTAATTGTTAAGTTGAACTAAAAGTGTTTTTTTTATTTCATACTGGAAGGGACTGTTAAAATTTAAATCGAACTTACCACGCCCTGCCCTGAGCCAGCAAAGCAACAAAAGGTAAGAAATTGGCACTCAACGACTTAATAAATTTTCATTACAATTGACGCCCAACTTTTCTAGTTTGAGAGCTAAATTTTGATTACAATGCAAAGTGTTTTAACATGCCCACAAACACAAATTTCAATATCATATTATAAGAAAAAGTACGCTGTGTATAATTTGACTGGTAATGACGTTGTTCAAAAGACCGGTTATTGCATTTTGTGACACGAACAGTTGGGTGGAAGAAAAGGTATAGATATTGCAAGTGCTTTGTGTGTTCTCCTGGAAAAACTGTTATCGGAAAGGCCTAATCTAACAAAACTGATTTTGTGGTCGGATGTATGCGTGCCCCAGAATAAAAACTCGCACATGTCGGCAGCTCTATTGTATTTTTTAAATGAGCATCCTGAAATTGAGAGCGATGTTCAAAAATTTCAAGTCCCAGGTCATAGCTGTGTCCAGGAAGTTGACGCAATGCATAGTACCCTGGACCGAAGTTTAAAAAATTGGAACTTCACAGTCCACTAGCTATTTATAAAGCAATAAAAAATGCTAGAGCAAGAAAGCCTTATCATATAGTCCAGATGAATAAAAATAAATTTTTGGATTTTAAAGCAATATTATTAAAATCTGTAACTTTGACAACAGTCCCGTACAAAACCTTAGTTCAGATTTCTTATAAGCATAATGCAAGCTGTGTTAAATACAAATTACATTTCTCCGATGAACATCCTATTATGGTGGAGTTTTTAAAACGAACAAGACAAGCTAACCAACAAGCGTTCTTTAAAAATTTCCCAATGCCTACAGTTCAGCCCCCACCTCCTAATCTGGCAGCAGATAAAATTGAGCACATTAGAAGCTTGTCTAATCACTTTTCAGCAGTAGACTTGCAGTTATGGAGATGCATTATAAAGAATTTTTAAGCATCTATTTCAAATTACTTATTATGTAAATTAAAAGTACGTTATTTTGTTAATCCTTTTTTGAATTACAATAAATATGTTACTTAACTATCACCGTTTTTTATTATCAGTAAAAAGGGTTGTGGACATAGAATAATTTCTTTTGCGAGTTAAATTTTTATGGAAAAAGCTATTTATTCTATGTCCGCAACCGCTTTTTTTATGATAATTTTTCCCAGACAGTCAAAATTTTTGTATATTTTTGCATTACGCACTTTTTATAAACCCTTAAACCTAACTAAATTTTACTTCAAGAAAAAAAAATAAAATTAAGATGTACCCAATAAAAGCTGATGAATTTTAAAAATGCTCTACTGTAAAATTTTAAAAAATGGACATAGAATAACCTGGTTCTTATGCGACGAAATGTCGATAACTTAAAGATCATACCTATTAATATAAAATGTTTTTATTTAATTATTTAAATAAAATATTGTCACGTTTATAATTGATATTAGTTAAAAGGGGGTTCTAAAAGTGTGACACGGATAAAAGGACACAGGTCTACAAAACAAAGCTCTTTATTCTTCCCACAATTACAACAACACTCAACTCTTACTTCTATCCTCTAACTTACATTATTCAGTCAGCGTGCCCTCGGGGTCGGGGGATGAAATGGCTTGGATTATTCGGTCAACGTGACCTCGGGGTCGGGGGATGAAATGTCTTAGATTATTCGCGGAGCTACCGAGCTACTATCAGCTGAGAGCCCTTTCGACAGCTAACTCTTTGAGAGCTTCTTAATAGCTGCCTTCCGTATCACCGAGGATGCTATTTATATCCATTATGGTTTGTCCAACAATCATGTATTATTTTATTATTATAACTGTTTGTATAACATCAATAAATAACAAACTCGGCGATGTGCTTCAAATAGTAAATAGTGAAATAATAAATAGTAACCTACTAAATTTGTAGGTCACCAGGCTGAGAGACGTGAATTAATGATTTAAATGTAAAATGAAATAATAATTTTGAAAAAGGCCTCTTTTCATGACAATATTATACAGAAGATGGTTTATTTTTGTGTACAAAAAACAAAAATTTAACTTTCCTGGTTAACAGGTCACTTAGGTAGGTTTTTTTTATTAACCGATCATTATCTTAAAAATTTTATCAGATAGGTGTCAGGTAGTGTTGCTTAGCGATTGACTTTTTAATGGCACTTACATTTCCATTATCTTCTTGTAACTTTTTACTTTGTGAATCTGCCAGCTGAGCTGCTTTGCATATATTTATACACTGTTGTAGGTCCAATTTTGGTTCACGTAATAATCGATCTCTCACCTTGTTATCTATTATTACACAAACTATTCGGTCTCTTATTAGACTATCATTTATTGAATCAAAATTACAGTTTTTGCTTAACTTTTTTAATTCTGTAACAAATGAATCAACTGACTCACCTTCTAATTGGTGTCTGGTATTAAAGATATGTCTATTTACTGTTTCATTTGTTTTTGGAATAAAATATTTTTCAAAATGTCCTAGGACCGTTTTCCAATATTTTTTATCTTCCTCGTCAATTTCCAAAGTTTCGTATATTTTTTGCACCTCTGCGCCTATTATGTGTAACAAAACAGCCACTTTTCTTTCTTCTGAGATTTTTTTATTTTCATCCATTCCCGATGCTTGCATATAAATTTGAAACCTTTGTTTCCATTTTTTAAAGTTTGTTGCAGTATCACCTTCCAAGCATAACTCGTCTATTTGCTTTACATGCTCCATGGTGTTCACTTGTTTAATTTATACCTGGTGTCCGCAGCGCCATGTGATGTTGTTAATAATAAACTACATCATTATTTTTATACTCTTTAATTATTTAACTTTATAACATTAGCCAAAACTCGTAACATACATCTCTAACAACTTTTCCTTTCACTGTCAAAGTCAATCGCTAAGCAACACTACCTGACAATAGGCACAGATATTATTACCCATCGATGGAACCCAAAGCCCAAAGCCCAGGTAACGAATTTTATATATGCTTGCTTGAAACAATGTTGCAAGATCTGAGCAGGTTATTTAGTATATAAATATATTGGATATAAGTATTTTTTTTTCAAGAAATAAAGGCATCTTTTTCAAAAAAAGACTTTTATTTATCAGAATTAGTTACAAATAACATACTGTATACAGTACACACTTTTGCTGGTACAGGTGCATATCATTAACAAATTTAAATGGTATATCTGACAAAACTGAGCTTAAAACTACCCTATTTTAGTTGGCCGACCAATTTTAATTATGATAATGAGAAAATGTAATATTATACCTAAAAGGGTTTATTTTTATTTATGTATAAAAAATGTTTGTAAGCGCACATACATTTTATTCACAATATTATACAATATATACAAAATTTGCATACTTAGTGCAGAAATTTGAGGATATATATAAAAGCAAAACAATTTAAACCATTAAAGTTTTTTACATACTTCTAAAATTTAATGTTATATTCATTTTTGATGTCTTTATTGATATCAAGCATTTAAAATATACGAAATTCGGTATACATAAAACAGTTTTTATTTATTTTATTTTTATACAGTGTGTGTCTACATGAGTTGGCAAAAGTTTTTTATTATCAATTGTACGAAAAAAGTTATTCTTCATAAAAAAGTTCTGCATGGTCGAAAACCTAAGATGCTGTCATCAGATATTAAAATTTATAAGTTGTATACAAGGTTTATTAAAAAATATTAATTTTGCTCAAGAGTAACGAAACTTTATTTTTGACAATATCGAAAATTATTATAAAGAAAAGATGTTTAGAATTAAAAATAACTTTCAAATATTAATTAAAAACTATTTCTTAGGTATTTTCTCTGTGATAATGTTAAAAACTTAAGTTTACCCATTAAAAAGTTGGCCATATGCCACCAACTTACGTAGGCACACTGTATAAAAAAGTTTATAAGTACCTACATAGGTCATATTATGTCCCGGCCGGGTTGCTGGTCCCATACCGGGCGCCTCCCCGGGTGGCGGATAGGGGAATGCCTCCCAGATATGGGAGGTACCGGCGGATATGCCGGGGCGGACCAAACCAGCAAAGGAGACAACCTTTCAAAAAACCGGAACCCAAGGTGTAAGCGACCGTGCCGATGGGTGAATGGCTACACGACAGATGGTCACGAACGGTGCCCCCCCCCCCCAGTCAAGGCGAGGGCTTGGGGGGGGGTAGGCGAGAGCAATGCTTTAGGATGGTAAGGGCGCACTGCGACCCCGGACAGATATTTCGGCCCTACTCGTGGGAATAATATGGAGAATAAAACAAAAACAATTATAGCGCCCATGGCACGGAACCAGGCCGGGTCGCAGAATCCAACTACTGGAACAAAGGATACAGAATCCACAAGACAGGATGCAGAGGCAAATTCAGATGCGCAGGCGCGCATATTCTTTAAAGAATTAATAACAAGCCACCCATTTGAAAGAAAAGGAGGTTTAAGAAGAACGCCACCTATAAATAGGACAATTTCGCTCCCAGACCCAGATACGGAAGTAACAAACGAACAGCCAGAAACAGGGAAAAAAAAAGGAAATGGCCAGACACATTCACAATATCATCGGATGATGATGATGATGATGAAGGCAAGCAGCACAAAAAGAAAGAAAGCGCGGGGTATATCATTCTAAAGGAAGCTATCAAAGCAATCACAAATATAGGTGCGGATCTAGAGGAGAACATAGAACAAAATACGAAGAGGGAAATAAAGGAAATTACGAAAAAACTTAAAAGAAGACTATTTGACATAAACGAAAGCAACATTATAGGATGGCTGAACAATCATAGGTTTGAAAAAGCAAACGACAAAGTCAGCTCCCAAAGGGTACAGGAGAAAGCGGAATACACAGAGGAGACCGAAAACGCAGTAATAAGGTCTGAGGCGAAGACATGCCGGAAACGAAACAAAGTCCTCGGTAATAAAGCCAACGGTCAAGGATGCAGAAACACAGACACACGACAGTTTAAATACAGGGGAGCAACTAGTTCACACAATCGAGGGAATCCAATCATATAAGGACCATAAGTACCTTATAAAATAACGATGGGCAGAAGAGGCCTTTAAAAGCACTGAAATTAAGGTAGGAAACCCACTAGACACTAAATCGGGTGTAGTAAAGGTAGTATTAGTCGAGCCCACAGACCTTAACATGGAGGAGAGTATACAAGCACTTTACAGAAAAAAGTACCCAGACATTATGGAAATCACTGGAGATTTCGGTATCATGGAACAAACAACAAAAATTAGAGGAACCCAACACAATCCAACGATGGGACAAAAGATAATAAAAATATCCCTGGACAACAATGAGGAGGAGTTATGGGACATGTTGGAAAAACTCCAAGAAGAAACAAGGCATGACGAATGGGTGGCCCTCCACCATATAAAAAGTATTGACATAGACACACCTCGGAAAATGACGGAACTGGTTTTCCAAAAGACAAACACAAACATTGTAATATATACCACCAAAAGAAATCAGATGGAAATAAAAACAAAACAAAGGGACATGGAAACAACCAACTCAATGAAAAGCAGAAAAACATTTGCAATAATTGTCGATCGAAAAGGAGAAGACTTCAAAGAAATCCTACAAAAAGTCAAATCCAATATAAAAGACGCAGAAGAAAACAAAATCATCAAATCAATCCGCCAAATAAAAAATGGGAACCTTATTGTCACGACAGACACAGACGACGATGCGATAAAGAAGCTGGGACAAAAAATCAAGGTAGCCTGTCAAGGGGCGGAAATAAGAATAAAGGGGGCCACAGAAAACAGACCCAGTGAGTCAATTTTCATAAAGGGAATTGACGCAGTAACTACTAAAGAGGAGGTAGAGGAAGCGATTAAAACCCAAATGAAAACGGACGAAAACGAATATCGACTGAGTGACTTAAGACCGAGCGCCAACAACACACAGACAATCACCATGTGGCTACCCAAGCAAGAAGCGGATGATATAGGGACAAGGTACGCAGAGATCCGCATGGGATTAGTCAGTTGTAAGATTGAGAAAAGAGTAAATATGGAAAAATGCCACAAGTGTTGGGCTTATGATCACATCGCAATTAACTGCGAAGGGCCAGACAGGAGAGATCTTTGCTATAAATGCGGAAAACAAGGGCATAACAGCAAAGACTGCAAAGATGAACCAGCCTGCCCAATATGTAAGGAAACAGGCCATAAAGCCGGCACGGGCAACTGCAAGCTCTTCAGACGAGCGCTCTCATTGAAAAAAAGGGGCTAGGTTAAGTTAGGTTAGGTTAGGTTTAAAAAAAAAAAAAAAAAGGTTAGGTTAGGTTAGGTTCCCAACGAGATGGCGACAAAAATCCTGCATATTAACACTAATAGGAACCGCCCAGCACATGATATGGCACTAGGCACTGCTAAGCAACTAGGAGCAGGGATTCGGATAATTAGCGAACCAAACCGAAACGCTATCAGAAATAGAATGGACTGGGTATACGATGAAAACTTGGACACTGCAATTAAGCTAATTGATAATAGCATCATAGTCAAGGAACAGGGGCAAGGACCGGGCTACTCTTATGTAACGAGCAGTCTATGTACGATCTACAGCTGTTACTCCTCTGGAAACAACGAGATAGAAGCACTTGAGGAAACCCTAACCGAGATCGGCAACCGCATTCGTACCAAAAAGGAAAAAGCGGTCATAGCCGGTGACTTCAATTCTAAATCCCCACGGTGGGGCATGGAAAATACTGACATCAGAGGGCATACTATGACGGAATGGTTGGCGGCTGAGGACCTGGTAATAGTGAATCATGGTAACAAGCCCACGTTCGAAAGACAGGGATATGGTTCTATCCTAGACCTGACAATTGCGACCGAAAATCTTAGCAGCAACATAGTAAACTGGGCAGTGATTGACGATGAATCCCTAAGCGATCATAACTACATAACTTTTGACATCGCCAAGAAGAAGCAGACACCAAAATATAGACAGACAAATAGAGGATGGCAAGCGAAGAAACTTGACCGAGAAGGACTCCAGCGCATACTGACCGACGCAAGAGACTACGAAATCGAGCCTACAAATAAGCTTAACGAGATTTGCGATAAAGTTATGCCAAAAAGAAGAACAAATAATAGAAAGCGTCCGGTATATTGGTGGACTGATGAAATAGCACAAATCCGCAAGGAGTGTCTGCGAAATCGAAGAGCATATACTAGACAAGCCAGAAGAAATCCACCTCAACAAACTCAACACCTGTGGGACACTTACAAGGAGAGCCAAAAAAGCCTGAGAAACAGGATTAAAAAGGCCAAGAAAGACAACTGGAAAACCCTCTGTGATCGTATCAATGAGGATATATGGGGTGATGGATACAAAATAGTTATGAAAGGGATGCTGGGTTTCCCTCCCAGAATACAACTGACTATGGATGCAATGGAGAAAGTAGCAAATCACCTATTCCCAACCCACGAAGATGTTGCATTTAGATGTGACACAAACTCCAGGTTCATAAACTTCACGACAAAGGAACTCCTCACCGCGTGTAAAAAGCTCAAAAACAACAAGTCCCCGGGTCCGGGCTGCATCCCGCCTGAGATTATCAGCGCGGTTGCAATGTCTAGACCGGAGTACGTTGTCTCAGTGTACAATAAACTGGCAAACCAAGCGTACTTCCCAATGGAATGGAAACGAGCTAAACTACTGCTGCTCAGTAAAGCGGGAAAGCCCTTGGACGATCCATCATCGTTCAGACCGATCTGCCTGCTAGACGTAGAAGGGAAGCTCTATGAACAACTGCTCCTGATACGACTTAATGAGGAACTAGCGCGCACAGGTAATCTCTCAGAGAGACAATTTGGATTTAGGAAGGGCAGACAAGACGGTGGATGCTATAAACGCGGTCGTGAAAATGGCCAAGGATGCCGCAGCATACGCATGCCAACATCGACGGATCTGTGTCATGATAACATTAGATGTCAAGAACGCATTCAATAGTGCGTCATGGCAACTAATCTTGGAGGAACTAAGAAAAAGGGCAGTAGAGGAAAGTCTAATCAGTGTCATAGCGTCTTACCTGTCAGGAAGGGATCTGTTGCTTGAGGCTGAAGAGAGTCTAAGGACAAAAAGGCTTAGTAGTGGTGTCCCGCAGGGGTCTGTGCTGGGCCCAACCCTGTGGAACGTACTCTACGACGACGTGCTCAGATTAAGGATGCCGACGGGAGCCACCCTAATAGGCTTTGCGGATGACCTGGCGCTAGTAGTCACGGCGAAGACAGAGGAACTCCTGATGACCGCGGCAAACATGAGTCTACAGCGAGTGGCAAACTGGATGGAGGGACGGCGCTTGCGACTGGCTCCAGAGAAGACCGAAGCAGTCTTGCTGACGACCAAGAGGAAAATCGGGCCCATCAGCTTCCGACTACAGGGCAAAATGGTGCATCTCAGCAAGGCTGTGAAATACCTCGGAGTATGGCTAGATACAAAGCTATCCTTCGCGGAACATATCGGCAGGACAATCCAGAAGGCGGAGAGAACAGTCTTAGCACTGACTAGCTTAATGCCCAATATCGGTGGACCGAGGACATCAAAAAGACAGGTCTTATCAAGTGTGGTACACTCCCAGATTCTCTATGCCGCTCCTGTCTGGCATACGGCTACAAAAAACAAAAAGCTTATGCAAAAACTTGCTAGACTCCAAAGAACAATGTCAATAAAAACATGCAGTGCATATAGGACCGTATCAACTCAGGGTGTTGGAGTTATTGCAGAAGCCCCCCTATAGACCTATTAATCAAAGAAAGATACGACAGGTATCGAGGAGTAGAGAAGGAAGTGGCCAGAGCCAGTCTGATGAGGGAATGGCAGGAGAAATGGGAAAACGGCGTGCATGGACGATGGAACCACAAACTAATTCCAGATATCCAGAGATGGGTGAAACGACCGAAGGGAGAAGTTGACTACTACCTTACTCAAGCGCTATCAGGACATGGCTGCTTTAGGAAATATTTATACGACCGAAAGAGATCGGCTACAAGTGAATGTACATATTGCCAACAGGAAGATGACGCTGGGCATACCCTTTTCGACTGCCATAGGTGGGGGGAAGCCAGGGGCACGTACACCACAGAAACGGGGCGCCCTTTCAATATGGCCAACATAAGGATGGGTCTAGTGAACTCGGAAGAGTCATGGGACAATATCTACAAAACAGTGAGGACCATTATCGAAACCAAGGAGGAGGAAGCCCGGACTTAGTTGTAGCTTCAAAAAGGGAGAAAAATGGCAGGCCATCGTACCGAAGTAATGCGAAAGCGGTTTCCGGTGAAACTTGGCAGAGAAGAAGTAGGGGAAGGGTTTTAGTGGGTCGGAGCCCCACACTGACTTAGGGCGCTAGATGAATGAACAATGCCCTAAGCCATGCGAGATAGCATTTCCTCATCCCTACTGAAAAAAAAAGGTCATATTATGTACAAAACATGCAATAATATAATATCTAATCCTTAAACACTAAAATAAACTGAACTATATAAAAACTAATTAAAATAATCCAACTTACTTTGTAATCTATCCACACAGAGCGTCTTTTAAGACATTCTGGTTGACTAAAGAAGCCCTCTTTGCGGAATTGGGTTTTCAACTATTATAACTTCCGGCGATAGCAGCCGTTTTGGTGCCCGGATAGTTTTTTGGTTTTGTGGCGATTCAAGTAGCATTTTTAGTTGCGACGTGTTCGCATTACTTGTGGAGGGAACCCCCGGTTTAATTAACACATCACTATGTATTTTAACCCGTCCGTCCTGCTTTTCTTGTATGTCGGAGAGAAGTTTCGAACAGGCTTGTTCCATATCTTGCTCGTCATCGCTGTCAAAGACATAATCGATATCTTCACCGATTTCTTGATTGACATATTCTTGCGTTGAATTGCCAACTAGATCTGATAATTGACTCATATTTACGTAAAAGAAAAAAAAAGCTACTACTAGACAGTATACCTGAAAAGTGATGCTCTAGATAGGTTGAATTTTGGTTTTATACAGCGTCGCAGCAATGTCATTTACATAAAAACTAGTCAAGTCAAGCGCTTGTTGATGGTATTTTTTTTTGTGTCACAAAACAAAACCCACGCTGTCGGGTAAACAAAGGAAAAAAAATATTCACATCGTAAACTAACAACGTGTGGGGTATTTTTTTATTACATATCACAGAACATGTTTACCCAATTAAAAACCGAACCTACGGCGCTATTCTGTGATTCAATAGATAAAAGGTATAATGCAGGTGTAAGAGATAGGTTTTAGCCTCCGGCAAGTGGGTAAAAATAATTTTCAAGATTCTTTTAACATAGCTAAATAGGAAGGTTGGTCATTTTGTGACAAGTTAGTTAACTTCACAACGCCAAGGAGGAAGCCCGGACTTAGTTCACAAAACAAAACCCACGCTGTCGGGTTAACAAAGGAAAAAAAATATGCACATCGTAAACTAACAACGTGTGGGGTATTTTTTTATTACATATCACAGAACATGTTTACCCAATTAAAAACCGAACCTACGGCGCTATTCTGTGATTCAATAGATAAAAGGTATAATGCAGGTGTAAGAGATAGGTTTTAGCCTCCGGCAAGTGTGTAAAAATAATTTTCAAGATTCTTTTAACATAGCTAAATAGGAAGGTTGGTCATTTTGTGACAAGTTAGTTAACTTCACAACGCCAACAACGAAAGAACAAAAAAGTATTTTTAAAAACAAGATGTTACCGGACGATGAACACCCAAATTTTCAGCTAAACCATACGAACAAAAAGCAATGGGTTTCCATGTAAATTGCATAAACTGTGGAATAAACGATTTATTATGGAGTCACGAAGACGAAGACCATATGATTTATATTGATTTTTTAAGGGTTGTTATAATTCAGTGTGTTTATTGTGAGACACTAATGTTCCAATGGAATAGACCGATAACGAGACAAGAGTGGGCACGTAGAAAATTTGTGCTTAGGGAAATATATAAGCAAATATAGGTGCAATAGTGTAATAGGATATTGGCACAACAACTTAACAAAAGAACACCCTGTATCTGGTAAAAAATATAGACATTTAGGCGACAAGCAATTTACTGCCCGGATTGTATCATCGGAACGTATTTATTGTCCATCCCGACCGGACTTTATTAAGGGTACTCAACTACCATATGCAGGTAAAGAAAATGATGGTCAGTTAAGCATAAAGATTCGTACCAAGCGCTAGACTTAATTTTATTTTAATGTAAATGCGTCTAAATTAGTGTTTTTTTTTCACTGCAGAAGGATAACGTATCAGTGAAATCGCGCGCGACCTATCATAAAACACGACTTAAGGTGTAGAACGTGTGCGGTAGAGAAAGTGTATTAAAATTTATGTGATTAATGTAAAACCACTTATAGTGAATGTGACTTCGAGTGCCCCGAAACTAATACATTTTTTTTTGTCCTATTATAATGAATTTCTGGATAAAGTAAACCGAATTTTAATATTCTAAGGTAAAATTTTCGCTTATTGTATATTTAATATTATTATATTTTTATAACTTTTTGTTTGCATAATATGTATTTTGTATCTGTATACAGGGCGTTTCAGAAGTAAACCTAAGAGGGTGACTCCTTATAAAATTGCGTTTTATCGGAAGGTGGCCATTTTCAACATTTGCTTTGATTAACTGTTGAATTTTTTTTGTATCATTATTCAAAAAAAAATAATTTTATTTTTAATTTAAATGTTTTAATTAACTTTGAACAAGTTGCTTCAGGAGTGCGCTCGTGGAAAGACGGCCTATCATTAAGTAACACCCTATATATTGTTTTCTTATAGCCATTTTTGTTAACTTTCGAAAATAATCAATTATTTTTATATAATTTGATAGTTTTTATTAAACAACTCCTTGTTTTATTGCCGTCTAAGATTTAAAAGTTTTTGTTTACTTATGTCTCTTGGATCTAGTTATGAACTTTTCTACTTAAATTTGGTTTAGGAATGAAAGACGGTCTATAATAACACTCTGTAACATTCTGTATATTGTTTTTTTTTATAGCTATTTTGGTTAACTTTCGAAATAATCGATTATTTTTATATAATTTAATAGTTTTTATTAAACAATTCCGTGTCTTATTGTCATCTTAGATTTAAGAGTTTTTTTGTTTACTTATGCCTTTAGGATCTAGTATACTGTTTATGATTGATTTCTTTAAAAATATCTAAAAAAGAACAAGTAGGCATCAAAAACTTTTCTATAACCTTTTTTTAGGTAAAGCACCCTATATATATATTTTTTTTTAATATCTAGAACCCATCTAACATACGTTTTAAATAAAACAATTTCATAAAAAAAATGCTTTTTATTTTCTTGTGATGTAAGAAAAATAAATCAAAGAATTCTATTTCATTACTGAATTTATAAAAAAACAATAGTATTCAGTAATCAGGGAAATATTTTTTTGATCATACCCAATACATTTTACTTAAAAATATAATTACAAATTTTTACATGATTTAAATCAAAAATTTTTACATCTAAACAAAATTAATTTTAACAATTCTACATAATTTATAATAATATGAACTTTTCACTTTAATTGTACCAGATATAGCTTTACATAAATAATTACATAACTCGCAATAAAATATTTTATTAAACAATTCCTTGTCTTATTCCCATCTCAGATTTAAGAGTTTTGTTTACTAATGCCTTTAGGATCTAGTATACTGTTTATGATTGATTTCTTCAAAAAATATCTAAAGAAAAAGAAGTAGGCATCAAAAACTTCTCTATAGCCTATTTTTTAAGTGAAACACCTCCTATATATTTTTTTTAATCTCTTGAACCCATTTAACATACGTTTTAAATAAAACAATTTCATAAAAAAACATGCTTTTCATTTTCTTGTGATGTAAGAGAAATAAATTAAAGAATTCTTTTTCATTACTAAACTTATAAAAAAACAATAGTATTCAGTAATCAGGGAAATATTTTTTTTACCATACTCAACACATTTTTACTTAAAAATATAATCACAAATTTTTTACATGATTTAAATCAAAAAGTTCAGCATCTAAACAAAATGAATTTTAACAATTCTACATAGTTTATAATAATATGAACTTTTCAGTTTAATTATACCTGATATATCTTTACATAAATAATTGCATAACTCGCAATAAATTTTCTACATTCTGTTCTGCATCTGATTTATAAAACTCCACGTCTGCATGCCCCCAAGGTAGAGTTTTTGTGGTTTGTGGGATTATAAAAGGTTTGTCATCATGGTGGGTTAATGCAACCTTATTTAGTACTTCTGTGTATACATCATGTTTACTACTTCTAAAGGTTTTCATTTTTCGGAATATTAGCCCACCATTTTCTACAATTTTTTGATAATCCTCCAGGTGAAGCCCTTTCTCAATAACTGATCTTTTGATACCTTTCGCCTTTTTCATTTCGTTTCCAATCGAGCTGATGTAATAGGCTTTTGCCCCAGTACCATAAAAACATATTATTGGGTCACTTGGAAACTCATCTTTCATCCTGCCCACTACCGACGGAATTTTCTTAATATTAAAAACATTTCCATGCGTATAATTTGATGTATCGGATTTATCTGGATTTTTCGCTATTACACGATAAAAATCGTTTGTAAATACTTTTAATATTAATGAGTCGAAGTCCGTATACAGTAAAGAAGCATTATTACCAAACTTTTTCTTAATAAAATTATAAAAAAAATCATATATTACAGTTTTTGATAAATCCAATACGGAAAAACCTACGTAAATTGGTTTATCATATTTTATTTTTACCTTTTCCATATATATTGCGACAAAATTTGCAGTAAATGTAGTGGAACTTTTGAAATTGGGGCGAGCTATTAAGGCCCTTGCGCCAATTCTACCACGACCGTTTTCTCATTGGGTTACTAACCTAATGTCATTCCGATTCTCAACGTTCTCCATTGTTTTACCAAATATGGCATTAATAATTAATTTAAATGTGTCTTTACCAAATTTTGTTGTTGCCTTGTTTCTCAAATCTGTATTAAAGTCAATGTATGTCTTCAGGCATGCAGATTGGTTAAACTTCATAATTCTATGGGTTTGCATTACCATTAGGCCATTTTGAATGGCTTGTTTTATTGCGCGGTAGTGTACAATATATTTTTTTTATCATTTAAATTTGGTATCAACTTTGGCAATTTCGCTGATTCCGTTGGTGGTATTATATTTTCAACGAGAAATGGAAGATCAGAATGTGTATCGTGCAATTCCTGTGGATAATGTACATCTACTTCCAAAACATACCCTTCAGGACCGTTGTCATAAACATCCATTATATTCAAATTTAAAATCTCATTTTGTGATAACCACCTAAACCCACTAAATGGTAAAGCTTGAGACATACTATGACCATACAGATTTGTAGCATCAAGGTATGTGATAAATGAAGAAGGTTGTGATGTGATTGTAATTTGGTACATATATATATTATTGGCAATGTGCTTCCTTTCAGTACACTGACTTATACCACCACGGATTCCTTTCTTAAAAAAATGAATCATGTCAATGTCAATGAGTAGCTCTAATTTTACCTTGCTCATTCGTAGCATAGAAGAAAATGAAAAACTTGGTATTGTATAAAATTGTATTGGATCGATTTTATAAATATTCAAACACATGTCGCGAAATTGTTCGAAAACATCACATAACAATAACACGTCCGATTTTAAGTATAGGTCAGAATATTCCCCTAAATTCTTACACCGAAATGATTGCCAAACATTTTTTGCCCTCTCATAGCTTTCATCGCTAATGTGTTCCTCAAATAAGGTATCATAAAACTGATTTTTAGTAGGTAATGTTGGATTGTTCATTTTTTCTAATGAATCCATAAAACTGTAGGGAAAAACACCTTTTCTACACAACAAATCAAATTGTGTGTTGTCCGGAAAATGTTTACGCATTTCCCTTAAACTACTCAATTCCAAACCACTTGCCAGAGTATCCAGTGATGCCGATAAAAATTTAAAACTATCTATAAATCGTAACTTTAAATATTTTCTTTTCAATAAACCGGTTTTTCTCTCCACATAATCGTGGACATAAATACTTTTAGTAAATGAAATATACTTTTCTTTGCTTTGAGCTATAACCTCAACTTTATCATCATATCGACAATTATTTAATAAACATATGGCTATCGTATCCACTTAAGTTATGAAATACTATTGGTACAAAATTAGGTAACTTCAAATTTAAATTGCAAATCGAATGAGCAGCACCAGGTCTTTTGTTTCCCGTAATGTGGCAATGATCTTTAACTTTATCATTTTCATCTAATGGATATTCACATATGTTACATATTGTAACATTTTTAAAATCATCGATTTCCTCACGTGTTAAACGCTTCATTGGAACAATATCTTTTAAATATGTATTATAAAGATGTCGTAAATCAGTTTCAATACGCGATACAAAAACTTGGGCTGCATCCCCCCCCCCCCCCCTATATAACTTAAACTTGGATATCGAATCGTCAAAGGAACACTTTATCAAATAGGCGAAAGAGAATGGCTCATGTTTAACACTTTTCATAGAGTAAGAATTTTGGGGATTTGGCTCGACGATATCTAATGGTTTAAGTATTGATTCAAAATCCGCGTAAACAACAAATGGAACGCGCATTTGCTTTTCAATATCTTCGAATTTTAAAACGTTTTCCGCGACACTTTTTCCAAATTTATCCACTTTCAAATCAACAGAAGGTATCAATGAGAATTTGTGATTACAGTCATTTTTTGGTGTACAATCAAACCTGATAGTGATGCAAAATATATGAGGCAACCATCACAAAAATATAATGTATGCTCAGATGATGAAACTTGACTAGAATATAATCGTGATAAGTTCTTTATCCAACAATAGTGACTTTTTGCGCAATCCGAATTGCAAATATGTGCACCATCATCCTCTTTGATGTCACAATCTTGTGTTATTAAAAGTAAGTTGACATGATTGGTTAGCTTTTTACCTAAATACCGTAATGGGCCGACAATCTCATATGTTAATTTATTATTTTCAAATATTTTCTCTAAACCATATACGTTAACTGAAATATTGGACATTTCTTCAAATTTGGTTATATCGCGCAACTTCACTGGAAAGTTCATGCCTGTCACATTAAGCAGTCTGGAATAATGCCGATAGGAGCTGAGCTGTGATGAGCTGTGGACGGCAGGACATAAGGCAGATATGATGGCCCAAACAAAGCAACATTGGTCCTGATTAATGACATTCACAACCGCCTTTTTGTTTTTAATAAACTTCGGTAATTTGATGTGGGAAGATCCGCCGAGAGGTTTATATTCGTTTATGTTAACCTCTAAGTAAACAGATAAGAGTAAGTTATATCCAATGAATCCACAAACCCCTCTTTTGTATGGTTTGCCTAAAATCCATAAGTTAGACATTCCAATACGCCCAGTTGTATGCTATTCTGGTTCTCCTAATTATAAACTAGCTTCTTGGCTAAACTCCATTTTAACAGACTTAACTGATTTTTCTAGTAGGTTTGCTGTAAAAAACTCATATGAATTAACTAACAAATTAAAGAATATTAACATTCCTGAACATTCTATTTTAGTTTCGTTTGATGTAAAAAATTTATTCCCCAGTATACCTCCTGAAGAGTGCATTATGCTTGTTAGAGACCTCTTATTCTCTAATCACTCCATTTTCACACATCATGTACTTAATATTTGCCTCTTATTAGATACTGTTCTCAAGCAAAACTTTTTCCAATTCAATAATAGATATTTCTCCCAACAAACAGGTTTAGGTATGGGTTCACCTCTTAGTCCTCTCTTAGCAGAGATTTTTTTGGCAAGTTTAGAATCACAAATTGAAGCACATCCTCTTTTCATGAAGGTCATCCACTTTTCCAGATACGTTGACGATACTTTGGTTATATTTACAGGGTCTCTTCTTGAATTACAATCGTTTTTTAACTTTCTCAACACATTACATCCTTCCATAGAATTTACCATGGAAATCGAGTCAAATAATTCCATTCCCTTCCTAGACCTACTCATTCAAAAAGAAAATAATAAATTACAATTTGGTATTTACCATAAACCTACGAGTACCGACCTGGTCATTCCATTTCATTCTAACCATCCACATAGCCATAAAACAGCTGCATTCAACAGTTTCTTGCATAGATTATTTAACATCCCTCTTTCTCATGAAAACTTCAAATCCGAACTTAATTGGATCAAACAAATAGCTTACAATAACCATTATCCACCATATTTCATAAATAAACTTTATTATAAACATCTGTCTAGATCTCTCAACAAGAAACTATGTTTACCAATCCAAAAAGAACAATTGAGATATTTTTCACTACCATTCCTTAACAATATTTCCTACAAAATCCAAGACATCTTTAGATCATATAATATTAACATTAGTTTTAAAACTCAAACCAACTTACGTAGTTTTGTAGTGCAATCCAAAGACAAAATATCTACTTTGGATAGGTCAGGTATATATTCCATTTCCTGTTCTCATCCAGGTTGTAATACTTGTTACATAGGTCAGAGTGGTAGGAAGATCATAACCAGAGTCAATGAACATCTCAAAATCATGGAAAAAACAAAAACCATACTGATATAAACTCTTAATCGACTTTTGCCAATCATGTTATCAATGCTAACCATTCGTTTGATCTCCATACGAGTACTAAGGTGCTTCATGTTTGTGATAAGGGGACCACGATGAATCTGTTGGAGATCCTTGAAATCCAGAAAGCTCTTAACAATCCCTCTTTACACTGCATTAACGATCAGATTAACTTTACTTGTCTAACATTTTTCAATGCTCTAAAATTCTTAAATAATTAAAACATAACCTAATTTTTAACTATCATTTTATCTCATGGCACCACGGTTTTCATAAATACCCTGTTATATTGCTCCATCTTTGTTCCGTTAATGGCACCTCGTATTCCACACATCCTAGTTCCCGGTCATGATTTACCTTCATAAACATTTTTAGGTTACTATTATTTTAACATTTTACGCTCTCTTGTGACTGGCGTCCTAACTTTGCCTTACTCATCCATTATGATATTATAATGCTTTAAGAGATGTCGATGTTTTTAAGATTTTTTAGTTTTTATATTTTTATATTAGTTCACATCATACCTTTTCTAACATACAGTGTACATCTTCCTTCTTTATTTAGTTGTTACTCCATTTGTCTAAACAGATAACCTTTGACATTGTCGCAGTGCGTTGATTTTTAACCGTTTTTTTGAATTATATAAAAAAATAAATAGAATTATCCATTCATACTTTAACTAAATCAAAATTTTTACCTACCATTTGGTACGACTCCACCATGATGGTCGTACCCTATTACATTTTCCCAGTAAAATTTGGGTTTTTTAATAAATTTAAAATAAAACCAAATTCATTTTAAATTCATTTTATTTTATAAATTTTACTTTAATTTAAATATGTATTAGTTATCTAATTAAAGTTACATATGTCTTCTTAAAAAGAATTTTTCTGCAACATTAGGTAAGTCTCTAACTTGACTTTATTTTACTGTGGTCGCGGTTTTATATTAATCACCATATTTTACAAAATATCTTTTCCTAATCACATTAACCTTTTTTTTTTGATGATGCCTTGGCTGTTTTTACATTGTCTAATTTTGTGTTTTTTTCCTTCCTTTTTCAGTTTAAATAAATTTAACAATGTCATTGGTCTCTTCATAAATAACATCTTAATAATTACCCACTGAAGATGAAGGTTTATACCTTCGAAACATGTTTGGGATGTTAATCTGAACTTTTTTATTAAATTAGTGGAGCAGACTTTGTGTTTCATTCCTCACTTAAAGAATTTTTTCCAAAGTCCAACCTAAAACAAATTTATTTTTAAAATTTTATTTTACTTTTTATTTCTTTATAACATACCCGAATCTTTTTCCTGGAACTCCGTTGATTGATTCTTCATTGTTTCCACAAACGCTAGGTATACTTCTTCCAAATCACTTGCCACAGTTACAACTTCATTGCGGGTATTAAATGACTTGTCACCATAGACATCCTGTGCTGGGAGAAGATAGCGACTAAACACAACCGTATTTATTTTTAATTCACCGCGAGCTGCTATGATATCACGCACTACACCGAACACCTTCATCTTAATTTCTTGAAAAAAATTATCAAAGTCTAAATGTTCATTATCCCTAGTTATTCGATAAGTGGCTATTCTACTTTTAAATTCTGTCTGCATAATTTGAATACCTGCTGACAATGGTATACATGAATTATTTCGGTGCTGAATTATTGTTCTTTGATGTGCTGTCATTTGATTAAAGGGCACAGTTACATTACACAAATTAGAAGTCCACATTTTAGATGTTGATGCACTCCCATCAACACGAGGCCTTTTCGCACTATCCGCAATCATAAATCGAAATTTACACGACTCTCTTTTGTGCCGTAGTGCATTCCTACTACGACTAAAGGTCGTACCACAATCCTCACACGAGTAATTATTCATTTTAGTTTCACTAAAACAGCAACTTTACTGAATACAAACTTCGGTACTAAAATCAGATTCCACCTATGCCAGGGGCGTGCGGTCCATGGAAGCGATGGAAGCACTGCTTCCCCTACCGCTTTCATAAGACAAAACAAATTTTATATTAATCTATACCTATCCATACAATTAAAATACCCAAGTATTTATTTCTATCTAATCTCCAAACCAAATCCGGCCCTGTATGCATCCCTGACCAACGCAATATTAAATTTATCGAAGTCATTTCTATACGGGTATACTACACTATATACGCGGATACGAGTAATAATAATATGATCTGCTGTGCCGTGCCAAGGGTTAATCGACTAATCGTTAGATATCGGTATTAGAAACCGACAAAATATTTAGTTTCCACGTGTTTGTAGACGACGATTTACGATTGCCTGTCGCGATTTTTCGCCAGGTAAACGCGCTAAACGGTAGAGGATCTGTCTGACATTATTTGAGTGTATGTGTATTGACTTTGTTTATCTTACTTCTTGATTTATTTTGTCATGGAGCAACCAATTGCCGGCCCATCGAGTTCGGGAAATGTAAAGTGTATCTGTTCTGTATGCAAGTTATTGGAAAAAGGATTTTCAACGCTTTCCTTTGATGAAAAAAGGAATATTATTGCAACAGGTAGGCCTACACCAGATTCGTTTAAAATGAAATCAAACTGTGAATTCAAAGTAAAAATGTATAGATAGTTTTCTGTATTAGTTTCTGTTATGAAATTTTGTTAACTTGTTTTTAACGACTCTTAGGCAGGGTTGGGTCACTAAAGAATTGGTTTCCGATGGGAAAATTACGTAAAAATTAATAAAAAAACATAGGTAGCCATTTAGAAAATAGAAGAAATATTAAAAAATCATAGGTAGGTACATAATCTCACATTTTTGACAGTACCTACATGACAGTATTCTACCTGTATTTAAACGTCGAAAAATTGCCAATATTCGGGCGTGGTCCTCGAAACATTTTTCGCCTGCGGCGACTAGTCTCCGGCGGGCCTACCGGCGGTGCTTCCCCTTTTCCATAACTCACCGGACGCCCCTGACCTATGCAGTTATATAGCTAGCCATCAAGGTCAAAGTGAAGGTCAAGGTCAAGGTCAAGTTCAAGGTCAAAGCCAAGGTCAAGGTCAAGGAGTCGGGGAGGGGCAAGGTCGAGGAGTGGGGGATCCAGAAAATCGTTATTTGACCTCTACGTACTACAAGGCCCTCATATTTTTATCGTAAAAATGCTTTACAAAAAAGGTGGTTTTTAGGAAATCAGTTCATGCTAGAGCAGAATAATGACAGTAATTCTAATTCAAATGGTCCGAACTATATTCCAGATAACCAAGACGTTAGCAGTTCTGACTTGGAAGAAGAACGCTTAGGAGCCCCAGCGACAAATACTGAGAATGAGGAACCACTAGAAACTACCATGACAACACAAGAAAATAGTAGAAAAAAAAGACGTCGTGTAGACAAACACGACTGGATTCAAAATTCTCAGAAACTTCAGCGACAGTTAGGCCAGCAGTATTTTGGAAAACGCAAAACAGATACAAAATGGGAATATACAGTTAATAAAAAACCGAAAACTCTACAGTCTAGATGTAGCTGTGATGGAAAAACTGGTACAAAATGTAAAGAAATATCAGAGGAGGACAGAAAAAAACTTTTCGAACATATTTGGCGACTTTCATGGACGGAGAAGCAAATATATATTACCACATTAGTACACAAAACCAAAACAAAGCGATCCAGAAATAGAAAGGTAGAGGGTCAGTTACGAAGAGAATATTCTTACTCCTATTTTTTTATTAAGCAAGATAGTAGAGTAAGAGTATGTAAAAAAATGTATTGCAGTACATTTGTTTTACCAGAAAGCACCGTTTCCCATTGGCTTCTTGAAAAGAATACGAATAGTATAGACGATGCAAAGCGAAATCAGACTGATGGTAATCCAATTAATGAAAATCAAATCAATATGAACACAAGACGGACAAAAATGAATGATCAAATAGAAGGTATCAGGTTATTTTTAAGTAGCCTTCCAAAGCTTGGGTCGCATTATTGTAGAAAATCTACCAGCAAACTCTACTTGGAACCAGTTTGGAAATCAAAATCAGAAGTCTATGGATTCTATAAAACTGACTGGTGCCCGAAAAATAGCCTATTGCCTCTCTCTATTGCTACCTTTTCGAACATGATTGATGACGAAAATATCGCACTTTTTTCCTCGAAAAAAGACGAATGCGATAAATGCGTTACATTTAAAGTAGGCAATCTTAGTCAGGAAAAGTATGACGAGCACCAGATCAAAAAAGAAGAAGCAAGACGTGAGAAAGACCATGATATAGAAGACCGAAGTTGTAATGTTTATACATTGGACTTACAATCAGTATTAATCTGCCCGAAATCCAATGTTTCGTTATTGTACTATAAGACAAAGCTAGTTATCCACAATTTTACACTCTACAATCTACAAACAAAAGATGGTTTTTGTTATCTATGGCGCGAGGGTAATGGAGGACTTACGGCCAACATATTTACATCGATATTGTATAGCTTCTTCCGAGAACATATTATTGTGCAAGGTTCTGAAAACTTAACCAAAGTTATATTGTACAGTGATGGGTGTACCTGTCAAACAAGGAATGCTACACTCTCAAGTGCCCTCTCGTGCATATCCCAAGAAATGAAAATCACAATAGAACAAAAATATCTAGAAAAAAGTCATACGCAAATGGAGTGCGATTCCATGCATTCGACCATCAAGCGTAAACTTAAAAACAAACCTATTAACGTTCCAACTGACTACGTGGAAGTCTGTGAATCGGCACGAATAAATCCAAGACCGTATGTTGTAAAATATTTGAATTACAAATTTTTTAAAAATTTTGAGCAGCTGCAAATAATAAACTCAATTCGTCCAGAAAGAACTGTGGGTGATCCGGTTGTAACCGATAAAAGAGCTCTTAGGTACAGTGATGATGGTTCAATATTGTTTAAAATCCGACACTCCGAGCAGTGGAAGGCCTTGCCATACCGACTGAAGAAAAAACGGATTCCCCAGTTATATGCGGCCCCTATACCAGTCCAAAGTGAAAAATATAAACATTTAATGGACATAAAAGTATCATTAAATGAAGTGTATCACTCATTTTATGACAGTTTGCCTCATCTATAGTTTTGATTTCACTCGGTATTTAGTACCTACCTAGTTAACATTTAATAATTTTCTTTCGTTCCTACTTTAATTATTTAAGTTGTTATTTTAGTTTATCTGTTGGAGTTTAATACATTTAATTAAAACATATTTTTAAATGTATTATAAGTATTTTATTACCATCCTTAAAAATAAGTAAAACTGCCTATGTCCCAATAAAATAATACGCAAATTGCTTAAGTCCATTATAAAACTAAAAAATATAAGTTTTCGTTAAAAGCATAGTAGGTACTTGAGCTCTTTAGCAATTAAAGTAAACAATGTCAAAAAATACTTTAAAAGTTCGTAATTTTATTTTTAAGACCTCTTTTGTCTCTCCTGTCAAATTTTTAATTATCATTAGGGCGAGGATTTCTGTTAACACAAATATTAAAAATAACACTAAGTACACATAGTATGTAGGTATTACTGAAGATTTACATACCTGTAGAGCTTTATTCTACTGTCACAATTTCAAAGTTGTTGGTCTGGCTTTGTAGTTTGTTTTCAACTGTTTCTAAAATACCATAAAAAATTAATATTTGATACCTAATAATAATATTCAACAACCAAATACATATTATTCACCTTTAAAGTCCATCAAATCAATAGGTAAACTAGGTAATCCAAATATGAAGTTATTAGGAATAACTTAAGATGTATCGTAATTAATAAACGAGAAATACAATTACTGTACAGAGACATTTTTTAAGTGTCTCACCCGATTGGCGATTTTCCTGCTGACTATAATAAAAAACAAATTACATATTTTTCAATGATTTTCGATAGGGAAGCCGAATTTAATGTCAAAAAATACATAGATTTACAAATTTGACAGATGAGACGCCATTTTGAATTTTCTTAAATGGCAACCCCCCATAAATAACCACAGGATTGAATTGCATTTGGCGACCCGATTCTAAAACTATATAGTTGTTGAGACTTATTTTCAGCCATTTCGGAAATACGGGGGTTCCTAATTTGCCTCCATCGATTTTGTCTTTTAAGTGTCTCACTCCTTTAATAAATAGACCTTCTAAGCTGAACACCTTAATTTTTTTCACAGTGACATAATTTCCCGTGAGCAAGCGATCTACGCTATAGCCAAATCCATCAGATGTCAAAAAATGGCCCAAATCACACAAAATCGATGGAGGCAAATTAGGAACCCCGTATTTCCGAAACGGCTGAAAATAAGTATCAACAACTATATAGTTTTAGAATCAGATCGCCAAATGCAATTTAATCGTGTGGTTATTTATGAGGGCTGCCATTTAAAAAAATTCAAAATGGCGTCGTATCTGTCACTTTTTGACATCTGTCAAATTTGACTATAGCGTAGATCGCTTGCTCACGGAAAATTATGTCACTGTGAAAAAAACTAAGGTGTTCAGCTTAGAAGGTCTACTTATTAAAGGGGTGAGAAACTTAAAAGACAAAATCGATGGAGGCAAATTAGGAACCCCCGTATTTCCGAAACGGCTGAAAATAAGTGTCAACAACTATATAGTTTTAGAATCGGATCGCCAAATGCAATTTAATCGTGTGGTTATTTATGGGGTTTGCCATTTAAGAAAATTCAAAATGGCGCCTCATCTGTCAAATTTGTAAATATATGTATTTTTTGACATTAATATCGACTTCCTTATCGAAAATCATTGAGAAGTATGCAATTTGTTTTTTATGATAGTCAGCAGGAAAATCGCCAATTGGGTGAGACACTTAAAAAAATGTCCCTGTACATATAGGTTTGGGCAAAAATGTCGATAAAACACATTCTATGGCCTGAACTCACCTACTGTGTTCTCCACTGCTGGAGATTTCATGATATCTTCATATTCATCACAGTTTTCAATTATTACTGCAAAAAAAATCAAATACATAGAATAAGTACTATACCTAGTCTAGGTACTTTTTTTTGGACATTTCTTTATTTATTCTTGTTTTCCATCTAACAATATAGAGTAGTTTACATTTAAAGATTCTCTAAACTAAATGTATTTTGAGGACTAATACCTAGTCTAGGTACTTTTTTTTGGACATTTCTTTATTTATTCTTGTTTTCCATCTAACAATATAGAGTAGTTTACATTTAAAGATTCTCTAAACTAAATGTATTTTGAGGACTAATAAAGATTTTTGACTTTGACTGGAAACAGTGCTTTAAGCACTGGTATCAAGAACGTTTTCTTAGAATTTACACAAGTGTAACAAGTAATAATTTGTGCAAATATGATGTTCAGAAATAAACTAAACATAACATACCTCTTATTTTTTCGCTTGCTTCTTGGGTCTCATGTGGAACAAATTCCGTGAAATCAGAATCATAAATATTTTGAAGTCCAGTAATTCAAATCGTTCTTCTGCATATTTTTCTTTTAATTTTTTTATGTTTCTATATTTGTCTCTAATGGTTTTTGTTGTCCTTGGGTAGCCTGTCTTTTTATTAAACGCTTTTGCAATTAGTTCCCACCCTGCCTCCTTTTCTTTCCACGAAACGGCATCGCTTTTCTTGCATTCTATTATATTTTTATGTTGTCTTACCAAACTTAATAATTCGGTAACTTCTTCGTCGCTAAAATTAGGTGACCTTTTCGTGCCTGTCATGTTTTTTACCAAAGAGCACAGAACAAAAAAGTATTACAAAAGAGTACTTGTTGTTGTACTTGTATTGTATTTTGAATAATTTTGATAAAAAACGTACAAAAATTGTAGGTTAGGAAATTAACGACGTTGCCACAGAATATTGTTGTTAGTTCATATGCTCATCCACAAATTCAAACCGTGATAGTCTCGACAAGATTATGTTTCGAAAAAATTTTCAAACTGCTTTTGAGTGTAAAACGGCAATAAACCTGTCATGTATTATGTAATACATAGTTAATTTAAGTATTTAGATTTAGGTTTGTCAACGCCGCCTATTCACTTGTTTTGCTTTTATTTCTTTTCTCGCCAGTTGATTTGATCTACAGATATATGCAACACGCGGCACGCGGTTCATAACTTATATGTCAAGCATGGAAAACTCGGGTTTTGATCCAAATAAAGACATCGTTCTTTCTGTTGACGCCAGTCCTTTTGGCATCGGCGCCGTTATCTTATAAGAACAGCATCCTGTGGAGTACGCATCTGTGTCTCTTACATCTACGCAACAAAGGTACAACCATATTGAAAAGGAATTTTTAGCTTTGGTGATAGGATGCGAGAGATTTTATTTTTACAGAGACCCCAGTCCTGAAAAAATCGATACCGCCTATTTTGACACTAATTTAATGGTTCATTCTGTGCTAGCTACGACTGTCAAAAATGAGGATCGCCTTAAAAAAGCTATCTCTGAGGATGCTATTTTTCAACAAGTTAAAAAATATGTGCTCTGTGGATGGCCTGTACACAAAAATGACGTCTCTCCTGAAGTTAAACCGTTTTGGAATTCACGCAGCGATATTTACTTGAACAAAGATATTTTA
Source organism: Polydrusus tereticollis (assembly GCA_963920685.1). NCBI lineage: Eukaryota > Metazoa > Arthropoda > Insecta > Coleoptera > Curculionidae > Polydrusus > Polydrusus tereticollis. Next base: position 106,670,554 of record OY987330.1, on the reverse strand, counting down.
TTTTACAAGAAAAGGCTTTTAATACCCTTAGCTTTACGGCAAGAATTTTTAAATTTAATCCACCAAAGTCATCAGGGAGTTGTGTCATGCAAGAAACGAGCTCAAGACACAGTTTACTGGCCAGGAATATCAGCTGAAGTAGAAAATTTGGTGCTGTGTTGCCAAACCTGTCAAGGATATTCACGTAACAACCAAAAAGAACCACTAAACCCACACAAAGTCCCGCAACTGCCCTGGGAAAAAATCGGCATCGATTTTAAATCGCTCAATGGCATAGAATTTATTGCAATTATTGACTATTTCAGCAAGTTTGCTGTTGTAAACCGTATTGCCAGTAAAACAGCTAGTACTGTAATAACCACACTAAAAAACATTTTTGCAGTAAATGGCCTTCCATTGGAAATATTTTCTGATAACGGCCCTCCATATAACTCAGGAGAATTTGCTAATTTTGCCAAAAGATATGACATTGAATTAACTACCTCAAGTCCGACATATCCAAAAAGTAACGGAATGATAGAAAGAACAAATCAAACTGTAAAGGCTTTGTTGACTAAATCTGCAAAAAACGGTAAAGACCCGTTTCTAGCAATACTAAACTACAACACTACTCCCAAGCTAGACAATCCAGCACCTTGTGATCTGCTAATGGGAAGACAGTTAAGCAATACCATGCCAGTGTCTCGTCATTTCCTCATGCCAAAGTTCCCCACTAAAGGGATCAAGGAAAAATTAGAAAAAAAAACAGGAAAACAAGCTTCTTATTACAACCGTTCAGCAAAATAAATGAGCAAGCTTGAACCAAAACAAAAACTAACCTGAACTAACCCGCAGTTGTTATTAAAACATCTGGTCCAAATGACTACTTGGTTCGTACAAATGATGGTGGAGAATATAGACGAAACCGGGTGCATTTAAAGCCTTTTAGAAAAGAACATCCTGTTTTGATTAAAAAGAAGGAAGAGAGGCCAGAAGGTAACCTAATGGAATCAACTATGACACAGGAAATAGAAAATGACTAGAGACTTTCTCGAATGTGATGAAAATATCCCGAACACGTCTAAAAACAAAAGTGAGATTTTAAAAAACAGTTCTTATAAGGCTCGTAGTGGACGTACTGTAATACCACCAAAAATATTTAACATCTGAAATCTTTTTATTCATTAGTTTATTTTTTAAGAAAAAGGGGCGTGTCATGTATTATGTAATACACAGTCATTTTAAGTATTTAGATTTAGATTTGGCAACGCCGCCTATTCATTTGTTTTGCTTTTATTTCTCTTCTCGCCAGTTGATCTACAAATATATGCAACACGCGGCACGCGGATCATAACCTATATGTCAAGCATGAAAAACTTGGGTTCATAATGTTATTTATAAGATTTCTAATAAACTACTAGTCAAAATAAATTGCCTGTATTATTTTTCAAGAAAGTACCACAAGGAACATCTGAATATTACAAAACCGACTTCTGAATTTAACTTGTTTTTTAATTATACGTATTATGACTACTTTTTATAGCCGACATAACTATCTTTGAAATGCTGTAAAGTAAAATATCTAAGCGTGCTTGCAACATAGACAGAACAGTAAAAAGTAGTTTTGGTCTTGATTTACTGCACCGAAGTTAGGGACGGAGTTGGCGTAGGTCAGCTCTATCACTGGTCATATAAGATAACAAAACATTGTAAAATCGACAATTTTGAAATGGTAGATAAACTAAAGATTAAACTCTGGTTTAAACTACAAAATAATCTTTAAATTAACTTCACATTGTAAAAGTGGCCCCATGTAAATTACGATAATTTGATGAATTAGAATTATTTTTAACCGTTTTAGAACCGAACTTTTTCGAACCAAAACTTAATTAATTAATTCAATTAAGTGGATACGCTTCCGTCAGATGGACGGATTATTTTTATTCACGTTCTATTAAGAGCAGTTTAAAACATATTTTAAAACGCTATTCCGTCGCCTTGGCGGTGAATGGTATTAACCCACAAAAAGTGAAAAAATCAGTTGGGACTGTTAACAAACTCTTAAAGGCATACACTTTTAGGGCCATATGTGCCGTTTTGCTCTTAAGTCTGGCTTTGATAAGCTAGGTTGAAATATTAAGCTCGGCTGAACTTGCGATGATATGCACTGCGAATAATTAACCGAAGCTTTGCTCAGCCGTAACTAAATCTGGCAATATCGCAAAATTGTTTTAAAATGACTGTCAAACTGTCCAAGAACGCGCGGGAAAGGGAGAAACCTAACCCAATTTTTGTATCTTTTGCAAGTGCATCATTTCTTGAGTTGTTTCGTGTTTTTACTTCTTACATTAAAATTATTAAATATCATAATGAGTTGTTCCAAAGAACGTTCAAGAGTACCAAACTTTAATAACTCAGAAGTTACAACTACTAACAATTATAGGCAATAAGTATTCCAGAGTATTGGAGGATAAAAAGACAGATCGGGCTTCAAATTACGAAAAAGAAAAGGCCTGGCAGTTAATCGAAAGTGAGTTCAATGCTTCGTCTACGACAAATATTTACAGAACCGCTGCATCTTTGAAAAAATGCTATGAAAATCGAAAAAAGGAAATTAAGAAGACACTAGCCGACGAGAGAAAGAAAACGATGTTAACTGGCGGAGGACCGCCACCAAAAATAAAAAGAACTGATACTGACGATATTTTAATGACAATTTTAAATAAAAAAACTCTTGTTGGTCTTCATAATCTATTTGATGATGACGCTGATGAGTCAACTGTGATGGTAGCAGGAACCAGCAATACAATCGAAAGCGAGTTTTTAAATGATGATTATGACTTGCTAAATGATGGATCGAAAACAGATATCATAAGACCTACTTTATAATTTTCAGAATACACAAGAGATTACCAGTCCAGCACCTGAAGCCGTTGCTGCTAGCAGTGTTACCTAGAAGAAATATACACCTGCAAAGTTGCACAATGCTATAAGCACATCATTACTTCTTAAGGATTCAGCCTCACAACCAGCAAAGGAATGTTCTTTTACAAAGAGTGAATAGGTTAGCATTTTCTAGTATATATTATGAAAAATAATATTGATTCTTTTAAATTTAACTTATAGTACTACAATATGTTCTGCTTTTACTATGCACAACCTAGATAAATAGTATAACTTTTTCATTTTGTTAAGTTGCATAATTTATTACTTTGATTTGACACCTATGATAATAATGAGCTGAACGGTAACAAATATATTACCTTACACTTATTTTTTTTTTCTTTTAGACTCCCCAAAAAGATAGTAGCCGAAGAAGACCAACAACTATAATAAAACCCTTGACTTCATCAGACATTGCAAAAAAATATGTTATATTGTTAGATAGAAGGTTCCAAATACTAGAATGTCAACTGAAGCAAATGGACACAATACACAATCTCAACACCACAAAACTAGAACTTAAAATTAAAATATTAAAAATAGAATTATCCAAAAAAGAAAAGGATGAAGTTTATAATTAAGATATTTTTTCTTGAATAAAGATTTTTAAGCTAAAATTCTATTTTGATTTATTATAATATACTACTTAGTAGGTACTTATATTTAAGTAATGGATTGTGTAATAAAACAAAAGGCTTTCAAATTTATAAATTTTATTTCTTAAAGATTTGCAAAATTAGGTCACGTCTGAAATCATATAATACATTTTCATGTAGGTCAAGGGGCGGAATATATTCTTGTTGAATTAAGTATTGTAATTCCTCGCCATTTATACCTTCTGGAGGTGGAGGAATATTTTCATTCATATTTAAAGCTACATTGTGCAAAATGGCTGTAGCAACAATGACATTTAGTGCATTATATAAACTGCATCGCAGTCCGTAACAAAGTGCTGGAAACCTTCTTTTATACACTCCGTTGATTCTTTCTGCGCTTCATTCATTATACAGCTGTTCAGGATGTGTTGCAGGATTATGTAATGGAGTTAGCAAATAAGATTTAAGAGGGTATCCACTGTCACCTAAAAATTATTTGGTAATGAATATAAAATGGTTATAGGCTGATGTACAAAAAATAAATGGGAGACCTTAATAATAAAAGGCAAACATTTACCAAGAAGTATGCCATTTCCAAATTCTCCAGCCTCAAATTGGGTTCTTAACCGGCTATTATTAAATATAGTTGCATCGTGAGCTGATCTTGGCCACCTTGCTACAATATTGGTAATGCTCGACTCGCTATTGTAAGCTAGTTGAACATTGATGGAAAAATATGACTTTCTATTTCGATAAATTTCTGCATCATCCCCACCTAAAACAAATTTGTGAATGGATAGGTACCTACTCGGATAGGTATTATAATATAGCATTTAAAATTTATACCAACCTGGAGAACGAATCTTTATATGTGTTCCATCAATGCAACCCACAACTCGAGGAAATCTGACAGTTTGATAAAAATTATTTTGACATGAAAGTATTTCTTCAGGTGTTTGTGGCGTCCCCTATGCTAATCTGATGAGCACTGTTAGCATAAAACAACAGGGCTGTTAAAAGTTGGTTTATTGGCGATACACTGTTGTTTCTAACATAAAACAAATATAAAAACTTACAGCTGTTGCTTAACAATAATTGTTATGTAGTTCATTAATTCACCTCCACTCCAGTCTTTTATAACCCAGCATAGCTGCTGGTCAAGTTATTCACAACATACTTTCCGAAATCCCCTATTGAAATACTTACAAGTCGTTTTCGAATTCTAATTATCCTTCTATCATCTCTAGAACTGATAATACATTAGGTTTTGTCAGTCTAAATCTTCTAAAAAACCTAGGTCATCCATGTCTTCTATATAGTTTGTTCTTATATAAATGCGGCGTGGAAGGCCAAAATCTATGATATCGAGTATATCAATAGCATCCTCTAAAACAATTTCATCTTTCCGTTAATAAAATTTTTAAGAATGTCAACAAACCCGAAAATTTCCAAAGTTCGGTTAGATTTTAAAGAAGCTTGGCTTAGTATGCCAAAGCCACCGAATTTCTGGGCTTATCTTTAAGCGTAGCCTAACAGCATTTTGACTACAGTGCATACGAAAAATGTGGCTTAAGCGGGTTCACAGCTTAAGCCTAGCTTTAAACCTGAAACACAAAATTTGTTAAAGGACGTAACCCACGTTTTGTTATAGTGAATGAACACAAGCGGCTTAGCACCTTTAGCAACTAAGTGTTCAAGCATTTTGGACTTAAATCTTATTAAAGTGAATAGAGCTAATCCTCGTAGTCAACGAACTCGCGCTATGTCTGTTTTAAGGTGGATTTATACAGACAAATAAGAAATAAGAAATAACATAAGAAATAAGAAATAAGAGTTAAATGTAATGATCTGCCATAAGACGTTTATACAACCAAATAACATAAAATAATAGTACATTATACACCTAGGGACTAAAGTGGTATTTTAAATCCCGAGACAAAAAATTTATAGCCCGACCAACGGGAGGGCTATAATTTGTCAAGGGATTTAAAAACACTTTGGTCCTGAGGTGTATATTAGTACATTATTTAACGAGCGTATAATAAGCCTTCGGCTCGTGTTTTAAAATCTCGTGTAATATAGCCATTATACGCGAGTCAAATACTATACTTTATCTACGACTATTCAGTATTCAAGAAGTTAGAAAATGGATTCAGAGCAACACATTTTATTACAATAGGATTATTATTAATGGTATTTCTTAACTAAAAAATACAATTCAACGATGTTAACCATAATTAAACAAAATACAATTACTTATTTCTAATTTTTCATGAAATTTATTGTAAAATTAGAGCAATTATGAAAATGAATGGGAGCAGGAATATTACTTATATTCATATCGTTCTTATTAGTAATGGAAAAAGTTTCGGAGCTAACATTATTTACAGTGGTAGATGTAGATGGACATAATTTTGAGTTTATTTGTTTTAAAATTTTATTAGCAGCGTCTATTTTAGTTTTTTTTGATTCAGCAATATAACCTTCAGCTACGCAGGCCGATTTCCAACCTCCATGACGTTTTAGGGCTGTCATAGTTGCTCCTCCGTCAGCATATAATGTAGCTGAAGATCGGCGAAGACAATGGCCGGTATATTTTTCTGGGTTTATTAGTTGCAAGTATTCCGCTATCGTCTTACCCATCTGTCCAAATTTATTTATGCCAATTATTTGCTTTGTGCATTTGCCATTTTGATAGTTTAAAAAGAAAGAATTTGGCACGTTTGATGGTCTAAGATCCGCATATTTTCTGACAATATTATAATAGTCTCCGGTAATCGTAAAATTCCTGGGAATTTTTGTTTTCGTCGTTGGAACAAGAACTTGCACACAGCCGTCATAATATTGTATGTGTTCTACCTTCATGTTATACAGCTCGTTGGAACGGCAAGCTCCCATTACCCCCATTATCAATGCAACCTATAAAAAAATATTATATTTAGTTATTTTAGATAAAGGTGTTAAATCAAATGCATTATTACCTTTGTAGCTAGATATTTAACATCCGGTGCCTCTTCCATAAACTTGTTAATTTCTTCCCCAGTAAAAGCCTCTGCTTTTTTCGGCTGGTAACCTTCAGATTGCCTTTTCAGTAAAGCGCGTACTTTTCCATAAGGTTCAATATTTACATTATGTTTTAACATAAGGGTACTTTTTATCATGGAATAATTTGTCCACAAAGTGCTTGACTTGTATTTTTTTGACAATTCTTTAAAATATACTAGCACGGTATCTTCAGAAAAAGAATTTGTGTTGTTTTTTCGTCGCCAGTCTATAAAATTATCGTACGCTAGCGTATAGTTCTTGCGTGATTTTTCTGGTAGTAATTCCAGGGAAGCTGTATGCGCTGCAGCCCGAATTTCTGGAGGGGTACTTTGGATTTCGTTTTCGTCATCCGAAATCATGATATTTTACTTTGAAATCAACAACAAAATGTCACAGCGAAACTTAAATGACTGAGGAAAAAAATGATTCGTTTACTTGTCAATCGGTTGCTATGGTATTAATACCATTCACGCCTGCTTAAACTAGATCTGGTGCGTTTTTATCGTAATTCAGGTAACTTTGTTTTGTTGGGACCGTGGAATATGAAATCTCATATTCCACGGCTGTGGAATATGAGTAACTATGGTAATATGAACCACATTATATATGTACTAACAAACACATTATGCTTCTATTATTAAATAGTCGTAGATAAACTATTTTATGTACTTTAGGATGGAAAAAACGTTAAAAAAAAAATTAAATGCCACTAAACGGTAGGTACTCTATTTCTAAGAAATCATCGAAGCGGCTGATGTTACCATATCAACGACCAAATGACAAGTTATGACAAGTAACTAAGTAAAACAAAAGTCACTCGATAAATATTAGTCAAACACGCTACATCCACTGAAAGACGTTTATCGCGATGGAACAAATCGAAAAGGCAGCTCAAGAGGCTGTAGGCCAATTATTACCAAGAAAATCTGGAGAACAATATAAAAAACAGTTATCTGAGTATATCAAATGGTGCAAAGAACGGAACGTAGAAGAATTTACAGAAGAAAAGGTACTATTAGCATATTTCTTAGAAAAGTCAAAAAAGCTTAAAGCATCGTCACTGTGGAGTGTATATTCGATGATAAAAGCCACAATTGCAACAGACATGGGCGTCGACATTAGCAAATTCTGCAAACTAACCGCTTTTTTGAAACGACAAAATGAGGGCTACAAACCAAAAAAGTCGAAGACACTCGATGTTGACAACATTAAAGAGTCCCTGGAAAAAGCACCCGACCATGAATTTTTGGGGCAAAAGGTAAGATACACATTTTTTTTCAACCGATATTTTGTCCCAGTCTATACCTATATCTATGTTATTTAGACGCTTTTTGGAAAATAAAGTAGGTACCTATTTATTTTATTTATACTTTGTTCCAAACGTTCTTTTTGGTTAATTTACGAGATACCAAGACAGAAAAAGACCGATCTTTTGTTATAAAACGGTCAAAGGAAAACTCAACAGATGTAGTACGATTGGTGAAGAAGTATATTGCCTTAAGATCTCCATCAATACAAGGCCATACAAGATTTTTCGTTGGGTACAGAAATGGAAAATGCACGTCTCAGCCAATGGGCAAGAATACGATTGGACAACTGCCAACCAAGATTGCCGAATATTTAAAGCTTCCAGATGTAAAATTGTACACTGGTCATTGTTTTAGAAGGACGTCAGCATCGCTACTAGCCGACTCTGGAGTAACGATAGATCAGCTTAAAAGACATGGCGGCTGGAAGAGTAGCACCGTCGCTGAGGGATATGTGGAAAATTCCTTATACCAGAAAAAAAGTATGGCAGATCAACTTTTTACTGGTACTTCCACCGAAACGTCTTCAGATATTTCGATTCCTATTGTACAAAATGAAACACCAACGACATCGTCGGTGCCACCGACGACGACAACGGCTACAATTTTCAAAAACACTTTAATTAATAAAAATAACAGCTGCAATAATGATAATTTACCTTTTTTTCACTTGGCTAATTGCAGTGGGGTAAATATAACTGTTAATGTTAATAGAAATTAAGCTATTTTTTATAGTTTAATATTGTTCTAAACACGTTACACTTTTGTTGCATTCATGTCATGTTATATTTTCTAATAAAATTATTGAAAATAAATTTCGAAATTTAGCTTTTATTGCAAAGAAATTTACTTTAAATCCCTAGGGATTTAAAGTACCACTTTTTCCCTGAAGATAGGGATTTAAAGGGTACTTTAAATCCCTAAAGTACATAAAAATAAGAAATAACCTTGAAGTTGGTTATCTTTTAACTTTTATTTTATTTCTTATTTTAAAATGGAACTGCGCATGCCCGATGAATTTGACAAGTGGCATAATGCTGTCAGCTGTCATCATCAGCTGTGATTTTCAGTTTGTTTTTGTTGACGAGTATTTTGTTCTGTGAGTTTGTTGTTGAGAGTTTTGGATTATTGAAAAGCATTTATTTACTTGAGTGTCGACTTTTAATATTTGCAAAAATGCCTACATTAGATGTGCAGACCGCACTCACTCTTTTGGGTTTGACAACGGTTGTACTATCACTTGGACTTCTAAAAAAGAAACGGAATAGGAGATTCAAAGTTAGGCCTATGAATCGAAATCGCCATAAGACTTCTGTATATGAAAACCTGTTAAAGTTTGCCAAGGTACATGATAGAGAGCAGTTTTTTAAATATACAAGGATGACCCCAGAAATGTTTGATAAACTTTTACAGTTGATCGAACCGTACATTACGAAGGATGTTACAAAAAACCCTATTTCGCCTGAGCAAAGATTGGCTGCTACCTTGCAGTAAGTATACAGGGTGTCCAGATAAGGATACGGAGCGGCCATATCTCATCATAAAAACTGCCAAGAGAAATTCATTCAAAATAATTTTAAGTTTCGGAAATTGCCGCAAGAGGGCGTAACGGCTTATTTATTTTTTAAAGTTCATTTAACGGCAAAAAATGCCACTTAACCGTAGAAAAGCAATAAATAATTAAAATCAGTAGATTGTTTACTACAACTTTTGTTATTGTTATTTTTTTGAATCTCGCCTAATAAAGGAGTGGGGGAAGCCTTTAGGACATTTTTCAAAAACTGTCATTATGTCGTTATCCTTCAAAGGATTTTCTATAACTTGGACTTGTTTGAAAGGGAATTCCTTGGAGTTTAAATAAATGATTCAGGAATTGTCACAAGTTTCCTGATACAATTTTAAGATGGCGCTGTTATTCAATCTAACTTATTTTTTTATTTTTCTCGGTATTTGCAAATTGGATGGTATAATTTTTTTCGGTAGTAATAGGAGACAATTTGCATAGGGAACGATTAGTCCAAACCGCAAATCGATATCACTAGGGGTTTAAAAGTTATTTTGATTTTTCTTTAAAAAAATGATACAGTTTCCATTTACCGGTACCCGGTATACCCCTAATAAGCAAGATAACAACTAATTTCATGGCCTACTGTTTAATAAACTATAAAATTTATAATAAAAGTTTAACGACTCAAAGAAACATCAATAACACTGAATAAAATATGAATATTATGATATGAGATTATGAAAAAGTGCACAAATCTTAAATCTAGAAATTAGCAATTTAGCGAGACAACAATAATAATTACAAATGTTCAAAATGTTTTCCGTCATTTTGTAAGCACTTAATTATTCTTCTGTTAGTTGATAATACGGCTGCCTCAAATTCAGCCGTGGATAAGTTTCTAACGGCATTTGTTATCCTTACCATCATGTTTTCCCTTGTTGTTGGTCTCTCTTGGAAAACCAGATCTTTTAACCTACCCCATAGGTAAAAATCAAGACAAGTAAGATCCGGTGAACGAGCCGGCCAGGGAAACAAGCTTCCTCTTCCAATTAATTACACGATGCGCAAATTGCTCTTCTAGGTATTGGCGTACGTTACGATAGTAATGCGCCGGACAACCATCAAGTTGGATCCACATGTTTGTTCTCGTTTGTAAGGAGACTTCTTCCAAAAGAGGTGGAAGGAAAGTGGCCAAGAAATCTAAAAATCTTGCTCCATTAAGGGTTTGGTCAAAAAAATGGGGACCGATAATTTTTCCTTCCAAGATCCCGCACCAAACATTTAAACTCCAGCGGTTTTAAAAATCTACTTGCCTCATCCAATGAGGGTTTTGCTCAGACCAATAGTGCATATTATGCAAATTCACACCCCCAGCGTTAGTGAAAGTGGCCTCGTCTGTCCATAATATCCGTGAAAGAAAATTTGGATTTTCCCTAATCATATTTAATAGCCAGTGACAGAAATCCAATCGACGATCATAATCAGTATCGTTCAATGCCTGGTGTAAAACGATGTGGTAAGGGTGCATACTATTAGTTTGTAAAATCTCGTGGACATTTGTTTTTGGAACCCCCAAGTCAAGGGAAATTTTTCTGGTGCATAAAGTGGGATCGTATTGAACGTAAGCCAAAACGTTGATAATATTTACCTCATTACGTGTCCTACGAATGCGTAAGGGTCGTTGAATGGGCTGCACATTACCAGTTTCTCTTAATCGTCGAGCTAATCTTGAGAATACTTCTCGAGAATAGTGTCTTCTTTGTGGAAATCGCATTGCATACTCTCGCGACGCTATTACAGCATTTTCAAGAGATTGAAAATACATATTCAACATATCATACGCTTCTGCGTTAGTAAACGGCATACTGTTTGTAGAAAAATGCAATATAAATGTAAAAAACAATGCTTAATATTATAAGATGCTTGACGTTTAAAACTCATCAACAGCTTGTCACAATAAATTATTAATTTGTTTTTTTCCATGGCCAACTTGGAACTTGTAATTTAGGCGAAAACATGATGGAAAGGATATGAAATGCCGTTCGAAGCTTATCCACGGCTGAAATTGAGGCAAGAGGCAAGTGTGTTTTTCACTGAAAGAAGAATAACTAAGAGCTTAGGAAGTGACGGAAAATATTTTAAACATTTGTAATTATTGTTGTCTTGCTAAATTGCTAATTGTTTCTAGATTTAAGATTTGTGCACTTTTTCATAATCTCATATCATAATATTCATATTTTATTCAGTGTTATTGATGTTTCTTTGACTCGTTAAACTTTTATTATAAATTTTATAGTTTATTAAACAGTAGGCCATGAAATTAGTTGTTATCTTGCTTATTAGGGGTATACCGGGTACCGGTAAATGGAAACTGTATCATTTTTTAAAGAAAAAATTAAAATAACTTTTAAACCCCTGGTGATATCGATTTGCGGTTTGGATTAATCGTTCCCTATGCAAATTGTCTCCTATTACTACTGAAAAAAATTATACCATCCAATTTGCAAATACCGAGAAAAATAAAAAAATAAGTTAGATTGAATAACAGCGCCATCTTAAAATTGTATCAGGAAACTTGTGACAATTCCTGAATCATTTATTCAAACTTCAAGGAATTCCCTTTCTAACAAGTCCAAGTTATAGAAAATCCGTTGAAGGATAACGACATAATGACAGTTTTTGAAAAATGTCCTAAAGGCTTCCCCCACTCCTTTATTAGGCGAGATTCAAAAAAATAACAATAACAAAAGTTGTAGTAAACAATCTACTGATTTTAATTATTTATTTGCTTTTCTACGGTTAAGTGGCATTTTTTGCCGTAAAATGAACTTTAAAAAATAAATAAGCCGTTACGCCCTCTTGCGGCAATTTCCGAAACTTAAAATTATTTTGAATGAATTTCTCTTGGCAGTTTTTAATAAATAAATAAATAAATAAATAACTGTTTATTATTTACCCATACATTTACAGCATTACAATATTTTATAAAAAAAATTGGAAATAAATAAAATTATATTTATACTATAAACACGAGCAAATAAATGGCCATCATTTCAGACTTCTGCACTCGGCAGATTCTGTTATTAACATGAGGCCAAAAGCTTAAATAATATAATACTTTATGTCATTAGTGCGCTGATACACACATACATCCCGAAGATACCCACTCCTACTAGATTTACTAGTGATAGGAAGAGAAAAGAAAAAAAAAAGAAGCAGAAAAGAGATAAATAAAAAATTTTATGATGAGAGCTTTTTTTTCAGATCTGTGGGACGTATCGTTTCCGAGATATGGCCGCTCCGTATCCTTATCCGGACACCCTGTATACCTCCCACCTCTACAAAATATAATAAATTTCAACAAAATGTTTACATAATGTCATGTGTACCTACTTGAACTTCAAGATACGTATAAATTTTATTACAGTTATTTATCAGAAGGATGCTCAATGCAAGAAATTGCATGGAATAATTTTATTGGACACGCAACAGTACATTGCATCATTAAGGAAACCTGTCAGGTTTTGTGTAACATTTTGCAGCCTATTGTACTGCTGCCACCAGCAAAAGAAGATTTGTCCAACATTTCTGTGGAGTTTTATAAAAAATGGAACTAATTGTGTTGGAGCCCTTGATGGAAAGCATGTTGAAATTCAATGCCCTAAATATTCTGGCTCGGTTTACTTTTCTTATAAAAAATCATTCAGGTAACTTTATAAAACATAATTATATAATAATGTGATGTATGTTAATTTATCTCGTATCATAACAAAATAGGTTATAATATAATCATTATTGTTTTAGCATTGTTCTTATGGGAGTCTGTGATGCCTACTATAAGTTTACCTATGTAGATATTGGTGCTGCCGGGGCCAATCATGATGCAGCTGTGTTTAAGGAATCAGGTTGTGGTAAAGCTTTGATGGCAGGGACATTAGGCTTGCCAGGTCCTAAAGAAATACCTGGTACAGACATATTGCTTCCCCATTTTTTTGTGGCAGATGCAGCATTCCCCCTGCATGAAAACAAAATGAGGCCTTATCCAGGATCATATTTGCAAGATTCGCAAAATATTTTCAATATGAGGCTATCAAGAGCAAGAAGATGCATTGAAAATACTTTCGGAATTTTGGCCCAAAGATGGCGCAGGCTACGGAGCCCAATTATAGCCAATGTGGAAACTTGTGAGCTCATTGTACAAGCTGTGGTTGTGCTACACAACTTTATCCCAAAGGGAGAGGCAGAAATTCCTGAACATGACAGGCGATATTGTCCAACAGGATTTACGGATTGGGAGGACGCCAATAGTGTTATGCACGAAGGTGAGTGGCGAAGCTTCAATGCGAAATTACGATCCATAGGCAGAGTTGGGTCAAACAATGCCGCTCAAAAAGTGCAAAACCAAAGAAATATTTTGGCAGAGTATTTTTTGTCACCTTTGGGGGCTACTCCTAATCAATGGACTAGGGCACACATTGGAGAAGTTCCCGACAATTTTACTGTTGAACTATAGTGTCTAGATTGTATATTTAATTTTTTTAATTTATGCGAGATAAACAATATAATATAACAATATTATGTAATAATCATAGTACATTTCATAAAAGTTTTTATAATGTTAAAAATCTTTTTATTAAAAAGTAATGTGTAGGAGTGTAGGGTATAATCTTTTTTTTTTTTAATATAGTATTTAGATACTTGTTTATTATATTTTATTTATAGAGGCTGTTGTTGTAAAGTATTTTTGTAAGTAGGCACCTCCACAATTTAATTTTATGATTAAAGTTAGGTAACGTTACTGTTTTTTTTTTGTTTTAAGTCTGCTTTGTTAATGAAATTTTTTTTTCTGACAATAAAGCTTTTTTTTGACTAGTGTAAATTTAAAAAACAATACCAAACACAAAGTCTCATAAATCTTTAATAATTAATGGTTACATGTTTCGCCCGTTAGGGCATCATCAGACCTTAACCACTAACGTGTTGTGGTATGATTGTTAATGATTAAGGTCTGATGATGCCCCAACGGGCGAAACATGTAACCATTAATTATTAAAGATTTATGAGACTTAGACTTTGTGTTTGGTATTGTTTTTTATTTTTATAAAAGTCTCTTAGAGAAAAATGGACGCTTTCTTTGATTTAGTGTAAATTGGTTTGAAGAAAAAATAGTATATTATGATATTCGGAGAATAAGAGATACTTTGCTTCGCATGGATTGCTCAGCACAGAAAGTATCTCTTATTCTCCTAATATCATAATGTACTATTATTTGATAAACAAATCGCTTTATGCCTGATTATATGTAAGTACAGTCAGATTCATAAAAAAGTGGTACAAAAAGGTTAGGCTAAACGTCACTGTCTCATAAAAATCACATTGAACAATGTCAACACAAGTAATCTTTGTATACCTACCAGTTTTTCATGAATATGATGATAGGTAAATAAAAATAAATGTTGATTTTAAAGTAGTTTAATTTCTTTCATTTCTTTAACATCCTCTCTGCTAACAAAGTATATACATCCCTTTTAAACAAAATTTTTTGTTCTGGCGTCAAGGCTGCCATGTCCTTGGCTAGGCCCAAAACAAAGCCCTCATCTTCACTGCTTTCCTTGTCGGTAAGGCTTTGAAAGCAGGTTGACATAGTTGCCATCAACTCCTCCTGGCTGCTTTTTTCTTACTGGGTACATATGTTGCCTTGCCAGTAGTGGGCTCCCGGACAGTGTATCTTGCCCCACTGCCGCCAGGCACTGTCATGGTAGGGGATGGTAAGGGGGTAGAAGGCGATGGCAAGGGAGTGGTTGTGGTCGATGACTCCTCTTCCTGCATGTCAACTTCTAATAATTGCACCATCGTGTCCCACGTCTGGCCTGTAGCGTCTGGCTTATAGTTGCTGATCGTCCAGAAACATAATATAACAAACTTAAAATTTTGCCTTCGTCTTAAAATGTTTGGCAGGAAGACTTCGGTTGTTAGCCATTTGGGGCAGTACCCAATAAATTTTATTATTGATGATGATACACTTATGTTAATAATTGTTACAACAAATTGCTTCATCTACATAGGTTGAACTGTTTGAGACACAAAAACATATACTCACACCTTCTTGTTGCCAAATAAGGATCTAAAAACTGCATTATATCGAAATAGGGCCACGTCATTGTTGCGGTTGGAGCCTCAGAGGCGGAAGGCACGTCTCGTATTTTCTTTTTTAACCCGGTGTATTTTGCTCGCAAAGCAGTCCACCTCTGCTCGCAACTTGCAGCTGTAAAAAACATTAACTATTTAGAAGGAATATTTTTTTGGCATAGTATGCATTGTATGTAAGCCACTTTTAAAAATAATCTAGATAAAAACGTTAGCAACTTACGATCAGTCTCCACAATGGCGGCAATGGTTTTCCACGCATTCTCTTTGGCGAGCTTGTTTTTAAAGAGCGGGTCCTTCTTATCATATAACGCTGGAGAGCTTTGGACCTGTAGGATTAAGACCTCGTCATTGTCCATCTTCTTAAAAGTTGTAGAAACGCACAAATAAAAATCACAAATAGCAAATAGGTAAACACAATAAAAACACAAGCGAACGGAATGGCAGAGAGAATGTTCGTTTTGGTAAGTTTGAGGTTATTGTTATTAGGGAGTGACTATAGTGCACACTTCGACTCGAATTAAATCTACTTCCTGCGGAGTCGCATTGAAATTATTTAGGGGAATCGTATTATTCCTTACATAATTATACTTAATCTACTTTAATATTATGTACAATAGTTGGGCATTCCGTTAAGTTTTGTGGAATACTAGTGCAGTGCCGTGCATCAGTACTGTGCAGACGTCGTATTTTTAAATTATTAGGAGTCGTGCAGTGCAACAAATACTACTTTCTAATGTACTTTTTCTATCAAAATTTATGTAAATTTTAGACGAGTTTCCAGTTACTGCTGAAGACTGCGACCAAGAATCTTCGAACATACAATTATCGCCATCAGTTGAAGGTAAAGCTAAGAAAACTTTTACCTTAATAATAATGGATATTTATTTAAATTTTCGTTGTTTTTAGTGAGGGAAGAAGATGATACCTTTCTGCAAGCCAGTACCGTTGATGTTTATGGTCAAGAAATTTTTAACAAGCAACTATCACCATTGGTGGAAGGTAAGGTTTTCTTTATTGATAATAATTTAAGGCATAAGTATACAATATTTTTTATTTTAGTAGGACAAGATGATGATTTGCCATTGGTCGGAACCTTTAATAAATGTCAGAAGACGGCTTTTAAAAAGAAACAATGACGTATCTATTTTAGATGCTGCAGAAACTACCGAGGAGAAAACACTTACGAGAAAACGAAAACAGGAGCCATCAACATGGAAGAGAAATGTGCAAAAAACTTTAAGAATGGAAGGAAATGCGTATAAGACACAGAAAGGAAGCCTAAAAGAAGCAAAAACAATATTGGAGTTAAAAAAAATGTAAGTGTCATTATAAATGCAATGACTTTATATCCAATGAAATTCGACATCAGGTTTTTAAAGAATATTATGATATAAAAACAAAAGACTTGAGGTGGAACTTCATTGCTGGACATGTTCGACGAATACCAAAGAAGCGTTCTTATATGTTGCACAAAATGGCGGTAGTCGCAGACATAATACTCTGGTTTATAGTCTCACTGCAGGGCAGACAAAACATCAAGTTTGTCAGAAGTTTTTTCTTAACACTCTGCAAATTTCAAGTAAAAAGGTACTTACAGCAATTAATAAAACCTCGGTACACAGAGTCATTAAACCAGACCAAAGAGGCAAGAAGGCATCACCGCAAAAAAAGTCTGAAGAAACAAAAAACTTAATTAGAGCTCACATAAAATCTTTACCCTTGATTGATTCACATTACTGTAGAAGCACTGCGAAGAGGAAGTATCTACCCTCAGGGTTATCTGAAAATAGATTATTTCTAGATTATAAAGATTATTGTGCAGATTTTGGAGTAGCACAGAGAAAGCTAGTTTTTATAAACATATTTTTACTTCAGAGTTCAATATTGGATTCCATAGCCCCAAGAAAGACCAGTGCGATTATTGTGCTGAATTTGAAAATAAAAAGAAGATGAAAAGCTTAAAATGCAAGATGATATGAACGATCTCATTGTAATTGGCTGTTCAGAGAAACATTATTTAAGCAATCTAACAAGCGTGTTTCAAACCTGTAAAAAGTTTAACCTTAAATTAAATCCTGAAAAATGTCAGTTTTTCAGAAAAGAAGTTACGTATCTGGGTCACAAAATCACCGACAAGGGCATTTTACCCGATGACTCTAAATACGATGTTATTTTTAAATATCCTGTTCCAAGATCTGCTGACAAGGTTAAACGATTTGTGGCGTTCTGTAACTATTAGCGTACGTTCATACCCAACTTTGCATTGATAGCACAACCATTAAATAAACTCTTTAGAAAAAATGTTAAATTTGTTTGGTCAGCGGAATGCCAAAGTGCGTTTGACTCTCTGAAAAAAGCGCTAACTAGCCCACAAATGTTGCAATACCTGGACTTTTCGCAACAGTTTATTGTTACCACGGATGCTTCTAACGAAGCGTGTGGAGCGGTACTTTCCCAAAATTTTAATGGACAATACTTGCCAATTGCATATGCATCTCGTACATTTACAAAAGGTGAAGCGCACAAACCAACAATCCTTAAAGAACTTACCGCAGTCCATTGGGCAATTCAATTATTTCGCTGTTATCTTTATGGTCAAAAATTTTTAGTCAAAACCGACCATAGACCACTTGCTTTTCTATTCTCAATGAAAAATCCTTCGTCGAAACTGACCAGAATGCGCCTTGACTTGGAGGAATATATTTCGAAATTCAATATATCAAAGGTAAAGATAATGTTACAGCTGACGCCTTATCGCAAATTAGTATAGATACCTTAAAAGAAATTTCCTATAACACACATGTCATTCTTATTACTGCGCGCTCTAAGTCAAAGTCAGTACAAAACTGCAGAGATACAGTCATTACAGAAAAACCTCAGATAATTCAACCAAAAATTTATGAAACCTTACACAACTCAGAAGTATTAAAACTTCCCAGTTTAAAATTTGATTTTAACACTACTTATCTTTGGATAACGGTTAGGTATAAAAATAAAGATATCTTTGAAATAAGCTTCCCAATCACTAATGGCGCGGTTGCCTTAGAGCAAGTGATATCTAAGCTAAATTTAATGGCTAGTGATGGTAAGCGTAAAAAAGTTAAATTAAGCCTAGGAGATCAAATATTTAAAAGGTGCACCGTTAATGAATTTAAACACTTAGGTCACATACTTTTAGGTTATCCCGATGTAAACAAACAGATATATTTTAGTAAAGTATTTTCTATAATAATTTAAGTCATCAAGTAAAAGTTGTCTTAAATAATACACAAAGACAGTTGTCAACCACACAAATAAAGACTAGAGGATATTTTCGTGATTAGATGATTTTAATCACAAAATAAAACAGTAAGGTTATGTTTTCATCAAAAAGTCCTATACCGCCAGAATCTTTGGAAGAAAAGAGCTGCAAACACTGCAAGAAGGGCCCCGTGAAGACTTATTGGAGTTGTATTTATTGTTCATCGGCCTTTCACCCGAGCTGTGCAAAACAAGCAAAGGTTGTAAAACAGGGCCAAAACTTCCGAGAAATAGTAAATTGTTGTCAACGATCCGAAGATACTAGAAAGATTGCTGAGATGGATGAAAAGAAAATCAGAGAAATATTTTCTGATCTTATTAAAGAGTATCTATCGCCCTTTAAGAAATCTTTAGAAAAGGATTTTGTTGAGCTGAAAAGATCGGTCCAATATATTTCGGAGTCCTTTGACGAGGAAAAAGTCATCATTGAAAAGTTGGCGCTGGAAACCAAACAGTTGAATGAGGAAAATAAGCACATAAAAGGAAAAGTAAGAGAATTGGAAACAAAGATTAATGATATCGAACAAAGGGAGAAGGAAAAAAATCTTATAATTAATGCGATTCCAAAGCAAGAAAATTCCAACACAACCGAAATAGTATTTCAGATTGCAAGATCTATGAATATCCATCTTGAAAGAGACTCAGTGTGTGAAGCCTACCGATTGGGCAAAAGAGAGGATGCCCCTTTGTTGGTCAAACTTAGAACCCAAGAAGAAAATCTCCTATTTCTTAAAAAAAATAAAAGAAATGAAAGGTCTGAAGACAGAAACATGTGGATTTAAAGGTGAAAATGGTAAAATTTACATTAATGATGACTTAACAACGCACAACCAACAACTCTTCAAGATGGCAATGGAGTTTAAAAGACTTCAAAAGTTTTACTCGGTTTTTACTAGGCACGGGAGGATTTTCTTAAAAAATCTCAGGCTGGCGATCCGATTAGGATTCATAGTGAAGAGAATTTGAAGATTTAGGTAACTCTTTGTGGTGACTATTAAGTAGGGTTCTGTAAATATTTAAAAGACTGATGGATATGGAAATGGAAGTTTTAGAGAACATTTCTAAAGAAACTAAAAAAATCACGGTTGCACCGGATAGTGTAATGGATATTGGTTAAAAAGAATTTAATATTTTGCTAAAAATAATTGATTTTGATATATAAAGCTTTAATTGAGCCACTACTGAAATACGGTATTATAATATGGGGGGGAGCGTACGAAAATAACATTAAAAACTTAAAAACAGCACAAAACACAATAGTGAAAATAATTTTTAAAAAATTTACAGTCCTTTACAAAGATGCAACCGGGGAAGACATTGAAAATGCCGAAGCAGAGTGCAACGCTTGTGAGTATTGTGAGATCTGCGAAAACTCATAGATTTGAATGTAATATTTAGGTAGTTGATATAAGTTTTATTGATTCATAATATAAAAAATAGTAAAATAAAGGTTATAAACTCTAACGCGCCTTTAAGGTATGGTTTCGCTGGAGCAGTTAGCGGCCGCGGCTTGCGCTCGGTTTCAGGTTTCACTGCCGCAGCTCAGCGACACAGCGTTCGCCGTCAATTGCAGCGGCTGCGTTCGGACTGCTAGAGAGAACAGTCCAGCACCGATTTTTCAGCAGAATGCCACCGTTCTCGGCAATTGCTGACGAGTGTTTGATAGAGGAGGTGCAAAAGTAGTCCCCTTTATACAACTACGAGAACGAAAATTACAAAAATGTTGTAATGAAAGAAAATGCATGAAAAAAAGTGGCAGCAAGTGTAGGGAAGAACGGTAAAGTGTACAAAACCATTTTGTTTATTTTTGAGCATTACATTACAAAGGTTATAATTAAGGTAGACTGGGGCAAGTGCGAAGCCCTTTTTAATAGTTCAAGTTTATTTCCTTCCTACTTTAAATATACAATATTTATAAAAATGTCTTTGTAAGAAAGTAATAGTTTAATATGTTTACTTTTCATACTGCATAGGGCACACATGAATTATTTTTGAGATCTTGAGATTTGAATGATTATTTTTTTTTTGATTATTTATTCTGAAAAATAATAAGTAATCCAAAATAACACTCAAAAAAGTCCTAATAACAAGAATAATATTTTTATAAACGTATTTATCCGTTCAAAACCCAATGTTTGGCTTTAATCTCTAAAACAGTAGGAATTATTCCCAAGGAGAAACTAAAACAGAAAAGAAACTTAAAGTTTAAAAATTCGAATAATTTTATGGAACTTGTGAAATATTGTATCCCGCAAATTTCACATTAAAATGAAAACCTCCTCAGCGTGTTACTACCGGTTCAGGTAAACGAGTCACTATATCGTCTAGCTGTACTACATTGACATCATTGGTGAGTGGCCATAAAAAGTTGTCTTTTAATTTTCTAGTAAACTTGATTTCAAAGCCGTTGTCAACAGTATTTACCTGGCCAATGAAATGTTTGTTTGCTTTTGGTAATGTGTATTTAACCAGTACCCAGTCTCCAATGGAAATATTGTCTTTATTTATTTCAGGAATCTGATCTTCGCAATGCGATTCTAAAGTGAAACTTTGATCCGATTCCATAAAAGGTACACTTTCATTATCTGATTCACTGGAGCTGGATTCAAATTGATACGGACTTGGCCGACTTTGTTTACTCTTTCGGTCAATTTTCATAGCTGGTTTAGATATAGTAGATGAACTTGTAGAGAGTTTTTACTGACTACTTGCGATAGTATCTGCAATGGTTTGGCCACCTTGAATTAAGCGCTTTCGTTTCCTTGGATTAGAAGAAGGACTCTGTCGGAGCGAATCAAGTAGTAGATCATCAAACTTGTCTTTTTTTCTTGCCGATTTTCGGTTGTAGCTGGTAATACAGCTTCAGTTATAGGATCCTGATGATTATTGAGTATATTTTGTTCATTTTGATCAGAGCTGACAATTACTTTGAGATTGGTGGCACTATTAGATGCTAATGAAGGAGCTGTAAGTAATTCTGCATTAGATGCTAGTTTCCTTTTAAGTGAGGCGCCAGATGGAATGGTTTTTCCGTTACATTCGGTGCTACAGCATTCCTTTCAATATCAATGCGTCCTGGCCTCGGTTATAAATCTGTTACAGATCCTTGATTTTTCAAGTGTTCCTCCCATCTTTTAGGGCATCGATGTCATAGGAATAACATGTCTATTAAATGAAACAATACCACCCTTTCTGAATCCTGTTTTTATGATTTCGGAATCTACTTTAGCCCAGGTTTTTACTAGCAATGTGGCGAATTCCCTTTTTGGTAGTCGTTGTCCCTGATGACGTCTTTGCCATGTTATTACTTCCCTCTCCCATATTGCCTTAAAGGATCTAAACACACTCAAATCGAGAGTTTGAAGTAAATGACTTATATGGGCTGGCAGTTTAAGTATATGAATATTTTCTTCTCTTGCTGCTTGAATTAATAAGCAATCCACATGCGAGACATGCCCATCATATATAACAATAATCGGTGCCTGATCACGAACCAAAGGAATAAAAGTCTTTAGAAAGTAATTTGTAAATATTTCGGAGGTCATCCATCCATTGGCGCTGGCTGCATATACGGTGTCTTTGAAGAGGTCTTCATTTCTTTCTGAATTCCAGGAACTCCATACATTATTTCCTTTAAATATTATCAATGGTGGCAATTTTCTACCACTAGCACTTGCTCCTGCCAGGACGGTTATATATTCTCCGCCCGATTCAGCAATAATTCTTGAAGAGGGTTTGCCTTTCGCGCCAACAATTTTAAGACGAGAAGGATCTCTACACAGTGAAGTCTCATCTAAATTGTAAATCCATTCAGGACGATCCTGAAGACCCGACTCTAATATAGCCTTTTCCAATAAAACAAAATATTGGTCTATTATGAATGGGTCCGTAGATTTCTTTCTGCAGTACTCTAAGCTTTGTGTTTTTTTTCATACTCAAAAAGTGCCGTTGTTTAAACTTTATTTGCCAGTCTGTGCCTGGCATATTGTTCTTAAAAGGATTGGAAATATTATTTAAAGTTACAAAGTCATCTTAACAAGAACGTATTGGAGGTCGGCCCTGTGTCTTGCTTTTTTCGCCACGGCGGCCAGTTACTCTTCAGTAGATGGTAATGTATGGGATTCTGAATTCGGTACTAGCCATCGACATGGTTAATTGACCTTGATTGACGGCATTTACTGCAGCATTTAATTGCTCCTCCCCATAGGCAGCTCTATCGGACTTTCTTTCATAATTTCGTACCATGACGCCAACTCTCTGTAAAGAATAAAAGCTTTAAGTGTCAGTGCCAACGAACTTTAGCATTCCCAGGAAAATGGGGCAAGTGTAAACTAACCTTTACATTTGCCCCATTACAATTTTCACACATGCCCCACATTATGTTGTTTATGGGTGCAAACCTGTTCGTGAGTAAAAACCGCTTTTAGATATGGTCGGTATATAGGATTTTAAAGCTACAAAAATTTACTAAACATAAGAAAATGCAATAAAACTAAAAGTATATTATAAGTTTTTACCTTTGACCAATTTTTTATGAAGATATGACACACTATTCAACGGACCGATTCGGAGATTATGTTACAAATGACTACTCAGAAAGAAAAAACACCTGGTAACTCGCCGGGAGTGGATAATTCAACAGCGCTAATGTATAGTTAGTTGCCTCGGACCACACAGGCAAGTAAGCTTTCAATATTGCCTGTTGGCGCTCTGATTTTCCACTTACCCCAGTTTTACACTTGTCCCAGTCTACCCTATACCATATTCAAATCCAACATTATGCATACGAAGGACACATTGATCAGTACTTAATGACAACCGTAACTCAATTTCGATTGGTCAAGCGGCAATAAAACTAAAAGGCCCTGGGCGACCGGGTTGTAATTAGTTTACCGGTGATTTTCGCATTATTGCATTGTATCGTTTGGTGTTATTGTTTGTTGTCAATATTTTGATATCAATATTTGTGTCTTTGACCGTTGTATTTGAATGTATACAGGGTGTTTCAGAAGTACTAACCTGAACTAACCTGAACATGTGTCCGGAGTTGCCCCGTTTTTGATGTACAGGGTGCGTAAGATTTTTAAAAAAATCGTTTTTTTTATTATTTTTGTAAATATCCTTTTCCCGATTTTATTGCAATTTGGTACCGTCATTCATAATGATAAGAGGCTTAATTAGCCCTAACTAGATTAAATTTATTAAGTCCAGTGGCGTCCCGGGAAACACTTCAACAGATATTATTGACAAAAAATGTACGCCACTGACTTTTTTCTAATTTTGATATTTTTTCCGGATATACCAACTAATGATACAATTTTAAAATGTTTTGATACTTTGACGTTTTATCCAAATTGATTTATTTACTTGGTATGCTGCAGCTCTTATTTAAATATGGTATAGTATAAATTCAATGTTAATATGACGCTTGTCGAAATGGAGGAATTTGGGCTATAGTCTGTGCGTTTTAAGAAGTCCGCTAAGCCATAAAACCTCTTGAGCATTATGTCGGTGGCTCTCAAACAATAAATTATATTGAAGGTAATTTTGGATGTTGATGAATTACATTTTCTAAATAAAATAATTTAAAGTAAATAAAAAATTAGTTTAGGTAAAGAAAAATAATAATTTTTTAGCTTTTGTAGTATTCAGACAAATTAGTTTTACGAATTCTTTTTTATAAAGTTTTGGTTCTAAAAAGAACCGATTTTGTAGTCTTGCGACAGAACGTACCTACTTGTAGATAGGTACTACTAAAAGTAGTCTTCCTCTGCATTTGAAATTTCACCCATGCTTTCAGACTTATCAGAATCAACATCATCGTCATCATCATCATCATTCGTAATAATTAACGGTCTTACTTCGTCTATAACCTGTTCTGTCTCATAAGATTCAAAAATAATTTTTTCTGTGTGTTCAATGCATTTCCGCCATTCTTCTTTGCCCGCTTGGCTAAGCGCCTCCTCCCATAACTTTATAACGCGAGGCATTGTCTAAAACAATTAAGGAAGGTTTTTCTAAACTTTTTAAAAGTTTTTCCTCGAACCAATGCTCAAAAATTTCAGCATCCATATTGCCGTGATAATCATCAGTTTTTTTTGTTGATGAAAATATCAAACTGGCATTTAAAACAAAACCTTCTTCATTACCAGCATGTAATATAATATACCTTTTTCCATTACTTGCACGGGTACTTGAATAACAATGCTTTGAGTCATCCTGCCAAGACGTTTTTGTTGAAGTTCCGTTTGCAAATACTCATGTTTCGTCAAGAAAAACAACTTGTCTTGACAATTCCGATTTTTTGTTGTTTAAATAATCCCTTAAAAATTGCCATCTTTTCGAAACAACATTGGACAGCTCGCAAATTAATTATAATAATCCCAAAATAATGTCATTATCGGAAAAGTATATACCTGACAAAATCTTTAACATATTTAACCATCCCGCACTTGAGCAAATTTTAATTGGTTCTTGGAAAATAGCGATTATTATATAGATTTAACTATAATAATAGCAAAATAATTTAATTACCTATTTAATTATTATGTATGCTCAACGCGTAATTCTAAGATAATTTTGTTTTGAAACCTCTGATTTCGGCCAGTAATAGAATACAGTAAACCAGTGGGATGTTCGGTGTGATCAAGTATAGCGAAGGTGCGAAGATATTGTAACTTAACCGACTTACTGTTTTAAAAGCGATAACATCCCTTGGTGATTTAATCCGATATCGGACTTCTTAAAACGCACAGACTTTAACATCTGCTCTTCATCTTCTTCCTCCAACAACAGCATGCAACTAATGTTATCGGCGTTGATTATAAATCATACATAAGCGCTTGCACTACGAAATACGAATATGATCTGAAGCGCGCTGCTCCAGCCGCGCCAGCCAAACCACCCTGCGACGACGCCGACGGCCGATTGCTACGCTCTACGCTCGATCGCGAACGCCAAGCGCACCCGCTGACTGCTCCAGCGAAACCATACGTTTACTCCCGACTTGGTCTGATCCCGATCATTTTAATGCGGTGTGACGTCAGGGACAAATGCAACACAAGAATTTCGAATTCGGTACCCATACTTACGTGCCCGTGCGATAATATAAACATTTTCAATGTTAAAACCAAGACTGTTCTCCACAATGCACCTTTATGGTGAGGAAATAATAGACATACGAACAATCAGCCTGTTGTTCCTATATACATAAACATCACTCTAAACAATCCATCACAAACCATACCTATGGCACCAGCTGCAATATAAAGCAACATCTCATAATACCCAAAATAAACCGTTTTTTTTTTGCTCCAAAATTCTATAATTTGTTGCCTAATTAATTTAAAAAGAAAAATTATACCTTAAAGAATTTTAATAAGTATGCTTTGAATTATATAATAAAAAATAGAAACTGTTCTCTTAAAAGCTAGTTAACTACTATATTACTTGTTCTCGTTATAGTTGGTTATTTAATTTTGATATACAGGGTCGTTGGTATGTATGGAAACGGTCGATTATTTCTTAAAGTATAACAGTTAGCAAAAAATATTTTAGATAAAAGTTTTAGGGTTTTTTAAGGTGTATTAGAATTTTAAAAAAATAAGTATACAGGATGATTCAGAAAACCGTAGGGAAGCAAAGTTACCTTTTTTTTAAATAGAACACCCGATATCTTCGAATATTTTTGGATTTTACATAAAATAACAATTATTTTTTAAAAAGTGCATTATAAGTCTAAACCTAATAGTTTCCGAGATATCGACTTTTGAAAAATGACATTTTTGAAATTTGACAGCTTCTAGCTTTCTAACGGTACGTTTTAGAGTAAAACGGCTTACATGTCCCTATTTTACTTTTTTATGATCTTCCTAAAAACATCAACTTCCGGTTAAACCGGAAGTACCGTATTTCCGGCTTTTGAGTTACATCCGGTTTAACCGAAAATTGATGTTTTTGGGAAGATACTAAAAAAGTAAAATAGGGACATGTAAGCCGTTCTATTTTTAAAGGTACCGTTAGAAAGCTAGAAGCTGTCAAAGTTCAAAAATTACATTTTTCAAAAGTCGATATCTCAGAAACTATTAAGTTTAGACTTATAATGCACGTATTAAAAAATAATTGTTATTTTATGTAAAATTCAAAAATATTCGAAGATATAGGGTGTTCCATTTAAAAAAAAGTAACTTTGTTTCTCTACGGTTTTCTGACTCAACCTGTATACTTATTTTTTTAAAATTCTAATACACCTTAAAAAACCCTAAAACTTTTATCTAAAATATTTTTTGCTGACTGTTTAACTTTAATAAATAATCGACCGTTTCCATACATACCAACGACCCTGTATATATATAGACTGCATGTTTTCTATTATTATTACTATGTCCCCCGGGAATTGCCCTTACTATAAACGTCAGTTAATTAGGGATAGTCTAGATCTATGAATTATTAGTATTATACGGTTTTTGAGGCACACACAGATGCTTAGGTATCTAGGTGCCTTTTGTGCAGAAATTATAATTTGTATTTAATTATTGATTGAATAAAATTTGATTTGATTTGAAATTTATTTAAAAAATGTAATTATTTCATTATTTAAACCAAATAAGATTATAACCAATAAGGAAGAAAAGTTAAAGCTGGTAGAAAAATTTCACAGAGACTCAATATTAGGAGGTCACTGCGGTCAAAAACGACTACTTAAGAAGTTAAAGTCTACCTATACTTATGTCGCGTGATGTAGCTAATTTTATTAAAAATTGTCACGAATGACAAGTCAACAAAAGGAAAACTAAACACTTAGAACCCCTTGTTATCACACCAACTCCCCAAAGTGCTTTCGATATAGTGTGCATAGATACAATAGGCCTGTTTCAAAAAACTAACGCAGGTAACTTATATGCGGTAACCATACAATGCGAGTTAACAAAATACGTTAATATTTTACCTATACCAAATAAAGAAGCGTCAATAGTTTCAAAAGTAATTGTCGAAAATTTTATTCTTATTTATGGTCCCCCCAAGAGGTCAGAACAGATATGGGCTTGGAATATATAAATCAAATTTTCGACAACATCGCCAAGCTATTAGAGACTGAACATAAAGTGTCTACTGCGTACCACAGCCAGACTATTGGCGGATGTGAAATAAATCATAGGGTTCTGAACGAATATATTATACGCATGTACATAAACGACTCACTAACGGACTGGGACAACGGAACAAGATTTTACGCATTTTGCTACAATACCACTCCAAGTACTTACCACAACTATACTCCGTACGAACTCATTTTTGCTAAACAGCCTAATCTAGAAAGGCATAACTACTTGCAGGTTGATCCTCTTTATAATATAGACGCGTACGATCAAGAAGTTCGATATCGATTGCAATTGGCACATAACAAAGCAAAAAAAAATTTATTAAAAGCTAAGATAGATCGTAAAGCTTCTTATTGTGTCAAAGCAAACGAGATCGGTCTAAAACTTGGAGATCTCGTCATCACAACTAACGAAAATCGCACAAAATTCGACTGTTGGTACGACGCGACGGTCCTTTTGAGGTAGTTGGCATTGAAAACCCAAACTGTACAATAAGAAATAGTAAAGGTAAATGTATCGCGCTACATAAAAACAGAGTTAAAAAATATGTAAATTGTTAATTTAGATAATAACCTTAGACAGGCCTGTCACCCATAGTATAACATACAGGGTGTTCATTTGAAAACTTCCCACCACGGATTTATCGAAAACCACTGGTTAAAAGAAAAAACGCCGAGACACGTCAAAAGATTTGCCAAGGGGGCCAACTTTTTAACCAAAAACTACTTCACCCCCTTTAACCCTCTGCCCCCCGGGGTCATCCCCTTAAAAATTTTTAATGACAAGGGGTATCAAGTAATAGCTTGTTTAAAAGGTCTTTCAAAGTGCTTTATTTTGACGTTTGATTTTTTAAAATCGGTCGATTCGTTTTCGAGAAAATTAGAAAAAATCTTTATTTATGTTAATTTGTTCAGATAGAAAAAAAAACACACGAAAATATTACTTTTTATTTCAATAAGTGTTCAAAATGTAGCCCGTTATTGGCCAAACAATGATATAGGCGATGTTCAAATTCCTGACGGACATTTTCAAAAACATGTTGTGGGAGATCATGGCAGCTTTCGATGATGCGTTGACGAAGTTCATCCAAACTTCCAGGTTGGGGAGTGAACACAATAAATTTCAAATGGCCCCATAGAAAAAAGTCTAATGGCGTCAAGTCAGGAGACCTAGCAGGCCATTCTATAGGCCCTCTTCGCCCTATCCATTTATCTGGAAACTCGTCGTCTAGCCATTGCCGAACCGGAAGAACATAGTGAGGAGGAGCGCCGTCTTGCTGGAAATATATTTCAGCCTCATCATGTATAGGGTTTCCATCGTCTTCGATTTGGTTTTCAATGGTTTCAGTGATAAGCGGATTGATGGTATTTTCCAACATATCTAAATAAATGCCTCCATTTAAATTCCCATTAATAAACAATGGCCCAATCACTTTGTTTCCTAAAATGCCTGCCCATACATTAATTTTTTGGGGGTACTGAGTATGCCCTTCTACAAAAGCATGAGGATTTTCATTGCTCCAATACCTGCCGTTATGCTTATTAACAAATCCATTTAGATAAAATGTGCATTCATCACTGAAGCAGATATTCTTTACATGAATGATATTATCATTAATCGCTGCAGTCATTTGTTTACAAAACTCAACTCGCCTATCGAAATCATCTTCGGTTAACTGTTGCAATATTTTCATTTTGAATGGATGAAATTTATGTAATTTAGTAACTGTGTGTACAGAGTCTAATGAAATACCAGTCGCATCAACAATTTTGCGTAATGAAGTATTAGGATTTATGCCAAAATGACCCAAAACTTCAACTTGAGCGGCTTCATCCAAAACTCTACGATGATTACGTTTTTTATTTGCACAGATCCAGTTTGAGTAAATTTAGTAACAAGGTTCAAAACATACCTATGCGAAGTTATCTTTACCGGATGTCTGGCGTTAAATGTGACGGCAGTTTGCCGAGCACATTGATTTTGGGCACCATAAATTAGAATCATTTCCACTCTTTCGGCTAGTGTGTAAACCATTTTGGAAGTAAAATCTGAATCAATAAATTAATTTTTACTATCCCAAGATTGTCACAAAGGTAACTGACAGCAAATGAAATTCTTTCTTTTCCTTAGCAACTATAAAAAACTAAACAGGTTAAGAATAAATACAGTTCGCCCATGTTATCTGTGTTTATAAATAGATGGCTGAAAAAAAGTCGGGTTGTTATTTGGTTGCTGCCACATCTAATCTTCCGAATTGCTGTTTATGTTGGTTTTTGAACACTTATTGAAATAAAAAGTGATATTTTCGTGTGTTTTTTTTCTATCTGAACAAATTAAGATAAATAAAGATTTTTCTACTTTTCTCGAAAACGAATCGACCGATGTTAAAAAATCAAACGTCAAAATAAAGCACCTTGAAAGACCTTTCAAACAAGCTATTACTTGATACCCCTTGTCATTTAAAATTTTTAAGGGGATGACCCCGGGGGGCAGAGGGTAAAAGGGGGTGAAGTAGTTTTCGGTTAAAAAGTTGTCCCCTTTGGCAAATCTTTTGACGTGTCTCGGCGTTTTTTCTTTTAATCAGTGGTTTTCGATAAATCCGTGGTGGGAAGTTTTCAAATGAACAACATGTATATGTATATAGTATAACCTAAGTAAACCATACGTACCTAAGTAAAACATACGTACGTATTAAGTTAAGGGTTTTATTACAAAGTAAGATATTTTATTTTCATAACAAATCTTTCTACATAGTAAATGTAATATATTTATATGGGTTACTAGTATAATAATAAAGTTGTCATGTATTTAACTTTACTGAATCAGCAATAATATTCGAGGAAAATGACCTTCACAAATGGCCATAGTAAGGTAATTTTTCTGCGAAAAGGAGGTGTAATAGTTTAAGTTCCTTAAACTACTTAGTTTCATAATAATCAAATATTATAATATATTTACTAACACTATAACAAACCTCATTATTATGATGATTCAGTTATTCAATAATAAATAATATGTTTAATAGTTCGTAATTAATCATCTAGGACATATATTTTAAAACGTAGGCATTGTTATATCATATTGATATACACTAAACAATATTTTGTAAAACATTATTTTCATTATTATTAAGAATAAAGTTGATCATGAAGGGTCGGCACGAGTTTTAATATTTCCGACTTTACAATTTCAAAAACGCAATATTGATATCGAATATTCCTCCATGCTTATCAAATCAAAACATGCTTTAATGTCCAAAATACATGGTATTCATTGACAAAGCTGAACTATAACTATTTAAAAATGAAATACCAAAAAAAAAAACAACTCCAAAATGAATCACCGAAACAAATGTCTTCACAATACGTATCCTAATCAATTAAAAAAAAAAAACAGAAATTTTAACAACATTTAGATGTAAAAAATCCTAACTAACTCACTTAATGTCACAACTGATCCTCAAAATACTCAGTAACAGTATAATAGGCCTTCCGTACAAGCAATATCTTGGTCTCCCTCCCAACATCAGCGCGGGCGACCGCGCAATATCTAAAATAGATTATTGTTGCTATGCATTCTTCGCGTCACTACGGAACGTGTCTGCAAATGCTCATGAGTCGGAAAAAATCCTAAATAATTTTAAAATGTAGTTGAAATTTCTCCCACTATAACGAAGCCGTAAACACGTGCTGCAACAAATCCTATCTCGGCACGTGTGTCATCGTTCGGACCAAAATCGGCAAAATATTGACAAAAACGTAAGTATAGTTAACAATGCAGTAACCGAAAAGGTGTTTCAAAAAAAAACTTTATTCAACAGTAGTTACAATTAAACTCGTCATAATATTGTGTTGGACTTATATTTATAACATTTTAGATGCTGACATTGCAGGAGAACAAAACATAGAAAATCTAAGAATTGAGATAAGAGATTCTGGTAATCTTTAAGCAGACAATTCTCACGGGAATATAACTCCTCCCTTATTAGATAAAAGCACGTACAAAAGAACGTGATTTCGCAATATTAAAATATTGAAATATTTGTATCATTAA
The DNA here is from genome assembly GCA_963920685.1 of Polydrusus tereticollis. Taxonomy (NCBI): domain Eukaryota; kingdom Metazoa; phylum Arthropoda; class Insecta; order Coleoptera; family Curculionidae; genus Polydrusus; species Polydrusus tereticollis. Next base: position 106,638,573 of record OY987330.1, on the reverse strand, counting down.
TAATAATTTGATTTTGGTAAATTGACTTCGGAATTCTTAGACTTCTTTAAATATTTTCGGTATAAAATATTGATAATTATCAAAGCGATTATAATATATAGGAATATTGTCCAAAAACTAGTTCGATTAACATAGACCGTTGACGTAATTTCATCCAGATTTTTCTTCTGTTCTTGCAATCGATCTTTTATTTCTTTGGTTGCCTTAAGGTTGACATGGTTGAGGTCCATGGCGGGTGGATTGTAGATTGATCGGCGTCGTTCGATTAGGCTTAGATTCAATATTGGTAGGCTGACTTCTGAGAAGCCGAGTCGGTTATATTTATAAGTTAATGTGATTGATTTAATTTTGATTTTGCAATCGGTTGGTAGTTCCGTTAAAACTAATGGTTGATCGAGGGGGTTTCTATTATATTTTGATCGCTGACTAATTTCGCAATTATTGATATATTTTGTTACATCAGATTTTAGTGATTTCCAGTAATAATTAGCTTTTAAAAATTTACATGTTTCTTCGATTCCACGATGGTTTGTTTTACTTTCGTGTCGATATTTAATTAATAGTTCTCTTTCGTCCTGTTGGGCGTTATTTATTAATTTAGTACATTCTATAAGTTTTAAGTTATTAAAATGATTCGTCATATATTGTTGAAAATAAGGTCGCAGTTCGTTGGAAAAGAAATAAATATAAGTATTTTTGTTAATTAGGTATTCTTTAAGAAAATTAGTAATGATTGACATATTGGTAGGTAAAGTTGCATGTATAATTTGATGACCTTCGAAGGTTTCACGATTAATTTTATTGTATGCGTCATAAGGTGATTTTTTAATAATAATTTGGTGTGATTTATTATTTATAATTTCGTCTAAAAGAGTCATATTAGAATAGTTGTTTTCTGCTTTAACACTATGTACTGTGTTATTTGAGTGATCGTCAATTTCGATAGGGGCTTCAGTAGCATGACTAGTAGTAGGTTGATTAGGGGGCTTTATTATAATATCTTGTAAAATTTTAATTTTGGTATCTTTGTGTTTTTCGATATTTTCAAGTATTTTACTGACATCGTCAGGATTCAAGTTTTCGGGATTAAATTGGTTATAACTTTCTTGTAAAAATTTATCAATTTCTTGATCGATATTACCGGGGTTATTGATTACTGATTCGGATTCGATAGCATGTAGTGAAATTCGGCTTAATGCGTCTGCATTTGTGTTTTGTTTGCCTTTTTTATAAATAATCTCGTAATCATATTCCTCGAGTTTAAGTCTCCAACGTATAAGTTTTGAATTGGGTTCCTTTAAGTTAAATAACCAAACTAAGGGGCGATGATCTGTATAGATATTACATTTTCTACCGTAAAGATATGGTCTAAAATATTTACACGCCCAGACAATTGCTAAAAGTTCTTTTTCGATTGTAGAATATCTTTGCTCTGTTTCGTTTAATGTACGCGAGGCAAAAGCTACAGGGTGATCATTTGGGGGGTCTCCTTGTGAGAGTACGGCTCCAAGGGCTATATTAGAAGCGTCCGTTGTGAGAGTAAAAGGTTTCTCAAAATCGGGATATTTTAAAATAGGGGCATTTATAAGCAATTCTTTTAGGTGACTGAATGATTGGATAAACGCGGGTGAATGTTCGACTTTTGATCCTTTTTTAAGACACGTTGTTAGTGGTTTAGTAATTTTTGCAAAGTCTTTAATACATCTGCGGTAATAACCAGCTAGTCCTAAAAATGATTTAATATCTTTCTGAGTTTTGGGTATTGGGAAATTTTTGACTGCGTCAACTTTATCGGGATTAGGTTTTACTCCGTCTTTTGTTATTTTGTGTCCTAAATAAGCGACTTCTTTATGTAAGAACTCTGATTTATCTAATTGAACTTTAAAATTTGATTGTCTTAGTCTATCAAATACTGATTTTAATCTTTTAATATGTTCTTGAAGAGAGGTGGAAAAAATTATTATATCATCTAAATATACAGAACAGATTTCGTTTTGAAGACCGCGAAGAACATTGTTCGTTACTCTTTGAAAAGTTGAAGGGGCATTTTTAAGTCCGAATGGCATTCGTTTAAACTCATAATGACCTGTATCAGTTGAGGAAGCTGTTTTGAAAATGTCATTTGGTTCCATTTCTATTTGGTGGAATCCGGTCGCGAGATCTAAGGTTGAAAAATATTGGGCTTTGCCTAATTTATCCAAAATATCTGTTATATTTGGTAATGGGAATTTATCATCGATTGTTTTCTCATTTATTTTGCGATAATCAATTACTATGCGCCATTTACGTTTTCCTGATGCGTCTAATTTTTTTGGAACAATCCAGATTGGGCTACTCCATGGTGAACTTGAATTTTGAATAATACCGTTTTCGAGCATTTTATTAATTTGAGATTTTACTTCTTGTTTGTGTATTTCTGGGTATCGATATGTTTTAGTAAATGTAGGTGTTTCGTCCGTTAAGTTGATTTTATGTTTAATTTGATTTGTGAAAGTTAATGGGGTACCTTCGCTATAGAATATGTCTCGGTATTCGTAGCATAATTGTCGAATAGCTTTAAATTCTTCTTTATTACAATGTGATTAATTAAATTTTTTAAATTTTGTTTTTGAAGGTTGTCTAAATATTCGTTTAATTCAGTATCGGTTTCCATTTTTTCGATAAAATTAATTTCTGTTTCATGTAACGTTTCGATATCAAAGGGTTCTAATATCTTAATTTTTACGGGGTTTTGGCTATTATTTGTTACGAGAGTTATTGCAAAAGAATCTATAACTTGTACTAAGGCTTCTGGCATTTCGGCAGAACCAAAGTCTGTGTATTTTAAAATTCCTATACCGTTTATTTGTTTAACAGGTAATTTTACTTTCTGACTTGTACGAGGGGGTATAGTTATTTCTGTTTTATAAGTTTCGACATTATTAATAATTGGGTCCCTAGATTCATCTATATTAAATATTGAAAAAATAGCATTTGGGGTTTTTAGGTATCCAGAATTTAAATCGATATTTGCGCCAATATAAGTTAGAAAATCTATTCCTAAAAGTCCGTCAAATTTTTGAGAGAAATCAAATAAGAAAAATTTTTGTTTTCCTTGACATCTAAATAAAGGAAATATAGGGATCATAATTGCTTCATTATGTATAGTGGTAGTATGCGCTGTCTTAACAGTAAAAGGTTCATTAAAAAGATAATTTGAGAAAAGTTCATAGGCGATATTTGGTTTAATAAAACATTTGCTGCTGCCTGTATCAATTAAAAATATTTTATTAATTTCGGGAATGTGAATGACTGGCAAATTAGTACTAAAACAATTATATAGATAAGTTACGTTATTTCTTTGAGATTCGGGGTTGTCTGAAAATTTTGTTCGTTAAAGTTATACTGACTTTCGTATAAATCATTTTCTTCTAAATATTGTTCTTGAAAATTTGGGTCGAAAGACGTTTCGTTTAAATCGGTATTATACTGATAATCGTCTTCATAGTTTTCGTAAGATTCGGTATTTATTGGTTCGACAGATTGATTAAATAATTCTTCAGAAACAAAGTTACGTTTTGGTTGTGTATTATTATATAACATGGTGTTTCCAGAAGATGTATCCATAGGTTCGGGTTTTTTTAACCTTGAGATTGCTAAATTACGCGTGTGATGTGTATTAGGATTATTAAAATATGGTCTTGGGTTAAAAGATGGTTTAAAGTTTTGATTGCCAAAATTTGGTCTTTGAACGGGATTTCTAAATTGTCCGTAACCTAAAAATTGGGGTCTGTTAATATTTTGCATGTTTATACCTCGATATGGTGAAAAGGTCGACTGTTGTACTGGTTGGTACAAAGGTTTATTCGTATTAGCGGAATAATACGTTTGTGGGGGTGTATTTAATTTTTTTGGTGGAATAAAATTTGGAGGTTTTGTATTGTGATTGTTGTTATTGTTATTTCGATTTTTGTAGTAAAGAAAGTTTTCTTCTTCCACTGCGTGGGTCATTGCTTCTTCTAACGTTTTGGGATTTTTTAAACGTACGACTAGTTGCATGTGGTAATTAAGTCCGTTTATGAATGTTTTTTAAATTAGATTTTCATATTCGTGAATTCTTAAGAGTTTAACTTCGTTAGTGTCGTTACACATATTAACTTTCGAAAAAAGTAAGCTGCGCGCGTCTTGTAAATGCAGACCAAATTGTTGGGGGCTCTCACCTTTTTCTGGTTTAGAAGTTAAAATATCTTGGATTACACAATCAACTGATCTTTGATCGGAAAAAGTTGAAATTATTGCAATTTTAAGTAAAGGCCAAGTAGTGAGCTCTACTCGTGGAGCGATTAAATCTGCTGCTCTGCCAATTAATTTATTTAAAACAGTATCAAATAAGCACACATTAATAGCTGCACCATTGTTTGTACTATCTTTGTGATTATTAAAAAAGTTTTCGCAAGCATTAATAAATCTAGTAGTTAGGGTTACCATCGAAAGAGGGAATATTATCTGCTTGATATCTAATAAGTTGATAATTGGGTTCGTTTGGCATTTTAAAAAGGGGTGTTTAGCAACCTAATGACAAATCTTCCAGTTTTAAATATTGAAAAATTATTGAATATAGACAATATCAATAAATCAATAGGATAAAATAAAATTGGGAAATATTTGAAAGGATGCACTTACAATAATGTAAAGATGATCGTGATTTTCATCCTCAGCTAAGGGTTCCAATAGGATCGGCGATGCTTGTCCTCTCCCTGGCTAAAACTACGGTTCCAATAGGATGGCTGTGGTCCTTCCCTGGCTAAAACTACGGTTCCAATAGGATGGTTCTGGTCCTTCCCTGGCTAACACTATGAGGTTGGGACGATGCTTGTTCCCTAACTCGCACCTGAATATGGGACGATGCTTGTTCCCTGTCCGTCTGGTCGATGGGGCCAATTGCACGTACTTGTTGAATTTTGGAAGTTCGTTTTTATTACTAATCGTTAAAACGAAGACGGCTCGACACGCACGATGCGTAAAACCGCTGATAAAATCCTACCGACTGCGCCAGTTAACAATGCAGTTAACGAAAAGGTGTTTTAAAAAAAAACTTTATTCAACAGTAGTTACAATTAAACTCGTCATAATATTGTGTTGGACTTATATTTATAACATTTTAGATGCTGACATTGCATGAGAACAAAACATAGAAAATCTAAGAATTAAGATGAGAGATTCTGGTAATCTTTAAGCAGACAATTCTCACGGGAATATAACTGTATTATTATATGTTTTTACTTTAGTATGGTAAATAAAGAGTATACTTTAAATTTTACATAAAATATATTGATTTTGTCTATTAGTAAGGGTACATTTTAATTATTTTCAGATAGGAGATATTGCAAGCCCGTTTTGTTTAATATAGAAGATATTGCATCATGTCTAGAGGGAAGAAAATTCTGTCGATGCTCAATAATGACGATAATATTAAAATTGACGTGACGTTTATCGAACCCAATAACGCTATGGAAATATGTGATATAACTAATATGCCTGTTCTTTTCGAGGACGGTGTTGTTGTTCACCCGACAGGCACGTCAATACAAATTAATAAAAGACCCGATGACCCGGTACAAGATTACTTGTTGCCGTCCGCCACCAATAGTAACCTCACACTTTTACTGGAAAAAGAAATTTGTTATTCTCAAGGCGAAAATAATACATGTTTAAGTAGTATTTCCCATAGCAACACAGATGAGAATTCACTAGAAAATAAAGAACCCATAGCATTACTAACAAGCGAGCATCAAGAAAACTTCACACAGGAAAAGCCTAGTAAAAGCTGTACTACTGATGTTCCAGAGGAGGTTCCTGAAAATGTAAAGACTTATACAAACTTACGCTTAGTATCTCATAGTAATAAGAGTATTGATTTTGAATCGAAATCTAGTATGGTAGACAGTGACTCAAGTGAAAACCCCTGTAATACAGATGAACGAACGAGACACAAAAATGAAAGCGATATAGAAGAACACACAGAATTAATGGAAATTCAAGAAAATATAAAACAAAAACTCAAGGCTAGCAAAGACAACTGGCAGAGGGAAGAAAACAAAAAACTACGAATGCAAGGATTGGAATATTTGGGGTTTACTAAACGACGGGGAGAAATTATGAAGCAAAATAAACGACGACGCGAGAGGATCCAAAGACCACCATGTAGTTCGGCTTTATGTAAAAGGTCGAAGAAAAAGAGGAATTGTTGGAGGTTTTCTGAAGAGTGTAGGCAAGAAATTTTCAAAACATTTTGGAAGCACATGAACTGGAATGACAGAAAAGTATTCGTGACATCAAACGTTACAAAAGTTCCCACGAAAGTTCGTAGAAACGAGAGGTCGAGAGACAGGGAACTTTTGAGTACTTTTTAAACGATGGGAGGGAGAAACTGCAGGTGTGCCGCAAAATGTTTGTGAAAACTTTGGCCATAGGATATAAAAGTGTTCAAGAGTGGGTCAATAACAGCTCCTATGGAATTGCCCTAGATAACAGTAATAATGTTTCCATGAGTGAGTCTGTTTCATCCCGATACACTACTGAATACAAATTCCTCAATAATTTTTTTGACAAATTACCCAAGCTTCCCGCTCATTACTGCCGTCGGGACACCTCCAAACTGTATCTAGAAAATTATTTTAATACTATAATGGATCTGTATAAAGTTTACAGCACAACGTGTACAAATGAAAACTGCGAACCTCTCAGCAAAAATTGATTTAATAAAACATTTCGAGAAAAAAACTTAAGTCTGTATCAACAAAAAAAAGATCAATGCAACACCTGCTTTTCATTCAAGTATGGAAATGTCAGTGAGGAACAGCATGCTGAACATATACAAAGAAAGGATAAAGCAAGACGACACAAAACTGAAGACAAACAAAATGCAGAAAAAGATAAATGTGTGGTATTGACCATGGACCTCCAGGCAGTAAAGCTTTGTCCATTTCTTCCTGCTGGAAAAATTTACTTTAAGACAAAGCTTTGCTGCCATAACTTTACTGTATACGATCTAAAGTCAAGAAATGTCACATGCTACTGGTTTAGTGAAGATCAAAATAACCAGCTAAAAGCATCTACATTTAGCAGTTGTATTGTAGATTATATTACCGAACATTGCCTGAATAAGGATATTCCCATAATAATCTATTCGGACGGGTGTGGGTACCAAAACAGAAATAACATTTTGGCCAACGCATTACTCAACATAGCCATTAAATACGATTTAATAATTATTCAGAAATTTTTGGAACCGGGTCACACTCAAATGGAGTGTGATTCGGTTCATAGTTTAATTGAACGAAAACTAAAAAACAAGGAAATACATTTACCAAGCGATTACGCTAGAATTACACAAGAAGCCAGGACAAAACCTAATCCTTACAATTTGAAAATATTGGACTTGTCCTTTTTTAAAGATTACTCCAACTCGCAGCATTTAAGATACCCAACAATTATACCAGGCAAAATGGTTTCAGATCCGGTTATTAATGACATTAAGGTTATAAAATATTCTAAAAAAGAGATTGAAATTAAACTTGATCATGACAAAGAGTTTATTGCCTTGCCCGTACGACCCAAGGTCATGGAACCCATTTTAGAATACCCACAATTATTAACAGCACCCTGTAAGATTAAAAAAGAAAAGTGGCAGCATTTACAGTAGTTGAAAACTGTGTTGCCTAAAGACACACCCTGTTCTATGATAATTTACCGCATTTCTAAGCACTAATAGAATAGAATAGTGTTTTTATTCAAGTAGTATTATTTTTTCCTTAATAATTGTTTTTGTTTTTACCTTTTAAAAAATATTATTATTTTTGTATAAAAACTAGTTTTTAGATAAAAATATACACTTTTGTGTTTTTATGAGGTTCTACCAGCCAATATTAGTTCTAAGCTAATATCATGCATTTGCTTTTCTAACTAAAATGTACTAAAACTAACCTAACCTACCTGTTTATTTAAAGTTTAAAAATTAAAGATATTTTTGTTATTAATTTTAAGGTCCACTACTTTAAAATTTGATTTGAGCATTGTCAGAAAATTAATAATTTTTAAAATATCACAGCTTGTGTTTAAAAGCTAAATTTTGTAAGCACTATTAATAACTTTGCTAGGCTAGTATAATGTTATAACATAATTAAAGCTAAAATGGTGATCTTTAATAAAATTTGTGTTTAATTAATCACGCTGTTTAAAATTAAATCCTAAGTTTGTAGCAATTTCTCCCAATTATCACAAAAAATGCATCATTTACTCCTATCTAAAAAAAATAAAGAAACAATTTCTCCTATGTAATTTTAAACCAACAAAGAAATGAAATACAATAATTTTACATAATGTTCCACGAGATAATGAGTTAACACAATAAATACCTAAAAAAATGAATTTAGTTTCTTGAAATAAACAAAATAAACAGTTTTATGTTCCTACTGAAAAGTTATTCGAATTTGACATAGGAGATATTGCGCGGTCGCCCGCGATATTCTGAATACATCTTATATTCACCGGAAGATGATTGAACATTCTCGTGGCATTATAAATAAATGACTTTTTTACCTGGCTTGTTGCTGGAATCGGTAGAGGGATGTTGTAAATTTGTCGAGTATTATATGGACCCTCAGTAATGGTGTGTTTATACTTCTTAAAGATCAGGTATGCACTTTCTGCTATACACAGCGTGAATTCGGAAGTTCTTACCTTACCAAATGGGAGACTTTTAATTATTAACTCTACGAAAAAAAGTACCTCTTCCTAAAAAGTCCTGCTTGGTGAGAAAATAAATTTGCACAAGAATATTTGTATGCTGGACATACAGGGTGGCTTCAAAAAGTACCGGGTTTTAAATTTATAAAAGACGTCGGGTATATCTCCAAAACTAATAGTCGTAAAGATTTGCGGTAAAAAAATTCTAGGCCACAGGGCGCTTTTTGCGGAAGACCCAGTTTTGGAAATAAGTATTTCTGGATAAGTAGGCTTTGAAACAATTGATTGTTGTTGGTAACAGAATAGGCGTTTTAGCAGCGACAGTGACAGTTTGGCAATTATAATTTCTGTTTCAAAACGTGAACTTTTTGTTAAAAAAAGGTTTTCCCGTTTCTTAGTAACTTTAAACAATAATAGTGATGATTAAACTGACTGTTGATGAAAAAATAAAAATAGTTCTTATTATTGGCGATAATTATAAGACGCATCGCGAGGCTGCCGAAATTTTTAATACTAGACACTCAAATAAACATATTAGCCACGTTACTGTCGGCAATGTCGTCAATAAATTTAAGAATACTGGCTCTGTCCAAAATAATTTCAAGAACAAACATGCAGTTCGAACACTTACTGAAGAAAATCAATTACAAGTATTGCAGCGGTTGTGGAAAATCCAAAAATTTGTTTGGAAGGAATAAAGAACACAGTCCAAGATAACGTGTCAAGAGCTTCTGCTAGTAAGATACTTAGAATAAAATATAAATTTTATCCGTATAAGCCAAAATTTGTACACACGCTCAAACCTGGAGATATGGAATCGCGTTTCATGTTCTGTGCTTGGTTCCAAGGAGAAGTTTTAGACGACATTTTCTTTTCAAGGAGAATTTTATTCAGTGACGAGGCAACATTTACTTCTAATGGTGTCGTATGTTCCCAGAGTTGTCGTTGGTGGAGCGATGTGAACCCCAATTTCTTTGGAAAATTACAATTTGCACGTTTTTTATATAGATTAAATTTATATCAATCTCCCTCCTATCTGAGTTCCAAAGTTTCTAAACGTAGTGCTACTCATATGCGTAATACACACTACTGTGATTTTTATACTATCCCCCGCCACACTACTGCTTTGTTTCAGAGGTCATTTAGCTACAATGCTGCTAAGCTATACAATAGCATACCATACACCATACGGGCTTTTCCTGACGCGGGAGCGTTTAGCAGGCAGTTTAGGGTGCACACAGGGTTGGGAATTATACGGTATAATTGGTTTTATACGTTACATGTATTATACTGACGTATAAAACGTATTATACTCGTATTATACGTCGTGATAAAGAAAGTCGTATTATACCGTATTATACCGTATTATACCGTATTATACCGTATTATACCGTATTATACAGTACTATACTTGTAATAGCACCACATGTCACGTTATAAACATAACCCTAAAATTTAGATTTAAACTTGAACTGTCGTTTCCTAAACTGTTTGTTATTGTGAAATTTGTGAACTGCAAGCAAAGTGAATAAGCGGTGACTGCGGTGAGTAATTAAGTACCTATAGACCTATACTATCATATATTGCAAGAAATTGTTTTTGTACTGTTTTATTACTTTTTGTGAACCAGGAGCATACGGGTGGGGTTTCAATTGTAGTCCGGGTTTAAACGTTTTCAAGTTGGGTCATATTTTAAAGGCTATTGGAAAGACTGATAAATACCGAAAACGTGAAAAGTAAAACAGGCAATGGGCTGCTGAAATAAAGCTTTAAAGATAAAAAATGTACGATTGCTAATTAGTTTCTTAAACCTTAAACCTTTAAGAAAATTTTATTTTTTCAGAGTAAAATTTGGTTTTATAAAGAAATAAAAATGTGAGGCAGTTTTTTTAAACTTTAGGAACATTCTGTTTTGTTTGTTAAAAATACAAAATTTGGTTTAAAATTGTATAAAAATAAAACTATTTTTTATTTTACTAAGTAACTAAAAAAGACACTGTTGCCATGTTCGGGTTCTAAGCTCCAAAATCCGGGGCTCTTACGGTTTTTGTCCTGGTTGTAATATTTTAGAGATGCATACCTAGATGACTGACTAGTACTGAGATACAATTTTTTTACAGATGAGTTCAGGCGGTCGTCCAAGCCATCCAATATGGGCTGCAGGCTTTAAAAAATTAAAGGAAAACAAAATGACTTTAGCTTTGTGCACTGTATGTGAAAAGAAAATTCATAACACAAGTTCAAGTCGTCTTTCTATGCACAGAAATGTATGCAAGTATCACCCCACTGTGATACTTTAGTAGGAACGCAAAATTTAGCTTCAACAACCCGGAAGTCACAACAAATTAAACAAAAACATGCTACTAAAATAAGTCGTGTTATAACGGAGACTGACACTGATACTGAGAGCAACAGCATCGTCAGTATTTGTGGTGAAGAATCTGAAGATGAGGGACTATTATTAGACTCGGAGCAAAATACCAATTTTGATTTTACTGACACGAGTGACAAGGCTGACGGTGGTGCTGGTGATGGTATTAAAGTTCCCAATGAAGAACTCGCACCTACGTGTTCTTCTTCTAGATCTAGATCATCGGCTTCTAATTCACTGACATCGTTTATTGATACGATGTCTATTCAAGACATTAGTAAAGGAAATAAGCTACTGGGAAAATTATTTGTTGGTTGCAATATACCATTTAGCGTAATTGAATCGACACATTTTCACAACTTTGTGCAGCATATGCGACCAAGCTATCGTATTCCTTCCAGAAAGGCCTTGTCTGGAAAAATATTAGATAATATTTTAAATAAATTTACGAAAGATATAAAATTTGAAACTGATTCAGTTATGCTGATTGATGGCTGGAAAAATGAAAATGCAAATACGAAGAATGTCACGGTTTTGCTACATTCCGCAACAGGCAAGGCAGTTTTCCTGGACAACTGGGACCTCAGTGAAGAGAAGGAAACAGGGGAAAAATTAGCAGAGATAATTGAATTCGCAAAAACTCGAGCAGAAGAAATGTACCAGACAAAAATTTTTGCAGTAGTTAGTGATAATGCTGCTAATATGATGAAGATGGGTCGATTAACTGATATAATACACCTGACGTGTAATTCTCACACAGGCCAGCTATTGGCAAAAGATATTTTACCCACTGAATTAGCTACTCGAGTAACATCTATTTTAAAACAATTTAATGGTCCTGATATGGAAGCACAAATTTTAAGATTTGGTGGCTCAAAAATTAGTTTACCTTGCGAGACTAGATGGTGCTCAAACAGGGATTCATTTTCATGTTTCTTAAAAAACCTTCCGTACATCAAGCGAGTGATTTCAGAAAACCCTCAAAAATCGTTACCAGCCCATTTGACTGCGTTAATTTTTGATCAACAGTTTGTCAAGAATGTTACCGAAGCTGTTTCATTATTGGACCCGATATGTTTATTAATCAATAAATGTCAGTCGTCTACTGCAAGTATTGCATGTGCAGCTGAAGCATGGCTAAGTATAGAATTTCCACCAGGGTTTGTAGAAGCAGAAGAATGTTTAGAAAAGAGAAGAAGCTATGCCTTAAAAGTTCCACTTTTGGTCGCAAATTATTTACACCCAGCATATAGGGGAAAAAAGCTTAACGAACAGCAAATAGATTTAGTAAATGATTATCTTTTAGAAAATTTAGATGCTGTCGGGTTAGAAGACTTGGTTAAATTTAGCAGCAATACTGAAGTGCTTAATAGTAAGGAGGGCTTAAATTTAAAACCACATCTGTATTGGGAATTAGCATCCAGAAAATGTACAAATTTAAGTCATATTGCTAGGAAACTGATATCTATTCCTGCTTCTTCTGCACAATTGGAACGCGTTTTTAGCAATTGGTCGTATGTGCATAACAAACTGCGTAATAGGTTAAGTGCAGAAAGGTCTAAGAAATTAGTTACGGTGTATTATTCCTTAAAAATGCAGGATAGTGCCAAATCATGTGAATATTAGGAACCGTATAATACGTCAGTTTTATACTCTTGCGTATTATACGGTATTATACGCAACGTATAATACGTTTTATACAAAACGTATTATACGTTCCCAACCCTGGCTGCACATGGTCAATAATCGATAAAAAATTAAAAAATTAAAAATATCTCATCTGCCTGATTTGTTCTCCTCCTCGCGCGTATCTATCAATGCATTAGTATGTATTTCGTGAACCGCCTCGGTGGCCGAAGTGGGTAAAGCGCCGGAAACGGCGTGAGCCTGCTTTCGCGCTGCTCGAGTCGAGCGGGTTCGAATCCCGCTACAGTACGCTCAAAATAAAAAAAAGTACTGGGTTTGGTTGTTGTATGTGTGAGTGCAGGTACTTCTGACTAACAATTTATCGGAATCGAAACCGCAGGGTCATGCTCCTATAGCAGCGGATCTTTAAAAACCCGAGACTTGCCTCGGTTGCGGGCTGTGTGGGCAGGCTGCTGTGGGAGTGTGATTCTGTGGAGGGATCAGGATGGTGGTTGGTTGGAAAGCGACTGCGCGTGGTTCGGATCCCAGGATAAACAGTAGGTCCCGTCTGGCTGACATTACCCAGGCGTAAAATTACCGTGGGCGGGCTAGTAACGAATAACTAGGGGATACAATAAGTCTGTAAAAGGCTGCGGTGTCAGGACGTAAGTGCCGACCTAGTTATTTAAGAGTAATCAATCAAAAAAATGTATTTCGTTTATATTTATTTATAGGTAATTTTAATTTTTCCTAACTTTCGTGGTGGTTCTACATAATAGCGCAGTCTGCGAGTAGCGCCACCCCTACTAACAATATTTGTAAATACTCTATTTCATTTTAATAAAGACATTTATTATTATTATTATTAATATTATTATAATTTCGTAATCGAATGCCGTGACCAAACGTATTTCAAAACGAATGTTTGGTGCGGTATTTTAAATAATCAATTAGTGGGTCCATATTTTTTACATCAAAATATTAATATTGAGATTTACTTAAATTTCCTAAGAACCGAAATTTTTATATTTATTAACGGCTTGCCATTAAACGCGCGACAGGCTGTTTGGTATCAGCATGATGGAGCTCCTTGTCACCGCACAGCCAGGGTCAACGAATATTTGGATAGAATTTTTCCACAAAGATGGATAGGACGCCGTTCAGAAGTACCCTGGCCACCTAGGTCACCGGACATTACACCCATAGATTTTTTCTTGTGGAGTCATTTGAAGCAATTAGTCTACAAGCACAGACCATTTCGTGATATTTATCACCTGGAAGAAACTATAAGGCAGTGTATGCGGCTAGTTACTCCTCATATGATCAGAAACGCTGTGTCAGAGTTTTCTAGAAGGACAATTATTTGTATGCAAAAAGACGGGGGCCATGTGGAGACCTAGATTATTTTTGGAGTCATTTAGTTTTATTTGTTATTCGGAAATTAGAAATTGGCCACCTCATAGAAATTAGTGCACTAAAATTGTAATACTATTTTTATCCACCATAAAAGTAGTTCTCTTAAGTGGTGTTTTTATTGTGTTATTGTTAACTGTTCTTGTTATGACAAATTGGTTAAGGCTTTCGCGGCCAGTTGATGAACTGGTGTAGTCCTGTTCGGGTCTAAAGGCCGTCGTCGGTTGGAATTGCTTCCTAACGTTTCGCTAGCACAAGTGGCGAGCTTCTTCAGAGGTCCTCCCATCTCCGGTGCTGGAAGTAGCAGTCTACGTCAATATTTAATGTCCCAAACCGGATGTCATTTAAGGTACATTTAAATGTCAAAAGATTTGTTTTCTTAATATTGAAGGTCAACAAATTACTATAAAACCAGTCCTTAATCTTTATTAAATCTGCAGTAATCAGCTGATTTAGAGATTCTGAATCAGTCCCGTGCCAAAGAATGGTGGTGTCGTCAGCAAAGAGTGTAAATTTGCCCCTAATATCCAGGGTAGGTTAGTCATTAATAAATAAAAGGAACAAAATTGGTTCAAGAACTGACCCCTGGGGCACTCCACATACCACACCACCGAAATCAGACCTCTGGCCCACAAGAGAAATCACCAGAGTCCTTGCTGAAAGATAGGACTCAAACCACCTTAAGCATACACCCCTAAAACCATACAACTTAAGTTTCTGTAGCAGTATACTGTGACTGACGCAATCAAATGCCTTTGTCAGGTCACAGAAGACCGCGCCAGTGATAGCATTGTTTATTTAAATTGATATACAAGCGCTCCAAGACACTTCTCGTTCTAAAAGCCGAACTGGTTAACATTAAGTATATTATACCTCAACAGAAAGGACATGATTCTACCTTTAACCAGTTTTTCAATTATTTTGGATAATGTAGGTAAAAGAGATATTGGTCTAAAATTGGAAGGAGTGTTATCCTGCCCTCCCTTATGTTACGGAATTACAATTGCTTTTTTCAGAAAACCCGGAAAGCATCCATTTACAAAGGAGTGATTAATTGCGTCAGCCAAGGACAAAAGAGCAATGTCAGATAACTAACAAAAAATCTTAACTGACATGTCATGCCATCCTGATGCATTCCTGTTTTTATAGCAGAAAATACTGATTTTAATTCTTGTACATCAGTTGGGTGCAGAAAAAATGTTTCGGTGACAGACCTCCTAGAAAGATAATTTAACGGATTAGTTGGTGGATTTATCTTAGCTGATAAATTGCTACCAACAGAACAGTAAAAATCATTTAGCTGATTGGGGAAGAAAGTAGGATTGAACTGCATATTGTCTCTTACATCCCGTCTTAACTCATCAACAATAGACCATGTCTCTTTAGAAATACTTTTCGAGTTCTCCAGCCTTTGATTATAATAGGTTTTTTTTGCCAGCTTTACTCCCCCTCTGTAAATTGTTCTGTATTGGTTAAAATAAGATATCAAAAAAGCATTATCAGAAAAGAACTTCCTGATGTAATGCAAAGCACGCATATTCCTAGCAGATATCTTTATAGCTTTAGTTAACCAGTGTTTCTTCGCCCTATTCTTTATTTTAACTACAGGAAATGAAACATTAAATTTTCTAGTTAATTTTTAACTTTATTACGCAATGATTGAACATTAAGAAGGAAAACCAAAAAGTCGCTGTTTAACCTAAAAAAGAACCATTTGTGGAAAGATTACTTGGATCAACTTGCTCAGTATGATCAACTTGATTATTAGGATCAGTTGCGTTGTCAAAAATAGTGGGGAACGCAGGAACATGGTCAAGCTCTATAGGGCTAGTTAATATTACCTTACTTCCAATTAACTCCTTTATATCATTACTCTTTTTTAAGCTATCGTTTGTATTCATAAATATTAGGTTTTTTACAATTGAAGTTTTTGAGGTTATAATTTTTGAAATCTTAGTACCAATTTACCTCAGATGATATTTGTTTCCCTTTTTAGAGTTAAAATCCACAAAAGCACAATTCCCTGATGAGATCTATTTAACCTATTAACAAATTCAAACAGTTTTACACTATAGTTCCAAATTAAATCATTTAGCTTTAAATTCTTCTTGCAGTAGGGAACTGAGAGCAAAATGATGTTGGTCTTTATACACGCCCTCAGTTTTGATAACAGCAACCTAATGGAGGGAATTCTATTGTGAAACAAATCGTTAGAACCACAAGTCAAAACTACAAAATCATTGATCCCAAAGTCACAAATCAAGGAGTCAATGTTCTCGCAAACACTTAGGCTGAGTGCACCCAGCTTAAATATATTAATAATGCCATATTTGCTTACAATTGATCCAAGAGCTTGTTTTAACGAGATATGCAAGTTCCGGGCACAGTCATCTCCCAATATAAGAATTTTGGATTTTGTTCTTTTTAAATCTTGTGCAATTTCCGGGATATTATTTACCACTATACTATTTAACGTCGCATCTGGATCAACAGGTCCTACATCCAACAGCTCTTGAAATTCCTGAGCAATACCCAACCGGGTATTCTCAGTATCCGAAATTTGCAAATGAGATTTGGCAGAGGACTCACCAATTTGCAAACTTAAGCAATACTTTTCTTTAAGAGCTCAAACTTCTTTGCTATATAATTTATTATCCTCTTCCAAGGTCTCTATAGATGATTTTAGATTTCTGCACATTAATTCATATTCGTCCATCTCTCTTTTAAATTTCTCCAAGTTTGTGTATGACTCTGATAACTGTCCATTGAGACAGCTATTTTGAGCTTTCAGGTCTGCAATCACTTTATTTAATGTGCTATTTGTTTCCTCACAGCTATAAAGTTTCTCCTCATAGTTTTTTCCACGATTTCAACATCTGTTTGATAATCCCGAGATGTTCTTTTTAGCCGATTAATGTGCAGCTCTTTTACCTATATGCAATTGTTAAGTTCATCAATTATATTTCTGTGTCCCGTCCGTAGATATAAACTATGTAGCGCAGCCCCTGTGCGCGATTTGCCACGCAGTGGACGAGACAAGGCTGATTTATGATGATGATAGATTGAAAAGATGCCTATTATACAATACCTGTTAATAAGAAATATAGACCTTTTTTAAGTTTTAAATTTAAAAATTCCATTTACCAGTATCGCACACTTGCTTTCGGGCTATCTTCGGCCCCTTACACTTTCACCAAATTAACAAAACCGATATTGTTACATCTAAGAAGTCGAGACGTAACTTGCGTTCTATATTTAGATGATTTTTTAATTATTGATAAAGACGCATCTAAATGTAAAAGGGATACTAAAATAGTTGTAGAGACTCTAACAAACCTAGGTTTTCTTGTTAATTTTGAAAATAGTAAATTAGAGCCGTCAAAAGAATGTCTTTACTTAGGATATATATTTAATTCTTGTACCATGACCATCAGCCTACCTTACGAAAAGAAGCTTAAAATTTTAGAAATAATAAATCAAATATTAAGGAGAAATCATATAACAGTTAGATTTTTTGCAAAATTTATAGGTCTGCTGGTGTCATGTTGTCCTGCAGTAAAATATTCTTGGCTACACACAAAGAATTTGAAAGATATAAAACGTTAGCTTTATTAAGAAACAAAGGAAACTATAATATAAAAATTCTTATTCCAGAGAAATTAATACCAGATCTTACTTGGTGGAAGAATAACATTCTAAGTACATTTAACGATATCAGACAAGATACTTTTGACTTAGTATTGTTCACAGATGCATCACTCACTGGGTGGGGTGCTGTGTGTAAAAATAAATCAACATATGGTTGGTGGTCTACTGCGGATAAAAAATTACATATAAACGCCTTGGAATTAAAAGCAGTGTTATATGCTTTAAAAAGTTTTGCTGTCAATCTATCTTCAAGAAATATACTTATTCGTATTGATAACAGTACTGCACTCTCTTACATAAATAAAATGGGCAGTATTAAATACCCTGTTTTATCTTCAATTGCTAAGGGAATTTGGCAGTGGTGCGAAACTAAAAATATCTGGCTTTATGCATCTTATATTCATACAAAAGATAACACTGCTGACCAGTATTCAAGAACATTGCCTTCGAAAACAGTATATGAATTAAATCACAACATATTTCAACAAATTATTAATGAATTTGGTAACCCTGAAGTAGACCTCTTTGCATCCTATTTAAATACTTAATGTAAGAACTACTGTTCATGGAATCCAGATTCAGGCTCTTTAAGCAATTGACGCTTTTACACTATTCTGGCAAAAATACGTCTTTTACGCATTTCCTCCATTTTGTTTAATTTTAAGAACTTTAAACAAAACAATTTCTGATAAAGCAACAGGCATTTTGGTTGTACCAAAATGGCCTACGCAACTATGGTACCCTTTATGGAAGAAGTAAATAATATCCCCTATGTTGGAATTTTCTTCCGAAGTTAATCCAATAATTTTTCCTTTTAGCAGTCACCACAAACCAAAAATTTCCCTGGTGGCCGTCATTTTATCAGGGAAGCACTGATAGGAAAAGGCAGTTCGGAAGAAACAATTCCTGTTTTAATGAAATCACTGGCAGATAGTACCATTAAGCAATATGAAACAACATACAAGCGGTGGTGGGACTTTTGCTTCAAGAATAATTATAATTTATTTGAGGCGGAGGTAACTCAATTTCTACACCATCATTTGAAAACTAAGAAACTTAAATTTGGGTCCTTCAACACTTACCGATAAGCTCTTTCTCTTGTCCTAAACGTAGATCTAAAAAAACAAAATATTAAACGATATTTAAAGGGCATCTTCAGAATAAGTCCACCTCAAAGAAAATATAATTTTATCTGGGACCCAAAGTCAGTTCTGGATTTATTAGAGAAGAAATTTCCAAATAAGAGCTTGTTTTTACTAAAGTTGACTAAAAAGACTGCAGCTTTATTGGCTTTAACAACTGGCCATAGAATACAAACTTTAGCGAAAATTAGAGTCGAGAATATTAACATAACTACTCTTGAAATTCAAATTACAATACCAGACCACTTAAAAACGTCTAGTAAAAATTTGGAAAATCCATGCCTAAAAATTCCCTTTTTCCACGATAAACCCATTATATGTGCAGCTGCTTGTCTAGAAGAGTACATAAATTTAAAGACTAAAATAGGAACTACATCCCAGGATTTTCTTTTCCTATGTACTAGGAAACCCCATCAGACTGCTACCACTGAGTCCATTAGTAGATGGATAAAAGCAGTACTTAAAGAAGCAGGAATAAATACGAAAATATTTTCTGGCTATTTAACAAGACACGCAGCTACATCTACAGCCCACAGGAATGGTTTAACGCTAGAGTTAATTAGGAAAACAGCTGGATGGTCAAGTAGTTCAGAAACCTTTGCCAGATTTTACAATCTTACACTAAAAGACTGTTCTAGCTTTGCCAAAGCAGTATTTTGTTAGATTATGTTAGGAGAATCCTTTTTTCTCGTGTATTACAGTCCTTAAACTAAGATACTATTTAAGTTTGGCAGAGTAGTATTCCGATAAATTAGGAGAATAGTTTTTCTCTGTATATTACAGAGTTATATTCATTCTGGTATTATAACTTAGATGTAGGTTTTAGTTCGTTACTATTTGTATCTTTTGGTTTGGCAACAATGTGAGAAAGTTTTTACAATCTAGTGTTAATTTATTATTAAGCATTATAATAATAATAATATTAACAATAAATAAACTTCATAGTAAAGTTTCTATTTCGCAGGAGAAAAAACGGCATTAGCTTTAACCCTTTAACGCTCAAGAAAATTTTAGTTAGTTTTGCAGAAATATTCTCTGGCTACATATTTATGTAACCACTTTTTATAAGGTCGATAATTCTTTACTACTTCAATGTACTGTGATCCTTATGATCAATATCAGTTGCGATAAATGCTCTTTGGCTATGTATGTGACCACCTTTTCGATGCAGGCTTTCCCGCCAAATATGCGTACACATATCCTATAAGTGTCTAAATATGTAACCCCTTTACAATAGTTGTGCATTCAAAGCAGAAGGTTACGACGTGCTTTAAAAATTAGTGTTTTTTAGAGAAAAACGGCCAAATTAATTAAATATTTTGATGAAATATTGTTTGGTTCACACTTAAAACATACTTTTAATATAAAATAAAAAAAAATTACAATTAGCAATAAGGTTAGCTGAGACATTTTAACCGAATCAAATATTTAACAAGAAATTATAGAGGTCACAAAAACATTTACCTATAATCATTTTTTTATTGGATAAGTTTCAAAATGATGAAAGATAATTATACTTTTGATGAATGGGAAAATATAGGTCTTGATCAAATTGACCAAATTTTTGGAGATCTAGATGATAATCAAGCCATAAATTCGGATATTGGTGGAGATAGTGATGCTGAGGATGAAAAAATTGTCCTACAAAATGCAATCTTTTGAATCGAAATAAACAAACGTGTACCGTCCAGCCCTCTACCAGTAGTAATGTAATTGAGGATGAAAATGAGAAGGACATGGCTGATAGTGATGATTCAATAGGAGATCCAAATTTTGTCCCTGATGCGCCAAAGAAGAGGACTCTGGTAAATGATGTATCCAGCAATTCATCTTCTGAGAATGAGGATCAAAAAGATGATTTTACGTTCTCTAAAACTAGGCGGCCACCGCAATTATTTTCAAATTTTATTTTTACTTGACCATTCGTTCCGAAAGACGAGGTAGATGTTTCATCACCAATCAAAGTTTTTTTAATTTTCTTGAAACCTATAGTTTCAATAATAGTTGAACAGTAAACCTATATGCTCAACAAAATGATCTCGCTCTGGAATTGTCAGTAAAAGAATTTAAGGTTTTTCTGGGAATACTTATTATAATGGGGTTTCATGTTTTGCCAGCAATTCGTTTGTACTGGTCAACTAATAATATTTTTTTTGTTCCTAGAGTGGCCAATGTAATGACTCTAAAGAGATTTCTTCAAATACTAAGATATTTACATATTAATGATAACAGTAAAATGCCTAAAAAGGGAGAAAAAGACTTTGATAAACTCTACAAGGTTAGACCACTGTTAGATTCGTTGAACAAAATATATAAAGATGTTTTTTACCCCAGCCGAAATTTGTCTGTCGATGAAAGCATGATTGGTTTCAAAGGCAGGAGTAGTTTGAAACAGTACATGCCTTTGAAACCAATTAAGCGCGGTTTTAAAGTTTGGGCCATTACTTGTGCTGCTACTGGTTTTTTGTTAGGTTTTGAAGTTTGTCAAGGCAAAACTGAAAAAGATGCAGGACAAAATTTAGGAGAAAGTGTAGTCTTAGGTCTTACTCTTTTATTTCAGACATTGGGGTAGTGTTTGTTTTTTGACAGATTTACTAATTTTGTAAAATGATCGATACCAATGTTTAATTACACTGTTTGGGTCATAAGAAAAATGTATATATTTGTAATTATGCAATAATAAATAAAACATTTACGCATCGTGATTGGCGATTACATTAGAGGTATATATTTAAATCTTCATAGTTTTTAATCTCTGCTTTGTCAAGATGACCACTTATTTTATTACCCTTCCTACCATTAATGGCTCATTTGAAGCGGGAATCGCAGTAGGAACCGATCCATCCTTTTCAGATGAGTTTAAGCTACCGGTTCTTTCCACGGGCAGCCTAAATGACAGATGTGGATATGCTGGCGCCTGGGCCTTTTCCAAGTTCTCAGGGAAATCCCCAGTTATCAGGGAACTGTACGCATCAGCTGCAATCTCGTGTCTAAGCACTGGACTTTGTGTCAACGTGGGAGGTTCCCCAGATGGCGATTGGCGCGAAGTTACGGCTGCAGATGCTTCGATAACCGACCCAGCTCCAGCCCATACTTACCTGCCAGAAGCATTAAGAACAGCCCAGACTGTCATTGTGGCAACAAAGGCAAACTGGTGGGCCAGCAACTACCACACTGGTCAGAGCCAAAATTCAGCTCAGGGATATGTGTCTAAAGTTCTCGCGCTCAAGTTCCCCAACATGTCAGGGGTGGAGCTGATTCAGTGTGTTCACACTATCGGACACTGGGCCAGCACTATCACGATGCTTAGACTAGCAGAGATTGCTGGCTTGAAAGCTGCATCCGCTCCACTACTAGCGCCTTCTATTACCTTGGCTCTCTCAACTGACGCCAAATTACGGTTCACAGCTATGCCAGCAGGCACTCACAGAACAGCTGTGGCTTTTGAGGCAGCTAAAAGACTGGTGCGATCCCTGTTAGGTCGTGTGTGCCCCAATGTCCACGACTTTTTGGCTATTATCCCGATGAAAGACCTAGTCTTGGCTGCTCCGGCTAGGCATCACATGGGTGCATCATACTTAACGGGAGCTGACAGGGCTGCATACGTTGACTCAGATAATGAAAACTACCTGGGTAGACTAGGTGCTTACATAACAAGATTGTATCCTAGGTCTACACTTGCGCAGCCACCATATCTGGAAAGAGCAAAAGTGGAGTCATATTCTGATTACAGTCCAGAGTGGGATATTGCTCTTCAACAATATCGTATGACAGCCGCAAGTCAGGCTACCGCTGCACTGCAAACAATCACAGCTATGGTTGCTGGACTGTCAGCTCAAGAGTTAACCGAGATTAGCCTGAATTTTTATTAGGGGGTGATCGTGACCCTCCACCTCCACGACCAGACTCAGGTAACGGGCCAGGTCATGATCCCCCCCTCAGCAGCTCGTATGGACTGGGCGATTGAGGCAACGCCGGCGTCCATGAAAGGTTTACTTGACTGGCCATATTTTGTTGAAAATTTGGAATTTAGTTTTGCTTTCTCATGCAGTTGTATGATTAGCATTTTCTATTGGTTTTACTACTCTTCCACTATTACAGAAACTACACAGGACAAGTAGTCCTCTTAGCAGGAATACTGTTTATAGAATTTCCCAAGACACTTCCTTGGGTTCAAAAAGTTCCGTCCTAGGCTTAACAGAATCAAGTTATATGATGGATTCTGAGGAGGAAAGTATCCTCCCATCTACTGGCAAGACTACAGTCGAAGAAACAATAAATACAGATATTCTAAATCTTGAATTAGATCAAGACACTTTAAAATACTTAGGCGAAGAAGTAACACCTAGAGTTTTAGAAGGTCCTCCTATTTACCCTTCTTTGGCATCAATATGGGATCAAATAATATCCAAAGGCCTTAACAAAGAGGTCAATATGAATATTGTAACAAAATATCCCAAGCCCAACAACAGTTCATATCTAAAACCACCAACTTTAATTCCGGAAATTATTGCTCTCTTAAATGATCCAGATTGTAAAAAGGATCCTCGTGTATCATCAGCCCAGCAGTGGGGAAAAAGGCTAAGCCTTGCCCAACAATATATCTGTTCAGCTTTGACAGCATTGGGGTATATAAACAACGCCTTTTTAAAGCTAAAGGATCTACCAGTAAGAGATCAGCTGATTATATATTCAGGCGATATTGGGCAGATACTAACAAATACCGACTATGTCCTGATTATGTACAGACGATCAACAATATCTCCACTGATTTCAAAATCAGCCAAAGAAGTTGGTTTTAACAACCCAGTTGATGATTACCTATTGGGCAAAGATTTTGGGGAAAAATATAAAAATCGGAAAGAACTAGAAAAATCCAGTTTTTGAAGATGAGGGAAAATGTTTCTCTCAAAAGCAACAAGAATACAACCTTGAATAATCGACCATCTAACTCAGTATATATATATAGGTCTTTAAACTCGAGGGGCCGTCATCGGTCATTGGGGGAATGGAGGAAGAAGGGCAAACCCTCGTATCAGTCTTACCGTCGACAGGAATGGAACAGAAAAAGGTAGAGGTAAGTAATTTAGGGGGAAGAGTAAAATATTTTTTTAGGAAACTAGAGAAAGATTACAGACAATAGGGTAGTTTTACAGTATATTAAGGGATATAATCCTTTTAAATCTTTCCCAAAATCAAACATACAAACCTTTACATTTCAACCCTATTCTAATGAAAAGCATATCTCTGAATGTATCAGATATCTTATAAATCAAAGGGTCTTAGAAAAAGTATCTATTAGTAAAAAGCAGTTTTTATCCCCTAATTTTGTTATAGAAAAACCAGGTAGGAAACCAAGATTTATTCTGAATTTAAAAGGTTTAAACTCATTAGTTTGTTATAACCATCTCAAAATGGAAGACTATCGTACAGCACTTATGCTGATACAACAGGGTTTTTATATGTGTACTATAGACTATGACAAATCTGGTCCCTAGCTGTAACCTTAAAATAGAAGAAAAATAAATCCAACACGTAAGATCCCCTAGGACATGAAATTCGAATCGGAAGAGATAACCAAACTTGCGAGCTTAGCCGAAGAATAGGACTAACATGGGCTGCCTTCGGCCGTTTAAAACATGTACTCAAATCGGACATTTCAGTGTGCCTCAAGCGTAAGGTTTTCGACCAGTGCATCCTCCCGGAACTGACATACGGCTCAGAAACAATAACATTAACACAAAAAACGATCAACAAAATAAGAGCTACCCAACGAGCCATGGAAAGAGCTATGTTGGGGGTGACATTGCGAGACCGAATCCGCAACGAAGAGATCCGTAGGGGAACGAAAGTTGTGGATGCTGTTGAAAGAATAACACACCTAAAGTGTAACTGGGCGGGCCACGTCGCAAGAATGACAGATGATAGATGGACGAAGAAGATATTAGAGTGGCGACCTAGAGATGCTGCACATAGAAGCAGGGGTAGACCGCCCACTCGATGGACAGATGACATCAAGAGGATATCTACAAATTGAATCCAAGATGCCCAAGACCGAGCAGGATGGATTAGGTTGAGAGAGGCCTATGTCCAGCAGTGGACGAGACAAGGCTGATTTATGATGATGATAGATTGAAAAGATGCCTATTATACAATACCTGTTAATAAGAAATATAGACCTTTTTTAAGTTTTAAATTTAAAAATTCCATTTACCAGTATCGCACACTTGCTTTCGGGCTATCTTCGGCCCCTTACGCTTTCACCAAATTAACAAAACCGATATTGTTACATCTAAGAAGTCGGGACATAACTTTCGTTCTATATTTAGATGATTTTTTAATTATTGATAAAGACGCATCTAAATGTAAAAGGGACACTAAAATAGTTGTAGAGACTCTAACAAACCTAGGTTTTCTTGTTAATTTTGAAATAAGTAAATTAGAGCCGTCAAAAGAATGTCTTTACTTAGGATATATATTTAATTCTTGTACCATGACCATCAGCCTACCTTACGAAAAGAAGTTTTAAATTTTAGAAATAATAAATCCAATATTAAGGAGAAATTATATAACAGTTAGATTTTTTGCAAAATTTATAGGTCTGCTGGTGTCATGTTGTCCTGCAGTAAAATATTCTTGGCTGTACACCAAAGAATTTGAAAGATATAAAACGTTAGCTTTATTAAGAAACAAAGGAAACTATAATATAAAAATTCTTACTCCAAAGAAATTAATACCAGATCTTACTTGGTGGAAGAATAACATTCTAAGTACATTTAACGATATCAGACAAGATACTTTTGACTTAGTATTGTTCACAGATGCATCACTCACTGGGTGGGGTGCTGTGTGTAAAAATAAATCAACATATGGTTGGTGGTCTACTGCGGATAAAAAATTACATATAAACGCCTTGGAATTAAAAGCAGTGTTATATGCTTTAAAAAGTTTTGCTGTCAATCTATCTTCAAGAAATATACTTATTCGTATTGATAACAGTACTGCACTCTCTTACATAAATAAAATGGGCAGTATTAAATACCCTGTTTTATCTTCAATTGCTAAGGAAATTTGGCAGTGGTGCGAAACTAAAAATATCTGGCTTTACGCATCTTATATTCATACAAAAGATAACATTGCTGACCAGTATTCAAGAACATTGCCTTCGAAAACAGTATATGAATTAAATCACAACATATTTCAACAAATTATTAATGAATTTGGTAACCCTGAAGTAGACCTCTTTGCATCCTATTTAAATACCAAATGTAAGAACTACTGTTCATGGAATCCAGATTCAGGCTCTTTAAGCAATTGACGCTTTTACACTATCCTGGCAAAAATACGTCTTTTACGCATTTCCTCCATTTTGTTTAATTTTAAGAACTTTAAACAAAACAATTTCTGATAAAGCAACAGGCATTTTGGTTGTACCAAAATGGCCTACGCAACGGTGGTACCCTTTATGGAAGAAGTTAATAATATCCCCTATGTTGGAATTTTCATCCGAAGTTAATCCAATAATTTTTCCTTTTAGCAGTCAACACAAACCAAAAATTTCCCTGGTGGCCGCCATCTTATCAGGGAGGCACTGATAGGAAAAGGCAATTCGGAAGAAACAATTCCTGTTTTAATGAAATCACTGGCAGATAGTACCATTAAGCAATATGAAACAACATACAAGCGGTGGTGGGACTTTTGCTTCAAGAATAATTATAATTTATTTGAGGCGGAAGAAAAGGAGGTAATTCAATTTCTACACCATCATTTAAAAACTAAGAAACTTAAATTTGGGTCCTTCAACACTTACCGCTAAGCTCTTTCTCTTGTCCTAAACGTAGACCTAAAAAACCAAAATATTAAACGATATTTAAAGGGCATCTTCAGAATAAGTCCAACTCAAAGAAAATATAATTTTATCTGGGACCCAAAGTCAGTTCTGGATTTATTAGAGAAGAAATTTCCAAATAAGAGCTTGTCTTTACTAGAGTTGACTAAAAAGACTGCAGCTTTATTGGCTTTAACAACTGGCCATAGAATACAAACTTTAGCGAAAATAAGAGTCGAGAATATTAACATAACTCCTCTTGAAATTCAAATTACAATACCAGACCACTTAAAAACGTCTAGTAAAAATTTGGAAAATCCATGCCTAAAAATTCCCTTTTTCCACGATAAACCCAATATATGTGCAGCTGCTTGTCTAGAAGAGTACATAAATCAAAGATTGGAATAAGAACTACATCCCAGGATTTTCTTCTCCTATGTACTACGAAAATATTTTCTGGCTATTCAACAAGACACGCAGCTACATCTGCAGCCCACAGGAATGGTTTAACGCTAGAGTTAATTAGGAAAACAGCTGGATGGTCAAGTAGTTCAGAAACCTTTGCCAGATTTTACAATCTTACACTAAAAGACTGTTCTAGCTTTGCCAAAGCAGTATTTTGTTAGATTATGTTAGGAGAATCCTTTTTTCTCGTGTATTACAGTCCTTAAACTAAGATACTATTTTAGGTTTGGCAAAGTAGTATTCCGATAAATTAGGAGAATATTTTTTCTCTGTATATTACAGAGTTATATTCATTCTGGTATTATAACTTAGATGTAGGTTTTAGTTCGTTACTATTTGTATCTTTTGGTTTGGCAATAATGTCAGAAAGTTTTTACAGTCTAGCGTTAATTTATTATTAAGCATTATAATAATAATAATATTAACAATAAATGAACTTCATAGTAAAGTTTCGATTTCGCAGGAGGAAAAACGGCATTAGCTTTAACCCTTTAACGCTCAAGAAAATTTTAGTTAGTTTTGCAAAAATGCTCTCTGGCTACATATTTATGTAACCACTTTTTATAAGGTCGATAATTATTTACTACTTCAATGTACTGTGATCCTTATGATCAATATCAGTTGCGATAAATGCTCTCTGGCTATGTATGTGACCACTTTTTCGATGCAGGCTTTCCCGCCAAATATGCGTACGCATATCCTATAAGTGTCTAAATATATAACCACTTTACAATAGTTGTGCATTCAAAGCAGAAGGTTACGACGTGCTCTAAAAATTAGTGCTTTTTAGAGAAAAACGGCCAAATTAATTAAATATTTTGATTAAATTTTGTTTGGTTCACACTTAAAAAATATTTTTAATATAAAATAAAAAAAAAATTACAGTAAGCAATAAGGTTAGCTGAGACATCTTAGTCGAATCACTTATATCTTGTTTTTTTATTAAAAATAAAATCTTTTAATACTATCAAATAAGTAGTCCCTTACAGAAAACGTGTAGGTAATTTTATAAAAGGTATATGATTTTTTCTTTTTACTAAATATTTGACAAGAAATTATAGAGGTCACAAACTCATTTACCTATAATAATTTTTTTTTAGATAAGTTTTAAAATGATGAAAGATAATTATACTTTTGATGAATGGGAAAATATAGGTCTTGATCAAACTGACCAAATTTTTGGAGATCTAGATGATAATCAAGCCATAAATTCGGATATTGGTGGAGATAGTGATGCTGAGGATGAAAAAATTGTCCTACAAAATGCAAATCTTTTGAGTCGAATTAAACAAACGTGTACCGTCCAGCCCTCTATAAGTAGTAATGTAATTGAGGATGAAAATGAGGAGGACATGGCTGATAGTGATGATTCAATAGGAGATCCAAATTTTGTCCCTGATGCGCCAAAGAAGAGGACTCTGGTAAATGATGTATCCAGCAATTCATCTTCTGAGAATGAGGATTAAAAAGATGATTTTACGTTCTCTAAAACTAGGCGGCCACCGCAATTATTTTCAAATTATATTTTTACTTGGCCATTCGGCCCGAAAGGCAAGGTAGATGTTTCTGGTTTTTCTGGAAATACTTATTATAATAGGGTTTCATGTTTTGCCAGCAATTCGTCTGTACTGGTCAACTAATAATATTTTTTTGTTCCTAGAGTGGCCAATGTAATGACTAAAGAGATTTCTTCAAATATTAAGATATTTACATATTAATGATAACAGTAAAATGCCTAAAAAGGGAGAAAAAGACTTTGATAAACTCTACAAGGTTAGACCACTGTTCGTTGAACAAAATATATAAAGATGTTTTTTACCCCAGCCGAAATTTGTCTGTCGATGAAAGCATGATTGGTTTTAAAGGCAGAAGTAGTTTGAAACATGCCCTTGAAACCAATTAAGCGCGGTTTTAAAGTTTTGGCCATTACTTGTGCTGCTACTGGTTTTTTGTTAGGTTTTGAAGTTTATCAAGGCAAAACTGAAAAAGATACAGGACAAACTTTAGGAGAAAGTGTAGTCTTAGGTCTTTCTCTTTCATTTCAGTCATTGGGGTAGTGTTTGTTTTTTAACAGATTTACTAATTTTGTAAAATGATCGATACCAATGTTTAATTACACTGTTTAGGTCATAAGAAAAATTATATATTTGTAATTATGCAATAATAAATAAACCATTTACGCATCGTGATTGGCGATTACATTAGAGTTATATATTTAAATCTTCATAGTTTTTAATCTCTGCTTTGTCAAGATGACCACTTATTCTATTACCCTTCTTACCATTAATGGCTAATTTGAAGCGGGAATCGCAGTAGGAACCGATCCATCCTTGTCAGATGAGTTTAAGCTACCGGTTCTTTCCACGGGCAGCCTAAATGACAGATGTGGATATGCTGGCGCCTGGGCCTTTTCCAAGTTCTCAGGGAAATCCCCAGTTATCAGTTATCAGGGAACTGTACGCATCAGCTGCAATCGCTTGTCTAAGCACTGGCCTTTGTGTCAACGTGGGAGGATTCCCAGATGGTGATTGGCGCGAAGTTACGGCTGCAGATGCTTCGATAACCGACCCAGCTCCAGCCCATACTTACCTGCCAGAAGCATTAAGAACAGCCCTGACTGTCATTGTGGCAACAAAGGCAAACTGGTGGGCCAGCAACCACCACACTGGTCAGAGCCAAAATTCAGCTCAGGGATATGTGTCTAAAGTTCTCGCGCTCAAGTTCCCCAACATGTCAGGGGTGGAGCTGATTCAGTGTGTTCACACTATCGGACACTGGGCCAGCACTATCAGGATGCTTAGACTAGCAGGGATTACTGGCTTGAAAGCTGCATCCGCTCCACTAGTAGCGCCTTCTATTACCTTGGCATTCTCAACTGACTCCAAATTACGGTTCACAGCTATGCCAGCAGGCACTCACAGAACAGCTGTGGCTTTTGAGGCAGCTAAAAGACTGGTGCGATCCCCGTTAGGTCGTGTGTGCCCCAATGTCCACGACTTTGTGGCTATTATCCCAATGAAAGACCTAGTCTTGGCTGCTCCGGCTAGGCATCACATGGGTGCATCATACTTAACGGGAGCTGACAGGGCTGCATACGTTGACTCAGATAATGAAAACTACCTGGGTAGACTAGGTGCTTACATCACAAGATTGTATCCTAGGTCTACACTTGCACAGTCACCACATCTGGAAAGAGCAAAAGTGGAGTCATATCCTGATTACAGTCCAGAGCGGGATAATGCCCTTCAACAATATTGTATGACAGCCGCAAGTCAGGCTACGGCTGCACTGCAAACAATCACAGCTATGGTTGCTGGATTGTCAGCTCAAGAGTTGGCTGAGATTAGCCTGAATTTTCATTAGGGGATGATCGTGGCCCTCCACCTCCACGACCCACGACCAGACCCAGATAACGGGCCAGGTCATGATCCCCCCCTTAGCAGCTCCTATGGACTGGGCGATTGAGGCAACGCCGGCGTCCATGAAAGGTTTACTTGGCTGCCCATATTTTGTTGAAAATTTGGAATTTAGTTTTGCTTTCTCATGCAGTTGTATGATTAGCATTTTCTATTGGTTTTACTACTCTTCCACTATTACAGAAACTATTATCAGTAGGACTCTTTGGATGTGGTACTTTACAATCAAATAGAAAATTTTATCCAAAAAACAAACTAGTTGATGAGAACCGAATGAAACTTGGATATTATGATTCTGCTTCTGCTGGTGATATTTCTGTCTGTAAATGGAAAGACAGAGGTAAGAAATCTGTAATTGTTGCATCTAATATGCATAATATCGATGATGTGACGTACGTAAAACGCAGAAATAAGAAAGGGGAGAGGGAAAATGTTCTATGTCTTAATAGCATCCCTGAGTACAACAAACATATGGGAGGGGTTGATCAATTTGATCAAATGATGGGCTTTTACTCTATTTCGTGGAAATCGCGTAGATGGTGGCTAAAAATATTTTATTACCTAATTGATAGTGCAATAGTAAATTCATATATTTTGTACAGAACAACATTGAATCTATCACAAAATAAAAATAAACCAGTGAGCCATCTGGCTTTTCGCAGCACATTAGCTGTCGAACTAATTGGAAATTATTGTAATAGAAAAAAAAATAGGCAAGAGCAGAAGTTTTGTTATCACAAAAGCAAAAAAAAAATGGAAGAGTGGTAAAAACTACTTTGAATATTTCCGATTCTTTTGACCATCTTCCAGTACGTGGTACTTGTAGACGATGCGCGTATTGCAGTTCGAAGGAAAAAGTTAAACGATCTCGTATAGAATGCAAATAATGCAAAATAAGTTTATGTTTGGAATATTTTTTGCCATTTCATAAACAGTAAGCATTATCATTTGAGATTCCTTTTATATTGGCAACTTTTCGCCAAAAGTTTTTATTAGTTTAAAAAAAATAGTTTCTTTTTTATAATATTTGTATTATCTTTTAGAGAAATAAAGTTGTATTCAAGCGCAAAGTGCATTTATTTTAGTATATTAATTATATATATTATATTTAATTATATTAGAAATCCGCATTTATACCTCAATTTTTTTTTCAAAAACGTGAGATACTTCGTTGACGAGATATTAATTTGATTAAACCCGTGCTTTTCCAGGTGGTTACATATGTGGCCACCAAGCGTTAAAGGGTTACAACTACATAGTTTATATCTACGGACGGGACACAAAAATATAATTATCCGATTAAACGAGCTTACCTGTGAAGCTCAATCGTAATTATATGAGGTGTCCCGTCCGTAGATATAATTCCCTCCTCGCCCACCCAGTAGGATTTTTTCTCCCGCGCTTTTTTTAAACTTGGAATGACATGAGGATGAGCTGAAGATAGAAGCGTCTTTCTTCTTCTTTTTTTCTTTAAATACGTGGCAAATCGCGCACAGGAGCTACACTACATAGTTTATATCTACGGACGGGACACCTTATATAATTACTATTGAACTTCACAGGCAAGTTCGTTTAATCGGATAATTTTTTCGTTTAGTGCTTTTTCCTTATACTCCTCATTTTCAGCTGCATCCTAACATTCCGTGGAACAATGAATGCGATAGCCTGTAATAGTTATTACATTAGGCATTCTTTACAAGCACGACGGGTGAAACATCCCATGACAAACTGTGCAGACAAAATTTTTAAAATCCTTGTTAGCACAACACTTAAACCTACTAAACATTTTTTAATTTATGAGTGTTTTTATAAATTTCGTACCAATTGTACAATAATTAGTACATTTATGAGGTAATCAACAAACTTTAAGCGATAAACACAAATTTATTTTAAGGTTAAAGATTGTTTATTTTATTTGGGTGATTCCAACTTCACAAAAAAAGGACAAATGATCACTGTTCGTTGGCCTCGCAAAAACTGTTAAAAATAAGATAAGCCAAACAGAAAGAGAAGAGGCAGGCTAGTTTCTATAGATGACGTCCAACCAACCTTGGCTTACAATGGACCTTTACAAATTGAAGCAAAAAAATATAAAGATTTTTGGACTTATTCCCATTTATTGATCCAATATATCATGACCTTTATCGGAATTTAAAACACGCTGAATCAGCTACAAGTTATGTAAGCGATAGCGATGAAAATTTTGAGGACTAAAATCAACTTTAACGTGTAACATACATAATTCTTTGCGTTAACACATAATAAGTCCATTTTAATTATATTTCCTTTAGTTTTTATATTTGGTCCAAACATGTTAAGTGCCACTAATTCTAAGAATATTTATTTTTGTTACATGTAAAAGTATTAAAAAGCATAATATTAAACGTTTAAATATGATCAAACAGCATTTTTATTTTAAAAGTCTAATTTGTGACACAACTTTACAACTTCAAACTGCTCTCCTGCAAAACATTGATTTTGGGCTTATATCATTTCTCCCAGACACCACAGAAATATTTATATGCCTGCAAACTTTTAAATGCCTTCATTTGTTCCTTGAAATAAAAACTATGGGAAACACCAAATATGAAATAATATCCATGTTTGAAATAGGTGGAACGCCATTAATACTGTAGTCAAGGTCCTGAGAATTAATAAGAAACGGGTCCATGCCGCTTATTAACTTTAATTTCATTCGATACCTAAAAAGAAAACATAGGTAAACAAGAAAATAATTTGCATTTAAACCTACCTGTTTCCAACATCTTTTTTTTTTTTTAAATACATTTATTAGTTTTAAATACATTGTTTACAAACTTAATATATACTCTATTCCTAAATCAGTGTTAGAACACTGGTATCAAGGAAAATTAAGAAACTTAATATTACGTACAAACACTACAAATAATGGTTGATGCCGGCATATAAATCATGTCATTAATTCACACTGATCATTCATTGATTATCATCTTTCAAAAAATCTGTGCAACTTTTTGTTAAATATATTTAAGTTATTGGAATTCTTAATATTTATTGGTAGATTGTTATATGTCCTAGACGACGAATTAAGAGGACAATTCAAACCAACATTTATTCTACAATTCGAAATGTAGACATTGCTCTCTGACCTTGTACTATAATTATATAATTGATTTAAATGCATGAAATCCATATTACATTTCTGTAAATTATTCACAATTTTATACATTAGCTCGCTCTGTTCTAACTTTAATATTTGCTCTACTTTATAAATACCCAGCTCCCTATATAATGATACTGTATTAGTCAAGAAGTCGTAATTAAATAATATTTTTAAAATTTTATTTTTCTTACCTAAACCTCATTCAATGTGCCAGCACAGCAATTTCCCCATACAGGTATCAAATATCTTAGGTGAGTCAAGAAGTAGGCATTATAGATACTAAGTTTTGTTTTCTGGGAGATATAATTTCTGCATTTATAAATATATGGTACAAACGAATTTAGCTTTGTCATTAAGTTTTCAACATGATTTTTCCAGTTAAGTAATTCATCCATAAGCAAACTCAAATACTTAATAGAAACCACTTTTTCTAAATTTATATTGCAAATTTTTAAGTCAATTACGTCAACAAATTTGTTTTTCTGTCTAAACACTACTTACATATTTCGTTTTTTCAGCATTAATTTTGACCTACTTTCATATAGCCACCCAAGATACCTATCAAGATCCCTGTTAATTGCCTCCTCTAAATCTTTCTCTCTCGACCCCATATAGACCAAAGCAGTATCATCTGCAAATGTAAAATACCGTGCTTCCAACCCTGCTAGCTTTAAATTTAAAACATCAATAGAGTACAAAAGAGGTCCCAAAACGGACCCCTGTAGCACTTCGTAATTGTTCGTCAGTGTATCACTAGAGCAATCATTAATGCTTACAATGACATATTGTTTCCTATTTATTAGATATGTCTTAATTACGTTTAAAAAATTACCCTGAAACCCCAACCTATTTAACTTGTCCAACAGCCTATCAATCGATACCACATCAAAGGCTTTCTTAAGGTCCACAAACACAGCAACAACAATATTTTTTTTATCTAGACCTTTTGATACATAATTTACAAAATCGAAAGTGGCAGACAATGTATTACTTTTTTTGATGAATCCATACTGAAACGTATCCACCGCCAGATTAGCAGAGATAAAGGTAACCATCCTTTTTTTTATAATTTTTTCGATGATTTTTGAAAATATGCTAAGCACCGATATAGGCCGATAATTATTCATCTGATAAGTTTCGCCACTTTTGAATATAGGACTAATTTTGCTTAGTTTAAGTTCAGTGGGAAAAATACCATTTAGGAACACATCGTTTATTAGTTTTGTTAAAATACCCAAAATATCACTTTTTAAATTATGCAAATCCATAATCCAATCCATTGGTATGATTTCATTTACCTCATTATTATCAGTTAGCTTATTTGCATTATATTGTTATCAGCAATTACCTCATTTGACATTATATCATTATTTACCAACCTTATCTCTTCATTTAAATCATTAACTATATTCTCCCCCACATTTGCAAAGTGATAATTTAAACTATTTGTAATATCTTTATCGCCTTCTATTTTTTTATTATTTACTAGTAAATATTCAATGTTATTGTTTACAGATTGCTTACCGAAAAAATTGTTAATAAATCACCATTGCTTTTTTACATTACTACCTGCCTTAGTCCATTCAGATCGAAACTACTGGGTTTTTGCTATTTTTATCTTGTTATTAACCTTATTTTTTAACTTTTTAAACTCACGATCCAACAATTCATTCCCCGGATGTGCAATTTTTTTCTTGTATGCCTTATCACGTTGTTTTACAAGTTCGAGAATATCTTGATTAATCCAATTATTGTTTCCCCTTATTCTAATAGTTTTTTATATTCGGACTCACTCTTAGACTGTTTTATTAATTCAATTAAATCCCCAAATGAAGAAATGTTTATATTATCTCTCTTAAGGTGAAATATAGATATACATTTTTTATAATCAATACAGCTAACAGTTTTATTTACTAATGGTCTATACTTTTTTATATTATCACAGATTTGGAAGTCAATGCGATTATGATCAGAGAATGAATTATTTTCAACGTTTACCGTGCGTACCAAATCAGAATTGCAACCAGATAAGACATGGTCAATTAGGCTGCAAGTATTTACAGTTACCCTTGTAGCATTTTGACAGAAATCTTATTATTTATTTTAAAGTTATTTAATGTTAAAATATTCCTATAATCTCTAACTATATTTGTATTCTCCAATATATCACCGAATAAGACATGCCTTTTGGGATATTTTTGTAATATTGTTTCAAGATCAGAAAGAAAGTTAGTATTATTATATGACGGAGGTTTGTAAAGAATACTCAGTTTTAAGCTACCATCATTTAAGCTAATGCATAGCCAATCCACTACCTGATAACTCCCAGTGCCCTCCAATTTTCTAAATTTTAATGACTCCTTCATGTAAAGAGAAACCCATCCCCCTCTGCCTTCTCTACAACAATGAACAGCATTATATCCTTGAATATCATAAAGAGCAACTGCGTTGTTATTTAACCAAGTCTCTGAGAGCGCCAGTGTGTCACACTTGTTATTAATGACAAAACATTGCATAAGATCTATCTTATTTCTAAGACTTTGTCATGTATATCACATTTATTCTGTTATTTTTATTTATGTTACCCGTCAGTTATGTTTGACCTCGCAGCTGTTCTTCATTCTCCAAAACGATAACCTTGGATTTATCATCCTTTCGCAGGAATATGTTAGCAGCACTTAGTCATAAATATTTGTAGTTATTGTCCTTTTTAAAAATACGTGCTGTGGACATTAGTTTTAAATTTACTTTTGTTAGCTCATAGTTTATAAAAATTTTATTATTGTCCATAATGTAACGATCATTTTGATCGTTCCAACAATTTTTATTTAATATTCATAACGCACCAGAAAGATCTGAAGAGTGCATCAGTTCAATTAACTGAACGTACCCCGTAATAATGGAATAAACTGCTTATCGTTCTTATAAATAGGTAACGACATGCCCCTATGCCCTCCCAACGCATTTAGATGGACAAACCGCCGAACGTATGTCGAGTATTGCTCAAATTGCGCGCGTCGACCGGTAAAAGCAACGAGAACAAGGTGCCTTCAAATTTGACGTTTCTTTTCAACGCTAAATCCTGTTAAGGTCACAAGTGTTTTTTGTGAATAAAAGTTTGGTCCTAAAGGCATAAACGCCGCATTAATTTGGATTTAATAGGCCATTCTGCTTCATTAATAAACAAACCCATCATGGGGATGTATTTTGTGGCCACAGGGATAAAGAAGCCAGCCCAACAGGCTTCTAACTTATTCTAAGTTTTTCCAAGTTTTTCTAAGTCCTCCTAAGTCATTCTAATTTATTCTGTTTTATTCTACATCATCCTATCCCAATACCATTCTGTTTTATCTTATTTTATGCTGCTTTATGCTACTCGTTTCCTTTTGATGATGTTACTCAATTATTAGGTTTGATCCTAATTGAATCTATTTTATCCTGTTCGTCCATTTTACTACACCCCTTTAATATGTTTTCATCTCACTCATTCAAGAGTATTCGGCCTATTTGAACGTTTTATGCAATTTAATTTTAAATTATCTAAATTTCCCTACATTATCCTACCCTTTCCCAAATTATTGGATCTCAAGCCGTGTTTGGAAGCTACGGTGTCGCTGAGTGCTATGGATTTTGGCAGTTTGGTCAGATTTGGACATTTTATGGGATAGCAACTTCCGGTGATGCCGATTTAGAAACTATGCCCTAGAGACGGAATCGTCGTGTGCCTAGCTGAACCATTTATTTGTGCCTCTTTATAGCCGTGTGGTGGATTGAAAGCAAGGCTGTCTGGACCATCAGCGAGGGATGCCGAGTGAAGGACATCGTGTGAGAGAAACCAGCAATTGAAAAGATGAGTAACTGATTTTTACCACTTTAATTTTGGTCCTGTTCTGGTATTCGATTTTCCTATAAATAGCGAATTTGCGCTCTGTTAATTCAGTCATTCACGGGGGTTCAAACAGTAAAGATCAAATTAGCTGCAGTCATCATATGACGTCATATCTCGAGTTGATGAGATATTTTCATAGTAAATAAAAAGTGTTAATTGTATTTAAATAAAAGTTACCGAAAGCATAATCTGGGACTTTTTTGGCAGTAAATAAAGCATCGTAGATTGGATGAATAAAAACATTTTAAAAGTTATTAAAGTTGTTTATTTTGTGTTTTTAAGTTAGAAAAAAATACTTAGACATAGAATAGTTTTAAGAAATAAAATATTAAACAAAGTTAGAATAGAACTTTGATATTTTAACTCCATTTTAAACAAGCTGTTGGAAGTCAGGCACATGGCCTTAAATTTCGCAACAGTCTTAGACCGAATGCAAGACGTGCTGCTACCGTCTTCGCCGAGCGGCTTCCTGGAGGCCTGGATCATCGATGCCATGGATTCACTGACGTCCAAAGGGCACATAGACTTCCAGGGAGTTAGCTATGACTCATCCGTCGACGCTGCGGAGGTGGCGAAGGGCCCAAACCGAGATGCCAACTCCCCTCTTGGTGTCCAGGACCTGTTAGGGCTTTCTAAGCCTCCGCCCTGCTGGCGGCCGAGTGGCATAGAAGTGGCAAGCGACCCAAACCCCGTGGGTGGCTCACAAGGGGCATTAACATCGAAGCCTGAAGAAGAGGATCTCTGGTCGTGGAGTAAAGATGTGCAGCCGTGGGGGATGTTGGGTGAAAACGAAGAAAAAGACGTTTACGTCGAATTAGCTGAACGTCAGCGTATTAAAAATTGTGGCGAACGTACGTCGGAGCTACCTGGGAATGTAGACGTAGCGTATCGCTTCATGGCGCCCGAGCAGGGACCGTTAAAGGCAAGGAAGACTTAAAGCCCTTCGATGCGCCTAGGTCAAAGACCCATTTTAAAGTAAAAGAAGAGATTTTGAAGAAATATGACGTGCCTGAAGTGGTGTCTCATCAGGAGGAGATAGATAGGGAAACAGTCTTGTGGCTACATGGCAAATTGGAGAAGGAGGCCCCAGGTGATGGGCGGTGGATAACCGCACTCCTAGGGATCGTTGGAGCGCAAGCAATAGACCCGGCTGCCAGGGACCTGCGTGAAAGTATCCGAAGAGGAGCTGAGGTGCCGCTGGTTGACCGGCTTGGAGTTGGGGGGCGTCAGGAGGAAGATGGAGTGGCGGTGTGGTGTCCGAGGACCCACAGGAAGAATATACTCAATTTGGCACATGGAATACGCCACAACACTCGTGAAGGGATGAAAGATATTATCAAGAGATGGTTATGGTGGCCGATGATAGACAAGGATGTGGACACGCACTTCAGCCAATGTTTGTTATGTCAACAATTCAAGAATGATGCCCTGTGCCACGGAATGTTAAAACCGTGGGGCACAGTTGTGATTACAGTAATAGAAAATGTATCAAGGACCAGACACAGTAGATTTACAACACTATACTGTGCTGTTGACGTGTATAGTGGATTTATAGAAGCAAGACCACACAGAAGTATTCACCCAGCTTCCTTAATAGAATTTGTACAAGCCGAGGTGATTAGCCGATGGGGAACACCCAGCTTATTGATGCTAATGCCAGAAGTGGCGAAGTACCGAGAGAAGATTGCCCACGCAACCAACATTACAACAGTTGGCACGGCAGAGAAATTAGTGACTTCCACGATGATACCGTTTGAGCAGTTTCAAACAAGAATTTTAGCGATGCCAAGAGATGAGTGGCCTCTACAGTTGCAGTCCTTGCTGAATCAAGCCAGGAGCCGCAGAGATGACCACAATGGAGCTACGGCCAGAGAGATGGTGACGAACACCAGGACGATCCTCCAGAACAAGACGTTCTAAAGCGTAGCATAGAGTAGAAATGGAGCTACGGCCAGAGAGATGGTGACCAACACCAGGACAATCCTCCAGAACAAGAAGTTCTAAGTGTAAATAGTGAAGTAAGAAATGTAAAAATGTAAATATTTTGTTGTTGTTGTTCATTCGACAACAGCTAAATTGATCTCTTTAGTGGGGGGGTGTTCTGGTATTCGATTTTCCTATAAATAGCGAATTTGCGCTCTGTTAATTCAGTCATTCACGGGGGTTCAAACAGTAAAGATCAAATTAGCTGCAGTCATCATATGACGTCATATCTCGAGTTGATGAGATATTTTCATAGTAAATAAAAAGTGTTAATTGTATTTAAATAAAAGTTACCTAAAGCATAATCTGGGACTTTTTTGGCAGTAAATAAAGCATCGTAGATTGGATGAATAAAAACATTTTAAAAGTTATTAAAGTTGTTTATTTTGTTTTTTTAAGTTAGAAAAAAATACTTAGACATAGAATAGTTTTAAGAAATAAAATATTAAACAAAGTTAGAATAGAACTTTGATATTTTAACTCCATTTTAAACAAGCTGTTGGAAGTCAGGCACATGGCCTTAAATTTCGCAACAGTCTTAGACCGAATGCAAGACGTGCTGCTACCGTCTTCGCCGAGCGGCTTCCTGGAGGCCTGGATCATCGATGCCATGGATTCACTGACGTCCAAAGGGCACATAGACTTCCAGGGAGTTAGCTATGACTCATCCGTCGACGCTGCGGAGGTGGCGAAGGGCCCAGACCGAGATGCCAACTCCCCTCTTGGTGTCCAGGACCTGTTAGGGCTTTCTAAGCCTCCGCCCTGCTGGCGGCCGAGTGGCATAGAAGTGGCAAGCGACCCAAACCCCGTGGGTGGCTCACAAGGGGCATTAACATCGAAGCCTGAAGAAGAGGATCTCTGGTCGTGGAGTAAAGATGTGCAGCCGTGGGGAATGTTGGGTGAAAACGAAGAAAAAGACGTTTACGTCGAATTAGCTGAACGTCAGCGTATTAAAAATTGTGGCGAACGTACGTCGGAGCTACCTGGGAATGTAGACGTAGCGTATCGCTTCAGTCCCTAAGTGTAATACCTTCTTCACTAATTCTACCAAGAATTTAATATTTTTGAACTGTTCGAATGGCATTTAAGCCGAATCATTAATAATTGACGTAGGAACTACCGTTTTTTTGTTTAACCTTAGCCCAGAATTGTTTGTTTTGCTGCAAAGCAGCTACCAACCTTTTTACAGACCCATAGGTCACTCCGTTTCAATATTACCTATAAAAAAAGATAGGACAACATAGATCTCGACAGAGCACCGTTGCCTATCAAATAAGCCCTGTACTTACCTTGAACTACTTTTAATCTCCCTTGTTAATTATTGTAACATTTACAAATAATTGTGTTGCATAATATGTAAAATTTTGATTCAAACCTTAAGTCCGTACCTAAATTTATGTATTATTAGTTTGTGGTGGTTTATTCAAGATCCTGATTGGAATTTGAATTTGCTCCCAACCATTAGTGAAATAACTTACTGCTGAGCTGTGAAAGGGTCATTTCCGTATTAATGTCTTGTGATATTTTATTACTTGTGGTATCTTCATCCTAATACAAGGGTGGTAGTTACTTTTATGATTATTTAGGGTTTGAGCGTTTTTAGATCTATGTCTATGATATCGTGATTTACAAAGATTGCTATTGCTCTGTTACGAGAGTCATTGTTGATTGCATCGTGTTTTTATTTTGTTGCTGTCTTCTAAAAATCTGTTTTCGCCCCTGCTCCATTAAAAGAGCCACATAATAGTGAGAGTCATTGGTTTTGAGAATATATTTTATCTAGATTAGTAAGTAATTTGGGGGTATGGGATCGGACTTAACATCAAACAACAAGCGATCCAAAAGTCAACCTCACCTGCACGAGTGGTAGTCAAAACTACCCGGTACCCCCTGCTAGATAACAA
This sequence comes from Polydrusus tereticollis, assembly GCA_963920685.1. Lineage (NCBI taxonomy): Eukaryota > Metazoa > Arthropoda > Insecta > Coleoptera > Curculionidae > Polydrusus > Polydrusus tereticollis. The sequence goes on along the minus strand of OY987330.1, from coordinate 106,597,019 downwards.
ACGAGGCTCTGGCGTCCGAGTATGGGCGGGATAACCCTTAAACAGTTAAATAACTGTAACAGAGAATTGAGGAAATGCGATTCTCCCAAACACTCGCCAACACGCACGGCAAGCGCGGCGTTTTAAATGCCAAAACCCTCTACAAAGTATGACATGTCACAAACTAAAATGAAATTACCCCAGGTGAGTAGGGCGATGCGTCCGGAATCTCACACTGATAGTACATCAGTCTGTCTCATGGATTCTGGGGGAGACAAGCTCGTGACATCCAGACCAATGCGGAAACGAAAAAACTCTAGGATCTTCAGAATTATTACATATAATGTTAGAAGTGGAAGAGAAATTACTGGAGCTACAGGAGGTATTGGAAGAAGTAAATTGGGACATCATTGGAATGAGCGAAGTTAGAAGACGGGTCGAAGAGTGGATTACGCTTAAGTCGGGACACATTCTGTATCATATAGGTGAGCCGGAAAGCTCAATAGGTGGTATAGGATTCTTAATAAATAAGAAGCATTCTACAGATATCATAAGCATTGCAGGCGTTTCAACGCGCGTGGCATACGTAATACTCCGTTTAAACCATAAACTTAAAATGAAAATCATCCAAGCTTATGCACCCACATCCACAGCTGAAGAAGAAGAAATGGATCAATTTTATGAAGACATCAATGGGGCCCTTATGGTTCCTGGATGTAGTCAAACTTTTCTCATAGGAGACTTCAATGCTAAAGCATCCAAACAAATGGATGAAGCTGAGACGGTAATAGGGCCATTTGGAATAGGAGTCAGAAACGACAGAGGCAATACTTTAATTAACTTTCTCTCACAACATCGACTATACCTAATGAACAGTTTTTTCCAGAAAAAAGAACACCGAAGATGGACCTGGATAAGCCCGGATGGACAAACAAAAAACGAAATCGATTTTATCATCTCCAACAAGAAGGAAGTAGTAACCGATGTAACAGTGCTGAATAGCTGCACAATAGGAAGTGACCACAGAATGGTTAGGGCAACGGTTAGAACAATCAACCTAATATTGAAATCATGAATAGCAATATTATGAGAGCCATCAAAGAAGCGGAAAAGAAACATTGCAAACAAAATCGTGAAAAACAACAGAAGCTCACACAGGATACGAAAAATATGATATCCTTACGAAGAGAAATGCTGAAACAAAATAACATTAACTCTGAAGACCTGAGAAAGTTGAACAAAGAAATATCTAAAGAAATCAGAAAAGATGTAAGAAAATTTAACACAGAAAGTGTAAGGCAAACGATAGAAAAGAACAAAAATATAAAGGTGCTGCGAAGAGAATTATCAAATGGAAAAAGAGAGATTTTTAAACTGAAAGACAACCAAGGGGTAGCAACAACAAACAGAGAACACCTGCTGAGAATAACAGAAAACTTTTACACAGAACTATACACAAGTAGTAATCATGGACAAGCACACAACAATCAACAACATCGGTGCAAAAAGATAATCAACCAAGGGTCGGAGGATATTCCGGAAATAACTCTAGAAGAGATCAGAAACTCGCTGAGGGAAATGAAAAATAACAAAGCCCCAGGAGAGGATGGCATTGTGATAGAGGCTGTAAAACTGGGAGGGGAAACGCTATTAAAAAGGATTAAAGATCTACTTAATCTATGCCTTGAGGATGGAATAATCCCGTCTCAGTGGAACAACGCCATAATGATACTCCTCCATAAAAAAGGCGATATCACAGAGCTTGAAAACTATAGACCGATAAGCCTTCTTTGCCATTTGTATAAGCTACTTACCAAAATCATTGCCAAACGTCTGGAGGGTAAATTAGATTTTTATCAGTCAAGAGAACAGGCCGGCTTTAGGAAAGGTTACGGGACCAACGACCATCTTCAAGCAATTAAAGTCCTGATAGAGAAGTCTGTGGAATACAATAGACCGTTAGTCTTGGTGTTTATCGATTTTCATAAAGCATTCGACAAGATAGAACTAACGTCAATAATATCAGCAATGGAGCAGTGTCGAATAGATTATAGATACACAAGGCTTATAGAATACATATACAGTAATGCCACCACAACTGTAAAACTTCATGAAACGACAGATAAAATTAAAGTAGGAAGAGGAGTTCGACAGGGGGATACCATTTCGCCTAAACTTTTTACAGCTGTCCTAGAATATGCAATGAAACAACTACCTTGGGAGAATAGAGGCGTCAATATTGATGGTGAAAGGCTAACACACCTTAGATTCGCAGATGATATCGTTCTTATCACAGATAACATCGGCGAGGCAAAACAGATGATTGATGAAATAGTACAGGCCTCATTAAAAGTCGGTCTTCAAATAAATGCAAGCAAAACCCAAATAATGACAAATCTGGTGCTTGCACAAAACATCAAAACAGGGGACTCTGAGATAAAAGAGACACATATGTATAAATACCTCGGGCACGAAATACAGATTGGAAAGAACAATCAAACGCACGAAATACAGCGTAGAATAGGTTTGGGTTGGGCTGCTTTTGGCAAACTACGAGAGGTATTTAAAAGCAATATACCTATATGTCTAAAGAGAAAAGTGTATGACCAATGTGTGTTACCGGTAATAACATATGGAGCAGAAACTCTAACATTAACAAAAAAGTCAGCAGAAAATCTGAGAGTAGGCCAAAGAGCCATGGAGAGAGCCATGCTTGGAATCACTAGGAGAGACAGAATACCCAATAACATTATCAGACAAAGAACTAAAGTTAAAGACATAGTTGAATACATGACTAGATTAAAATGGAGATGGGCAGGTCATATGGCGAGAACATCAAACAACAGGTGGACTAAAAGAATATTGGAATGGCGACCACGAGAAGACAAACGTAACAGAGGCAGGCCACCGACACGATGGAGCGATGATGTAAGGAGAATCGCCGGAAATTGGATACTGACGGCCCAGAACCGACAGACATGGAGAAATTTAGAGGAGGCCTATGTCCAGCAGTGGACAATAACGGCTGCATGATGATGAGTAAGTAAATAGCCTAGTCCCCTTCAAAATCAATTAAAATTTAAAAAAAAAAGGAAAGGGTTTATCGAGCTTCGAGATTAAGAAAAATCATTGTCATCAAGAACATTTTATTAATCACTTAAAACTCATAGAAGTAGATCAACCAAACGAAAAAGTTAAAAATACATGTCATCAAGAACATTTTATTAATCACTTAAAACACATAGAAGTAGATCAACCAAACGATAAAGTTAATAATACATGTAAAGAATTTCAAAAGTTCAAAATTCACATCGTTTTGTAACCATTTGATAAATAGATGCGATAAATAAACCTGTTAATGTTTTAAAATTGTGTGCTTTATTGGCTTATTTTTTCTTTCAGGAGCTAGGGAATTCTCTTGATTTTATTGGTTCATTTTCTCCTATTCTACCTATCTGTTTTGACTCATAGAAGTAGATCAACCAAACGAAAAAGTTAAAAATACATGTAAAGAATTTTAAAAATTCAAAATTCATATCGTTTTGTAACCATTTGATAAATAGATGCGATAAATAAACCTGTTAATGTTTCAAAATTGTGTGCTTTATTGGCTTATTTTTTCTTTCAGGAGCTAGGGAATTCTCTTGATTTTATTGGTTCATTTTCTCCTATTCTACCTATCTGTTTTTTTCTATCAGCCCCTTTGGTTGATTGGCGCCCAAATAAAAATCTGGAAAAATCATAATTTTTATAAAGCTAAAGGCCTCACGACCTAGTGCTCTAAATCCGGAAGACTGTGCCTGAGGAGTCGTGGTTCTCTTAATTGGATAATGAGAAATTACTAAGGAAATAATCATTAACAAACAAAAAATATTTAATTCTGAATAAATAGAAAATCTCATTAATCACAATAAATCCAACATCCTTACTTGTCAAGGTTAATTTCTTCTTTGACTTGATAAGTATATTCTTTTCTTTTTGTTCTTCAAATGTCACTTTTATTGGTGGGCAATTCTGATTTCCCTCTCCCAAACGGAACGTTGTTATACTTCCATCAATTTGAGTCCCAAGATGATCTGAAACTTTTTTACTATTACTTTAAGGTTTTCATTCTCTCTGAATTCTCCGCTGATAATTCTTGAAGATATTCACTGTCCATCATACAAAAATTCACTTTATTTAAAAGAAAAATGAAACAAAACACTTAGAAACACGATCCAAACACTTCAACGTCACAAAAATCAATGCTTAGGTTTGGAACCAGTCTAGAGATGAGCGATATATACCGGTGAGATTTACCGGTGACTTCGATGGTCACCGATACTACCGGCGACCTAATTATCCACGAAGCAGCGACTCTAGTCGCTGGCTCGCTGATCGGTAGTATAAAATATAATACAAAAAACGCCGGTATGTGGATGATCGGATCGCCTCGCCACACTCGCCAGTCGCCACGCGCTCGCTGGTGATATTGGGAGTGGGCGCCGATTGATAATTGCTTAAGGGGGCCATAGACGCAACGGTTTACCTGACAGTTATACCTGTTCAAGTCGCCTGTACAGGCAAACAGGACCGTGTATGTGCCAATAACGGCAGGTGTCCCCACCTGGGCAGGCGTTCCTGACAACAATGGAAAATTGATATATTTTACCTGTTGGAAAGTTTAACTTCAGGCAAACCTGCGCGTGTGTGATGCAGGCTTCAGTTGAACTGTTCAACGCGAAGGGTAGAGAGGTCACTTTTCGCGTCGCGTAGTTTCAAAAAATGGCGTCTCGGAAGCGTAACGGCATTATGGAAGAATTTATTGATTTATATAAAACCGAGCCTTGTCTTTGGCTTGTAAAATCCAAAGACTACCACGACAGAAATAAAAGAACAGCCGCATATGCTAAACTCGTTAAAAAACTAAAAGAGATAGAAACAAGCGCTACGAAGGATGACGTATTAAAAAAAATAAATAGTTTGCGTAGCAACGTAAGAAAAGAAAAGAAGAAGTATAAAGAATCTTTAAAGTCGGGAGCGTCCACAGACGATGTTTATATGCCAACGCTGTGGTACTACAAACTTTTCGATTTCCTCGGTGATGAAGATACTCCACGGAAGTCATTGTCAAATGTAGGCGACTATGAGGTCGTTACACATCATTCTCCGGTAAGTAAATGCACTGTTAATTTCGATTTAAAAACGTGATTTATTTTTATGTTAATAAAGTTAATGATAGTAATTTGAATACAATTTATAAAATGTTGGTTATTACATTAGATTAGCCATAAACAAAATTATCTTGCCACAAGACTTTTCCCTCGTTTACAAAATAATTTAAAAATTTTTGCCTAACTATTTTCTCGTCTAGGTTAATGTTTCCTTGACTTCGTCGGCGTAGATTTTCCATATTAGAACTTGCGGTATTATAGCCGGTAGTTCCGTTGTCAGTATTTTCTGTGTAAAAACAATGTTGTGGTGCTAAAGAAATTGCTGCATGTGTCATTAAAAAATTATGCAAGACGCATGTAGTTATGGCCTACTTTATCGATGTTGCTTACATCCAAATTAATTGTAGGATGATAAATTCGAAATCTTGAGGCCAATATACCGAAAGCGTTCTCCACAATATGTCGCGCACGAGACAAACGATAGTTAAACACTTTCTTATCATGAGTATCCAAATCATTTTGTCTAAATGGCTTTAGCATATCGGCTCTCAAGGGAAATGTGTCATTTGCAACAAAAACATATGGAAGGCATCTAGAACCAATTTCGACACCTTCTGCGCCTGGAATTTTTAATTTTTTATCACGCAATTTTTAGACAAACTTAGTATTCTGTAGTACGCCTCCATCAGAAATTCTTCCATTTGTACCAAAGTCAGCTATTATGAATCGATATCTGGCATCCACTATTGCTAAGAGAATCATGCTGTGGCGATTTTTATAATTGAAATAATAGGATCCACTCCCAGCAGGTGGTACTATGTCAATATGCTTGCCATCAATAGCTCCTAGGCAGTGCGGAAAATTCCATTGGTGGCCAAATAGCCGCGCTATTTCTTTCCACTCTTCAACAGAGCCAGGGAACTGTAAAAAAAAAACAAAGCGTATACAGGGTTATACATGCAAAATTACCATAAAATGCAAAAGACAGATAAGAAACGGTTACTTTTATAATAAAATAAGAATTAAATCTATTTCTCTCCATTATCTATTTTTTTTTGTTTCAGGAAAATGCTACAGGAAATATCCTAGATGATTCTATGGAAAATATTGTAGACGATCATGTCGCCGAATTTACAGACAATTTGCCAAAAGAAGCAACAAGATCTGCTAAAAAGAGAAGTGCACAAGATACATTAACTACTGATGTGTTGCGCTCAGTAAAAGAGCATTTTAAACGTCCTGTGCCTGTTGCGCTACAAGAGGCTCGCTACGATCTAATAGGAAAAACAATAGCTATTAAATTAAGGACCCTTGAGAAACGACAACGACTTTTTGCGGAGAAGATAATAAATGACGTCCTATTTGACGCAGAATTGGGAAATCTGGACAATCACTCATTTCGCAGTTATTCAGCATCGCAACCGATTGACAATATGCAACAATTTCAGACTAATTATTCTAGAAATGCTTTCAACAGTGGTACTAGCCCCATATTTATTAATTCTCAATATCCCAGCCATTCAAGCACATCAAGCTCCAGCCCCCTACTTCTGCAAGAAACTATGCACAATACAGAACCACAATCCTCTCACTTTCCACAATTTTCACATTCACCTCAGGTGTGCATTCCAGAAAATGAATTGACTGCAGGTTCTTTTCTTTCCGGCTTTAATAATTGTTAATATGTTTAAGAATACAAAAATGTCATATTTCGTACAAATATCATATGTATTTTTGTTTAGTTTGTTCCAAATATTAGGATATAGGGCTATACTTTTACTCATGTGAAAAATTACGAGGAAAGTAAATAACTATTTAATTAAACGAGTTTGTTTTTACATACCTTTATATACTCCTTATGTAAGGTTTTATAAATTGCTTCACATGTATCTGGAATAATTTTCCCAAGAGCTTGCGGTGATATTATGGTAGAGAATTTTAGACATTCGTATGTCCTGCCTGTTGCAAGAAATCTTAGCGTTGCTGTTAGTCGCTCATGTGCTGTTATAGCTCCTCTCATGACAGTGTCCTGTTTCTGAATGTAAGGAGTAAACATTGATAATAGTTTCTGATAAGTTGCTTCATCCATTCTTAAATAATTACGGTAATCTTCAGGCTCTACACTTAATTCTTTTATCAAATTGACGTGACTATATTGGTTTCTTTTTAACAGCCATTCTTTACACCACTTTTGTCGGGGTTTCCTGTCCTTCTTTCGGAGGACGATTAGAAGACCTACTATTGCTACGGCATCATCGTTGGCTGTACCGACCTCATAGTAAAACGGGTAATAACTGAGAGACTATCACAGGTTTGCCGCAACGTGTATGCCCAAACCAAACTTCGGTACATCGGTTACATTGGGCGAATTTACTAGCTAGTCGCCCGCTAGTGAGCGAGTTTAAACTCGCAGAATGGTTTACAATTACATACAGCGATTAAGAACGCAGTTGCGCTGGTCGCTCAGTTTATTTTATATTAATAAGGTGTCAATTCCGTGCAAAAATGAAGTGGAACGCAAACAATATCGCAGATTTTTACAAAATATACCAACAATATCCTGTGTTGTGGAATATTAACATAAGGATTACTGCAATGTGAAACTAAAAGATCAACTTTTTAAAGAGATGTGGAAACAGCTTGAGACAGAAGGACTGGTTGCGGGAATGGATGAGAAGCAGTTAAAGGCAAAAATTAAAAATTTGAAGGACGTTTATAGAAACGAATTAGCAAAAAGAGTGGTACTGGAACAGAAGAAATTTACACGCCAAAGCTCGTATGGTTCAACGTTGCCAGCTTTTTACATGAAGTTTTGTCTACAAGGCATAGTCAGTCAAATTTGGTAAGTTAATTTATTGAACACGTAAATACACTCATAACCATTTGAACTGGACCACCTAAAAATAGGTGAATATTTAAACTACTGTAATTTTTTTTATTTTTTAATAGATTTTCATTTTCTATCTTTACTTATTCCTTGGTCCTATCTTTATAACTGACTTTTACGTTTTTTAAATTTGGACTTACACAAATCAAAATCCAAACATACAAACATACATACATACAAGTTATATATCATTATAAAAATAGGAAAAAGTAAACAACCTCCTATTGTAGTGGAATTTATATCATTTTTAAAAAAACTAGACATTTTTAAAAACACCGAAAAACTAAAAGCCTTAAAGGGAACAAATGTTTCAGTTTCAAATGACCTATGTGAGCAAGACAGGGAAAACAATAAAATATTACGGAAGCATCTTAAAATAGCACGCAGTGAGAACAAACCAGCAAGAATAAAGGGAGGTAAAATTGAAATCTCCAACGTTCTGTATACTGTAAAAGAACTAGAAGATTGTTCTGATACTGAATGTGATGAAACCGAAGATCAAGAAAGTGATGGCGAGACAGAGAATGAAACAGACAGTACCCAGGATAACCAGGGGCAAGACAAGCACATAAATCTTGAGAATACTAAAAATAAACAGGAACAGGCTGATTAAAAAAAAAGAAAAAAAGAGAAGAAGGATAGCCCAAATATTCGTCAAACTAGAAATGGGAAAAAACGAAAATATTAGTCTACAATAATCATACTAAATTACCAACCACTGTCTAACTAACCTGAATAAAATATTTTATATAGTATAGAAACTAAAATACAATCCAATATAATTTTTTTATCCTGTAGAACATAAGTTAAAATTTATGGGAAATTCAATATTGCTTTATTTTGTAGGGAAAATATTTCATTATTTAAGTAGTAAGTACGCTTAATTTCAAATAAGAATAACAAGAAAAAAAAATGGAAGCATATATAAACAATTTTGATCTCAAAGTAATAGATACGCATATTTTGGAAAATGCTAATGATTGCAAGAACTTTCTTGATAGTAATAAGAGTTTAAACTTTAAAATATTTCACAAAAATATTCGAAGCCTTTATAAAAATCTAGATAAATTTATGATATTACTTAACGAACTAAATACAGACTTTGAATGTATAGTTTTTTCGGAAACTTGGTTGCTTGGTAATGCAGATATTTTCAAAATAAAAGGTTATAGTTTAATTTACAATGAGGGAAACATAAATAAGTGTGATGGCTTAGTAATATTTATAAAAGATTCTTTGAACTACGACTTTAAAATTATAAACTTAGGAATAGTGAGGGCTATACAACTATCAGTCAATTTCTTTCATAAAAAAATATTGTTAACAGCTACATATAGACCCCCATCTACTTGCATTAAAACTTTTAATGCAGAGCTCTTAAACTATTAACAAGGATGCAGTACTAATTATGATTTTCACATTTTCTTAGGAGATATTAACATAAATATATCGCAGGAAGATAACAGTAGTAGCGAATACTTAAATATTTTAAGCGAAGCAGGGTTTATTTCCGCAATAAACAAAAGTACGCGAGTACAAAACCGGACAGCGAGCTGTATAGATCATATATTTGTTAAAACTAGAGACAACAATGACATAAAATTAAATCCTATTATTTTAAAAACAAATATAACTGACCACTACTCTCAAATATTACAGATAATTTTCTATAAATATCATAAACCTAATTTCAATAATAAAATCTTAAATCTAAAAACATATGTAGACAAAATTAAATTAAAAGAACAGCTTAAACGTGAAACTTGGGAATATATATACAATGAAAATATTGACGCTAATGACTGCGCGGAATATTTCGTAAATAAACTTAAAGAATTAATCAAGGCGTGTTCGACTGTGATAAAATCAAATATCAATAGAAAAAAAAACCCATGATAACAAACGGCCTTTTAAACTCAATAAAAACGAAAAATCAACTTTTTAAATGTAAAACATCTAATCCAACACCATATAATATAAATAAATATAAAATTTTTAGAAATAAATTAACCAGTCTAATAAAAACAACAAAAACAAGATATTTTAAATCTAGGATTGCACAAAATAGTAACAATTCGAAAGACATGTGGAGTGCGGTTAAAGAAATGTGCTCAGGCCCAAATAAAAACGATATTTCTGAAATAAAAAATGAAAATAAATATTTTATTGAACCTAAAGAAATTGCTAACGTTTTCGTTGATTTTTATACTAATATCGGGGAAAAAATGGCAAATAAGATCAAGAATTGCATAAATTCTGAAACACCAAGTCAACAAGAAAATCTACACTCCTTTTACTTAAAACCGACTGACAAGAACGAAGTAACCAATACAATATCTACACTAAAAGATTCTAAAGCACCTGGATATGATAATATAAGCAATGAACTCCTTAAAGATATAGCTGAATTAATTGCAGATCCTTTGGCAGCAATAATTAACCAATCATTTGTGCAGGGCAAATTTCCAAATACATTTAAGAATTCTATAATAAAACCAATTTTTAAGAGCGGAGATAAACTGGAGATAACCAACTACAGACCTATTACCCTAATATCAGGTATTACAAAAATTATAGAAAAAATAATCAAAAACCGAATGACTACATTTTTAAATAAATATAAAATTATATCAGACCAACAATATGGATTTAGGGAAAAAAAATCATCACAGGATGCTATGGTAGACCTGACAACAAAAATATACAAAGCCCTGGATAAACGACGACCTGCCATAGCTGTCTTTATAGATCTTGCAAAAGCCTTTGACACAGTCAACCATGAACAATTGCTTGAAGATTTATATAAAATTGGCTTTAGAGGAAATCCTCATAACCTATTTAAAGATTACCTAAATAGCAGACCACAAAGCGTAAAAATTAAAAATGAAACAAGTGAAACTAGACTGGTTAAATTTGGCGTACCTCAGGGGACCGTATTGGGACCTATACTTTTTAATATATATTTAAACAGCCTCTTTTCGCTAAACTTGGATGGACAGGTGGTGAGTTTTGCTGATGATACCGTAATATTTTTCGAAGCCGATAACTGGGATATATTAAGAACAACAGTAAAACGAGAAATGGCCAAAGTTTTTCATTTTTTTAATAGAAAATTGCTCACTGTTAACATTGCCAAAACGTACTACATACCATTTAGTTCATATAACACAAATCTACCAACCTATGAGTCGATATCTGTATTTGAGGATTGCAATTGCTCCGCAGCAAATATTGACATGACGCTTAATGGTAAGTATCTCGGAATCCTTATTGATGCACATCTAAGATGGGACCATCATGCTCTAGCGGTAACTAAAAAGGTTCGATCCCTTCTCTATAAATTTAAATACCTAAAAAAATTCTTTTCTATACCACACCTTAAAATTTTATATCACGGTCTGGTAGAACCCCATCTTACCTATGGAATCTTGGCAAGGGGTGGTATCACCAACAATTATTTATCTTCATTGGATAAAGTACAGAAATGGATGCTAAAAATCATATATGGTAAAACACGAAGTTTCCCAAGCAAAGAACTTTATAACCAGGGAGGATTCCTAGACATGCGTGAACATTTTTGCTTAATCATGTTAACCAAACAACATAAAAATAGGTTACAACTGAATCCCATAGAACACGGATATGAAACAAGAAATAAAGAACATACTACCAGAGTACCTATTGCAACAAAAACAGTTACTCAAAGAAGCTTTTTCTTTTTAGGACCACACATATATAATAAAATACCAAATAACATAAAAATTATAAAATCTGACAACTTATTTAAAAAAAGAATTAAAAAATGGATCATCGATAAAAGCAGCAGCTACATACATAGTTTAATAGACATAAAAAATGTGTACTATACTGAATACTAAAATAAAAAAAAATAAAAAATATATTTACTAGCGTAAACAAAACAAAAACCCCAATTAATCCCAACACTAACCTAGACAGTAATAGGTATGATACTTCTAAAAAACAAACTTCCTACTTTGACGATTTTTTTCCCATTATAGATAGTTATAAAGATAATATGTGATCTATATTGGCGCTTCCTGGCTAATTTCGCCTTAACTAAATATGTGATAGATATTCTGCAAACATGCAACCACTGACCATACCTTTTTTTTATTACTATTATATACTTGGATGTGTATTGTTTAATGTTCACTAATGCTTACATTTCTTTTCTCTTGGTAAGGGTGTTATTTCTATAATTTTAGGTATAATGATAATATATTGTTGTTTTTATATACTTACTTTATTCTTTTCATTTATATATAATATGAATTATAGTACATTCATGGACGATGGTGAAAGATATATTAGGTAAATACGCACAAGTTCAGATGAACTTTAGCCGTAACAAATAATATATTCACATTGTCATTCATGGCATCAAGTATCAATTATTGTAAAGTAAAGAATGAAACTGTGTAATATATTATATTATTATTATTATTATTATTATTAACCTCCCTAAACCTGCCAAGTCAACCAGGTCATCAACATAATTACCACAACTTGCATAATAATCAATTTACCAATGGAGAACATTTTACATCATTTTATTATTTAAATATTAGGCTGAATTTAGAATCGAATTGTAATAGTTGATCTTTAAGATATTAAAATTTCTTTTTTAAAAAAGTATTCTACAGAGTGTTTTAGTTAATTGGCGCAGTCGGTATTTCTGTTTTAACAATATTAACGGACATAATATCGGTTTGTTTCTACAATTTATAAAACAACGAACCTTTAATTCGTGAGTGACAAGTTGTCGAATATCGCGAGTTTTTACCAGATCGGACTCAGTTAAGTGAATTTAGTAGCTTAACAAGAAGACCTCGAGAGGATATCGTCGGTCACGCAGAATCTTTAAGAGCATATTGAAGTAGGACGCATGGAGAAGATACTGGTTTTTCTGTAAGTACATATGTCATTTATCGATCGCAATAATATATACAATTCTGACAGTTCCGACAATTCTGATTCAGGCTCATCAGTCACCAATTTGTCAAACTCTAGATACAGATCTAGATCACAAGACTTTTAATTTGGCAAAAATGGCTTTACCTACCAGTTGAAACAAGAATACTTGGGAATGGTTCCGGACTTCAATGGCGAAGCCGAACTTCTCCCAAGATTTTTAAGCGTAGGTGAAAAATTAGTGAATATTTGATGTCTAGCCTTTTAGCGAAAATAAAAGGCGAAGCAGCCGTTAATATTTCATCTTCTTTGATAAATAACTGGCAAGATTTAAAAAATGCCCTTCTCAATGCTTATGCAGATAAACGTGACGTATATACGTTAAATATCGAGATGAGTGAAACACCGTTTGATTTTTATAATAAAGTTCAACAATTATTAAATTTACAAATATCATATATTACTACACATTTCATAGCAGGTGAAATCCCCATTTTGTCTCAATTCTCTCGCAATTTAGCTTTAAGAGTATTATTAAGAGGTCTAAAGGACCCAATAGGAGCATTAATGCGCACAAAAAATCCTCCAGATTTAAATTCCGCGCTAAATATGCTAACAAATGATTTGCAAATAGAGGCTGCGCAGCAGCAAAGGCCACGATATTTACAAAAACCTATGTTAAAACCCAACTTTCAAAATAGACAACAAATTGTTCAACCCTTACAACTAACAAATTATGCTCATAACTCGCAATTTAGTGGAAGACAAAATCAACCTATTTTTAGTGGTAATGACGGACACAAAACAAATGTTTTTAGGCCTAACCAAAATAAGATTCTTCCTATACCAACGCCAATGAGCACTTCTACACGAAACACTTACAGACCTCAACATTCGAACCAAAATCAAAATTTTAATAATTATCGTCCAATCAACCCCAATTTTAGAAATAATCAATCTAACATTGTAGTAGAAGAATTACATAATATTGACGACCAAACCTATATTGATAACAATACTGCTAGTTCATCTGAATATCACGACCAGTATCAATATGATTTTGATCGCCAAGAAACTGAACCATATATTGAACACCCTGTAGAAAATGACTATAATGAGTTTTTTCGCGAGAAGGCCTCGGAACCTCCGGGCTACCAAAATTTGAACTAATGAATCTTACAAATAATGAAAGTAAACTTCCCTATATCATTTTTACAGAATTAAAATTAAAAATCCTTATTGATACGGGAAGTACAAGATCGTTTATAAAACCTGACATTGCAAACAAATATTTTAAGAATTCTATAAGAAAAGATCCTTTTAAAATTTCCACTGTGCACGGTACCTCGACCGAAAAATTCAGCACTCTGATACCTTGTTCCAAAATTTTTAAAATTGATCAAAAACCCTTAAAATTTTATTTATTTGATTTCCATTATTACTTTGACTGTTTACTAGGAATTGATAACCTCACATTACTAGGCGCCAATGTAAACCTGAATAAAAATATTTTAAGCACACCTGAAACAGACATAAATTTACTTTATCACAATATCATGTTGCACAATACAAATTATATAGAATTACAACCGCGATGCGAACAAGTAATAAAGATTAACATTAAAAACTTAAAAAACGGAAATGGCATTTTACCACACATGAAATTTGATAGTTTTGAAATACCGGAATGCCTGGTAAAAAATGAAAATAGTCAAGCAATCTGTGCTATAGTTAATTTAGCCGATTCGGAAAAATTAATCGATTTGTCTAACTCATTTGAAGTAATTGATTTTAATGAATGCGAGTGCAAAAATTCAAGCATGTATTAATAATTGTGAAATTTGTCAAGCCACAAAATATGATAGACGCCCACTTAGACTAGAATTTAACATTACACCGACAGCTATAAAACCATTTCAAATCTTACACATAGATAGTATAAGTTTAGAAAACTGTAAATTCTTAACAATAACCGATTCTTTTTCAAAGGATGCGCAAGCGTACAAACTCAACTCATGTCAAAGTATAGAAATTGCAAATAACCTTATAAAATACTTCACCCACCATTGTATACCTGACCAAATAATTTCTGACAACGGCGGAGAATTCAAAAATTCTGTCATTCGCGAAATTTTAATGACACACAAAATAAAAGTTTATTTTATTAGCTCCCAACATTCAGAGTCAAACGGACTTGTCGAACGCTTTCACTCAACCCTTATCGAGCATACCAGATTACTCAATAATCAAGATGACTATAAAAAAGAACCTATTGAATTTAAAGTCAATTACGCCCTTCT
The DNA here is from genome assembly GCA_963920685.1 of Polydrusus tereticollis. Classification (NCBI taxonomy): domain Eukaryota; kingdom Metazoa; phylum Arthropoda; class Insecta; order Coleoptera; family Curculionidae; genus Polydrusus; species Polydrusus tereticollis. The sequence continues at coordinate 106,581,768 of OY987330.1, read as the reverse complement.
GGCTTACAATAACACTATTCACTCAGTAACCAACCTAAAACCCTATGAAATTATCACAGGCCATTTAGGCACAGAATCCCCATTTAATTTAGAAATCGATAATCACCTTGTAAATAACTATGTTTTTAACCACCGTGACAAAATGAAAATTTTATATCAAAAACTTAACGAGGATATTCAAAAGAAAAAGGAAATCGTTATAAATAGGGCAAATGAAAATAGAAAAAAATTACCGGAAATCCCTGATACGGTCCATATTAAAAACAAACAAAAACAAGGCAAAACATTAAATAAATACAAATAACAGACAATCAGAACTATAGACAAGAACCTAAAAACCGCGAAAATAAAAACTACGCATCCAAATACCACAGAAAAAATTCATATTTCTAATGTCAAAAGACCCAAAAAGAACACTTATAAATTTAAAAATATTTCAGGTTCCTCCTCCTCACTGCCGGACAAGGAACAGAAATAAAGGACATTACCAGAAATCTGGGTATTTTACCAATATATTTGGGTCCTGCCAAACTACAACGCTCTGAACATACTCTTGTTCATTACTTTAATTTAGAACCATTATTTAAGGAATTCAGTAATTTAAATGAACAGTTTAGCAATCTTAAATCTTACTTTATTAATAATTTTATTTATAATCAAGAAATCCAAAATTATCTTAAAATGACGGCACTTAGTCAAAAATGTGTTCTAGAAAAAATAGAAAACATTCGCTTTCATAAAAGTAGTCGTACAGAACGAGGATTAATAAATGGGCTAGGTTATGTAATTTATAATATTATAGATCACCTGCAAAGCAATGAGAAAAGTATTGAAAATCAATTAAAAATGCAATATTCCATAAATAACAAAATTATTAAAAATTTTAATGATACCATTAAAGATATTATGCACAATGAATATATTTTAAAGTCAAGAATAATGCAATTTGTGCATTTGTTAAAGATGGCGCTACACATCAAGATATTCTTTTTGCAAAAGACTTATTTAATCAATTAATTATTTTATATAACTCCATTTTAAATACCTTACAAGATATTGAAAATTCAATAACTTTTTGCAAATTGAATACCATGCACCCCAGTATAATTAAGCCAAAAGATTTGTTCTATGAACTACAAAATATTTCAACACATTATAAAAATCAATTTCCATTTGTAATAAAATATGAAAATATCTTAAATTTTGAAAATATCATAAAAATAAACTGTAAAGTTGATAATAACAAAATTATTTACTTTTTGTCATTACCAATTGATTATGAAACAAATTTTAACCTGTACTATTTTCTTTCTATTCCTTCTAAATATGAATCAGAATTTCTCACAATCATTCCTATTAATAAATATATTTTAAAATCAAAAATTGACAACTCAGTAATATCTCTAAGTGACAAATGTACCCAAGGTAGACCATATCACTGCGCAAGTCACTTGCAGACAAATACAAATACAGCTTGCGAAGAAAATATCCCGCTTCATCAAGATACCAACACATGCCGCTTTAGCAAACTTCAGATTTCGGATAATCACATCGAAATCATTCCGGAGCTTAACCAATTTTTAGCCGTGTTTCCGAAGGAAGAAAAAATCCAATTCCACTGCCAAAGCCAAGTAGAAACAAAAATGCTTCAAGGAATCTTTCTTCTAAAAGATAATTCTTGTAAGATAGTAAACCACATTTATATAGATCACAAGAATTGATATTTCTAGAAGTCACACACGGAAGTTCAACTGTTTTTAACACTCCAAACTTGAAATTCACACCAGAAAATCTGCCTAAATTCCAAATTGAATTAAAAAGGCTAGATTTTGACGTACCGCCTATGAATCCTATGGTACCAATTGTGGAAAAAACAAACGAAAAATTTTTTACTCCCAGCTTGTGGACTATTACTCTTTATATTGCAGTTATTTTTGGAATCGTGTTCTGCTATATAAAAAGAAGGAATATTTGGATGAGAGTGCCAATAAACCACAATATCGAAGGAACTCAGGAGACAGACATCCCACTTCAACCACGCCCAAGAATAAATCTTCCAGGGGGCGCCTCCTTCTAGGGGTGGAGGAGTTATATATCATTAACCTCCCTAAACCTGCCAAGTCAACCAGGTCATCAGCATAATTACCACAACTTGCATAATAATCAATTTACCAATTGAGAACATTTTACATTATTTAATTATTTGAATATTTAGTCTGAATTTAGAATCGAATTGTAATAGTTGATCTTTAAGATATTAAAAATTGTTTTTTAAAAAAGTATTCTACAGAGTGTTTTAGTTAATTTACATACAGGTGAAGCTAATAAAAGCGTGTTAATTAAAATCTATTAAAAATAAAAAAAAATACAGTAGTTTAAATATAGGTCCTGTTTTATTGCAATATTATATATATACGTAGTTTATTGTATATCAATCGATGAAATGTGTATATTAGGCTGGAACAGCTGAAATTTTTTTGCGAACTTGCGAAAATTACCAACATAAGTACTTTTTTTAAATAATCAAATATAATTTTTAACTGTTCCAGCCTACTTTTACGCATCCCTGCACACACCAACTTTCTGCCATTGCCACGGCAAAGGATTTTCCTCTATAAAATACGTAGCATAGGTACGTCGGATGGCCTCTGCGGCACGTTTATAATTATTGCTGCCCAGACGCTCCACGGACTTCAGCTCTTTGACATGTGCCCTCCATTCCCCAGGAATGAGTTCGCCGGTATTCATATCTTCTCTATTAACCTCTCGCGCAGACAAGTAAGAATTCAAGCTAGTCTTCCGTAACCAATTATGAAGACTACATGCTGCCCAGATGATGTTATCAACAGTGTCCGGTTTTACTTCAATTGGTCGTGCAAATATTCGGAATCGCCATACAAGTATGCCAAAAGCGTTCTCCACAACTCTTCTGACACGTGAAATACGGTAATTAAATATATGTTCTAAATGAGTAAGTTCACTTTTGCTATATGGCTTCATTAGGTTGGTTCTTAACGGAAAAGCATCGTCCCCAATAATGACGAAATTATCAGGCATCTCCAGGGCATTGCTTTCCATGGCCATATTTAGTGTACTGTCTCTGAATATTGCGCTGTCACTAGCTTGTCCATTTCCTCCAACGTCGATGTACTGAAAGCGATAATCAGCATCAACCATTCCGAAAAGTATGATGCTGTAGGTCCCCTTGTAGTTAAAGTACTGCGAACCTGAACCTGGGGGTCGCTTAATAACCACGTGTTTCCCGTCGATCGCACCACAACATCTAGGAAAATTCCAACGTTTAAAGAATGCCCCCTCGATGGGCTTCCATTCATCTGCGGTTGTAGGTACCTGAAAGAAATAAAAACATAATTACATTCAAATTGAATATGCTAAGGCAAGACAAAAGTAAATTTATATATTTATATACAAATTCCACTGACAACGGTTTTCCTTTTATTTCCTCTTTGTTTTAGGATTTGTCTTCCATACCTCAGAACAAAGAAGCTAATGATGTTGAAGATACAGAGGCATCTAATAGCGAAGCCCAAGCGGAACAAGAAACAGTGGTGAACGAATCAGGATCCGAAGAAACAGCGGACTCGTCTGGAGTATATACTGCATCAGTGCGTCCGAGAGATTTGGGGAAATCTAACAAACATCGAAATAGGCGAGAAATACAACCACCATCTACTACAACGACGAAAATGCATAAACGGCAAGTATCAACAGAAGTGACAGATGCTATTACGCAATTGGACAGAATTGTTGAGCGTGCAGGTGATGACAAACCTTATGATCAGTTCGGTAAATATGTTGCATCTGAGCTCCGCCAGCTGCCCCACCGTCAAGGTATTCTACTACAACAGGAGATACAAAATTGCATCACGCGTGCCAGGTTGTGTTGCTTACCACCTGATGAGCCTTCACATTCTTCCTGCAGATCAAGACAACTTTTTGAGGCTGTTACTTCTCCAACATCTGTAATTTCTACAAATCCATCTACTCCTAACGATGTAAATGGTGAATGTGATATTCTAAGCCAAGCATTTCTTCGAAGTTTTGGAGCAGGACAAAATCAATTATTTAACTTAGAATAATGCAAGTAGCCCTGTAATAAATTAATTTATATTATTAGATACTCGTTTTCACTTATTACCTTGATAAATGGCTTCAATGCTTCTGAGATCGCGGATAGCACTTCAGGTACAAATACTGAAATTGTACATCCAAGCACTCTAAACAGATATGCTAGAGACTAAAATGAATCGCCAGTAGCCAAATAACGAAGGGTTATTTCTAGTTTTGTGGAACTTGGGATAGCCATTCTCATTTTGGTGTCTTGCTTTCTTATCCTTTCGTCAACCATTTGTAACAATGCATCAAACTGTAACCCATCCATCCTTAAAATATTTCGATAGGCTTGAGGATCTCCTCTCTTAATTCTTTTAACAAAGTACTGGATGCACCATATTGTTCTCGCCTTTGTACCCACTTTTTCACCCACATTTTCCTAGGTTTTTTCTTTTTCCTGGTCTGCAATTCTCGACGTAATGCAAGAGCAACAACTATGATCCCCGCCCGAACTACTTCTTCCGACATGTCTGCGGACTACCTGCAACGATTTTTACCAAGAACTGCTATTACACTTGACAACTTTGCTCGCTAGACACTAAAATATCCGGCAAATAGCGACTAAAGTAGCCAACCGGGCTACTTTAGTCGCAGTAGCGACGCGAGCGGCGAGTTTGTTATTACACTTAGCTTTTTTAGTCGAGGCTACTAAATTCGCCAGCGACTAGCTAGTAAATTCGCCCAATGTAATGCACCCATAAGCGCTTGGCGGCGATTTAATTATTCGGCGACTCTTGTTGTATTTAGATTTTAGATTATGGGCGCCGGATTTGGCAGGCGGTACCTCGACACCTTTACCGGCAAGACGGGCGGTGACTTGTCGGCATGTTTTATGTTATATAGAGCTTTTTTTAATTGAAGAAATTCTCTTTAAAAATAAATATATACATTTGAGGTGGTTTTATACAAAGATTGCAGAGATCTTTAAAAGTAAAACCGTTTATTTAATCGCCGATCGTGGTCGTGTCATACAGTGATGCCAGGTCTCATGCTTTTGAATGAGATATCATGCTTTTCAAAAAAATATCATGCTCTCATTATTTTGTCTCAAAATCTCATGCTTTTTAGCTTACGGTGACAAATATAAATTATTATACATATTAATTAGAAATGTAAATATAAACCATAAGGAACAAATCACCATAACATAAATCATAAAAGAATTCGACTTACGTCGCAAAAAAGGTGTCGCCAAAAATGTATTTGGAATCGTTGGATCGTGTTTAATAATCGTAAAACTGCAACATCGCGGCTGGGATTCATCATGTAAACAAAGAAATGCACCTAACAATGTGTTATTCCCCGAAAACCATAATCGATCGAAATATTGGCTATGGCTACGTCTGATATTTACGTAATTGCTTTTGATTAATTTATACTGTCAACAAATAAATTAGCACTATGGTGCTAAGTGATAGCGATAGCAGTGGTAGTGAAAATGATCAAAATATGCCCGGACCTAGCTCTGCTAAGAAGAAAAAGATTTATAAACAACATTTTAAAAAAGACTGGGCGAAATTACCTCAGTTTTATTGGGTAGAATGCAGTAAAAAGGGAACAATGTTTGCGTGGTAAGAAGTTTTGGATAACCTAATATTGTTATATTTATATAGTCACTTAATTTTATCAATTATCAAAATATTTATCTTTAAAAACGAAATATTGTTTTAGGTGTAAACTATGTAGATGCGATATTAACATAGGGGCGGGAAAAGTACAACTTTGTAAGCATTTAGAATCCGTTAAACATCAAAAATCAGTACAGAAAGCAGAAGCAAGTAGTAGAGGGCAGCAAAATATAGCTGTTATGTTAGCAGAGAGTACCAGTAAAATAAGCGTTGAAGAAAAGGTAAAATAAGGTATTATACGAGTAGTAATATATGGCCGGTTCTGCATCCTCCAATGTTAATTTTCGGAGGGATTTTTTATGAGTCTGAACAGACCCTGTTGAACTGAACAGACCCTGTTGAACTGAACAGACCCTGTTGAACTGAACAGACCCTGTTGAACTGAACAGACCCTGTTGAACTGAACAGACCCTGTTGAACTGAACAGACCCTGTTGAACTGAACAGACCCTGTTAAACTGAACAGACTCTGTTGAACTGAACAGACCCTGTTGAACGGAACAGACCCGGAAGACCCTGATAAACGCACCCTGTTCTTCAAACAGGTTTCGCTGTGTTGTGTTGACGTTGTGATCCTGTTGTGTTTCCATCAGAACTGTTTAACAGGGTCTGTTCCGTTCAACAGAGTCTGTTCAGTTTAACAGGGTCTGTTCAGTTCAACAGGGTCTGTTCAGTTCAACAGGGTCTGTTCAGTTCAACAGGGTCTGTTCAGTTCAACAGGGTCTGTTCAGTTCAACAGGGTCTGTTCAGTTCAACAGGGTCTGTTCAGTTCAACAGGGTCTGTTCAGTTCAACAGGGTCTGTTCAGTTCAACAGGGTCTGTTCAGTTCAACAGGGTCTGTTCAGACTCATAAAAAATCCCTCCGAAAATTAACATTGGAGGATGCAGAACCGGCCATATATTACTACTTATACGTACAGCAGGTTTTTTGGCTGAACACAATCTTCCAATGAACTTAATGGAACATTTTACTGATTACTTAAATGCTGTTTGTACAGATTCTGAAATAGCAAAAAAATGAAAGCAGGAAGAACCAAAATAACTAGGGTCGTCAAAAAAGTGACAGGAGCATCACACACAATAATAAATTTAGTATAACAGCTGACGAATCCACAGATATATCATGCATCAAACACTTGTGTTTAGTGGTTAGAATGTGTATTGCAAATAAAATAGAAGATAATTTTTTGGACCTGATACCTGTAGTTGAAACCACAGAAGCTGCACTTTTTGAGATAATTATAAACTTTTTTACAAAACACAACATACCGTATAAAACAAATTTTATTGGTTTTGCTTCTGATGGCACCAGTAATATGGTGGGATTAGAAATTCCTTAGTCAGCAGGTTACAGGAAAACATACCAGGCATATTTACAGTAAAATGTATTTGCCATAGCTTCCACCTCTGTGCATCCTATGCGTGCCAAAAACTGCCAGAAGAAGTTGAAACACTAACAACAGAGGTAAATATTGAAAAATAATTAGAATATTAACTTTCTTAAACAAATAAATTTATTTTTGAACTGAACAAGGAAGAAAATAAATTGTATCTGGAATTTTTATCTCACGCTTTATCGAACGCAGTAAAAACAATTCTAGACTTTTATACAAAATACGAGATTATTAGTTCTACAAGTATCAATAAATTAGATTTTAAAAATCCCAGAAATTTTTTACAACTGGATGAGATGTATCTCCCAGATGAAATAAATTCAAGCAGTTTAGAAAAAAATAGGTTAGAAAAAGTTAAATTGAATTGTTTAAATTTTTATATTCAAAATGTTCAGCAAATTTGCACAAGATTTCCTCTTAAAGATTCTGTTTTTGAAAAGTTGGAATTTATGGATTCAGAAACCGTTAAAGCTCGAAAAATCAGATATATTAGTCATATTACTAAATTATTTCCAAATTTACTTGATGTCGATATACAAACAATTGACAATGAGTGGTTGGCACTAAGAAACTTTGGAATAGATTTTAAGGCCACTAATACTAATGACATAATATTAGAATTTTGGAAATATTAATGCATCAATAAAAGCTCCAGATAATAGTGGGCCACGTTTTCCAAACCTAACGAAATTTGTCTTCAATTTACTAACTTTGCCTGTTTCAAGTGCAAATGTGGAAAGAATATTTTTTGCAATAAATTTAAATAAAACAAAACAAAGAAATAGCTTAAAAACTTCTACAGTTACAGCAATACTCCATACAAAAGGTCTGGTAAATAGAAATAAATCTATATGCTCAAATTTCCTCATATCAAAAGAAATGATCAGAAAGCTAAACCAACATATCTATAAATCAGACTGAGTAACATTTTTTATTTAAGTGATTTTACTTTCTTAGATTATTTAGTTTTTAGAATATCTTATGTTTCTATTTGTGGAATAAAAATTTGTTAAAAATACCTACTAGTGTTTTTATTTCAGCCTATTAAAGTGCTAAATATTTGAGTACTTTTTTTCTAAATTGCTTATTCAAGTCAAATCACGTTTTAACAGGTACCGAAAAATTTTAAATGAAAAAAACACCTGGAATAATTAAACCTTGCTAAAGGCTTCAGCGACTATCGCGCCATCTCATGCTTTTTTTTTGAAATCTCATGCTTTCTAGAATTTCTTCTAGATTTCTCATACATTATTTCTGTGGGACCTGGCAACACTGGTGTCATATGCGTTTTGAATTGTTTAAGTTTAATTAGATTTGAGTTTTTGGTTCGAGTTCGATTTAATTCATAAAATACTATTTTATTAGTTAATTAATTGTTGACGATTAAAAAAAAAGAAACATTGAAAAATGTCATCTGCTTCTAAACGTAAAAGAATGAGTGATATTTGGAACTTTTTTACGGTTGATGTTGTTGATTACTATGCCAAGTGTAATATATGTAAAAAAAATTCTTACAAAACAACAAATTCTAATATGAGAAAGCACATGAAAACTAATCATCCATTGCTATGGTCCCAAACAAAAATGTTGAGTATAATGAAAGTGAGACAGATTTAACAGGGAATAATGCAACGAATGATCATGCTCCTTCCACATCCGCAAAAGTTGTTTTAGATTTGAAGCAGCCCACACAACAAAAGATTTCGTCGTTTATTCCAAGAAAATTGGAATTGTCAGGCAATAAAATTATAACAGATAAATTGCTAAAAATGTTTACTAAAGACTATCAGCCTTTTCGTATGGTAGAAGATCGGGGAATTAATGATTTTGTAAAGGCTTTAAACCCTTCGTATGAAATTCCTAATAGGCATACAATTTCAAAATCCTTGATTCCAGCAAGGTATGAAGAACTTCTTTTAAAATGTAGATCTTTAGTAGCAAAAGCAAGAAAAGTCTGTGTCACTACAGACTGTTGGATATCTGTAAACACAGAGAGCTTTATAGGTGTTACCGCTCATTATATTGACGAAAATTTTAAAATGACGTCCATACTCCTTGCATGCGAAGTATTACCTGTTCAACATACAAGCCTTAATTTAGCAGAGGCACTGAGACAAATTGCCAGAGATTGGAATATTGAAGAAAAAATTACTTTTGCAGTGTCTGATAATGCCGCGAATATCAAAAGTGCCATAACAAAAGAGCTTGGCTGGAAATTTTTTGGCTGCTTTGCACATTCATTAAATTTAGTTGTCACAGATGGATTAACTGTAAGCGCCGAAATAATTTCGTTGATTTCTCAAATAAAACTATTGTAAGCCACTTTAAACGAAGCACCACTTCCAACCAAAGATTTATAGGTATGCAGAAAAATTCAGGGAAAGAACCATTAACCCATTAGCGCCCAGCGTTGCCATATGGCAACGGTAAACATGCTGCATTTTTACCAGCTGTAAAGAGGGCGGGGCAACAGTTGAACTAGCGGTGGGGATAGCATTCAATGCACATAATATGACCTTCATGAAATTTGTGACGAGAGTTACAGTTTTGACGTAATAAGATTTAGTTCTGTAGTCTAGAATATTAGTGGTGCGTAAAGTCGGAAAAATATGGATCTTCGTTTTACGTAAGTATATTTTTGACTAATTACAAGCAAATAATTGGTAATATCGTAGTAGCCTAGTTGTTATATATACTAGAGGGTATTTTATTTAGGTTACTGACAAAGGTTTAGTTAAAACATAGTTGAGTTACTTATATGTAAATCTTAGCGTTGCCATATGGCAACGCTAGGCGCTTAGACTCTGTAAATCTTATAAAATTAATTTCATAATTTTAGGAAAGGTTTTTCGTTAGCAGAAGCTTTAGATATAGCCTATAATGAGGACATTGAAGCGGATATTTTTATTGAGCCGCCAGAACCGAACGTCGAGACAGATGAGGACTCTGCAGACGAAGACGATGGAGGGTAAGTCATAATATAGGTATTTTTCTTATATTATATCTAATATACATTATGTTTGTAGGTTAGTTGACAACCTAACTTCTCGGCAACTACGCGCTGCTGCCGAAATCAAGTTGCCAAACAATGAGAGAATAGGAGTAGAATATTCAGAAAATGAAGTTTCTGACGCTAACGATTCGAAGGAATCCCAGCCCAATGTTACGTCGGTGCTGTTGGATGAAAACGAAAAATTCTGGCTAAACGAGAGACGCAAACAAAAACAAAATTTTAAACCCACGTGGGAGTTGAACTCAGATTTTGATAGTGAGCAAGCTTCCTTATTTCCCCAAGCAAAATATTGTCAATATGAGGAGATGTCTCCAGTTCAAATATTTGAGCAGTTTATAGACGAGGAAATCATAGAACACTTAGTGAAAGAGACCCAACGATATGCTTTGTTTTTGAACCGCCCAGATCCTAAAATCTCTAGCGACGAAATTCGTTGTTTTATTGCAATTTTGTTTGTAAGTGGCTATAATAATCTGCCATCTAAAAGAGACTATTGGGACTCGGGAGATGATATGCGCAATGCAGCGGTCTTTCAGGCAATGCGCCGTAACCGTTTTCTCGAAATTTGCCGATTTATTCATTGTGCGGATAATACAAAAATTGACCTCACTGACAAAGCATGGAAAATAAGACCTTTTATGGAAATGCTAAAAGAACGATGCATTAAGAATTTTGTTCCAGAGCAAAATTTATCATATGACGAAAGCATGGTTAAATACTATGGCAGACACAGCTGCAAACAATTTATTCGGGGCAAACCAGTGAGATTCGGCTATAAGGTGTGGAGTATAGATACTAAAGACGGGTATCTTGTAAATTTTGACCTCTATCAGGGAAAAAGTCCAAAAGCAAATACTGAATATGATGTCTTATTTGGTAAAGCAGCGAGCCCAATGGTGATAATGATGGACGAACTTCCACCGGAAAAAAAAAATCTGCGCTATCATTTTTATATGGACAACTTATTTTCGAATCCTGCTCTATTTTCTTACTTGAGATTTCGTGGATACTCCGCTATTGGTACAATACGGGACAACCGCATTCCAACTCAATGCCCCCTAACCAACAAAACTTTATTTGCAAAAAAGGTCCGCGGTACTTTTCAAACTGCTATCGAGAAAACAGATGGTCATTTATACATCAGATGGATGGATAATGCTGTAGTTACAATGATTTCTTCTTCCAGCGGCACTCAAGAGGTAGGACAAGTAAAAAGATTTTCCCAACAGCAAAAACGCAATATAATGATTCCACGTCCATTTGCTATCGCAAAATACAATACATATATGGGGGGGACCGATCAAATGGATCAGAATCTTGCATGCTACCGAATAGGAATCAGGGGCAAGAAATGGTACTGGCCGCTATTTACTTGGCTCTTAGACGTTGCGATGCAAAACAGTTGGCTATTATATAATAAATCACGACCAGAAAATGTGCCACAAAAAGCCTTTAGAAGGGAAGTGGTCAACGTATATTTAAAAAAATATCAAGTTCTTCCTAAAGGACCAGGAAGATGGGCGTCTACTCTAGGATCCCCCTCTACATGTCGAGTATCCAACGACATCAGATTCGATCGAACGGACCACTTTGTTCAACATACAGAGGGAAAGAAAAAAAGGCGGTGCGCTGCAAGTACATGCAAGTCAATAATAAGAACCATGTGTGGGAAGTGTGACGTTGCACTATGTATAGACTGTTTTAAAACTTTTCACTCACGTTAGATTATTATAATACTATAACTATAACTGTATATTATATAGAAATAAAAATAATTTTTTGTGTTCTTTCTTTCTTAAAAACTTGTTTTTTGTTTTTGTTTGCAACAAATTAAGGACGTATTACCATTTTTCTAACAATTTTTTAAATTTTAATATTTTGCATATCACAAGCGCCTAGCGTTGCCATATGGCAACAGCAAGTATTTTGAAAACCAGACTACCATATTTTTTTTAAACATTTTTTCAAGTTATATTGTGTACATTTAAGTAATATTACCCAAAAAAAAAACGTAACATGAAAAAAAAAGTATCTGGGCGCTAATGGGTTAAAGCTTCTTCAAGATGTTGCGACTAGGTGGAATTTCACTTTTTATATGTTGAAACGGTTCGTTGATTTAGAACAATATATCAAAAGTACTATTGCAGTGATAGATAAAGATTTACCGATTTTAACACAAAAAAAGTGGAAAACATGTCACCAATTATGCAAAGTATTGAAGCCATTTGAAGAAGTAACAAAAACTATCAGCGGGGAAAAGTATGCAACCGGCTCTTTAGTTATACCCCTCAGTAATGGGTCAAAAGCTGTATGTCAGAATTTACTCAAAATTAAATTCAATAAAAATGTAAGACTAGTTGTTAAAAAATTAAATGCAAGCCTATTCGAAAAAATGTGGAAGTCAGTAACACACTTGCATTTTGCACATTTTTAGATCCAAGATTTAAATTATTACCGTTTTCTGAAGAGTATGTAGCAGTTAGCTTAAAGAAAAAAGTAATAGGAATGGTGACTTCACTTTTAGAAATGCAGTCACAAAAAGAAAAAACAACCGTTGCTGAAAGAGAAACAGAACAAAGCGGTCATGATGGCAATTCCGATACCGATGAAGAATTATCTGTCTGGGGAGCTTTTAAAGAAACTGTTTCTTCGAATGCAAAACCCAAATCAACAGCGAATTCTCAAGCAAGAATTGAAGTTCAAAGATACTTGGAATGTGAATTAGTGTCGCGTTCAAAAAATCCATGCGAATGGTGGAGTAAAAATAAATATTATTATCCAATCTTAATCATACGTAGCTGTCAGAACTATAGACCATTATTCTATATTTTATATTAAATTTATACAAGAATTAGTCAAATAAAAAATTCAAAAATTAGTAAAACATATATCAAAAAGAACATTCTATATAAGAAGATTGAAGGACAAAAGAAGTACATTGCAAGAAAAGGTTTATTTGAAATTTAGTAATAAAATTTTGGACTTTTATGTCAAAAATGACAAAAAAAAGTATCAAGAAAAATACCAGCCAATCAATCAATGACAGTCAATCCAATGAACACCTTTCAAAGGAACTTGCTTCAGATGAAGAAGAAGGATATTTACCATTAAGATATCCAATCCGAGGAAGTCAAAATCTATGTAGTGAGAAAATAAATAAATTTAAAGTATGCAAAGAGGACAAACAAGAAGCAGGACCTTCAAATGTAAATGTATGTGAAGAATGTAGAATAAACATAAAACAAAATCAAAATTCTATACAGTGTAATGGCTCCTGTAACAATTGGTACCATGTAAAGTGTTCAAAATTAGACATTAAATTATTAGATAATTTTATTAAAGAAAGAAAAAAGAAAAATGGACTAAAGTGGATATGTGAAAAATGTACAGGGTTATCCAACCAAGACTAGACAAGGCGATTTTTTGACTTTTCCTGTACTTTTATAAAAAAAACTGAAATAGCCATCTTAAGTCATTTTCTCCCGCGAATTCGAATATCTTCAGCAAAAAACAATTGAACATCAAACAAAAGTACTAGGGGTCACTTTGATATTTTTTTAAATGAGATGCCGTATTTTTAATGAGCTTATCCGATTTCTCATATAAATTTTGATCTAAAATGTTGGATTTTTAATTCAAAAACGCCTTTTTTCTTCAGTTTTAAATTCGGAAAAATTAAAAAAATTAAAAAAATAAAAAAAAAAAAAAATTAAAAATTAATTAAATCCAACATTTTAGATCAAAATTTATATGAGAAATCGGATAAGCTCATTAAAAATACGGCATCTCATTTAAAAAAATATCAAAGTGACCCCTAGTACTTTTGTTTGATGTTCAATTGTTTTTTGCTGAAGATATTCGAATTCGCGGGAGAAAATGACTTAAGATGGCTATTTCAGTTTTTTTATAAAAGTACAGGAAAAGTCAAAAAATCGCCTTGTCTAGTCTTGGTTGGATAACCCTGTACATTAAGATCTACAGGTAATTTAAAGAAATATGTTAAAGAACTTCAAAAATCAATCAATTTTTTATCTGAAAAATATGATGTACTATATCAAGAAAATAAAAAAATTTACAAAACATTAATAGAAGTAAATAAAAATCAAGACGAATTAAAAAAAGAAAATATATCTCTAAAGAAACATGTGGAAAATTTACAAATAGAAATATCAAATATTCAAGAAACAACTGATTTTAAATCACAAGCATTGTTAAAAAATAATATTAAAATTAAAGGCGTACCGGAAAAATCGAATATTAATGAAGAAGAAATAACAAAAATAATTTTAAAACATATTGGAATAACTACTGAAAAAGAAGATATAATAGATATAAAAAGAATAGATAATAAAAATAATAACGGAAATATTATTAAAGTCGAGTTCAAAAACGAAGATATGAAAAAGAAGATTTTAGAAAAGTCAAAACAATATTTCAAAAATCGAGGTAAATTGACAACAAACGAACTTAATTTTTTAAATTGATAAATAATGATATTATTTTGATGGGTTTTTAACCCATCAAAATAATATCATATACATCAACGAAGAATTAACTCAAAAAATGAAGTACCTATTTGGAAAAACAAAAGAATTAAAAAAGAAAGGTTTTAAATACATTTGGATCAAAAATGGAAAAATTTTTGTAAGAAAAAATGCTGAAGGAGAAGTTATAAATATTAATTCAGAAGAGAAATTAAAAAAGTCGATAAATTTAGCCACATGTTAAAATTAATTTAAAATTAACTTTTTTAATTTCAATAATATTAATATAATAATTAAAATTTTGAAGGAAATAAAGATGAACTATTTAAACGAAGTTAAAATAAATAATATTCAAACGCAACTGGTTTTCGATATATCACAATAATAAAACTCGTTTTTCCCCAGAGTGGAAAAAAACGATTATTTCGGATCATGCCTAAGGCTTGACCAACTAATGAGATTACACTACGTTTTTCGTGGGTGCAAACATTCAATTTCATGAGAATTAACCCCATTCCACGTCTTTGTCGCTCACATCGGCAACATGGCGTCTCTCGGAGGCGGCCGCCACGTGTTGCCAGGGAGCGTGCTTTAGTACCTTATCATTAAGAACATTGTCGTCAAGGACTTAATGGGGGGGTCAAGCCTTAGGCATGATCCGAAATAATCGTTTTTTTCCACTCTGAGAAAAAACGAGTTTTATTTCGGCTCAGTGCCGTCGGCTTGACCCCCTAATGAGATGTGTTTGGTTTCTGACGACGTGGAATGCGTACTGTGAGCTGATATTAGAATTCAAGGTTTTTTTTTTTTATTAATAATGAACGACGAATGGGATACAAGATTTAACTAAATATTTAACATTTAAATGAACAAAACTCTAATCTAAAAATAGGGTTGTATTATGATTATGTATATAAAGATATGAACATTTTATAAGAATACTTTGTCAGTGTAACCTATAAACTAGGGTATAGCCACAAAAATGTTATTAACTATTTCTGATTGTGTAGTTGAAGAATCAGTTTTATCTACATTCTTGTAATAATATTTGAAAAAGTTTTGGCTACCCCGCCAATTTCCATTTTCTAGAATAGTGTCCAGAGGAATATTGTTATTCCACCTGGCGGATGCCACTGCTGACCGAATACTTCCTGGGGAGAATGAAATTCCAGCATCCTTGAAAGCAGTTTTAACCCATCCTGCTATGATACCCCTAGAAGCGGGTATTATCTTTCCTCTGGAAGTAATGAATAGGTTGTTTAGGTTTGGCACGGTTTTCCTTCTGTCCTTGGACACCGAAATTAGTTGATTTATCCAGAAAACAGGATCCAGGTTTGTATCTGAAGCTTTGAGTAATTTCCAGCCGGACTGGCGGTGTCCATTGCCATCTGTTTTTGACCCATATTCTGGCCAAAAAGTGATAGAGTTGTTATCATTTTCTATTGAGTTTATGTCAATGCTTAGTAGAGTGAGGTCGTGAATCCTACGTCCAGAGGCTAAGAGGAGAATCAATGCTACCCGTCTGGAAACTTGAAACATGCTGTTCTTATTAATATTTTCATTTTTCATCAAGTTTATTAGGGTACTTATGTTCCATATTAGTTTCTTTTTTGGTTGGGGTTTTGAGGCTTCCATTGCTTTAATTAAATGTTTTATCAAGGGATTTCTAACGGTTGTCTCACTTGCCAGAGGGTTTGAGAAAGTTATGACCACTGATTTGTGTAACTTTATAGTAGCGGGTGCTAAATGCTTTTTTCTGTATAAAAAAGCTAGGTATTGAGCTATCTGTTCAGGTGATGGGTTATTAGGAGAAATGACCATTTTGGATGTCCAAGATAGCCACTCCCTCCAGGGTGCCGAATAAGTTTTTAGAGTAGAAGCTCTCCAGGATTTTTGCAGTAGGTTGACATCTTCCCAATTCCAATTTTTCACTAGTTTAGACCACCCCGTATTTTCCAAGCCTCCAAATTTAGCAGGTGTGCCTTTGGAAGCGGACGAAAGGTTGTCATATCCATTAGATGTTGCTGTAAGTTTTGGATGGGAATCGGAGCGGTCGTTGCTCGAGTCATTAGATCTGCTCGCCAAAAAACGCGTTCCCATTTCGGAGCAATCAGAATGTATGTTCCTTTGGCTTAATTTAAGTGATTTAGGACTTGTGGAATCAGGCAAGGGGGAGGAAATATCCATGCCAACCGGAATGACCATCTTTGACTGAATTATGTACAACGCCGCTGTGTCTGTGCTGTCCCTGGTCACATAAATTGGTACTACCTTTGATAACTTGGAAGCAAATAGGTCTACTTGTGGAGTACCCCAAACTTTGAATATTTTCCTCTTTGCTATTTTAGATAAATGCCAGTCGGGAGTAGTTTTCTGGCGAGACAGGTTGTCTGCAACCGAATTGTAGTTGCTGGGAATGTAATGTGCAGTTAATGATATTCCCAAGCGGTTCGCAAGAGTTAAAAGTCGATTCGTTAGGTCTAACAGGGGACCAGATCTCGTGCCCCCCTGGTTGCGAATGTATGATATTACCGTTCGGTTGTCTGACTGAAGCAGCACCGCTTTTCCTTTCAAACGGTTTCTTTGTAGGCGAATCGTCTGGTAGACAGCAAATAATTCTTTTCGGTTGATGTGCCAGCGTTTTTGATGACGTTTCCAGGTTCTTTTGAGGTGCACATTTCCTATTTGTGTCTGACGCATCCGTTGTCATAAAATTCGATGGGTTCTTGTGGAACAAGGGGGCCATCGTGTTTAAGTGGGTTATCCACCAGCGGCATTCTTTGAGCGCGGCCTCCGGTATTGGAAAAACTTTTCTGGGTTTTGACTCCGGAAGAAGTGAACTCGCTCGTTGTAGGTTCCTGCTTCGGAGTCTTTCTAGGGGGATTACCATGGTAGCGAAATTGAGTTTCCCTGATAACCTTTTTGCGCTGGCCCAACTCCAGCGGAGAGTTTTTAGTATTTTGGAGATCTCCTGGCTTATAGATGTCTTCTTTTCCGAAGGAAGGGATATGCTGCAGTGGTTTGTGTCCCATATTAGTCCCAAAAATTCGATTTTCGTTCGGGGACGGGTCGACGATTTTTCCTCGTTTAGTACCCATCCTAGCTTGGTAAACATTGTTTTCGCTATGCGAATGTGTTGGATGAGGGTCTGAGAGTTCTGGTTTGCTATGAGAAAATCGTCGAGGTAAACTATTACCCGTATACCCATGTCTCGTAACCTGTTTGCTAGCCAGTTTGTTATTTTGGCGAATGTTATGGGTGCCGTTGACAGGCCGAACGGCATGCATGTCATCTGATAGAATTTGTTTTCGAAAGCCATCGAGAGAAATCTTCGGTGCTGGGGACTTACGGGAATATGGAAATATGCTTGGTGTATGTCGATCTTTGTCATAAAATCTCCTTTGTGTAGGAAGTCGGGAACCTTTAGATGACTGATGAGACGGAATTTCTTTGGGGCCAGGTATGGGTTTAGACCCCTCAGGTTGAAGGTTGGTCTTAGTTTTCCATTTGGTTTTTTCCTGGGGAACATTTTTGACAAGAACCCTGATGGATGGACGGAGGGTTTCAATATCTTTTGGTTCAGCATTCTGAATATTTCGTCTCTCATTCCAGGTGTTTGAAGAAAGGGTGTGTGGTTTGCTGATAAGCGTATTATTGGTGGCTTTTTTACAAAAGGCAGTTTGTATCCTTTTATTATGTTCATGATGTAGTTTGGGGTACCGATCTCTTTCCAGGACTGAAGGTATTTGAACAAGCGTCCCCCCCGAAATGCTGTTGATGATGGGTAGTCATTTACTCGGTCGATTCCCGGGGCCCCTTTTTTTGTAAGATTTGTGAACTCCTGAAGTACTGCTGATTTTTTTATGACTTCCATTGGAGGTCTACCAGGGCTCTCTCGTCGTTGACGTTTTGGCCCTAAATTGTGGTATTCTAGCGCTGGGGTTTGTTCTAGCTGTCGTTACCGGTTTGTATATTTTAGAAGTTAAAGGCCCGTTAAAGGAGCGAAAGCACCGCCCATGCTGTTGATAGAATTCACCAAAAAGTTGCTCATCAAACAGGGAAGTTTCCGATGGGGGGATATTCTCGAGTAATTCATTTTTTAGTCTGAATTTCTTTCTTCTTTGATCGATTATCTCTGCACGACGTCCACATACGTATTGGATGAGATCGTCTGAGGTCTGTCTAAAATTTCCCTCTTTTACCAAATTGGTGAGAATATTAGACTTTGCTGCTGGATGCTTCTTAATTATTTCGCTTATTGCATTAGAGAACGCCTCCCTTTGGAGTAGCATTCCGTGAAGGATAGTACCCAAGCAAGAATCCATCTTTGTAAGTTGGTCTTGATGTGGATTTGAGTAAAGCTTTGATGGCAATTGAGGATTAACTTTTAAAGCACTGAATACCGGGGATGCATGTAATTTTTTATGGACCTCTGAATATCTAATTTTGTTAAAAGAGTTGGTACCTAGCCTTTGGCACTCCCTACCAAGTTGCAGAATAGTAGGTTTTGGAGCAGGAACCGACGGTTCTAACCCAAGACCCTTCTTCATCTTCTACTAACTCGTCTTCCCAGGGTTCTTCGGCTTCTTCGTCTTCTGTGTGATTTTCTGAATGACCATTCACATTTTCTCGGTCATTTAGTTTTTCCAGGATGGTTGATATCATACTCTCCACCTGATCTAAACGATTTTCTGTTTCCTTTGATTTATTCCTGGTTTCTCTTTCTGCTGATTTTTTCCTGGATCTGCTTGTGTTACCTTCACTTTCTGATACTTCGTTACCCAATGTTTTGTTGGCTTCTTTTCTAGATAGCAATAACGGTTTTAGGTTGCGGATGGATGCAAGGATAAGCTCGTTTTGGGCCGCTGTTCCTCTTATTTTATTGGCTATAGAAGAGGGTCCAACAATTAACCCTATACAGAAGGGCCAGTCGAGCATCTTAATTTTCATTTCCTTAAAGGATTTCTCCGATATATAAGTAGATTTAGGATTGAAGGCTAGAGCCATTCCGATTGTGGGTATGGCAAATCTAATCCTATTTAAAACTTGTGGGTCATGATCTTCCCCCAAAATTTCATCTTTCTTTAATGGACACACCTTCCATTCCTCCCAACCTATTGGTAGGTGTTTAATAGTCTCTTCTTTTATTCTGGTAAGAATAGCCTCATCTCTTAGATTATCTGCTTCAATTGATGACAACTCTAATATATTTGTTAGGCTTCTACTTGTCGCCATCTGCAACAAAAAATTTTACCTCAAGATCATAAGAAATTAGACGAATGTTAATATTACATATAATATACCATATAAATTTCGGTCGTCGGCCGAAAAATTTGGGCCGTTGTCCATTGTCCAAAAGTAAATTGGGACATTTTTCGTCCGCGGAAATTGGGTCGTCGTTTGCGAAAATTGGACCGTCGTCCAGGAAACTCGGGCCGTCGTCCAAAAGAATTGGGTCGTCGTCTAAAAGAAATGGGCCGTCGCCCAAGAGAATTGGGCCGCCGTCCGAAGGGTTCGGGCCGACGTTCTGGTAGACGTCCGAGCAGTTCGGGCCGCCGTCCGAGAAGTTTTCCGAAATACAGTAAATTTGCCATCGTCCGAAGTATTCGGGTCGATGTGAGGCAACATAAATTCAAAATTAAAAATATTTCTTACAGTAAGGAAGTTATTGCTTTCAAAACCAACTTTTAAAATCGTCGCAGTTTCCTCACTGTATTTAAGATAAATAATTACGATTTTGTACTTACTATTTCGGGTTTCTTAGTCCTTTCACAATCACAAAATTATCAATTTTATTTTAGAAATACGCACTAAATTATTCAGCCGTTTAACATGTTCACACCACGGAAAAACAAAGCGTACTAAAGCACGCTCCCTGGCAACACGTGGCGGCCGCCTCCGAGAGACGCCATGTGAGCGACAAAGACGTGGAATGGGGTTAATTCTCATAAAATTGAATGTTTGCACCCACGAAAGACGTAGTGTAATCTCATTAGGGGGTCATGGAATTGTTGTGTTTATAAAACATGACCTTAATTGTAATTATGAAATAATACCAATTGGTGAATTAAAAATAACATACATAAATTTAGTTATTAATAAAACTATGAAAATTAATATTATTGCATTTTACAGACCTCCATCTACATGTCTAACGAAATTTGACCATGATTTGAAATTATTTTTTAACGCTCATTATAAAAAATTTAAAAATGATGATTCAACAATATTTATTAGAGATCTAAATATTAATATACTCTCAAATACAATACATACTAACGAATATTTAAATATTTTAAATGAATATACTTTTATATCATTTATTAATGGTATCACAAGAAAAATAAATAATCAATCTTCATGTATAGATCATATTTGCATTAAAGCATTAAAACAAAACAAAATTTGTCAAATTTTAAATCATTCATATTCCAATAACAAATTACAGACTATTATCCAATTATTTTACAAAATTTTTCAAATATAAATCCAACTACACAACCTAATATGAACAAATATAAAACATATATTAATTACAATAAATTTAATCAATGTTTAAGAAAATCGAATTGGAATCAATTTTTTTTATTAAATTCCCCTGAAGATTTAAGTAATGAAACTTCTAAATGGAGAAACAACTAATGAACAAAATTTAATATCTAATAATTTTATTGAATATTATTCAAAAGTTGGAGAATCACTAGCTAATAATATACTAAATAAAAATAAAAATAATATTTCTTATGCAACTGTATCAAATAACTTAAATTCATTTTATCTAAAAGAAACCAATTATCACGAAATAAAAAACATTATAAATAATATTAAACTTAAAAAATCTCCTGGTATTGACGGAATAACATCCGAGATATCAAAATCAATTAATTCACATATCTCCAAACCATTAGCCTTTTTAATAAATAATATCTTTAAAACAGGAATATATCCAAGTGCTTTTAAAATAGGTTTAATAAAACCAATTTATAAAAGTGGCAGCAAAACTAAATTAGAAAATTATAGACCTATCACATTAATCTCATCATTAGCAAAAGTATTTGAAAAAGTTTTAAAAGATCGAATGGACAAATTTTTAAATAAAAATAAAATCATATCAGAAAAACAGTTTGGTTTCCAAAAGAATAAGTCTACTCAAGATGCAATTTGTGAATTAACTACTCAAATATATAACTCAATTGATAATGAAATGCAAAGTATATGTATATTTTTAGATTTAGCAAAAGCATTTGATACTGTAAGTCATGAAATACTTTTAAAGAAATTGGAAAAAATTGGTTTTTGAGGAAATATATTGAACTTATTTGAAAGTTATTTAAATAATAGACCACAACATGTAAAAATTGGTGAAAGTATAAGTATACCAAAAATATTTAACTATGGAGTTCCACAGGGCACAGTCTTAGGACCGTTGTTTTTTAATATATATATAAATGATATATTTAAACTAAATTGTCAAGGTAAATTACACAGTTTTGCCGATGATACTGTAATTTTTTATGAAGGATTAAATTGGAAAATTGTTGAAAATATCATTCATGATGATTTTATTAAAATTAACAACTGGTTTAATAATAATTTATTAACAATAAATTATAATAAAACAAAATACCTACTATTTACTTCTTATAAAAATAATTTACTAAACAATTTAAATACTATAAATATTAATGAAAACTTAAAAATAGAACAAGCAGAAAATTTTAAATATTTAGGAATAATTATTGACAAACATTTAAAATGGAATTTACATAGTTACATTACTAAAAAATTGAGAATACTTATACCAAAGTTTAAACATCTTAAACAGTTTTTAAATATTAAACATTTAGAAACTATATATTATTCATTAGTACAAACGCAAATAAACTATGGAATATTAGGTTGGGGTGGAATAAATAAAAATAATCTCCGTAATATAGAAATTATTCAAAAATGGATTTTAAAAATTATTTATAATAAAGAATATTTATATTCTTCTGATATGCTTTATAAAGAGAACAAGAAAATGGATACCAGACAATTATTTTTTTATAATATGTTAATCTATATGTTTAAAAATAGAAATAAATTAAATTTTAATAATCATAAATATAACACTGAAATATAAATAAAATAACGTTAAAAAATAGAGTCAACAAAGTTATAGGACAAAAACATTTTTTAAACATAATTCCCTATATTTTTTATATTCTTCCAGAATCAATTAAAACGATTAAATCTATAACTAAATACAAACAAGAAATTAAAATATGGATAATCAAAAATCCAAGATATTTTTTCCATAATATCATAGATTAAATGTTTTAAAATATGAAATATAATAAATATATTATATATAATTACGTATATTATTGTGACGTATATTCTTTATATTCATGGATATGAAAATATAAAAACATTATTATTACTCACTACAAGTAAGACTTCGTGAGTTTTATTATCATTTTTAGTTTATTCAAATTTTTAATGTAAACAAATTGCAAATATTTTATTGTATAATATATTGAATAAAATTTTTATTTATTTATTATTTATTTATCTTTATCTTTCGTGATATGTTTGTGCCTTAGCTACCTCAGTTCCGTGTGAACGACTTTTTTCAAAGCAGGACCAATAATTACAGAACGTCAAAATCGAATTAATTCAAAGAAAGCAAGCATGCTAATATCTTTAAATTCCAATGAAGATATTTAACTTTTTTGTAAGTACTTAGAATTTATGTTTTTTTTTTATTCTTTGTTGTATTTATAGGGCTGTGCCGATATCGATACTTACTAAGTTCCTATACCTCACCGATACCTAAATTTTCAGATACAATAATTGTATCTGATTTCAGATACTCGTGTCAAATCGGTAGGGAATGGTCGTCGTCCGCCCGCCTTTAACCGCCATTCAAGCGGCGCGGCAATGCGGGATCGCCGCAGCCGGAATAAACACACGTTGTGGTTTCGTTTAGCTGATATTTTAAGGTTATGCGTTGGTGAATTAAGAATTAATACTTTTGCCTGTGGAAACAATAAGTGTTTGTGTTCTTTATTTTTGTATTTATTTAACACGAAGAAAGAATGTCTGATATATGGAAACACTTTAATAAAGATCCTAAAAAAGACTCTTTAGCCATATGTAAATATTGTAAAAAATGTTACTCTCGTGGAGGTCTAAATAAACGATCATTTAATACCTCAAATTTGTCTAAACATCTTAAGAGATGTAGTGATTTCATCAAAAATTTTGGTAAGTACGAGAATACTTCTCAATAAATTTACTACCTCAACATAGTAGGTTAAAATCTGATTATTTTAATAAATAAATAATACTATTTCCATTCGTAATTAAGTAATTAGTGTTGATTTACTGAAGAGGAATTTTATAGACGAGTGAAGTTTTGTTTTTATGCTATTTTTTTCTACACTATTGACTATTCAATTCTAAAAATAGTAGGTATGATAAGTTGAGTCTGGAATTAAAGAGATTCTATAGGTTTCTGATGAAAACACTCCAAGTTTCAGGAAATCGATTTTGTTTCTACATAAATTTGCATATTTTAGGAACTAAAAGAAGTAAATCAGTATCGGGCGCCATCAAGGACAAAGACAAAACTAATGATGGTGATACTGATATTGAAGATGCGGAAATGCAAGAAATAATTTCCGATTCTGATATGCCTCAAAGTAACCAGCATTGTGATTGTGAACAACAAACATGGCTACATTTAGGAATAGCTGTCGGTCAAAGTTCGACAAGCGGTCAAAATGCCAGTACAAGTACGAGTAATATCAGTATCAGTACTGACGACAGTGATAACAATGACGTTCTCACAATGTCAGAAATCGTAGATAGAAATCGTAGATGGAAATCGTTCTAAAGAATCAGGAACATTTATACAGCCAACACTTCACTCGATAGTTGAATTAAAGAAAAAATACGATATTGACAGTCCAAAAGTAAAACAAATAGATAAAGCTATACTAGAAATGCTTTGCCTGGAATCTCTACCTTTTAGCCTAGTGGAGAGTGGTGGTTTCCAGAAATTCATTAAGGTTGTTTGCCCAAAATATGTAACACCAAGTCGAACATACTTTTCTGTGAATCTTCTTCCGAAGTATTATGATATGGTCATGAAAAAAGTCTGCGTTGTTCTCAATAATTGTTGTACAAGTTCCATCGCTATAACAACCGATATATGGACTTCCAGAGGATGCCATGATTATATAAGTGTAACAAGTCACTTTATTAATGAGAGTTTTCAAAGAAACCACTTAGTATTAGAAGTTGCTGGTTTTGATGGTCCGTCGCATTCTGCTGTTCCCGTGGCTGATAATTTAAAACAGGCATTTGTAAAATGGCAAATAGAAGGGAAAATAATTGCGATAGTCTCTGACAATGCTGCAAACATAAAGGCCGCTATAAGAGAACTATCAGTGGGACTTGTAGGCTGCAGTGCTCATTTGTTACAACTGGTAAGTACTAAAAAATAAAGTTGATAAAACTTTGTATTGTTTTTTTTTTACCGCCGGTTTTCTTTTTTTAAGGTAATTAATTCAGGATGTCTCAATGCGCTTGCAATTAAAGGAATGCTCCATACACCTAAAAGAATTGTTACACATTTTAAGCATTCAGTTAGCTCAATAAAAGCTCTGCATAGCTGTCAAAAAACTTTGGGCAAAAAAGAAAAATGTCTTATTCAAGACGAACCCACTCGTTGGGATTCAACTTATCAAATGCTTGATCGACTGCTTGAACAGAAAGACGCTATTTCAGGTAAATAATAATAATAAATATCATTTTATTGGGGTTTAACGTAAGTTTATGTTCCTAGTATTTTTTATTTTTTAACATTTGAATATCTAAAATATTTGCTTTGTATGTTTTAGTTGTTTCTTCCTCCGCAAATTTTATGAACATGTCGCACAGTGACTACTTGCTGAAAAAGTAGTTAAAATTTTGGCACCGTTTCAAGAAGCTACAAAGACACTAAGTGATCATTCTGTTTCTTTAGCGGATATTTTTCCATTAACTAAGGGCATCGAAATTGTTTTAAAACATTAATCAGAAGTAAAAGGTTTAAAATCACTCGCAAAGGAATTATTAGCAGGACTGAAGAACCGCTTTAGTTTCATTAAAGAAAATGATCTTTATTTAATTACTACGGTATTAGATCCTCGTTATAAAGCTGGATTATTTACTGAAGATGAAGATGAGCAAAAAGTTATTAAAAAGATAACGAATGTTTTAAAAGATAATTCACCGTTAGCTTTACTACAACCACAACAAAACATCAATAAAAGCCATTTACATAACGAAAACGAAGCCACGCATTTATCCCCGGAAACCTCTCCCTCTTAGTCAATTGCAAATTTAAGCCTTTTGCAGGTACAAAGCCTCAACAGATTAACTGATTAAATTGCATATTTCATTTGTCTCTTTCTTTCAGACCACTAAACAACTTCTACAAAGAAATCCAAGAAGTCCACAGAATCAAACCTATGATTTTGATAAAGAGATCCAACTGTATTTTCATGAGCCAGCTCAAACACTAGAAAGCGATCCATTACTTTATTGGAAGGAGGAAACCAGATTTCCAACACTTAAGAAACTGGCAGCCCGCTACTTAGCAATACCAGCAGGGTCTGTTTTTTCTGAACAAATTTTTTCTGAAGCTAGCAATATAGTGAAACCAACCAGAACATCGCTGACGTCTCAAAATGTTTAAAAATTAATATTCCTTAAAAAAAATGTTCACATGTTAAACTGTTAAATGTTTTGTTTTAATTTTGACCATTTTTAGTATGAATATAAATAAATAAACACATTATTTTAAAAAACAAGTTTTTATCTGAATTTCAGATACTTTCAGATACAGAAACGTTATCGGATTTAAAGGTATCGGAGTATCGGTATCGGTATCTGAACAGTGGTATCGGCACAGCCCCAACTTTGTATGTTTATTTTTGTCGCCGCTTTTCTTTGTTCTTAGTTCCGCCTTTTCCTCTATATTTTGTTCAGAGAAATTAATAAATAAAATAAAAGTATTGGTATTTTTAGTCTTTAAAACAGCGGCTTAAGTCGCCGTTAAAAGAGGCAGCGACTTATCAGTCACCGTCGCCGGTATACCGATGACTTAAAAAGCGCCGTTAAGCTCCGCTCTAAACCACTCTTCAAGTGTGCCAACCAACGTCAATTGTGTTGACATTTCTACCACGTGGTTTATAGTGTTTTCTATTATTGCCCTCAGAGCACTATAGAGCAATCTGAAATTGCCGTGTCACAGATTTGCGTGTTCCATTTACTGCTCGCTCTTGGAGTTGCCTGTTCTATTATCGGAAACGGGGTGCTCCGCGAGCGCTCTCAGTTGATCTGTGAAATTTCTCGGAGCAAGCGAGAGGTAAACAAGGAAACATAACCGTAAAATTTGTTTTGGTAATTACGGTAGTTTTGTGTTTTTTCTGTTTCGGGATAAGAATAAGAATGATTGGAAAACGTCGGCTGTTTCAAGTTTTTCTGAGCTCTTCAGATTCTTCTGATTAAGAAATTGAGGCATTTGTTTCACATTTCGCAGCAAAACCAAGACGGAAAAGAGCTAAAATTACGAACTATATAAGGGATGTTGTATCCCATTATACTGAAGAACAGGTAAGATAAATTTATATTGTATAAATATACCAACTCATGTCATGTTGCTTAACCCGTAAAATGTTTTTTTTCCTTAAATTTCAGTTTAAAGAGCACTTTAGAGTTGAAAGAAGAACTTGCCAGTGTGGGAAATATACAATAAGTGCTATCATGATGGTTCCAAGATCAATATATTCCGGAGTTAAAAACGCCCCCCGATCGGATCTCCGGGTGGGGGCGGGTCCTGGCGCCTTATCAAGCGAAATTATCCAGCGGGTCCTTCGAACAATATTCTAAATGGAAATGGTGTGAAAACTGGAGTTGTTAAAAGACCCGAGATTAGCAGCTTCCAAATTGACTTCTGCAATATAAGAGGACTGAACTCGAACATCAATGCAGTCCATCAACATCTACAATCTAGCAAGCCTCATGTACTTGCACTAACCGAAACCAAAGTCGGATCATTGATTAATACGGTCAGCTATTTATATCCTAAGTACGACTTCCATCACCGATTTAGGCGGAATTTTGGCCTTTGTCTCTTTGTCCAGAGTGATATTTCTTGATGTAATGTGGTTTAAAATATCAACGCAGAGAATTACTAAATTCATCTGCTGCCTTTACCGGCCGCCAAGTGATACCCATTATAGAGACTTGTTCTCCTCTGTTGCTAATACTATCGACTTTTTGCAAACCCACCATCCCAATTCCGAAGTTGTCATCCTTGGCGACTTTAACATTCATAATGTCAACTGGCTCAAATACTCAAACATGACCGACGAACAAGGTCGTGAAGCCGAATCCTTTGCCATCAGCTCTGGCCTCACCCAGCTGGTGGGTGAACCAACTCGGAATCCAGACAGAGATGGTGATTTTGCTAGTTTGTTGGATCTTTCCTTAACTTCAAACCCCGACTTGTACACTGTCACCGTGAAGCCGCCGCTAGGAACGTCTGACCACAACCTTATTTCGGCACTGAACACACTACCAATTAGTGCCGAAGAGCCTCCTAAACCACGCAAGGTATGGCATTATACATCAGCTAAGTGGGATGACCTAAGGGACCATTTTCGAACGTTTCCTTGGCGGGACGTTTGTTTTACCTCTGATGATCCATCCATCTGTGCAACAGAAATATCGGAGGTTATCCTTACTGGCATGGAAGCCTTCATCCCTTTCTCAAAAAAGTGCCCTTCTAACGGCAAGCCTTGGTTTATCAAAAATTGCGAACGAGCTGTTAAATCAAAAAATTATTTCTACCGACAATGGCGTAAAAATCCTACCGCCGAAAATCGTACCATCTTTGTTAACGCTCGAAACCAATGCAAGCAAAAGTAAACCAAAGCAAAGAAGCACACAACCAGAGCATCAAAGACAGACTTCTTGAATGTCCTAACGGCTCAAGATCATTTTGGTCGGTAGCTAAGGCCGTCAGTCAGAACTTTACCAAGTCAACCATTCCATCTCTAACACGTTCTGATGGCACCATTGCGACCAAAGCACAGGAGAAAGCAAACCTACTGGCGGAACTATTCTCTTCACATTCAACGGTAAATTTTCAGGGAAGTACTCCACCGAACATTCCCCCTGTAGAATCGAGAATGTCTGAGATTGTTTTTCGCCACCGCCATGTTAAACGAATCTTGAGGAGTTTTGACACAAAAAAGGCTACTGGTCCTGACGATATTCCAGTCATTGTAATTAAGACATGAGCTGACGAACTGACACCGGTATTTTGTAGGCTTTTTAACTTATCCTACAAAAAAGGAATATTTACTTCTTGCTGGAAAACTGCGCGAGTCCAGCCCATACCCAAAAAAGGCAAGAAGAAGAGATAGTCGCATTGCTTTCGGTTATATCCAAAGTTATGGAGAAGGCTACCAACGAAAAATTATTAAAATACCTGGAAGGCTTCAACATTATTAGTGACCGCCAGTATGGATTCCGTAAGTCTAGATCAACAGGAGACCTTCTCGCTTATGTTACTCATGTTTGGAACAACGCAATAGAACATCATGGAGAGTCCCGGGCGGTAGCACTGGACATTTCCAAGGCTTTTGACCGAGTATGGCATGAGGGGCTCCTAACTAAAGTGAGAGCATACGGAATGCCGGTTCAATTTTGTTCATGACTGTCGAGCTTTCTTAAAGACGGTTCTCTGCGAGTGGCGATGGACGGATTTTTTTCAGACACATTTAACATCAACGCCAGAGTCCCTCAAGGTTCTATATTATCGCCCACCCTTTTCTTACTCTACATTAACGATCTTTTGGAAAAAACTAAAAATCCTATATATAGATTCGCTGATGACAGCACACTTGTTTCATCTTTTACTTTGGATGCTCGGACATCGGCTGCTAATGCACATCTCTATAGGCAGCAAGAGGTCTCACATCTCAACAAAGACCTGGAAGAAATTCTGTCTCGGGGTGACAGTAACCAAGTAGAATTTAACGCTAAAAAGACCCAGGCGGCAGTTTTTTCTAAAAAAGTTAATGTTGAAGAACCGGATATAGTTATGGCGGGACACTCGATTCCCTTGGCTTCATCAATTCATTTATTGGGCGTTAATTTGGATAGTCATATGTCTTGGCATAGCCACGTTGCGGCCATTGCAAAGGCAGCCTCGCAGAAGCTTGGAGTACTTTTCCGAACAAAGAACCTCTATACGCCCCAACAACTTTTGATGCTCTATAAAGCCCAAATTCGACCATCGCTGGAGTACTGTTCGCATATTTGGGGCTCTGCTCCTAAACATACCATGAGATTGCTAGATTCCATTCAAAGAAGAGCCATTCGCTTGATCGGTGACCATAGTCTGACCAACAACCTGGAAAGCCTTGAACATCGAAGACAGGTTGGCGACTTGAGTCTATTTTACAAATATTTTCATGGCAAGTGTTCAACTGAGGTTGCCCGCTTGATATCACCCAGAGCGGTGCATGGTAGAAATACACGACGAGCCACTGCAGCCCACCAGTACGTGGTTCAGCTTAGTGTCCCTCGAACGACACTGTTTCAAAATTCTTTCATCTGGAGAACGTCATCACTCTGGAACGACCTCCCTGAGATCGTGTTCCCCAACGACTATAATCTTCAAAGATTCAAGACCAACGTGAATCGTTTCCTGCGCACACGCACCGCTCCCAGAGCGCCATAAAGGACTTATCCTGCAGTGCTTTGCCTTATCATAAAAAAAAATTGCTACATGTTCGTTGGAATGTTTGAAACAAGCAGATATTTCTCGAATAGGATCAAAAGAGGAAGACTCCTAGAAGGTGCAGTAAAGCATATTTCATCTTTAATATGGTACGTACCTAAGTAATTTTATTGCCCTCAAGTTATGTTGCAATATTGTTAATTGCAATTTAATTATGATGCCTAAACCATATTATTATGACATAATGTGTCTTCAGTTGTTGTTTTGGTTATTGGTTCCCTATTTTTATAGTTATATTTTCTAATATAGTTTTTAGATACCTAGATGATTTGGTTTTTTAGGTTCACTGGAAACAAAACAGTTATTCGAAGTGTGTCAGATCGATTCAATGTTAGTTATTCAACAATGCATTGAATGTTGACCCGAGTGATGAACTTTTTAGTTGCCCCCGCACCAAATGTAATAAGATTTCCATCTACTGATGATGAAAAGAATGCATTGGCTGGCAATTTTCAACGGGTATTTTTGACCTTCCATAGCTATGGAGGATATTACTATCAATAAAAAGATTAGTTCTATGATTTGGACATTACTATATTTTATTTATTTTAGATATCTGGGTTCCCTGGTGTGTTAGGATGCATTGATGGGACATATATTGAAATCAAAACCCCTGCACATAAACTGGCATATGCGACCACCAACGAAGATTTTTAGATGTCTTCACCGGAGTTTCATTAAAAATCCATGATTCTAGAGTTTTTAAATTAAGCTTTGTTAAAAATAAAGTAAAAAATGTGGGCAGAGGGTTTCATCTTTTTGGAGATGCCGCTTATCCCGTATTAGAAAATTTGCTCACCCCCTTTAGAGATTATGGGAACTTGACCCCTATAATAACTATAATTTTAAGTTTTGTGCAACTAGAGTGCAAATTGAAAATACCTTTGGAATTTTGAAAGCCAGATTTCGCCAACTCATGAGACTAGATATACATTCAGTACTGCAAATTTCAAAATTTATAATTAGTTGCTGCGTATTGCACAATATTTGCATTGATCAAGAAGATTTTTGTGAAGAAATTCAAGAAATCTTACCCCAAAATGAGGTAGAATTTACCAATCAAGACACCCGAGCAGGCACTTTAAAAAGAAACCACATTGCTGAAGTAGTGTATCAATAAATGTATCCTGTTTTAAATAAACAAAATAAAGGCATAATAAATTTAAAAAATTGGTTTTATTTACCAAAATGTTGCTAACAAGAACTATTTCGTCGGCCTCGACAAGAACTCTGTAAAACATCCGATTTTTTTAAAATTTACTATCAACAGACAAAAGCATAAAAAGAAACACAGACTATTTTAATATTATTGTTTATCAAATGTATTAATAACAAACAAAACTTTTTTTTACAATACAATCGAAAATCAAAAGTAATTCTTTCAAATATGCATTTTTTGTCACAGCACAAGGCATGAGTATTTTTAGAACATTTATTAAAAATTTAACCTAAATATTTAAGTAACAAATAATGCTTTTTCTTTTTAAACACTAAACTCTTAAATATTATGCATTTTGTTGCACAACACAGGGAAAAAACTAATGAGTATAATACTTATTAAAAAATTAACTTTAACCGCTATCTTGTTTAAAAAGTTCTTTTATAAGCTCAATTTTTTCTCGATGGCGTTGCTCTCTGGCTTCTTCTTTTTGTTGATGTATTTGTTCCAATACAGAAACCACATCAAGCTTCTTTTTTTTTGACACAGGGGTGCATTTTTTTCCTTCGTGTCTAGATTATTTTTCATTGATTTTTATCTGGTCACCGCTTATCAGAACCTCAGGTTCCAGACTGTCATCTTGTGCTTTTATTTTGTCTATTTCATCTTCATATGGGACATCAACTCTGGTTTCACCTGAAGTATGGTTTTTCATAGAAGCTGCTGTTTTCTCTTCATTATAGTTTTAAAACGAGATTCACATTGTGTTGCTGTTCTTACGAGCCCTAAATGTTTTTCAATTTCATTACTAATGTGAATCCACAAGCACTTCTTATTCTTAATTTTTTTTAGTGGGCCAATTAGTTGTAACCAATGATGGTAAAGGTCAAGCAATAGTTTTGTGTCGCTATCACCCCATTCCAATTTTTCAGATTTCTCTAACGGAATACCTGAATTTTCTTTGTCTCATCTGCAGACTCCAACAATGATTTCTCTAAATACATCATCGCTTCAACGCCTACAAAGCATAAAAACATTATTGGTAACCAGCTTTTAACTTTTAGAAAAATCTTACAATTTGTTAAAACCTGACACAAGATTTTCGCCCCGCTTCTAATGACTTCATTGTCTCTATCAAAAATTTTCTTTACAACTGATATTTCGTTACTTTCGCTCATTTTCAATTTTCTTTTTCTTCGTCAAAATCGTAAAACGTAAAACACAACGTTGGGGTTATGTTGAAAATGTAACTTGGCGTGTGTTCCATTTTGCTCTCGGGGCGGTCGCTCTTGGCCGAATTCAGAGGGCTCTGGGGCAGATCGCTGACGTCATAGATCGCTCTCGGAGCGATCCGAGAGCAAGATAATAGAAAACACTATAGATTGGCTTAAGCTGAATTTTCATGCATCCGATATCCGTCGGTACGATGATACGAAGTTAATCCTATTGGCTGAATTTACGGCTTTTGATTGGTCAGAAAATTCGTGGGATTTTAAATATTTTGAATTTTCATGCATCCGTTTCCGATGATACGAATCGTTTGTGATTGGTCCATTGACATCGATAGTAAGATGTCAATGGATTGGTCGGGTCCCTGGTCAGTGGTCAAACATGTTGACAGTTGTGAATATGCATCAGCGCAGTTTTCGTTTTGATTTTAATTTATGATGATAGGATTGATAGGGATTGTTTGTGGATTATTTGCTAATAATAGTAATTATTATAAACATGGAAGATAGTGAATATACAATTATTGAGGACAGTGAGAAAACGAGGTTGGCGGTGACGGAGGTAAGCAAAAACATGTATAAGCAAAAGCCATATTAGGGATATTCCATAAATAAATCTTTAGTAAAAAACTACAAATAAGTTATAAATATATTAGGAATCTGAGAATGTAACAGTTGTATTCAAGCAAGGCCTGCCTTGTGGGACTCAAGGGTACCCTTAAAGGACACATCGAAAACAGCTCGATATCAATTATGGCTGGAAATTTATGCAGAATTTGGGGATAACCCTGAATTTTCTGTACATTTTCTACAGAAAAAGTGGCGGAGTCTGAGAGATACCTTTGTAAGAATAAAGGGGGAATACACCCCTAGTGGTTCTGCTGGCAAAAAGAAAAAGAAGTGGGAGTACTTTGATCTGCTACTATTTTTAAATGATACTATAAGTTACCGACCTACGGTATCAAA
Source organism: Polydrusus tereticollis (assembly GCA_963920685.1). Taxonomy (NCBI): domain Eukaryota; kingdom Metazoa; phylum Arthropoda; class Insecta; order Coleoptera; family Curculionidae; genus Polydrusus; species Polydrusus tereticollis. The sequence continues at coordinate 106,547,912 of OY987330.1, read as the reverse complement.
TATAGTTTCACCCCCAACACTGAGTCCATCAGGTTTAAGTTGTGCCTCGACTTCTTCATCATTATTATCACCGGTTAATACTGATGTTGAAAGTAAAGAAAAGCCAAAAAAAGTACATATTGAGGAAGCCATACTTAAAGCCCTTAATGAAGTTAACAACACAGTACCCTCCACTGTTCAACCTCCTGTTTCTGAAGAAAATATAAATCCTATTTGCATGAGGATTTCAGAGATGCTCAAATTTAGGCCTCAAAATGCAAGGACCCAATTGGAAATTAAATTGCTACAAGTGGCATATGAAGGTAGCCAAAGGTATTTAAATTAAATTGATGAATTTAGTTACTTAAATAAACGAAGTGTTTCCGAGTATTTTTTATTATAATATTAGACAGAACTATACTTTACTATATTATTAAACAGAAATATGCAGTCGTAATGTTTTAATTTATCCCATTGAAATGGAACTGCCCCATCTTCTACAAAATATTTAGATAATGTATGTCTCATATTTTCAGCTACTCGGCCATACATATTTGTACTTGTTCTCTATATAGGATGAAGATTAAGATTGATTTCTTTTCTCCATTCTCCTTCTATAATGTCTCCAACTTCATTTTCTCTATCCATAATTGAAGAAGTACAATACCGTTTTTCAACACCTGCTCTTGATTCCCTATCGATCACATAATTATGCATGCAAACTGTGGCTTTTACCATGACGATTACTGTGGGCTGGCTGGCTATAATTCGAAAAAATTGTCCATCAAGAGACCTGAATAGGTTAGAATCAGCAATTGACAATACAAAGTCTCGGTCTCAAATAAATTTATTAATTTTTACTTCGGTGACATGTTTCGCTCAAAAAAAAAGAGCATCATCAGACCTAAAATCGTTGTTAACAATACAATGTTGTCTTTCACAGTAGCCTAATGCTAAAACCTACCGTCAAATCCAAAACTAAACTAAATCCAAGACACAAATAATAAAACCTTACAAATACATGGCTCTTTACACGTTAAAATGTCATTTACAATAATAACAAAAAAGTAAGAGCAAATTAGGGACAAGCAGGGGGGGGGGGGGATGAGGTTAGTCCACTACTGTACGACGAGATAAATTGTAAAAATATTAAAATTCAACGTTGTTAAGTACGCACACGCAATTAAGAAGAAGAAGAACAGACAAGTGAAAGATGTCAAACGCTGGAAAATCTCTCGAATACAGGTTATAAACATACAATGATATTTAGTTCAAATTATTATTTATATTATTAAAAGTGAGATATGGCTCGAAGTTAAAAACCGCATTAACGCAGGTAAGCACCGGACTCTTTTTGCTTACTAAAGCAAAAAAAGTCCGGATTTTGTTAATATTATTATTTCTCTTATTTATTGGTAAATCAGAATTAAGAAAGCTAATGATCTTAGCCCTTAAAATGTTTCTGTTAGAAATGTCACAAGATTGAATAATGTTTTCAGACTCAATAGCTAGCATTTCCTTCGTTCTCACGTCGATTTGATGGGATATTTCAAGTTAATGACAGGATATTCTCCTCGGCTTTGGTAAAAGAAACGCCCGTGAGGTTAAGAAATCTTTTTTGAAATTGAAACGTAGAGTGACCCAACTCCAGTCTATAATTAAAGTTGTTATTATTAATTAATTCTCCCTTACTTAAAATTGATGCCCCGATTCCAACAAATGATTCGCAAAGGCTGATTTGGTGTTAGTTATATCTGTGCCTTGGTATTTATTGACTAGACTAAGATATTCATGAACCCTAGTTGATATTTAAGAAGTAGTCCATATTCTGTGGCGAGATTGTAAATAGAAATAAAGGTCTGTCTTTACCACCAAATAACTTTATTTGCCCCTCTAGGGTAGAAAACAAGGTTTATAAAAATACATGAAATGACGATGAGTTAAAATAAATTTCCTAATGAATGTGTTGTACTAGTTTCGACTTTAGAGAAAGTCATCCTCAGCAACTAACCATTTAAGAAATTTTATATGTAAAGAAGTTAAAACAATTGGGGGAACAGAGAGGTGATTCAATAATACAATACAATATAATGCAGAATTATGCAACCTTTGGAATCGACAGGAGTTTAGAATAAGAACGATGTATCTCCGTTTGAAGGTAGGGGTTGATTTATACGCAAGTAGAATTAAGGATCCTAATCATAGTCGAGTAATTTAAGTGATGTTAAAGTAAAAACGTGTTGAAAAATAAGAATTGTAACATATTACAAGAGAACGAATTGATATGTTACAATTCTTATTTTTCAACACGTTTTTACTTTAACATCACTTAAATTACTCGACTATGATTAGGATCCTTAATTCTACTTGCGTATAAATCAACCCCTACCTTCAAATGGAGATACATCGTTCTTATTCTAAACTCCTGTCGATTCCAAAGGTTGCATAATTCTGCATTATATTGTATTGTATTATTGAATCACCTCTCTGTTCCCCCAATTGTTTTAACTTCTTTACATATAAAATTTCTTAAATGGTTAGTTGCTGAGGATGACTTTCTCTAAAGTCGAAACTAGTACAACACATTCATTAGGAAATTTATTTTAACTCATCGTCATTTCATGTATTTTTATAAACCTTGTTTTCTACCCTAGAGGGGCAAATAAAGTTATTTGGTGGTAAAGACAGACCTTTATTTCTACCTAGTTGATATTTTCCTCCCCGACTGGCCTACATAAACGGCAGGACAATCTGCGCAGGACAAAGAGTAGACCCCGGACTTGGATAATGGGTTGATTTTGTCCTTTATTTTAACTAGATGTTGTTTTAAAGTGTTAGTGGTCTTAAATGCAACTGATACATTAAAAGGTTTAAAAAACTTGGCCAACTGTAAGGAGACATTCCCAAAAAATGTCAAAGATCTGTAGTTATTTTAATTGTTTTTATTATTTTGATGTAAAATGTTATATGAACATTTGTATTTGTTAACAAACTTGTAATAGATTTTGTAAATTATTCTCAACGGGAATCCGTTGTAATTGTTTTATTATGGATAATTCCTTATTGAAGGCTTCTCTAGATAATGGCAATTTAAACAATCTAAAGAAAAACGAATTAAATGATGCGAATTTGTGAGTGCAGGGTGAGTTTGAGTTGAATTGAATAATATTATCGGTTGACATGGGTTTTCTATAAACTTCAGTTTCGATTTTATTGTTATTTCTAGTTAAAAGAAGATCTAAAAAAGGCAGTTTGCCGTTAATTTCACGTTCAAGTGTGAAGCTTATTTTGGGGTGCAAATTATTAACAAACATAAGAAAATTATTCAAATCCTGATTATTACCGGTCCAAACAATACATATCGCTCCTTTTATAGAAGAACGTCATAACTAAAAAAATTGCATTTTATAGATAACATATAAAAACAATTGATAATATAACCTATTTTTATGTGCTAAATCGTCACAACTTGTATATCACAACATTACCGATAGATGGCGGTAGTGTCGTTTCAACACGCCACCAAATCAACTGATCCATTATGCGGAAGAACGTCAGTTCTAACTTACTTCGCGAACGAGATTGATGTTCTGGTCTTAATTTTATGGAAGATAGTCATAACACAAAAAAAGTGTCGATAAAATACTACAAGAGTGTTAAAGTGATTTTGTGAAAGTACGTCATAAAAGCGATTGGGTCGATCGAGAACAAATATACGTGATATTTGTGTGCTGTAATTTTAGGTAAGAACGTCATATTGATAATATGACTCTATTTTCCATAAATAGACTTATAATTTTTAATTACATTTTATGGTAGTTACGTCAGTATTTGTTCTATCTATTAAATTCGATTCTAGAAAAAAAATATGGAATCTCGTGGTAAGTTATTGGTAAAGTTGGCTTTAGACAAAAACGTAGGAGGTGATACCTGGAGAAAAGTTGAACTTGGAGGAGAATGTAGCGAGTCAATAGCCAGCTATTCTGGTAATAGCGGGAACGACCTTAAAAGTAAGCATTGGCCTTTTTTACGACATTCGTATTTTTGTAGCAAAATTATTTTTTGGCATAAAGGTTATTGTTATTAATTCCTTAAGTATAGGTGATACCTAACTCTTTTTATACGTTACAATAAAATTTAGTTTTTGTTTCAGGCACTCTACAATTATCGCCCTCCAACATTCTCCTATTAGATAAAAACCCTGTTGAGCAAAGCAAGTTTGATATAAAACAGAACAAGCATGAAAGTAGGTCTCATAATAATTTTATAGTCCGCGAGTTAATAATTGTCCATTCTTGACAACATCAAGAAATCGTTTTGCAATTAAAACTACTATTTATATTTTTATGTGTACTTAAAGCTATTTCCGTTTTTTGTAGACTCTCTACAGGTTTCGTCCCTAAACCATAAACTTATCGATCCCATACCGAGCTGTTCTGATAACACTGAAAGCTATCATGAAAGTTAGTATCTAGTACTACTTTTTTACAAAAAAAAACATGGTTTTAACTGTCAGAAAAACACTAATAAACTTTCTGTTTAAAGTTCTATCATTACTTAATTAATTTTATTTTTTAGGCCACGTATATCCATCGTCCTTTAATACATTGGACCACAAAACCCACGATGACAGTTCAGGTAGTGAGTCTTCATCAACGACTTCAGAAGATGTTACTACTGGGGAGTCCAATTATAGCTTACCAGAAAGTGACGCTAAATCATCAACATCATCCGAATCGCAAATTTCCTTATCATCTCTTGTTAGCAATAGATTAGTTCAAGACAAAGAAGATGCTACAGAAATTAATAAGGATAAGAAATTAAAAAGACGTAAAGCTGATAAATCAACCTGGAAAAAAAATTTGGCGAAAAAGTTAAAAGATCAAGGAAAAGCATACGTATCGTCTACAACTAACAAACCAATGAAAGAAAGAAATATGGGACCCCCTTGCAAAAGTACATGTAGGCTTAAATGTTACCTAAATATACCAAATGAAACCAGACAACAGATTTTTCAAGAATACTGGGGTCTCGGAGATGCTAATAAACAGCGCGACTTTATATCCTCCTGTATTGTTGCCATTAAACCGAAATATCAGTACCATGTCCATGAAAATAAACGTCGCGATAATAATGGATTTTATTTCACGTTAAATGAGACTAGAATTCTGCAAAACATTTTTCAAATCTACATTAAATATCACAGACAGACCAATTCTTACCGTTGTGGAAAAGCGCTTTGCAATTGGAATAGTAGAAAATGATCGTAGAGGAAAACATAAAAGCCACCGAAAACTTCATGACAATATTAGGGATGAAATGAAACGTCACATAAATAGCATTCCTCGGATCGAAAGTCATTACACAAGAAGTCGGTCTAGTCGTGAATACATAGAAGGTGGCAAGTCGCTAGCTGATTTGTATCGCAATTATGTTGAGGAATGTAAGCAAAAGAATATCCCTTATGGAAAGTACCTTATTTATCACCAAGTTTTTCATAAGAACTTTAATATTTCCTTCTTTACTCCTAAAAAGGACCAATGTTCGTTGTGTGTTTCCTATGATAATGCCTCAGACACTCAAAAAGAGGAACTAAGGACTGAATATGAAAATCATATCATGGAAAAGGATTTGTCACGTTTAGAAAAAAACAACGATAAAATAAGAATTAGCAACAACTAGATAGTCGCTGTATTTGATTTGCAAGCTGTTCTGCCATGCCCCAAGGAAAATGTGTCCCTTTTCTACTATAAGTCTAAATTAAATGTTTTGAATTTTACAGTCTATGAAATGAAAGGAAACGCAAATCTAGACGAATGTTTCTGCTATGTCTAGGATGAGACACATGGCAATCGAGGAGCAAATGAGATTGGATCTTGCTTGCTGAGCTATATGGAGCATACATCAAAAAATAGATCTGAATGCGATAATGTTGAACTTGTTTTTTTCTCAGATAATTGCGCTGGCCAACAAAAAAACAAGTATATAATTTCTATGTATATTTATGCGCTAAGAAAGTATCCCAATATTAGATCCATATGCCACAAATTCCTTGTAACAGGCCATACCCAGAACGAGGGCGATTGTGCCCATTCTGTAATTGAACGGCAATTAAAGCGTTACTTAAAATCAAGTCCTATATACGTACCTAACGAGTACACAACTATAATGCGAACTGCAAATAAAAGTGCTAAACCATTTCAAGTAAAGGAGCTATCTTTTAGGGATTTTTTTGATCTAAAAGATTTAAATGGAAAGATTGGAAATTTCGTTGGAGGCGAAAAGTTAAGCGATATCAGGGTTATAAAAATTGAAAAAAATGGCCCATTTACAGTTTTTTATAAAACGTCGTACTCTCAGGCAGACTTTTCGGAAATGACTGTCAAAAGAATTCGCGGCAAAAGTAACATGTCATTGACACTTGAACCTGCATACAAATCTAAAATAAAAATTGGTGAACATAAGCGGTCAGATCTTTAAGATTTACTGAAAAATGCAGGCATTCCCTCATATTATGCAGATTTTTACAATAACCTATAAGTGGTGCCATTTACTGTTACTATATATCTTGTTATTACTATTTTTCACTTTCCTAATAAAAAAAAAATATTTTTTTTTTGTTTATTTTAGTGTCACATTATTAAAACAATTTATATATTTATTTACAGAACGTCACAACTCTAATATATGACGAAAACGTCAACAGAACCAAAAAATTATAACACATTCTTTTTAGAGAAGAAAGACACAAGTAGTTGTCAATCAAAAGTTTGTCAATCGAAAAATAGATCTCATATTGCCAGTTAACTACAATACTTTGTGGCATTAAACCATAATAAAATAATTTAATTTATCCTTAATGTTAAATTAGTATAAGAAAGTAAAAAAAAACATTAATCTTTAAACGACGATCTTGACAATTACTGATTTTTGAGTTGTGTCGTTCTTCTATAAGTATAGCGATATGTCGTCCACATATCTTTTATAAAATAATAAAACTGTTGAAAAATTGCTATTCATAATTCGTTTCTCCAAGTTGCACATGAAAACTTCACTAAAAAAAGGTGAAAGGCAAGAACCCATAGCCAAGCCAGCTTTCTGTCTGAAATATTTACTATTAAATTAAAAGAAATTTTGTTCTAAAACTGTTCTGTCAGCAGACCTTCCACTTAATTGATACATTCTGCGGGGAGAATGCGTATTTAACAACGTTAAATTTTAATATTTTTACAATTTATCTTGTCGTACAGTAGTGGACTAACCTCGTCCCCCCCCCCTGCTTGTCCCTAATTTGTTCTTACTTTTTTGTTATTATTGTAAATGACATTTTAACGTGTAAAGAGCCATGTATTTGTAAGGTTTTATATTTTGTGTCTTGGATTTAGTTTAGTTTTGGATTTGACGGTAGGTTTTAGCATTAGGCTACTGTGAAAGACAACATTGTATTGTTAACAACGATTTTTGGTCTGATGATGCTCTTTTTTTTTTTTGAGAGAAACATGTCACCGAAGTAAAAATTAATAAATTTATTTGAGACCGAGACTTTGTATTGTCAATTGCTAATTCTGGCTATAATTGGTTTTCGATAAATACGCCATCTTGCTGCTAAAATGCCAAGCACATTTTCTATGACTATACGTGCCCTGCATAATCTAAAATAATATAAATCGTTTTAAATTTTTTACTGCTATTTTAATGAAGATATGAGATCTTACCTATAGTTAAAAATCCTTTTAATATGTGGCAGAAATCCACCTGGATAAGGGCGCATGATTCACCGCTAAATTTAATTATTTGAATTAAAAAAAAATTCCATTGATTCAAATAAATATTTGTTTTCTATTAGCCAAACAAATATGTATTTGAAAAATACCAAGAGATAATTTGCCTCAATTAGTATTATCTGATTTGATACAAATTACTTTTCATTTGGAATGAATCACTGAATACAAAGTTCAAGCAAATATTTATTTCCTTAATACTAACCTAACTTAAATAAGCCGCTTCGATGACTTAAAGTAAATAGGTTAAAAGTTAAGTTAACAAAATGTTTATTTGATTGATATTTATACATATTTTATCAAGTATATATTTGTTTTACTTTTGTTTTACATGTATTTGCCGTAACAACAACGTTATTTAATTAAACAATTTAAGTGACTGGATTTAAATAAACCGGTAATTTCTATCAAAGTCGTTGTTTTTTTTATTCAAGTACTTAATTGTTTAACTTGTCTTTAAGATTTATTTAGACCAAGTATAATTTTATTTCAAAAACTTATTTGTAACACGATTTAAAAAAAATACACCTAGGTAGCTATGATTTATAAATACCTGGCTACATTTTTCTAAAAAGATTTTGTGTTTAAAATTTTAAATTAGGTATTGCAAGTATATTTTCTTTGCCTCTTGCCTTATTTTTTTTTAACTCGTTTCATGCGTAACTAAAATATTCAAATATAGTTTCCTACCTTAAAACGTATCTAACAGATGGGATATACCCCAATCTTCTAAATAATTATTCATATTACGTTTATCCCCCATATCTTACTTTTAATTTTTGCTGGAACCACTAACTTCTGTGCCACTAACAAAGAAGATTTCACTCTCACTCATAAACTTTTACAAGACAAGATCGAACACCAATAACCAAAAACGCGATGATTATTTATGAGGCCACTTTTGTATAACCAATCAAATTACTCAAACCCCATGAAATGTTCGGCATTGAATGATTTAAATTAGAATTAAAGGTATTTAGTTCTTAACTTGAAATATACTTCAATTAAATAATTAGTTATTTGTAAGTATTTGGTTGTTTTATATTAAGGATTTAATGTAAATTCATAATTATTTAGTTTAAATGACCTAGACATTTAAATAGTTCTCTATTGGGTGATTTAACTAGCGATTAACGAAATTTAGTTCCTAAATGAAAATTAGTTCGATTAAATAATTAGTTATTTAGATTTTGTTATTTTAGTTGTTTTTTGGTAAGATATTTGTTTGAAAGGTTCCATGATTTGACACAAATCCACCAACAGTCAAATAATTTTACAAATAAAATGAAATACTCTCATTTATTTCAGTTAAATAAAACTTAGTTAATTAAAATCACATTTATTTATTACCAATAAAATATTTATCAAATAAATCAGATTATTTGATTAGGGAGCACAGGTTTATCAGTGTACAAGTTGTCAAAGGAAAAGCTTCATCAGCAGCAATATAGTAATTTATAGGTTCTCCTTCTTCACTTAGTGTAGCAGGTGCTGGAAATTTCATTTGATTTTCTAAAACAAGCTTTCCTATATTGGAATTTTTAAAGATTCCTCCATCACTATGCCGTCCTTCTGCACCAATATCCACCAAAGTGAATTTATAGCTGGCATCGCACAAAGCTAGCAACGCTTGCTTTGCTGTGTGGCCCTTTGTAGTTATAAAATGTGGATCCTGAGTGAGTCGGGGTCTCAATTACAACATGTTTTCCATCCATTGCACCAACACAGTGAGGCAACTGCCATCTTTCTTCAAAGTCTTTGGCAATTTTTAACCAATATTCTTCGCTATGTTTAAATAGCACAGTTTCACTTAAACAATCCTATATAGCATTACAAGTTTCATATATAATATTTGAAACTGCACTAGCTGATATTCGAAAAGCATATGACATTGAGGTCATACTATCTCCACTGGCAAGGTATCTACATAAATAAACAAAAATCATATTCAGATCTATGATAGTATCTTTAAAAACAATAGGGGTTTACAGAAAGTATGATCCAAATAACTATATACCAGCTGAATGTCTATTATCTCTGTTTATTTGGCATCTGATTAATCGGATCATAGTTTCCGTAAATCCCTAATATTTAATAAGTGGGTATGTATTTATTACAAAACTAGGTATCTAATAGGATGGGTAGTAGGTAAATTACCTTAGTGTAAGTGCTAGTCTTTCTCCACTGGAGATTGGTTCTCGTACACAATAAAGTTTTGTCAATTGAGGCCCCGCAATATTAAGTAACTTGTTAAAGCTTTGACTGGACATTCTTAGGTAATTACAATAGTTTTCTGTATCTGTGAGCCTCATCTCATTCAGCAAATTATGGTAGGCGCCTTGTTGTTTGCGATTTTTAAAGATATCCCGTATCCAAAATCGTTTAGTTTGCCTTTTTCTTTTCGGCGTTTTTCTAGTTCTAGTTGTTGCTGCTGTACGTGGAACTGATAATTACCGCGATTCCGGCGGCGATTCATTAGTATTCTTATTAATATGTAAAAGTAATTTGTAGAATTAAATAAATAATGGTTAAAACACAAATAAATTCTGAATGTAAACAAAGTTCAAGCAAACCAAAAAGTGAGGTTAGAATTATACGTCAAAGTTGTCAATTCATACGTTATCGTACGAAAAGTTAAATTTATTTTAACTCTGTCCGATGACGGATGAATGTTAAACTTTTCGGATAAATATTGGCGTCAAAATATAATGACCAATCATAGCACCGACGGATCAACGTATCGATGGATATCGGATGCATAAAAATTCACCTTAATTCTAACCCCGGATTGATATTTTGGCGGTAAGTAAGGTTATGTTTTTTTTAACTTAAGCAGTGGTTAATTATTGTATACAGTGTGGCCCAAATTGGGCCTACATGTATGGGGATCTTGGAAACTATAGAAGATAGAGAAACGGTTAAATGGGGAAAGTTTTTGACAATTACATTTCTAACTGAAAACCGTTTAGTACGCGGCCCTATCTTTTTTGGTTTTTAAAATATGTTGAAAAAACCAAAAAGATGTATTTTCGAAAATATGCTGTAGATTTCTTATTATTCACTATTTTAGCTATCTGTAAAAACATTTTTAAAGCAACTTTTTAAGTAGATTTCAGTTCTGCAATTTAATTTTGAACACGACGTTTCAGTTATTTTATACCATCATCAGGTTAATTTTTTCTTATGGGCGCCATATTGTATTTTATACTTAAAAGGTAGCTTATGACGTCCGCTTTTCAACGATATATTATTTGTTGGAAAATAAATGAAATTGACTTGAAAAATAAAGAAAATTAATTTTCGCAACACGTCAAATTTGACAACTGCACTATAACTCCCTAAATTGAATACCAATTAAAAGGTTTACATTTTGTAGTATTCACAAAACACTGCTTGCATTGTTTCAATCAACAATATTACAATAACCTATGAATCAAAAATAAAATCAAGTAGCCTATGACCTTACAATAACCTATGAATCAAAAATAAAATCCAGTAGCCTATGACCAACCACTACCGTTTGAAAATGAAACAAAAATATTACTTGTCAGAACGAGTAAAAGTATAATAGTTTTTATTATTATTATCTAATAATAACGATTTATTTGTGTATTCTGAATTTAAAAGAAAATGGCATTGCGTTTTTCTCACGAAGAAAAATTTGATTTGCTAGAATGTTACATTCATTGCAACAGAAATGCAAACCTTGCATTAGAAAGGTATTTTGAAAATTTTCCTGAAAGACCGCAGCCAAGTGTCAGACTTTTTCCAAAAATTGTTATGAACCTGAGAAACCATGGAAGTTTTGAAAAACCGCGGCCCAAGAGTTACGAAAAAGCAGGTAATAACGAGCGTGACGAAAATGTCAGAGCCTATTTTAATGCCGCTCCGACATCATCTACAAGAGCGTCGGCAAGAGACTTACCAACCCCGCGAAGTACCATACAAAGAGTCCTTAAGGAAAATAAATATCGACCATACAAGCCAACTATAGTTCAGGGTTTACGAGAAACGGATTATCCAAGAAGAATGAAGTTTTCAAATTGGTATGTGAATCAATGCGAACAAAATCATGATTTCAGTCGTCTTGTAATACCGATGAATGATGTAATACCGATGAATCACATTTTACCAACTGCGGGGTATTTAATAGACATAACCATCATTTTTGGGCAACAGAAAACCCTCAACAATTGGCTCAACGAAGACTGCAAACCCGATTTGGTTTTAATGTATGGTGTGGTATGTATGGTAAGTAATGTCACCTAGCTTGCTAAATACATAGCAGGTATTAAGTAACCCAGCTTTACTTTTCTCCTTACATTTTAGACAACAGACTTATAGGACCATTCTTTTATAATCATACGTTGAATGGCCAAAGATACTTGGAGCTGTTAGAAGATCAAATATTACCGGCAATTAGAGCAAGAGTTCCTCAAGATCAATTGAATAATATTTGGTTTCAACAAGACGGTTGTCCCGCACATAATGTTCGGGAAGTTCAAACTCTCTTAAGACAGATATTTGATGACAAATTAATTTCAAACGGCGGACTAGTTAATTGGCCTGCTAGATCCCCTGATATAACTCCTCTCGATTTTTATTTATGGGGTTATGTAAAAAATGAAGTATATGAGTTTGAACCCCCGGAATCTGTACAAGAATTAGAAGAGAGAGTGAGGAATGTGTTTACGAGCATAAATGGCAACACGCTTCGCAGGGTCATCAATACTGTGTTAAAAAAGTGTCAAATGTATTAAAAAAAACGGCCAACATTTCGAATAAGTATAGTAAGTTAGATAATTTTTTCTTACTTTCTTTTCAAAACAATAATTATATTATTCATTGCGTTTTTAGTTTTCTTTATTTGCAATGTTAATATGAGATTTTTAACCATAAGGAAAAAATAAAATAATGTTTTATAATATTATAATATTTTAAACAAATTTAACCCTGCCTAATGTGTTCTTCTCAAATTTGACGTGTTGCGAAAATTAATTTTCTTTATTTTTCAAGTCAATTTCATTTATTTTCCAACAAATAATACATCGTTGAAAAGCTGACGTCATAAGCTACCTTTTAAGTATAAAATACAATATAAGAAAAAATGAACCTGATGATGGTATAAAATAACTGAAACGTCGTGTTCAAAATTAAATTGCAGAACTGAAATCTACTTAAAAAGTTGCTTTAAAAATGTTTTTACAGATTGCCAAAATAGTGAATAATAAGAAATCTACAGCATATTTTCGAAAATACATCTTTTTGGTTTTTTCAACATATTTCAAAAACCGAAAAAGATAGGGCCGCGTACTAAACGGTATTCAGTTAGAAATATAATTGTCAAAAACTTTCCCTATTTAACCGTTTCTCTATCTTCTATAGTTTCCAAGATCCCCATACATGTAGGCCCAATTTGGGCCACACTGTATAATTTATTAAATTATTGCAAGCAACAATAATATTTTTATATCTGATTGATTGATTTGATTTGAAGCTGGATTTTGCATTTTTAGGCTAAATAGGTAATTTTAGCACTTACTTAAAATGCAAGTCAATAAAACTAGATTTTTTTACAGGTCAACATTTTGTTTACTTTCTACCTCGCCTGCTACAACACATTTTAATACACTTAAGTATTTACTTACATATTGTTGTAACTTTCCTGTAAATCCTGAGCGCAGAAAAAGATGGATTTCTCTTTTGGATTTAAAGAACCAGCATATCATAAAGTATGCTCAAATTTGTTCAGGCAGTATAATAATCACCGAAATAACTGGTCGAAGGCAAATAAGACCAGATGCTGAGCCCCATTTCAATACTACAGTTTTTACTGAGCATTTATCTTACAGGTAAAAAAAATGAATCTTATTTACAGTGGAATATTTTAATGTATTTATTATTACATTTATACTTTTTTTTTTAAGTTCGGACTGTACCACCAGTGATACATCCCCCTGTTAGGTAAGTAAATTGTAAGATATTTTTGTATTGTTAACGACTTTTCTTACATAAACATATTTAATTTAAATATTTTCATTGCTACAAAAGCAATAAAATATTATAGGGAGCATTTGGTATAATGTTAAAACTGGGTGGTGCGTTGAGGTATGCAATAATATGTAAGTATAGCAAAATAATAATTTAAAACGTTTTTATATGTTGCATACCTTAACCACTTTGTATAGAAAAACGTTTCCTGAGAAAATTTAAATTAGGTTTTATAATTTTGTTGTATAAATATATTAATTTTTTTACTTTTAGATCTCTAGATATTGATTTTGACAGCATGTTTAAAAATCCGGAATATCCTGATCTGTCTGAAGTCACTGCTGAACAAAGTAAAGCTGGCCCCTCAAATGTGTAAGTATATGAATGTATATTTTAAATAGGTATTTAGACAATAATTTACCAAAAATTTACCAGGAATTTGTTTACAATCCAACAAAATGAAATGAAGCCTTTGTCATCCACTACAGAAACAACAGACACTCAGAAACCGAAATAAAAATTAAGGGGGTTGTACTTTTTATATGACATTATTTTAAGCCATATTTTGTTCCTTGCTATAGAGCATCTTTATGCTAAATTTATTTGAAAATTAACATCGTTTAAAATGACACATCAAAATTTTGTTTGCTATTTAATAAAAAACATGACATTATTGGTAGATAGGTAAGTTAGTAGGATTTTTATTACCTACTAAATTAATAATTTGTAGTCCTATTACATTACATTTTTTTCTTTGCAGCATAGAAGAGCCACATTCCCCTTCTTCTGCTCTCTCAAAAGTCGGAGATTTAAACACCCAAGGAACTCATCAAAGCAGTAAAAAAAGGTAAAACTTATAATATTTTTTCTTAGTAAGTTTTTGCATAGGTACCTACTTACTTCATTTCTTTTAATTTTAGAAAAAGATATATCGGAAATCTTGCCAGTAGCGATTTTTCAACTCCGAAAAAGAGAAGAAGATATGTAGCCTTTGTAAAAAGTTGTGATAAGAAACGAAGACGAAAAGTACATGCTCTACAAGTGATTGTAAGACTGAAAATGAGAATAACATCACTGCAGCAATTGAATGATTACTTAAAGGAAAAATCCTTAATAAGTGAACCGTCTGAATCAACCACAAAGGTATAAATCTATTTTCTGGATGATAAATACTTTTTTTATACCATAATCAATATTAATCTTTTTTTTTAACTCCACAAAGAATGTTTCTCGTATTACATAAGCATAAAAAATTTAATTAATTATATCTAATCAATAAAATGCTAAATACTGCATGCCTAAAAGAGAATTTTATACAGGATGTAACAAATGGGAAACTTTTATTAGTGGCACAATCGAAGTATTGTTAAAAAATAGTGCATGTCTGGTAAAAAGATCTAACGATTTTTATATTTATTCGCCTACCCTGTATGCTACTTGACTTAAGGCCACTCTAAGTGCACTTAATATGGTTATGCATCGGACATGGACCAACTTTTGGCTGCATTTATATTTAGGTTTTGCAACTAATAGAAAAAATTATAATTTGTTGCACACTTAATGGGGCACACTGTATAATACATGTAAATTTTTCTAGGCTTCACTTGCTGGACCAGCGCAAGATATTTTATTTTTGAAAGAATGCTAAAAGGATCTGCCAGACAAAAATAAAATCATTCCTTTGCTTTGACCAGGATTTACTCAAGAGGCACTAAATGCATTAATTTTAAAACAAAAAAGTTCTCTTCATCAAATCCTGACTCTGGCTCTAAATGTTAGTGAAAAAATGCTTGGAATTTGTGCATGAAAGTGGAGTAATTGTAACATCCCCAACTTTTGATGGAGCAGCAGCAAATATTTTAATGTGTGAAAAGCTAGGGGCCAATTTTTCAAACCCCCTCAATTTGCGAACAAAATTGGCCTTCCTTTAAGAGCCCTGATACAGACACATGTGACATATGTGACAATTTCAAGCTTCAACTTCAGGAATCGTTGCCAGAAACAAGGCAAAATATTCAAACGAAATATGATGAACATTTGAATGATGCTTCTAATAAATACAAATTAAAAAGTGAAGACAAAAAAAAACTCTAGGGATAATATAAATCAAAAAGTGGTGATGGTTGATTTACAGAAGTGTTTGCCGACTTCAGACCTTCAAAACAGTCAAAGCTTTTATTCGTTAAAACTCTGGACCTATAATCTGACAATTCACGACGCCACTTTGCAAAATTCATTCTGTATGATGTGGGATGAAAGTATTTCTGGAAGGGGAGAAAATGAAGTGGCGTCATGCATTGTAAAGTGAGTTATTGAAAATGTGGGTGACAACATTAATAATCTTACTTTGTGGTCCGACAATTGCCCCACTCAAAATAGAAATATGTTAGTAGTAATGTGTTATTTTTGGATGATGAATCTTAAACCTAATCTTCAGGTCATAACTCACAAACTCTTGACCAGAGGACATACGCACCTCGAGGCTGACACAGTACATTCTGTAATTGAGCGTGATAGAAAGAAGATCCCGCAATTCCAAATCATGACACCGTGGGACTGGCAACAAATGGTGCGATTATGTGGCTCTCTAAGTCAGACTATGCCAAAACATCTTATTGTACAAATCTTAACCTTACAAGTCCAGAAACAACAAGAAACCAAAATAACTAAAACAAGTTTACAACTGCCTTAGCGAATTTAACCCTTTAGGTACGGGAAACGACCGAAGCCGAGAAAATTTTTTGTGACCGCTATACGGATCTCAACTAGAGCCGCAAGAGGAGAGGCGCGGTTTTGCACGGGAAGCGTTCTCAGTCGTCTAAAGGCAGAAGCAGCTGCAACGCCGACAAGCCGCGCTGATTGGTCTATTCCATTTTACACGTGTTTCTTTTTCGCTGGGCTGACGGCGACCGGGGATGCGCAGGTCGTCGGATGCGGCAGTTGCTAATTAGATGCAGAAGAGTGTGTTACACTTAGTTTTATGCGGTTTTTGTGGGCGTAAAAATGACGTCCAAGAAAAAATATCTATCGGATAAAGAACTTCATGACATTTTAATGAACAGTGACAGTGAGGAAGACGATATACTAGACAGACAAGAAGAGGAGGATGACCTATGGGAAAATGTTTCAGATTCAGAGGTCCTTATTCCGGAAGACAACTTAAATGAAAATATGATAAGTGAAAGTGATACGTCAGATGATGAAAATAAAGACAGTGGATAGAGTAGGAAGAAAAGAAAGACAACCGCGACTGTGAATAAGCCAAATTTTAAACGGGAAAAACCAGATCCCGGATCATTTGTCCCGGAATTACACAATTCTAATAATGAAATGTCAGGCTGTACGATTGAAAATATTACAGCCGATTCTTCAATTTTGGACATTTTTCCATTCTTTCTAACTTTACATATCGTTCAAGAAATGGCAGGGTTGTGATTTTGTCCACTTTTTTTGATTTCGTCCAGGACGTGGAGAAAATTGGACAAAAACGGACAAAATCGGACAATATTGGACAAAATGAAATTTTATTACATTTTATTAAATTTGTTGGTTTAGGCAGCCCAAAATACACGTCTGTATTTTGTATTATATAAATAATAAATACCAAATTAAAAATTCCAGAGAATGGTTGTTATTTGTAACTTCATTATGGGGATGGAGCCTTAGGACACTCTGTTGTGGTTAGGAGGTTAGGATGGATGTTATAATATACTCGTTTCGTGATTCGCGTCAGTTAGACGTCTATGTTTGTCTCGTAAAATGTAAAGCACATAAAGTATGGAAAATTTAAAAAATAAAGAAAAACCGAGAGGTAAGTGCTGATTTTAAATTTAATTACAATTACCTACTCCTAGTTTCTATTCTGGTACCTACCGTAAAACTGGGTTATACGTTGAGAGGGTGGTACGCGGGTTTCCACCTGAATTACTCTTTTTCCTGGGACAATATTTGATCATGTGACCCCTAACTCCACACTTGAAACATGAACCTGGTTCTCTCCTTGGCTTCGTGCAATCTTTGGCCCAATGTCCAAGTAGGCTGCAGTTCTAACACTTAATCTGCCTCGGTGGTGACATCGAACCGCCTCTTGATTGAAAACTGCCTCGAAAGTTCGTCGACTGCTCAGATCTCTGCGCTGGGATCCTCTCAGAAATGGGAAAAATCTCATTCATCTTATTTAGCAGATCATTTAATAATGTAAATTCTTTAAATCTAGCCATAGTTTGAAGTCCTGGTTTATCTAAGCCATCTATTATATGAGGGGTCTAGAACGAAAGGCGGCAATCTCCATTTTTTGCCAAAATGAGTTAAATATATAGAAATATAGTTTGAAACACGCTTAAGCCCGCTACTCACTATTCGTTACTTCGTCAATTCGTCGCAGTAATTCACGAAGTATTGCTTAGTAAGTATGACGCGCTGCGCCGATGCGATTCGTTGTGCGGCGCTCCGGCAGACTTCGCCCAGATGTCGGTATTTGGGAGAATTATCAAAGGGAAAATGAACGATGCGACGAAGTCAACGAAGTTGAACGCGTACGGTCTCAGATCTCTCAATCGCGAATCATTCGTTGAAGAAAGCAGTCGTCGTGTGTGTGTTTACTTCAAAATTTTTTACAAAATAAAATAATAAAATAATAAAAATTTATACAAAAAATACAATTATATTCATGTTTATGGAATCCAGGAGACAAAAACAAAATAAAGTGCATGATGCTTTCAAAACCATTGCTGAAGAAATGAGAACTGAGAACATCGATGAATTAAAAAAGAAAGTATTTTTCAAATTTTTTGATGTTTTTAAAAGAGAAGTAAGTAGTTTATAATTATTTTTTCGTATCAAAACATTGGTGATAGCTTATTTATATTGCTCTAGAGTCGTGTTTTCTTTGAATATTAAGTTACGAGTTATTGGATTATTATCTGAAATTGACGAGGTATTGATTTTTTTTTCAGGTGTGAAAAACAGTGATTTAAAAATAAACTCACGCACGAAAAGAATTTTAAATCTGTGCAATGTAGAAGAACGAAGCCCAAAGAGATCCGCCAAAGATATGAGTGAATGCTTAGATATCACGACGAATAAAAATCAAAATAATGATTCCCTATTCAATATAATGGACCTGCCAGTGGATATTGCAATCAATGATAGTTTCTTGGAAATCTTGGACCCCGAAACTGCAAATTCAAGCGCTCAGAATTCAAAATATTATATTTGTACTACTCGGAGAAAACTTGCAGATAAGATGCTGGATAATAATCGAAACGATAATATAGTCGACAACAATTTGGAAGAAAACCCGGAGCAAGAACCTATGGAGTTGGTAGACGGTAATAATAGGGCAAATTTTAGCACTGTCAGTACCGCATCTCCGGATCCCATCAGTCATGATCCATCTTTGTTAGTGGCAAGTCAATCGATAGATTCAGATACTGACAGTGATTACCATCCTACTGAAGATGAGAATGAACCTGATAATGATGGCTTATCTGACCAGTCTGCCCAACAAGTAATTCGGCCCAATGAAGATAATATTATTGCTCACGATAATACGACTAATAAAGCAATAAAGCGAGTAATTAGTATCAATACCAAGATTATTAATCAAAAACTAAGGGAAAAAGGAAAAAAATACCGGGATATCGAAGACCAGCAAATCAGAGAGATACTTTCCATGAGACACAGAGAAAGGAGCGCCAATTGGGATAAACATGTACCTCGACGTTTTGTGCTAAATCTAAAAAAAGAAAATGCAATGATTTGTCTGAAAATGTAAGGCAACAGATATTTTCAAAATCTTGGGACAGCTTTACTTGGGAACAAAGAAAAACATTTGTGTGCAACACGGTTACCAAAGAAAGTCCAAAACAAGGCAAAACAGAAAATAACGAATCACGACGTACTCAGATATACTCTGAAAGCTGGTAAAGAAAACATCCCCGTCTGCAAGAAAATGTTTTTATCCACACTTGGTCTTCATGAATGGCAAGTACATAATTGGGTTGACCACAGTAAATATGGAATAAATGAAGCCAAAAAAAATAAAAAAAAAATCAGAAGGAATCTCAAGGTCTTTTCGGGTTCCCAATGAATTCATGAACAGATTTATAGACAACCTAAATAAATTGCCTTAACACTATTGTAGAATAGATACTAGTAAAATGTATTTAGAGCAATCATTTACGACAATTGCCGAGCTTTACAATGTGTATGTAAATGCCGCGAAGGAATCAAACCAAACTGCAATGAGCCAAAATTCCCTGACCAAATTGCTAAAAAAGAAGAATATATCACTTTATAAGCCAAAGAAAGACGAATGTGATACATGTTGCCAATACAACGAAAAAAATCTTACCGAAGAAGAGTGGCAGCAACACCAAGACCAGAAAGATAGAGCCAGAGCGGAAAAGGTAAACGACAAGGAAGAAAGTTTGAAAGGAGTCAAGCATGTTGTGACCATGGATCTGCAGGCCGTAAAAGTGTGTCCCTCAATAATGGCAAGTGATGTGTATTTCAAAACAAAGCTCTGTGTTCCTAACTTTACGGTCTACAATCTTGCAACGAGACAGTGCACATGCTACTGGTTTGACGAGACCCAATCTGACTTACAAGCATCCACATTTGCATCATTTGTTGTGGACTACATAAGAAGACATTTAAGTGATGGAAAACCCATTATACTTTACTCAGATGGTTGCACATACCAAAACCGGAATAGTGTCATGTCAAATGCCCTTTTAAATTTATCAAAGGAACTTAATATTATCATTGAACAGAAATATCTCGTAAAAGGTCATACGCAAATGGAATGCGATTGTGTACAAGCAACCGTAGAGAGAAAACTACGCAATAAAAAAAGTTATCTTCCTAGTGATTATGCCCGAATATCAGAAGAAGCAAGATCAGAACCAGAAAAATATGAAAGTCAAAATAGTTAAATATGATTTTTTTTATCAATTTTAACGCTAATCTAATATACTCGTCTATAAGACCCGGAAGAAAAGCCGGAGATCCAAATGTGGTGGATATAAGAGCCCTAAAATATACACCTGAAGGAATAATTTTTTACAAGCTTAATTTTGATGATAATTACACGCCATTACCGCAAAGAATAAAGCGAAAAAATGAGTCAACTATTCCTGAAAACGTTTTTAAGATGCTCCATAAAGAAAGGCTGAAGATTAAAAAAACTAAATTTAATCATCTTCAAGAATTAAAACCCGTATTGCCCGAAGACTGTTGGATATTTTATAATAGCTTGCCACATTATGAATAATTTTATTGTTTATAAAACCCTTAGGTATAAAAATTTTGTTTAGTTGTATGGATATTAAAATTTTGAATTAATAAACTGACAATATCACATTTTGTACAATAACTCCTAACTCCTATATTTTTTATGTCCAATACCTCGCAAGTCAAATTGATCAAAATATCATCAACTTTTTCTGAACATCCCATTTTAGACCTTTGTATAGGACATAGACGTATTCATTTAGCTGTTTTCCTATGTTAATTTATCATTTTCAGTATAACTACGAAGTTTTTTGTCTCTCCTGAAAAATGACAGTTTCTGACTTACGTGGTATTGATTTGAGGCAATCGATATATAAACCAATATGGCCGCCATACCCATTTTTAGATAACTTTCTACACGGGATATACAGTCCAAAAGGAAAAGTTGACACGTTGGTAAGTAAAAACAACTTATGTGATTTTTTTGTTTATTGGCAGGTTGAAACAAACTAATTTAAATATACAGGGTTTTCTACACAAATTTGTTTTTGAGTCGCCCTGTGTTTATGACATTATCATAAAAAAACGGAAACTAATTTGTTTTAAACTTTGCGTTCTTACAGTATAGTAGATAAACTAGTATTCATTCTGCCACGAAACTTGGCCTGTTGTTGAAAAATAGTTTGCAAATTCGAGTCGAACTTTTTCTGCGTCACTTTTAGGTTTTCTAGCAATCCTTTTTAAATGATGTCATTCCGTCATTATCATTTTTTCACGATCCAGCAACAAAATTTCCCTCCACCTCTACGTCAAATGTCCCAGTTGATGTGTAACTGTTTCGTGAGGTCTTGCTCCTGCGCAAAAAATTATGGAAAAGTACACAAGTGTGTACAATTACATTTGCCTTTTCTGGATTGAGCATAATGGGTGTTCTGAAAATGCGAAATACCGATGCCATAATTCCAAAGACAATTTCAATCATTCTTCGTGCTCTGGACAGTCTGTAGTTATATATTCGTTTCGAAGAACCTTTATCATGTATTCCCGGATAAGGCACCATTATATTATTTTTTAAGGGAAAGGCATTGTCACCTACTGTAACATATGGTAAAACTTTATTAGTATTTAAGAAGTAGTCCATATTCTGTGACGAGATTGTAAATAGAAATAAAGGTCTGTCTTTACCACCAAATAATTATATAATAATATTATTAGTATTTGTTATAACATCGTCGGGGGGAAAATTGATTGTGCCCATTCCATATGCTGGGATAGCTTACATTTGTAAAAGACTCCTCCGTCTGACATTCGACCGGGTGATCCAATATTAGCATATGTTATACAGTAATCGGCGTCACATAATGCCATTAAATTTATGCTAAATGTCGATTTATAATTGAAATATTCACTACCACTATTTACTGGTGCTTGTAGAATCACATGCTTCCCGTCAATGGCTCTGCAACAGTGAGGAAAATGCCAACGTTCCTCAAATAACTGCGCAATTTTTTTCCATTTTGCAGGCGATTGTGGAGTCTGAAATAATAAATATTTTTTTTGTAGGATTATTTAGATGGTAATGAACACCTAAACAAAGATGATAAGGAAAGATCAGATAATGATAATGAGACATCACAAATAGATTTTAATGAAAATAAGGAAACTAAAGAGCTTTCTATCAACGAAAGTACCGAAGAAAAGAACCAGTCTCCGAAACGACCAGCAAAGCGAACTAGTGTGAAGCGACTAAGGAAGGAGCAAGATCGTGCAGATATGGCATTCAGTGAGCTTTTAGCAATCAAGGAAAAAATAGTTACAAGAAATTCCAGCTGTGTGAGTCGAGATGAGTGCACCGTATATGGCGAACTCCTTGTCATAAAGTTACGAAAGCTGGATGGACGTACACAACGCTTAGCTATGCACAAAATAGATAATATCATGTTTGATCTGGCTGTCGATTCATCGATGTTACCGTCACCCAGGTCTCACTCTCCCCATTCATCCCATGTTATTACCACACCTCTGCCTTCACCTGGCTCTTCATGTGCACAGTATTCCCCTCAATCACAGCCTGTTATTGCCACACCTCTGCCTTCTTCTGGCTCTTCATGTGCACAGTATCCCCCTCAATCACAGCCGATATTACCACACCTCTGCCTTCACCTGGCTCTTCATGTGCACAGTATTCCCCTCAATCACAGCCTGTTATTGCCACACCTCTGCCTTCTTCTGGCTCTTCATGTGCACAGTATCCCCCTCAATCACAGCCGACATCCAGTTTTTATGAACAGTCGAACAGTCGCTACATTACTCTGCAGCCACCTTCCGCTGTAAATGAAGCTTCACAGCAGCAATTCTCGCTAATATTGCAATCTAACTCACAGGATATTTTCCAAACACAAAACTGTCAGTCTACAAATCACACCAATGAGCAATCCCAATATTTAGCGGAACCTGAAGATGAAATATCTCACTGGTCTCAGTAAACCTGGTTCATGTTATTTTTTTTGGTATTTGTTAATACTTAGAATTATTAATATATATTTTTTTCTTTAACTTTTTTCATTATTTTCATAGCATCTATCATGTTGTCCATTTAAATGTTTTTATAATAAAATATCAAATACACTCACCTTTAAATACTCTGATAGTGCAATACTTGGCATACTTCTGGCACTATCACCGATATTATTTGGGGAGAAAATTTGAAGAGGAAACTTAAGCTTTGATATGAGTCGCCAGATGCCAAATATCTCAACGTAACAGCTAGTCTTTCTTTTGCTGGTATGGATAACCTGAATTGTGTGTCCTTTTTCTGTATTTGGGAACCAATTTTATTCAACAGCAACTCAAAGTCTTCATAACTGATCCTGCAAAAGTTATGAAATTTGCCAGACGGTTCCTTAGCATATCCACGATCATGGTATTACAGTTGTACCTACAAATGGGAAATACATAAATCAGTTCGTACAAATTTGCCTTTAACTTTAGTTGCAATGCGTTTAATTAATAATAAACGATGTACTTACCGAGATCCGCTTTTATATAAAGACTGGGTCCACCATCTTTTTTTTTTCTCTTTTTATTTGAATTTGAAATAACCACATAACAAGCTCGAGCTGCAGCGAGATGAAGCAGGTCTTGTTCTTCACAATTTATTTTTACTAACGACAATAAAACAAAATGTTTGTTTTAAACAGTAGATAAGCGTAGTAAACTTGACCAGTATATTTTTATTCTGACATTGAAGTTTTTTGGTCGCACTTCGCACAATGGACGAATTTCCATGCATCATCGAAGCGAAGTGAATCAACGCATAATGAGTAGGATGTAATGCGTCGGATGGTCGAAGCGCGAATTGACGAAATGAACCGACGAATCGCATTGACGAAACGAATCAAGGAATAGTAAATAGCCGGCTTAAAGCGATCAAAATAAAAAGGAGAACCAAATACGGCAAAATCCCACACTTTCGTTTGATTGCAAAACAAATCTAGTATTACCAAAAATTCCTGACCAATCAGTATACTATTCCAGGCAGTTGTACCTATATAATTTTACTATAGTGCAGGGTTGCTCAAAATCAAAACTCAACCAAAATAGTGTGTTTTCGTATTACTGGACTGAAAATGAATATAAAAAAGGGTCCAATAAAATATGTACAGCAGTCTACGACCGGTTAAAAAAAACTAAAATTGGACTTCAAACGAGAGTTTTGCGATTAATCGCAGACGGCTGCAGAACAAAAACACGGTCATGATAGGAATGTGTTGTAAATGGCTTTCTGAAGATGCAACTAAAAACATAGAATGCATAGAGTTGATTTTTCCTATAACTGGTCACTCGTTTCTGCCAGCTGATCGGGTGTTTGCCCAAATCGAAAAAAAGTTAGAAAAATAGAAGTACTTACTAAACCGTCACACTATGTTGATATACTAAGTAAATCTGGAAAGGTTTTTTATTTGGGTGAAGACTGTGATGTCCATGACTGGAAAGAAACAGTTTCAGAGCATCTAACATCTACTGCCTCTTGGACTTTTGGATTTAGACCAGCAAAAATATTTTACTTGACCCGTTCTAGAATTGGCAATGTTTTGTTAAGGGGAGAACCACATTATAGAAATGATCTTAATACCGCAAAAAATGTGTTTAAAAAACAAAAAACACCTAAAACTATTCGTCCAACATTAATTAATCGTTGTAATAATCCCACAAGCATTCTTAAAATAAATGATGTAAAAAAACTACTTGAAAAACACTTTGGAGAGAACTGGAGAACGTTACAGGAGTTGGCGTTTTACAACGAAGTTATTGTTGAAGGGACAGTAATAACAAATCCACAGGAAACCAATGACGATGAGACAAACTGCGAATTTATAGAAGAGTTACCGGCTATTCTGATTTAGCTTAGTATACTTACTGAATACTTCTTATTACCTGTTAATAAATAATATAAACAAACCTTTGTTACTTTGTTTTAGCTAACAGCATACATATTTAGAATCAAACATGGCAATCTCCCAAAGTGAGTAGCAAAAGCGGCAACCTCCATTTTTTTCTTTATTATTTATTGCAAAAACCGTGAAGTATTTTAGGATTTTTTGAAAGTCAGCATATTGTTTTAACACTAATAACTAAATTAAAGTGAACAAAACAATCCTACACCTTTCTAGGAACCTGTGACAGTTTTTTGCAGTTTACCAAAATTCTTAAAAATGGAGATTGCCGCCTTTGGTTCTAGACCCCTCATACAGCTAATCATGTCAGTCTCTGGTATATTTAACTTATTAACCAAAAGCAATTTGTCCATGAAATAGGTCGAAAATGGTTAGCCTTATTTTCAACGTCTTCTTTCAAAACTTTTTCTTAGCGCTATTGTGTCTTCTTTTACATAGTCACCATTGTGGTTTAAAACTAATTTAAACCCAAATTAACATACTCCGGCTTTGGATGGAACCATTCCAATGCTCTTCCTGTCAATTTACTGATTACGGTGAGCAATAGTCTTTCCTCAGCTATCTTATATCTCTCTTGAACTTTTTCAATTCGTTCGAACCATATAGTTACATCTTCTCCAGCTTGTCCCCCAAACTGTGGTATTAATGTCTCTAGTTCTTTTGGTGAAGCTCCCTCAGTATCATAGCTTGGACCGTGCTCGCTATCAATTCTTCTAATGACACCGCATACGTTCCAGAAGCAGGACTCTCACCTCCTTTTGCTTTCGGCAATTTCTCTAAGCCTAAGCAATTCAACTTACTCCAAAAACAACATAAGCAAATACTAAGCAATGAAACGGCTAGCGCAGTCTTCCACCACGTCGTCGTTTTAATCGTTTTCCTGGGTAAAAGCATTTAGTTTTTATTTCTTCAAAATCAAACTCACATTTTTAATCCTCGAAAATCGGGTGAATAACAGTATTTCTCCGCTAAAACCCCACACCTGAAGCTGTAGGAGGGGTAGGACTAGACGGGAGCTAAACACGTTTAACTAAAAGCACTTATTTTATTCTTCAAACTTAAAAAACATTCAGGTTACATTGGCTGCATCTTGCTAGTCCGCCATTCCCCCACAGATGATTAACTCCACCTTCCGTTACCCATAAGCCACCAGCTGTCAACTTTGCTTGGCGGGTAATTTAAATTCAAAATAAGGCGGGAAGTATACCTAACCTATCTTAAAACTAAAAATAACCTACAAATACAAATACAATATTGTTTAGAAATGAATAAACAGTTCTATATTGTAACAAAAATTGTGCAAAATGTGCTTTCTCTCATTTATTATGCATAGTGAAGTACCAGTCATTCAAAAACTAAATCTTTGTGGCGTAAGAGGAACAGCTTTAAGGTGGTCAAATCATACTTGTCGGGTAGAGAGCAAAGGGTAGGTAGAGGTTCAAATGAGGTATTTTCAGCTAACAAATCTATTATGATAGGAATACCACAAGGGGTGTTATAGGAGCAATATTGGTTCTTTTGTATATCAACAACATAAACAAATTATGTAGAATACAACAGAATTGTAACATACCTAACTAAGCGGGCTATACAAACATTCTGTTGTCATACACAGACCTTGCTACT
This sequence comes from Polydrusus tereticollis, assembly GCA_963920685.1. Classification (NCBI taxonomy): domain Eukaryota; kingdom Metazoa; phylum Arthropoda; class Insecta; order Coleoptera; family Curculionidae; genus Polydrusus; species Polydrusus tereticollis. The sequence goes on along the minus strand of OY987330.1, from coordinate 106,520,842 downwards.
TTAGAAATGAATGTTCGGCAATTCATGATTGAAGTGAATAAATGGTTTGCAAAAAATAAATTGGTACTGAATATAACAGAAACAGCTCAGCGGCGGATTCAGGGGGGGGGGGGCGAATGGGGGGTTCGCCCCCCCCCCCCCTGAGCCTTAATCGCGGCTTAAGTCGCAAAGCCAATATACGAAATACGCTTTCCAGAATTCCAGAGAAATAAATATAAGGAAAGGCTTATAGTCAGTCAACTTAATTGCTCTTAATGCTCTAAAGTCCGAAGTCACCAAGTTGTAACAACAGTCAACAACGTGCGAGAAGAAGATCAAAAGCAGTTCGAACTGTTAAATGGGCTAGTTATCAGTGGAATCAATGAGGAATCTGACACGGACAGCCTGCATGACGTGGTAGCAAACGTCATAAATTCGAAAATGCAAAATGTTTCCCTGACTCCGCACGACATCAATTACTGTTATCGTTTGGGTAAAAAAGAGGATTGCCAGTCAACAAAACCGCGCCCGGTAGTGATAATGTGTGTAAACAAGTGGAAACAAAATCTGATTTTTAATTTAAAAAAATGTCTTAAAGGCAGCCGGATGGTTATAAGTGAGTGGCTAACCAGTGCTAAATTAGGGTTATATAAAAAAGCTTGTGATAAGTTCGGTTTTAAATCGACATGGTCCCGAAATGGGCAAATTTTTGCTTCAATCAACAGCGTAAAACGTAAAATCCTATCCGAAAGTGACCTTTCAACTGATGGAAATTAAAAGTGAGTACAAACCACAAGTTTAATACAATAAATAGTAAGAGAATACTACTTGGCAAGTGGTAATCATAATATGACATATAAATATCAAAAAAAAACAAAGTTCTCACATGTATACATATTTATATGTCATATTATGATTACCACTTGCCAAGTAGTATTCTCTTACTATTTATTGTGTTATAGTACCATACGGTATCTTTCACATCAGATTGCTAGAAACTGCTGGAGGATGGCGCCACCTGTATTGTACTGCCTAGGCAGAACAATATTGTGGCTATAGGGTGTTTCAATTTTCCAATAGTAGGTGTGCTCGCTTGTCATGCTTGCCCTGTACTGACGAGAACCAAAGAGTTCGAAACCGGTCTACAGGTAGCAGCAGCGTAGCAACCTATCATTGGAAATAAAGATTCATTCTTTTCTTTCCCGGTAGTTTCTGCAATCTGAGTCTGTATTTTAGTACTAACAGTGTTAGTCAAAATACGCCAAATTGTGCTATTTAATTCAGCGCTCGTTGGGGCATGTAGCCCAGAGAATAGCTGTTTTAGCATGATTTGGTTAATCCTTATTGTATAAGGTCTTAGCAAGTGGCTAGAGAACAAAGTTCTCACATGTATACATATTTATATGTCATACAAGTTTAATATATTAGTAACCTTAAATTCCGAAGTTGCAGAATGCGCGTTTCATCTCGACATTGATTGACTTTCTTATAAAAATTTATCTTCTTATATATCTACTCAAAATGCATAAATCTAACTTTAAATGTGCCCATCTTAATGTAAGATCACTTATAGCACACATAATGTGTTTAATGTCGCCGCATACAATTTCGTTCGCCGCGACAGTATAGGCCGTGGTGGCGGTATAGGCATTTTTTCTAAAAAGTCATTTTAATTTCGTAATTTTACCAAGTAAAAATAATATTGTACAGCTTTGGGTCCAAGTACGACTCCCCGGCAGTAAAGTTGCGATCGGTGCTGCTTATAGGCCACTTATTTTAACTATAAAGATTTTTTTGCTGTTTTTGGGACTGACTTGTCTCAGATAATATCGTCAGTGAGCGAGGTTCTGTGTTTTGGCGATTTTAACATTGATTTACTTAGGGTCGACAGCTCCGAGACAGAATTTGTGCTAGATTTCTTTGAGGGTTTAGGCCTAAAGCAACTTGTAAATGAACCAACTAGAATAACTGATACATCTGCCTCACTAATAGATTTCATATTAGTAAATTCTTGTGATAAAGTCTCGTCCGTGCGGGTTCAGCCTGTCGACTTTAGTGATCACGAACTTGTTTCCTGTGTGATAAACACAACAATATGCAAACCAAATTTACAATTCAAAACCACCCGTAATTTCAAAAATATGAGTACTACCCAGTTCGAGCATGACTTACGTTCTATTCCCTGGCATAATATCTTTGACTTTGATAATATCAATGGCAAGGTGGATTTTACGTGCCAAAACATCACTGCGCTTTTAGATATACACGCGCCTCTTGTAACTCATTGGATAACAAAGCCGTATGCTCCATGGTTCACCGAGGCTCTACGCGCTATAAAAAAGGATAGAGATAAGGCGCTTAGTAAATATAAAAAATCTAAAACGCGAGAAGACTGGAATAGTTACAAATTACTACGAAACTTCTTCACTGCTACAGTAAGAAGAGAGAAGAAAACATTTATTGATTAAAAATTTAACGACAAGAATAAAAGAGAACTTTGGGATAATTTAAATTGCATGAATATAAAAGTCAATCAAGAAGCCCACTCGGACTTGCCAAAAAACCTATGAAATGTCGAAGAAATTAATGCGCATCTTATTAATTCTGTACCCAATATTCCGCCAAATCAAGAACAGATTGCATACTACCAAAACAATTGTATTGTGTCGGAAAAATTTAGTTTCAAAACGGTCTCTGAATATGACATTCTAAAAATAATTTCGAATATTAGGAGTAATAAAAATAAAACTATGCTTACCTTTCTTACTACCGTACATTACTCACGTTATTAATTACTGTCTAACTCATTCTGTAGTACCGGAGCAATGGAAAACGGCGCGTGTATTCCCACTTCCTAAAAAGTCAAACCCTGAAAGCTTTAACATCAGGCCCATAAGCATATTGCCAACTTTCTCAAAAACATTGTAAAAGGTAATGAAATCCAACTTTGAACTCATGTTGCAATAAATAAAATTTTACCAACTAATCAGTCTGGGTTTAGGGAAGGACATAGTTGCTATACAGCGCTGCTGTCTATTACTAACTACATACTCGAGGCCACAGATAGTGGTAATCTGACCGTGCTAATTCTTTTTGACTATTCCAGAGCCTTCGATACTCTACGGCACGAGGTGTTAAATGCTATCCTTCATTATGTAGGCCTATCGGGTGTGGCATTGGATATGCTGTCGGCATTCTTAGCGGATAGGTCCCAGGCAGTGGTATATGGAGGAAAGCAGTAAAGCAGTCCACTTTCCTAGAAGTGCACAACGATGTGCCGCAAGGATCCATTGTTTCGGCATAATTATTCAGCACGTACATAGCCCTCTTTCCCAGTGTTTTTGTGTCTTGTAAGCAGCACTACTATGCTGATGATGTGCAGCTCTATTTATCATTCTATCCGAAAGAATGTCTACAAGGCTGTTACCGCTATGAATCTCGATCTAAACGGTCTTAATCACTTCTCCGTTAATCACTCTGTGAAATTAAATTCACAGAAAACCACTGCCATCGTGCTTGGTCAGCGAAATGATAGAGAATATTTTATCGATAACTACAGTCATCAATTAAATATAAACAACAGTAATATTACTTTCACATCTATCGTTAAAGATCTTGGTCTGTATATAGACCAAGATTTAAGATTTTCTTACCATGTGTCGCAAACATTAAAGAAAGCATATTTAAACTTACGTCTGATATATCAAAATCGACATTCTCTTAATAGGAAAATCAGAGCAATGCTCTGTGACAGTTTAGTCCTGTCGCATTCTATACAATTACTGCGACACTGTCTATGGCCCATGCCTCACTGTTCTGGACTCGAACCGTCTACAAAAGCTGCAAAATGCACGTCTAAGATTAATCTACGGAATACGAAAATTCGAACATATTAGTCATAAACTAAATGAAATTGGTTGGCTAAACATGCAGCAGAGACGCCGATTGCACTCCGCTTGTCAGTTCTTCTCTATAATAAGCCAAAAAACGCCACCATACCTATACAACAAGATTAGATTCCGATGCGATGTGCACAACATAAATGTCCGCTTTAGGGGTAAACTTACTATACCACCGCACTCAACAGAGGCCTTTAAGCGGTCATTTTCCTACAATGTCTCTAAATACCTGAATAAACTACCGATTGACTACTTGAAATAAAAATGATCAAAACGTACTTTTAAGTCTACTGTTTTGGAGAGCATTAGGGGTGCATGAGTGAGCAATAAATTTTTCTCTTGGGTATGCCTCTTTGTTTCCGCATTAAAATTTATAAGTTCTCTTTTTTTATATAAATAATATTTACTGTTTCTAAAATTTTTTCAGTGTAGCTATAAATTCAAACATAAAAATAAATATATCGATTAAGTTACTTTATAATGTGCGAACGTGAAATATATATTTCCACGAAAGTTATTGTTAGAGGTTCTAAAAAGTTATAATTTTTCAAAGGAATACGTTTGTGACAAAATTGCAAAGGAAGCAGGTCACGAAGTAATTCGGCTTCCACCATATTATTGTATTTTTAATCCGATCGAGTTGATATGGCATAAATTAAAGTCTAATATACGTGCTCACAATAAAACACCAATTTAAAACAGTAGTGTGATCGAGTTGATAAAGACTGAAGTTAAAAATGTAACCGCTGAAAACTGGAGAAACTGTATTCAACACGTGAAAAAAATTGAGAACTCATATAGATGTATATACACAGATATAAATAGTCTAGAACCCGTAAAAAAACTTATTATTGATTTGCAAGATAGTAGCGATAGCGAAATTGAACTAGATAATTCTAATAATAAATAAAATCTAATATAATAATATATTATGTACTTATGTATTAATATATTAATGTAAACCAAATATAGCCTGTATCAAAATCAAATAAATTTTATAAAATTCAAATTTCTCTTTTAACTATAAGGAAAATTCCAGGTATTATAATATAATAGTGCGGCCCTGCACAATGCCCTTCCAATAAATAGCCATAAATTTACGACTTTTGGGTCTTAACGAATTTTATTTACGTTTCGGTAGTAAAGTCACTTTCTTAGAGCGTGAAAAATATACAAGTTTTATACCAATAGGGTTAGTTGAACAGACGTTCGAGGTATTCTGAATATCTAGGACGAACTGAACCTCGCCTGCTATATTCATTAATATCATTGTAAACATTTAATTACTAAATAAAAGTCCTTTATTATTATTATTATTATTATTATTAGTTATTAATATAATATAAAACAAGCTGATACCTAATATAAACAAATCTATTATGTATTAGGTATTCATCATCATCATCATCAACCAGCCCTTAGAGCGTCCACTGCTGGACATAGGCCTCCCTCATGACTTGCCACCTGACTCTATTTTGGCCTGCCTGGATCCAGTTGTTTGCAATTCTTTTCAGGTCATCGGTCCATCGTGTAGGTGGTCTTCCTCTATTTCGCTTATCGGTGCGTGGTCTCCATTCCAACAATCTCTTTGTCCATCTGTCGCCGCTCATTCTTGTTAACGTGGTTATTCGTTCGACGATGTCCTTAACGCCGGCTTTTCTCCGCAGGTCCTGGTTTGTAACGTGGTCTCTCAAACTCAATCCGGTCATTGACCTTTCCATTTTACGTTATGCAACTCTCAGTTTTTTCGCGGATGCCATTGTTAAGGTGAGTGTTTCCGCACCGTAGGTGAGCACTGGTAGAACGCATTGATCGAAAACTTTTCTTCTTTGACAGATGGGTAGGTCACTGTTAAAGACGTATTTTAACTTTCCGTAGGCTGCCCATCCGAGGCTGATCCTTCTGTGTAACTCACATGTCTGATTATCTCTAGATATTCTAATCTCATGGCCCAGGTACGTGTATTTTTCGACCCATTTGATTTCAGTGTTGTCGATGTTTATACCTTCGCTCATGACAAGATTTGTCATAATCTTTGTTTTGGAAAGGTTCATTTTCAGGCCGACTCCGGAGCATGCCTCTTCTAGTCGTCAGTTGTTAGGACGATATCGTCCGCGAAACGGAGGTGGCTAAGTTACGGACAGAAACTTAGCCACCATTAGGTATTATTGCTTTTAAAAATTAACAAATTTCAACATTGTGTTACCGCGGTATACAGAGTCGTTGGTATGTATGGAAACGGTCAATTATTTCTTAAAGTAAAACAGTTAGCAAAAAATATTTAAGACAAAAGTTTTAGGGTTTCTTAAGGTCTATTAGAATTTTAAAAAAACAAGTATACAGGATGAGTCAGAAAACCATAGAGAAACAAAGTTACTTTTTTTTTAAATAGAACACCCTATCTAGATAGAATAGTTTTGGATTTCACATAAAATAACAATAATTTTTTATTAAGTGCAATATAAGTCTAAATCCAATAGTTTCAGAGATATTGACTTTTGGAAAAAGACATTTTTGAACTTCTGACAGCTTCTAGCTTTCTAACGGTACGTCTTAGAGCAAAACGGCTTACATGTCCCTATCTTAGTTTCTTATTATCTTCCTAAAAGTGTCAACTTCCGGTTAAACCGGATGTAACTCAATACAGTACTTCCGGTTTAACCGGAAGTTGGTGTTTTTGAGAAGACAATAAAAGAAGGAAGATAGGGACATGTAAGCCGTTTTACTCAAAGACGTACCGTTAGAAGCCTAGAAGCTGTCAAATTTCAAAAAATGTAATTTTTCAAAAGTCGATATCTCAGAAATTATTAGGTTTAGACTTATAATGCACTTATTGAAAAATAATTGCTATTTCATGTGAAATTCAAAAATATTCTAAGATATAGGTTGTTCTATTTAAAAAAAAAGTAACTTTGCTGCTCTACGGTTTTCTGACTCATCCTGTATACTTATTTTTCTAAAATTCAAATAGAGCTTTAAAAATCGTAAAACTTTTATATAAAATATTTTTTGCTAACTGTTATACTTTAAGAAATAATCGACCGTTTCCATACATACCAACGACCCTGTATATGTATTGTATTGATAACTGCCGAGTGCCGATGCCGCAAACGCCGCCGGAACGGATCAAAGGAGCAGGATCCGCGTATTTTTAACTCGCCGAATACTGGGAAACACTGCAAATTCCAGCCCGCCGGGAACCCCCGGCCACCCGTAGAAGAGTAAAACACGTAAATAGGCGTTACTCGCGTTGGTAAAGCTGTTGGAATTTTTATTTCTTAATTGTAGCTCTATTATTTTATTAATTTATTGGTGTCGAGTGAGTGAGTTATTGTTTGGATGTGAAGTTTCACAATTACCTCATAATGAGTGCTAATGAAAATAAAAAAAGAAAGGCAGGGACAATTGACAGCTTTTTTAACTCTTTGCTGCACGATGGTCCAGAAATTGTACCACACAAAATTTCGGGCTAGTTGCATTGTGGTACATACTGTGTACCACATACAAATATGCAAGTTCTCTGCTGCACAACGACACAATAAATGTACCATGCGTCGCAACGTATTCTAAGAAGTCTATCTAACCGACAAGTTTGAACAAAACCGATATTTCAGTATTCAGAAATAGACGCGATAGAAGATATTCCCAGTGATCAGAATTCGGTAAGGTCTGATGAAGAGGACGACGACCATGCGCAATTTGGTGTACAGACAGTGAATGATGTAGCTGTAAGCGAGTCGGACGATTCTGATGATGATGACATACCCCTTGCTGGACTAATTACAAGGCAGGTACCAAATGTCAAAAATATTACTTGGTCAGCAACCAGTTTTTTTGTAAAGCGCCTATGTCCTTTTACTGAACCCAGTGGACTTTCCGAAAATCTGGCCAATATGAACGAAGATAATATGTCACCCTATTTTTCTTTAGTCTTTTTGTAACAGCAGACATGCTTGAAGAAGTTACATTTCAAACTAATTTATACGCGGAGCAAGAGTTTCAAAAAACAAACAAAAGGTATACACATACTAATATTGATGAAATCAAAGTATTTCTCGGTATCAACCTTCTATTGGGAATAAAACGATTACCGAGTTACCGGGATTACTGGAGTCCTGATGAAGATTTAAATGATCCATACATATCAAAGTTAATGCCAGTAAATGGATTTAGCTGATTGCTAAGTCACATACATTTAAATGATAATTCTCAAGTACCACGGAGGGATGATCCCAATTATGACAAACTTTTTAAAATTAGACCTTTTATAACAGCAGTCAAAGAGAATTTTCAAAAACACTACAACTTCCAACACAACATCGCCATTGATGAATCTATGGTTAAATTTAAAGGTCGTAGCTCACTAAATCAATATATGCCAAGAAAACCCATCAAGCGTGGATATAAAATTTGGACTTTGGCAGATTCAGAAGCATATCTTTATGACTTTGATTTATACAGGGTGGCGCACCCTATACGACGCGGTCGTTTAATGGACAACGGCTGAATCCTTAAAATTTCCTTTTATTGGGTAAATGCAGGAACTTTGGGGGTACAATTTAAAATTATTTTGAAACATACCGGATGTCCCAAAAAAAAGATCAATATCAAAGTTATATTTTTTTAAATGGAACACCCTATATTTTATGGCATTTTTGGATTCTAAGGACCAAACTAGGATAAGTTACTGTCATCTTCCCTATACCTAACTCTTTTAGTTTCTGAAATATTTTAGAATATGTAGAATTGCATAGTATATTTGGATAGTGTTTATCGAAAAGGAACCAAGCGCCAAATTGCGAAAAATGAGTTAGATGCACCAAGCGACAGACCAGGGTCTAATTTAGTTTATGTAAAAAGATCCACAAGCTATCGCTACCCCAGTGCCATCTATGAGGCTCTGAACCAAACGACATTTCCTTCAAACTAGATTTCTAATTTCATTAAAGAGAACCAAGTGCTGATTCTCTTTAAATTAACGGGGAGTTGTCGCTTGGTTCCTTTTAAAATTTTAAGCATTTGCCGGTGTTTTTGTCTTGTATTAAAAGTAGTGAATAATTGAAATAAAAAGTGGTATTTTTTGTATACCAACATTTAGTTTCTATTATAATAAGTAGTGCCATGAGTGAGAGAGCTAAAAGGATTCTCCAGCAAGCTCTAGAGCAAGGAAGAGAGAAAAAAATGCAAAAAATTTCTGTAAGTACACTTTTGAGGTTATTTTTTTTGTATTTAGGAAATAATTATTATAACAATAGTACAGTATGTATATTTCGTAGAAAAATTGTGGTGATTCATTTTGACTACCACGCGTACTGAATTCTTTCTTGGTACGTGGTTTAATAAGGCAGAATAAAAATAAAAATATGTAAAAGGAACCAAGGATAATTTTTTGGCATCATTGGTTCTTAAAATATAAATTTTTACCGTATTGTACCACTTTATTATTGAATAGAATGACGGTGTTTCGGTTTATTTGTGTTCGATAAATAAATTATTAAAAGTTATTCTCTGGTCTGATAGCTGTGGTGGCCAGAATAGGAACATCAAAATTGTAACAATTTTAAAACAGATTTTAAGTGAGCATCCTACCTTAAAAACATTTAAAATATTTAGAATCAGGTCACAGCTTCTTACCTTGTGATACTGACTTTGCTTAAATTGAAAGGGCACTCAAACTTTAGGTTCGAATCTACACGATCGACGAATTCAAGTCCATAATCAAAAATTGTAAAAAAAATAATCGTTTTGAAATAATTTATATAAACTCGGAAGATTTCTTTTCAACAGGAGACTTGGAAAAAATGACAACAAACAGAAAAATAAGTGTTGATAAGAATAAAGTGTCCTGGTTGAAAACAAAAGTAATAAAATTGGAAAAGGACAAACCGTTTTCAATTTATTTAAAAGAAACTCACGCTCCTGAGGGCCAATATCAAGAAGTTGATATTTCCAAACCTATACGCGGTAGAAAGGGCAAAAATAATTTTTGTCCACTTACATTGCTATACCCAGAAGGAAAACCGATTTCCACTAAAAAAATGGAAGATATTAAATCACTAATGCGGTTCATTCCATCAGATGCTAGATCGTTCTATAAAATAGGGAACTTTCAAGAATTTGAAGATGGCATCGATGGGTTTGGACAGAACTTGGATTTTGACGTTGAGGAAGTAATAATTAATGAATAAAAGTAGATTTGTAATAATTAAGTTTATTCTTTTATTAAAATATTATATTCTGTAATTTTCTGTAATATTTTCAATATAAGATACTGATGTTTAAATAGAACCACTTTTAACTTATCCATTTTTCTAAAAAGAACCAGAAGTGTTTTTGACACTTGGTACCGTTCTAAATAGGAAATTTCCGGTTACCTGTTTATTCAAAAAGAACCATCCGCCAAAAAAACACAAAAAACGATTTTTCTGGCTTTTAAAACTCATACAATCATTTGTACAGTAATATAAATACTGTTTATCAAAATCTACGTAAAAAAAAATTTGAGCTTTGTTTACTTATGATTTAGAAACAACTGTTTATCTTTAACCGCTTCTAACTCAAAACATTGATCTGGCGCTTGGTTCCTTTTCGATAAACATCATCCATTTTAAAATTTAATATCTACTAGACACATTAATTTTGAAAATTCATATGAAACTCCAATTATCAGCAAAGTAAATGAATTTCGTAAGTTAATAAAGTTTTGGTCAAAAAGATATACAGGGGGTTCAAAAAGTAATGTTTAATTTTATTTACATAGAAATCAGGTTAACTTCTTTATTTTAAATGGAACACCCTGTATATTATTGCGGCAAATAATGGCAAATTAAGTTGTCTTTCACAATGTATTATGGTTTCCTATACCTAACTTAAACAGTTTTCTAGTTTTTAAACATTATTTATTTAACTAACGAATTTTTTAACATTATAACAATATTTTTGACTAATCTATGTAGAATTCACTAATGTATAAAAAATATAAATTAAAGTAAGTGCTCAAAATGTTGCCCATTCTTTTCAATACACCATAGGACTCTCTTTTCAAAGGACAATTTAACTTTAATTAACATCTCAGGAGTTATTGTTTGAAAGGCAGCTATTATCCGTTCTTTCATATTTTCTGGAGTTGTTGGCGGGATATCATAAACAATATTTTTGACATATCCTCACAGAAAGAAATCCAGACAAGTTAGATCTGGTGACCTTGCCGGCCAGTTTTGTGGGCCGCCTCTCCCTATCCATTTGTTAGGAAAATGTGCATTTAGATATTGCCGCACATCTCTTTGAAAATGCGCAGGCGCCCAATCTAACTGTAGCCACATTCTCTCTCTTGTTTCTAATGGCACATTTTCCAATAGTAGAGGTAAATCTTGACACAAAAATCTTCGAAATTTGATACCGTTTAAAGTGCCATCAAAAAAGTATGGACCTATTACATGTGATCCCACAATTCCACCCCAAACGTTAACTGACCATCTGTGTTGGCGATCGAGAGTACGAAAAAAATTGGGATTGCAGTCGCTATAGTAGCGAAAGTTGTGTCTATTGACTAGCCCGTTGGTATGAAAAGTCGATTCATCGGAAAATAAAACATAGTCAAAGAAGTTTTCCTCCTCTCCTTGACTGTCAAGAACCCATAAACAAAATTCAAGTCTTCGGTGAAAATCCATTTCGTATAGTGCTTGGTGCAGTTGAATGTGATATGGGTAAAATTTATGTTTTTCAAATATTCTAGAGATACTTCGTCTGCTTATATTTGTTTCTTGAAAAATTTTCCGTTGGCTTATATGGGGGTTTTCAATAGCAATCACAAGAAATTCATTTTCTTCATTTCCCAATATGGGTTTTCGCCTGTTTACCTTTTCGTAAGCGACACTACCAGTTCTTCGAAATGTTTCTAGAAGTCTTTTGAATACGGCTCTGTTTGGATGGTTTCGCTCGGGAAACTTTTGAGCGTAAAGCCTTGATGCCAAAAAGCAGTTTTCTTCGCACTCACCAGCTACCAATATCATATCAGTTCTTTCTTGAATAGGATAAGTCTTCATTGTAATAATTTAATAACACTTTATTTTCACGCACATAACAAAATAGACAATTGAATTATAAACGAATATGGCCGCTGTTTCAAAGCCACCCTGATATTTCAAAAAAAGTTTTGAATAAAAATATGAAAGTAAATTCTCATTATAAAATTTAAAAAATGGAAAAACTATTAAAGGTAGGTATCGCAAATCTTTTTAATGGATAATATAATTTAACTTAACCAATATTAATACAAAAATGCATTGTAGGTAACAACGACCCTGTCGCGCCTTCCTAATTGTGTTAAAATGTCTTAACTGATGGACTTTTAAAAATAAATTATTTAAAAACTAAAAAACTATTAAAGATAGATATAGGGAACCCCAATACATTTGGAATGATAACTTAATTTGCCATTATTTGCCGCAATAATATACAGGGTGTTCCATTTAAAATAAAGAAGTTAACCTGATTTCTATGTAATTAAAATTAAACATTACTTTTTGAACCCCCTGTATATCTTTTTGACCAAAACTTTATTAACTTACGAAATTCATTTACTTAGCTGATAATTGGAGTTTCATATGAATTTTCAAAATTAATGCATCTAGTAGATATTAAATTTTAAAATATACTATGCAATTCTACATATTCTAAAATATCTCAGAAACTAAAAGAGTAAGGTATAGGGAAGATGACAGTAACTTATCCTAGTTTGGTCCTTAGAATCCAAAAATGTCATAAAATATAGGGTGTTCCATTTAAAAAAATATAACTTTGATATAGATATTTTTTTTGGGACATCCGGTATGTTTCAAAATAATGTAATATTTTATTTAATTTATTATTTAATATTAATTATATTATGATAAATAATTTTGTTGTTTTTCTTTTACTTTATTTGGCTTTATAATTATTATTACATTGGGTCACCACGGCAACTCAGTTTAGTAAGTCGCTTGAGAGCTAAAGGTCATAGGTCTTTTATTTCAGATAAGCTATTATGGGCGCCATCAACCAAAGGGGTTGAGAAAGATAAAGACAGAAGAGTAACAATATTAGTTCCCTAGCCCTGAAAGAGATAAAATATCTTCAATAAAACAACTATAATCACTTCTTGTGTTTATTGAATTTAGTAAATAGTGTAAACACTTTTAAATTATCAAATTGGTTTACATAATAAGTAAAAATAAATTAAATGGAAATGCAGATAAAAACAAAGGGCTAAGCAAGCTAAATAAGAAATAAACACACGAAGAAGTGATAAACCTTTCTAAACATAACACCATGCTACCAATACTAAATACCCATCTAGAAGAATTCTACATAACCAAATATGTTTAAACTAAAAGATTTTACCAAGATAGAGGATTTAATTAATTAATCTATAAGCAATAAAGCGATATATCCAACACTTAACAATCATAGGTTAGATTATAGCAAAATAAGTTTTAATAAATCAACTTAAAAGATTGGGTCAAAAATAGAAAAATCAATCAATCAATTTTTTCCTTTTATGCAACAAGGCAATTTTTCCAAAATTAAACCATCTTAGGTAAGATTAAAGTAAAATAAGTTTTAATAAATCGACTTGAAAGCTGGGGGCCTTGTCCACGTAGTGGTTCAAGGTTGACTAATCAAGAATTAAAACTGAAAACTTTCTGAAAGTATCAGAAAATATAAGGGGGAGTATATCCTCCAATATATAAATTTAATAATAGTAATACTTAATTTCAAAAAAAAATATTATTTTTGAATGAATAATATAAACTTGAACTGCGTACTCCTCGAGTAAGACTTATGTTTATACTATACTGCATATCGTTTTAGTTATTAATTTAAATCAATATAAATCATAATAAGAAATAATATACATGTCTAGATGTGACCCTATCTGCAATAACCAATATTTACATGAAATATACAGTGACCATAAGCAAGAATGTGCCTAGTTATAATAATTTTACAAATGTACAAAGCAGATAAAATGATCTCTAATATTACAGGGTTAGTAAAGCGGGTAATAAAATTAATTACATTTATCTAAATGAGATGAAATGAAATATACAGTAACCACAAGCAAGGATGTGCCTAGTTATAATTTTACAAATGTACAAAGCAGATTAAATGGTTTCTAATACTACAGGGTTAGTAAAGGAAGTGGTATAAAATAATAACCACAAGAAGTAATAAATTGTCTTCAAGTACTTTAGCAGCTACGTTGCTAGCGTTAAAATTAATTAAATTTATCTATATGGTATGGTCTACCAGTGAAATATATTTTTTATTAAAAAAAGTAAGATAATTAATGGTTTGACTTATCCTTCTTTAGTAGTACGTTACTAGCGAGATTTAGTGAAAATAATATAAATTTAGGTATTATCTTGGCTGTTTACCAGTGAAATACATTTATCAAGGAAAGAAAGATACTTATTCGACTCAATTTCTTTAGTAGTACGTTACTAGCGAGGTTTAGTGAAAATAATACAATTTTAGGTATTAGCTTGGCTATTTACCAGTGAAATACATTTATCAAGAAAAGAAAGATACCTACTAAGTTGACTTGATATTCTTTAGTAGTACGTTACTAGCGATTAATATGATATAAAATTACCCCGCATTAATGTGATTACTTATTGAAAGTCGAAAATGGTTAGTAATTAAATTTTGAAGAAGGTATTAGAAGGAAAAAAAAAGCTACTCATCTTAATCTGGTTCTGGATATCCAACGGAGAGACTCTGGCAGGGGTATGCGTCAAGCAGCATGTGTTACTTAACCATACAAATCGTCGAGGGCATAAAAAGCGGTAACTTCATACCAAAATAGGAACGTCTTCCATACAAAAAACCTCTCAACGGGCGCCTTGGTCTATCCAAATCATATATGTACACCATCCATTCCAGTTCAAGTGGTAAAAGTAGGTTAAAATGTGAAACTTAGTTCTGGGATTGAAAATACGGGTTAAGAATTCTAATTAAAGTTCCTTAGTCGGAAATACTAGAGTAAGAAGATGCAGGTAGGATGAAATGTTAATCGCAGAAATAATAAAATAGAAACAGGATGATTAAAGACATCAGGATAAAAGTGAATAAGTGAAAAGGGATAAGTAAGATATAGTTTAAACGTAACTAGGGAAAAAGAAAATTAGAAAAAGGAAAAACTAGGGAAAAAGAAAATTAGAAAAAGGAAAAACTAGGGAAAAACTAGGGAAAAACCTAAAAATAAAACGTGGACTAAAGTGAATTAATCCCATCTAAGGTGGCTTCAAGTGGTTACTTCTATGAAAATTCCAATCCGGACTGCAGCCGCTACACTTTAATGTGCAATCTTAACACAGAGGCACCATTTACTTGATATCACCGCCGCTGTTCAACCTCTCGGGGCCGATGTTAGTTGGAACAGGCGGGGGCAAACGAAAAACAACGCTTTTATCAAATCCTCAAGTACAAAAAAACAAATTCACATCGAGCAACTCCGAGGTATCAGGTGACATTGACGACTTCCGCTAACGGACTAAACTTTTGGGGATATTTGAACTGTGAAACGGGAGACAACTGATTATAACCGAAATCCTCCAGGAAACTAGAAAATCGACCCAAAAACTAACCCATAAAATAAGAGGTTAGGTATTTTCGAAAGACATAAACAATACACTGGGAACGTGCCAACAATCTAAAGATCACAATCTTCAAACATCTAATTAACATAATATGGTTCAGTCAGCCAGAGATACATGTCATAATTATGGGTTGCCTATTAGTAGGTAAATTAATTCAAAGGATTTTATAAGTTGCAGGTTCTATCAAGGTTCTTTACATAGGCGTAGTCAAACTTTTTTTTAAGATATTATTGATATTTAAATTGTATAAAAATGCTTATAAAATTGGTAAATTACTAACGTTGTAACAAGCATAAAAAGGTTGTTACAATAATTTTAAATTGTACCCCCAAAGTTCCTGCATTTACCCAATAAAAAGAAATTTTAAGGATTCAGCCGTTTTCCATTAAGCGACCGCGTCGTATAGGGTGCGCCACCCTGTATACTGGCAAAAATAATGATTATATTGAACACGCTTTAGGTGAAAAAGTAATGTTGCGCCTCACAGAAAATTTGCAAAAAAAAAATCATATTCTTTACTTTGACAATTATTTTAACTCTTATATTTTGCAACATAAATTAACAGAAAATGGGATAAATGCTTGCGGTACTGTCCAAGCCAATAGAAAATACCTACCAAAAATGAAAGATGATTGAAACATGAAACAGGGTGAATACGACTTCCAAGTAAGTAATGACGGAATAAGCCTAGCAAAATGGAAAGATAAACGATCCGTCCACTTACTTTCGAATTTCCACGATCCGAAGGAAACAGCTTCAGTAAAAAGAAAGCAAAAGGACGGTACACTTTTGAACGTTCCGTGCCCTTCAGCACTGATCGATTATAATAAAAATATGAATTTGGTCGATCGCTTTGATCAAATGAAATCAACGCATGAGTTAGACAGAAAAAGTAAAAAATGGTGGATGAGAATATTTTTTCACTTCTTAGATTGCTGTATTGTTAATGCCTTCACGCTTTATAAGTGCAAAGGGTTGCCTACCCTTTCATTAAAAAACTTTCGTAGGCGAGTAATCGATGGTTTACTTGCCAAAAAATTAGTAGAATTGAAAAACGAATGAAAAATTTCGAAAATAAACATGATGGTAGTGAACCAGTTGAAACTGTAAGTACATTTTAATTGTTTTTATACAGTGTGTCTACGTAAGCTCGAATCGCATGGAAAACTTTTTTATTATTAGTTGTAAGAAAAAAGTTATTTTTCATTAAACGTTTATATTTCTGCATAGTCTAAAAGTTAAAATGAAAGTCAATGTCAAAATTTTGCGGTCGTATGTCGTATGCGAGGTTTTTCAAAAAATATAAATTTGATCAGAAGAAATTTATTTTTTACAATATCGAAAATTTTTATAAAAACAGTCCATTAGAATTGAAAACTACATCAAATAAATATACCATAAAAAATCAGGTTTCGTTATTTTTTACAATTTTTAAAGACATATGGATTTTTATGGTAGATGGATATAATTTCATATTTAAATGTAGTTTTCGATTATGATCAACTTTTTTTTTAACAATTTTCGATATTGTTAAAAATAAAGATACTTTTACTCTTGAGCAAAATTCATATTTTTTTGACAAACCTCGTGTACGACTGCAAAAATTTAATATCTGATTATGCCATTTTAGGTGTTCGACCACAAAGGACTTTTTATGAAGAATATTGAAGAATAACTTGTTTTCTTAAAAAATAAAAGTTTTCCACATGATTCCAATTTAAATAGACAGAGTATAAAATAGATCGCCTAGGAAAACCTTTCTAGTCCTAATAATGAAATAATTGTATTTAAAGAATTTCTAAAATGGTGTGCTTTTATAATTTTTATAGAAAGAGGTTCAAGAAAACACTTAAATTGAAATTCCCTCCACGTCAAAATCAAATAGGTCAGAAGTTGTAAATCAACATCAACCGTCCTTACATGGTAAAACAATTTATAAATATGACGTAGGGGATTACTTTGTGGAAAATAAAATAAAAGAACTTGATGATTTTATCAAATACCAGTTACGATCAAATCACTGGAAACCTCCCAAAGAGTATGTATTTCCGTGCTCTTTGCATATAAAAAAGGGAAAACAAGAAAAAAGAAGGATAAATTGGGATGTCGCCGTTGTGCTTCATTCCTATATTGTTTTCTATATATAGTGATGAAAGTCACAGACAGTCCCTTCCTTTCCGTCAGACCCTATAGCTCTGCTGATGAGCTGTTATACAGCGAAACGCGTCCAGAGATTGGGTCTGATGAAAAGGATAAGGGACAAACATTTGTTTGTTGTGATAAATTATGATTTAATGAGTAATTTTCGTGGCTGGTTTGTTTGGAGAAAAAGGAGGGATTATTTTGCATTTTTTGTACTCTCTTTATATCTGGTTTTAATGTTGGCGGACAAAAAACTGTTGCCCCTCAAAAATTTGTCACTCTTCCACTTCAAAATTATTTCAAATTAACTGGAAAAGATGGGCACCTTGCAAAACATCAAACCCATTTGTACCACGTGTAAGCAGAACAAAAAGGTAAATATTCAGTTCAACCCTTTTTAATAATTTTAACTAAGTAATTCTGGTAATTTAAGTGATAAAGTGATGTGTATTTTTTAGCTAAATTATTTCTTTAAACATATGAAAATAAAGATTTGGATGTGCGCAATTTACTGATTCGAGGAAAGAAAATCTCAGATCTCTGATAATCGTGCAAGATTGGAACCAATAATAAAAACTATAATATTACTAGGACAACAAAATATTCCGCTACGCGGACACCGAGATGATGAAAATATATTTGTTAAGATGTTCAGGAACCTAATAACACTGATTCCGACTCCAGCCCAATAAAGCATAATGATGGCAATTTTAAAGCCCTTCTACGATTTTGGGTAGACGCAGGTGACCAAAAACTTGATGAGCATCTAAGAAATGCAAATTCTAATTCTACTTACATTAGTAAAACAACATGTAACTCCCTCATAAATTGTTGTGGCGAGGAAATCTTAAGTGTAATTTTAAATCGACTTAATACTGCAGTATATTACAGTGTCATATTTGACGAAACAACAAATATAGGTCACCGTTCACAACTTAGTATTTCTTTAAGGTATATCCGCAACAATTTAATACGGGAAGACTTTGTTGGTTTTACTGATCTTCACTCAGATAATTACGGCCACCTAACTGACTCGGCTGAAAATTTTGAAGAAAGAGTAAAAACTGAACCAAAAATTGGGGGTCAAATTTTGGGGCCAACAGTTATTCGCCAGCTAAAAGCATTAGGGTTAAATTTGGACCATTGTGTTGGAATAGGATGCGATGGTTGTAGTGTTAATGTATCTGCAATTAAAGGGGCTGCAGCAGAAATACAAAAACATGCAAAAAACGCGGTTTTAAGTTCCTGCTTTAATCATGCTTTAAATCTAATAATCTTAGAAAGTTCAAATGTTAAAAGTATTAAAAACGCTATTGGTATAATTCAAGAATTAGTTTCTTTTTTTAATGCATCTGCGAAAAGAAATTTTGTTTTATAGAATCATTTAAAACATAAGTTAAAAAGTCCATGTGAGACTCGGTGGGTGCAAAGACATGACTCTATTATTCAACTACGAAATGATTTGGAAAATATTTGCAGCGCCTTAGACGAAATAAGTAGCTGGGAAGAAAATTCTTCTTCAACTAAGGCAAATATTCTTCTAAAGGAAATATTAGACTGTGAATTTATCATTACAGTATAAGGTCTTTCTAATATTCCCAGTCTGACATTACCTTTAAGTGTATTCTTACAAAGTAAAGGCATTGATATGGATCCAGCTATTTCCCACGTCGCTACAGTAATAGATGTTTTAAAACAAAAAAGGCAAGATGCAGATAACGAATTTGATTGTATAATGAAAGAAGTTTCAAATATTATGGATACACTTGGTGTTGAATTATGAGTGCCCCGTTTAACAGTAAAACAAACTAATCGATCTAATATTCCTGCAAGTGATCCAAAAGATTACTGGATACTTACTTACTTAATAACTTTGTGGATAGATTTTCTAAAAAGATATTACAATGTTTCTCCCTTAATTTTTTAATACCAAAAAATCTGATTAACATTAAAACCGTTGATGAACTAAAAGAAAAGGCAATTTTAATTTCTAAACAATTTCCCAATTTAAGCAATGACGTGGAGATTGAACCTATAAAATTATTAGGCGAAATGCAATTATTTAAACAAACTATCACAAAAGAAACGACATGGAAAACAACTACATGTACTATTTTTAATATAGATCAAGAATTTTATCCCATCATTACTAAATATTTAAAAATTCTGGTAACATTGCTAATTTCAGTAGCTACAGCGGAAACAAGCTTCTCCACGTTAAGGAGGATAAAAACGTGGACGCGGTCACGAATGACACAGAATCGTCTAGTGGGATTGGCACTGTTACATGTTCATAGAGATGTTCATTTAAATACGGAAAATATAATAAACAGATTTGGGAAAAAAAAATAAAAATAGAATTTATTTTATAGTTTATGTTTAATTATTTCAAAATTTTATAATAAATTTTAATTTGTTTCAATTTATTTTGCACGTTTTATTTAACACGATATAATATTTGGTACGATAAGCTCGAGTCGCCCCCCCCCCCTCAGCAAAATCCTGGATCCGCTACTGAAACAGCTGTCACTTTGTTTAAAACAAATCGTTCTACACTGGAGGAATCAGATACCATGGCTATGAATAACACTGATGTTAGTTTAAGGGATAGTGTTAAGTTCTTAGGTATGTGTTTAGATAGTAAAATGTCATGGAAATGTCGTGTTCAGTATGTAGTAAAGAAAATAAATGCTGTGAGGTACACGTTGCGGATTTTAAATAGATATGCCAACTTCGAAAAAATGTTATACTACGGGAGTTTTAAATCTAGGATAAGATATGGCATAATAATGTATGGAAACTGCAGAGACATTTTGTTTGTCAAAAAAGAGCAATAAGAAGAATTCTTAATCTGGGCGTAAGAGAAGCATGCAGAGGCTAATTTAAACAACATAAACTGTTGACAGTGTCTGCAGTCTACATACAAAAGAATATATTGTTTTTCGTTAGACTTAAACAAATTTTTGAGAATAGTGAGTCACAAAGAACTTATGCAACACGGACTATGCACTACACATACCCTAGACATAGGCTAGCACTGTATGAAAAGGGTGCATATTACCAATATATTAAAATCTATAACTCTTTGCCAAATGTTATTAGACAAATTAACAACATAAAAAAGTTTTAAAAAAACCGTTTTTAATCTACTTGTGAATATGGAACCATATACCGTTGAAGAATATTATGGACATTTGAGTAATTAGAACTTAAGCTATTTTATTGTATGCTGGCATACTGTTTAAATAAAGAGTTTATTTATTTATTTATTGCTACGCAGTGACGTGTGGCAATTGAAATGCATTGGCCACCAGGTTAAATGCGATAAAACAGAGTAAATTTGTGTTAGGCAAAAAAGCAAAACTGCTAATTAAGCATAAAGACAAAATCTAGACCTGAAAAATATATGTCAGCGAGTCTAGATCAGGTAATTATTGATTTACAACTTTAAGTTTTGTTTATGGTTGGATATTGACCCGACCGGGATCAATAAATTTAGAGTTAACAGTTTTATAGATTCTTTAGTCTAGGAGAACGGACAAAGAACGCACTTGATATTATTAAGAAGGAAATATGTTAAGTTGAGTGGAACGGAGCCAGCAAGTGAAAATAAAGAAAAGGTGAGGGGATTTAATGAAAAGTATTGAACGAAGTACGACCGGCTTCGGATTGCTAGTTCTTTGTTTCTTTATTTAATTATTTTACCTTGCGCTAAGTAGTTGGATTATTTTATTATGAATTGATATCATGTTGTCAAGCGTGTTGTTTGTTGTTTGAACTTGAATAATTTACATATAATAAGACAGTTAATTAATTGCAGTGTTCAAGTGTTTGTTTTCCGTGTTTAACAACAATAATGTCTGAACAACAGAACTCCTGTTCTCTATTTCCGACATATACTTCAAAAAGATATAGGCTGTAAGAAAAGAAATAAAAGCAGCTCGGCTTGTATTAAAGATTATTTAGTTGTTTTTCTGCCCTGCCCTTTGCTTAAGAATAAATCTAATATAAATTGAAAATACCTTGTTTCTTATAATTCTTAAAAAAACCGCACGTCCCTGGCCAAGATAATAGGTGAAGGAGACCGGTGGATTACAGCGTTGCCATTTTTTAAAGCCATCTTTTTCCAACTTATTTCAAGCTATGAAGTTATGTATGATTGTAAACAAATAGTGTTTTATGAATGGGATGTTCTGTCTCCTCTTTTTTATATATCTATGGATTTAACCCATTGCGGGACACATTCTTATACAAGGGCGGTCCTGGAACGTCTTTCTGGGGGGGGGGGGTACTTTTAAATTTTTGCAACAAAGCCTTTTAGATTAACAATTTTTTTATTACTGCATAGTGCATTTAAATGAGAATTAAAAAAAATCACTTAATAAATTAGTGCTTTGGCAACCCTGTAACCTGTAAGCGACGAAGGAACAAGCCCGCTTTGTTTTTATTTGTCTTCTCTGACTTATCTAGGAGTCTAGGAGAAACAATTGACCTGTTACAACGAGTAAAAGTAAGATAGTAAGATTTAGTGTTCTACTAGGCTCTGTCTGTGTGTATTGTGAATGGTACCTTTTATTAATGGAAAGGTAAATTGTATTTTTTTATTATTTTATAAATATAATTTAAGGTTAATTTTAGGAAATGAGTAAACGACAGAGCACGACGTTAGATAGTTTTGTCAAGAAAATTCGACCGTTAGATTGCCAAACACAATTGCCGTCAACAAATAGCAATTTGCGAAAAAACTAAAAAATTCGCTATTTTTTATCGTCCAAACATTTCGACTCGTTTAAATGGCTTACATATTTTGAAAACCAATCTGGCGTTTTTTGTAAATTTTGTAGTCTTTTCGCATTATATGGTAGTGTTACTAAAAGTACACCGCTAAAAAAGTTAGTTACCTTACCAATTTCTAATTATTCCAAATTATTTGGAAAAGATGGGGATTTAAATGTTTACGATACAAACAAGTATCATCGGGAGGCTATGGAGTCCGCTGAAAATTTTATGCTCACTTACGAAAATTCTGAAAAAGAAATTACTGGGTTAGGCATCTGGTTTCATCTATTTATCATAGTGCGCTGTAGAAATAATAATTTGATTTTGACAATTTTAGTGACACATTCCTATATGTCAACAGTTGCAATTTAATTTGTCATGGACAAATTTCCGATGAATCAACGAATTTATGTCGTAAAACAATTCATATTAACTAATTCAGTTGTGCAAGTGCAAAGAAATTTTCGTCGCGAATTTAATGTGGAAAGACACGGAAGAATTATTCCAACACGCCAAACCATAATGAGGTGGGTAAGAGATTTTGAAGTTAGAGGGAATGTTGCATCAAAATTTCGTGGAGGTATACGTACAGTCAGAACACCCGAAAATATTGAACGGGTAAGACAAGCTGTGATAAGAAGTCCGAATCGATCTGCATCAAGGCAGTCACTTGCGTTGCGCATTTCCAAAAGGACATTGCGAAGAATTCTGCATTCTGATTTGCACTTCCACCCATACAAAATCCAAGTTGCTCATAAGTTAAAAGAAGCAGACAAACCAGTTCGTATTGCTTTCTGTAGACAATTTTTACAAATTTTAGAAAATGATGAAAACCTGTTAAATTTCTTGATGATGTCAGACGAAGCGCACTTCCATTTAAGCGGATATGTGAATAAGCAAAATTATCGTTATTGGTCCGACGTAAATCCGCAACAGCTTTATGAACGACCCCTCCATGATGAAAAAGTCACCGTATGGTGTGGTGTTTCAATTTTTGGTATCATAGGCCATATTTTTTTGAAGAAAACAACAGAACTGTTACAATAAATGTCGAACGTTACGTTAACATGTTACGGGTATTTTTACGGCCCGAATTGCGAAGACTAGGACAAAATCATATTTGGTTCCAACAAGATGGGGCTACCGCACATACAGCACGACAAACTCGAATTTTGTTGCAAGAAATGTTCCCCGGTCGCTTGATATCAAAATTTGGTGACATAACGTGGCCAGCTAATTTCCCCGATTTGACGGCTCCTGATTTTTTCCTCTGAGGATATCTAAAGGAAAAGGTTTATGAAAGGCGTCCCAATACCATCCAAGAACTTAAAATACGTATTTTGGAAGAAATAAATAATATTGGAGCAGAATTGTTGGAACGAGTTATGCAAAATTTTAGATCCCGATTACAAAAATGTATAGATAGTCAAGGAAGTCATTTAAAGGATGTTATTTTTAAAACATAAATTGCACATATTAATAATGTTACTTTTCATAATTTTGTTTCAATAAAATGTTTGTTGGTCTTATAACAGATTTTTGAAAATAGGTGATACCAAATGCCTAACCCTGTATAAATATTTTAGATTTAAAAAGGAATGACCAAATTATACAGAACCGAGAAAGACTTCGTCCTATAATAGAAACAATAATATTTCTAGGGAAGCAAAATATATCACTTCGCGGACATAGAGATTACGGAAATTTTGATTTAGAGCAATCGTTAACAAATGAAGGAAATTTCAAGGAACTTCTTAGATTTGGAGCGTCTTGTGGAGACAAGGAACTAAAACTGCATTTGGAATCTTCAAGTTCTAAAGCTACCTATATTAGCAAAAATATCCAAAATGAGTTAACTAAAATTTGCGGTAACGAAATACTAACGAGCATATTAGACCAAATTAAAATCTCGCGTTTTTATAGTATAAGTTTTGACGAAACCACGGGCCTAAGTCACACTTCACAAATGTCGTTAGTCGTAAGGTATTTTGATAATAATAATGAAATAAGAGAAGATTTTGTTGCATTTATAAATTGTTATAGCAGTTTGAAGAACGTAGAAGGCGAAATCAAGCTAACCGGCGAAGCATTGGCTAAGATATTATTAGGGTTTTTGAAAGATCACGATTTTAATCTTTCCATTTCCAAGTCTAGCAACATTCAGGATATTAGAAATTGTGTAGGTGTAATGAAAGAAGTAATATCATTCTTTAATAGTTCTGCCAAACGACACTTTGTTTTAAAGAGTTATAGTGAAGAAAATTCGATAAAATTGTGCGAAACAAGATGGACAGATCGTCACGATTCAGTGCTAAGATTTAAGTTAAGTTTGGAGCAGGTTATAAATTCACTGCAAGCGATAACTGCATGGAAAGATGCGGAAACATCGTCCAAAGCACAGACCCTAATTACATCGCTTTTGTCTACCAATTTTATAACGTCTCTTTATTCTTTATCTTTCATATTGTCAATAACTCTTAATTTAAGTAGATGTTTGCAAAGTAAAAGTTTAGATAAAGTTTTAGCCAAAACGTTAGTTGATGACATTTTATCAGTTCTAAAAGATAATTGAAGAAATGCTGATGCTTCGTTTAACAAAATTTTTAAAGAAGTTCAGGACTGCCATAACAAGTTAGATGCTCCTCTTTTATTACCTCGGCGAGTCGCGAGACAGACTTACCGTTTTAATTTGGATACAAATGATCCGGAAACTTACTTCAGGACTTCAACATTTGTTCCACTTCTTGATAATGTAATACTAGACCTTGAATTTAGATTTAACGATGAAAGATTATCTACCATATATTATTTAAATAATTTAATTCCGGTTAATAGCGTCAAAACACCTGAATATGAGATTTTGGATCATCTTTCCAAATATTTAGAAATTTTTTTATTAGATGATGCAAAATTAATTGTTGAAAAATTGAATGGCGAATTTTCACTATGGAAAAAGAAATGGGAAACATCTGAGGTCTTGCCAGATAACGCTGTGGTTTCATATTCTGTTTGTGATAAAGATATTTTTCCTAATATAAAAATCGCTTCGTCTATTCTCTGTTCGATGCCTATAACCGTAGCTTCAGCTGAACGCAGTTTTTCTTCCTTAAAGCGACTGAAAACGTGGCTGCGATCTACAATGTCACAAGAGCGCCTCGTAGGTTTAGCTCTGTTTCATGTTCATAGAGATATTTCCATTGACATAACTAAGGTAATAGATACTTTTGCAAAGCAAAAGAAAAGAAATCTTGACTTTGTTATTTAAATATGGCAATGTGGTTAATTTATGTGTTTAAGATGTTCATCTGTTTTATACTATTATTTATAATACTAGTTTTTGAATGTTTGTCTTAATTTTTCATGATTTTATTCTTGTTTTTGTGCAATCTTATATTATTCGATATTATATCGACTTATCGACGGACTATAATAGAATATATCTTATAATATTAAGATGTTGATATTTTTATATAAAAAATGTTTTTCCAAATTTATTGGTTTTGTTTTTTATTTAAAAATAATAAATATTTATAGTTTTTTGGACATATTATTTTTAGTTTTTGCGTCCTCACCCTGGTCTCTGGGGGGGTAATTACCCCCAGTACCCCCTCCCCCCCCCGTAGGACCGCCCTTGGGTAGCATGCAATAATACGCAATAACAAAAGAAGGGCATTTATTAAAAGAAAAAAATTGGTACAATATTTTGCAAAGATTTGTTGAGAAATTTGTTGTTTATATTTCTTTTTCAACTTGCAAGGGGGGTGCCACCAAAATAGTATTTAATATGCTTGTATGGTAATTATTGTTCTACTCTTCGTAGAGTTGTCGCATTATATTTTTAATTACTGATTTATTACTTAATTTTTAGCAAATGATATGGACTTGGAAGCGATTCAGTTATTAAATAAGAACAGAGAATTATTAAAAAAAATAATATCAAGCGTGGGAAAGCGCATGAAATTTATTGAAAAATACAATAAGTACATTAGCGAGGCAAGTATTTTTATAGTCTGATCTCCCTATCATAGCAAATTTTAAATAAAACATACTATTTTGTTACCTATGCAATAACTATGGTGTAAATGTGACAATTCATTTTTAAAAAAATCTGAGACATTTTTGGCAAATCATTTTGGACTTGTGACAATAACTTATAATAATGATACTTCAAAATTATAAAGTATAAAGGTTTGACCTCCCTGTATCTATTAATGCCAACGGCAGGCGCCGCCTTCTCCGGTATGTTAATAAAAAAAAACCAAACTGATAGTGTTTCGTTTATCACTAATCCTGAGTGACTAGCGGTTCGATATTTGTAAGCCGGGAAGCAACAATTCTGATAGCCTAAGGGGTTTCGTCGAATAATTTTTCATTGACTAATTACGCTGACGTTGCCTGGTATTTAGGTAAGTGGGAAATTAATTAAGATATTTAGTTAGTTAATAAGGGGACGGTTGATCAATTTTTTTATTGTTATTGCATTTTTTGTTAATGCTATATTGTAATTTTTAGCGTTGTTCAACTCCGGTTTCAATAAAGAACCAAAATTCCGGATACCGTGTGAGTTATTTCTGTAGACCTAAACCCGCCCACAATCGCTCTGCCACATCTTGACGCCCAACGGGACACAGAAAAATGGGTCTGGAACGATCACCAAAAGAACAGGAGGAGGCTGCTCAATATAATCTTCGGGGAAGAACTGTGCCGCAAGTTGCAGCGACAGGAGCCATCCCGAAGACCTGGAGCAACCGCCGCCGGCAATCGGCCGAAAGTAGCTGTTCAACACCGAGAAACCTAGGAGGTAGGACTCAATATTATACACCAATATCAACAGCTAACGCAAAAAATAATGAAGGTGAATATTTAAGTACATCTTTAGGGGCTTTACGGCCTGAAACATTATTCGTGGAAATACCTCCTCGCAGAGAACATGAGGTATTTTTTCGACCAGAAGGTCAGTTAGAGGTCAGAGAGGAATTAAATAAGAACAGGAGAAATATAAATGTAAATAGCCGAGTAAATAATAGTGCAAGGTTGCAGCCGCAGGCAAATAAAGAAACATTAGAGGGAAAGTATAATAACAAAGAGGATAATATGTTTAATTTTCAATTTAACCAGCCGCAGGCACAAAGGTCACGCGGCCAAATGGAGTACAATTTTCCGAATTTTTTCAAAATGCCGCAGGCCGCAGCGTATGAAAATGTAAATATAGGTAATGTAAATAATGATAGAGATAGAGATGATTTAATTAGAATATTTAGTGATATGTTAAAAATAATTAAAACTGATGTAAATCAAGTGCCAAATACAGGTAACGCTAGTTCAAGAACGGGTAATTTAGATATGTATAAACAATTGCCAAATTTTGACGGGCAAAATATAAATGCGATAGATTTTTTAAAGCAAGTGGAATATTTTTATAATTTGAATAATATGCCTTTTGAACAATTTATTTATACCATAGCTAATCATTTTAAAGGTGAAGCATCATTATGGCAGCAAGCTTATTTGCATACTTTTGTTGATTTTGAATCATTTAAAAGGGCGTTTTCGGACCAATTTTGGTCAGAAACCGTCCAGCTCGAGATAAGATTAAAGTTACAAGCAGCTCGATATAGGGAGGGTTCCTTTGTGAATCACTTCATGAAACAAATTGTCATGGCTAAGCACCTATCGCCACCATATCCAGAGAATTTGTTGATTCAAACTATCGCGCGGGGTTTTCCACCAAATATATCCGCGATTTTAGTAGGAACACACACTCTAACCGAGGCTATGGAAAGTTTGAGACAGGCAGATTATTATTTTAAAAATGATAAACCCGAAAGATACGATTCGACGCCTAGGTTGGCACCATTTAATCAAAGGCAATCAGCGGACGTTTATAAAAAACCAGCGTTCGGACGCGATTTCGACCGAAATGCGGAAAAAAAATAAGGTCAATGGAAGTCGACATATCGGAAATAGCAACAGGGGCGGAAGAAAAAGTGCGCGAATCGGGAAACGAGGAGATGCCTCACAGATGGTAGGTCCGATTGTGAGGGACGAATTAAAAAGGGCCAGTTCATGTTTAAATAATGCAAAAGAAGACCTTTTAGAGGAGTGCGATTTTGATCACGGGAATAACGAAGATTATCATGCTCCGACAGTTCAAGTTTGTTTTTATGGATATAATTTTCCCGGGCTAATTGATACCGGAAGTATGATTTGCGCAATTAACGAGAACGTGTGGAATCAATTGCATAATTATTATGACATAATACCAAGTTTTCCGTGTTCGGGAATAAAAGTTTCAGGCGCGTTTAAAGCTAAGCAAAGACGCGTACAAAAACAAGTATGTCTAACGTTTTCATTGGAGAAGGTAAATTATAGTTTTGAATTTTTTTTAATCCCGGATCTAGCGTACCCAGTAATTTTGGGGATTGATTGGTTGCGTTCGGTGCAAGCCCAAATTAATTTAGAATTTAAAATAGTATTACTTAAAAGTGGAGAAAAATGGAATGAAGTTCCGGAAGTTTGGCAAAAGCATGAATATCGCTGTAACGAATCATTAAGCTTGGCAGCGGTAATAAAAAAGAACACGGCCATAATGGCCCAGGAAACTGTTAGTAACGGAGATTTAGAGTTTCAAATCACCACGGCGTTGAGCGATGCAAAATTAACTGACAATCAAAAAGAAAAATTTGAACAATTAATTCATGGGTATAAGGACATATTTTCGGACAGACCCGGTAAAACAACAACGTACTACCACGAAATCCGCCTGCGCGAAAATAAAGAGTTCTGCTTGAAGCAGTACCCGATCGCGCTAGCGCACCGCCAGGCCATACAGCAACAGCTGGACACGATGGAAGAATGGGGGGTTATCGCGAAAATGCCGACACCCTATATTTCTCCGTTAATGGCTACAAAAAAAAAAGATAACTCCGTAAGATTATGTTTGGACGCGCGCATGCTCAATAGTCTTATGGTGAAAGAACATGATACCCCTCGTCCGGTGGAGGAAATTCTGCATTCTATTCGTAATGTCGTGGTAATGTCGTCCATCGATTTTACGTGCGGTTATTATCAGATTCCTTTAACACCAGAATCGCAAAAATATACCGGTTTTAAATTTAACGGGACAACTTATTGTATTCGCGTCCTACCTTTTGGCTTATCATCGAGTGTCAGTGCATTCACTCGGTGTCTTTCGAAACTTTTTGAGCCAGAATATGATGGCTATTTAACGCGATATATTGATGATTTATTGATAATTTCACAAAGTGTAGAGGAACATCTAGAGCACCTAGATAGTGTGTTTAAACGATTGAAGCAGGCAGGATTTACTGTTCGATTTAAAAAATGCGCTTTTTTTAGACCGGAAATGCGTTTTTTAGGATATATTTTAACATCGGAAGGTTATCGTCCGGATCCGCAGCGAGTGCAGGCCTTACAGGATTTTAAGATGCCGAGCAATCGCAAGGAAGTGCAAAGTTTTCTTGGACTTGCAAATTTTGATAGGGCATTTTGTGAGAAATTTGCCGCGAGCACAGCGCCGTTAACGGATTTATTGAAAAAGGAAATCAAATAACGCTGGACGGAGAAGGAACAAAATGCATTCATCGCCGTAAAAAATAAATTAGCGCAGGCTACCCTGTTATTTCACCCGCGCGAAGATTTACCGTTTTGCATCGCTACAGATTCGTGCGATCGAGGTCTAGGAGTGCAGCTCTTTCAAATAATCGACGGAAAACATCGGGTGATTGCCTGGGCATCGCGAATGTTGTTAGATCACGAACAGCGTTGCCAGTCTATTACAATTGAAGGGTCGAGTGGATAAAGGGGGTAACTAACATTTGGATAAAAAATGACTTACTGCTGTGGATAAAGGTTATAAGTGACGTTCTTTGACATGCAATCATAGGAATGTAAAATATCGCATATACTTGGAAAATAGCACTGGATGAAGGAGGTAAATTAACTTGTTTTTTAAATTATTTATGCATAAAAGAGGTAAGTAACAAAACTTACCTCCTTTATCCACTTATTTAAGTATTTACCTCCTTTATCCATAAATGTTTCCAAGGTTAATAAATTTACTGTTTGAATGTAGTGAATGAAGGAGGCAAGTGGCATCATTTACCTCCTTCTTCCGTAAACTTTTTATTTATTTTGTGCAGACTCTACTTTTAAAACATAACCTGCAATACTTTAGTAGTTCTCCGACATTTGCTTTGCCGTTTGTTTAGGTTAGTTTAGTTAAAAATGACTTCAAGAGCTAAACTAATAGTAGCGCTAGCTACGAAAAACGCCGATCAGCCCCATAATACTACAGGTAATAACATTTTATATTAATATTTAGCTGTAATTTATGTTACCGATTTATTATTGTTTGCTTTTTGTAGAACCACAGCCCGGCTGCAGCGGAATAAACGATTCAAAAAACATCAGAAAAGTTACTTCTCGAAGCTCAGTGAATGGTTTGTTTATACCTACTGAAATATTATAAATTTAATATATTTTCGTATTCTATAATATTTTAGATTCCCTATACAGCAGTGAAGAGGAGCCATTCCCTCATTCAGAAAGCGAATACTCTCCGCAAAGTAGTAGTAGTGGCAGCAGCAATATAAGCAATAATAGCTTAGTTAAGAAGCGCAAGCAAGCAGTCACAAAGAAACTGGTTTTTGATGATCTCAGAGAAACGTCGAATACAGTACCTGCATCAACAAGTAGTATTTTTTTTGAAAATAAAAGTCAAAGTAAGAGTAGTCCTCCTAAAGAAATTATTATTAGCAATCCGAAACCAAAGAAAAAAGTTTTCTCTAAGATTGAAAAAAAAGCCAGAAAAAGGGTGTCAGATCCTGACAAGTAGAAAAGGCGTGCAGCCGCTGTAGCAAGGGAAAAGGGGGAAAGCTACATAAGTCAAAAAGGGAAAACGGTTGCAAGTAAGACTATAAATGAAGGAAGTCTGTGTACAATAAAGTGTAGAAAAAAGTGTAGCAACAATATTACTTTGGAAATAAGAGAAAAAATATTTGCTCGTTTTTACAAATTGGATGTGAATGCAAAAAATATGTTTTTGTTTAAAAGCATGACAGCTCGATCTCCAAAACGTCCGCAAAAGACAGCAAACCGTCATAAAGCTGTCTCGTATAAGTACTTTTTGGAAATAGATAAAAAAACTTTTTTTATGTGCAAGAAAGCCTTCTCTTCCATATTTCAAATAGGAAAGAAGAAAATTGAGTATCTTCAAAAAAAGAATCGATCATTATGTGAACCAGCTCCCACGCCCGATAAAAGAGGAAAACACACCAATAGACCAAACAAAGTGAGTGACGATGCTAGAAAATATATTAAAGATCATATAAGTAGTTTTCCAGCTGAACTCTCTCACTACTACCGTAACATAAACCCACACAAAAAGTACCTGTCGCCCACACTAAATATTTCGAAAATGTATCAGCTATATGTGGAACTGTGTAACGAAAATAACAAACCGGCAGCATATTTTGTAAAATACTGCACCTACGCAAAAATATTTTCCACAGAGTTTAATTTATCTTTTGGAACTCCAAGAAGCGATACTTGTACTACATGTGATAGCGGTCAAAGCAACGAACAACATAAAATCAACTATGAGGCCAACGCGAAGACAGGAACATAGCGAAAATGAATCCAGAAATTTGTTATATCACAATGGATCTGCAGCAGACATTACCCTTACCAAAGCTTACTACTTCTAAGGCATTTTACCTCCGCCAAATGTGGATGTACAACCTGGGAATTCACTCCATAACGAAGGACCAAGAGAGGGCAAATTTTTTTACGTGGACGGAGGATGTCGCTCATCGGGGCAGTGTAGAAATCTGCAGCTCCTTGTTAACATTTTTAGAATATAGTATCCTTTTACAAGAAAAAGGCATCTCTCATCTGGTTATATGGACAGATTCTTGTGCTGGCCAGAACAAAAATTTTTTAATTATTTGTCTCTATCAATATTTGATTTTGAAAGGGATAGTGAAAGAGATAGACCACAAATTTCCCGAGGTAGGGCATAGTTTCCTAGATTCCGATCGCGACTTCGGACGAATCGAGAAGAATCTCAGAAAACATGATACCATATACTTACCGGACGAGTATCGTACTATTATTACGAAATCGAGCAAAATGAATCATGTTACTGACATGTCAATTCACTTTCGAAATTTTGAACATTTTGCTGAAGATCTTAATCTCATAAACAGAAAAAAAAATTTACTGAATGAGACAGTCCATTTTAGAGATGGAATCAAATGGATTAAAGTGGACGAATATGGCTCATATTTGTATAAAGAGAGCTATGATCCCAACACTCCTTTTAAAAAGGTCAATATTATAAAGAATTCCCGTTTGACGCCACCTAAAAATGTTGAAATTCAATGGATTGGAAGAAAATATGGAAAACTGGCTCCGGTAAAAATAGATAATTTGAAAACTCAAGTACCTTTTGTAAAGGAACCATGCCGTTGGTACTATGTGGAAATAATCAGGAACCAGGAAAATAGTTAGGTTTACATATTATAATGTTAAATGAAGAAAATATATATTAAGACAAAAATATTCACTTCTTGTAACCTTCTTCTATTCTTAACTACCCTATTCTTTATATCATTTTTGTGCATGAAGGAGGTAACTTCAGTTTTTGAAAAATTAGAAGGTATGTGAACCTTTTAATGTATGAATGCTACAGTAAATCAATATTTGGTGTTTAAACGATGACTCACTTTTAACAACAACCTATTATATTAACAATTTTCTTTGTTCTAGTAAAGAAACTTTGAAGCTAATTTTCTCAGTTTTATAATTTTGCTAGTTACCTCCTTTATCCACTCGACCCTTCAATTGTAATAGATCTATTACTATTTTGACAATTCTATTACGGTTTTACATTGCTCACCAAATCTATTACTATTTTTAATTTTCAGTAACTTTCCTATATTGCCAACACCTTGTGGCCAACACCTTGCTCTGAACGCAAAAAAACATTTTTCTATGTCATTTGTTCGTCTGAGATTCCAACTTAAATATTCATTAAAACGAATAAGATCGTTTGTATATTATTGTATATGTATATAATCGTATAAATCAGTTGTCCTGCTTTTATGTATACGGTTTCAGATAATTCTATTCTTTTTTAGTATTTTAAGAAGTTCTGATTGGTAGGTTGGTTCATTTAATATATTCACTATAAGAATATGATACAGATATACTCATGCGCAGGGAGTAGTTCTTGGCACGTACTTCCCCG
This sequence comes from Polydrusus tereticollis, assembly GCA_963920685.1. Classification (NCBI taxonomy): domain Eukaryota; kingdom Metazoa; phylum Arthropoda; class Insecta; order Coleoptera; family Curculionidae; genus Polydrusus; species Polydrusus tereticollis. The sequence continues at coordinate 106,487,129 of OY987330.1, read as the reverse complement.
TCCCCGGTAACGGTTATTGAAAATTTGAAACTTTCCTATATTGCCAACACCTTGTGGCCAACACCTTGCTCTGAACGCAAAAAAACATTTTTGTATGCCATTTGTTCGTCTGAGATTCCAACTTAAATATTCATTAAAACGAATAAGATCGTTTGTATATTGTATAATATGTATATAATCGTATAAATCGGTTGTCCTGCTTTTATGTATACGGTTTCAGATAATTCTATTCTTTTTTAGTATTTTAAGAAGTTCTGATTGGTAGGTTGGTTCATTTAATATATTCACTATAAGAATATGATACAGATATACTCATGCGCAGGGAGTAGTTTTTGGCACGTACTTCCCCGTCCCCGGTAACGGTTATTGAAAATTTGAATTTTGTTCGGTGGTTAATTGACGCTGATACATACTTAATACCTTTTTATATCTTTAGTTTTTGTTAGATTTAGTGCTTATTATAAAACTTGTTATATCTGCAGTTTGCAAACATGGACAGGTAGGTAACAATAATTGTTATTGGGTACTATTTTTTTAAATGGTGAATATTTTCATGCTAAACCAGAGTATGTATGAACTTTTTTTAGATTTGTAATAAAGATACCAAAAAAGGACGAGGAAAATAAATAACTAATATCTGAAAAGGCAGTAAAACAGCACTTTATTCCCACACCAAGTACAAGTTCTGCATGTGTAACTGGTCAGTCTAAATTGGATTCGGAATTAACCTTTGATGTCAGTGAGTCAGAGTCTGAACCAAAGATAAAGAAAAAAATGTATAAACAGAAATTTAAGACCGATATGATCGAAATATTAATAGTGTAAATAACTAATAATTACCTATGCATAATTTGCATAATTTATTTTTTTTTGCGAACTGGTGAATGTGCCAGAATATTTATTTCTCTTTGGGTGTTCTGCCTCGCTTTTATTACTATTCTCTGATATCTATTACGTTTTGAACCGTCAACCTATTACTTTTAATCGAAGACTTCTGGCAACACTGATCACGAAACGCGCTATCACATCAATGAAAAAGAAGCGTTATGTTTGGTTTGGGCAATGGCGCGTTTTAGGGTTTATCTTTTAGGAAGAAAGTTTACAATTTATACTGATAATGCCACAATAACCTATTTACAAACTTGCAGGTTATTATCGCCTAGAATTGCACGATATGCTTTAGCGTTGCAGGAGTTTGATTTTAAGATTAAATATGTTCCGAGTCGTCAGAATTTTATCGCCGATACGCTATCGCGATTGTGCATTTCACGCCCACCAACGCCGGCGGATAAACTGTTTAAAATTTTATTAGTTGTTAAGTTGTCTACTGAGTGTTCCAACGTACTAAAAAATATTAAAATGTATCAATCGTCTGATCCTAAGCTAAAAGATATTTTAAGCCAATTACCCGATAGCTCCAAATTGCAAAGACGTTTTATTGTTAGGGATGAGGTGCTCTACGTCCGCAAATCCGATAGTGAATATTATTTGCTATGTATCCCTAAATCTTTGTCGGAAATGATCGCGGGCGAATATCATAGAATTTTGGGGCATTTCGGTGCGTATAAAACTTGGTGCGCCCTTCGGAGCGACGTCTGGTGGACAAATATGCATAAAGTGGTAAAGCGTGTAATACGGTCGTGCGACTTATGTCAAAGAACTAAACATATAAATATGCCTAAGCCGGAAAGTCGACCAATTATTCCGGACGAAAAGAATGAATTGGTGGCGGTGGATTTTTTCGGACCGTTACCAGTAAGTCGTGGCGGCGTCGCGTATGTTTTTGTGGTTTACGACGTATTTAGTAAATATGTTACATTTTATGCGTTAAAAAGAGCCACGACACGAGCGAGCTTAAATAGAATTACGCGCGATTATATTCCGAAAATGGGTAAAATAAAAAAAATACTAAGCGATCAGGGAACACAGTTTACTAGGCGTAAATGGAGAGAAACCTTAGAGGCTATGGGCATAAGGGTAATTTTTACGTCGGTACGTCACCCACAGGCTAATCCCGCCGAGCGCGTGATGCGGGAGTTGGGACGCCTTTGTCGTGCGTTTTGCGCAGATCAGCATACTAGGTGGGCTTGTGAACTGCCGAAGTTTGCTACATTTATGAATATGCTGGTGCATGAATCGACGGGTTTTACGCCTGATGAACTCCATTTCGGGTTACCGCGCGAACGCGTGTTACCTGAATACCTTCAGGGGCCGAGTACCGGGGAAGCATCGCAACTTTATGAGCAAAAGCTGGTGTTGGCCAAGGAGTCGTTAATGGGGAAAGCGGCGCGGCGCAGGGCTCAGTTGCCGAATGGTACTAACTACCCGTTTGCGCCTGGTGATTTGGTGTTGTTGCGTGCTTGTAACATATCATCGGCAGTGAGGGCAGAAACTAGGAAGTTCTTATTTCTGTTTGAAGGACCTTTTAAAATAAAAAAACAGATAAGTGCCGCAACTTTTATTTTGGAATATGTAAATGGAGGCCGGGAGCGCGGTTCATTTCATGCCTCGCATTTGCGACCTTATTGGGATCCTCGATAAGTGGAGTCTATCTTACCACCGACGACAGCCTCTCAGGGAAGGGTGCGTAGTTGTGACAATAACTTATAATAATGATACTTCAAAATTATAAAGTATAAAGGTTTGACCTCCCTGTATCTATTAATGCCAACGGCAGGCGCCGCCTTCTCCGGTATGTTAATAAAAAAAAACCAAACTGATAGTGTTTCGTTTATCACTAATCCTGAGTGACTAGCGGTTCGATATTTGTAAGCCGGGAAGCAACAATTCTGATAGCCTAAGGGTTTTCGTCGAATAATTTTTCATTGACTAATTACGCTGACGTTGCCTGGTATTTAGGTAAGTGGGAAATTAATTAAGATATTTAGTTAGTTAAAAAGGGGACGGTTGATCAATTTTTTTATTGTTATTGCATTTTTTGTTAATGCTATATTGTAATTTTTAGCGTTGTTCAACTCCGGTTTCAATAAAGAACCAAAATTCCGGATACCGTGTGAGTTATTTCTGTAGACCTAAACCCGCCCACAATCGCTCTGCCACAGACTGAATAAGCCATCAATTTTATATAAAAAAAATTTTGGCGCTACTACTTAGCTGTCATATGAAACAACGGTTTCATCCCAGTTTTTTTTCGGTTTGTTCTGTTGTTTTCTGTTTAATGCTATTGTTTGTTGTTGATGTTATTTCTTGTTTATTGTTGTTAATTGGTGGCTGTTACGTCTACATTTTTACCCTTGGTGGCAATAATAAATTACTACAAGTGCAAATTATTTTAGATCTTTAGAGACAGTGAAATACAACTTAAATCGCCCTCAAGTGCCTCCACTGTCAGTGTAGAGGAAGATAATACTGCATGTGTGACAGCACCTATGAAAAAAGGTAAGTGTAAAATTAGAAAGAAATACTTAAAAAAAAAAAGTTTAGAAATACACCATTGTAAAGATAGCAGATATTGAATTAATTAGAATTACTGAATATTTTTAATACAGCGCATGCTGCTTTATTTATTATTCACTATCTTAATTTTTCATTGTCCAGTATAGGAAGTCAAAATATTGAAATACATTTGAGGTAAAAGATTTTTATTTTTATTTTTACAAGGGTTTATATCTAAGTTAAACCTTAGCTTAGGTGTAATTTATTCTTCAAAATAATTTGAAGAATTAAATTTTTACATATCGTACAAGATATAGTTTGCCAAAACACTAGGATATGATTGAAATTATTGCAAATTATAACCATAGCCTAAAACTGTAATGAAACCTATTTGTATCGTCTTTTACTACACTGTGCACACTGTGCAGGTCTTGCATATCATTTTAGAGGGTGAGTAAATCAATTAAATATTTACATCGGTACTTATTATTACATTACGCTTTCAAGCTTATATTGAAGAACTTTCATTACGCTCTGATGGCCACATTATATTGGATGTATTTGATGTAGACGAACAAAACTTACTTCAGCTGAATGGTGGATTTCTATTTCCTAACGTAAGTTCTTGTTATAGAAAAATCTTTCTGAGTTTACAGAAAAAATCGGAAAAAAATTTTAGGGTCTTGAAGCTTTTCTCAAGGAAAATACCGAAGGCAATTTACTTTTATTAAATAAAGAAGTACTGTTATCCCCGCTAAAAAAGAAGAAATTAACCAGAATAGTTTTGGACCTTCTATTATCCAAGTATAAGGAAAAGTAAGTACAAAATATTTTTTTTAAATATTAAGCTATAATTTGATAAAATATTTTAGAATACCGCAGTTAGTATTTCAGCAGGCGGCAAAAGAAATATGTGCTGTGTTTACACAAGAATCGGCTGAAATATACTTTCGTCCCTACAAAAATACAATGCAGAAAAGTAGTGGAAAACTGTGGTCGAGGTACATTAATGTAAAAAAGTCCTATAATTTGCTGAAAAGAAATACTACCGAGACAACTAAAGGTTTGTAAATAATGTCGTTATTTCGGTTCTTTATAGCTGATCCCATAAAATTGAAATAATATAATAAACGAAATTATCACTTGTACATCTGAAAGTTTCCTTCTTCATTTTTAAATAAACTTGAAAAAGTAATAGGATTGAAATTCCACACGTATGGCTATTATTGATATGATACCCACTGGGATGAAATGAAATCTATAGGGTTTATTAGAGGAGAAAAACTTCTCATAACAAATTCGCAATATTTTTTTATCATATATTACCTTTTATAGTTACTTATTTAAACATTTTGTATACAAATTTAGTTTTGGGGGTGTCGTAGTATCAGCCATATTATATGCCAGCGGTTTCACAATAATTTCAAATATTCTACCCTCTCATATTATGTAATATTTTAGAAACAACAGAATTAAATGTAAGTGTATGTGATGAGCGAGAACAGTATTCTTTATAATACTGTAAACATAATATAACACCTTATGAGGAAGTTGAAAGTAATTGGAGCCTTTGCTACGAAACTCGCAAAAATATGTTAAAGAATGGAATAAACTTAGCTGAATATTTTCAGACATTTCCTATTTTGATACAGCCACAAGGATTTGCTATTCTTCTAAATGATTTTACGAGGTCTTATCAAGAAAAATCTGACCAGCTTTACAAAAATTGGATGCAATTTTGTGCTGCCATTCACAGTAATCTACTTCAAGTAAATATATCCTCAGAATTTGACGATAGAGGTAAGTTCTTTTAAAACTAAGCTTGTTTATAATGATTACATATAGGTAAACCAAAAAAATTATTTTTAGATCTTGATGCCATTTTTAACTTTCCACTAATTTTTCCCCCAACGACAATTCGTGATAAAAGAAAGTTATAAACCAAGCAAATTAGAGGTGAAAAACTCTTTTATGTTATATGTGTCGGTAAGTTTTTGCTATTATACTCATAACATACATAACTTTAATTTAAAGAAATAGTCCATTCTCGAAGTGGAGTTGAAATATAGGGAAAAGGGGAAAGAAAGTCAAAAAGTCTTTCTCCACTAATTTAATAGTGAGCTACCAAAGGCTCAATTTTAAAATAAAACGTCTCTACATGTTTCGAAGGTAGTAACCTTCATCTTCAGGAGACCAAAGTAGTGCTGCAGTTATTATTAGCAGTAGAGAGAAAACTGTTGGTGGAAAATGACGTCGATGGAGCTTTTTTAAAAAATATTTTAAAAAGATATTAAAAAATTGAGTGCAATCAGCATACTAAAATTGTAAATGAAAGTGAAATGTTATATTTAATTTAAAATTTCTGAAAAGACACTGTCAATTTGTGGTCGAATTTAAAAAGGGAAGTTATTCGTCATCTGAAAGTCATAAGTCAGGATATATAAAAAGAATCTTTTGGACATTCTAGGTCATGTTAGAGAAAGATTTTTGTTAGCGTTTTATGAGAAATTCTGTAATAAGAAAGAAATTTGTAATTAGTAATGAAATAAAATTATTAATAATGTCTGTACTTACATAATGTTGAAATTTCATTTGTAAAATTAATCATTGGAGACCTAAGGTCCCGTCAACTTGTGTTATGTTCGTCCCATTATGTAGGGAAAACAATAGAATTAGATTTACAATAAAATTATTAAAAACAGATCTTATATTTTATATACCCTTAAAGACTAAAATAGGGAGACGGACACAGTTAAAATGAAAACGTGAAAACGTGTTCACCGTCATTTTATAGTCGACCGTTGACAGTTGGAGAACAAAATGGTTGACAATGTCAGCATAATTGCAGTAAAGAAAAACTTTTGAAAAGCTCAATCATCGTTCTTATAGTCAGTTAGATAAACGTACATAAAACTTGAATACAACATAAATACAAATAAGGTATTATAATAAATTTTTTTCCAAGGGTCCTAAAAGATTTCTTTTATATTCTTTGGTGGTCTCCAGTGATTGTTAAAAGAAACATAGAAATTTAGGTTAGGAGAAGAACGATTATTGTTAAGATACAGAATCTAGGAGTACGAGTGATAAGTCAGAAATTTAAAGGTTGAGTACAGAAAATAAATGTCAAACAAGTAACCCAAAAAAAATTTTTAAAATTAGTTGCTTGAAACTTCCCTTTTTCGGGAATAGGTGCCTTAAAGATCAGTGCTGTCATCTATGGGACAACAATCGAGGTGTAAGAATAAAGTGTGGACGTAATTTGATTTAAAATACAAAAAGCAAAAGAATTTTTTTGTCGAAAATATTTTACGTTGTTAAACGATGGTTGACCCAGAGAAGACTGTCACAGGTGGTCGTACATAACCTATCAATTAATATTGTTTATTAGAGATTTGCTATTAATATTAAAATAATCGAAACCAGAACATAGAAATAGAGAAAAAGAGGTAAAATTGTTTGTTTAATTTCTAAAATTAAGAGCATTAAAAAAATGGGTAGAAGTATGTTGAATTTGATCATTAAGACAAACAAAATTTTTGTTATGTAACGCTTTGTTGATTTCAAGAATCTCCAACAGGTCAAGCCTGTTCCCCTTATTACAGATGTGTAGATATTCTACATTAGAATCAGGATCAAAATGGTGTTTGTTAATATGAACGTGTCTCGAAAAACTAGACTTGATTCTTGAGGGGGAAAGATTTTGATTTTTAGCTTTCTCTATTTCTTTACAGTGTTCCTTTATTCGAACTGAAAATGTACGTCCTGTTTGACCTATGTAACAAGCATTGCAACCCTCTGTTGAACAAGTGATGTTGTAGACACCAGATTTGTTGGAGATTGGGATTGTCTCTTTGGAATTGGTTAGAAATTTTTTAAAGTATGTTGAGTTTTAAAGACTATTTCAATATTGAAAGATTTAAAAATGCTTAATTTTCTTTTACCCGGTAATAATAGGTTTTCCCAATTCTAGTTACGTATTATAAGATATCCCTATGGTCTTTGAATCATACCATACTCAATTATTGAAATATATCTTTTACGCCAGGCTTCTCCTAGCTTAAAATCCTAGACCTATTCTTATGTCTAAACTAATATGCATTAACCGGTTGTCGATACCTATCTATTTACACTAGTGACCAGACTTTCACTCTCCTGAGAAATGTACAACTTATTTTACTTATTACCTATACACGCCTGAAATACGTAAACCTATAATGTGTATATATTGTAAAAAAAAAATTTTTTATTGATTTTTCGCACGGAATGTGAGTATGGAGAATTGACCCTAAGCCGTACAATTAATCCTAGTTTTTTTTTGTATATGTGTATCTAACCTATCCCAGATTTATTCTAGATTCCTAACTATCCTATTCTAGTTAAGTTAAAATTTTTTTCCTTTTGGTTTTCGTATTTTGTGTGTTTTTTTTTTTCTACTTAGCGGCCTACATTTTCTTATTCTATTTATATTCTAAAATTCTACGTTATATACTACTTTATATATACAGATATTATTACGCTACTATTTTAATATTACTCACTCATCACTCTCACTAGGGTCCGGTCCCGGTACCTTTTCAAGAGTCATGGTCAGTCGGTTCCCCATGGTGGCTCGATAAAGGGGGTGCCTCTGCGGACGGTCATTCTCCTGGGGCGTGCCTGCCCAGGAGGGGCCGGCCACTGGCTCCTCAGTGTGGTGGGTCGGAGGGGGATATGCCGCAGCCTGCGGCATGGTTGGGGCAGGGGGGTCTTCTATGCTTGTGCGGAGCGTCGCTGGGTTGCCTGAGGTCGATGGCACTCAGCACAATGGCAACCTGGATACCAGGGGCCCTGCTCAGCCCAGTATTCCCCGAGTAGGAAATAATTAACCGGCGGGGGTTACAGCAGGGGCAGTCACATCCTCTCGGGTCGAACTGGCGTCCATGCCTCATGGCCCATTCGCCGTGTAGAACGGCGATCCAGAGGGCTATGAGGGCCCGGAGTAGCACCATTTCCTCTGGGCCGGGTCTATTTTCTTCCAAGTTGTAGTACAGGTCCCTGAGGTGGAGGATACCCTGCAGGATCAGGGTCCGTACCATGGGGAAGTTGCCCCTTATCATTCTTACGTATGTCACAAATAGGACGAACCACTCCATAGTCGATATGTTTTTATTTTCCACGCACGCTTTAATTTTAGTACTTCGCACTATTCTATATTAACTTATCAATATTAACAGCCGCTTACAGCGACTTTTTTTTATAGGACCTTTAGGGTAAAGGCCCTTTAAACTGCCATTAGAGTATTTTGTATCTTGCATCGATTTTAATGGTCTTTTAAAGCGTTCTTTAAAGCACCATTAGTTGATTGGCCAAATTTGGTCACTTAAAGCTGTTTTAAAAGGTGCTGATGACTGGACGGGACGGTGAGGGATTTACGGAGATGCTCCCCGTGCGCTGCTGGAACTTCTTGATCTTGTCCTCTTCCTTCTCCCTCCAATGACCTGTAGACCCAGTGCCGCCAGACGTGTATCTATCTCTGCAGAGCTTGGCTGATAGCTACTCCCCAGTGGTTTGCTCAACTGGTCGAGGACATCTTTTGGGACTGTGTTGGGGATGTTGGATACCTTGTAGTTCCCGGTAGATCCTAAAGACCCAGATTTGATAGTGCGGCTTAACGCACAGTGATACAAATCTGGGTAATTCTTGTGGTGAACTGCAGACAAGTCTTCCTGCAGGATGAATGCATACTGCAGCCTTCCTCCCAGTCTTATCTGCAGATCCTCTCATGCTGCCTTGAACCGCAGAGCTTGGGCGTGGACTGTTGGAACAGTCAAGGCAAGTGAGGGTGTGGTGACAAAGGCGCCAATGATATTATACGATCTCATGCCGAAATCAGCCCATGTTGGGATTATTTGATCTTTTATTCCAGTGAGTCTCATATCTCTTGTGTCTAGCAAGGCATTAATCCATGTCTTCCTCAAGTCGCCTTTGTTTGATATCCATTCCTGGAAACCTTCTATGAAGGATCGTGTGTCCTGGTCTAGGTGATCCTTGTTTGGGAGACTAGCATTGGCGCAGTAGGCTCTCCAGCGAGTGCGAAGGTAGTCTGAGTTGTCAGGAGATCGGGTAAGTGGTTTTGCCAGGACGCAGAAGCAAGCCATGCCTATATACGCAGACTTTCTTCTGTCTTCTGCGTCTCTAGCGCGGTAGTTGTCTTGGTCCATAAACCTGTTTTAGGTGGTGTAGGTCCCATTGGGTGCGTTGCCTATAATCGCAGCCATTTGCCGAACACCCTGGTCGGCAACAGTAGCTATTCCCCTGTTTCCTGCAAAGTCGACGTAAATGGTTGGCAGTCCTTCTGCGACGTCAAACAGGTCGAACTCCATCACGGTAGAGGGGTTGGTAGTAGACATAGTGGATTGTAGAGTTTTTCGAGATTGGTGCTTTTTGATTGAATTGTGCGTGCTAGTTCAATTTTGATTTTTGACACAAAACTCATAAACAGACAGAAGAAAAGATGGATTATGTAAACGTTATTGAAGATGGGTTGGTAGAGGATGGTGTTGCAGATGATTTGGAAATATTGGATTTTGTTGTATTTGGCTTCCCTCGAAGACTCAATGAGCGCCGTAATTATTACGAAGAAATGGACCAATTTGGTTTTTCTCGAAGGTTCAGGTTAACCAAAGCAACTGTACTGCATCTTTTAACACAGATTGAGGATCAATTGGAATATCCAGATAACAGGTAGGTATAGAGAGATTATTAGGATGTTATAGGCAATGCATGCACTTGGAGGACTAATATTATACTATTTCTCCAAGGGCATGTCTTAGAGGTATAGGCTATGCCTTGGTAGTGTGAGTTTGCCGTCTCTATTTTTGTTTAGGAATAACAGTTTATCGCCAATGAACCAGCTACTTCTGACTTTGCGCTTTTATGCAAGCAGTGGACACCTTCTCCAGGTAGCTGACTTCATGAATGTCCACGAGTCAACTGCAAGTTGAGTTGTAAGTTACGCATCCAGGGTTCTTGCAGACCACAAAAAGTAAAAATGCCAGAACCACAGGAAACTGTTAGGGCCCAGAATGAATTTTACAATATTGCAAGATTCCCAAAAGTACAATCCCTAATTGATTGTACACATATAAAAGTTCAATCCCCTGGTAAGTACCTACTGCCCAGATTCCATAAAACGTAGTAAAGTTACTAGGTAAGCCAGGGACGGATGGGACGCTATTATCTGGCCCGGGAAAATTGCCTTAAGGGGCCTCATTCCTAGTGTGTGGTTCTTGGTTTGTTCAATATGAAAGTGAAAATAAAATTTTTTATTGTGGACCTGGCATTATTTTGTTTTTACTAGTGATTTTTTTTTAGGCGGAGATAACGCTGAGATATACAGGAATAGAAAGTCATTTTTTTCAATAAATGTTCAATGCCTGACAGATGCTCAGCTGAAAATCGTCAATGTGGCCGCGCGGTGGCCGGGGTCGGTGCATGATGCCACAATCTTTGCACATTCTGCCATAAGGGCAAGGTTCGAAACAGGTCATTTTCCAGGATCAGTTATTATAGGTCATTTACATGTTAATGCACTTTATAGCTACAATTTTATTATTGTTTTTTTATTTATTTAGCAACTAAATAGGTACTTAATTGTCAGCTAATATTTTTATATCCTGCCTTTGCGCATGAACACTGTATTTGCGTAATTCTCATCTTGTTCTCCCACGCAAACTGATGTCTACCATTAGAAATCCAGTGTTTCATTACTTTAAAAAATAAGTTGCATATTTGTGCATATTATTCTTTGTCAATCACAATTACAAAAAAAACAATGATCAGTGATCACAAATGAGCTTCTTTACACATTATAAATTGAAAAACTATTTACTGCAGTTTGGCAAATAGGACATAAACTGTGGTCCTATAGGTAACTATCACTTTTAAATTTTATAATTATTAAACCATTTTTTTTTTCTTTTTTTAGGAGACAGTGGATATGGTCTTTCAAATTACCTTATGACACCTTTCGAATTCGAACAAGAAATTCAATAGAACGTGTGTTTGGGATCTGGAAACGTCGGTTTCCAAAAACAAATTTTCTATTTATCATAAACCAACTAGCACTGATTGCACTATTTCATATTAATCTAATCACCCCTGTAGCCAGAAATGCTCTTCTTTTCATTCATTTTTTACTGCAATTATGCTGACATTGTCAACCATTTTGTTCTCCAACTGTCAACGGTCGAGTATAAAATGACGGTGAACACGTTTTCACGTTTTCATTTTAACTGTGTCCGTCTCCCTATTTTAGTCTTTAAGGGTATATAAAATATAAGGTCTGTTTTTAATAATTTTATTTTAAATCTAATTCTATTGTTTTTCCTACATAATGGGACGAACATACCACAAGTTGACGGGACCTTAGGTCTCCAATGATTAATTTTACAAATGAAATTTCAACATTATGTAAGTACAGACATTATTAATAATTTTATTTCATTACTAATTACAAATTTCTTTCTTATTACAGAATTTCTCATAAAACGCTAACAAAAATCTTTCTCTAACATGACCTAGAATGTCCAAAAGATTATTTTTATATATCCTGACTTATGACTTTCAGATGACGAATAACTTCCCTTTTTATATTCGACCACAAATTGACAGTGTCTTTTCAGAAATTTTAAATTAAATATAACATTTCACTTTCATTTACAATTTTAGTATGCTGATTGCACTCAATTTTTTAATATCTTTTCAAAATATTTTTTAAAAAAGCTCCATCAACGTCATTTTCCACCAACAGTTTTCTCTCTACTGCTAATAATAACTGCAGCACTACTTTGGTCTCCTGAAGATGAAGGTTACTACCTTCGAAACATGTAGAGACGTTTTATTTTAAAATTGAGCCTTTGATAGCTCACTATTAAATTAGTGGAGAAAGACTTTTTGACTTTCTTTCCCCTTTTCCCTATACATAACTTTGCTAACCAAGTGTTTTGGCAAATATATTTTTAGGACTTAAGTCTGTTAGTTAATAGGTTTTTTAGATTAAGAAATGTGATTACAACGAGAAAACTGAAAAATCTTTAAACAATAACACTTTTAAGTGAGGAATGAAACACAAAGTCTGCTCCACTAATTTAATAAATAGGTTCAGATTAACATCCCAAACATGTTTCAAAGGCATAAACCTTCATCTTCGGTGGGTAATTATTAAGATGTTGTTATTTATGAAGAGACCAATGACATTGTTACGTTTTTTTATAAACTGAAAAGGGAAGGAAAAAACACAAAATTAGACAATTTAAAAACCGCAAAGGCGTCATCAATAAAAGTTTAATATGATTAGGAAAAGATATTTAGTAAAATATGGTGATTAATATAAAACCGCGAACACAGTAAAATAAAGTCAAGTTAGAGACTTACCTAATGTTGCAGAAAAATTTTTATGAAACCATATGTAACTTTAATTAGGTAAATAATACATCTTAAATTAAAGTAAAATTAACTGAATAAAAATAATTTAAATGAATTTAGTTTTATTTTAAACTTGTTGAAAAACCCAAATTTTACTGGGAAATTGTAATGGGGTACGACCATCATGGTGGAGTCGTACCAAATGGTAGGTAAAAATTTTTATTTAGTTGAAGTATGCATGGATAATACTATTTAATTTTTTATATATTCAAAAAAAAAACAACGGTTAAAATCAACGCACTGCGACAATGTCAAAGGTTATCAGTTTAGACAAATGGAGTAACAACTAAATAAAGAAGGAAGATGTACACTGTATGTTAGAAAAGGTATGATGTGAACTAATATAAAGCTGAAAAATCTTAAAAAACATAGACATCTGTTAAAGCATTATAATAACATAATGGTTGAGTAAGGCAAAGTTAGGACGCCAGTCACAAGAGAGCGTAAAATGTTAATATTATAGTAACCTAAAAAAGTTTATGAAGGTAAATCATGACAGGGGACTAGGATGTATGGAAAACGAGGTACCATTAACGGAACAAAGATGGAGCAATATAACAGGGTAGTTATGAAAACCGTGGTGCCATGAGATGAAATGATAGTTAAAAAATAAGGTTATGTTTTAATTATTTAAGAATTTTAGAGCATTGAAAAAAGTTAGACAAGTAAAGTTTATCTGATCATTAATGCAGTGTAAAGAGGGATTGTTAAGAGCTTTCTGGATTTCAAGGATCTCCAACAAATTCATCATAGTCCCCTTATCACAAACATGAAGCACCTTAGTACTAGTATGGAGATCAAAAGAATGGTTGGCATTGATAACATGATTGGCAAAAGTCGATTTAGAGTTTATATCAGTATGGTTTTTGTTTTTTTCAATGATTTTGAGATGTTCATTGACTCTGGTTATGATCTTCCTACCACTCTGACCTATGTAACAAGTATTACAACCTGGATGAGAGCAGGAAATGGAATATATACCTGACCTGTCCAAAGTAGATATTTTGTCTTTGGATTGCACTACAAAACTACGTAAGTTGGTTTGAGTTTTAAAACTAATGTTGATATTATATGATCTAAAGATGTCTTGAATTTTATATGAAATATTGTTTAGGAATGGTAGTGAAAAATATCTCAATTGTTGTTTTTGGTTTGGTAATGTATTGTTGTCGATCTAAAATGACTACAGTACTGCTTTTATCGGCTCTCGATAAGACGAGATTGCACTCCGAAATCTTACGACGAAAGGAAGCCAAAGTATTATTACGTTTAATATTAGAAAGGTTAGCAGGATGTTGTAAGTCATTGAATTTGTTGAGAACAACTGTCAGTTGGGATCAAACAGTATGTGTTTGAGAAGACGAGCCAACACTCTCCAAGATTCTCTCAGATGCAACTGCCAAAAGCTGTAAGTTAAGAGGTGTTGGGGTGAAGTTGAAGTTGTAATTTAAGCCGAGGCTCAAAAGCTCTACCTCATCACTGGTCAAGGGGGTGGAGGATAAATTTAAAACACGATCATGGAATTTAAAATCAGAAAATTGCCCATTTGTGATGTTGGTAATATCCAAGTCCTCACAAAAGACTTCATTATAAAAGCTATTGTTGATATTGGTGGAATTAAAAAGGTTATTTGTATGATTTAAGTTATGTGTATAAGAATTGTGATAAAAATTATTATTTTGTTTAGAAGTTAATATATAGATTTTATGTGACAAGCGTTCAAACTTGGCCTTACCCATGTCTTCCACATAATCCAGAAATTGAGAAATGAGGATATCCCATTCAATAGGGTGGATAAACGATGTCAGTCTAAAGTAGATCCTCTTCAATTTCAAATCCAAAAGGTTAAGGGAGAAATAGTGCTTCTTTACTTCTTCTTTAATCCAGATCCTACTAGCGACTCTTAAAGCCTTGCACGAGGAAGATGTATTGGTATTGGACCTCAGAATCACGTAGTTAGGAGTAACACCACGTCTGAGGCACTCATTGTTAAACCAGATGTCCAAACAAGTCATTTTTCTCTTCAGCAGTATATGTTTATATTGTTGGACTAAAAATGCTCGACCAGCAATATCAATTTTATGAAAGTAGTAAAATAACACTATAACACGAAATATTGCATAAGTAACACTTTTACACACAAATTATCGAAAATTCTAAAAAAACATGATATTTGCAAAAAGTGTTATTTTTTTATTTTATGGAAGTAGTCCATCTCACAGTGGAGTAATATTTTAAGTGAGGAATGAAACACAAAGTCTGCTCCACTAATTTAATAAATAGGTTCAGATTAACATCCCAAACATGTTTCAAAGGCATAAACCTTCATCTTCAGTGGGTAATTATTAAGATGTTGTTATTTATGAAGAGACCAATGACATTGTTACGTTTTTTTATAAACTGAAAAGGGAAGGAAAAAAACACAAAATTAGACAATTTAAAAACCGCAAAGGCGTCATCAATAAAAGTTTAATATGATTAGGAAAAGATATTTAGTAAAATATGGTGATTAATATAAAACCGCGAACACAGTAAAATAAAGTCAAGTTAGAGACTTACCTAATGTTGCAGAAAAATTTTTATGAAACCATATGTAACTTTAATTAGGTAAATAATACATCTTAAATTAAAGTAAAATTAACTGAATAAAAATAATTTAAATGAATTTACTTTTATTTTAAACTTGTTAAAAACCCCAAATTTTACTGGGAAATTGTAATGGGGTACGACCATCATGATGGAGTCGTACCAAATGGTAGGTAAAAATTTCTATTTAGTTGAAGTATGCATGGATAATACTATTTAATTTTTTATATATTCAAAAAAAAAACAACGGTTAAAATCAACGCACTGCGACAATGTCAAAGGTTATCTGTTTAGACAAATGGAGTAACAACTAAATAAAGAAGGAAGATGTACACTGTATGTTAGAAAAGGTATGATGTGAACTAATATAAAGCTGAAAAATCTTAAAAAACATAGACATCTGTTAAAGCATTATAATAACATAATGGATGAGTAAGGCAAAGTTAGGACGCCAGTCACAAGAGAGCGTAAAATGTTAATATTATAGTAACCTAAAAAAGTTTATGAAGGTAAATCATGACAGGGGACTAGGATGTATGGAAAACGAGGTACCATTAACGGAACAAAGATGGAGCAATATAACAGGGTAGTTATGAAAACCGTGGTGCCATGAGATGAAATGATAGTTAAAAAATAAGGTTATGTTTTAATTATTTAAGAATTTTAGAGCATTGAAAAAAGTAAGACAAGTAAAGTTTATCTGATCATTAATGCAGTGTAAAGAGGGATTGTTAAGAGCTTTCTGGATTTCAAGGATCTCCAACAAATTCATCATAGTCCCCTTATCACAAACATGAAGCACCTTAGTACTAGTATGGAGATCAAAAGAATGGTTGGCATTGATAACATGATTGGCAAAAGTCGATTTAGAGTTTATATCAGTATGGTTTTTGTTTTTTTCAATGATTTTGAGATGTTCATTGACTCTGGTTATGATCTTCCTACCACTCTGACCTTATTTTTTAACTATAATTTCATCTCATGGCCCCACGGTTTTCATAACTACCCTGTTATATTGCTCCATCTTTGTTCCGTTAATGGTACCTCGTTTTCCATACATCCTAGTCCCCTGTAATGATTTACCTTCATAAACTTTTTTAGGTTACTATAATATTAACATTTTACGCTCTCTTGTGACTGGCGTCCTAACTTTGCCTTACTCATCCATTATGTTATTATAATGCTTTAACAGATGTCTATGTTTTTTAAGATTTTTCAGCTTTATATTAGTTCACATCATACCTTTTCTAACATACAGTGTACATCTTCCTTCTTTACTTAGTTGTTACTCCATTTGTCTAAACAGATAACCTTTGACATTGTCGCAGTGCGTTGATTTTAACCGTTGTTTTTTTTTTGAATATATAAAAAATTAAATAGTATTATCCATGCATACTTCAACTAAATAAAAATTTTTACCTACCATTTGGTACGACTCCACCATGATGGTCGTACCCCATTACAATTTCCCAGTAAAATTTGGGTTTTTCAACAAGTTTAAAATAAAAGTAAATTCATTTAAATTATTTTTATTCAGTTAATTTTACTTTAATTTAAGATGTATTATTTACCTAATTAAAGTTACATATGGTTTCATAAAAATTTTTCTGCAACATTAGGTAAGTCTCTAACTTGACTTTATTTTACTGTGTTCGCAGTTTTATATTAATCACCATATTTTACTAAATATCTTTTCCTAATCATATTAAACTTTTATTGATGACGCCTTTGCGGTTTTTAAATTGTCTAATTTTGTGTTTTTTTCCTTCCCTTTTCAGTTTATAAAAAAACGTAACAATGTCATTGGTCTCTTCATAAATAACAACATCTTAATAATTACCCACTGAAGATGAAGGTTTATGCCTTTGAAACATGTTTGGGATGTTAATCTGAACCTATTTATTAAATTAGTGGAGCAGACTTTGTGTTTCATTCCTCACTTAAAATATTACTCCACTGTGAGATGGACTACTTCCATAAAATAAAAAAATAACACTTTTTGCAAATATCATGTTTTTTTAGAATTTTCGAGAATTTGTGTGTAAAAGTGTTACTTATGCAATATTTCGTGTTATAGTGTTATTTTAACTGAAAATTTATTTTGATTCTTTAACGGAATCATTTAAGGAATTGGTGGTGCTAAAATTAACATAAATACCTACACTTTATAGCATTAAAATAGCCACTTATTTAAAGTGAGTAAGCCTTTTATATTTTTTCTTAGACTTACTATTTTTTTCAGACTGCAACAGATATCCATGTTGCAATTAAGGAAAGAAGAACACATTCTTTTTAAAAAAACGTAACCCTGCAACCGTTTATGTTAGTTTCTGGTAACAAAGATATTGGCTATTCATTTTACTGCATAGTAAACGATATTCTTTAGCCAACTGAATCTGCCGTAAAAACCTTAGATGTTACATTTAAGCTAATTTTTGCTTTGGATATTAAATACCAAGTTGAGTGTAGGCATGTGTGGGCATGTATCCAAAAACTGTTGTATAACATTGACACTGGCAATGACAGATTCTCAATAAGCACAGACAGCGTCATTTTCAAAATGGAAAACGAATGGGGCAAGCTCTAAACATGCTGAAGCTGTTGACTATTTTGTCAAAAAGGTAATAGTTTTTAAAGTTTCACATATTTTTGATATAGTTACCTTAACTATTAAAATGGCGTTCTGTTTCATATGTAAAAAGTCTCTTACCTCGTTAAGGCTATTATGCCTACATTTTAAAGTAGTTCATAAACTTAAAGAAAGCTGTGGTAATAGGTGTGTAGAAAATAACTGCTCGCGACTAAATTTGTCACCTAACTCGTTTAAAAAGCATTATAAGTCTCATGAGAAGTCTCATAATGTGGCAAATAAACATGAATCTAATTCTAACCAAGTTATCACAGTAGGTGATTTATTACGGTAATTAAGGGTACAGATTAGTTAATACAATGCCGTCGCGTGTTGTTGCGTTAACCCGCATTCTTGTACTGGCTCTACAATGTTGCCAACCTATCAGTCCTAAAATAAGTAGGTAGAAATACATACATGAAAATGGTTTAGTGCTACCGTTGGAAGATATTAAATCAAAAATTGCAGTAGCTAGTTTTTCTAATTCGTTCGAAAAACAAAGTATTCTTGAGATGTGTAAATCACCGCAAGACATGTTTTCTGCCGTTAAAACACAACATTTTAGATTTAAATATCTTGAGGAATTTCATAAATTCATAAAACCTGAACAGGTAGTTATAGGTCACAATATGCACCTTGCTTTTAATGCCCTAGAGTCAAAAGAAATCAGTTTTCAATTTATTCCCATCGGAAAAGTTTTAAAATGTTTTTTTGAGGTGAAAAACGTTTTTAACGATTGCATAAACTATATAGAGGTTCTTAAAACTCAACAAAACATTTTTTCCAATATCATTCAGGGAGAGCTGTGGAAATCAAAAACTTCCAATACAACTGATTTGGTATTCCCTCTACTAATCTATTTTGATGAGTTTGAGGTAGGAAATTCCTGGGATCTCATTCCGGTATCCGGTATATGCGTCAGTACCTATAGTTCCCCCCGAATTTCTGTCTAAATTAAATCATATTTTTCTTTGTATGCTCTTTCATGGTATGGATCTAAAAGCATTTGGAAGTAATGTAATATTTGCTCCTTTAGTAAAAGAGCTTAATTTTTTATCTACTGAAGGAATAACAATAGAAATTGACAAAAAAAAGCTTTTACTTAAGTTTCAACTAATTTTACTTCAAGAAGATAACCTTGGACTTCATACTTTATTAGGTTTTAGCCAATCATTTCGTCGGCTTTATGACGAAAAGGCGTAACTCAATATTTACAACTTTACAGGAGAGCAATTTTAAAAAAATGACGACTTTTTATTTGAGGCTGGCACTAAGTTTTAAGTTTTTTTGAGGTTTTTTTGGAGCGATATGTTGAAGTTGAAGTAAAACTAGAACCCTATGTTACTTATTTGATGTATATACTCTAAATATTAGTAATATTAATTATTTATGTCATAATATTAATAATTGGTATGGAATAGATACGCCCTAATAGTATCAATCAGAAAGTACTAATAAGGTGCTATTTAATTGAAAAAACGTTTATTAGTATTGTTATTTTACTACAACGTAGGTACTTATAAACTAAACATACAAAAAATCAAGAAAATAAATACAAAAAAGATTAAAGTGAGTAGCTGGGTAGGTAATAATAGTAAGAACTTTTTATTATTTTAAAATAAAAGTTTACACATTGTTATTTTTACACTAATCTAATTAAGTAACTTAAAGTCAACCAAAAAGTAATTAACAATTCGGCAAGTTTACCAATGCGAATATCTTTAATTTACAAAATAAGACTTTATCTAAAGTAAACAAAAATCAAAAATGGTTTTTGGGACAAAGATCCGTATTAACTCATTTATTACTCAACACAAAATAGGCAACAAAATAAATGTTTAGACTTTGTAAGAAAATAATATTTTAATATAACATCAACAAGGAAGAACAAACAATAAAGAAGATTAATATTACAATATTTTTAGTTATTCTGTGAAGTGCGGCAAAGATTTAAAAAATAGAAGGTCCTCTGGTGATCTGATTACAGGTTTGTCACCAGAGCAAAGCGATAGTAGGTCTTGGTATTTTACTAGTGAAATTGGTTTTGGGCCATTATTTAATTTAAAAAGAGGCATGGAAGGTACTAATTGCCGTTTTAAAGTTATTGTCCTATATTCACCCAAGTGGCTGGTTTTAAAGAACATCTTATCAAGGCTTTCCTTTTTTACTAAAATCTCGTATATTTCGGGCCACTTAAAAGATTTTCCATCATCATCAATGGTTTTAAGTGACCTTAGTCGTACGTCTTCGGAAAATTTTTTGTAATCCGAAAAATCGTCGAAGTTTAAAGAAAATACTTGATAAGGATGCTTTTGCCTTGCTAGGCGGAATACAGGTACGAGCTGGTTCGGAGTAAACAGTTCGCCTGTCTTTTTTAGGGCATATGAAATTGCACTATGTGCCGAGTCCCCTTCACTTTGGCCATGATTCGTAGCAAAAAAACGAAGACTGATTTCTTTTAAATTTTTTGACTTGGCAACCGTGTATAGAAGGGCGGCGGCCATAATGGAATTTTTATTTTGCCCTGGACAACCATCAGCAAATAAATGGGCGGAATTTATACTTTTTTCTTCGTCGTACTTTTGCAAAACCCTAACAACAGCAGTTGCAATTTCGGAAGATCCTCTTGCACTAACACATTCGTGCCACGTAAAACAAAAGCAGTCTTTGGAGGCAAGATCGTACACGGTAAAATTATATACTGAAAACCTTCTTTTGTAGTATACGGCACTATCGTTTGATATAGGGAGAGATATTACTTGCTGAAGATCAAAACAACCGCAGAATAATTTAGAATCTGCTTGAGCAGAAGTTTTGTAATTTTGTTTTATCTTCCGCACTGCTTCTTTTTCCTTGGTATGCTTTTCATAATTATCTATTAACTTTATTTTTTCGTCCGCAGATCCTTCATGGTACGTTCGACACAATCCACACTGATCTTTTTTTGGTCGGTGGAAGGATATATTCATACTCTTGAAAATTACCCGATATAATGAGAAAGAAGGTTTTTCTATGCTAGGTCCCAATTCATTTAACAACATGTTGTACATTTTCATTAGGGATAAGTCACCATGCAAATATTCGCGGGAACTGTCCTTACGGCAATAATGCGACTCGAGACGGGGAAAACGGTTTATTTGGTTAGTTATAATATCTCTTAATGTTTTATCTTTTAAAATTGCTGACTGAACGCGGCCACCACGGTGATCTTTGTCAACTACCCCGGTAATTACTATTTTCTTAAATGTGGTGCGTAATACCTTTTCGCTTATACTAAGTGTATTCATGAATATTTTTCGGCAAACTTGGATTTTCTCACCTTCGAATGGAAGATAAAATAAATTCGTATTTACACGTCGCGAAGTGTTCTCTGTGGTACTAGAATTCTTTGGTTTTTGTTGTGTAAAACGGGCGATATATTCGCGCTGCAATTGTACGTCGCAAAGTTTGTAAAAATCGTTTAAAATACCTTGTCTTATTTCTTCTGTAAATTTTTTACAGTCTCTGCCACCTTTCTGGCACCATGCTGAATTACACTTTGGGCCTAGAGTCCGCTTATTCAATAATTTGTTACTGTGGACGGAAACGTACTCTTGGCCACTGTTTCGTAAGTTTTTAGCATTTTTTTTTATTTACCTTAACAGTTTCCTCTTTATTATATTCCCTCGGAGCACCTTCTACTATAAACTGTTCAGGAATTACCTTTTCTGTTTTGTTATTATTTTTAACATTTCTTTTAACGCGCACATTTACTACTGCTAAATCATCATCACGATCCTTATTGCGATGCCAGTCACAGGTTTCATATTCCTCCTTAAAATGATCCCAACACATAAGTATGTAACAACGGACACACGAACTAAACACTTCTTTTTTACATCGAGGGACTTCACATGTTTGTATATAGGTCGGATCATCAATATCACTCAAGTCTATATTGGCATACGGCTCATCGTCACTTATATCATAATTAACCTTTTTTTTAACGTTTCTGTAGCTTCCTTCACCAACTCCAAATTAGGTTCTTTAGTGGATTTTTCAGTAGCTTCGCCAACTGCATAACTTTTGCCAAAAACTGACTTATCTAATAACTCAACCATCGGTACGTCGTCATCAGAATTTTTGTCCTTATTTACTAATTGAATATCAGAATTTTTTAAATATTCGCCTGTAGTTTGTCCGATACTCTTGGCAACAGTGGGCGAGCCATTAACTTCAATTTTCTGAAGAAGTTTCTTGCAAAGCGGTTCGTCATCTGATGAATCGAAGTCATTCGTTGTAAGTGTGAATTTCTTTTCGACCATAATGATCTTACCATAATACCACTTCTTACCAAAAAGCATTTTGACTCGAGTTCCCACTTTAAATTCATTATTTTTTTTAATAGTTTTTAATAGGCTAGTATCAACACAGTTCAAAGTTTGATCCTTCCACTTGACCAGCACATCCATTTTAAAGGTAGATATCTAAAAAAGATATACAAAATAAACTTTCTAAATGTAATAATATTAAATCTCTTCCTTACCTTACGGTTTTATTATTCTCAGTACACTCGTAACACGTGTAAAATGACACGAAAACGACTTACGCACGCACGCACACTCCTTGCCAGTGCTAACGGCCGACTGATTTGGAACGCATAGTATTAAGTATTAATTAGGCGTCTGTATAAATATTGCAGTGACGCCAAATGTACCGATTAGCAGATTAGACCGCAAGGGCCTATGTCGAGAAACACGCTGCCTGGTTAAAAAAAGAATATGACTAATAGGCGTAACTTGAGGTACGCCTATTTGTCATAATAAAATGTTGCAGTATTTGAGATAGGGCTTTTTTTTTGTCTGTACAATACAAACGGTTTGACTTTGAGGTACTCCCCTTCGTAACAACAAAATATGAGCTATCACGGGTTTAAAAATAGACAAAACTCATTTTGGCCAAATATTGAGATACGCCTTTTCGTCATAAAGCCGACGATTTGTTTCAAGTTACTTTTGTAGATTTTGTAAAACCAATAGAGAGGTGTGTTCAAAATTAGTATCTTTAGAAAATATTATTCCACGAACGAAAGAAAATTATGAATATGATTTATCCACTAATAATCTCAGCATGACTGGTATTTAAGAATCTTGCATATTTAAAAAAGTCTATAACTTCCATGTCATAGTATTGCGATATTATGCACGATTTATTGCAAGGAGTTTGCAAGTATACTATTGGGCTTATGTTACATGAAATTATCATAGTTAAAAAAATTATTACTCTTGAAATTTTTAATTAAAAAATAAAATATTTTAAATATGATATTGAGTCTAAAAATAAACCACCACTAATATCTTTTGAAAATATTAAGAATAAACAAATAAGACTATTTGCCTCTGAAATGCTTTGCTTCTGTAGGTATCTTTCTATAATTCTAGGAATTGTTGTACCAAAAGGCAATAAGTATTGGAAATGATATCAGTAGTATATTATAGTGATCGTCGCCACACAACCCAATGAGAGTGTGGCCACACTCTCACATAGTTACCTAGTCCTACACGATTGAGAGTGCCGCCACACAAACTTGCATAAATTTAATTACTTCATTTACATCTTCCTACACGATTGAGAGTGCCGCCACACAAACTTGCATAGATTTAATTAGTTCATTTACATCTTCCTACACGATTGAGAGTGCCGCCACACAAACCTGTATAAATTTAATTTTTTCATTTACATCTTCCTACACGATTGAGAGTGCCGCCACACAAACCTGTCTAAATAGATCTAATTATATAATTTTACGAGATTATTTCTTCCTAACTTTAACCCCACTTAAGTAAAGTAGGATAACTATAAGAGAGCCTAGATTTGAATGTTAATGCAAGACAACAAACCTAGACAACGCTTATACCTAAGTATGAAGACCTTAATTACTGAGATGTGTGAAGATTTTCTCATATCCGAAGCATATTCCCGTTTCTATGCCAGAACGGGTAACGATACCGAAGCCCAAGATATGGACTTGTATATCGAACAAACAGAGCATGCTGATTTGTGTCAAAAAGGAGCCGAAGCTTGTAAAGAATTTTTAAAATCTAAAAATTTGTATAAGTTATTGTTAGAATTTAGGATCTTAGGCTTAAAAGATAATATTTCATTAATTAGAAATCATATGCCTAAGAAAGAGTAATCTATATTACATCATACCTAGTGGAAAAATAAAACAATTGAATGAAAAAATAAAGTTTTTTTTTGTGAATTCTAAAAGGTCTTTTAACATCTTTGGTGAACCTGCCTCATTATATTATATGTTAACACATCAACAGGAACAGCTCAAATTATTTTCGTTCAACCAAGAAGGCCAACCGATATCTTTCAGCTTTTCGAAAGGCCTTCCTGGCTGACTTTGACTGTTTTGGCGGGACCTGCCTTAGAATATTATGTGTTAACACATAATTTAACGCATTATAAGTGTTTCCTGGCTCCAGATCCCAGGACAGGTCCACAGGAACGTCGTTAATAACTGGTGGGTCCCAGTACAGGTCCACAGGAACCGAGGCTGATGGCGGGTCGTCCCAGGACAGGTCCACAAGAACAGAGACTGATGGCGGGTCCACAGGAACAGAGGGTGTTGGCGGGTCGTCCCAGGACAGATCCACAGGAACCGAGGCTGTTGGCGGGTCGTCCCAGGACAGGTCCACAGGAACAGGGGCTGTTGGCGGGTCGTCCCAGGACAGATCCACAGGAACAGATGCTGTTGGCGGGTCGTCCCAGGACAAATCCACAGGAACCGAGGCTGTTGGCGGGTCCCAAAACAGGTCCATAGGAGCAGTTGATGGCAGGACAGAGCTCATTGTTAGATCAAATTCTTGAACTGCTTTTAACATTGAAAACGGAGCTTTTTATATGCTCGCTAATAATAACAACTCGAATAAAAACAAATTTTGCTTGAAACGGTTTTCTTATTATTCTTACGTTAGTAAATTTTATATTGCATCAGTCATGTCGAATATAGTAAACCTAGAAGTTCAACACCAACTTTTACCTTGAGAACACGTGAGATGATGTAAGTTATCTTATTGTTATTCTCTCAGTAACCCGGGCGGAGAAAAAAAATTAGACATTAAGTAAATATGTTCTTCCTCGGGGGCGCACGATAATGACGTTTAACTTACTTGAACAACTTTTTTAAAACTTCAGTTTAAAATTTTTAACATCTTTAAATTGTAAGGCTTTAACCTTAATGATAAAATAATTTTGTTAATTTTGTACCCCCCTGTATTACGACTAATCTCTAATTTTTGATATTGGACCGCCCGACGTCCTTTTTTAAATAAAATATTGTGTTGTTAATTTTGTACCCCCCTGTATTACGACTAATCTATAATTTTTGATATTGGACCGCCCGACGTCCTTTTTTAAATAAAAATATTGTGATACTTCAGAGTACCTAAAAGTCTTGGCCCCCTGTAGGGACAAATATACTGAAAGGGTTAAATGTTTCATCATGCATAATTTTAACGACAACTTTTACTTTTCGAATTATGCAGGCTTGGCTTTGTTGTGAGAAAACGTGAGCTGATGTAATTAGTTTAGGATGTGTTTCATCATGCACTTTTAACCACAACTTTTTTACTTTTTTCGAATTATGCAGGCTTAGAGTTATGCGAGGTACTATAAATACTCAGTTTCGCTCGAATGTCTTTACTTAAACGTATGTGTAATGAGTGCCTCCTGTAGCAGTTTAGTTAAACCAGTTGTTAATATACTAGACAATATAATAATTCCAGCAAGCGAGGTTAGTAATAATAATAATAATAAATCTAGAGACAAAGACTTTAGTTCTTTATCTCCATTGTTTGACTCTGAAGATATTTTTAAGGAAGACTTGAGTTTCACCCATAAAATTAATCAAATTATACAAGAACTAGAAGGTATAGATAAGGAAGCATCATTAGTTCCTATCGTACCGAATAATTTTCCTAAACAATTCGATTCTATTTCAACACAAACAAATAATAAACTCTTGAACGTGGGAACACAAACTGAAGAGTGTTTTACTAATTTAGGCATTAAAAAATCTGTATTATACAAACAAAGAAACAAGCGCAGAACCAAAGCTACCTTAATGAGCTTAAAATTTTGTTTAAATGACTTTTACGAAAACCATGGAAAAAATTTAACAACTAGAGGGAAGCAGAAATGGGTAAAAATTAATGAAGTATTTGGTACATGTGTTAATATTATAGCAGAGAATTTTTCATAGTATTACAACGTTCAAGAGCTTATTATTTGTATACTATAATAATTCTAGTTTTTTTTTTCTCCCACTATTTTTCTGAGTATTAAAAGTAAATTTTAGTTAAATATCACTTAATTAACACTGGTTATTCCTAGATTGTATAGCAGGTTTTTAACACAAACTTTAAGTAAGAAAAGAAAAAACAATGGCATTTGAGTGTAAAACATGCAACAAATCATTTACCAGAAAAGATAGTTTGCTAAGACATTTGCGACAGGTCTGTGGCATGAACCGAAACAAACAGCAATTAATGGATATGAAACATGTAAAGAGACAGAAAGCAGGTAAGACCAATATTTTATTTGTACTAATAATAAAATAAAAAACTAAATATGTCTCAGCAAATTCTGTTTAACACAGTGCCTTTTTTTTTTCTAGAACAAACATCGAAATACTGCTTTGATTGTAAAAAGATGTTTCCTAAAATGTTCTTTACAAGTCATCTACGCTCAAATGAACATAAAAATATCGTGTCTATAGGTTCAAATGGAATTGAAAAAATCAAATCAGCCTTTAAAGAAAGAATAATCTCATACAGAATCAAGTCTGAGGGAGTTCATATCAACGTCAAGCAGTTTTTTGAAGATGTTTTTCAAAAACTAAGTAATCTATTAGCACTGGAGGTTCAAAAACATAACTGTATAAAAACTAATTTGGAACTATTTGGGTTATATATAAGTCCAATAAGTGGAATTCATAGTGTAAAGTCTTTCAACACTAAATTTCAAGTGCTCTGTCACACTTCCGACCTAACCCTTTATAGTGATGATATGAGTAAAATAATAGATGTCAAAGCTGATGAAATGGCCGAAAGAAATTCAGGTATTTAACATATTGTTAATATAACTTTATTTATTTGTTCGTGTTAAATTTTTCAAAAAAAAAAAGTTACAAAAGTTTTCTTTTACAGGATGGAGTTTGGTAAACATTTTACATTTGGAAGTTAACATCAACAAATATAATCCACTCCGAGCTTCTGCCTATATTGAACTACCCAGAGATATTCAGAGGAAAGCAGCCGTCATTAACCTAAGGAACAATGACGACTTTTGTTTCTTCTGGTCAATCGTGGCAGCTTTACACCCCCCCACAGGACTAGAGTTTGAGACAAGTTCGTATCCACACTTTACAACAGTATTAGACGTCACAGGTATTGAAGCCCCAGTAAAAATTAGTAGCATCCCAAAATTTGAATTACAAAATAATATATCGATTAATGTTTATGGTTTAGAGAAATTAAAATTTGATTTCAAGTCTAAATACGAAGTTGTTGGACCTTTACATTATACCAAGGTTAAACAAAATACGCATATTAATTTATTGTTAATCAGTGATGAAGATGCGAATTTTCATTACTGCCTAATTTCCGATTTGTCTCGATTAGTTTCTCAACAAATATCAATACATCACGGGAAAAAGCATATTTGCGACGGTTGTTTACAATATTTCGAAACTAATGAGGAATTAACAAGACATAATATTTCTGATTGTGGTCATATACGAGTTAACTTACCAACCATAGAAAGTAAAATAGATACATTTGGGAACATGGTACCTGGAAATGTTTTAAAATTTACAAATATTGAAAAGCAAATGGAACTTCCCTTCGTCATTTACGCGGATTTCGAATGCATCCTTAAACCTTTAAATAATAATCCCAATGACCTAGAAGCCAACCAACCTTACACTCTGAAACAATTTGAACATTTTCCCTTCTCTTTCGCCTACTATATTAAATGTTCTTTTAATACTAAGGCCTCAAAATTTCAACTCTATCGGGGTAAGGATTCTGCTAATGTTTTTATAAATTGGATAGAAAAAGATGTTCGTGACATTTATAACAAATATTTACAACATAAAAAACCCATGCGTCCTTTAAGTGAATTGGAAAAACTACGACATAACTATACAAACAAGTGTCACATTTGTCAAAAAAAAATTCAATCGGTTGAAGAAAAAGTTGCTGATCATTGTCATTTAACAGGGACTTATAGGGGACCAGCACACTCTGTGTGTAATTTAAATTTTAAGATACCAAGTTTTATTCCAGTCATCTTACATAACCTAAAAAATTACGATGCCCACCTATTTATTAAAAACCTCTGTCAAAACAAAGAGCGATTGAAGGTAATTGCACAAAATAAGGAAAAGTATATTACGTTTGAAAAGTTTCTTAACATAGGTTCATATATCGATAATCGAAGTGGTAAAAAAAAAAATAAATTTTTAGCCATTCGGTTTATAGACTCCTTTCAATTTCTACCATATTCTTTATCAAAACTAGCTGAAACTTTAAAAGATGATCAGTGCTTAGAAATTTCAACCTATTTTAAGGAGAAGGAAAAATTTGATTTTATTCGTCAAAAAGGTGTGTTTCCTTATAACTACATCGATAATTTTGCAAAATTAGACGAGGATACCTTACCCGAAAAAGAACAGTTTTATAATAACTTAATTGATTCACATATTAGCGATCAAGAGTATGCTCGGGCAAAGGATGTATGGAACTTGTTTCAATGTAAGTCCATAGGGGAATATTCCGATATCTATTTAAAATCTGATGTATTACTTTTGGCCGATATATTTCAAAATTTTAGAAAAACATGTCTTAAAACCTACAAGCTAGATCCTGTGGGGTTTGTAAGTTTTCCAAGTTTCAGTTTTTCTGCTTTTTTATTACACTCAGGGACGGAATTAGAATTATTGACAAATGTTGACATGTTAAATTTTTTCAAAAATAGTGTAAGGGGAGGGGTTAGTACCTGTGTTTGTAGGAAATCCGAGGCAAATAATAAATTTATTTCAAACTATGATCAATCTAAACCCGATAAGTATATCTTATATGTCGATGCAACAAATTTATATGGTTATGCAATGTCTCAATACCTACCACAAAAAGATTTTGTTTGGTTATCACCAGAACAAATTGAGACCTTTAATGTCGTAAACGTTTCCGATACATCTGATAAAGGATATGTTTTAGAAGTGGACCTCACTTATCCAGGTGACTTCCACGATCTTCATAATGAGTTTCCTTTTTGTCCTGAAAGTTACAAACCACCAGATTCAAAATATGCAAAACTAACTCCAAATTTAGAAAACAAGGAAAAATATGTGGTTCATTACATGTTATTAAAGCAATGTCTTCAAAATGGATTAAAATTAACTAAAATTCACAGAGTCTTAGAGTTTACACAATCACCTTGGCTAAAAACATATATAGATTTGAACACAAAATTAAGAAACGAATCTAAAAACGAGTTTGAAAGAAATACTTATAAATTAGCTAACAATAGTATATACGGAAAAACAATGGAAAATGTTGAAAAAAGAACTGACATTAGGTTGGTCACAGAGTGGTCAAAAAATAAAAGAAAAGATGGGGCGGAGAATCTCATTGCAAAACCATATTTTAAAGATTCGTTCGTATATAATGAAAACTTAGCGGCTATTCAAATGCAAAAAATAATGATTAACTATGATAAACCCGTGTACGCGGGATTCTCCATTTTGGACATATCTAAAACAATAATGTATAGTTTCTTTTACGACTTTTTAAAACCTTTATATCAAGAGAAAGTTAAATTGCTGTACACAGATACAGACTCGTTCATCTTAGAAATAGAAACCGCAAATGTTTACGAGGATATTAAAAATCATATAGATAAATTTGACACTTCAAATTATAAACCTAATAATATACATGGTATGCCCATAACAAAATCTGTAGTAGGTAAATTTAAAGACGAATATGCTGGTGAACCCATTGAAAGCTTTTATGGTACAGGAGCGAAAGCTTACTGCATTCAGACTAAAAATACTTTGCTTAAAAAAGCAAAAGGAATTAAAAAAAGTAGCATTAATAAACAGTTAAATTTGACACATTACAAGGATGTTGTTGAAAATAACTCCAAGATTTTTTGTAGCATGTATTTGTTTAGATCTCGGTCACATAATATTTTTACAGAGCTGGTAAACAAATTGGCTCTAAGCTCAACTGACACAAAACGATCATGAAGATTGGTAATCCCCTCCACTTTAGGTATATTAATTATTAAGGTATATTAAGAGCTTACGGGACTGTGAAATATTTCAGTTTTAATTAATAATGTGCTTAGAATCTTTTGACAACTATTTTTATAGCAGCTATGACCAACGACTAATTTCGTTTAAAAAATGGAATGGAAAATTATCACCTGAAATATTAGCAGTCTGTGGATTTTATTATTTAATGATTGAAGATGTTTGCAAATGTTTTTATTGTGGTGTAGAAATATTTGATTGGAGATATGAAGACTGTCCTATTGAGGAACATTATAAATTGAATAAACATTGTGATCTAATCGAGTGTTTGTGGCAACAGAAAATGAAAGACAAAATACCAAAAATGTTACCAATGCAACAAAATGATTGTAATATATTAAGACCAATTGTTTTAACTTTTCTATTATTTTTACTATATAATCTTATATCAAGTTATTTTTCTATATAATAAATGTTTTAAAGAAAAAAAAACAATCGTATAGTGTTTTAATTACTTATTACTAAAGTTTACATTTGTTGACCTTTTAAATAAAACTTGGTGGGGAAGCGGATATATAACAAGTAATTCTGGTATTACAATTTAGTAAATAAGATGTATTCTACATTTAATTTAAATCAGGGTTACGAATATGTCACCAAGAAAAGTGAGGTTAGTGGCGAAAATAAATATAATGAAAACATTTTAAATGCTAAAATGTATTACTTAAACAAGTCCTTAACTAAATTTATAAGTGTTGGATTAAACTTGGAGAACTTTTCCCCGAAAGTGGTTATTGGGGGCCATAATGGGTTCAAAATATTCCTGACTGAAGAAGAGTGGAAAAATTTGCTTAGCTATCAAGGCGTTCTAACCAGCTATTTTTACTCGTTTAGTGATAATACCACTCCGTTGAAATTTGGCGATTTTACAATTTACTTTGAAATGTATCAGCAACGTCCAGTAATCAAAATCAAAAAAAGTAATGGATACTATGTGAGTCTTGCTTGTGAATCCCTGGATCAATTGTGGACACTAATGGATATAATTAATTACAGGATTGAAATTGTTAAAAGACAGGACTTTTTACAATATTTTAATGTGTTTAAAACTAATATAAAAAATGCAGGCGACTTGCTTACAAATATTTATACTGTTTTAAATCCAACTCAAAATCCAAACAGTGAAAATGTATGTACCATGCTAGAATTTGCGACAATGTATCCGAACGAGTTGGAAAAGATGCTGTCAAGAAATGGACAAAAAAGAAAGTATGAAGAAAACAGTGAGTTTCTGTGAAGATCGAAATAGAGTTCATATGCTAGTTGTATGGTTATTTGCCTCTAGGAATGCTCGAAAAAATAACTTTGAAAGACAATATTTAGACCAACTGCGATTCAAAAGACGAATTCAACAATGTGAAATTATACTTGCTAATGTTTTAAATGTAAAACATAGAATGTTAATATATGTTAATAGATTCAAATTTAATTAGTAATAAAATACATTTAATTAATAATATTGTTTTATTATTTCTCAATCTATTTATTACAAAATATCTTTTTTTGGAATCCATGAGTTGTGTGATTTGTCAAATCCTAGCCATTTAACAAACACCATACTTCCTTTCTTTCTCAATATTTTTTCAACTAAGTACACGTCAGGATGTTTCACTTTCTGTAGCTCCTCGTGGTAAAATCCTCCTTCGATATTTTGATTTTTCTGATCCTTCAGAAGATATGTGGTGGGGTTTGTCAGGTTTACTTTTCTTATTTGAAAAATTTCAGTCGACCAATTTGGGGTATATCCCTTATCAAACGCTTTTCTTTGCTTGGAAATTCTAACAAAGTCATTCACATTAAACTTTCTATTTAAATCGATTATTTTTTTAAAAGTGAAAGAATTTAGTAATATAGTTTTTTCATTTCTTGGGCTAACCTCAACCGGTTTATAACCTGTAGTGCTATGAGTGGTATTATTATATTTTTCGATAATACTTGACAATGCGGTATACCATTTATAACTGCCCTGATTACTAAAATATTTCCACATACTATTTTTAAGAGTTCGATTAACACGTTCAACTATACTCGCTTTCAGGTTAGAAAAACTGCTGTAATGATTGATTTTAAACTCGTTCATAAGCTGTTGAAAATCTTTATTGTAAAACTCCTTGCCTAAATCAGTTTGTAAATTTGTGGGCTTACTGGTTTGGTCTAATATTGTTTTCATAGCTCGAGTAACCTCTTTTCCTTGCTTACTTTTAAGGGGCTGAGCCCAGACATATTTTGAAAATGTGTTTATTACTATCAAAATATATCGATATCCTCTGTTTAATTTAGCATAGGGAAGCATTTCTACCAAATCAGCCTGCCACAAGTCTGTCAAGCCCCTAATGACCACTCTTCTCCTTTTGTAATTTTTCCTAGCAGGTTTATGTAATTCGTCGACAACTGTTTCCTTAGCGAGAGACATTATGTTTTAAGAAAATAACTATCCCAATAGCTTTTATACGTGTTATCCCATTCTTTAAGCTTTTCACTTAAAATTACTTTATCCTCTTCTTTAAAATATTCCCCAATCTTGTCAATATTTTTGCTTACATCATCAAGATTATCTTTAATTTTAGTGTTTAAATATTTTAGTGATGTAGCATTAACTATAGGGTCTAGTTGACCCATGCCTTCATCTATTTTATTTATTTCTTTATGTAATTTCTTAACAATGCTTTGTAATAAAGAATTAATACTAATTACAATCCGCCTTTCTGATAAAGGCACCTCATAAATTTGTCGACCATTAAGAAAACTATCCACTATTTCTGCTTTAGTTGTATTTAAATTTTCAACATTTGCTCTAAAGCTTTTAATTTTTTCCTTTGCATTGAAAAATACTACTTCCTTAATTTGTGTGTTCATTACCTGATTAATTCGTTCAATATCCGCTTTCAAAGTGATATTTTCACTTGTAACGAGTTCTTCCAATAATTTAATATCTTGAATAATTTTATTAAGATTTACATTCATATTCAAATCTGTACCCAAGTGATTTTGTTGCAATTCATATTTAAAGTGTTCAACTACCTTGTTTTCAATATAATTTAAATTT
Organism: Polydrusus tereticollis; assembly: GCA_963920685.1. NCBI lineage: Eukaryota > Metazoa > Arthropoda > Insecta > Coleoptera > Curculionidae > Polydrusus > Polydrusus tereticollis. Next base: position 106,453,634 of record OY987330.1, on the reverse strand, counting down.
TTTGAAATATTATTGGATACTTCATTTTCAACTTTTTTAACGAGATCTTTAATTTCTATACTATTTGTTTTGAACTGTTTTGAAATGTGGCGACCAAATTTGTCGATAGTCATTTTGTAAGTGTACTGAAACAGGTGTAACATTCCCTTATATGATGACGTTTGCCTCCTTGAGCTCCTCAATGATTGAGATTGCTTCATTATTATGACCGGTATGGCCAGCATTCGTTGAGGCCACCAATAAACGAAGTCTGTCAACAAGCTCGTTAACATTATCCCAATATACATAATCAGTATTATTTTTATTAACTTTTAGAGTTAAACCTGATCCTTCTGTAGTTGTTCTTTGAACTCTATATGGAGCCTTACGTCTTGTGAATGTTGAGATAAACCTTTCGGCTGCAGGATTAAGAGCTCTTGTTTTTGTTATTCCTTTTTTTTGTAAGTATGGCCCAATTATTGTTACATATTTACGCGACCCATTCCCTTGTACTTGCTCGGTGCTTAAATTATTTCTGCGATAAGCGTTAGTTCGGGTTAGAATATCCATGTAGTTATCCAAGTCTTTAGCAGTGTAACCTTTTGGATCTTTTTTAAATATTAATTCATATAAACCGGGGGTGCCTTGATAGGTAATCTCTTTTACTTTTATATCTTTCCCGATAATTTCTACAGGTTCTTGTGTTAGTCCCAAAAAAAATTTTTCAGTTTCCAAATCATGAACTATACCATAATGGTGATCAAACGTATGTTCCAAATCCTTGACACCTTCATCAATGTATTTACGAGGTAAGTTGTGAAAGTCGTTTAGCCAATCTTGATACCCAGGTGTACCAACATAAGTCTGGATTGTTTGTCTAGTTTGTTCCAATAGATCTGAAAGATTCCCTATCGTTGAATCGGAAGATGAAGATAATGGCTCTGTTTCAGCTATAACGCTCGTTTCTTGTATGGTTGGGATATGACTCACTGAAGCGACGCTAGTATCAAAAAAGGAGGGTATTTCTGTTGGCAGAACTGGCGTTTTCCCAGTTTTTCTTACGTTTTTTGTCCTTTGGGGGGTTGATGTTTTATAAAATCTTGTAAATGACGGTTCCTCGTCTTTTATGACAACAGGTTCAATTTTACCAATGGTTGAAATTAATTCTTGCAAAGGTTGTGTTATTGGTTTATAAGTTTCTTCCAGCCTCGACTGAGACTCAAATTCCGCATTTTTTAAAGCTTGATATTTTTTTTTAACTGCCTTCCTTGATTTAACAAGTTGTCTTGCTAATTGTTCATTCATGACTGTATATTTTGAAATAGTTGTTTTTGTTTAGTGACTGTTTTTATAAGTAAATGTAGGAATCGAAACCTTTTCGATATCTACCTGAATTTATACTGGAATCTTTATCTATTACCATGAATCCAAATTTCTCTCGCCAGCACAGTAAGCACATTTCTTTAAACTGATTAAAGGTCATATCAACGTTTACGTGATCATTATAAACATGTTTTAAATTTGTATTGTCTTGTTGAAAAATAGCAATTAAATTTGCATTGTCACGAATTAGCTGCTTAGGAATAGAAGAATATGTTTGACACAAGTAGAAACAATCAGTATTTCTATGCCTTCCAAAACAAAAGTAATCCTTTACAATTGTCTGATTACAACAAACTATGTCGTCAAAAATTATTATTGCGTTTGGCATTACTTCCTGGGGTGCAATTATATTCTCTTCGTCCTCGGATTCGTAATAACCAATTTCCTTCATTGGCTTAAAAAGTGTTCTTAAATATTCATACTTGGGCTGATACAAAGATTTTGAATAAATATATAAATTTTCAAATCGTAAACCGTTGGGATCGTCAATTAAGCCAATTACAACGTTTGTTTTACCACAACCTGACGGACCAATAACTAAACATCTTTTACTACTTCCTTCAAACAGTCTTCCGTGTTTTCTAAATTTATTTGTTGATGTATCATGATTCTTAATTATTACAGAGTATGGTTGTTTTTCAACTCTCATATTATATAAAAGTACTTAAGTTCACTGTCAAAGTAAAACTAATCATTCTATGTTAAGACTTTAACTATATAATGTTTCAATCATACAACAAACCTGTTACTTACAAGTCGAACGACAAACAAAGAGGATCTGGTCTGCTAAACACTCTTATCAATAAATTACCCTTTGAATTACACCTTCCTGGTTATAATTTTTGTGGACCTGGGACAAAATTAGAAAAGAGATTATCAAGAGGTGACAAGGGAATAAACTTGTTAGACGAGGCTTGCAAAGAGCACGACATTGCATATTCACAATCAAAAGATATAAGCAGCAGACATACTGCTGATAAAATTCTCTCTGAGAAAGCTTTAGCACGGTTCAGAGCTAAGGACGCTGGTTTTGGAGAAAAAGCGGCCGCGTTAGGTATTAGCGGTGCTATGAAAGTGAAAAGAAAGTTTGGTATGGGATTAAAGCGAAAAAAGACAAAAGGGCGAGGAATAACATTATCTCAAGCCATTGCTCAAGCGAGAAAGGGAATTAAAGGAAAACAGTTTAAAAGTTTACATGAGGGTATTAAAGCAGCTATGAAATCAGTTAAAAAAAGTGGTAAGGTTCAAGTACCTAAAAGAAGAGTAATACCTATTCCAAAGAGTGGTGGATTTTTACCACTTATACCATTATTTGCGGGCCTGTCAGCTTTAGGTGCTCTAGGAGGGGGCGCCGCAGGAGTAGCAAAAGCCATCAACGACGCAAAAGCAGCCAAACAAAAATTAGAAGAAGATAAAAGACATAATCAAACGATGGAGTCTATAGCAATAGGACAAAAAGGAAGCGGACTGTATTTAAAACCATATAAAACAGGATGCGGTTTGTATTTGAAGCCATATTCAAAAAACTGTTAAAACATATACCCCTAAACACTCTTACTAATTATGATTTACTTAAATACATCAAATTTTTACAAATTCCTAAGTTTAGAGGTATATTTATGAGAAATAAACTTCCTAAAAAAATAAAAGACAATGAAAGTGGTATTATTAATCTAGATGATTATAACGGTGAGGGGACTCATTGGACAGCCTACATAAAAAAAGAAAAACAAATAACCTACTTTGATAGCTATGGTAATCTACGACCACCCGCTGAATTAATTACATATTTCTTCAGCGATAAAAATAAAAATGTTATAAATTATAATTATAACAGGTTTCAAGATTTTAACACTACAAATTGTGGACAGTTGTGTTTAATATTTCTTTATAAGAACACATGAAATCCAATAAAGATTTATTCATTTGTGAAATATTAAAGGAACATGTCCTATAGCTTTGTTATTAGTGGTAATTCGGCCATCTTAACTACTGAATTTCACCCTCCCATATATCTAGAAGAAAATATCGACTATGTTATTGGACTTGTAAATTTTGAAACATTTAATGCAATTCCCAACATTGATGAGAGTAATAATCGTTTCTTCTACGGTGAAACTGGTGAATTTATTACTATCCCACCCGGAAGTTATGAAATTGATAATATCAACAACTTACTGCAAGAGAAATTAGAAGAAAAAAAAATTTCGTTTTATCTTCATGCTAATAATAATACGTTGCGTTCAGTAATTAAATGCTCCGAAACTATTAATTTTAGAGACGGCTCTATAGGTACATTGTTGGGATTTAAACATCAAATACTAGATTCGGGACAAATTTATATTTCTGAACGACCTGCAGAAATAATTAAAGTAAACTCAATAAATATCGACTGTAGTATCGCCGAAGGTTCATACTTAAATGGTAATCCAGTTCATATAATACATCAATTTTTCCCCAGCGTGGCTCCTGGTTTTAAAATTATAGAATCACCCCAAAACGTTATATATTTCCCAGTTACTGCTAAGGTTATAGATAAAATAGTTATTAAAATATTGGACCAAGAAGGGAACAGTGTTAATTTTAGAGAAGAAACCATAACGCTAAGACTACATCTCAAAAAACTAGATGAACGATGGTAATTCTTTATAACAGAAAACCACAACACTTTAGTGGAAAGCTTAATAAGAAAGAAAACAATCGTACTTTTCTCAGTAATAAACCAAACTCTCAAAGACTAACATCCTTAAATCGTCAGTTTCTTATAAGTTTAGGTTTTAAAATTAAATAAAATATGGAGTATCTGAACGTCAAGGAAAATGTTCTTGTCGATGATTCAATATTAAGTTGGGAGGTATTTTCCTTTGATCCTTTTAATCCAACAAAACTAGGACCGAACGATGAAATTAGAATTGCTTTACAACAAACAGGAAAATATCCATTACCCTGCAAAAGTGAAATTTATTTAGAATTACAAGTTACTAAAGAGGATGGTACTCCGTTAGCAAACACTGTATTAATCAACAATGCGCCTGCATTTTTGTTTAAAGAAATGCGTTATCTTTTGAACGGCGTTACTATTGACTCTGTTAGAGATCTCGGCATCACTTCTACACTAAAAGGTTATACATCGTTTAATCAGAACGAGAGTGCTAAATTGGAAAATGCCGGTTGGTATCCCAAAGCAAAACCCACAGACAAAATTATGACTGATGCCAGAGGGAACGTATCTTTATGTATTCCGTTAAAGATGTATTCAGGATTCTTCGAGGATTATAATAAAATTATCTTGAATTCTCAACAAGAGCTAATACTCGTTAGAAGTAATGATCCTGTTGATGCGTTACTGTGCACTAGGGAGGAAAATGAAACATCAAAAATTGTAATAACTAGACTTTGCTGGCGAGTTCCTCATCTTACGGTGGCTATTCCACAAGAATTAGCATTAACGAAACTTATCGATAGGAACAGTGACATTCTAATTTCTTTCAGAAGTTGGGAATTAGTTGAATATCCTGAATTAATAGAAGCTACGCGACATAATTGGCCCGTAAAAACTTCTACCAAGGTTGAAACACCACGTCATGTTTTAATCGGTTTCCAAAAGAATAGACGTGGTAATATTAAAATGGATATGAGTAAATTTGATCACTGCGAGTTGAGAAATATCAACGTTTTTTTAAACTCTGAAAGATATCCTTATAACGACCTTCAACTTGATTTCACAAACAACAAATTCGCGACCCTGTATGAAATGTTTTCGGATTTTCGTCATGTATATTATAACTCCCCAGTTGAACCAATTTTTTCTCCTGCCGAATTTAAGAGCAATGCCCCTATTACGTACATTAATTGTTCACATCAAAGAGATCTGTTACAAAGTGGTCCAGTTACTATGAGGATTGAATTTGAAACCAAAGAAAAAATTGCCGCTAAAACGGCTGCCTATTGTCTCATTATTCATGATAAAATATTTAGCTACAATCCACTAACAAAAATAGTAAAACAACTTTAAGCCTCCCACCATACTTAGTAACACGTAAGAATATATTTAATTACCATCCTTATAAATTCTACAGTTGTGAACATGTCACTAGAAGAGTATTCTGAACGACTACACACTTTTATTTACAAGTTGAGCGTTCTTAAAAAGCAAATTGAAGAGTATTCCAAAAAGTGTTCCATGTTTAAAAAATTCAGTGTTTTAAAAATTAGATAATATGTGTTCAAGAGTTGTGATGGATGTGCAAGGGTTTGTGGACAACAATAATAAATTTATACCCAAGGAATTAGCCACTTTTGATGGAGAGAAGACAAGTCACTATATTTTCAAACAACCTTTTGAACTAAATTCACTTTCCCAAAAACGATACAAGCAAGCGAACTGGTTAATGAAAAATCATCATTGTATAAACTGGAACCTAGGATCTACCCCTATCCATTGTTTTGACGAGATAGTTAAGAAAATTACTGAAAACGTTCAATTTGTTTACGTTAAAGGAACAGAAAAGGCCGAGTTTCTAAGAAAATATGTGTCAAAACCACTTATTGAACTAGATGAAGAACCAGCCTTGCCTCAATCAACACCAAAGTGTATTTATCATTCAAGGTCACCTTGTGTTTGTGCCTTATCAAATGTATTTTATCTGTATGCTATGTTTTTTATGAATGAATAAAAGAACATTAATTTTATTTACTTGTTTATTTCTTAATTATAGTTATTATTACAAGTTATTAAAGAAACATACGTCCAATCCTCTTTTCATGAATCTCTTTGATCGCCTTTAATACGATTGGATCGATAACATAGTCTTTTAAGCTAAGTAGTTCTTCATAAAACGAACTGTTGTTAAATTTGTTCACCAGCTCCATTATGTCAAAAGTTTTAAGATACTGTACGCATGCCTCTGCACCACTTCCATAATATTTTGCTAAATCTTGATGGGAACCCATCCATTGTGGTTTACTATACAAAGCAGACTTATATTCAGCCAGAACCTTCTTGCGAAAGTCAGCATGTAATTGTTGAACATGACTACTTAATTCCCTATTGACGATCTCTATGTCGATACTGGAAGCTGACATTACTGAAGAGAACTAACAAGAAGTGAAAGGAAGTTTTGGTTTTAAATAAAAAAAAACATTGAGTATCGTTACTGTTTTATTTTTTCAATCCTATTTGCATTAAGCTTAGAAGAAATTATAAGTAAATAAAAGAACATTGAGTATCGTTACTGTTTTATTTTTTAATCCTATTTGCATTAAGCTTAGAAAAAATTGTAAGTAAATAAAAGAACATTGAGTTTATTAATTGTTTTATTTTTTTTTAAATCTACCTACATTACAATTAATGTATTAAGACGACATGTTTAGAGGCTCCTCTGTAAGTTCTTCCTCAATCATTAGGACCGTATTCAATACTGAAGGATCAGTAACATAGTCCTTCAAGCTTATTAGTTCCGTGAAGAAACCATGGCTGTTGAGCTCGCATACCAGATCCAACAAGTTGAACGTTTCAAAATATTGTACACATGCTTCCGCACCTCTTCCATAATATTCCGCTTGCTCTTGATAAAAGTGACACCATCGTGGTCTACTATTCATAGCAAAATACTGTTGCTCACTAACCTTCTCACAAAATGACTTGTGTAATTTCTTAACATGTTGGTTTAACTCACTACTTGTGATACTAGAAGAATTCATTATTAGAAATAACTAAATGTTACCGTTGGACAAGTCTTGTTTTATTACAAAATCCCTTCCACACTTTATGCGTATACTTCTCTCTGTTTTCTTACTGTATTTCTTTAGATACTGTATTTTTTCTGCTTTTTACTGTTTTTTTACTGTTAATGTGGTGTTAGGAAGCCCCTTGGTTTGTGTGGCGGCACTCTCAATCGTGTAGGAAGATGTAAATGAAAAAATTAAATTTATGCAGGTTTGTGTGGCGGCACTCTCAATCGTGTAGGAAGATATAAATGAACTAATTAAATCTATGCAAGTTTGTGTGGCGGCACTCTCAATCGTGTAGGAAGATGTAAATGAAGTAATTAAATTTATGCAAGTTTGTGTGGCGGCACTCTCAATCGTGTAGGACTAGGTAACTATGTGAGAGTGTGGCCACACTCTCATTGGGTTGTGTGGCGACGATCACTATAATATACTACTGATATCTGCTATTAAGAGAGATTGTATGTCTTGCAACAAGTTTACAACTTACAAATAATAGATCATTTGAAAGAAAAAATTATTGAGCACCATAAACTATTTTTGTCATTAAGCGTTAATGGGCAGTTTACCCCAAAATTCCATTTTCTTTTGCATCTTCCTTATGTAATGTCACAAACCGGACCTCCAGTTCATTTATGGGCAATGCGATATGAATCCAAGCATGAACAACTTAAATCAAATGCAAACGTCGTTAGTTCTAGAATTAATATTTCTAAAACTTTAGCATTAAAATGTCAGTTACAACTTTGTGAGACATTTATTCTCAATTGAGGTTTTGAAAAAGATATTAATACCAGATGCTTAAATTCGCTACCTAACATTAATAGCAGCAGTCTTGATAAACATGTTAAACTGCTTTTAGTTAAAAATGGGTTTTTAGATAATATTGTCCAATCTTCATCAATTACCTATTGTGGTACAACTTGTAAGAAGGGAAATATTATTTTAACATTTGTGGAAGATAACTATAAGCCAACTTTTGGAAAAATAATAGATGCTTTCTTAGACAATTCCAAAAAAGTAGCGTTTTTAATCAATAAAATTGAAACTGTTTATTGTGATCCACATCTTATGTCATATAAAGTAAATTTTTTACCACAAACTGATTTATTTTTCCTTAAAAATCTGCCTTATGTACACCCGTTATTATCCACAGTTAAAGAAAATCAGGCAAAGTATGTCACATTAAGGTACTCAGTAATTTCACAAAATGGAGAAGTATTCTTGTGTTAACAATATAATAATAATACATTATTTTTGTTTATCTTGCATGTTATAATGTTATAAACCTATTTTATACACTTTTTATTAGGGATCTGAAACTGTTTTCTAAATACTTTTAATATGCTACTTTACCTAGTGCACATTATATGTTTTTCTTTCGGGTTCTTTTTTACTTTGACCAAATATTTTAAGGTTATTTGATCAATCATCATTTTGTAACTCCGGGAGCCCACGAGGCGATATTCCACGAGCCGTATATTGCGACAATAAAATCCGTTCCAATGAAATTATATTGTATATCATGCCGCGACGATATATTGCACTGTTTTACTTAAATTCGTTTTATTTTGGTTGGAACGCGATATACAGCACACGGCAAATCGCCCCGTGTGCGGTCGGCCTAAATTGGTAATAAGTTTGTATAAATATGTTTTAAATAAAAATACTGAATTCAAATATTTTTTAAATTATTTCAGTGTCAAAATTTCCCAAAACCCACATTTTGTGGTTAACCAAGGACAGGATTAAAGGTTGTAGTCAAACTGATGGATATCTGACAAAACAAAAAAATGTAATTATATAATAATATTGTGATTAAGGTCAAGAGTATATTCAGTTTATTTCCTTTATTTATAGTGACTTGAAAATAATCTGGCAGCCGATTCGACATCTTTTTTTAATCGAACGGCTTTATGTATTTTTTTAATTTTAACCAAAGTTTGAAATAGAAACGTTTTGTATATTAAAGAATCTCGAACAGCTCGTATCGTTCTAGTCGTGCATCTTAGAGAAAAACGGATTCTGCTATTTTTTATAGGTTGTCAATTTCTACTTTAAAATACTGATTGTTGGTTTAATGTTACTATCTTAAAAACAGTTTAATTTAAATTTATACTTGAAAATTATTTACATTTGTTTTATTCGCTTTTATTATTTATCATATATTTATCGCACAATTATTTATAATAAAATGATTGGAAAATAATCTATTTTGGCTGCAAATTTGAACCTCGTCCCTGAATAATTTCCAAATAGTAAATCTCATAATAAATTATAATACAACCAATTAGTCGCAGATAATAAAGTTTAAGAAACAATGTAATACCATATAAGAAATTAATTAATAATAACTTTAAGACTATTTTATATTCCTAAAAATAAAATATCTTTAATAGCTGAAAAAGTTTTTGTATAACGCATTATAAAATGTAGTACAAGCAAATAAAAAAAATTGTATTTATCATTATAAAATTTTCTTATATTTAATAAATCTTTTTATGCATTTTAAAATAAATTATTAAATGGTATTAAATAGGGATTCTACATAATATTACTATAAGGTATTAAGGGATAATAAAATGTATTATAAGAATATTTTCGTAGACTTCGATTATCTCTATAAAATCCTATTCCCCGTTTTTACCAAAAGTACACATATCCTTGTGTATTGATGTGGTGAAATCAGGAATTTCAACCAAAGAGTAACAAATCCGTGAATTATTAATTTTCATATTATATTTTATACATAGTGTGCCATCTATTCAATAGTGTAAAATAATGGATGACGGACGTTGTCTGAATTTGTTTTAGCGCTGCAAACTGTTCCGCGATTTTGGGTAATAGCCATAGAGGCAAGGATAGAGGCCGCCACGCCTGCATACATATTTCACTATTGCATCAGCTAGAACTGTTTGGAGTATTTTACTTGTTTTTACTGATTTATTCATTGTGTTGTTGTTTAAAATGGACGACTCTTTAATCTCAGTAGGTGAGGGTAACAGTGGAACTCGAAAAGGACAACGGAAACCTACTAAAAGGGAGCGGGAACGGCGTAAAAGGTAAGACAATACACTGTTTTAAGTTTTTACTGCATTTCTTATTCTTGTGATCGCACTGATTATAGATACAAGAAGCCAAACTTTGGTGCGTCTGTCATAAAAAAATGCAATCACAAAGCAAAACGAACTACGTATGAGTGTTCAAAATCAACTGCGGCAGAAATAGAGCATTGTAGAAATAGAATTTATGCAGAATGAGAAAATTGCACAAGATATTCAAATTTGCCATCACATAATTCCTTTGGCTCCAAAAAGAAGAAGGCCCAAGAAACCAAACCCGACTAAGAAACATAACGTTTCCGTGGATTATATTGTAAGTTTTAGGTTATATTATAGAACGAGGAAATTAGTAATTATCCTTTGATCGGATATTTTTCCTAAAATTACGCATTTTGTTACAAAACATGGCTTGTGGGGTATTAAATTAAAGGAAATTTTGTTGAGATTACATAAAAAATATAAAAATATAAAAATATTTTTCAGGGGCGTAATTAGGGGTTAAGGGGCAAAAAAATGTTGGCAGTTTTATGGTTTACGGGTGTTATTAATTATTTGTGATTTCAAAACATTTTCCACCTTCTTTAGTTTTATTTTTGCGCCATTGGATATCTGTTAAAAATAAAAAACGTTATGTGGGAGCTTTGTGAACATAAATTGGCAGATTAATTTTATTTGGAAATGCTAATTTCCCTGGCCTATTCGTACATTGAAGTAAATTATTTATTATTATTTCAATAACATTTTTTAGATAACAAACCCATTTGGCCACGGATTTAAAAAAGTTTCTCAAGGCTTTTTCTTGTCGGTCACTAAACTAAGCAAAAGTAGGCTCATAAAAGTGGCAAAATGTTTGAAGCGTGGTGGTGTTCCCAAAGAATGACGTGGAGGCGATCAAGTATCACATAAGTTGCAAAGTAGCAAAGAAGAAGTACGCACGTTTTTGAAGGGATTAAGAGGCCAAGAAAGCCACTATGGACGTATGAAATCGAAGAGAATATACCTTAATAGTAATTTATCAATAAATAAATTGTACAGGGAATATAAAAGTAGCCCTTAAGAGACAAAATGCCCAAAAGTGTCAAGGTCAACGTTTCACAGAATATTTTCCACCGAATTTAATATTGGTTTTAAGTCACCCGCGACGGATGTATGTGGTATGTGTGAACGTCTAAAAAATAGCATTCGGAAGGAAAGTGATCCCAGCAAAAAAAGCAATTTGACCATGGAAAAGAGAATTCACAACCTTAAAGCAAAAACGTTTTATGAATTGATAAAGGACTCTCCACCATTTTCAAAAACTTAGTGTTTTGACATGCAACAAGTTCAACCCCTGCCAAAAAGTGCTGTAGGTGAAGCATTTTATTTGAGGCAAATTGGATACTACACATTCTGTATTGTCGAAAATAATGGGAGCAATCAGGTTTTCTACACTTGGATAGAGGACCAAGCCGGCAGGGCTGCACAGAAGTTGGCTCAGCACTACTTCATTTTCATTCATAGAAAACGTTGAAATTGAGGAAGACATAGTAGACTTGCGTTTATTTTGTGACGGCTGCGGCGGTCAAAATAAGAATGCTCATATAATTCATACATTATTATTCTGGCTGCAACAAGCTACAAAAAATATAAAATATATTACTCTAATATTTCCCGTCAGAGGCCATAGTTTCCTACCAGTGGATAGAGTATTTGGTAGGGCAGAAAAAATTTTGCGAAAAGAGGCCAGTTTTAAAAATAAAGACCAGTATCACGCACTGTATAAAGAAATAGGAAAATTTAGGGTGTTGGGTGTTGATTGGATGCTTTATAACATCAAAGGGCTGGAAGAGATTTATCGAAAACTTCCAGGCATTAGTGCAATGAAAAAAATTCACCTAAAGTTAATGACTGAAAAGAATAATACTGTTGTTAAGTTCGCGGTCTAGTTAATTACAGATTTGAATCACCTACTGACATATTCCAAAGTCTCGGAAAGCAAGGACGTTCTTCAAAAAAATATGAATTGGAACAGTTACCTTTAGTACGCCACTCAGCACCTGAAAAAGTCGCAGATCCCGAACTAGCTTGGTATAAAATTATCATTGATGGCAATATACTTAAAAACGCTACACAGATGGTAGAAGAAGATAACGCTAAAGATGTAGAACAGGAAAGTGGTTGTGACTGTTTATCTGAAGAAGATCCTGCGCTTCATCTTTAATGTTCATAATATTTTCCCAAGTAGAATTAGGTACTTATAAAATAAGTTTTTGTTGATTTGTAATGTTTTTCTAAGTTGATTTAATAAATATTTTTCTGCTTAAAACGGCTTTTATTATATGCCAGTCAAAAGAGAACAAATCCAACAGGCTGGTCAAGCAAAAGTAAACAAATCCATATCATATATCGCAAAATATTTTGGCAAAAAAACATTGTAGCATATTTTCTATATTTTGTTAAATTTTTTAACAAAAAAAAATATAAAATTTTTTCTACAATTGTGGCTACAGCGAAAATATCGTTTTATGCATAATTAGTTCAAATGGATTTGTTTACTTTTGCGTGAGTGCTCCTCAAATGAACTATAATAATAATAGTATAAACGATATTATACTGGATTACGGTCCTATATACTACCAGAAATTCTAATGAATCGCATTATTTTTCTTATACGGTGTATTATTACTTTCTCTCCGTGTATTACATTACTTATTTAACTAATACATAAGAAAAAAAGTCTTTGTTTGCGACAGTTCAAATTTTTTTTGAAACGCATAATTTTGATTCAAGTCACCCTTTGAGTGGGTTGCAAGCATAAAACACGCAAATAAAGTCAGTTTTTCAAATTACCCGTATTGCGGGTGACTTGAAATTTTGATGTTTATATTTTTTTTCCAAGAACGGAGTCACATGTAGGCACGAGTGGACCAGAATTATGTTCTTTGAACTTGTATGCAAGTTTGACATTTTTCTGATAAATTAATATTGAATCGTCTGTCTCGTATAACTACATTTATGTCAAATTCGTTTTCAAGTCACCCACCTTGACGGTACTTTATTGAATTAAACAGTTTTATGTATTTTTTTTGTAATAGTTTTATTCGTGTTTATAAATAGTCTAAATAAAAGAATAAAGTAATACAAACAAAAAAATACAAAAATTAAACCAAATTAATTTAACAACATACTTTTTCTGCTGCTAATGACGATATGGACCTTAATATCCAAAGTGGTCAAAATACCATCCTAAATGACAAGGACAATATTATGGATATTGCAGCACAATGTTTTATACGTAATGGTAAGCTGAAGTTTTTCTCTTCGTTTAGATATTGTAATAATTGGTGAAGTAATGTAAATTTCAGATAACACTAAGCCGGAGGACAGGAATGAAAACCCTTTATCAAGAGATTTTTCTGAGGGCGAAGAACCTTTTTCATCAGATGACTCAGTCCAAGATCCGAATTATTGCAACGACTCATCTTCATCAAGTTCTGACTCATCTGACGATAATGAAGGTGAAACGGCTGATACCGCCAATCTAGCAGTCGTGCCAGATATTACAAAAAAAAAGAACGAGAAAAAGAAAAGCAGATCCATACACATGGAAAAAGTTCGCTACCAAGCGTCTAAGAAACACTGGCAAAGTATACAAAACGCTGGGAAAGGGATTAGCAGTGTCAGAACGACAAATGAAACCACCGTGTGATGATTTCAAGTGCAAACAAAAATGCAGCAATGGACATGGGTGACATTGTAAAACAACGTACCTATATTATATCGCTTATTCAGGAAGTTAATCCTGCACACAGGTACCCACGCAATGCCGAAGGCAGGACTGCAAATCACGCATTTTTTTTCTTAAAAGACGGCAAGAAAATAAGAGTTTGTAAGTATTTTTTCAAAGCGACACTAGGGATTACGGGGCGCTGTATCCGAACAATAAAGATGAAAATTAAAGATTCTACTATAGCCGATGATATGTAATGAATATTTAATTTAATGACGTTGGGACGCCAATTGTAATGAAAATTTGGCTCTCAAACCAGAAAAGTTGTAATGAAAATTTATTGTTGTAATTGTAATGAAAGTTTATTTAGTCGTTGAGTGCCAACTTCTTACCTTTTGTTGCTTTGCTAGCTCAGGCAGGGCGTGGTAAGTTCGAGTTTAAATTTTAACAGTCCCTTCCAGTATGAAATAAAAACACATTCAGTTCAACTTAACAATTAGTCTATTTACATAAGTATTTGTATGACAAAGATTTTTGACAAAAGGAAAATTTTAAAGATAAGTAGTTTGAATGAATTAACAATTATTTTTGCAAAGGAAAAATAAAATAATAGTTTCAATGATGATATATCCAATCAGATAAAAAAAATTAACAAAAGTTAAATAAAGATTTTTGACAGGTTTTTGATTTATTTTATGGTGAATCACACACAAGGCGTCAGTAGTTACCTTTACCCTTTTTCTTCAATGGTGGTTTTCGGATCCCTGTAGAGATATAACCAGTTTATGTCAGAGCTTCGGATGAAGCTTAGGAATCGACTCTCTACAGGTATAGGAGAGCAGAGCTCAACAGACTTAGGGCCCCTGTCGTGACGTCACGTCAGCTGCGTTGTCCGGCTCCAATAATGAAGTTCCGAAGTTGGGTACCGAGAAAAGACCAGGTGTTAAGACTCACCAAATAAAACCTTATAAATTCCCTTGCTCTGCTTGAAAAGGAATATTTACAGAACAAAAAAAAAAGGAATATATTTGAATTTTAATTAATTAATTAATGTAATAATAAACTGAATTGTGAAATTGCAGTGATACTCCTTTTCAACAGAACTAGGTTTAAATAAAATGATCAATAACTTGACAATGATAGTAATTTTATAAAATAGATAAAAGCTATAAGAGCATAAAATAAGGTAGTTATCTGGTGCAAACTATTTCGACAGAACCAGGTTTAAATAAAAATAATTAATCGTAATTTTATAAAAACAGATAGTAGCTATACAATTTATAGAAACACAAAATGAAGTTGTGCTCTAGGAGAAAGCCCTGCACAGAACCAGGTTTAGATAAAAATATTCAATGGTAATATTATAAAAAAAATTGTAGCTATACAAGCATAAAATAAAAAAAAATAGGTAATGAACCTCTAATATTCAAGATAGGGGTGCCCATGTGCCTATGCACAAAATGGCGACCAGGTAAATCTTTAAAGAAACAATTTATGTCCTTTAACGACAAGATAAGTAGGTAATAGTAATTTTATAAAAAAAATATAATAGTGCTCTAGTATAAACTACTGCACAGAACCAGGTTTAGATAAAAATAATCAATAGTAAATTGTGCTCTAGGAGACTTCTGCACAGGCAAGGCAGGTAATAAGTACTAAATTAGCAAGAGATTATCTCTAAATTAGAATTATTGGGCAGAAACTACATAAGGTGGCGTAAGCCGACTCTACATTAGAGCAATTTTATTAGTCTCTTTTCCAAAATCTATAAAAAAAAATAAAAACCAGGGCAGTGAAGTTTTTCTTTAAGTTGTCCAAAATAAGAAATAGGTAATGAACCTCTAAAATTCAAAACCAAAGATAGGGGTGCCCATGTGCCTATGCACAAAATGGCGACCAGGTAAGCCTTTAAAGAAACAATTTTTGTCCTTTAAAACAAGATAAGTAGGTAAAATAATTAAAAAATCTTTAGGGTAACATTAAAAGATAATTTTAAAGTAAAACTGAGCTCGGGGTTCAATGATGAAACTCAAAAAAATATAAAAAAATTAAGAAAGAAGAATTTTAGTACTTGCCTGTGCAAAAGCCTGAACACTAGAGTTCCCAGAAAAATTACCTTTTCGTCCTCCTGCTGAAGGAAAATCCCCTCTACATATCCCTGCGACCTCACTTGAACCAATCAGAGATCACTTTATAGGTCACGCACTCACCACAAAAAAGTCTACACCCTGCTCGATTCGCTCGCGGGTAAAACATCCAGTTAAATTATCAATTCATTAATCAAAAATAATTAAGACTCAATCTTCACATTAGATAGACATTTCATTAAATTAAAACAGGTTATGTACATATAAACGTGGTTATAAAACCCACTAAAGGCACGATAAACTGTATAAATTTTAACAGTGCCAAAAAAGAGACGAAAAATGCTAAACATGAATACTTTTAATGTTAGAAAGAGACAGTCATGACCCGGACTAAAAATAAGATCACCCTGGTTGACCAGTGCCATCTTAATTAAAAAGAAATAAAACCGGTACCGCCATATCTACCGTAGCCAGGTTGCAGATACCCTAGTTGAAATTCAATCCTGTATCAACAGGTGGCGATAGTATTACTGAATTTAAAATTTATATTGAGATTTAGAGGTGGTATGGTAAATGTGAATTTTACCGTAACACACCCCCAATAGTCGGCAAAAAAAAAATAAGTTTACTTTTTTTTTTTTTTTTTAAATGATGTCTCACCGCAAAACGAAGCAAACAAAGCACTCCAGTGTGATTCAGAGATATAGACAATTTTGTCGAGGCAATAATTTTATAGAGGCAGGAAAACAAACAGGCAATAGTTTACGATAAGTTACAAATATTGGGCGCCATGTACATTCCAAATGTACAAAATAATTAATAATAGTTGCCCAACCCCAGAAACTGCTCCGCAATACGTAAACCTAGGACACCCCCAATAGCAGATGAATGCCACCCCGAATCGCTTGCATGAAATAAAGATCCTTAATAAAAATGCATAAAACAAAACTATGATGGAAAACGGACTTAGGTTAGCATTGCATTACACCAAATGTGACTTGGCGAATCTCGTGTACTAACCTCATACAAGCAAATTCAAAGCCCTACCTCATACTACCAAGAGAACCCATGCAAACCGTCCACACAACAGTACCCGGAGGGTGGAATACTAAAATTAACCATTAGAAAAAATAGAAGGTAAAACTCCACGCGACAGAAGATCAGCAGGATTATTTTCAGATATAACGTGTCGCCATATATAAGCTGCAGTTAGACTTTGAATCGTGGCTACTCTGTTGGATACGAATACTGACCAGCGTGAAGCGTGCGAGGCTAGCCAGCATAGAACAATTTCTGAGTCTGTCCACAGATTTACTGAAGAAATTGTTATTTTATTTTCGAAAATTTTGAAAATTCTATTTACCAACTTTGCCGCTAGAACAGCTCCACAAAGTTCTAATCGTGGTATTGTGATGGTTTTTAAAGGACTGACTCTAGATTTTGAGCAAATTAATCGACAAGAAGTAGTTTTATTAGAGTATATAACACGAAGATACAAACAGGTTCCATACACCCTTGCGCTCGCATCACAAAAAGCGTGAATTTCAATTTTCTCAATGGGGAAACTTAGAAATAAATTTCTAGGAATTTTTACGTCCTTTAAATATACCATTTTTTCAAAAAAATTATTCCATTCGATATTTAATTCATTTGTTAAGTTATCGTCCCAATCAATTTTACTAATCCATATTTTTTGCATAATAATTTTTGCAACAACTACGACTACGCCTAAATATCCAATTGGATCAAACATAGATGCAATTTTGGACAGTACTTCTCTCTTTGTTAAACATCTTTCTTTAGGTGGTTCCGGAGGTAAAATTGAAAAATAATCTTCTTCCGAATTCCATGTTAAACCAAGCACTTTATTTGACGTATTTTCGACTTGAATGTTATAATATGTAGTATTTGAACTATCGATAAAAAAAATATTTACAAATTCTTCTGAATTGGCATGCCATTTATGTAATTGAAATCCTGCGGACCCTAGTAAATCTACTAACTCAGAACATGTCTTTATTAACTCAGTTTGTGAATTTGCACCTATCAGTAGGTCGTCGACGTAAGTTTGATTTAATAATATTTCTGATGCGAGAGGATAATTTTCTTTTTCTTTTTCGGCAAGATCTTTAAGACATCTAGTGGCTACAAATGGAGCAAAGTTTGTGCCATATGTTACACTTGAAAGCTCTATACATTGAAATGGTTCATCCGGAGTGTTGCGCCATAATATATTTTGTAAATACGTTTGATTTGGATTAATAGAAATTTGACGGTACATTTTTTGTATGTCCGCTATAGCGACGAATTTGCTTAGACGAAAACGACAGACTATGTCAAACAGTTCTGGTTGTACCGTAAATCCCTTTAATAATATATCGTTTAACGAATAACCTGTTGATGATTTCATAGACGCGTCGAAAACTACACGCAATTTAGTAGTTTCACTTTGCTCGCGAATTACCGCGTGGTGTGGCAAAAAATATTTATTTTCGCCTCTTTCATTTTGCAAATGTAGCGGAAGAACCTTTGCGTGATTTAGCTTTAAGTATTCATTAATAAAATTGCTGTAATCTTGTTTTAATTTTAAATCTTTAGAGAATCGTTTTTCCAAACCAAGAAATCGCCTTCTTGCTTGGGAAAACGAATCACCTAATTTAAGGTGTTCATCGGTATTTTTAAATGGCAAATTTACTTGAAATCGGCCATTTTCTAATCGAATTGTACTTTCTTGAAATATTTTTTCAGATTTTGCGTCTTCAGGACTCACGATACATTTACTTTCTACTTCTTCAAGCTCCCAAAACTTTTTGATAAGCTCGTCAGTTTTATTCAATGCACATGTGAAGAAACTTACGCTGGAACTTTCATAATTTTGACAACATGAATTTTGAATCACGTTATCCTCAGCCTCGGTATTTATAAAGAAATTTGTTTGTTGATTTGACAATTTTCCACCAACAATATATCCCAAAATGGTGTTAACCAGTAGTGGTAAATTTTTTCCTAACTTTATAACGCCAGGAACTAGTAATTCGTAATAAACGTCCGCTCCCAATAAAATATCTATTTTTGACGAAATATTAAATTCTGGGTCAGCTAAACATATATTTTTTGGAATATTTAAGTGTGAAATATTTATATTTGTTTGCGGTAGGTTACACGTTATTCTTTCCAAAACAGCGCATGATACATTAAATTTTTTATTTGCATGTACCCTCGAATATATATTTAAATCAACCATTTCATTTGAGTACATATTTGCTTGCGAAATGCCTGAAATTTGTAAAGATTTACGATAAGTATTTATATTTAATTTTTGAATCAATTCTTTAGTACACATACTGATCTGACTTCCGCTGTCTAGTAAACATTTTACTTTTACAGACTTACCGCTCAAATTGAAGATCGTTACCACTGCAGTGGTTAATATTACCTGAGAATTTTCATTAAAAGTAGTTGACGTGGAAGTAGACGAACACGACAAAGATTGTTCGGGTGTTATTTGGGTATCACTATTTCGCGAAATTGATTGGTTGCTTATAGCTGATTGATCATTATTGGTTATTAAACCATTATTTGATGAATTTAATCTTTTATTAAACGTATTATTATTATTTTGGTATGGATTTCTGGTAAATACACGACTTCCCTGTTGGTTGATTTGACCTGAACTAGAATTCTGGAAACCCTGGCCTGAATTTTGACGTTCATTCGCTGGTGAGTTATTCTCACTAGAATGATTTTGACCATGACGTGAAGTGTTAAAATTAATGTGTAAAAGCGTATTGTGTCTTTTTGCACACTGCATACAACCCTTTCCATTGCAAGAGGATGTTGCATGTTACATGTTTTCGAATTAGACAAATTTTACATAATCCTTTATTTGTAATAAAATCATTTCTGATTTTTACGTTTAATTCTTTAAACGACGAACATTTATAAATTGTATGATGACCTGAGCAATAAATACATTTTAAACTTGATTGTAAAGGATATTGTGCCGATGAATTTTGATAATTCGAATTAGAATTTATGCTACTAAAATGTGTGACATTTTTTGTGCTGGCAGTTTTAGCATCTAGCTCCTCTAGAGCCTTACATTGTTTTTCCAAGAAATTTAAAAATTCATTTAAAGTTGGCAAGTTTTTAGTGTCTCGCTGTAGACAATATGACTTTTGCAAGTGAAAATCCAGTTTCTTGGAAAAAACATGAATTAAAATTAGATCCCAATGTTGCACAGGCACATTAAGATTTTTTAAACTCTCGATATTTTGATTAATTTTGGTTAAGAATTCTCGGAGATGATGAGCTCTTGGCTTGATTAATGTCGGTAAATTTTCGAATAAATTAGTGATGTGTGCTTCGATTATTGTGTATGCGTTTTTGTATCGATTTTCTAATAACTTTATCGCGGTATCTAAACTAGAACCCACTAGCGATAAATTTTGAACCAAGCTTAATGCTTCACCACGTAAATAACCTTTTAAATAGATTAATTTCTGAACATCCTCTAAATCCTGATTGTTTATAATCAATTTAACAAACAAATCATAGAAACTGTTCCATTCTGCGGCGTCGCCCGAAAAAATGGGTATTTTTATTTCCGGTAACTTAACTGTTTGAACAGATGCTCGATTTGACATAATATTTTGAGTTAAGCCCTGTACTAACTCTGTAGCAAAATCTCGATTCGACTGTTGAAAATTTTGCAATAAATCACGATAAGACGCAACTAAATCTACGTTTGATAGGTTATGACTCATTTGACTGGTCAGTTGTTCAATTTTACCCTCCAACATAGAAAAAGCGTTGCAAAACTTACTCTCTATATCCTCGGATTCGATTACTTCATCTTCATCTTGTGAAGCGATTTCCTTTTGTATATCTAAGTAATCCTGATAAGCTGCTAAAAGATTCTTTTTACGAATATCATACTGACTTTTATCATCCACCGAATCAATGTTTAATTTTGTCCAATTTTCAATTTTTGTCATTAAACCTTTCGCGTAAGACCTCTTTCTTTTCAATTTGTTTAAATCCATGATTCTAAAACTATACAAAATATATAATTAACAACAATAATGACAATTAGTAATAATTACAAAGGGTAGGTAGGTACTTACTTAGAATGGTACCTTAATTACGACAACCATTATGAGAGAAACACTTTTGCATTTTTTTTTTTTTTTTATTGTCTCTGGATCAAGCCTGGAGTAGCGACGAAGTCTGGAACTCAATCTGAAATTCGCTCGGGAACTCGGCCGGAAACTCAATCTGGAACTCAGTCTGCAACTCGAACTGCAACTTAGTTTGTTCCTTGGTTTGGGACGTCTGAGGCTCAGTATTGATTTTTCCCACGTTTCTTGACAAATATCAAAGCGATGAAGTCTGCGAGGTTTTATTGCTCATTAACAAAAACCTTTCTAGGTTTCTTACGAATTGTTTATTGTGGACGAATTTCTTCTTTGACACTTTTCTTTTTTGACGTTTTTGTTTTTCTTGTCAACAATGAATGTGTATTTCCTAGGTGACGTGTCTGCCAATGTCGAATTGATGGATCAAAATAATTTTGAATAAAATTTAATGATTTATTTAAATTTGTCCATAGGAACTGTTCGTTTTTAGATCCGGCTCGACTGGGACCAAATGTTTATGTACTTTATCTTACATAAATAATTAGACGATTGAAATAAATGTGGACTGTATTTTTATTAAAAGAAATATAAAATTCTTAACGATGAATTGACGATGAATTGAAGTAGAAAAAGGTTTCTTACCGAATAGGACGGTTTATGACAATTATCCCGATTTTTACGAATGCACTTTTCGACGAAACGAAATATAACGAAATCCTTTACGGACGAACGAACGATACTTTCTTTCGTATCTCTCTTACGTATCTGACTTGTTTTTTCTCTTCGTTTTTTCTATGTTGCCAGGCAAAAACCAAACCCAGTGACGTGTCAAATAATTCTATACCCCTAATAGGAAACTGTATAAATAAATAAGTAACTGTTAAACGCAAGTTTGAACAGATAAGATAAATCATTGTAACCCAAATGTTACACTGGTCGAAATAAAGTGTATTCTAGTACACACAAAACTAAAAGATACATCAGTGTTTGAAACATCTAAATGCACCACAGCCTTTTAATGAAAAACTAAATAGGGTGTTCCGAGAAGCGTCATCGCCTCCGGCCTGTATATAACAAAGAGAAGGCTGCAAATAAATAAGACACAATCGGTAAAAACAAGTTCTAGTTGAACTCGAGCTAGGACAAAATCGGTAAACCCAGACGTCCAAAAGACGAAGTAATAATATATACCTTTATAAAATTACGACAAGAAGGAACAGGTAAATAAGAAAGAGATAGACTTATTTTAATAGGTCACAATAAATTGTGCGGATCAAAAGCCTATTACAAATAAGGGGTTCATTAAACAGAAATTTAATGAGATTTAAGAGGAAGGAAGATATTTCAACGTCGCTTCTATAGTTACTACATTCTTAAATTTGTTAGATCATTTCCAAAGAAATGCACTCCTAAGTCTAACACAAACTAAGATGTACTCACTAACCAAATAGTATTAGCGCTCAAAATCAAGTCAGCAAAAGACAATTCCTAGATTTTGGCTAGAAGAAACGAGATATTGCATAGATTAGGGGAAATAAATTCAACTGCCTAACTTTGCAAATGTCACTGATGTTGTGTGAAAAATATTCCGGAGTTTAGAGTTACACGGAATATTCTAAAATCATCTGTCTCTCTGTTCATAGTAATGTGATGAAATCACAAGTAAATTAAAAAAATTAATATTCAAAAAGATTTGAAATATTGAGGTAATGAGAAAGGTATATTAAATCAGAGATAACATTTAAAAAAAAAAGAGATAATTAATACATCAGCAAAAATTGAGAGACGAGAAGATGATAGATAAAGAATGAGAGAGAGAGCCCACCACTAACCCATAGCATCGTTAACTACAAAGGGGTGTAGGGTGCAAGATAACGATACCACCAAAATAAAAAACAGTATGAAAAAAAAAACAAGCAGACATCAGCATGATACCTCAGACTCAGGTTCTGATTGATCGTCAGAATCCAAATCATTAGTTACGTCAGGTTTAATGTCAGAAATATGCCAATTACCAAGGTCATTACCCTGCCTATCCTTTAAACTATAAACAAGCTTTGAATGTTTTTTACTGATTATACAAGGTATAAATTTAGGAGCCAATTTTGCACAGAAATTGTTTCCAGCATTAGACAATACATAGTTCTTTTTCCAAACATAATCACCCACATGATATTCTACGTCTCTTTTACGTAAGTCATAACGTTCTTTACTTTTCAAATATGATTTATAAAGTTTTTTTTGTACATCCTCGTAGATTTGTGGGAGTTCTTGAATAGTTTAACGTAACTTTTTAATGCAAGCATCAGAAATGGGGTCTTTCCGGAGTGTTTTAAGATTTCTAAGGTGGTACCAGTTTTTAAAAAAGGGTCAGTAAATGATACAAATAATTATAGACCAATATCTCTTATTCCAGTTTTGTCCAAGATCTTAGAACTCATACTAAAACAGCAACTTTACAAATATTTTGATGAAAAAAATCTATTTGCAGCCATCCAGTTTGGCTTTAGAGTAAAATACTCGACTACTCTAGCTATAACCAATTTATTAGAGTATATAGTGGATGCCTTTGAGAGTGGTCAGTATGCCCATGCAGCTTTCTGTGACCTCTCGAAGGCTTTTGATTGTGTCTCCCACTCTGTACTTCTGTCCAAACTTATATCATATGGAATGGGGCAGAGAAGTGTAAGACTGATGGGGAGTTATTTGCAGGATAGAAAACAGCAAACAGCCTTTAAGGGTGAAGTTTCACAGAGATTGGAGATGAGGCATGGGGTGCCCCAGGGATCCATACTTGGGCCCCTTCTGTTTCTAATCTATATAAATGACATTCAAGGTGCATCACCAAACTCTAGACTCTGGCTGTTTGCTGATGATACTACATTGGCTGGCCGAGGTGTAAGTCTGAATGAATTGGTGAATGAGGTGAATGGGGAAGTGCAAGGATTGCAAGAATGGTTCAGTGTAAATAAGCTGACAATGAATCAAGATAAAACAGTATGCATGACTTTTAGTTTGAGAGAGATTCCTGAAGGCAATGCTAAAATGGTGAAATTTCTGGGAGTACATCTTGACCCACTCCTGACTTTTGAGAGGCACATTGATAAAATAGCGGGAAAACTATCTAAAAATATCTTTCTGCTAAAGAATCTCTTCAAGATTCTGCCACCAGCAGTATTGCTACAGGCATTTCACAGTACTTTTCAGTCGGTTTGTGTGTATGCGATTCTGGCCTGGGGTCATTCTGCTCATTCCAACCGCATCTTTGGACTGCAAAGGAGGGCAGTACGTGTGATTGCTGGATTAGGGTATAGGGAGGATGTCCGAGGATCTTTTGTTGATTTGAGAATTCTGACTATACCAAGTAGATACATTTACGAGTGTCTAATTTATGCCCACTCTAATGTTGCCCGATATAACCAAAATAGTTTTTACCACCGGTATGACACGCGAAATGGGCACAGCATTCGATTGGAATTTCTAAGACTACATAGGAGCCGCATCTCAGTAAATTATTATGCTCCAGTTTTCTATAACAGGGTGCCTGATAACATTAAGTTGCTAGGAGATAATCAATTTAAGAATAAGATTAAGACCTTCCTTTTAAGTAAAGCCTTCTATAGCATGGACGAGTTCCTTAATAGTCCTGTGATATTGTGATTTATATATTTTAAACTCGGTTAATATGTAATAATATTGTTTTTGTAATTTCTTGTAATCATTTCCTGTTAAATTTAAGCGTGTTCTTATTTTTCTTTTTAATCTGTTTATGTTGGCCTACTTCGAGAGGTCATATTTTGGTTTTGATATGTTTTAGTTTAAGTATATTCTGGATATGTTATATGAACAATGTTTTTTAGTCCTTATACACGGTACCCGCTGACGTAAGGAATGATATAATTTGTATCAAATACTTGAATAAAGTTTGAGTTTGTGGATTATGAACTTTGGAAGAAATTTCTATTTTGTTATTTGCATTATCAGAAATAAGGCCATAAAAACTTCCATCAACTGGAATGGCTCTACCAAAATTTAGAAATGAAGGTGAAAATTCAGTAACGTCATGACGAGACAAACAAATAGCTTGGGCAATCTGAAAGATATTTTGATCCCAATTTTTATGATTTTCATGAATATATTCTCGTATGGCTGTGACAATACTTCGATTTACCCTTTCAGTGTGATTAATTTGAGGGTGATATTTAGCATTATAGAAAATTTTCTGGACATTATACTTCTTCATAAGTTTTTTAAAATCAGCACTAATAAACTGACTTCCATTGTCACAACAAAATATTTGACAAACACCGAATATTAAGAAAACTTGATTTTCAATAAATTTAGTGATAGCTTTAGTCGTAGCTCTAGATATTGGATGAACAAGAGTAAATTTTATGAACCAATCTACAACAACTAATAGGTACTGGGAACCTCTTCCAGTTCGGGGATACGGACCTAAACGATCAGCAGAAATCATCTGGAATGGAAAATTTATGTCACGATATTGACCCATAAGACC
This sequence comes from Polydrusus tereticollis, assembly GCA_963920685.1. Classification (NCBI taxonomy): domain Eukaryota; kingdom Metazoa; phylum Arthropoda; class Insecta; order Coleoptera; family Curculionidae; genus Polydrusus; species Polydrusus tereticollis. The sequence continues at coordinate 106,428,027 of OY987330.1, read as the reverse complement.
AGCCTGTGGTAAATTGCTGGGTTTACAAGCAGCACACCTGGTACATTTTCGAACATATTTATAGACACTATTTCTCATATTAGGCCAATAATATAGCTCAGAAAGCCTATACAAAGTTTTAGATATTCCAAAATGCGCTGATGTTGGATCTTCATGAAACGTTCGAATCATTTCCTTCCTGTGGGCAGCAGGCACAACAATTTTCCAATTCGTAATATTACCATCTAAATCATACTTGGAAAAGAAATGTTTATAAAGAATATTATTTTCGACCTTAAAAGCAGAAAATTTTTCAGGATCCTCTCGAACTTTCGTAATCATATTTTCGTACCATTTATCCAGTTTAAGGGAAGTCAAATTTAAGATAGCTACATCTTCAAGGCTTCTAGAAAGCGCATCAGCAACTGTGTTGCTTGAACCTTTACGATGAACAATAGTGAAGGAATACTGAGCTAGAGTAACGATCCATCTTGCAACACGAGGACTAGGATTTTTCATGCTATGCAACCAAGTTAGAGACGAGTGATCAGTATGAACTGTAAAATGTGAACTATCAATATAACCACGAAACTTTTCAATACCAAAAATAACAGCCAACAACTCCTTTTCTGTAGTTGTATATTTCCTTTGACATTTGTTAAGAGTTTTACTTGCATATGCAATTGGGTGTTCTAATCCATCTGTCTCTTGATACAAACAGCAGCCCACTCCTGTATCCGATGCATCACACATAAGTATAAATGGTTTTGAATAATCCGGGCTAGCCAAAACAGGAGCCGTAGTCAAGGATTGCTTCACTTTAAGAAAAGCCTCTTCAGCTTCTGGAGTCCATTTAATCGATTGACCCTTTTTTCTACCCTTTAGTAAATCAGTAGTTGGGCTACACAACGAAGAAAAATTATTAAGGAACCTACGATAATAAGCGACTAAACCCACCAGTCTCCTGATTTGAGTAGTGTTTCGAGGCCTAGGGTACTCCAAAATAGCTGAAACTTTCTCTGGGTCGGTTCTAAGACCGTGTTGATCCACCATATATCCAAGGAACTTAAGTGAAGGTCTACAAAATTGACATTTCTCAAAATTTATAGTGAGGTTCGCCTCTTTCAAACGATAGAAAAGTTGTTTCAAAATTCGACAATGAGTTTCAAAATCACTGGTCACACAAATTATATCATCAAGATAATAAAAAATATAAGGTTCCAATGCAGGGCCTATAACCATATCCATAAGCTTACACATAGCTTGTGCACTATTATTCAATCCAAAAGGTAAAACCCTATACTGAAAAAGCCCCTTTCCATAAACTGCAAAAGCTGTTTTAGGCCTAGATTCATCGTCAAGAGGTATTTGATGAAAAGCTTTTTTCAAATCTATAGATGATAAATACCTTGCATCCCTAACCTTAGTGATTATAGATTCTATTAATGGCATGGGATATGCAGAAGTAGGAGTACACTCATTTAGCTTACGCCCATCAAAAACTACTCTAGAAGAGCCATCAGACTTTTTAACCAGCCAAAGAGGTGAACACCATGGGGAGTTAGAAGGCTCTATAATACCCAACTGTAACATTTTATCAATCTCTTCATGTAAAACTTTTTGCATTGCATACGATAAAGGGTACTGTCTTTGTTTAATAGGTTTTGCTGAGCCAGTTTCTATTGTATGAGTCATTAAATGAGTTAAGCCCAATCTATTATTAGGACCGATAGACTTAAATAAATCAGCAATTTCAGAAATTTGCCATTGCTGCTCCTTCGTTAATTGTTCAGCACTTTCTAAAGTATTTACTACACAAGTAGAAAATGAATTGGCCTTATAAGAAGAATTTTGAAAATCTAATTCAATACTAAATTCTTTCAAAAAGTCAATACCCAGTATCAATGTATGCTTTAGGGAAGGTAATACTAAAAGTTTAACTGGACGAACAATATTATTTAAAGCTATAGGAACCCACACGTAACCTAAGACATTTTGGCTTTGGCCATCAGCTGTAGTGACAAGAAAAGAAAAATCCGTGGACAAGGACAAATTAAGAGATTTTAAGAGATGCAAGCCCTCAGATCCTAAAATTGAAGAACAACTGCCACTATCTACTAAAGCTAACACTTTATGGTCATAAATATTTACATCAAGGTATGGTCTTTCATCATACTTTTTCATAACAAATAAGGGACTAATAGTATGAGATATATTCCTAGTATCCTCCGTAGATTTAGGCAAAGATAAAGATAAGTTATTAGGCATAGGTAATTTCTTAGACAAAGATAAAGATAAGTTATTAGGTATAGGTAATTTCTTAGACAGAGATTTAGGTAGAGGTAAAGTTATGGGTAATTTCCCCGATAAAGAGACATTATTATGACAGACATTTGGCATTTGAGACTTGGGGAAATCCTGCTTATGCTGCATGTTGCTTGATATTAAGAAAGTATTTACAAAAGCAAGCCAGGAATTCCATTCAGAAACATTTAACTTTGGTTTTTGGACTTTTTGTCCTTTTTGGATGTCGTCTGAGCTTGGTTTTGATTGCCGACAGCACCTTGAATAGTACTGCCGGAAGCTACTTCGTTTTTTGAACCATAAGCAGAATTTTTGCACTTGGGACATTTATGCTTTACAACTCCTTTCCGACCACATCCAAAACAAAAAATTGTACGTTGCTGAAGGCAAGAGGGATATTTATGTCCCCGTTTAAGGCAGTTCCAGCACGTAACGTTTTCATTAAAATAAACGGCATTAACATTGCCGGAGAAAGATGGACCAGGACGACTTAAATCTGGTTCCATATATCTATGATTTTTATAGGTTAAATTTCTAGATATGTTTGTGATCTGAAAGGAATTTTCAAGTTTTTTACCAAGCTTTGTTAAGTCTTCTATATTATCAATATCGTGCAAGGCAAGAGATCTAACATAATCAGGTAAAATATTCTCACGAATAATTTGCACCATTTCTTTTTCTGAAGGAACTACATTTAATCTATTAAATAAACCTTCCATAGAAGAAATAAAAAGAGAGACTGACTCTTTATTGCCTTGCTTACGCGATTTAATTTCGTCCAATAAATTCTTGTCATAATTGTCACGTAGGAAAGTTTGTTTAAGTTTTACTACCAAATCGTCCCAATCCGTAAAACGACCCTTGATATGGTTATTATACCACCAGGTCCAAGCCTGTGAATCGAAAAGATCACTGGCTGAGGCAAACAGTTCATCGGTATGACAGTTCCTCGATATTCTTAGGGTTTCTACTTTCTCCAAGAAAGTCATAACCGACCCTTCACCAGTGAATTTTTTTAAATCCCATTTATAAACAGGAACCGATTTTTGATAAGAAAAAGAGGTATTGGGAGGATTAGATGTAAACTGAACAGGGGTTGATGTAGCAGGGGATACTTTGTCGTCAAGTGTGCCTTCTAATGTCAAAAGTTGTAAATTAAGGTCTTTTCTGGTATCAAACTCTGTTTTAGAGGCTGTATTTATACGTGATACTCTACCAGATACATGAAATAAACGTGAAGTTAATTCTCTATATTTTGAGTCAGTTCTCAAACCGGAAAAGGCGTCAATTTTCACTTTAAGGTTATCCAAAGAGGATTTAATCTCTTTTACATCATCAACAAATGCATATGGATTTTTAATTTGAGTAAAACTACGATTGGCACTTTCTTGAGACAATATACCCTTTAAAACTTTTTTTCTTTCCTCTACGTTACCAGTAGGAGTTATATCTCTGATACTAAGTTCGTAATCTACCTCATGGCTATGTAATACCGATACTAACAAAGTCATTTTTGAAGATAATATACCAAAAATGCAGATAAAAAATAATAAAAACAATGCAAGTCACCAGAAAACTAGATAATTAAAAAAACTGTCAGAAAGGATATCGAAGTGCTTTACTTCACACCAAGTAAGGACTGTTAAAATAAAGCCAATTTGTTACTAAATTGGTAATTAACGTTGGGCGCCAATTATAATGAATATTTAATTTAATGACGTTGGGACGCCAATTGTAATGAAAATTTGGCTCTCAAACCAGAAAAGTTGTAATGAAAATTTATTGTTGTAATTGTAATGAAAGTTTATTTAGTCGTTGAGTGCCAACTTCTTACCTTTTGTTGCTTTGCTAGCTCAGGCAGGGCGTGGTAAGTTCGAGTTTAAATTTTAACAGTCCCTTCCAGTATGAAATAAAAACACATTCAGTTCAACTTAACAATTAGTCTATTTACATAAGTATTTGTATGACAAAGATTTTTGACAAAAGGAAAATTTTAAAGATAAGTAGTTTGAATGAATTAACTAATTATAGTCTATTTACATAAGTATTTGTATGACAAAGATTTTTTGACAAAAGGAAAATTTTAAAGATAAGTAGTTTGAATGAATTAACAATTATTTTTGCAAAGGAAAAATAAAATAATAGTTTCAATGATGATATATCCAATCAGATAAAAAAAATTAACAAAAGTTAAATAAAGATTTTTGACAGGTTTTTGATTTATTTTATGGTGAATCACACACAAGGCGTCAGTAGTTACCTTTACCCTTTTTCTTCAATGGTGGTTTTCGGATCCCTGTAGAGATATAACCAGTTTATGTCAGAGCTTCGGGTGAAGCTTAGGAATCGACTCTCTACAGGTATAGGAGAGCAGAGCTCAACAGACTTAGGGCCCCTGTCGTGACGTCACGTCAGCTGCGTTGTCCGGCTCCAATAATGAAGTTCCAAAGTTGGGTACCGAGAAAAGACCAGGTGTTAAGACTCACCAAATAAAACCTTATAAATTCCCTTGCTCTGCTTGAAAAGGAATATTTACAGAACAAAAAAAAAAGGAATATATTTGAATTTTAATTAATTAATTAATGTAATAATAAACTGAATTGTGAAATTGCAGTGATACTCCTTTTCAACAGAACTAGGTTTAAATAAAATGATCAATAACTTGACAATGATAGTAATTTTATAAAATAGATAAAAGCTATAAGAGCATAAAATAAGGTAGTTTTCTGGTGCAAACTATTTCGACAGAACCAGGTTTAAATAAAAATAATTAATCGTAATTTTATAAAAACAGATAGTAGCTATACAATTTATAGAAACACAAAATGAAATTGTGCTCTAGGAGAAAGCCCTGCACAGAACCAGGTTTAGATAAAAATAATCAATAGTAAATTGTGCTCTAGGAGACTTCTGCACAGGCAAGGCAGGTAATAAGTACTAAATTAGCAAGAGATAAATGAAAATTTAAAGAGATATGCAGTGAGATTTCATCATAGAACCCCCGAGACAAATCTTCAGATATTAACACATCAGAAAAAACTCAGTACCCAGTGATCAATCACCAAAGATAGCGTAATGTATAATGGCAACTTAAAACTTATGCTCGGTTCTCTAAATTAGAATTATTGGGCAGAAACTACATAAGGTGGCGTAAGCCGACTCTACATTAGAGCAATTTTATTAGTCTCTTTTCCAAAATCTATAAAAAAAAATAAAAACCAGGGCAGTGAAGTTTTTCTTTAAGTTGTCCAAAATAAGAAATAGGTAATGAACCTCTAAAATTCAAAACCAAAGATAGGGGTGCCCATGTGCCTATGCACAAAATGGCGACCAGGTAAGCCTTTAAAGAAACAATTTATGTCCTTTAAAACAAGATAAGTAGGTAAAATAATTAATCAATCTTTAGGGTAACGTTAAAAGATAATTTTAAAGTAAAACTGAGCTCGGGGTTCTATGATGAAACTCAAAAAAATATAAAAAAATTAAGAAAGAAGAATTTTAGTACTTGCCTGTGCAAAAGCCTGAACACTAGAGTTCCCAGAAAAATTACCTTTTCGTCCTCCTGCTGAAGGAAAATCCCCTCTACATATCCCTGCGACCTCACTTGAACCAATCAGAGATCACTTTATAGGTCACGCACTCACCACAAAAAAGTCTACACCCTGCTCGATTCGCTCGCGGGTAAAACATCCAGTTAAATTATCAATTCATTAATCAAAAATAATTAAGACTCAATCTTCACATTAGATAGACATTTCATTAAATTAAAACAGGTTATGTACATATAAACGTGGTTATAAAACCCACTAAAGGCACGATAAACTGTATAAATTTTAACAGTGCCAAAAAAGAGACGAAAAATGCTAAACATGAATACTTTTAATGTTAGAAAGAGACAGTCATGACCCGGACTAAAAATAAGATCACCCTGGTTGACCAGTGCCATCTTAATTAAAAAGAAATAAAACCGGTACCGCCATATCTACCGTAGCCAGGTTGCAGATACCCTAGTTGAAATTCAATCCTGTATCAACAGGTGGCGATAGTATTACTGAATTTAAAATTTATATTGAGATTTAGAGGTGGTATGGTAAATGTGAATTTTACCGTAACAGATAACAGAGGAAAACATTCTAACCATAAAGAAGTTTCCAAGGACATAAAAGACGATGTTCGATCCGACATTTAATCAATCCCAACTATTGAGAGCAATTATACACGGGCACATTCCGAAAAACTTTATATAGACGGAAGTAAGACAATTGCTCAGTTACATCGTGATTATAAAGCCGAATGCGAGATTGAGGGAAAACCTTTTGCTAATCTCACTATGTACAGAAACATCTTCAAGCATGAGTCCAATATAGCGTTTTTTATTCCTAAAAAGGATCAGTGCCAAGCCTGCGTCTCCTATGAAAATTCAACAGAAGAAGAAAAGAAAAAGTTGGAGGAGGAACATAACACCCACATTGAGGAAAAAGATTGAGCAGAGAAGAAAAGGAAAACGATAAAAATAATACTTCTTCTTCATATCAAGTAGCGTGTTTTGACTTACAAGCCTCTCTACCAACACCAAATGGACAGGTATCGTCTTTCTACTATAGATCGAAACTGCCTACCTACAATTTTACTGTGTCGGATCTTACGTTTAACGTCCAAGGGACAAGAATTAGTAAGTTGTTATATTTGGCACGAAGGGCAGGGTAAGAGAGGGGCAGTTGAAATAGGCACTTACCTATTAAATTATTTAAATGAAAAGGCTGCTGCCTGTAATACTGAAGATCTGGAAATAGTATTTTATTCTGATAATTGTACAGGCCAACAAAAAAACAAATTTATTATTGTAGCTTACCTTTATGCCGTGACAAATTATAAAATTAAGGCAATTACACACAAATACCTTGTAACTGGGCATACCCAGAATGAAGGCGACAATGCCCATTCCTTAATAGAAAAAAACATCAAAAGAGCTCTACAATCCGGCCCTATTTATACGTCATCCCAGTATTCAGCTATAGTACAAACATCTAAAAAAACTGGCAAGACCTTTAGCGAATAGAGATGTCTCATGAAGATTTTCTTGACTTAAAGCATTTAACTGAACATAATACCATAAATTTTCAAAAAAACACAATGGGTGAGACTTTTAAAATCGCCGATGCCTAGAGATGTAAAGGGTAATATTACCGAGGTAATGTTACCGGTAATTTTGGTAATATTACGTAATATTACCGCAAGATCGGTAACATTGGAAATATTGTTTTTTTTTTCGCTCCATACTCTCATTTATTTGCTCAGCTCTACTTGGCGTTACTGGCGCCGCGCGGCCGCTTCCTGAACATATCGATCGGGGAATACCCGAAATCTGAGTTGTGACAATTCTGTGGTTCGCCGTCGGCCGTGGCAAGCGATATTTTGTAAACAGTCTTCCTGTGTTCATCATAATAATTAGTGACATTATTGTTATAAAGGGTGTTGTTTATAACTATCAGTGCGATTTCTATTAAATATCTGTAATTATTTTGCCTTGTTACGTGATATTTGAACTGGTAAGTCTAAATATTTTTAAGTTGACCTCTTCCCGAAATGCATGATGTTTATTTTGTAGTTGCGATAATATGGTTAAGCCGTAGAGTGATGTTTGGAGGTACTACGATCTTAAAGATAAAGACAACTATTCCTGTAAATATTGTAAAACCTCCTTTAAAAGAAATGCTACCAGAGAATTCCAACATTTGCTAAAATGTGTTAAAATACCTGAAAATGTAGTACAAATTCTTAAAAAAGGAAAATTGCCTGTAAGAAATATTTCCGGTAGTAACAATTACACCACGCCAAGTTCATCCGAGGTATTAGAAGATAGTGATACTGAAACTACCTCTCAGCAGGGGCAAGGAGAATCTTTAGACTCAGAAATTGCTTCACTAGTCAGGCCTGTGTCTTCATCAGCTAGTTCTTCATTTTCAAGTACTTCTAAAGCATCAAAGGGTACAATTTCTTCGTATTTTGATAACATGTCCTCCCAAGAAAACAACAAGATTGATGAAATACTCGCAAGGGCTATTTATGTCTCAGAAGCCCCCTTAAATATGACAACAAAAAAAGTATGGTTAGATGTATTCAAAACAATGAGATGCGCATATAAACCACCCTCTCGTTACCAGTTGTCAAATCCACTCCTCGAATCCTAGTACACTAGAGTAAAAACTGCAGTTTCTTCAAAAATTAGTGAAGCATCTATCTTAAGCTTACAAATGGATGGATGGTCAAATTGCAGAAATGACTTTATATCTAATTCTGTTATTAATACACCTCTTCCGGTATTTTATAAATCAATACATACCGAAGATAACAGACATTTAGCAACATTTTTGGCCTCAGAAATTGAAAAAGAGTTGGAAGAATTGGGACCTTCAAATTTTCTAGCTATTGTCACTGACAACGGAGCTAACATAAAAAAGGCTCGCGAAATAGTAAGCAGCAAGTACGATTACATTACTAATTATGGTTGTATTTGCCACGGTCTAAACCTTCTGGTTGAAAACTTCTTGAAATTAGACCATTTTTCCAATTTTAAAAAGAACATAATTTCAATTGTATCTGAGTTGAAAAATTTGCAGATTTTACATGCAAGATTTATAAAATTCCAGTTAAACAAAACGGGGCGATACATATCTGTAAAATTGCCGGTGAAAACAAGATGCGGTTCCTTTGTTTCTTGTCTAAAAAGCTTTTTGGACACTAAACATTCATTAAAAAGTTTAGCAGTTCATGATAGCACAGATATTTCTGATGTTCTTTCATCAAATACAGTAAGACTTTTTCTTCAAAACGAATTTTGGTTGCAAATAGAAGCAACTTATGACTTGTTCCAGCCAATCTCTAAGTGGATAACGATTTTTGAAGCTAACGGGCCAACAATCTCAAAAGTGTTTATCTGCTTTTTTGAAATAACGTCTATATTACGTGACAAAGTATCAAATTTATCTATTACTATGTTTAAAAACCAGAAAATGTGTTCAATTCTTGAAAAACGAGAAAATAAATGATTAAAAACCGTTCATCTTGCTGCTTACCTATTAGAACCAAGTCAACGCGGCGAGAATTTAACTGAAGCTGAAAATTTAATTGCAACGGAGTTCATCTATGAAACTGCAAGGCGTCATCCAAAGTATTCTTCACAAGTAGATCTTATTATGGAAGCACTCGCACAGTACAAAATGAGAGGTAATATTTTTGCTAAGGAATTCGTCATTTCCAGCGAAAAATCTATGTCTGGACCTGTTTGGTGGGCAGGAATTTGCTCGAGTTCTAAAATAAGTAGGTTGGCTGTAGACATTTTAAATTTACCATCGTCAACAGCCACAACCGAAAGAACCTTTAGTAGTTATGGATTTATTCATCGGCAAAAAAGAAACAAGACTAACCGTGGAGAGGGCCGGAAAACTAACTTATATTGCCCATCATTATTATTTACTAAATGAAGAAGATCATTCAAGAATAGTAGAAGATACTGAGAAAGAAATAGAAAAAGAAGATATCGGTTTCGAAGTTATAGGTTTGACTCAATTAACGAAAGAGAAAGAAGAATCAGATGACGAGGTTGGTGATGATGATGAGGATGATTTACCATTCTCCACTCTATGACGTAGTCCATTCTGACTCTGACTAGTTAAAAAAAAACGTTCTTGTTGTTTTTCGTAATGTTTTTACAGTTTTGAAAAAAAAACTTGTATTACTTAAAAAGCTGTTTTTTTATAAATTACCAATGTTACCGTAATATTACCGATTTTTAAATTACCGGTAATTTTACATCTCTACCGATGCCTCAATAATTAGGGTGGAGAAAAATCACTTAGACTCGTTTTTTTTACAAAACGTCAAGAATACAGATTTTGAACAAGTTCAACTTACCAATGCGAGATGTTCGAGAACATCCCTCTCTGCTTTTCCAGATTTTGAACTGAAAAAAGCTTACGATAATCCTATACCTATACCTATATGACGACCTCATGTTTTTGTTAAGAACAACGCTATTAAACACAGTTATTTTTATAACAGTTTAAATTTTGAATAAAAAAATGATTAGAGCGAATTTCCAAAAAATGTAGTTGTATTTTTAACGTAAGATAACTTCTTTTATTTCGTATTTCTCTTTTGTAACAAAATTTTTCAAAAAAGCAGTGTCTCCTATGTTTTCGTTTAATATAAAAATAACATTATAATTGCACTTTTCATAAGTTTTCATCAAAACCGTGTCACTTGGTTTCAACAATAGTGTTACAAATATTCCCTTTTTTAAAAACAAAAAAGTAACTTAGCAGCTCCCAATAATTTAGCACATAAAAACCCACCAAATCACAGCCAAGTCCATTAATGATATTCAAATGACATCACAACATGAAAATTTAAAAAGGGTCAAACTTTAAATGCAGTTTTATCCATAATGTTCAATTTTGAGTTGTGTCACTATTGTCGCCGGTGAGCGATATAATAAGTGACATAAAATGTAAACTTGTTTTAACTATAGATGATAATGATTTTATTTTTATACCACTACTCCATACGATTTATGAGAAATAAATATAAATGTATGCAGTAATATTTGTTTTTATTTATTTTATCTATGTATAAAATACAACAAAGGATGCAAACAAATCTAAATTATTTTAGGTTAGGTGTAAATGTTCTATTATGCATCTGATCGAAACGATTATAAAACAACAGAATAGCAAAATTATTGTGTAGTGCGTATTTCCATGCATTACAGAAGTGAGATAGATGTTTTAAAAACAGTGTTGCCGCATTGAATTAAAAATACAATGCTACAATTTAAGTATTGCCTAAAATGCCTAAGATTCATTAGGCACGAACACAAAGATTAGTTAATTATTCTCTAGTTAAAGTCAGTAGGTAGGAAATTTCAAAAATGTAAAAAATATTTTTGTATGAAATTCAATTTTAGCTACAAATTTTTCGCTTCATATTTATATCACCTTATGCAGTGCGATTTCGATAATTTGGACTAATTAAAACTGTTAGTAAAGATATTTGTGGGAAAATACTTAATTATAGTAATATAACAATAATAAGTGTTTATTATTTTCATTTGTCAATTCCTATAACTTGACTAAATCTGGCAACCTCTAAAGCTTTGCATAACCAACGTCTTACTTTCAAGTTACAATAAAATTTAAAATGCCGAATCATGCAACACTATAGCACCAGTTTATCGTATAGAGTTCTAATTTACTCTATAAACTATTTTTAATGTTGTTATTTAAAATAAAATGGTTGTATAATAATGCGACATTTTAAATACACATTTGTTGGATCCGCCACTGCCGCCACTATGTAAAATTAAGTCAGCGATGTAAAAATTTAATTTTAAATGTTATTTTTAACAGTTTGGGAAAACTATTTTCTAACGACATTGTAAAATAAAATAATAACTTTAGGATAAATAAAAAACATCAAAATAAAAAAAAAATTATTATTTTTTAAATAATATCAAAGTAAATTAAGCCAAAACTAAAGCCCATCGATTTTGCGGCGCAATGAAATTTGCATTAGTAACGCTAAGCCGAGATTGTTAAAATGATAATACGTAATATAATAACTACCATTTTTACGAACTAGCGACATTATTGAGCTTTGGCTGCTCCTTTTTTGATTATATGTACATATTTATATTTCCCGTTGATATACGCCCCTTTTAAAATAATTTGGTTCTAATATTCTGCACTAAAAGATAAAATATCTCTCCAAACTGCGATACCCTCTTAGGATTAGGGATGTGCCATTTCAAATGAAATTTTCGCATTTGAAAATTTCAAAAGTGAAATATTTCACTTAGCATAAAAAGTTAAATTTCAGTGAAAACTTTGAAAATTTCAAGTGAAACTTTCACCTTATAAATTTCATAAAGTTCAGTGAAAGTTTCGCGAAAATTTCACCGAAATTTCATAAATTTCATAAATTCAGTGAAAGTTTCGCAAAAATTTCACATGCGACCGCCCCTTTATTTATTAAAATGAACGGTTCCCAAAATAGCCAATCGGATGCATACATCATACATCAACATCATACATTCGCTGCGTGCCACACATATTACGCTTACGCGCCAGTCTATTGATTAGTGGTGGGCAATCCGGGTCTTTTTTGGGATCCGGATCTCCAGATCCAGATCAGTACAAAGATCCAGATTCCTGAACCGGGTCGCGGATCTGCAGCTTATAAGAAGTTAGTCCGATTCGCACGTTTCGTTTCCAATCGGGTGGGTCGTCGTCGAATCATTCGCCTAGAGCCGGATTCCGCACGCGATCTTGCGAATAAATTTAATAAATTTAACCGTGTAGCCCGCGCCGTTGCCAGGTCTGGCGAAATCTATCGAACGTAGGGTAGGCAACAGGAACTGCAGATTTGCAGAATGGAGTGAGCCGCAAGCCGCAAGCCGCAATGCATGTCGCAACCATTGTTAAGATGTAATAGAAAAGGATAACGCTTTGTTTATTTCTCGGGGAATTACTGGGATTTCTCGTACTAAATACCACAGTAATACAATACATTATAGTATTAGAATTAGGCTTTTTACCGGCAAGGTAAAACTGTACAGAATAAGTTATCGGTTTTGATTTTCGATCATTTGATTAATTGAAGTTACCTGACTTACAATCTGCCTTAAGATGAGTTACCGAAAAAAAAGCGAGCTATGGAACCATTTTGAAGAGCAGGAATCTTTAAATAAAGCCAAATGCAATTATTGCTCGAATTTAATTAGTGTTTCGCAAGGATCGACAGGAAACCTAACTAGGCATTTACGCACTAAACATCCAGGTAATTGCATAATAATATAAAATTATATATTAAATATCCAGGTAGGTACCATTGCGACCAAAAAAAAATGGGAGACGCAATTTTACTTCTATCTACCAGGCTATAACTAATAAATTTTGTACTTTGATATTTAAATTAGGGACTTTGACAATTTGTCAATAACTTATAAAGGTTTTATTTTTTATAGTCCAAGAGCTAGAATATAGAGAACATTTTATTGTCCCAAATTTTTTTTTGGGCGCAATAGTAGGTACGCGCCCGTTGCGCGGTTTTTTTATCCGTCATCGCCATCGGTAAGGAAGGAATAGTAAGACGGTAAGCATTCAGCAATTCAGCATAATGTGAAAAACTTTTGATTTGATAGCAATGTGCAAAATTTACAATTGCGACGTTGAACGATTTCAATGCCGCAGTACAAATTTTTGTTTGTATTTTTAGGTATTCAGATAATTAGAGAAAATATTAAAAAAACCGAGAAATCTGAAAACGTTACTTCTACTGAAGCTTTACCTGGAACTTCATCGGAAAACCACTCGATAATAAAAAATACTGGTACAAACGAAAAACCAAAACAGCAGTCAAGTATTACAAACTTTGTTGTTAACAATAAACCAATATCAATCCAAAAATCAAAACAATTTGATAAACAATTATTAAAAATGATTGTAAAAGAGTATCACCCTTTCTCAATAGTAGAGGATGCAGAATTTAGAAGTTTTATTAGCATGCTTTGTCCAGGATACAAATTGCCCTCTCGGAAAACAGTGTCACAAATGTTGCTTTCTCAGACTTATAACAGTTGTATTGAAGTAGTTAAAAAAAATTTAGAAAATGCATCGTCGATTTGTATAACAACGGATGGGTGGACCTCGCTTATTAATGAAAGTTTTGTCGCAATTACAGCCCACTGGATAAGCGAAACAGAACTTAAATCCAGTCTATTGGAATGTGTCGCATTTTACGAACAGCATACATCAGAAAATTTAAGCAGGCTTCTACAGGAAAAATTTGAGAAATGGGGAATCAGTAATAAAATTACATGCGTGGTAAGCGACAATGCAGCCAACATTGTCGCAGCAATTCGTAATGGCAATTGGCGTCATTTAGATTGCTTTGCTCACACCCTAAACTTAATTGTACAAAAGGGCTTAAAAGAAATAGAAGAAATTTTAAACAAAGTTCGCAGAATAGTTGAGTATTTTAAAAGAAGTTCCCACGCGTTATCAAAATTGAATAAACTTCAGGAGCAAATGAATTTACCTATATTAAAATTGAAAATGGATGTTTCTACGCGTTGGAATTCCACTTGGGATATGATAAGAAGGGTTACAGAATTGCAAGATCCAGTCATTTCAGCGTTAGCTTTACTAGGAAAAAATTTATTTTTATCCGCGGACGAGTGGGAAACATTAAAACATGCTGCAGAAGTTTTAAAGATATTTGATGATGCCACAAAGGAGATAAGCGGGGAACAAACTATAACGGTTTCAAAAATATTGTTTCTGATAAGAGCTATAGAAAGGCATTGTTTGCAATTGCAAAAAAAAGATTTGAGCGGTGATTTACAAAAAATGGTAACTGTTTTTTTAACTCAAATAGAAGATCGCTTCAAAAATATAGAAAAGAATGAACTCCTTTGCCAGGCTACGTTACTTGACCCTAGGTTCAAGAAATATGGGTTTTCTGATGCTGGTAAAGCTAATTTGGCTATCTAGGCTTTGAAAAAAAAGATCAGTACTATTCAAATAGACCTTCAAATTGAAGAATCGGATCCAAAAAAATTAAAAAGAGCGGAAGACACTAGCAGTTCTCTTATCTGGAAAGATTTTGACGATATGGTGGGGAAATCAAAAGCAACTGGAAATCCTCTGGCTGCAAGTATTATAGAACTTGATAAATATATTAGTGAGCCAGTCATATCTAGGACCGAGGATCCATTATTATGGTAGATGCATAGAAAAGCAATATATCCGAGATTATACAATTTAGCTCTAAAAAGACTTTGCATTACAGCTACGTCTGTGCCGTGCGAACGGATTTTTTCAAAAGCTGGACAAGTTGTGACAGAAAAGAGAAGCCGTCTGAAAGGTTTAAAAATTAACCAAATCGTATTTTTAAATAGTAATTTATAGCCTTTTCAAATATATTTCTATCGCAAACCAACTAACACAGACTCAGTTATTCCTTACATATCTAATCATCCACACACACAAAAGTTCGCATCTTTTCATTCCCTTTTTTCACGTTTATTCTCCATACCCCTCAACGAAACCAATTTCAAAATTGAGCTAAATATCATCAAACAAATCGCAACAAATAATGGATATCCACAACAGCACATTAATAAAATTTATTTCAAACATCTTAACAAGTACCTAAACAAACAACTGTTATTTAAAGAAACTAACAACAATAGATACTGTTCCTTATCATTCTGGGGTCCCATATCATACAAACTAAAAAATATTCTTCAATCGTTTGGCTACAACATATCCTTTAAAACTAAACATACGTTAGGATCTTTCATTTACAATACCAAGGATGTCATCCCTCTGATGGATAGATCTGGTGTATACGAGGTCATGTGTTCGACTGCTGGCTGCTCCACAGCATACATAGGTCAAACTGGCAGAAAATTCAAAATTCGCATAAGTGAACACTGTAAGGAGATTGAAAGAGCATCAAGACTTAATTTGTCACCATCTAACATTAAATCCAACTTTTCTAGACACATATCAGCCAATAACCATACTTTCAATCCAGAAACAAACACTAAACTCTTACACTTCTGTCAAAAAAGCAATAAGCTGGACCTACTTGAAATTGTTGAAATAAATAAAAATTTTAATAACACTAATATAAACTGTGTCAACGATCAAATAATTCACAGCAGCACAAATTTCTTTAATTCTCTAAACTTAAGATAACTCAACGAACGTGTGTCCCCACAGGGGGCTGCGTGGGCCTGCCATCCGTTGGCGGTGGATAGTTTGGAGGCGTTCTTGGGCCCCTACAGCGGCGGTTAACAGATTAGTGCACTGGCTATATAGATTAGTCTCATGGGTTTCTCCCATCATTGAGATGTAATATTGCTGCTGAGGGGTCGATGGACGGATCCTAGTGTTTTCTGTTAGCATACTTGGCGGGACCACGCTCCCCCTTGTTGGTGCTACAATGTTCTTATTTCTTCTCTTAAAGACACATTTTCACTCTTTCAATTTCCACTCAATATCTCCTTACCTTCACAACACAATTAATATTTTTAAAAACAATAACATTTTTATACTGTACCTATGTAAATCTGCCTACATCCGCTTTTTCTTTGATAGGGAAAAAAAAAAAAAAATTTTGTCACACTTCTATGTATCTGTTTGTGATTTTATTTTATAAGTATTTCCCTTCATAACATCATTATTTTTGATTTATATTCAATTTAAATTTAAAATTTCCCACCTATTGTCAGTGCAGTGAACCTCAACTTAAAGTGCATGTTCTTGTGTAAAGAGAACTACCCTCCTATAAACATTTAATCCCCTTATTTCGAAAAAGAAAAATTTTTAAAAAATTATTTTTAAATTGTAAAGAATTCATTTATTGAACAATTAATTCATAGATGTCGCAGTCTTTTCTTTATTCAGGTACTATATGCGTTTAACAATTACAACTTTCAACCATTGGGTAATCTATTTTATAGACTCTGTAAACCTGACATCGAGTCACTCTAATTGGTCCGACACTTAAATTTTTAATATATCTACAATCCAAGACTTGTGTCATATGCCAAATCTCTTTGATTTCGCATATTGACATTAACCTTACTTTTACTTCAATTCTTTTCACGTTTGGCGTGGCAGTGGTGAGCACTATAACCTGATTTTATTAACACAAACTTTCAAAAATACTTTAAATTTTCTAAATTATGATTTATTATTTAACACAACAGGGGCTTAGCCCCCTGTCCCAATTTTTAAAAAACGAAACCCTCTATAATTAAAAAAAATTTTAACGTTCTTATGAACAATTTTTTATGATAGATTTTTTTAAAGATTCCTTTTTAAGGAAAACATCTTTAATCAGTTAAGATGAAAAACTTTTTCCTTTTCTTTTTTTGATTTCTCCACACTTGACTAAGTACCTATTTGTATAACTTTCATTATAACAACATAAAACCCAAATTAAATTCATGCTACATATAATCATATTTTATTTCTTCGATACAATAATAAAATGTATATTTTCTAAATTGTGCTCATCTTCTTATCCATCACGTTCAGCCAAACTAGTCTTCAACTAACAAATTTCATTTGCCTTATGATCTTAAAAGAGTTGTACTCATTTATTTGAGGCAACTACTAAAACCGAGACCAAACTCGATTTAGGTAAGTCCTTTATGGTGCCTGTTGTCATTGTACTTTCATAGATTCCTTTTAGTTCCCCTGAAGATGACTGTTTGTACAGTCGAAACATGTAGGGACAATCACTTTTAAAGAAATTAATTTTTGAAATAAATACTATTTGTGGAGGAAGACAGAAGTTTTGTTTTTATCTATATTTCTTATTATTGTTCCTATTAGATAGGTAGGTACGTACCTATATTTTTACTTTTTATAATAATATGTATTTTATATTTATATGCTTAGTTAAGTTAGACGTTTCTCAATCACTATTTTAGTATTTTTATATCGTTTATAATATCTAGTAATGTTGCATTGTAATATAATACTTAAATATTTTTGATGGCCTTCTAATGAAATTATAAAAATTTGGCATCAATGTGAATGCTTTCCATGACCGTGCTCCTTGTTTCAAGCGCTAAACATCATTTTCTTCTGTCTCTTTTCAACATCGACTGTTAGCCTGTAACCTGCAAGCGATTCGGGCGGTGAGCGTCGCGGCAGCCCGCGGCCCAATATATAGTTTTGCTGTTCAAGTTGCTCTTCACTCAACGCGATGGACTGAGATCGAGATATGATCGGAAAAAGCTAAGCGCACCTGAACCAAACGTCAGGTCGTATTCGCTGGATCTGTGACCCGGTTAAGATCGGAGAAACGAACCGGGTCGCCCGGGTCCCAGTAAGGATCCGGATCCCTGAACCGGATCAGTCGCGAACGACCCACCACTACTATTGATCTCAGTCACACCAGGACCAGGGCCCAGGCACACCAGACCTGCTGTGGCGGTGTTTCCCCGAAACCCTCGGCCGGTAGTAATTTGTTTTGTTTGGTGTAGGCGTTATATGTTCCAGGATTATTCTTGCTAAAATTCTTGTAGTTATAGTTCGAATATAAAACTATTAAGATGGTTAAACCAAAGGGTAATAATTGGAGTTACTACAGGGTGGAAAATGGTAAAATAAAATGTATATTTTGTGGCAATATTTTTTATAAAAATGCCACAAGATTGGCTAAACATTTATCCAAATGTTTTAAAGCTCCAACCCCTATAAAAAAACAATTCAAAAATCGTCAAAGGAAAAATGAAACAGAAACAAACATAGAAGTAGAAGGTAAGTAAATACCTTCATATATGCATATATAGAGTAAGCTTCTGGTTAATTGAGCTGCATAAAAGATTTTTTTTGTTCAATTTTGGGAGTGACATTTTCAAAAGGTATGAAAGATATTTAAGCGCAATTTTCTGGAATCAGCATATTGTAGGAGGTAGAGCATAAAAATTTGAGACAGCCACAGGTTACAAGAAGGCCGCGTTATGTATTTGTTCCTGTATATACAATAAAATTAATTATACATAGCAACATAGCTAAATATTTCAGTTTAATATTCTCGAGAAATGTAGTTTCTACGATTCTACGCTGGAAAAAACGTTTATGCAGTTCGATTGCCTAGCCATATGAGTTCAGATTTTTATTGTAAATTTTTGCATGCTATTATATAACAATAACTTTTTAGATCAGATTGACACGGACACGGACAATGTATCTATCTCTACCATTGATGACAATGCCAGTGCGACTAGTACGAGTACGACATTGTACAGTACGTTCGAAAAAAACCCCTTATTAACGTCAAGTATTTTAAGATACACAGACACTATGCACCCTAGGGAACAGGTATGTTTAAAAATAGAGGTATTTTTACTCTTCCGCATACATCTAAACCTACATGTAACATGTATAGTCTGTATATGGGTGTATGTATGTTTTTGTGATATTATCATTTTTCAATATACTTTTAAAGACCAATGTCTCATGTCATGTCTGTTAAGACAAGACACATTTTTTCTATTAGAAATATAACAAGTAAAAAACTGAATATTTTGTTTTCGTTTCAGGCAAAGTTGGACTCTTTATTTGCAAGAGCAGTATTCACTAGTGAAGTGCCGTTAGCTCTGGTAGAACATCCAGCATGGAAAGATTTTTTTTAAAATATTAGAGTAGCCTGGAATATCCCTACACGAAAAAGTATATCGGGAACTCTACTTAATAAAGAATATGAAAGGGTAACTACTGAAGTAAATTTGTCCATAAGTAAATCTGAGAATTTAGCTCCAGCAACCGATGCTTGGTGTAATATAAGGTAATAAGCTATTCTAATAATTCTATAAATTAGATTCAGGAGGATAACGGTTGTTTTTATTCCAAGTTGGTGGCATTTAAATTCATTTGAGCCTATTGCCAGTTAGTCACCTTCAATTTATATATGATACCTCGTATGATGAGATATAGATACATTTTGTACTAAGTGTGCCTAAGTCACATGGGCTATGTTATATTTAACGAAACTTTCAATAAATTCATTTAAAGTGTGAACTTTTCCTCTGTATCCTCTAAAAATTTTCTACTATATTTGTTGTTTCGCCAGCTAGGAACTTGATACTTTTGTCAGCTGAGACAGAAAAAAACAATACCTTTAGAATAATTCTGATTTTTGTTTATTTTAGAAATGAATCAATAATAAACTACACCATTTTAAATCCCAAGCCACATTTTATCAAAAGCTCTCTGAGGACAACAAACACACAGCAGAATACCTTTGCGAGCAAATGGCAAACGTTCTTGAGGAATATGGTCCAGAAAAAATTTTGGTTGTCATGACAGATAATGCTGCAAATGAGAGGAAAGCAACAACCCTCTTGCAAAATAAATATAACCATATTGTACCACTGGGCTGCCTATCACATCTACGTAATCTTTTATTACAAGATATTTTAAAGATTGACTCAGTAGACAAAATAATTAAAAGAATAGTCGACATAGTAAAAAGTGTAAAGAGGTCCCACTTATTAATAGCAGCCTTTAATAAAGCCCGTTCCTACAAGGTGGGGAAGTCACTTAAAAGCATAAGATGATTTTATAAAAGCTAAAACTACTTTACAAAAATTGGCGGTAGACGAAAATACGTGTGACTTACTTACAAAAGAAAATAAGGCAAAAATATTAGATAACGAAATATTCTTGGTGCAGGTGGCACATATTGGGGACCTTATTCGACCAATTGTGAAGTGGATATTCCTACTAGAATCTGACGAACCTCGAATCCATAAAGTAGTGTATGCATTCAAAGAAATAGAACAATCACTTTCTGAAAACCTTTCACGTAGTCCATTGTCTAGTCAGGAAGAACAAATGGTGATGGAAAAATTTAATTCGAGAAAAAGCTATGCCCTGCGACCGATTCATTTTGCAGCAGTTGTTTGTGATCCAACTGATAAAGGCGTTATACTTACATCTGAAGAAATACTTTCTGCCATGGATTTCATAGACAAGTTATCCAATGATATGAATAATATAGACAGTGTTACTGTTTTATCCAGTTTAACAAAGTATAGAAACAAAGATGATACTTGGTCGAAAGAAATAATTTGGAAAACTGTCAATAACTTGGAGCCACTTACATGGTGGAAAGGTGTTGGTAGCATTAACTGCCAGGAACTGGCAAGAGTTGCAATAAGAATTCATTCTATGCCCACGTCCTCGGCATCGACAGAAAGAAGCTTCAGTACTTTTGGTAGAGTACACAGCAAAATACGAAACAGATTAACCACTGGGAGATCAGTTAAACTTAGCTTTATATCCCACAACTACCGCCTAAATAGGACCAGGAAACAAGCAACCGTTTTAATAGGTAAGATATTGGGTTGTATTTTTTTGTTATCAAGTTGGACACATTGTACATAGATATAGGTACGGTTCGTATCCCTGTCCTGTAACCTGTAATATCCAGTTAAACTCTTTTTTAGATAATAATCAAGACTTCATCGATCAGCCCACTACAAGTAAAAGAGTTTGTGCCTCAAGTGCTAATATTGAAAATATTGCCAAAAAGAAGAAGCTTGTCCAACATACAGTTACTAATTTGAAAAAAGTTAAAACAGCAGAAAATCTGGAGGAAAATGAAATATCATCAACTGATGAAAGTGATGAAAGTAATTTAACTTTACATGATACAGACTCCAGTTTAGGGCCAGAATCATTTAGTGATCAAGAAAACGACCAATAATTTGTCTTCATTTTTAAAGAAGAATATGCAGTATAAAGTAGCTCATTTTAAATTCTACTTTTGTTTCTTTTTTTATCAGAATATTTTTGTTTATTTTTCATTGAACTAATAAAGTGACTAAAAGGAAAAGGTACGTTTTTTCTATTACGACAATGCCATTACTGTTGCAGTCAATCTGAGGAAGCTTTCACATTATTATTTTTGGTACAGGAATTAAGCCCGGGATTCAGTCTTACAATAATAGAAACTGTGAAAGTTTCACCGAAATTTTTACTGAAAATTTCACTGAAATTTAATGCCTGGGTGAGTTTCATAACTTTCAATAAATTTCCATAAATTTCGCGAAAATTTCAATTAGCGTGAAAGTTTCGCGAAAATTTCATAAATTTCATGAAAATTTCCAAGTGAAATTTCAAAGGAGGCTGAAAGTGAAATTTACCCATCCCTACTTAGGATGCATTATAGTACTTAAACTAAACTACTCAAAACTGAATAGGGAACTAACATTTTTTTGCTTCTTTTTGAGGATAGATATTTTATAGCAGAAATCAGTGAGGGGGATCGCTCAACCAGGGTTGGATGGGGAATTTTGTCGACTTTGACATGAGCCGAAGTTATTATTAAAAAGGGCTATGTTTCTGTGTTATACAGTGTGTTTTAACAAGTATTGCAAATTTAAAATTTTTTGATGTGCTACAAAATTTGATTACATGATTTCTGACTTATTCTAGGGTATTTTTTGGAAAGCTTACTAGATTCTGCCGAAACGTTTTTGGAATCATCAATTTATTCTGTAAAGTCAAAAAGCTATTAATTTTTAAATTAAACCATACATGTCCACAGCTGTTTTGCCTTTAAATGTTCAACACTGGCCGTTTTCACGGAAACGAGTTTGAAATGTGAAGTTTTATAAAGGCGTTTAAAATTGACGTTATTTGTTTAGTTTAAAAATATGGAAAGAACCCATTTATCCAAAGAGCAACGTAACTTTATTGTCACGATGCACCAACGTGGATTCAGACAAAGTGAAATTTCAGATATTTTGGGTAAAAGTAAGAGTGTGATTTCAAGAATCATTAGTCATTATCGGGAGACTAGAAGTGCTAGCAGTAGACACGGTAGCGGATCTGTAAGGGCTACTAATGATAGAGAAGATCGACACATTAGCATAGACGTAAGTAGAGCCCCCTTTAGTACAGCTCGACGAATTCAACAAGGACTACAAAATGCAATAGGAAGAAGAGTTTCTGACCAGACAGTAAGAAACCGACTCAAAGAAGCGGGAATTAAGTCTTATAGGCCGCTAAGGCGAATAGCTATTACAGCGAATCATCGACGACTTAGGCTTGCTTGGGCCAATGAAAGAATTGAAGAAAATTTTATTTGGGACCATGTATTATTTAGTGACGAGTCAAGATTCTGCTTACACAATGATTCTCGTCGTAAAAGAGTATACCGAACTGTAAATACACGAAACTTGCCAGCACATATACAGCCAATTCATAAATTTGGAGAAGGTGGTGTCATGGTTTGGGCTGGTGTTGCTCTGGGGTTTCGAACTGAGCTGCACTGTTTTGATAATACAGTAACTGGTCAAATATACAGGGTTGTATACAGTTGAATTGGCCACAATTTTGTGTTTCTTGACGATAATGCTCGCCCTCATAGAGCTCGAGTGGTGATGGAAGAAATTAACAACTTAGAGTTAAATCATTTACCATTTCCACCATATTCTCCAGACTTCAACCCGATTGAACATGTGTGGGACAGGCTTCAGTACCAACTGGATCAACATTTGCCTCAGCCAGAAAGCATTGGTTAGTTGCGGCAGCTACTTCCTATCTTGTGGCAACTAGTATCTCAAGAACACATCGACAATATCATTAGAAGTATGCCTTAGAGGTGTTATGAAGTTATTCAAAGTCGAGGTCACCCCACTAGATATTAGTTTTATTTTTTTACGATTACCACTTATTATTTGGACCGCCGTATTTTAAATGTTTTAATAAAGTTATCATCATTATTAGTATAGTTTTTTAGTGTCTGCAAATAAATTAAAATGGAAAATGATTGTCTGATAGGCGACTAATAATTTTCCATTTTAATTAAATTTTTTTTTTTATTTTTAAACGTCTTCATAAAACTCGTTTCCGTGGAAACGGCCAGTGTTGAACATTTAAAGGCAAAACAGCTGTGGAAATGTATGGTGTAATTTAAAAATTAATAGCTTTCTTAATTTACAGAATAAATTGATGATTCTAAAAACGTTACGGCAGAATCTAGTAAGCTTTCCAAAAAATACCCTAGAATAAGTCAGAAATCATGTAATCAAATTTTGTAGCACATCAAAAATTTTTAAATTTGCAATACTTGTTAAAACACACTGTATAACACAGAAATATAGCCCTTTTTAATAATAACTTCGGCTCATGTCAAAGTCGACAAAATTCCCCATCCAACCCTGGTTGAGCGATCCCCCTCACTGATTTCTGCTATAAAATATCTATCCTCAAAAAGAGGCAAAAAAATGTTAGTTCCCTATTCAGTTTTGAGTAGTTTATATGTATAATGCAGTATACACCCACTATACAATATGTTTGTAAGGGTTTTAAAGTGTCGATACAATATTGATATATAAATATTACCAAATATACACTACTAAACAGTTTTATAGTTGTTGCATCAAATTATTTTAAGATTATTGTATACACTTTCCATAGAACTCTTATATTACTAAAATGTTTTATAAAAGTGGGCCCTTTTTAATCTTATAAATATCGTATAAGGGTATTTAACCACGTTATAAGAATTTTAAGCTCCTGTAAAACTTATTGTATAGAAGTTTATACAACCTTAATGAAATTTATTTCGCTAATTGGGTACTGACCGTTACTTACTTAAAGTGCTGTTCAAAAAATATAAAGTAAACTGTAAAACTCCTTTCTTTGTTCGTGTTTGCTTTATCTGAACTTTTCTCCTACAAATAATCTAACAAAGACACTTTTAATTCCGACACAGTTTTTAAAGTATTAATAGCAGTAACTCTTAGAAGAAATTTCAGAACACCTTTGTAACTACACAGGATTCCTTTCACCTCAATATTAGCACACCACACTTTTATATTAAGCTCTGTCCTTTAAAAACACTGACAATTTTGGGGCAAGGTCATTCCGTGATTTATTATACAGGGTGGTCTGTAATGAATGCGCCATAGAGTAACCACCGATTCTACACATGAAAATAATAGGTTTCAGCTAAACATGCCTTAGTAAAATGTTGGTCGTTAAGGAGATACAGGGTGTTAAAGTTTAATTTCTAAATTAATTTTCTTTTCATATCTTGAGCTGTTTTAAAGGTTTAAAAGGTATACTTCATTTATTTTGTTAATACAATCCGTTTCCGGGATATTGGCAATTTAATATTCTGTTTCATAGAGAAATACGCGATCAGAAAAACAGTTTGCGGCCAACGAGAGAGAATTTTTTCATAAATAATATCAAGACATAATGAATATTCAAATAGCGAAATGAGAGATATGATTTGTATTTACGCCCAAGAAAATTTCAAGGGACGTGCAGCAGCAAGACGATATCGGCAAAAATATCCAAATAGGAGGCACTAAGACAGAAATATTTTTCAAAGACTGTATGGTTGTTTAGGCGAAACTTGGTCCTTTTGTCCTCAGAGGCACATTAGACGTCCTAAGTTAAATGTCGTTCAAGAAGAGGATATTCTAGTGCGAGTTGGTGAAAATTCGAAGATAAGTACCAGACATTTAGTGAATGTTACTGATGTTAAAAAAACCTCAGTTTTAAATGTTTTACACACAGAAAAATTATATCCATATCATTTTAATCTTGTCCAAAATTTACTACCAAATGATTTACAAGCAAGACTCCAGTTCTGACAATTTCTAATTCATAAACAAAGTCGAGATCCAATGTTCATCAATAAAATCCTTTTTACGGATGAAGCGACCTTTACCAGACGTGGAGTGTTTAACTGGAGAACCAACCATACTTGGGAACTGGAAAATCCACACTTAACAAGGGAACGCCATTTTCAACATGAATTTTCTGTAAACATTTGGTGTGGTATAATGGCCGATTTTATCATTGGACCATTTTAATTACCTGCCTGGCTGAATGGTGAGCAGTATTTGCAGTTTTTGAACAATGATTTAGTAAATTTACTTCATGATATTCCTTTAAATTTAAGACAAGATATGTGGTTTATGCGCGATGGTACACCGCCCCATTTTCCACTTTCAGTTCGCAATTATCTTGACTAGCGGTTTCCTAATAGATGGTTTGGCCGTGGTAGCAATTTTCCATGGCCGCCCCGTAGCCCTGACCTTAACCCTTTAGATTTTTTCTTTTGGGGTTATATAAAATCATTAGTGTATAAAGTAGAGATCCCGACACGCGACCAACTGTTGCAAAGGATTCAGGAGGCAGTCACTGTAATTCAAAATAAAGAAAGAACTTTATTTAATGTAAGGCGCTATTTGGTAAAAGGTCAAGAAAATGCATATAAGTGGGCGGTGGACATTTTTCACATTTGGTGATATGATTTTAATTCATATTTTTATTACATTGTTATCTAATTGTTAGTCGAAACTAAATAAATTGTTTTTGTTGAAAATAAAAACTTTCATGCAATGTTGTTTAAAATTGCAAATATCCCGGAAACGGATTGTTTTAACAAAATAAATGAAGTATACCTTTTTTCTTTAGAAATGACCATTCCATTATAAATTTAAATCAGATTACCAATAAAGTTACGCGCAAAAAATTTTGGGCGTGATGTAGTAGGCGTGTAGGGTGTAACTAGCGCCCTCTACAAGTTATGTGAAAAACAGGGATAGATTCGTGTTACTGCCCTGAAAAGCCCTCAATTACAAATTTTCATGTTTATATCTCAAAAACAGCTCGAGGCATAAAAAGAAAATTAATTTAGAAATTAAACTTTAACACCCTGTATCTCCTTAACGACCAACATTTTACCAAGGCATGTTCAGCTGAAACCTATTATTTTCATGTGTAGAATCGGTGGTTATTCTATGGCGCATTCATTACAGACCACCCTGTATAGAAAAAACAAATACTTTGTTTGCCATTTCCCTTCGCCCATCCACAGCCTGGTTCTGTCAACTAGTTAGAGGCTTTCACACTTCCAGTTGTTCACAATTGTTCTTATTGATAAATATGGTTCCGGAGTACAGCAGCCTTTTGCTTTTCTAACAGATCTGATGTCCTCCTATTCAAGCATTTTGGTCGTGTGTCAGCTGATGTTTTTATGTCTGATGACTATCCAGCTTTTTATTTGGCATGGTAGTCTATTATGGATGATGTTCCAAAAAGGCTTCTATGCACATGGCATGTGAATAAAAATTGGGTACAGAATTGTAATAAAATAACAAACACTAAAAAAAGATCTTTGGTACTAAAAACACTAAAAGTATTGCGAAAAGAATCGGATAAAGAGGTATTCAGAAACCAGTTGGATTCCTTTTCGGTAGATTTGAAGAATGATCCAGATACTTTAACATTTTATCATTACTTTTATAAAACATATAGTAATAGACCAAATATGTGGGCATATTGTTATAGACAGCATGCAGGTATTAACACTAATATGTATTTAGAGTCTTTGCATAAAAAAAATTAAATACTATTATTTAAATGAAGAAAATGTAAGCGCCTGGACAAAACGATCAATGCTTTGATGAATTTAGTGAGGGATAAAATGTTTGAGAGAATAATAAAAATAGAAAAGCAGAAACAAACTGAAAAAATACAAAAAATAAATCAAAGTCACAAAAGGGGAGAGGGTATTCCAAAGGAAAATATAACTTTAAGTGAACAAAATCAAGAGTTAAGATGTTTCAGATGTAATGTATGCCTACATTCATTTAAATGTAGCTGTGCTGACAACGTCATAAATCACAACATTTGTAAACATATACATACATGCTGTCTACAAAATTTAATTGTTTCGCCACCTGCCATTACACATCACAAAATTGAAGATGATTATTTACTAAGAAATTTGAGCATACAGCTTAAGTCAGATTCCGGATATAATAATAAACAAACTGTGATCATGTCAAAGTCAGAAATTCCTACTGGTTTAACCACAAAGATAAATTTGACTGATGAAAATGCAGATAAAATTTCAAAAAAATTAGATGAAGTTATTAATATCTATAATTCTAATGAAAAAGTCAATTTTAAAGTAAAAGAGAAAGTCAATACCTTAAAAAATTTAGAGCCGCAAGTCCGAATATTTTCAGCCAAAAATAAGAGGAAAAATGACAATAATTCACAGAATTCAAATCCCCTATCTTTTGAATCAAAAATGATAAAGTTAGCGCTTTTAAATCCTGATACCAGGGTTCTTAATATTCAGACGACACCCAGAGGGCACATGTTAGTTTATTAAACGTTTAATTTACTTGGACATCGCTGAAAAATGGTTTTCCGTTGATTTTTGGGGAGTAAAAAACTTGTTTAAAAAGTGCGATAATTTGCTAACGTCAAATAAACATTAATAAACCGTTTAGATTTAAAGATGACGAACTGTGACTGATTAAAAAAAGAGTAGAAAAGTTTCGTTGATTTAACTAAAATTTTTAACTTACCTGAAACGTCTATTTTAGCAAATTAATAATTTTTTACTTATTTTTAACATTAAAGAGACGTTAAGTATAGTAGGTCAAATTAACGTCCAGAAGATACATCAAGAAAACATTATATTTTATAGAGTTTTTGACGTTTTTAGAAACGTTACTTTATTTAAATTTTTTAAATTGATTCAAACGTTTTGAAAATTAGTTAAATTATCTAAAAAGTTTTAATCTATCCGAAACGTTTATAAATATTAACCATTTAACATTCCTTGTTTTAAATGTTAAAAATACGTTAATAAGATAACGTGAAACTTAGTAAACGCAATGATAACGGTTGAATGTCTTCTATTTTAAGCGTTATAGTGGGTAGGTCAAATTAACGTCCAGAAGTAACCTCAAGAAAACGTTATACTTTACTGAGTTTTTGACGCTTTTAGAAACATTGGTTTATTTAAATTGCTTAAATTGATTTAAACGTTATGAAAAGTAGTTAAATAAACTAAGACATTTGAACATATCAGAAACGTTTATAAATTTCAACAATTTTACTTTCCTTGTTTTAAATGTTAGAATCCGTTAATAAGATAACGATAAATTTACCTCGACGATAAAAGCAATAATAACGGTTAAATGTCTTCTATTTTAAACGTTATAGTAGGTAGGTCAAATTAACGTCCAGAAGTTACATCAAGAAAACGTTATACTTTATTGAGTTTTCGGCGTTTTTAGAAACATTGGTTTATTTGAATTGCTTAAAATGATTTAAACGTTATGAAAAGTAGTTAAATAAATTAAAAAATTTGAACCTAGCAGAAACGTTTATAAATTTCAACGATTTAACTTTCCTTGTTCTAAATGTTAAAAATACGTTAATAAGATGACGTAAAATTTACCTCTATGATAAACGTGATAAAAACGGTTGAATATTTTCTATCTTAAACGTTATATGTAGGTAGGTCAAATTAACGACCAGAAGTTATATCAAGAAAACATTATATTTTATTGAGTTTTTGACGTTTTTAGAAGCGTTGGTTTATTTAATTGTTCAAATTGATTGAAACGTATTAAAAATTAGTTAAATAAACTAAAAAATTTTACCATATGCGAAACGTTTATAAATTTCGACCTTTGACTTTTCCATGTCGTATATGTTAAAAATGCGTTATGTTGTATATGTTAAAAATACGTTTATAAGATAACGTAAAATTTACCTCTATGATAAACGTGATGAAAACGGTTGAATGTCTTTTATCTTAAACGTAAAAGTAGGTAGGTCAAATTAACGACCAGAAGTTATATCAAGAAAACATTATATTTTATAGAGTTTTTGACGTTTTTAGAAACGTTACTTTATTTAAATTTTTTAAATTGATTCAAACGTTTTGAAAATTAGTTAAATTATCTAAAAAGTTTTAATCTATCCGAAACGTTTATAAATATTAACCATTTAACATTCCTTGTTTTAAATGTTAAAAATACGTTAATAAGATAACGTGAAACTTACCTCAACGATAAACGCAATGATAACGGTTGAATGTCTTCTATTTTAAGCGTTATAGTGGGTAGGTCAAATTAACGTCCAGAAGTAACATCAAGAAAACGTTATACTTTACTGAGTTTTTGACGCTTTTAGAAACATTGGTTTATTTAAATTGCTTAAATTGATGTAAACGTTATGAAAAGTAGTTAAATAAACTAAGACATTTGAACATATCAGAAACGTTTATAAATTTCAACAATTTTACTTTCCTTGTTTTAAATGTTAGAATCCGTTAATAAGATAACGATAAATTTACCTCGACGATAAAAGCAATAATAACGGTTAAATGTCTTCTATTTTAAACGTTATAGTAGGTAGGTCAAATTAAAGTCCAGAAGTTACATCAAGAAAACGTTATACTTTATTGAGTTTTCGGCGTTTTTAGAAACATTGGTTTATTTGAATTGCTTAAAATGATTTAAACGTTATGAAAAGTAGTTAAATAAATTAAAAAATTTGAACCTAGCAGAAACGTTTATAAATTTCAACGATTTAACTTTCCTTGTTCTAAATGTTAAAAATACGTTAATAAGATGACGTAAAATTTACCTCTATGATAAACGTGATGAAAACGGTTGAATATTTTCTATCTTAAACGTTATATGTAGGTAGGTCAAATTAACGACCAGAAGTTATATCAAGAAAACATTATATTTTATTGAGTTTTTGACGTTTTTAGAAGCGTTGGTTTATTTAATTGTTCAAATTGATTGAAACGTATTAAAAATTAGTTAAATAAACTAAAAAATTTTACCATATGCGAAACGTTTATAAATTTCGACCTTTGACTTTTCCATGTCGTATATGTTAAAAATGCGTTATGTTGTATATATTAAAAATACGTTTATAAGATAACGTAAAATTTACCTCTATGATAAACGTGATGAAAACGGTTGAATGTCTTTTATCTTAAACGTAAAAGTAGGTAGGTCAAATTAACGACCAGAAGTTATATCAAGAAAACATTATATTTTATAGAGTTTTTGACGTTTTTAGAAACGTTACTTTATTTAAATTTTTTAAATTGAATCAAACGTTTTGAAAATTAGTTAAATTATCTAAAAAGTTTTAATCTATCCGAAACGTTTATAAATATTAACCATTTAACATTCCTTGTTTTAAATGTTAAAAATACGTTAATAAGATAACGTGAAACTTACCTCAACGATAAACGCAATGATAACGGTTGAATGTCTTCTATTTTAAGCGTTATAGTGGGTAGGTCAAATTAACGTCCAGAAGTAACATCAAGAAAACGTTATACTTTACTGAGTTTTTGACGCTTTTAGAAACATTGGTTTATTTAAATTGCTTAAATTGATGTAAACGTTATGAAAAGTAGTTAAATAAACTAAGACATTTGAACATATCAGAAACGTTTATAAATTTCAACAATTTTACTTTCCTTGTTTTAAATGTTAGAATCCGTTAATAAGATAACGATAAATTTACCTCGACGATAAAAGCAATAATAACGGTTAAATGTCTTCTATTTTAAACGTTATAGTAGGTAGGTCAAATTAACGTCCAGAAGTTACATCAAGAAAACGTTACACTTTATTGAGTTTTCGGCGTTTTTAGAAACATTGGTTTATTTGAATTGCTTAAAATGATTTAAACGTTATGAAAAGTAGTTAAATAAATTAAAAAATTTGAACCTAGCAGAAACGTTTATAATTTTCAACGATTTAACTTTCCTTGTTCTAAATGTTAAAAATACGTTAATAAGATGACGTAAAATTTACCTCTATGATAAACGTGATGAAAACGGTTGAATATTTTCTATCTTAAACGTTATATGTAGGTAGGTCAAATTAACGACCAGAAGTTATATCAAGAAAACATTATATTTTATTGAGTTTTTGACGTTTTTAGAAGCGTTGGTTTATTTAATTGTTTAAATTGATTGAAACGTATTAAAAATTAGTTAAATAAACTAAAAAATTTTACCATATGCGAAACGTTTATAAATTTCGACCTTTGACTTTTCCATGTCGTATATGTTAAAAATGCGTTATGTTGTATATGTTAAAAATACGTTTATAAGATAACGTAAAATTTACCTCTATGATAAACGTGATGAAAACGGTTGAATGTCTTTTATCTTAAACGTAAAAGTAGGTAGGTCAAATTAACGACCAGAAGTTATATCAAGAAAACGTTATATTTTATTGAGTGTTTGACGTTCTTTGAAACGTTGGTTTATTTTAATTGTTTAAACTAAAATCGAAACATTCAAAATCCTGTATTTTTTGACATTTTCACCCAGTTTCGGTGACGCGTGGCCTCGAAGGCCATGTGCGGAACTGATTGCACTCGGTGCAAAAAATGTTGCATGGGTTTCTTATGGGTTTACAAATTTTGCACTAGTGCCGCACTTCTTTTACCATTGGAATTCGCAATTAATTTTACACGGTTTTAAAATATTATTTAAATTAATATAAACTTTAACAGTATACATTCCCATAGTACTGCTTATGTAGTACCTACTATGGAAGACTGGAGATTATTACCTAACAAGTGTCTACCAATACTAATAATCCATTATCTAATTATTTTTACTTTATTTGGCATGTCTATGGGCATTTGTGTGAATACGAACACACCTACTGACACAACGGCTCTTCTTTAAAAGTTACCGACGTAACTAAATATGCCTGTCTCCTTCTAGTGGACAGCGGATGCCAATGACGTGCCTCTAACTTTTACCCTAGTGGCCACTACAGAACTAAAAACTATCGTGACCACGAGCAAACCCGTTGATTTTGCCGTTCGAAAAATCGACATTTGACAGCTTTATCATTTGTCTTTATTTAACGCTGTGTAATCGTTTGGAACGTTGCGTTGATCTGAAAATCTGAAATACATTAAGCCAAGTAAGTAATATTTGCTATACTTTATTGTTTTTATCTAAACCTCTTGTTTATTACTCTTAAATCACTAATAAACCGTGATTTATATTGTACCGGAGGTAAAATTCCTATTTACTTAAAGCACCTTCACGAATCTCTCAAATAATTCCGTAGCTTTGCTTTTACGCCCTATAATATTTTGCGAGGATTCTTAGGGCTCCCATAGAAGTACAAGAATATCTATGCAGGTATATTTTTGTAGGCAAATCTGCCATTTTCTGTTTTTAAAACATTAAACTAAACTTAAGTGAAAAGGATCTAATTTATTCGAGCAGATTAAAAACCCAGTGACTGGGGGTTTAGACTTATATGCCCAGTGTATAGGTGACGGTTAACTCTAATCGTCAGTTTAATTGGTGGAATGGGCACCGGTTATATTGACCAATTAACAAAACTTGGCATAATTGTAAGTATAATCTTTATCAGCTCAGCTCGGCTCCCATTGTTTGGACCCACTGGCCTTTTAAACGAACACTTTGTGATTAATGTGGTGGTTTAGAATTAACCTATTTTTATTATTACCTTATAATAGGGTTACCAGATGTACTGATTTTATCAGTACATGTACTGATTTTTTGACCCCCGTACTGATTTACTGATTTTTCAACGAAGTGTACTGATTTTTAGCGAGAACGACGAATTTTCGCATTTTTATCAATTTTTTTTTTCAAATCAATTTCAAACAGCTCTTTATAGTACACACACGCGCGCGCGAGCGCGCGCACACACACACACACGCACAGAGTACATAATAAAACACCGAACGATTTTTTGTGTCTTAGTCTTACTACATCTGATGAAGAGAGACAAAATATATCGTTCATTTAATGCGTTCGCGAGTGACATCGCATACAATCGATTATCGAGACTGGTAAGTGGTAACAGCACTAAGCCACTGTTATTCACACCTGTTCACAACCTGTCACAGCCATTGTAAATGTAAACATTGTATTGAATATCCGAATTCTATCCGTGTTTCGTTTCACTTTGTCGGGCGAAAAAGTATGTGAATGTCATATTGAAATTGAATATGTTATATTCAATGCTTCATTTTTCGAACTTTTGAAATTCGTCGACGTTCGCGAGTTATCGGTAAGTGTACAAATAAAGATTTGTGAGGTTATACTGAAAAATGGAATTTCGTTATTTGGAGAATTTTCGGAAATCTCCGAATGATTATATTTTTGTTTTGAACTTGACGCGTTGATAGAACATGACTTAAACGCAATCGATTCTTTTATAGATAATATTTGGAGCACTTGCGTCAACTATGGCAACTGAAGCGAAACGGACGAGAAAAGGCCACTATGCTTTTTCTTCTGCATTGAAAAAACAATTTCCATGCTTTATACAGGGTAAAACTGAGCAAGAAGTGAAGTGCGAAATTTGTTGTTGTTCCGTTTCTTTTGCTAATAGCGGTGGGTGACCTTTCTAATTTCTTCTCCAACATCAATAATACTAAAATTTTTCCTGAAAAAAAAAAAGAAAAAAATTCCTACTTACAGTCTGTAGAGGTTGAAAGATAAAAAAAAATTCTTAAATATATCTAATAAAAACTTTTCTAGCTTTTTCTCTCGCTTCTCTTACAGTGGTTAGTGGTTAGTGATTTTCTTCTTTTTAAAGTTTCTCGACACGTTTCTTTCAGCATTCCCTATTTGTGTAGATTTATTTGACATATTTTACTCTACATGTTATCAGATTTCTCTAAACTTTGATTGAATGTACGTTTTTCTTTCTTCTTAATCTTTTAAATGTGTAGTCAGATAGGTTTTCAGTTTCATTATTCTATAAACCGTAATGATTCGAGTTTTTTAATGATTCAATATTTATTAAAATTATGGAATTTTATTCGAAATAATTCTTGATACTGAAACTCAAAAACATTATACACTGAGTATTTAATCGAATAATATAATGGTTATTTTATTGGCCTATTAAGTACATTTTGAAAACTTATATGAAATGTGCGAATTTTTACCCAGTCAGTAAATGGAAAACTTCTTAAACTTTTACAAAATTGAATAATTAATTAATTTTCAATTAATTGATTTTCACCAAATCGAAGTTTGAGATAAAAAACTTTCTAGGATAATTTTTTGTAAATTATGCACAATTGAAAAAAACTTCAACTTTTTTACCTTCAAAAATAGTTATTTTATCATTTGATAGTTTCATTAGGTTTTTAAAATACTAGAATCATAGAGACTATAAGAAACGCAATTCTTGATTTAATTCATGTGTGTAAATAGTGACTAATTTCTATTGTAAAATATGCATCATGCATGATGAATGGAATTTGCATGTTGATAGTTGGAATGCTAAAATTTTCAAAAATGCTAAAATTTTCAAATTGTTTTAGGAGTGTCGGATTTAAAGAAGCACGTCAACTCAGAGAAACATAAAAAAAACATCAGGACCGCTTCAACATCCCAATCTTTAGATACTTTCATGGTTGCAAAATCATCTCCAACGGCACTTAAAGTCTGGGCTGCAGAAGGAACTCTGGCATTCCACACCGTTAAACATCATTCGAGTTATAATGAAATGGATTGTACTGCACCTCTTCTTCGTACGTTATTCGTCGATTCTGAAATTGCCAAACAATTGTCTTGCGCGAGAACAAAAACCGAGGCCATAATTAATGGCGTTTTAGCTCCGCGTGCGATCTACGATGTCGAGAAAGCTTTAGAAAAAATTCCGTTCATGAGTTTGAGTACAGATGCTTCTAATCATGGTCATCATAAACTCTTTCCTCTTGTTGCCCAATATTTTGATTTCGAAAATGGTGGTATTCAAGTCAAATTGATGGATTTACAAGAAACAAATAATGAGAAGGCTGAAACGGTCACAAATTTGATTGAAAGTGTTCTTGAGAAAAAAAATTTGACTCAAAAATTGTCGGCTTTTGTCGCAGATAATGCTCCAATTAATTTTGGTGGTTTGAATCGCCAGGGCTCTAACAATGTGTTGGCCCTACTTAAAGAAAGAGTCAATTCTAATGTCATTGGTGTTGGGTGCCCTGCTCATATTCTTCATAATTGCGCCCAGCATGGATTGGATCAATTTGGGAAATTTGACATTGACGCCCTCGTTTTCAAACTGTTCAAGTATTTCTCTGTGTACACTGTGAGAACAGCTGAATTGCGAGAATTCTGTGAGTTCGTTCAGGTGCAATATCAACCTTTACTTTCACACAGCAAAGTTCGATGGCTCAGCTTGTTTCCTGCAGTGGAACGAATTCTCAAACTGTTTCGGGCATTAAAAGCTTACTTTTTATCAATAGAAAAAACTCCAAAATTCTTGGAAAATTTCTTCTCGGATGATATGGCTGAAAGCTATCTTTTGTTTGTTCACTCTTTCATGTTTATTTTCCAATGTAAAATAGCAGAAATAGAAAGCGAAGGCAACAGTGTTTTGGAAATCACTTCAATCATCGAATCGGTTGCTAATTCCTTGCGCGAAAGAATCAAGCACAAGTTTTTGCCTCTGACGTTACTTTCAAAACTCAACACATTAAAAGCTGAAGGAAAACAAAAGGAATGCCAGGATTTCCATGAAAAAACCGTCGATGTTCATCAAGAAGCTCTTGAATATTTGTTGAAATGGACCTCATCTTTATCCGAATTAAAAGTGTTCCAGTGGTTGAAATTCAATCGTACAGCAAAAGAAGTTGATTATGATCAAATTGTTCGAACAATGCAGTTTCTTGAGTCGAAAAATGTTCATATTCATGAAGATAAGATTATTGATCAATTGGCTAACTTGAACAACTTTATAGAGATGAAAAAAGAGAATAAAGATGATTCTGCTAAATTTTTTTCTCGAACTTCAAATGACCAGATTTGTGAATTTTTTAAAGCAAATTCGAACATCGATTCCTTTTCAGAAATTTTAAAAATAGCACAGTACTTTTTTTCTATTCCCGGGCATAACGCCAATTGTGAAAGAATTTTCTCTCTTATCAATATTCAATGGAGTGACGAGCGCAATCGTCTCCTCGTTGAAAATGTTCGCAATATTATTGTTACGCAGTATAATTATAAGCATATGTCTTGCAGCGATTTCCATAAGTATCTACTAAAAACTGAAAACGCTGAAATATTAAAAGCTGTCGGCAATACGAAAAAACGGCAATGTAAATTTTGCGACGCTTGAAAATAATAAAATTCTACTTGAGATACTGGAATTTGTGATTTATCTGTGTAGTACCTTATGTTAGATTCAAGCAGTTTAGCTTAGATCACTACTATTCCGCCTTTTATTTTATTTGACACGATTCGTTAAATAAATTGTCTAATTCGTCAATTTTTTTTTTTTTTTTAAGGGCTTTAGGGCCTTTAGGCTATGTCAGGTTTAGTTGTATACTATACGATCATAGGGGGGGGGGGGTGCAAATGGAGGTGTACTGATTTTTCGCTGGACCGATCTGGTAACCCTACCTTATAACATACAATACATGTACCTACATAGAATACTGTACTTAGTTTGGCATAAATAAGTTCTGAGAAGATATAGCAATAATATACATACAGTATGCCCCCAGACCAACGTATCAATATTTTTGTAATGTTATATTTTAAGATTTCACTCTAATCTTTTTGATGACTGTTGCTCCTTCCAATTTTATTGGTTTTTATCAGTTTTTTGTAGTATTTGTGTGTAGTATATAAACACACTTTTGTATTATTATCTTTTGCATCTATACGAGCGTCTGTAGATAGTCGGTAAGTGAAATAAATATGAATAACTAAATAAAAGTAAATGATCACAGATTTTATAGTTGAAATATCATCTTCTGGAAGTTCCCTACCTCGTTAAACGATAATGTAATGTTTTCTTGGGTAATCAAACGTAATGAGCGATATTAGCGATGGCGAACCTACTACACCCACTAAAGCGTATCTACCAGACTCCGAAGACGAAAAGGAGATGGTCCTAGACGAAGGTATCCAAAATGATGCCATGTCAGAACGAGAAAAAGCTCTGGAGCGCAGATGGGAGCGACGTATGCTTGAAAGAGAAACCATTTTGAAGCAACAACTTGACGATGCCATCAGGAACATCCAACGATCACATCAGACTAAGATCCTGGAATTAGAAGGAGTCATCCTTAAGCAGAAAGTTGATATTGAAAGGTACAAAGCCAGCTTTCCCTACACAAACCAAATGTCAATGCCAATACTCTTATTTCCAATACACAAATCACACCAAACAAAAACACTAATTCACTACCAGCCAATAATATAAAAGATACACATAATTTGCTTTCCGACGACCAAATGCATAACGACGACGACGACATTATAGACTTCCTCCCCGTTAAAATACATAGAAAGCGGCTAAGCAACACCAGCAATATTACGCCTACTCCTAAAAAACAAATTATCTCTGATTCACCATGGTCAAACTTGCCAGTAACCAGTAATCAGAGCTTGAAAGACCACTTAATAAAGAAATCAAGCATTCCTGCTCCTGCCAAAAGCCATGCTGAAATCACCAGCTCCCAAACAACCTCATCCAGTTCCTTAATAATAAACAATACAACCGCTGAGATTAAAAAACTGCGGGTTCCCCCGGTTGTTTTACGCGACAAAGTTAAATACAACGAAGTAGCCACCTTTTTCATAAACAACAAAATCGATTTTGGGAAAGCGGTTACCGTAGAGGATGGCGTAAAGCTCCACCCTCCTACCCCCAATGATTACTCCAAAATAACAAAACTATTCGACGCCAACGAAATACCTTACCACTCCTTTCGCTTCCCAGAGGAGAAGGATTTGCTTGTTGTTATAAGGGGCGTATTAGAGACCTGGACTGAACTTAAAGTCAAGGAGGACCTGGAGGCGTTGGGCTTCCACCCATCCGGAGTAATAAGGTGGTACCGTAAGGGCGGCCAGCCGATGCCTCTGATGTTGGTTTTTCTACCAAAGGCAGAAAAAAGCATATTTGATTTGACAACTTTAGATTTTCTGAGAATTAAAGTGGAAGCACAAAAGTCCAAATCAACTATTTCATAATGCCACAGGTGCCAGCTGTTCGGGCACTCGCAGTTTAAATGTACTGCACCTATTAAATGTTTGACATGCGCTTAAAACCATTTCTCTTTCGAGTGCAAGATCAGCCTAACTGTTAAGCCTTTATGCGCAAATTGCGCGGGTGACCATCCGGCTAACTATCAGGGTTGTCCAAGGCACCCCAGTAATTCAAAAAGCAAAAATCAAACCAATATGTCTGGCAAACCAAATATTTCCCCTCCTACCTTTAAGTGGGGTACTCAGAATAATGCAAATTTAAGCAATGTTAATGAGAGACCAGCCACGGAGGTATTGGAAGCTGCATTACAAACAACTATGCAGTCGTTTTTAAGCGAGTTTTCGACTATTATGCAAAAGCAGGTTCAGACCATGTTGTCCACATTCACATTAGTTAAGCGATTTTAATGTTAGTAATGATGCAATTCTTTACTGTGACAACAAAAGTTCTATATTAATGTCAAAGTCGAATGAAAATTCTAAGAGAGCTGAGCACATAGATATTAAGAATCATTTTTTGAAGGATTTGGTTATAAAAAAGGAAATAGTTGTAGAGTATGTTTCCACAGATCAAAACTTAGCTGATGTATTGACTAAGCCTTTAGTAAAGGATACTTTTATTTATTTAACAGATAAAGTTAGTGTAGCCTAAGTTGTTTATTGTTGGTTTAAATAGTGAAGTTGAAGTTGCGATTTTTTTTATGTATCATTTTCATGAAACATTTCTAATCGAGGAGGAGTGTTGGATTATGTTATTGTATCTAACTTCACATCGTAGGTGTCAAGTCTGTCATCTGTCAAGTCTAAAACATGTTTTAATCGTTGTTCAGTAGTTT
This sequence comes from Polydrusus tereticollis, assembly GCA_963920685.1. Lineage (NCBI taxonomy): Eukaryota > Metazoa > Arthropoda > Insecta > Coleoptera > Curculionidae > Polydrusus > Polydrusus tereticollis. The sequence continues at coordinate 106,388,497 of OY987330.1, read as the reverse complement.
TAATATGTAAGACTTAGGCCCGGTTGTACAATTTGAGTTTAAGGGCCGGTTCACTTGAACCGAGAAGCGCACTGAACCCGTACTTAATTTACATGGACTTTGTACAAAGCTTCTTGAACTAGAGTTCAACTGAACTTAGTTCTGTGTGGCAAATATCAGTGCACAAGCTGGAAATACCGGATTCCAGCGGTTATAAACACAGGCAGAACTAGCCACTTCATCAAGAGAGAAAATTTCTTGACGTTTGGGCACTTAACCTTCATTAAAATATAATATAATAAAATCTTTTTTGGTGTTCTGTAAATATTTTAAACTATTTACATATGTTTTAGCATGGAATCGGACCACGTGGAATCACCTTTCCTCAAAGCAACCCCCAAAAGATCCATTAACTTTAGCCATTCTGAAGAAAGTCTGCTTATTTACCTGGCAAGGAAGTATAAAATTATTTTAGAAAATAAGAAATCGGATACAAATGCTAACAGGCAAAAGACAAGTTGTTGGGTAACAATTGCAGACGAATTTAAATCGCAAAGTGGTAATGTTCATAGGAATGCCCTAGTACTGAAAAAAAAATATGAAAACCTGAAGAAACGAACAAAAACAAAAATTGCTGAAGAAAAATGATATAGGACTAACTGGAGGGGGCCCATATAAGGATTTTAAATTTACGGACTTAGATGAAACTGTTATAGACCTGTTAGGGCAAACCCGTGTAGAGTAGAGTAGAGTAAAGTCTGGACGTGTTGCTATATGTTAGAATAACATTGTTGTACGGTTTTCTTTGATCCTTACCGACAAAAGATGGATAGCATGTAGCAAGTTATATAGCAGGAAATTTCGCTATATTTCATCATAAAATCTCATGCTATATAACTTGGCTATATAGCAGCGTTATATAGCAAGTGTAGACCCTGCTTAACATATGGCTTCACTGCATAGCCACTGTCAGCCAATAGAAAATCATGATTATGCGTGCCATTTTCAAAGTCATTTTTCACTTGACTGTTTCGAAATATATTTGCATCATGTCCAGATTCGGGCCATCGACAAATTGCAATTGCAATTGCGATTGCAAATTGCTTGGATATTCAATGAAAAAAATCCTTTCCGATTCCTATAAGTTTCAGCATTTAACCCTCCAGGGGATTGTATCTTGCACCGATGCATCTTCAGGTTTTCCACTGCATGTAGAGGATATTCAGGTTAGTGTTAAGCAGTTCTTGGATGAACATCCACGACCTAATGTACCTTTTCCCAATAACAAACCTGGGAGAGGTTGGTTTAGAGCGTTTCTTCGAAGATACCCAGATATTACATTAAGAACCCCAGAAGCTATTACAGCGGCCAGTTCCAATGTTTCAGAAAGTGACATACGTAAATGGTTTACAGAAATTGAAACTTACTTGGTCGAGAAAGGATATGATCACATTTTAGAAGACCCAACTCGAGTGTTCAATGGGGATGAGACTTGTTTCTTATTATGTCCAAAAAATAAGCGTGTTTTAGCTACTAAGGGCTCGTTGACCGTTATGTTTACATTTTCAGCTGGAGGTAAGGTTACTCCTCCAATGGTCATTTACCCCTATAAAAGGTTACCTTTACAAGTAACTAACTCTGTTCCTGGTAGCTGGGGGGTAGGGTGTAGTGACAATGGATGGATGAAAAATGAGAACTTTTGCGAATACATGGGAATATTCTCTATAAATATTTAGTGGAAAAAGGAACTAAGTTTCCTATCATTATGTTTGTTGATGGTCACGTAACGCATCTTACATACCAAACTAGTCAGCTATGCTCCAGACTGGGTATTATTCTTATTGCATTATATCCAAACGCAACTAGAATCATGCAACCGGCAGATGTATCTGCATTTAAACCCTTAAAAGTATATTGGAATAGACCAGTGCAAAGGTTTCGCAGAGATTATCCAAGAAGCGTAATAACAAAAGAAAATTTTACTCCCATACTTTCAACGGCTTTAGCAGAATTAAAATCTGAAGTTATTACAAATGGATTTAGGGCATGTGGTCTCTTTCCCTGGAGTGCCAACGCGATAGACTTTTCAAAATGTATAGGAAAACAAAAAATCCCTAAAAGCATTATTCCAGAGCAATCAAATTTAATCACGTCCATAACATTTGAAGAATATATTTCGGTTGTGGGTTTAGAAAAAATTAGTTTATTTCAGAATTTTAACCAAGAAGAAAATCCCAGCGAAGAACTTCAAATGCTTTTCAATATATACAATATTTTTAAAGATAAAGGAAAAACTGAGGAAAAACTAATAATCATCAAGAAATAACAACCCCTAATATAACTGAACTGAATTTAGAACAGATTATTGAATTTGAAGACATTCCAATAGTTTTAGAAGAAGAACTGAATGGAGAAATAGTTCAAAATATTGTACTGGATGAAGTTGCACCTACAAGTAATATAAACAGTATAGACAATTTTGACGTTAATACCGTTACTGAAAATCCAACATATTCGGCCGCGTCAAGTGAAGTTGATAAATCTTTGAGCGAGTATTTTGTCTTTCCAAAAACGCCTGAAAGAAAGGGCAAGAGACACACAGAAAAACAGTTTCAATTAGAAGAAAAGAAAAAGCGAAAAAAGAACGTTTAAAAGTACCAGAACTAAAAAAGAAGTGTAAAGGAAAATCGATTAAAGGGAAACGTATAAAAAAAATTTTCAAAATGCTAAACAAATAGAAATCGATGGTTCCATCCCCTTCTTGGTCCTAAAAATAACCAACTCAAATAATAAACTCAAATTTTATATTTATCATAAACCAACTAGTACTGATTGCACTATTTCATATCAATCTAACCACCCCTATAGCTAGAAATTCTCTTCTTTTCATTCATATTTTACTAGACTTTTAAAAATTCCCCTTGAAAGTAATGAATTCAAGTCTGTACTGAACTTGATCAGACAAATAGCTACTAACAACGGTTTTCCTCTTAATATCATAAACAAAATATACTATAAACATTTGATAAAACATCTGAACAAAAACCTTTTATCTACTGATAAAATTACAAACTAATTTTACTCCTTACCATACTGGGGCCCAATTTCTTATAAACTCAAAAACATTTTTAAATCTTTCAATATTGAAGTAGTCTTTAAAACTCAACATACTTTAAAAAAATTAACCAATTCCAAAGACACAATCCCAATCTCCAACAAATCTGGTGTCTACAACATCACTTGTTCAACAGAGGGTTGCAATGCTTGTTACATAGGTCAAACAGGGCGTAAATTTTCAGTTCGAATAAAGGAACACTGTAAAGAAATAGAGAAAGCTAAAAATCAAAATCTTTCCCCCTCAAGAATCAAGTCTAGTTTTTCGAGACACGTTCATATTAACAAACACCATTTTGATCCTGATTCTAATGTAGAATATCTATACATCTGTAGTAAGGGCAAAAGGCTTGACCTGTTGGAGATTCTTGAAATTAACAAAGCGTTACATAACAAAAATTTCGTTTGTCTTAATGATCAAATTCAACATACTTCCACCCATTTTTTTAATGCTCTTAATTTTAGAAATTAAACAAACAATTTTACCTCTTTTTCTCTATTTCTATGTTCTGGTTTCGATTATTTTGATATTAATAGTAAATCTCCAATAAACAATATAATTGATAGGTTATGTACGACCACCTGTGACAGTCTTCTTTGGGTCAGCAATCGTTTAACAACGTAAGCTATTTTCGGCAAAGGAATTCTTTTGCTTTTAGTATTTTAAATCAAATTACTTCCACACTTTATTCTTACACCTCAATGGTTGTCCCATAGATGACGGCACTGATCTTTAAGGCACCTATTCCCGAAAAGGGAAGTTTCAAGCAACTAATTTTGATTTTTTTTGGGTTACTTGTTTGACATTTATTTTCTGTTCTCAACCTTTAAATTTCTGACTTATCACTCGTACTTCTAGATTCTGTATCCTAACAATAATTGTTCTTCTCCTAACTTAAATTTCGATGTTTCTTTTAATGATCACTGTAGACCACCAAAGAATATAAAAGAAATCTTTTAGGACCCTTTTTCCCCCAACCTTGTGAAAAATTTCATTATAATACCTTATTTGTATTTCATGTTGTATTCAAATTTTATGTACAGGGTTTTTCCGTATATTTTGGAGCACCCCTGGAGGTCTTATTTTAAGGCCTAGAAAAAACATTAAATTACCAAAGTTGCATTATTTTTCATGACCTGTTAGAATTTGTCATCGAACAAAACAAATAAACATCGTAAATTTGTTTAATAATGCCAATGTGGATTTCTTTAAATGGGACACCCTGTATATTACATAATTTTTTAATTCCCCACTTATTTCTGATTCCAAATATGTATAAATGTTATATGTTTACTTTAGTCGTTTAGGCAATATTTCATTTCAAAATATCGCATATGAGAAAATCAAGATTGCCCTGAGAAACAATTTGGTTATTATTAATCGCTTATGGCAACTTACTTATGTCACAAATAATTTATCATACGTTGAATAGTCTTGTCATAATGGGTTACTCTAAAGACGAAAAATTCGATGTTATACGACTATATTATGCGAATCGCAACAACGTTAAAATGACTAGGCAAGAGTATAGACGTTCATTTCCAAATAGACAAACGCCATCTATTAATACAATAAGAAATATAGTTAAACAATTTCGGGAACGCAAGTCTCTTGAACGAAAAAAACGAAGTGTACCAGAAAGCGAAGATGATTTATATATATTGTTATTTTTTGTTGGTAAGTGATCTCAAGAGATTTTAATTGTTTGCAAAAGTTTTAAAAGTCCCCATTTTATTTTTAGAAAATCCATTTAGTTCTATACCAAAAGCAGCAACGTATTTTCAAAAATCCTGGAAAAAAATTCACAGTGTGTTAATAAGGCATAACTACTAACTACTTTCCATATAGAATTATGCCAGTCCAAGGTCTCACGGAAGACCACATTCGTCAAAGATATCAATTTTGCGCCGAAATTTTACGTCTTATGAGAGAGGATGCAGGTTTGACAAATAAAATCGTATTCACAGATGAGGCTTCATTCACAACATCTGGCATGTTCAATAGGAAAAACAAACGGTATTGGTTAACAGAAAATACTCACCAATATCAAGTTGTTAAGGTTCAAGGCAGACAGTCATTAAATGTTTGGTGCGGAATATTGGGAGGCAGAATCTTGGGGCCTATTATATTTGAAGGAACACTTAATGGGGATCGATATAGGAACTTTCTAGAAAATGAAATTGAGCATGAATTGCGAAACATTCCAAATCGGCAAGAACTAATTTGGCAACAAGACGGGGCACCCCCACACAACATTCGATCTGTGGTTACATATTTAAACAATCATTATTATCTGTGGATTGGTAGAAATGGCCCGATTAGGTGGCCCGCAAATAGCCCAGACCTAACACCTCTAGATCTATTTTTATGGGGCTATTTAAAAAATAAAATCTATTATGATAGACCAGAAACTATAAATATTCTTCGTCATAAAATTGAACAAGAAGTTTTACTACTTAAAAGGGAAAATTTGGTTTTTGTTACAAACGCTTTAAGAAAATGGAGAGATAATATTCAAAAATGCTATGACAGTGGTGGTGGATATATAGAACCATAATATTGTTTTATAAATTATTATCATTATTTATATGAATTGTAACTTAATAAAGCTTTTAGTTTCTAGCATGTTTTCCTCATACTAATCTTGATTTTGTAATACGCAATATTTTGACATAAAATATTGTCTAAACGACTAAAGTAAACATATAACATTTATACATATTTGGAATCAGAAATAAGTGGGGAATTAAAAAATTATGTAATATACAGGGTATCCCATTTAAAGAAATCCACATTGGCATTATTAAACAAATTTACGATGTTTATTTGTTTTGTTCGATGACAAATTCTAACAGGTCATGAGAAATAATGCAACTTTGGTAATTTAATGTTTTTTCTAGGCCTTAAAATAAAAGCTCCAGGGGTGCTCCAAAATATACGGAAAAACCCTGTACGTTTATCTAACTGACTATAAGAACGATGATTGAGCTTTTCAAACGTTTTACTTTACTGCAATTATGCTGACATTGTCAACCATTTTGTTTTCCAGCTGTCACCGGTCGACTATAAAATGACGGTGAACACGTTTTCACGTTTTCATTTTAACTGTGTCCGTCTCCCTATTTTAGTCTTTAAGGGTATATAAAATATATGATCTGTTTTTAATAATTTTATTTTAAATCAAATTTTATTGTTTTCTCTACATAATGTGACGAACATAACACAAGTTGACGGGACCTTAGGTCTCCAATAATTAATTTACAAATGAAATTTCAACAGTACAGACATCATTAATAATTTTATTTCAATACTAATTACAAATTTCTTTCTTATTACTGAATTTCTCATAAAACGCTAACAAAAATCTTTCTCTAATATGACCTAGAATGTCCAAAAGATTCTTTTTATATATCTTGACTTATGACTTTCAAATGACGAATTTCTTCCCTTTTTAAATTCGACCACAAATTGACAGTGTCTTTCAGAAATTTTGAATTAAATATAACATTTCACTTTCATTTACAATTTTAGTATGCCGATTGCATTCAATTTTTTAATATCTTTTCAAAATATTTTTTAAAAAAGGCTCCATCAACGTCATTTTTCACCAACAGTTTTCTCTCTACTGCTAATAATAACTGCAGCACTACTTTGGTCTCCTGAAGATGAAGGTTACTACCTTCGAAACATGTAGAGACGTTTTATTTTCAAAATTGAGCCTTTGATAGCTAACTATTAAATTAGTGGAGAAAGACTTTTTGACTTTCTTTCCCCTTTTCCCTAAAGATACGAAAGTTAACAATACATTTCTAGAAGAGAATACCACTAATAAAAATAAAGACAAAAATGAAATAGCTTCATGTTCAGCAAATCAAATTCAAATTACGCAAGAAAAGTTGACGTCAAATGTTAACTTAGATTTAAATGAAGCGACTAAGAAAAGTACCCCAAATATAAAAGTAACTCATTTAAAAAACAAGGTAAAGGTACATTTTCCGGAAAGTGGTTCCCCATCTAAAATAATTAAAAGTTCAGAGGACCTAAAGATAATACTTCCCATAGGCTTTAGCTCTTCTATTAAAAATGAAAACGTGTCTACCTTAGTCTCTCCATTTAAACCAATAATGCCTAATAACCTAGAGGACTTATCACCTGCAAATTATACTTGTATGCCTGATTCAACTAAAAGAAAATGATTTATAAATGAAACACCAACAAAAATAAAGGTCATTTCCGATGTAGTCATTAATCCCCAAATATTCCCAATTTTCTTCCTAATGTTACGGTTTGTACAGGTTTATGCCACTGCTGTTTACTTAATATAACTGTAAGAGAAGCAGGTATACGTTGCTATAGTTGTACTCGGGTATTCCATGATATTTGTGTTAAAAAATCTTGTGATAACCCAGTATTCCCTGATAAGTTTATATGTACAGCATGTACCAAAGTAAAAAAAAACTACTAGTATTTAAATATTGTACCTGCTTCTTGTTCTGATTTCTTTATCTTTAAAGGTAATATTTTATTATTTATTTTTAGAGATTATTTATTTTATACTAGGTATGTAATTACGTGCCACTGTATTATTAGCTAAACGCAAATTATAAGATCGCTACCTAAGATGTACCTACAAATGTACCTATGTACCAGCTGGCCAATATCTGTGATCCCCCTGGCTAATCACACAATGGCCAATGACTGTATTTTTCGTAAAGTTTTCATTTATGTTTCAATTAAATTTTTGTTAATTATATTTTTTTCTTGTTTATTGGGTTTTTAGGTCATTTATAAAGAAATAAAGGTTTGGTTTAAGTTGACGTTTCGGTTTATATTACATTAAACCATCTTTAGAACTACAATTACAGGAAAATGTGATTATTAACTAATTTTTAGAATTAAAAAGTAGACATACCTCTATATAAATCTTAGCACTATCACTTCTATTTTTACATGTTTAACTATGTGGTAACTATGCAAGACTGATTTTATGAAGGGATTCTTTATGAGGGAGGGTAGGTACATTTATTAAAAATGGGAAAAAACCATTTGATTACGGTTTATTGTTTCTTTTGTTAATGGTAAAATTTTCGAACCGACACTGATAATCTAAGTACAGTTTACAGTAATATAATAACCTAATTAAAAATTGCAAATTTTTACTACCGTTAACAAAAGAAACAATAAACCGTAATCAAATGGTTTTTCCCATTTTTAATAAATGTACCTACCCTCCCTCATAAAGAATCCCTTCATAAAATCAGTCTTGCATGATTACCACATAGTTAAACATGTAAAAATAGAAGTGATAGTGCTAAGATTTATATAGAGGTATGTCTACTTTTTAATTCTAAAAATTAGTTAATAATCACATTTTCCTGTAATTGTAGTTCTGAAGATGGTTTAATGTAATATAAACCGAAACGTCAACTTAAACCAAACCTTTATTTATTTATAAATGACCTAAAAACCCAACAAACAAGAAACAAATTTAAATCATAAGGTCAAGAAGAAAACTTTACTATTACTTTTGTTAATTATGTTTGGTTTATTATTTTTATTGGGACTTATTACCTAATATTTCATGTATGTTATAAAACAAATAAAATTGTTTTTTTTTCAAAATGGGATTTATATTTGACTACCTAACAGACAAACATTGCTTAAGTGGCCAATAACTGTACCCGTTACCCTACTTACCTACGTTATGGACAGCCAGTTTTCTTCATTTTATATATTTTTTTATACTTAACTGTTTCTATTGTTTATGTTAATTCATTTCTATTTTTGTTTTCTTTTAAGACTTCATTGGTTGCGTATATGTTTTAAATATAAAAGTATATTATGTAGTTTTATGTCTAGATAGTAGAATAGCAGAGCCGTTTCTAACTCAAAATCCCATAAGAAATAACATTGCCCTGAAATCTGCAGTTTTATCACCATTTTAGGGCGTGGCACTTTTCCTGGAAGCCACCATCCTCTATTAACCTAAGTGGAACCCAGCTACTATCGCCACCTAGTGTCTGACGTCATAACTACTCGCAGTAGATACAGGATCCGTATTAACCTAAGTGGTCCCCCCCGGTATTACCAGGGGGCCCCATTATTTGAAGATTCTAACCTAACAGCATTCCCCATGGAACCCAAGTACCCGCGGAGGCGCGAGCCCCAGACCCGCGGCGGAGGAAGCCTCCACAACAGGCGTTGAGCGCGCATGATGATCGAAGGCGATACCGCGAGACCCTATGCATAATTCGCGAGGCTAGCTCAGGCAGGTCAGCGACCCCGAGCGGTGGTCACCCGATGGTTACCCGATGATCGCCCGAGGGTACCCGTCTTAGCCTAAGTGGCGCCCCCCTGGTATTATCAGCCCTCATTATTTCAAGATTCTAACCCAACTTTATGACCCATGGTCACGTGTTATTATATTTATGGGGAGAGATGACGTACCACGTTCTCAATAGTACCCCAACCCAAGTACCTAACCTGAACATCTATCTAAATAATCAATATTGAACAACATAATGAATAAATAATAACAGAAAAAAAGTTTTTGTCCTCGGTGGGATTTGAACCATAATCCTCTGGGGCCGAACCTCAAAGCCTTGCAAAATACGCTACGAGAGCATATAGATTAAAACTGCTAAACAATGTTAGACAACGTGAAACCACGGGGGCACATCTGATTAGATTGCTGGAACAAAAGGTCCTTAAGTGGGGTTATGGTGGTGTTTTCTAATGTACAAAATTAGGGCAAACCATACACATATACTTAGTAAAACAAACTAATTGATATCTGAGTACTACCTGAAGTTAGGCAACCAGTGTTTCACATAAAAATAAATATTATAAGCGTAGGAAAATATTAACAATCTTGTGCATTCACCTATCTGCTATGCAACACAAGCATCAGCTTTCAATATTATTTTACAATCATTTACCCCGAAAGGGCTGCAACGTCTCTTATAGATGGATAGTATAAACTAAAAATCAGTAATTAGTCGAAGCGTCAAGTCTTTTAGCCGATTATTAAAAACAAAGACATCAGATTTAACAAAAAAAAAGTATTGTAATATAAACTGTTCCGTGTGGAATCAGATTAAACGTATTATGAACCCTGTCCAACAGACCCTGTTCCCCCGGAACAGACCTGTTCCCCCTGGAACAGACCCGATGAACAGACCCTGTTCCCCCAGGAACAGACCCCGTTCCCCCAGGAACAGACCCTGTTCCCCCAGGAACAGACCCTGTTGGCCTCTCTATCACAGAAAACAGCCCCGATAAAGAAACAAAACAGTTAAGTACATCAAACAAATTTATTACCAAAAATATATAGGTATTCACCAAACAATACATACAATACATATCATTAATGAACATTGTTAGAGGCAGCGCGGCATGTAATTAGACAACACGGGATCTAGTATGTCCTTTTGGCAAACAGTATTTTCAGGCGTCATCTATAATTACGTTCACGCACACTCCCGCCATCTGGGTACTACCTGAACTTATGCAACCAGAAGCCCCTATCAGCAAATATTGCCTTCACCAATTTATTAACAAACCTAAGTGTGGTGATGACGACAAAATGGCGGTAAACCTAGCTTTTATAATGCCTTCACCATTTTATCGACAAACCAGTACTAATGGCGTCGCCAAACCAATATTTCCCCTTATTCAACATAAAAATTGTCGAAACGGCAACACCGCCGTTCCATTACTGAAAATTTAAGAAAATACGCTTAGGCCACATTGTAATACCCGTTCACAACAGTAACTAGGTAAAACAAAGAACCTTAAGTGTGGTTATAGGGATATATTATTATCGATGTCAATTTATTAACAAATCTTAAACCTTCCAACAGCATTCACCCCATATCGCATTGATAAAAATACCCATATAAATACCCTATCGGAATGCCATTCAGGATTGCATAATTAAATGAAAATCAATCAATTTTAAAACTTTTTTATTTATAACATAAAAATATCACTTACTACCGCCCTGGTATATTACATTAAAGGAATAAAAAATCGGCGTAAATAAAAAGACATCTGTAATCATTTAGCAACGTTTTATTTCAGAAATATATGCAGTTTTCAAGTCAAATGCACGATTATGGTAATATATATAAAGGTCATATCGGAGAAAATAAGATCTTTTTCGAATTTTATTATGTTTAAGGATATGTTTACCGAATCGTACAATAAAAACAGAATACATAATTAATTATCTTTCAATAAAATGATCATATAAAATCGAGTCACAACGCGAGGTAGAAGTGGTTTTATATGCAAATTTCATCAACATTGTTGGTCTATTACATATGCAATTTTGCATTGAAAGTAATTATCATTTTAATAAATAATTAATGTATAATGTGAGTGAATAAAAGCAAGCATATATTACTACTAATGGGATCTGTATACAGGGAGTATGAAACACTTTTGACCGTTAAATTACGCCTTTAAATTATAAATTATATCTATAAACTGCCATAACATTCGACCTAAATGGTATATTTTAGTACAATGACGTAGCTGAAGACCAACTACATTTTAACTGATTGTACGTATTTGGGTGATATATTTAAAATTAATCTTGAAAGAGAACATTTAATAATTATTTTTCGTTTCCCTCAAGCCCCAGCTAGGCGGATCAAAACCTCGTTAAGCTGTCTAATCCGCCATTAGCCCCGTTTAAAATATCCCAACAGAGTAGTTATTACCAGCCTCGTATATGTATTTAAAATCAGTGTAAAGAATAAACAAGCCCATTATCTACATTTTCAAAATACCCTGTATATGATGATATTATATTAGTGTTTGAATTAATTAGTACGTACTCCAATCGACATATATTTATGCATCATAAAAATTAATTCTTTAATAGTAGCGTCACTCTAGAAGGGGCTTATAAATAGTGCAGAAATGGTGAGAGCACTTAATTGTTTCTGTTATAAGTTTGCAACAGGTAAGTTTTTGAATTTTATTATGGTGTTGGGGGGTTTTTAAACTGACTTGGTATTTTTATTCAAAGTGTTTGTATCTTTTGGTTTTCTTTTTGCATACGTTTAAAGCGTGACGCTCAAAATTGTGCGCCTATATGTAAAATATGTATTAAAACGCTCGAAAGTTAAGGTAATCTTTTTTATTTTGAATAAAATTTTTTATAATATTTCCCTAAAACGATATCAGTATACCTAGGTAATTTTTAAAATGCGTCTCATATGGACACGCACCCACATAAGCCATTGTTTTTATTACGAATTCACGAACCCTTCTTCGTTATTATGTAGAATACAACTACTTTATATAGGCATTTGCACCAAGTAGTTTGGGTATTAGTTTTTCAAAACAGCCCTAAAGAAATGAAAATTGTTTTTAGTTTTTTCATACCTGTATAATCGTTTGTTTTAACATTTTATCTACATGTGGGTTTTTATCAGTATAATATCAGACACATTTAATATTATATTGTTTTTTATATCTTTTTTAAATATTATAACTCAATTCTTGTAGCTTGAGTATGTACGTGACAATATCTGTGCAATCAAACTAGCAGTTAAATAAGGCATTATTTAATAGGGTCATAGACCAAATAATCCTGCAAATATGATTAATTTTAAAACAGCTGCTCTACGCCAGTGTGTCGTAAAAGTTAATTTAACAAGTGATAGCAAGCTAGTAAATTACAATGACCATAACACTCCGTATGCATCGAAAAAGATATAGGGAAAGTAATTTATTTTACAACTTGTATAGGACTTGGAACATAGGTCGATTAAAGAAAACGGGTTTGGCATAGGTTGATTAAAGAAAACGAGAGCTCTAATAATAATATATTTTTATTGGGTTTATAATAATATACATTCTATTTATTTTTACATAACTAAAATTTTATATTACGAGATATAATCTTATGTAATAAATCTTTAAGCTGCGCCAAAACGCCTACATTAGGGCAAGATATACCAAAAAATGAAAGATCCATTTTACCGATGCGAATTAAACTCATGGTAAATTCATTATATTCAAAAAACATGTCGTTTTGAATAAAATAAAGGCGGCCGTCGGTGTAACGAAATACACTGTCTATCTTTGCGGGAATCCCGTTAAATAATTCTGACGTTATATGATAATTGTCTGGTCTAAACATGCACTCATTTATGCCCCATACTAGAATATCATTGAAAAATAAATAGGTTTTTCCCTTGTTTGTGTTCACGACAGCTTGAACTCTGGTTTTTACATTTGTGGCAGCGAGACTATCTATTGATTCCGTTTTTATTAACGCGAACGTACCATATTGTACAAAGTAAATCAGATCACCGGCAAACAATACAATGTCTCCATTAGGACGTTCATATATAGCAGTTATTTTCTTAAAATTTTTTGGCAAAAATTTAAAATAATCTGTTAATAGAAACGGGGTATTAGAAATTTGTTTTGTCTCTAAATTCAACATCCAAACAAATCTCTCATAAAAAATAAATAATTTGTTTTTAACGATTAAATAAGCTTTATTTGTTTTCGAGTCCAAGTCACATAGAGTCGGAAACTGTGTCGCATCGGGTACCGAGGGCGCGTCAGGGGTCGGGTGTACGCTGGGGATTGTTGTTGCAGCTTTTGTCTGTATAGTTGTGGTTCTTGTCTGTGGGGTGGTTGCAACTTTTATTGGCATAGTTGTGGTTTTTATCTGTGGAGTGGTTGTAACTTTTGTAGGTATTGTCGTGGTTTTTGTCTGTGGGGTTGTATTCGGTGACGTGGGTATTTTTGTTATGGCCAAAGATTTTTTGCCATAAAGGTACTCGATACCATAAATATCGTCCTGAGTTATTTTCACATTTTCCGCTTTGTAATACGGGTACATGATCGCGCTCTCGTCAGCTGTGTGGGCTAAACCTAGAGTATGTCCAATCTCATGTATTAAAACGCTTAGTAAATTTGTCCCACCATTTTTGGAGGAAAGACTCCATGGCTCTTTTGAATGCATGTGAATCTCTACATTGAAACTTCCATCTGGAAAAAATGCGTGCGCTAAAGTAGGTTTATCTAATTTCTAGGGACACCAGGTGAGGTCATTTTTCATTTTATGCCGTTGGTCGGCAAACGAAATTGTAATATTATGGGTGTTTCTATCATATTTAAAGCGGAAATTAGAAACATCCTCCCATGCTTGAAAAGCTCTTTCAGCAACTGCTCTATATGGATATACTGAATAATTTGGGGGGTAGATAGACCAGGATAGCTTTAAATCTTTCCATAAGTAGTTAGAGCCTCTTCCCCAATCTGCAATATCTTTGACGCCACAGCGTGGTCTTTGCATTAGAGCAATAGTTTCGTTATTTAAGGTTCCATCTTCACGGAGACCATAAGTTTCTTGAAATGCCCGTAACCCATCTGATATCGACACTAAGGCATTATCTGTAGCATTTTCTTCCAAGTAACCATAGTCTGTTAAATATTGGCGGGCAGCTGTTTCGTCTGTTGCCTGTACAGCTGTAGAAGTAACAGTGAGAAATAAAATGAGGTAAATTAACACACCCATTCTGCTCGAGGGGTAGATATATACTGAAATCATAAATAAGGGGTAGTGTATTTATTTTAAAAATTCGATTACACCAAGTTTTTCCAATTCTAGTAATATAGACCATATTTTATCGTCGTTTTTATGATTAAAATTGTCGCTCTCTAACTGTTTAAACATTTCCACTAGCTTGTTAACGTCATTATCGTAATCAAGTTCTAAATCATTCAAAGTAGGAGGAATAGTACTGTTCAATTCAAGGTTTTTGTTTATCATGCCCACTCTGCTTTTCTTTAAATAAGTCCTTTTTGGTGGAAAAAGCTTAGAAATAATGTTTGTATACTTCCAGCTTCTGCTAGAATTTATGTGATTTTTACTATTAAACCCCCTTCGGTGCGCGCTTGATAAAAGAAGGATTTCTTTATATTTATCCAGCTCTGTATTGGAATAGCCTATAGGGCGTTCTTTTGTCAATAAATTCAGAAGTCCTACAGTTAAAGTATATTTCTCATTATCAATCACTAGGGTGTTATTTTCAAATTCTACGGGCTTATTCCCAATAAAGCAGCCATTTTCAACCATTTTAAAACCAAAATCTAGGCCGTTCGGTAAAGACAAAAGCGCTAATTTAATTTTTCGGTTCGCCATCTTATCTCGCAGAACTCTGACATTCGAATGACGTACTCATCAACGGAACGGGTGTTTAAAACACTACCTAAAACACAACACTAACATAACAATATCTTAACTGAAACAAAACAGTGTCTTAACGGAAACAAAACAAACATATAACGCTTATATATCAATCACAACGTCAACACTGAAAAAACAAAACAGGTCTTATACACCTATAATATTGTTTCAGATCATCTGAACACAAACAAAAACACTAATATAACACTGATACGTCAATCATAATGATGACGCTGTATACCCATAAACGGGGTGTAGTTCTGAGAAGCCCTAATATATTTTCTAGTAAAACACTGTTTCTTTTAGGTAAAAAATGATACGTATGTAATATTATTAATACGATTGTAAATACGCATAATCTTTATTAAATACATCTAGATACACTTCTATGAATAATGTTCCTAATCGTTTTAAGTTTATCTGGAGCTTTTGAAAAATAAAAGTGAGTTGATTTTGTTTCTAGGAACCGATTGAAAATATTTAACATTTCTATTGAATCCAGGTCTGCCCCCAATTTATATTCTTTATATTGGAACTTGCTAACGTCGATAGAAGGCATCATATGTTTCATCACTTTAAGGGTAGGATCATAAGGTTTTTCTTTAAACACGTTCCAAAAATGAATGTTGCTTCCCATTTCGTCATACAAGAGTTGTCCACATTTCGGTTCAACATTGATATTATATTTTTTAGCAAGCTCCCAAACTATTAAGGTAGCCGGTAGACAGGATGCGTAATATTTGTTCTGTATAAATACTCTTTCAACATTGTCGAGAATAATGTTTAATGTTTCTACCATGTTTAACACCACGCTGTCGACTATGCAATGAATCCATTATCCTAGCTGCAGCCTTTTAACGGACTCGTTATATTAATGTTTTCAGCAAGTAATATATTCAAAAACGCGTAAAACTGCTTGTTGTATGTACATCTGCCGCATACTAAACCTTGAATATTAATTCTGAACGCACCTTATTTTTTCGAAGGCACGCTACTTTTCTGAACGCACCCCAACCGAGGTTATAAATAGGGGTGCATTATAGGCAGGACGCAGGAGCTCCAGAGCCCATTCTGTCTTTGTACGTTAGAGAGAGCAGACGTATTTTGAGCCATATTTATTTTGTTACAGAGTAAAAAAATGCCGTTCCCAAGTGAGTACGTCGAGTTAATTAGGGCCCAGATGGATACCCCTAACTTAACAACGATTACCTGTGGTAAGATATTGCGGGACTGTACTCGCGCTCTTTGGAACTTGAATAATGTCCTGAAACGCGCTGAGTCTGTGGCTGAAAAGTCTCATATAATAGCGTGTTTAGCCCAAATTAAGGGGTTTCAGTCATTACTAAAGGACCGTAAAGTGGGCGGGGGTAGTGGGACACGTCGTGCAGAAACAGCTTCTTGTAGAGTAAAGTGGGAAGATTTACATTCGGCATTCCAATCGAGAATCAGGACGGGTGTTATTATTAACAAACGTCATACTGATGTACGATCATTTTTAGAGGACTGTTTGGCAATTTTTAAGCGGCGAATTCAAAACGCATTAAAAAAAACTACTGCACTCAAAGTTAACACCACTCTTTGTGGGGATTTTGAAATTAGTAAAGCAGATGAAATTTTAATGGATACAAAGTACATTACTACTCCGAATGCCCCTATTTTCGGCAACACAAACTTAAATGAGTGGTTTGCCGATCATGTTAAGAACCCTATTTTAGTTGAATTAGACACGTTCCAGGAAAGAAATTCTGGGTGGGCACTACGCAAAATTACACATTTAATGGTATCTATTAATCATTAT
This sequence comes from Polydrusus tereticollis, assembly GCA_963920685.1. NCBI lineage: Eukaryota > Metazoa > Arthropoda > Insecta > Coleoptera > Curculionidae > Polydrusus > Polydrusus tereticollis. Next base: position 106,371,385 of record OY987330.1, on the reverse strand, counting down.
AATCCTCTTCGAGTCGGAACTTACATCGAACTTCCAAAACAAATTGCATTGAAAAAGGCATGCATCAATGTTCAGAATACTGATGAAATGTGCTTTGCGTGGTCCATCGTTTCCGCTTTATATCCCGCGTTCAAGAATTCTGAACGAACATCGTCCTATCCAAACCCTCAGTCAGTTCTAAACTTGGAAGGTATTACGTTCCCCATGACAATTAATCAAATTTCAAAGTTTGAAAAGCAAAACCTAATTTCCGTTAACGTATATCGACTGCAAAAAATTGGAAAAAATTATCTGGTTGCGCCATATTATATACCTGAAAATAAGCATCCTACCCATATAAACTTACTACTTTTACAAGACAGCTACTTTTCCTCAGATGATGATATTGATTTAAGCCCTATAAAATACCATTTTGTTTGGATTAAAGACCTTTCACGCTTACTATCAAGGCAATTGAGTCTTAATACGCATCGAAAATTTTTTTGTGATCGCTGCCTTCATTTTTTCCACACGCAGATAACACTAGATAAGCACACGTCCGAATGCTCTAAACACAAGACCCTAGCAATACCTCGGATGCCTGTAGAAGGCAATAATATTTTGGAATTTAATAATTTTAAACATAAGGAAAAAGCCCCGTTTGTTATATTCGCAGACTCGGAAAGCTTGCTAATACCTGTAGTCGATGATATAGAAAAAAACACTCAAAAGGAACAAGAGCATGTCCCTTATAGCGTCGGTTATTATGTAAAATGTAATTATGACGATTCTCTATCATTTTATAAAAGTTACACAGGCCAAGACTGTATGCAGTGGTTCATGCGCGAGCTTCAACAATTTGCTGAAGACGTCGAGACGGTCTTTTTATGTGATTTGCCCATGGAACCGCTTACGCCTGCCCAACAACAAAGTTTTTTGGCCGCTACTCACTGCCATATATGTGAGAAGCCATTTACGGAAGACGATAAGCGTGTTAGAGATCACTCACACTTTACCGGAAAGTATCGAAACGCTGCACATGAGCACTGCAATCTACAGTACCAGGATTCGCACACAATACCTGTCCTATTCCATAACTTGAGTTGCTATGATGGGCACATGATAATACGGGCGCTATCTGAAATAGAGGGGAAGATTGATATATTACCTGTAAATAAAGAAAATTACATCTCATTTACGAAGCATATAATGGATAGTACTGTTCATTTTCGATTTATAGATAGTTTTCGCTTTCTTGCTAGCGGTCTGGATAAGCTTGCATCATACTTATGTGAATATCCTAACCTAAAAGCAGAGTTTGAACACCTGGGGGATGAACTGAACTTACTTACCCGAAAGGGTGTTTTCCCTTATGATTATATGAACGCTTGGGAAAGATTGAATGAGACTGAACTCCCTCCTAAAGAGGCGTTTTATAACAGCTTAGAAGATGTAGCTATAAGTGACGCGCAATATTTAAATGCGCAGAAAGTTTGGCAAACTTTTAATTGCCGTACCATGCAAGATTACTCAGACTTATATCTTAAAACGGATGTAATGCTTTTAACGGATGTATTTGAAGCATTTAGGGATATATCGCATAGGACATATGGCCTTGATCCTGCATGGTCGTATACCCTACCTGGTTATGCGTGGCAATGTTTATCCCTCTTAATTCATCGAGAAGATATGATAAAACTTGAGCTGCTTACTGATTTAGAGATGCTAACATTCATAGAAAAGGGAGTTCGCGGGGGGCTAAGTCAGTGTTCAAAGAGGTATGCAGAAGCCAACAACAAGTACATGCCAAATTATGACTCAACTAAAGAAGACTCCTATCTCATGTACTTTGATGTCAATAATCAATACGGCTGGGCAATGTCGCAATATCTACCTTATGGCGGCTTTAGATGGCTTTCAGAAAACGAGATATCTCACTTAAACATTAGTGAAATTTCAGATAAATCTGCCGAAGGGTTTATTTTGGAAGTGGACCTGGAAATACCTGAAAATTTGCATGATAAGTTTTCCGATTTTCCATTATGCCCTGACCATGAAAAACCACCTGGGGCAAAGAATGAGAAACTTTTGGCTACGCTACACAATAAAACAGAATACGTAATACACTATAGAAACTTAAAGCAAGCTCTAACTTTGGGTGCAAAATTGAGCAAAATACACCGAATATTAGCCTTTAAACAATCTCCATGGCTAAAATCATATATCGACCTCAACACGGGGCTGCGCCAAAATGCCAAGAATGAGTTTGAAAAGAATTTTTTTAAACTTATGAACAATGCCGTATTTGGAAAGACAATGGAGAATATCCGGAACCACTCTGACGTCAAACTTATAACGAAATGGGATGGCCGCTATGGCGCAGAAGCCTTAATATCCCGGCCAGAATTTAAAAGCAGCACAATTGTTTCCGAAAATTTAGTAATTGTCGAGCTTGCAAAAACACAAATTTATTTTAATAAGCCGATTTATGTCGGCATGTGTATTCTTGATTTAGCAAAGACTACGATTTATGGCTTTCACTACGAGTACATGGTTCCACGTTTTGACACCTGTAGTGTATTGTATACAGACACAGATAGTCTTATTTACGAAATTAAAAACCATGATGTGTATCAGATAATGAAACGAGATTGTAACGATTATTTTGATACCTCAGATTATGCCCGTGATAACGTTTATACGATTCCACAAGTGAACAAAAAGGTGCTGGGAATGATGAAAGATGAGAACAATGGCCGCATTATGACCCATTTTGTTGGTCTTAGGTCTAAAATGTATGCTATTAAACTGCTTTATACTCCAGACGAGATTGAGCAAGAACGGGTAAAACTAGAGAATTTAAACAAAGAGCGGGCGGAAATTGATAAGGTTTTATCTAACTTGGGCGTTACCAAAAAGATAAAGGGTATTAAAAGGTCTGTTATTAAAAATAAAATCACATTTGAAGATTACGTCACCTGCCTTGAAACTTGGTTGGAAAAGCCTATTTCACAGCGTCTAATTAGGTCCCAAAAACATGAGCTACATACTATAAAACAAACTAAAATCGGTCTCAGCCCATATGATGATAAGCGGCAAATATCGAAATCTTCACCCGGCACATTACCATGGGGGCATTGCTCACTTATGCATGTGGATGACTAAGTTGATCAGGGTCTGTTCAACAGGTCAACAGACCAACAGGGTCTGTTCAGGTCAACAGACCAACGGGGCGGTTCAACAGGGTCTGTTGATCAGGGTCTGTTCAGTTCAACAGGGTCTGTTCAGTTGTTCATTATTAGTATTATAATTATTCATATTATTATAACATTAGCACTCATATTATTATTAACATTAAAATTATTTTTATTACTAGAATAATCTACTAACGCGCACATATTATATCCTAACCTGTATAACTTTCAAAAGAGCCCATATTGGTTGTACAGTAAAAAGAAGGCCAAAATACTAACGCACACATATTATATCCTAACCTGTATAACTTTAAAAAGAGCCCATATTGGTTGTACAGTAAAAGAAGGCCAAAATACTAACGCACACATATTATATCCTAACCTGTATAACTTTAAAAAGAGCCCATATTGGTTGTACAGTAAAAAGAAGGCCAAAATACTAACGCACACATATTATATCCTAACCTGTATAACTTTAAAAAGAGCCCATATTGGTTGTACAGTAAAAGAAAGCCAAAATTCCCCCTGTATAACTTTAAAAGAGCCCATATTGGTTATACAGTAAAAGAAGGCAAAAATTCCCCCTGTATAACCAAACGAAAAAAATTATACCACAAATGATTTGAAATCAGAAAACAGTTCTATAGATAACATAATATACGGCTCTTTTTTAAGTTTGGTTTTGCTTTGAAAATTCGTTTTTCCATAAAAATCGAATGGGGACAATGTGGGCCACGTTCACGTCGTGTCCCTGTTTAAACCGAGTGCCCTCTGGTAAGTGTAGTGTTTTTCAGGTAATTTTGCTCTTGCCCTCGTTTCAAGTTGTATGTATAAGTTAAGGATAATATTCTATCTATAAGCGAATATTGCACATTACTCCTACTCTGTTCAAATGCCCATACCCGCCAATGCCTTTTTCAATTCATTTTTTTTTTTTTGTTAGTTTTTAAGTTTGTATATAGATATACCTTCTTGTGCGGTAATGTTCCTAATATAAATGTTGCTAATCCTAGTTTTTTAATTGTATGTAGATATGCCTATTCTTGCACGGTAAATGTTTCTAATCCTTAGTTTTAACTGTAAATATTTTCACTAAATTTTGAGCTTATAATATATTGTACCTATATACAAGATTGGCGATATGTGTCTTGTGCCAAATTTTTGTTTCGTTCAGGTATTATTTTTGATGCAAGATACTTGTCTTATTTAAATATGTTTGCTAACTAGTGCTGTAATGGTGTATTTGACTTGAAAACTGCATATATTTCTGAAATAAAACGTTGCTAAATGATTACAGATGTCTTTTTATTTTACGCTGATTTTTTATTCCTTTAATGTAATATACCAGGGCGGTAGTAAGTGATATTTTTATGTTATAAATAAAAAAGTTTTAAAATTGATTGATTTTCATTTAATTATGCAATCCTGAAGCTGTTGGAAGGTTTAAGATTTGTTAATAAATTGACGCTGATAAGAATATATCCCTATAACCACACTTAAGGTTCTTTGTTTTACCTAGTTACTGTTGTGAACGGGTATTACAATGTGGCCTAAGCGTATTTTCTTAAATTTTCAGTAATGGAACGGCGGTGTTGCCGTTTCGACAATTTTTATGTTGAATAAGGGGAAATATTGGTTTGGCGACGCCATTAGTACTGGTTTGTCGATAAAATGGTGAAGGCATTATAAAAGCTAGGTTTACCGCCATTTTGTCGTCATCACCACACTTAGGTTTGTTAATAAATTGGTGAAGGCAATATTTGCTGATAGGGGCTTCTGGTTGCATAAGTTCAGGTAGTACCCAGATGGCGGGAGTGTGCGTGAACGTAATTATAGATGACGCCTGAAAATACTGTTTGCCAAAAGGACATACTAGATCCCGTGTTGTCTAATTACATGCCGCGCTGCCTCTAACAATGTTCATTAATGATATGTATTGTATGTATTGTTTGGTGAATACCTATATATTTTTGGTAATAAATTTGTTTGATGTACTTAACTGTTTTGTTTCTTTATCGGGGCTGTTTTCTGTGATAGAGAGGCCAACAGGGTCTGTTCCTGGGGGAACAGGGTCTGTTCCTGGGGGAACAGGGTCTGTTCCTGGGGGAACGGGGTCTGTTCCTGGGGGAACAGGGTCTGTTCATCGGGTCTGTTCCAGGGGGAACAGGTCTGTTCCGGGGGAACAGGGTCTGTTGGACAGGGTTCATAATACGTTTAATCTGATTCCACACGGAACAGTTTATATTACAATACTTTTTTTTTTTGTTAAATCTGATGTCTTTGTTTTTAATAATCGGCTAAAAGACTTGACGCTTCGACTAATTACTGATTTTTAGTTTATACTATCCATCTATAAGAGACGTTGCAGCCCTTTCGGGGTAAATGATTGTAAAATAATATTGAAAGCTGATGCTTGTGTTGCATAGCAGATAGGTGAATGCACAAGATTGTTAATATTTTCCTACGCTTATAATATTTATTTTTATGTGAAACACTGGTTGCCTAACTTCAGGTAGTACTCAGATATCAATTAGTTTGTTTTACTAAGTATATGTGTATGGTTTGCCCTAATTTTGTACATTAGAAAACACCACCATAACCCCACTTAAGGACCTTTTGTTCCAGCAATCTAATCAGATGTGCCCCCGTGGTTTCACGTTGTCTAACATTGTTTAGCAGTTTTAATCTATATGCTCTCGTAGCGTATTTTGCAAGGCTTTGAGGTTCGGCCCCAGAGGATTATGGTTCAAATCCCACCGAGGACAAAAACTTTTTTTCTGTTATTATTTATTCATTATGTTGTTCAATATTGATTATTTAGATAGATGTTCAGGTTAGGTACTTGGGTTGGGGTACTATTGAGAACGTGGTACGTCATCTCTCCCCATAAATATAATAACACGTGACCATGGGTCATAAAGTTGGGTTAGAATCTTGAAATAATGAGGGCTGATAATACCAGGGGGGCGCCACTTAGGCTAAGACGGGTACCCTCGGGCGATCATCGGGTAACCATCGGGTGACCACCGCTCGGGGTCGCTGACCTGCCTGAGCTAGCCTCGCGAATTATGCATAGGGTCTCGCGGTATCGCCTTCGATCATCATGCGCGCTCAACGCCTGTTGTGGAGGCTTCCTCCGCCGCGGGTCTGGGGCTCGCGCCTCCGCGGGTACTTGGGTTCCATGGGGAATGCTGTTAGGTTAGAATCTTCAAATAATGGGGCCCCCTGGTAATACCGGGGGGGACCACTTAGGTTAATACGGATCCTGTATCTACTGCGAGTAGTTATGACGTCAGACACTAGGTGGCGATAGTAGCTGGGTTCCACTTAGGTTAATAGAGGATGGTGGCTTCCAGGAAAAGTGCCACGCCCTAAAATGGTGATAAAACTGCAGATTTCAGGGCAATGTTATTTCTTATGGGATTTTGAGTTAGAAACGGCTCTGCTATTCTACTCTAGATATATTATTTTATTAAACGTTAATTATAAATAGTTAAAATTGCCTTAATTTCCAATTTTTATCTTTAAAATGGGCCTTTATAGACCGAATTTCCGTATTAATAAAATAACACTAATATGCGCGTGAAACTAAAAAAGATCCGGGTAGGGGCGGCAAAAATTGTTAGCCCCGGGCGGCATCTACGGTTAATCCGTCACTGGCTTTTTTTAAATCACATGCTTATAAAATTGATACAAAAAAATTGTATGTGTTGACTTTAACAGCTGCTGAATTTAACCGATATACATAATTAAATATATAGCCAATCAATTATCACGGATGTCTGTGATCACGGATGCATGTGGATTCGGCCTATGCTTCGCTTGACATTGACATTTGACAAATCCACATTTTAACCAAAAATTTTAACTACATCGCATCATATCGCCACCGCCATTTTAATTAAAAATTAAAAGGTGTTATTGTTTGGTATTGTACATTTAATGTTTCAAGCCTGGATTTAACTTTGATTGGTAAGTGAAATGTATAATATTTAGATGCATTGAAAACATGTAGAGGTACTATGATAATAATAAAAGTTCTTAGTGCACTTTTATGGCGTCCTTTTTTCAGTGTAAATTCACAATAAATATAGGCTGGGTTTTAGTACACCCTTTTTATATCTTGTAATGAGTTAAATTTTTATAATAGTAAAATTCGTGGTTCTGTTCTTATATTGGCACCTATTTAAGTAGTTATACCGACCTATGTACTTTTAGTTCCAAATCATAAACCACATATACCTATTAGACTAATATAGACATCAATCAGCAGATCTATCATGTCTTCGGTTATTAAATTCAGAGAGAGTGATGGTGGTGGGATATCCATTGTGAATTCCAAGTGGCTTACACCAAGAAAGCAGGAGGTTCATTGGCCCCCGATAAAAGACAATTTTAAGTTTGAAAAAGTTATTCGAAAAAAAGAGCAGGCAATAGATGATACCTGGAAACTCTATCCAGTGCAAAGTATTTTTTACACATCGGGTAAACTTTAGTATTATGCTTACTGCTAATTTTAATGCAAATGATTATTATACTAGTTCGTATTATGTACAGGGTTATCCAACCAAGACTAGACAAGGCGATTTTTTGACTTTTCCTGTACTTTTATAAAAAAAACTGAAATAGCCATCTTAAGCCATTTTCTCCCGCGAATTCGAATATCTTCAGCAAAAAACAATTGAACATCAAACAAAAGTACTAGGGGTCACTTTGATATTTTTTTAAATGGAATGCCGTATTTTTAATGAGCTTATCCGATTTCTCATATAAATTTTGATCTAAAATGTTGGATTTTTAATTCAAAAACGCCTTTTTTCTTCAATTTTAAATTCGGAAAATGTTAAAAAAAAAAAAAATAAAAAAAAAAAAATAAATTAAAAATCCAACATTTTAGATCAAAATTTATATTAGAAATCGGATAAGCTCATTAAAAATACGGCATCCCATTTAAAAAAATATCAAAGTGACCCCTAGTACTTTTGTTTGATGTTCAATTGTTTTTTGCTGAAGATATTCGAATTCGCGGGAGAAAATGACTTAAGATGGCTATTTCAGTTTTTTTATAAAAGTACAGGAAAAGTCAAAAAATCGCCTTGTCTAGTCTTGGTTGGATAACCCTGTACATATCTATTAAGCATAGAAAGTGAGCCATTACACATTATACCTATTTTTTTACAGTAAGGCTATTCTGGTATGGGTAAGTTACTTAAATATTTGATTATTGTAATTTGTGTACAGTGTGTGGTGGAGTGGAGTGGTTGTTCAATTCATTTTCGGATGTTAACAATAAACCAAAAATCATTAAAAAAAACTCTTCCCAATTGTCTATTAATATACAGGGTGTTTGTTCCATTTTAAAAACACAACTCTTGCAAAAATTTTACAGTTCCAACAGTGTTTTGTTTTTTTCTGATGATTTTTTAAAAAACTTCAGATAAAATTCTACAATTCTATTCATCTTAGTTTTTTGATATCTCTATCAATAGTGCCGCTAGCATATGGGTCAATATATACGGAATGACCCTGTACCACCGGTTTTCAAGAAAAAAAAATTGAATTTAGTGTTTTGTGATTTTTTGAATTTAGGCTAAAATATCTCGAAAACGGTTTAAAATAAAGTAAAATGGCTGGCATTTTCCTATCTCAACTTTGATTAACTGTTAAACACCAATAAAAAATTACTACTTCTGATTTGCACAAAATTTATTGCCAGAATGTGAGCTTAAGTGAGAATGTTGACGTTTTAGATGAAAAGGAAAAGGCTAAGGAAAAGCGAAATAAAGCTAAAGTTACATCTGATATTAAAACCGACAGTGAAATAGGCTATACAAGTCACAATAATAGAAGGTCAAAGAGACAACGTAAACCTTGTAACATATACAGCGATAGCGAATCTAGCGATAGTGACTGCCAAATCCTAAGCAAATTAGCCAACAAGAAAAAAAAGCTTCCAAGACCTTAAATGGGTGCGGTAACACTTGGGGTGAAATGTATTCTTAAGGAAGGTTATGTTTGAATATAATTTCCTATAGAATGTAAAATGAATTCGAGAGGGAATAATAGCTAATTAGTGATATGATAAAAGTAATTTTAGTTAATAATTCTTCCATCTTCTAGATCTCTTACAAAGTGGTACAACTTTATTCTCGTCTCCACCCGGTATATATAGGGGAATTGGGCCCAAAATGACATACTCGGCTAAAATGACATAGATCGGTTATTTCCGTTATATATTCGCGTTAGGTCTCTGTGCATAGAATCATCTACACACGGATCACGTCAGTCGTCCTCTGTTACTTAGAGCTGCCGGGCGCAAACATTTTCGTGATTACGTCGAGAAACGTTTACGTCGGTTTGAAAACTTTTTAAGGCACACTTTTAAGAAAAAGCAAAATAAATATTTTGCATTAATTTTTGCAAACTGTAGTGGCAGATCATAAAAGGTAAGGTTGTTTCCTATTAATTAACATGTTTATTTCCAAAAAAACAACTTAATAGATTCATACAATTTGTCATATTAAAAAAAATATATTTTCGGGTAAAAAAGGACATACCTTCGGTCGGGGCAAAATGACATAGTATGTCATTTTACCCTGATGTGTATGTCATTCTGCACGGATTTGTATTTTCCCTAACTTATCTCGAGCCAAATTATTTAACAAATTGTTTAATGCAAGTTAATTTATTTACAAATGGTCGGAAAATATAAGAGGAAGACCAATAGACAAAGTTGGAGTCAAGAATCGATGAACCAGGCTATTCGGGCAGTAGAGAATAACGAAATGGGTTGGTTAAAAGCAGCGAATCAATTCGGCGTACCACAAGCTACCCTACGAAGGCGTTGCAGAAATGGCAAGAATAAGATCGTTCGAGGTTCAACTAAAGGTCTAGGCAGATACCATACAACATTTAATGTTGATGTTGAAAATGAACTTATTGCACATATCAAACTATTAGAATCTCGTTTTTTTGGGTTGACTGCTACAGATCTTAGAAGACTAGCCTTTTAAATTGCAGAAAGTCATGATTTGGATCACCGATTTAACAAAGAAACCCATATGGCAGGCTGGGATTGGTTAGCGGGTTTTAGAAGGCGACATCCAGATATAAGTTTGCGAAAGCCTGAAGCAACTAGTGCTGCGCGTGCTATGAGCTTTAACAAGCCACGAGTGCAGTCCTTCTTTAAAATATACAAAAAAACCATTTCTGATAAAAACATTAATTTTAACAGTATATATAATGCTGATGAGAGCGCCCTTTCAACGGTTCAAAAACCCCCTAAAGTATTTGCTTCCACAGGTAAAAAGCAGGTTGGTGCGATAACCAGTGCAGAAAGGGGGCAACATGTAACAGTGGTATGTTGTATGGGAACAACTGGCCATTTTGTGCCACCAGCTCTAATATATCCCCGAAAAAATGTTAAAAATGAACTATTAGATGGTGCTCCTCTCGGGACCATTGGACTTGTGCAAGACAAGGGCTGGATGACCGGACCAGTGTTTCTAAAATGGTTAAAGCATTTTTCCCAATATGTTAAGCCTAGTCTAGACGATAAAGTTCTCCTTCTTGTAGATGACCATGCCAGTCATAAGCACTTGGAAGTTCTTGAATTCGCCAAAGCTAATGGTATAATTCTTGTTTGTTTACCTCCCCACTGCACCCATAGGCTACAGCCACTTGATGTTTCATTTTTTGGTCCTAAAAACATTCTACGATCCAAGTGGCTAAAAGAACATCCCGGAAGAGTTGTAACGCAGTACCAAATCAGCTCATTGTTTACAGTAGCCTATGGGAAAGCAGCCACCGTAAAAACGGCGACTGGTGGATTTCAAAAATGTGGGCTTTTCCCTGTAAATCCTGACATTTTTGAAGAACATGAATTTGCTCCAAGTGAAACAACGAATCGTCCCATTAACAATGTTGCTCAAACAGAAGAAGATGTCCCTCCACAAATTCAAAGAATGACTGGAAACCCTGTGACTCCGGAAAAACAAATTTCCACTATTCATATCACCACCACTCATAGTCCTAAAGCTGGTCCCTCAAATTACTTTACTCCTAAACCTACTCAGTCCCCGTCTTGTAGCTCAGAAACTTCTGACAGATCACAATCCGTTCCTCAAAAAAAAGACAACTTCGACTTCACGACCAAACAGGCCTTCTACAAAATTAAGTGTATCAGAAATATATCCAATTCCTGAACTATCCTCCGAACAGCGAACCAAAATAAAAAATACCCAGGGAGCTGCTGATATGACGAGCACTCCGTTTATTAAAGAAGCTCGAAGAAAGGTTGAAGAAAAGTTAGAAAAGGAAAGGCGCAAATCGGCAAGAACTGTTAAAAAGCGAGTTTAACTAAATAATGACGATGCATATGAAGAAACGGATCCATTCCATAAGGACGATGATGATGATGATGATGATTCATGTCTCTACTGCTTAGAGCTGTATTCAATGTCAAAAAGTAAGGAAGCATGGATAAGATGCTCAACTTGCAAGTTATGGGCGCATTGTGAATGTGCGGGCGTCAGCATAAAAACAAAACAATTTATTTGCGAAATATGCCATTCAAATTAATAAAATAAATAATATGTAGTTTTTTTATATGCTGTGTAGTTTCTTTTAAACACTCAATTAAAAAAAAACACTCAGTTAAAGTGTTCAACTTTGTGGTATGTCATTTTACCCGTATGTCTGCCTAAAATGACATAGGATCCCATTTTTTTTTGAAAAATTATAAAACATAATTAGGTGTTAAATTCGCGTATTCGTGTTATAAATAATTAAACTAGATTGTCTAAACTACCTATTTTACAACTTTGAAACTAATATCAATCTTTAGTTTCTCTCAGAGAGGCAAAAATGAAAACGGTATGTCATTTTAGGCCCACCTCCCCTATTAGTGTTATTTAAGTACATTTATATTTATAAAGTTTTGTTGCTTGTAAATAATACCTCAATAAAGTAATCCCAAACAGTTTGGTGATCTTATTTTAATTGAAAACCGCAGTAATACAGGCTTGTAAAAAACTGCTCTAAAATAGCTACAAAATTATTTTAAAACACTCATGTTTAAAGGTAACCATTTTCTGGGGCCAGCAGGATATAGGGAACGACATTTAAAATAGTATATTAGAAACTACTTTTATAAGACACATTTACAACACTCGTTCAAGTTCTAAAGAACAAGTGTTGTAAAGTCTTATGGAACTAGTTATTTTTTCTACTTTGCGTATTCTTATGTCTTGGTTTTGAAAAATATGCCATAAATATGTTTTAAATTTGCAAAGAAATGTTATATATGTATGTTAACTGTCAAATGACGCCTTTTGGTTTTTATAATATTGACTGCTCATTAGAAAACCCAAATGACGTAATTTCGGTTTCATAAAATTTGAATGACACCGAAATTAAGCAAAGTAGAAAAAGTATTTTAAATAGGTAGATTATCTGACGTCTTTAACACATCTGATCAACGTAAAATACGACGTTAATTCAACGTAAAATACGACGTTAATTCAACGGTCACAATCAACGTTGTCTCAATTATGACATTGTGCCGTCCTGTCAACGTAGATTCAACTGTTGTTACAACGTAATGCAACGTTGGGAAGTATTACCCCTTGCTGCTTGGGTAGGAAGGGAGGAGTTATATGCACAGACTCTCACGGAACCCGCCATGTCAGCAGCTCCCCAGGCTAGATATTCCAAGAAGCTTATCATGCCTATCCTATTTCTCTTGGCTAAAATCAATATTTTAATTGTGAATAAAAATCATTCTTTCGCTAAACTTTGTCTGATTAAGTCGATATTGTAAATTATTAAATAAAGTATTGTTTTTAAAAACAACCTCCGTTGTTCAACTGATTTAAGTGATTAGACTATTATTTGATCATTTAACTATAAATTTGTTAAATTTTGTCAAATCAAACAAAAATTAGTACATTTATTTTTAGCTATTATTAAATTGTTACCCTAACAAAGTCATAGTTTGCTATTCTCTTTAAAGTTTGTGGACAAACAACTAATATTGTACAATAAACCCGCATTTCTATTTAGGTAAACATAACATCGTTATTCTCTATCCACTTCGATGGATTGATTATGACCACCAGCGCATGCGTATACTTTTGCATCGCGCTTACGTTTTGTTAATAGAATACTTTCTTCGGTACGGAACCAAAACGGAGTGTTAGGTTATAATTTTCGCCTGTTTTCGTATCCGGTAGATATTATCTATTAGGTATATTATGTGCATTTGTCTTCGGTAAGTATTTGTGCTGTGTTGTGTACAAGGTCTTGTATATGTGGTTGAAGTTTAAATAGATAACCTACAGGGGCGTAGGCACCGGGGGGGGGGGGGGAAGGGAGGGGGCATTGTCAACCCCAAATAATGACGGAGGGGACACGATATCATTTGCCCCCCCCCCAAAACCGAGTTGCTATATTCCTTTAAAAAAAAAATTAAATATATTTTCGACGGTCGTGCGTAGAAGTGCCTCGAAACCGCGCTCAAATGATTTTAAACGAAGCAAGCGCTTTTCATTAGAAAACATGGCGACTCACGTTTGAAACATATTTGTTCATAACATAACTCACATAATACTCTATACATGAACTATACATATAGTGTGTGTGACGTGTGTGACGTGTGTGATGTGTACTTGTGGATTTGTGGATACATATAATCAAAACAAACGATATCGTCATGTCGGACAAAAGGAATTACTTCAAAATTAAACGATTAAGAACAAGTTCGCCCGAACCATCTGAAGCAAATCCTACAACGGAGCCAGCGAAAAATCCTGCATTGCCAGGTATGGATTAATTTGGGCTTCTAGAACTCAGTCTTGACGTTTCTCTCATTTATGTGAAATGTCCCCCCCCCCCCCAAATGAAAAACTGTGCCTACGCCCCTGGTAACCTAAATGACTTACCTAGTACCTACGTTATTCAATACTTTAGTAAACTCCACTCATATCCTCACATCGCTGTACGCGGCTGATTTTAGGTATTATGATGGATAATACCGAAGATGATAATTTGCAATACACAGAATTAATAGTAAATTCATTTATAAACCACTCAGCAAACCCTAACGTTATTGTGCCGGCCGCAACATTCTTAAGTGACGAAGACTTGGCTCTGAGAAGTTCACTGAATAGTTAGGGCTTTGGGCAGTTATTTGAGCTATAAAAATGTAAGTACTACTTTAAGTTAAGTTGGATTCGTAGACAATATAATAAAAGTAAGCGCGGCGCTTTGCAAACAAAGCAGCCGACGTAATTTAAATTGTCAGAAATGGAACAGTCACGCTAGCCTACATACATATTTGTTTATACAAGATTTTTATAAAGGCCTATTTGCACTATGCATTTTTAACTCTGCTGTAGCACTCTTCTTTCATTCTCAATATGCATCAAAAATGCGTGTAGTGTACACTTAGACACTTGACTTAGATCCAAGTTCCTAGAAAGTTATGTGACAGTTATTTAAAATAACATTACATTTTTTTTTGTAAAGATTTGCAGGATAACATAACTTCTAGTGTGTAGATATATCCATAATGATAGACTTGTTTTGGACTTCCATTGTCTATATTTCTTTTTATCACTACAATTATTTTAACTAAGTACTTAAGACGAGTTTGGAACTTTTTTTTTTGAAAAATATTTGGCACTTGCACTGTTTAAAGCTAACATCCTTCTAAATTTATGTAAAAATTATTTAGCGGAGGAAGTCACTCGAGACAGGCTTTTGTACATGACCGAGGAAGATCTTAAGGAACTCCTAAAGGCTTTTAAATTGGGAGTAAGAATTAAATTTCGCAGAAAATTAACAGAGTGGAAAATACAAAACGTGAGCAGAAAAATATATAAATAAGTGCTATGCTATAATAATATACCAATTTTTTTTTTAGAATGTGACTACATTTTCGACATGCGATACAATCACAAATTATAGTGACAGCGAAAAAGAAGCAGCATCTACATCTGCAGGCAATACAAATTATGTAGTAATGCTTCGTCATGCGCAACTCCTTTTGTAAGTCTCAATAAAATTACTATAAACTTATACTACTTATAAATTTTTGAACACAAAATAATACAGTTTATAAAAGGTTATTTAAAGGTTTTCGCAAAATGTATGTACAGCTTGAAAAATTAATGTTGTGATATTTTTAGTTTTTAGGCGGAACATTTATCACTTCTTTGCTAAGGATTTTTTTTTTCATTCTAGAATCTTCTTGAGGTTGTAAAAGGATGTGCCAATGGGGATTACGTTTTTAGAATTTTTAACAAGAATAAGAAGTTAGATGACGCATCGCGAAAAATAATTATAGATGCCATAATAGGATGGCATATGCAAAATTCTGTAAAAATAACTAGATATATGCTTGAATCATTGGCATCTGACATTGAACGAAATTTTTATGACAACAAAGTATGTAAAAAAACATATTTCCGAATTTTTGATCCATATACAGGGTGTTCATTTGAAAACTTCCCACCACGGATTTATCGAAAACCACTGATTAAAAGAAAAAACGCCGAGACACGTCAAAAGATTTGCCAAAGGGGACAACTTTTTAACCAAAAACTACTTCACCCCCTTTTACCCTCTGCCCCCCGGAGTCATCCCCTTAAAAATTTTAAATGACAAGGGGTATCAAGTAATAGCTTGTTTGAAAGGTCTTTCAAAGTGCTTTATTTTGACGTTTGATTTTTTAAAATCGGTCGATTCGCTTTCGAGAAAATTAGAAAAATCTTTATTTATCTTAATTTGTTCAGATAGAAAAAAAAACACACGAAAATATCACTTTTTATTTCAATAAGTGTTCAAAAACCAACATAAACAGCAATTCGGAAGATTCGACGTGGCAGCAACCAAATAACAACCGGACTTTTTTCAGCCATCTATTTATAAACACAGATAACATGGGCGAACTGTATTTATTCTTATACCTGTTTAGTTTTTTATAGTTGCTAAGGAAAAGAAATAATTTAATTTGCTGTCAGTTACCTTTGTGACAATCTTGGGATAGTGAAAATTAATTTATTGATTCAGATTTTACTTCCAAAATGGTTTACACACTAGCCGAAAGAGTGGAATTGATTCTAGATTATGGTGCCCAAAATCAATGTGCTCGGCGAACTGCCGTCACATTTAACGCCAGACATCAGGAAAAGATAACTTCGCATAGGTATGTTTTGGACCTTGTTACTAAATTTACTCAAACTGGATCTGTTGCAAATAAAAAACGTAATCATCGTAGAGTTTTGGATGAAGCCGCTAAAGTTGAAGTTTTGGGTTGTGACGAAGTCACTTTTTTAACCGTTTAAATTCGTGTATAAATAATTAAGTTACGCACCGTGTCAATTAATTGAGCTAACAAGCCAGTTAATTAGGCAGCAGGCCGCTATGCGCCTACGCGCAGCCAACCGCAGGCTTCTTTTCCCCAGAGTAGGATAGTACTAGTGGGGGAATCGAAGCCCAGCTCGAACTCAAAGAGCGAATCGAAAGGAACTTGGCGCTTGACCTCCAGCCGAAACAGTTAGCTAGAAAGACCGAACAAGTAAGTAGCCCTGCCTGAGTGTCTTGGGAGTAGCAAGTGTATTAAAAGCCGAGATCGATAATAAAAAAGGGGGACATACAGGGTGATGTGTTTTGACGCGGACCCTGTGTTAACCTAAAAAAAATGAATTATCCGTCCCGGACCATGTGTGTGTAGGTTGAATGAATGAAACCGCCGACGAAGGGAGACTTACAGGGTGATGTGTTCTGACGCGGACCCTGTAACAACCCAATAACGTTGTGTTTTTTCCCCAAAGAAAACTCTTTTGGAAAAACCGGCGAGTGCACGAAAGAGGTGTGACCGAGTTAGTGACCGAGGGGACCTACCGGGTGATGTGTTCTGACGCGGACCCGGTAACAACCTAAGTAGGTTTTGCGAATAAAGCACGCTGCATTCTTCGCAAAACTAGTGCTGACAATGTATGAACCGACCGAATGAATGTTGTAAAGAAAACCGAAGATACTCCCACGGCAGCCACCAGGTTTTGTTAAAATTGCTTACTTGCACTTACCGCTTGCTTGCTTACCGCTGTAGAGTGACCGCTGGAGCTGTTTCTTATTACCGTATTGCTTTACCCGCTGTAAATCATAATCCGCACTTTCCAACCGCTTTCTGCTTAACTTAAAAAAACCCGCTTCTCTGGCCAAATTACTTTTGCTTCGTCGCATGCCGCCCCGGTGCTCCACACCCCCTAACTCCGCAATTTACCACCGTTCATAATATATCAGTATGCTTTCCCGTATAAATTAGAGATAGGAAAAATTAATATTAAGACTGGCCATATCACCTCTATACCCGTTGTTCTTTATTTATAAATAGAAGTATTTAACTAAAACTTTCTTGTTTTATTCCGAACGGAACGTTTCGGAATCCTCCAAAATAGGAAACCCGACTACACATGAGCAAATACGACCCCTGGCATTATTTTCTCCTCTGTATAAAAGCTACCCGTAGGTCAAGGTGATTCTCTGTTACACCCCGAACAACAGAGTGGCGCTAGAGAAAACCGCTAAATACCGTTGTTAGGCCCGAAAAATGACGCCTGACTAGAGGATATAAAACACCCCGTATAAAGAGCGTTACAAAAATGGCGCCCGAGCAAATTCCTTTTTGCGCATGCGTAGAATAAGTAATTAAAAAAAAAACCGTACAAAAATCATTTTCCGTTAAACAGATTTTTTTTAGTACCTTTTTCATATCCATCTCTTTAAATTTTCCATTGAACAGATTTTTTTATCCCATTTTTCATTTCTCCAGATTCCCCGTTAAAACAGAATTTTTAATACAAATTTTTCATAGCCATTTCTCTAAAAACCCGAAAAATAGGAAGCTAGATTTTAAAAATAAACCGATATTTTAAATAAGCAGCAGGGAAATAAAATTTTGAAATAAATAATATTCGTAAAAGCAGTATTTTAGTGATAACGATTTAGTGGCCCAGAGATAAGACCGATATGGACAAGTTTTTTTTTGGATAAAAAAAAACCCGAAACCCGTACAAACAAATAATCATCATTCCGATAATTGAGAAACGTGTATATAAATAGATAGTTTATTTAGGGGTACCGTGCACATGGATGTTGCTTATATGGTTAAATTTTAAATAAAATTTAAATAATCCGGTAAAACTAGGCTGAAGTTTTTAATAAATTTTCCGAATGTATAAATACATATTAGTTAGGTTAGGCCGTAGTAAAGATTAGTTAACTAAATAAATATCCCGAAGGTCTAAGTACCTATTAGTTAAGTTAGGCCGTAGTAAAGATTAGTTAATAAAATAAATATCCCGAAGGTTTAAGTACCAACTAAGTTAGATAGGCCGTAGTAAACATTAGGTATGTAAATAAATATTCCGAAGGTCTAAGTACCTATGAGTTAAGATAGGCCGTAGCAAAGATTAGGTAGTTAAATAAATATCCCGAAGGTTTAAGTACCAACTAGTTAAGATAGGACATATAAAACATTAGGTATTTAAATGAAGATCCCGAAGGTCTAAGTACCTATTAGTTAGGTTAGGCCGTAGTAAAAGATTAGGTAGCTAAATTAAAATCCCGAAGGTTTAAGTACCAAATAGTTATGTTAGGCCGTAGTAAATATATAATATGTATTTAAGTAAATATCCCTGAGGTTTAAATACTTATTAGTGAAAACAGACCGTAGTAAAACCTCAGAGTTATAGTTGTTAGAGAACCGGATATAGAGACCAAAAAATGGCGACCATAACTGCTAATAGTCCAGTAAGCACGTGTGTAACACAGACTACAGGAAGTCTAGTAGTACCACCTGCACCGCCTTTACCCCCACCCCCTCCCGTAGGACGTGTGGACGCCAGAACAAGCTGGATCTACCTCCTAAAGAAAGGAGAATTGACCGATGAACTACAAAAGTTCGGCTTAATGGCCACCGGACCTGTGGACACATTACGTAAGCGCCTAGTAGCCTTTATTCGAAATGGACATGCCACCCCACAACCGTCACCGCAGCCCTTTATGTTTCCGACGACGCTGTCAACCAGCATAAGCAACACAACGACGACAGCCCAGTCAGTACCGACATCCGTTGTGTTTGCAGCCAACACCAGACCCACCCCAATAATAATTTGTACCCCTGCTATACAAGGGATACCTGCAACCACGAACGTAAACCACACAGCAATCCAGCTGACAAGCAACCCCGTAGTCCCGGCTAATACCACGACACCCTGTGTATATAACACCCCTATAACCCCCTGTGTATATAACGCCACTACTACTATGCCCTGTGTATATAACACCCCTACGACCCCGTGTGTATATAATGCCCCTACTACTACACCCTGTGTATATACCACCCCTACTACCACCGCCTATAGTTATTACCAGGCACCGACTAGCAATACCCAAGCACCGCCGAGTACAATAAACCCCATACCGCATGGAGTACAACCCATGACAGGACAGGGAGGTACATCACCCCCTACCGCTAATAACACCGTACGATATGAAAATCCCTCCGAACTACATGTGCAGAAGTGGAATATACACTTCGACGATAGAAACGACCCCGCAACTTTCTTAGAAAGAATAGATGAAATCTGCATAGCTAACCGAATAAATCCCGACTTGCTGTTACTGCACCTACCCGAGTTGCTACGAGGAAATGCGGCATTGTGGTGCCGCAATAATAAACATAATTGGCAAAACTGGGACGACTTCAGGAGAGCCTTCCGAATATTTTTCTTCCCAGTAAATTATGAGGTAGACTTGGAAGCCGAGATCAGCCGAAGGGTGCAACGACGTAACGAATCCGTTAACCGTTACGTAACCGAATTACAAACTTTGGTACGCCGGCATGGGAAAATGAGCCAAGAGCAAGAACTACAATGGCTTTACCGCAACTTACTTCCCGAATATCGACAGAACATCCGAAGAACCGAATTTCACGACGTACTATCGTTTTCCGCAGCTGTTAGGGAGTACGAAATTTTGTTACTAGAATTGGAAAAAGACAAACAAAAAGAAACAGTGACAAACCAAACGACGCCAACCCGTTACGTCACACAAGCCGAAGGATGGCACAGGGTGACAACACCACCGACGCTAGCTCCCACACAACAAAGAAGACCACCGACCGGACAAAACCAAACAACCCGACCACAGAACTCGACCGAAGTAAATCATCACAGATCTGGAACAACGCCCCCGGCCGTCACCTGCTGGCGTTGTGGACAAACCGGACATGTGCGCAGTGCATGTAACGGACCCGGCAAAATATTCTGCTCCAGATGTGGCAAGACGGGTGTCATGTCCCGAGACTGCCCTTGTTCAAGGGAGGAAAACTGGAACGGCGCTGCCCTGAGACGAGGCATGGACAGTACCGCGACACAACCGCCTCGACCGCAGTAAATATCACCGAATCAAATGAAAACCGACCACATGTGACCGTACACATTAATGGACAACCCGTGTTAGCTTTGATCGATACCGGAGCCGCTAAATCCTACATCGGAGACCGAATAGCGAAACGAAAACGGTTCTATGCCCTGGCATCTGTAGAGAAGCCTAAAAACCTAGCCCGATTAGCAAACGGAGAACTAATGGAAGTCCCCGAAGCCTACCGAATAACATTCCGAATAGGCCCAAAGGAATTCACCGAAGTACTGAATTACCTACCGGGTCTCTCTACAGATATGGTATTAGGAATAGACATACTACAAACCGGAAAGTTTAAATTAGAACTAAGTACAGGTAGCGTTCTGATTTATGACTATCTATTACCCGCTAACATTATAGGGGCGCCTTGCAGCCCAATAGGGAAAATTAGCACCCAGCCACCGCTAACACTGTCTCCCGTGGAAGAAACCCGCCTGCAGGCATTTTTGAGCCAGGAACTACCGTCGTTCGAACAAATTGAAGGAACAACGCCGCTTATAACGCACGAAATTCGATTAATAAACGCCGAGCCCATTAAACAACGATACCGACCTCAAAGTCCCCGTATGCAGGAAATCATTAACATTGAGGTGAACCAGATGTTGGAAGATGGAATTATAGAGCCATCGAGTAGCGCATGGAGCTCGCCAGTTGTGATTGTCCGGAAAAAGGATGGGAAGCCAAGATTCTGTATAGACTTCCAGAAAATAAATGACATATCCCGAAAAGACGCGTATCCGTTACCGTTCATAAATGCAATACTGGACAAACTTAGAAAAGCGAAGTACATCTCAAGCATCGATCTTAAACAAGGGTACTGGCAGGTGCCACTATCCGAAGAAAGCAAACAAATCACTGCATTTACCGTGCCCGGCAGAGGTTTGTTTCACTTCAAAGTAATGCCTTTTGGATTACATTCGGCACCTGCTACGTTCCAAAGGCTGATGGACCGCATCATCGGACCCGAACTGGACCAGTTCTGTTTTGCTTATCTCGATGACATCATAATCCTAGGAGAAACTTTCGAGGAACACCTACAAAACCTCAAACTCGTTTTTCAAAAGCTGAGGACCGCAAATCTCCGAATTAATCCCGATAAGTGTCAGTTTGGCCGTACATCCCTAAAATATTTGGGACACATGGTCACAGCAGAAGGCATACATACCGACCCAGAAAAGGTGGCGTCCATAATCCAGTACGCAGCACCGACAAACGTAAGAGGAGTGCGACGATTCCTAGGAATGGTCTCCTGGTATCGACGCTTTGTACCTGGATTTTCACAAATTGCAGCACCATTAAACATGTTATTAAAGAAGGGCCGACGGTGGAACTGGGGACCCGAGCAACAGCTCGCTTTCGAAAAATTGAAAGCCACCCTAACCATCGCCCCCGTACTGGCATGTCCTGACTTTACCCGAAAGTTTACGCTGCAAACCGACGCCGCAGACAATGGACTAGGAGTAGCCCTCACCCAACACAATGACGACGGAGGAGACCATATTATTGCCTATGCTAGCCGCACCCTGACAGGAGCCGAGAAAGCCTACTCTACCACCGAAAAAGAATGCTTGGCCATAGTATATGGCATTGAAAAAATGAGACCATACCTCGAAGGTTATCATTTTACCGTCTTAACCGATCACCAATCATTACGCTGGCTACAGTCACTCAAATCATCATCCGGACGTCTAGCCCGATGGCAAATGTACCTCCAACAATTCGACTTTGACATAAAATACCGACGAGGAGTATTAAACCGCGTGGCCGACGCACTATCGCGACAACCGATACCCGGTTCTTACGACGACACAGAAACCGACGAACTCGCTGAGTTAACACTCATAGCAGAAGACGAACAGTGTCCCTGGTATGCTAAGAAATTAAAGGATGTGCGAAGTCACCCCGAAGCAAACCCGACGTACTGCGTACGAGAAGGGAACTTGTATCGACACTTCTGGACTTCGTCGGACATGACCGAACCTGAGATGATAGACCCGTGGAAACTTTGTGTTCCTAAGAAGTCAAGGACCAAAGTACTGGAGGAAAACCACGATTCTCCGACTGCCGGACACATGGGAATATCAAAAACCACCGCCCGTATCACGTTGAGGTACTATTGGCCTGGCATGTTCCGCGACATAGCCCGTTACGTGCGCCAGTGCACCTGCTGCCAACAGTACAAACCGTCTCAACAACAAGTACCGGGAAAAATGCAACCATCTAAAAACTATGCACCATGGGAAGCCGTTAGTACTGATCTAATAGGACCACTACCGAGGTCCTCTAAGGGTAATTCGTATGTGGTGATGTTCCAGGACCGCTTTACTAAGTGGGTCCAGTGCCGTGCAATACGGAAAGCAACATCACGCGCCGTCAGTCAAGCCCTGTACGAATTAGTACTAACACAATTTAACCGCCCGAAAACCGTAATTTCCGACAATGGAACGCAATATACCGGAAAATTTTTTAGAGACATTCTAAAAGAGTACGGCATAAACCACCGATTAACACCGCCATACACCCCGCAAACAAACCCCGTAGAAAGAGCAAACCGAACCATGAAAACCATGATTGCTCAGTTTTGTGGAGATAACCATAGAACGTGGGATGCGAACTTACCCGACCTGACTTTTGCCTTTAATACCACCCGTAGCGACTCAACCGGATTTACCCCTGCATTTTTAAATTTTGGACGAGAGTTGGAACCACCAAAGTCTTGTTATCAGGACCAACAACCGCAACCAGGTGGATCTACCGAACCGAACGACGAACAACTTATTCAGCGGACCGACCGTGTAAATAAGTTGAATGACGTATATGAGCTAGTCAGAGTCAATCTGGCCAAAGCTTTCACTACACAAAGTCACCACTATAACCTGCGTCGTAGGGAATGGCAATGTCATTTTGGCGAGAGTGTAATGAAACGAGAACACGTCCTGTCTTCGGCCGAAAAAGGTTTCGCCGCCAAACTAGCCCCAAAATATTCCGGCCCGTATACCGTAATCAAAGTAATTTCACCCGTGGTTTATGATTTAAAAAGCAGTAATGGGAACAAGCTCCACCGGATTCACATCAAGGACCTTAAACCAGCACATGACTCCGACCCCGTTTATACCGTTAATCTTTTGTAATTTCAGAAACCCGAACAAATACCCGATCCGAAAACCGACTAAAATGCCGAGATTAGCAGGAGAACCGCCGCTGGGAGCGAAAGCTCTGGAGGTGACCCGTTCCGCCATAGACTACCAGTATAGGATCATGCTAACACAGCAGAGGTTGGCAGAAGTTAAAAGATTGCTGCCGAAGTTTCAGCAACCCCCCAACGAAACCCGTAAACCCACGCCAAAAATTATAATATTACAAAATATTGTTATAGTTCCGGCCTGCTTACCTCCCCCCCCCCCCCCACTCCCCAAAAGCACACGCTGCGCCGAAAAACGACCCCGACCTTTTCCGCTGGTTGGACGCGGGAAGAGCAGTCCAGGAATTAGGTACAACAAAGCCAGTGGAACTAGGTCCCAGCTATAACCCCACGTCCGCCCGACGATGGCCAGAAGGCTCATTGGCGGAGAAGTTATTGCTGGAACGCCGTCCAGAAAAGTGGAGCACCGAAGTCCGCCGGGCTCTCATCACTTACCGACCGTACAATACACCCGACAATCTTCGCGTCCGTCGCACTTTCAGGACCGCCGATGGACGGAAGATCACCATTAACATTCCCCCGTTATCTAAGCTTGTGAACTAAGAAAAGAATAGAGAATAGAGGCCGGCCGTTAAATAAAAACTAGCATTATAGTTTAATTGTAAATATGTAAATAAGTAGCTTTAACATTAGTAAGTAAGATAACTACTACCGACCGGAAAACAAACGAAGAAAATGCCAATTACCGTATACGGAGGCGCCTATACAAAGCATGATCAATCCCGTATGTAGCAATTAAGTACCGCCCTATATACTATGATATAAAATCAGAAAAAGCCCACCACGAGCCGGTCACCCTATTTTGGTTCAGCCAACCTAAGGTACATACGCTAATGTATTCTTTATTTTAGACAATGGCAAGTCCGGTACTACAAATTGATACCTCGCCATTAGAAACCAGCTCCGACGAACCAGAAAAGGACCAGTCAGCAAGACAAAATACGGCCGAAAGAGAAATTCCGAGTCACACTCCGTTCGATGGAGAAGTTGTGCCACCCTATACTGGCCCGACGCCACAAACCATTTTAAGGGCACGTGCACAAGAAACCCGAGCGGCCCAGGAAATGTCTGATCCGGCCAGAAAAATCGTCCGATTCACAGCTGAACATATACTGATCGCGAACGATCTGTGCTGGCGGTGCTGGCGGTGCGGCCACCAGGGGCACCGAAGAGCCGCCTGCATGCGACGGCCAATATTATTCTGTTCCCGCTGCGGAAAAATCGGAACATTGTCAAGGGACTGCCACTGCCGAAACCCCTTTTCCCGCACCACCGGTGACACCGAAAGAATAATATCAACACACCACCAGTGCTGTTGCACCAGGGTCGGCCGGCCAGGAATCCGCCGTAATTAACAAACCCGAAGATAATAATCGGCGTAGGCGGTTATCCCCTACGCGCAACGAGGGACCGGAGATTTTATAGAATGGACCGTTACCACATAACACCGAAGTGGATAGAAGAAGACCTTGTGTTTCATCATTCCATTAATTTTTTTATTTTTCTTTAGGACCTGTTTAGGTTTAAGTTTGTATATGGTATAACTTTAGGGTAAACTATAGTGTACTATTTCAAGTATAGATATAAAAAAAAAATCTAGCTATGCTTAGATTTTTTTTTCCGTAAGTAGGTGGGGTGTGTGACGAAGTCACTTTTTTAACCGTTTAAATTCGTGTATAAATAATTAAGTTACGCACCGTGTCAATTAATTGAGCTAACAAGCCAGTTAATTAGGCAGCAGGCCGCTATGCGCCTACGCGCAGCCAACCGCAGGCTTTTCCCCGAAGTAGGATAGTACTAGTGGGGGAGTCGAAGCCCAGCTCGAACTCAAAGAGCGAATCGAAAGGAACTTGGCGCTTGACCTCCAGCCGAAACAGTTAGCTAGAAAGACCGAACAAGTAAGTAGCCCTGCCTGAGTGTCTTGGGAGTAGCAAGTGTATTAAAAGCCGAGATCGATAATAAAAAAGGGGGACATACAGGGTGATGTGTTTTGACGCGGACCCTGTGTTAACCTAAAAAAAATGAATTATCCGTCCCGGACCATGTGTGTGTAGGTTGAATGAATGAAACCGCCGACGAAGGGAGACCTACAGGGTGATGTGTTCTGACGCGGACCCTGTAACAACCCAATAACGTTGTGTTTTTTTCCCAAAGAAAACTCTTTTAGAAAAACCGGCGAGTGCACGAAAGAGGTGTGACCGAGTTAGTGACCGAGGGGACCTACCGGGTGATGTGTTCTGACGAGGACCCGGTAACAACCTAAGTAGGTTTTGCGAATAAAGCACGCTGCATTCTTCGCAAAACTAGTGCTGACAATGTATGAACCAGACTGAATGAATGTTGTAAAGAAAACCGAAGATACTCCCACGGCAGCCACCAGGTTTTGTTAAAATTGCTTACTTGCACTTACCGCTTGCTTGCTTACCGCTGTAGAGTGACCGCTGGAGCTGTTTCTTATTACCGTATTGCTTTACCCGCTGTAAATCATAATCCGCACTTTCCAACCGCTTTCTGCTTAACTTAAAAAAACCCGCTTCTCTGGCCAAATTACTTTTGCTTCGTCGCATGCCGCCCCGGTACTCCGCAATTTACCACCGTTCATAATATATCAGTATGCTTTCCCGTATAAATTAGAGATAGGAAAAATTAATATTAAGACTGGCCATATCACCTCTATACCCGTTGTTCTTTATTTATATATAGAAGTATTTAACTAAAACTTTCTTGTTTTATTCCGAACGGAACGTTTCGGAATCCTCCAAAATAGGAAACCCGACTACACATGAGCAAATACGACCCCTGGCATTATTTTCTCCTCTGTATAAAAGCTACCCGTAGGTCAAGGTGATTCTCTGTTACACCCCGAACAACAGAGTGGCGCTCGAGAAAACCGCTAAATACCGTTGTTAGGCCCGAAAAATGACGCCTGACTAGAGGATATAAAACACCCCGTATAAAGAGCGTTACAGGGTCATTTTGGCATAAATCCTAATACTTCATTACGCAAAATTGTTGATGCGACTGGTATTTCATTAGGCTCTGTACACACAGTTACTAAATTACATAAATTTCGTCCATTCAGAATGAAAATATTGCAAGAGTTAACCAAAGATGATTTCGATATGCGAGTTGAGTTTTGTGAACAAATGACTGCAGCGATTAATGATAATACCATTCATGTAAAGAATATCTGCTTCAGTAATGAATGCACATTTTATCTAAATAGATTTGTTAATAAGCATATCTGCAGGTATTGGAGCAATGAAAATCAACATGCTTTTGTAGAAGGGCATACTCAGTACCCCCAAAAAATTAATGTATGGGAAGGCATTTTAGGAAACAAAGTGATTGGGCCATTGTTTATTAATGGGAATTTAAATGGAGGCATTTATTTAGATATGTTGGAAAATACCATCAATCCGCTTATCACTGAAACCATTGAAAACCAAATCGAAGACGATGGAAACCCTATACTTGATGAGGCTGAAATATATTTCCAGCAAGACGGCGCTCCTCCTCACTATGTTCTTCCGGTTCGGCAATGGCTAGACGACGAGTTTCCAGATAAAGTGATAGAACGAAGAGGGCCTATAGAATGGCCTGCTAGGTCTCCTGACTTGACGCCATTAGACTTTTTCCTATGGGGCCATTTGAAATCTATTGTGTTCACTCCCCAACCTGACAGTTTGGATGAACTTCGTCAACGCATCATCGAAAGCTGCCATGATCTCCCACAACATGTTTTTGAAAATGTCCGTCAGGAATTTGAACATCGCCTATATCATTGTTTGGTCAATAACGGGCAACATTTTGAAATAAAAAGTGATATTTTCGTGTATTCTTTTTTCTATCTGAACAAATTAAGATAAATAAAGATTTTTCTAATTTTCTCGAAAACGAATTGACCGATTTTAAGTGGTTAGACCAATGATCACATACGGATCAGTGGTTTGGTGGACCAAAACCGACCAAAGAAAAGCAGAACTGGAGTTGACAAAAATCCAGAGACTTGCATGCCTTTGTATTACAAGTGCTATGAGAAGCACTCCAACAGCGGCTATGGAAACCCTACTAAATCTTCCACCCCTTGGCATACTTATCAAGGCGGAAGCTAGAATGGGGGCGTATAGACTGACCTGTAATAGCACCTGGCAATCCAGTCCTGTAATCGGACATACCAGGATTACAAACATAATCGCGAACTCATTATTGGAGATGAGCAGTGATTCAATGACCCCAACCACTAACTTCCACAAACCACACAAAACCCAGATACACTGGAGCATTAGGTCAAAGGAAGAAGCAGAACAGTCGGGTGGACTAGTATGGTACACCGACGGATCCAAGATGAAAGGAGGTGCGGGCGCGGGAATTCATGGGGCTGTTCCTAAGCATAACACTAGCGTGCCACTGGGGATACATGCCACAGTCTTCCAAGCAGAAGTACATGCTATTGAGGTATGCCTGCGTGAGAACCTGAGAAGGGGCTACAGAGGTAGAAACATCTCAATTTTCACGGATAGTCAGGCAGCAATAAAAGCTCTAGCATGTAATCAGATCAATTCAAAGTTGGTCTGGAACTGTCTTCAATGTCTTCAAGACCTGGCTAGCAGCAATGTCGTAACACTTGCTTGGGTGCCGGGGCACAAAGGCATAGAGGGCAATGAAAAAGCAGACGCTTTGGCCAGGCAGGGATCAATTACTGCCTTCATGGGGCCGGAACCGGTTTTTGGGGTTCCAAAAGCCTCGGCAAGAGGATGCGTGACTGGGTGGGTGAAGCGACAACATCGGTCATATTGGAACCACATTTCGGGGCTAAGACACAGCAAATCAATGCTGGATAACCCCTCAGAGGCAATGACCTCTGAAATCCTAAAACTAAATCGAAACAAGCTTAGAATCGTGACAGGCCTCTTAACCGGTCATAGTACTCTAAGGAAACACATGCACACCATGGGCATATATAACGACGAACCCATATGCAGGCTTTGCAATGAGGAGGAGGAAACAGCCTACCACATTATCAAAGAGTGCTACGCACTGACACGCTGGAGAACAACCCACCTGGAGAGTCAAATCCCCCAGGGGGTATCTCCTGAAAAAACTCTGATAAGGGGGCTGCTCAGCCTAATAAGGGTGACTAACCTCTTTTAATGAGAAATCGAGCAACAAGCGTCACAATAAGTCTTTTTAGGCTGCGGTGTAGAGGTAGTAATAACCTTGGCTTGCTGCCTGTATTAATCATCATCATCATCATCATCATGATACCCCTTGTCATTTAAAATGTTTAAGGGGATGACCCCGGGGGGCAAAGGGTAAAAGGGGGTGAAGTAGTTTTTGGTTAAAAAGTTGTCCCCTTTGGCAAATCTTTCGACGTTCGCGTTTTTTCTTTTAGTCAGTGGTTTTCGATAAATCCGTGGTGGGAAGTTTTCAAATGAACACCCTGTATATAGCTAAACTGCCGGTTATAAAATATATTATAATAATATAATTTATTGCTAATAACCAAGTCGAAACAAAGAAATTTTTTATTGGGTGTTACGCCACGTCAAGGAAAATTAATTTAATAATATTATAAAAGCCCCTGCGTTTAAAAACAACAAACAAAATTATCAAAAATTTCCTTTGAGAACGACTTCAGATTAAAGGTCGAAACTAGTGTTGCAACGGTTACGGTTACGGTTAATTCACGGTTTTGGATATTATCCGGTTAACCGTAACCGTATACCGCATTCACGGTTTTTCATCGAATGACTGAATGCGGCCCTGGTGAATTCCACGATAGCGAGGTCGCCGTCGACGTGGCGCGGTTTTTGCGTTGCCAATAGGAATCGTGCCGTCCACCTGGTAGCACTGCTAGTTGATGAACAAGTGACTCTCACGTCTCACGCTACCCGGCTTTGTTTTTGTTTAATCGTTTATTCTATTTCGGCGGTGAATTTATTTAAGTTTGTCGGCGTGTCTGAAGAAATCCTCTTGCGTTATTTGATGTTTTTTAACATTTTATTGTTATAAGCTAATTTATGTTTCGAAATTTTGTTTATTCTGTTCTTTCCATCCGTCAGTAAAATGTCGATGCGGCATACAAGCAAAAGGGAATCCAGCGATATATGGAAATATTTTACAAAAACTTCTGCAACGGCGACAACCGCTACTTGTAAATTCTGTAATGCAAGTATATCACGAGGAGGCAAAAATGCGTCAATTAAAGGTTTTTCCACCTCAAATTTATGGAATTATCTTAAAAGAAGTCATAGTGAAGAGATTGACAAGATGAATAGTACCGAATCTACTTGTGAGCCCGGTCCGCCAATCAAAAAACAAGCCACTATACCACATATTTTCGAAAATTCCAAAAAGTATGCTGTAGATAATATTCGCGCCAAAGAAATAACTCGGCTAATTGCTGAAGAAATATGCATTGATATGGAGCCGCTGAACCACGCAAATAAAATAGGGTTTCAAAGACTTATTAAAAACCTTTGTCCCAGGTACGAAATCGTATCTAGGACACACCTAACACAGACTGTTTTACCCGATATGTACTCTCGCGTAAAATCTAAAATAAAGTTACAGCTTAATGACATTACAAACTTGTGCATCACTAGTGATCTTTGGACTTCGGATTCTTCATCACAAATAAACGATTTCATAAGTGTAACTGCCCATGGCTTAAATAACAACTTTGAATTAAAAAATTTATGCCTTGAAGTGCTGCCTTTTGATGGTGAAACTCATACGGCCGAGAATATTTCTGAAAATTTGTATCAAGTGCTTAACGACTGGGATATTACCAAACAAGTAAAAATATTTCTCACAGACAATGCCAGGAATATTGTGAGTGCTGTAAGAAATGTAGAAAATGTTGACCATTTTCCTTGTATGGCTCATTCATTGCAGCTTGTCTTATGTGATGCTTTATTTGAACAAAGTGCAGTTAAGGATATGGTGAGCATTTCAAGAAAGATCGTTGGACATTTTAGCCACTCAACAAATGCAATGAAAAAGCTTCAAGTAGCTCAGGAAAAACATAATGTTCCACATCATGTACTTATTCAGGATGTTTCTACTCGATGGGATTCAATGTACTTGATGTTGAATAGATTAAACGAACAACGTATAGCTGTACAAGCTGTTCTGCCTAATCTGAATGTCCCTGTTTCTCGTGATTTAAACACGCAACAATGGATTCTTTTGGGAGAAGTTGTAAAAAATTCTGAAATATTTTGAGGACGTGACAAAGGCACTAAGTGAGGATGATGTTACATTAGCTGATGCTATTCCTTTGGTAAATAGTCTTTTCAAGGCCTTGGAAGGAATGCATGCGGAAAATTCAGATGTGTGTTTTTTAACCCAGAACCTTAAATTAAGTTTAAATGAGCGACTTGGCCACCTGGAAGAAAATGAAAATTGTGTTCTAGCCACTGCTCTCGATCCACGATACAAATTCCGAATTTTTCGGAAACAGAACACCACTATCAAAACAAAGACTCTACTTTACACCGCCGCTCAAGAAATACAAAAGACGGAACTGCTGGGAAATGAAGCACCCCCCGCTTCTTTTGAGGTTCAGCCATCCACAAGCAGTGAAATTTGGAGTATATGTCAGGAAATTATTGAAAACGTTGAATGTGATGAACCACTCGCGGCATATGCAAGTATGTATTAAAGATCTTTTAATTTTTAATATGTTTCTTAACACCAGAGTAGCATGCTACGTGCGACGTGCTACGTGAAAGCAGAAAGCATATTCTCATTAATGACTTTTACTTTGACATGCTTCCAATCCAAAGCAGCATGTCGCATGCTACCCAAAAGCAAAAAGCACAATGAGAATATGCTGCTTCCACGTCGCACGTAGTATGTTACTTTGGTGTGAAATAGTGTGAATGCTTACTAATAAAACACTTCGATTTTGTAGACAATGCATGTAAAAAGGAAATTGAAGAGTATTTAACGTCACCAAATATACCACATACTTCAAATCCGTTTTCGTTCTGGAAAACGTGTAACACGTTACCGCATTTGAGAATGTTGGCACTAAGGTATTTATCATACAAACCATCGTCAGTGAATTCGGAGAGGTTGTTTTCGACTGCAGGTCTTGTGCAAACACCAAAGAGAAACAGGCTGATTCCGCAGAATTTGCAGATGTTATGTTTTTTAAATAAAAATTTGCCTGCCGTAAATTTTGACTATTAAATTTTGAGTGTTGTCTTTTGACTTTTTTATTTTTCAAAATATATTATTCAGGTACCTACCTGTTTTTACTGTTTTTAGTTAGGTTAAAAAAAAATGTTACTCATTTCCTTTTGTTTTATAGTTTTATTAGAAATTTTGTATTTGTTTAGATTAATAATTATTATTTAACCTTTACTAAACGTGTGTTTTTTATTTTATTTTAAACAATAAACTTTATTTTTTGTAATTCTGCAATTTTTTTTGAATAACCGTGAATGTATTCGTAACCGTACAGATAACCGTAACCGTAACCGTCAAACCCGGAACCGTTGCATCACTAGTCGAAACGTATTTAAAAAACAAAAATTTAACTAAACTATTAGATAATTTAAATTCCATAAAAAATATATATTACATTAGATTCAGGATAATTGTTATGCAAAAATTTGTCACATATATAAAAGTCACTGACAAATACTTTTTTATAGGATTTTTGTAAGTTTTATTGTATTTAAAAGCAGTGGCTTTTATTATTTTATTAAATTAATTTTCCATAACATACAGTGGCGTAACAGCCAATTAAAGATTGCTTTTAGTGAATCCGCCCCAATCATATAAGAATATTAACCAAGTTGAACACGCCTACCAGTTTGATAACTTGGCTATACCTGGTAATTTTGATATATGGGTAGAAAATTAGGCAAATCAAAATCATCAATATTTTACATAATATAGGTATTTTTATTTTTAGATTATCTACTACAAAAAAGTGGAAACATTCCATCGGGAAGACTTTACGATAAATATCAAAACCACACTAAAAGACTGCGGAAATTAGGAATACTATCATCTCCCGTGGGCAGCCCGGCACTTACTTCTATTTCAGACGACATTAGTGAAGAAAACTTCGATGATAGTGAAAATAGTGAGGTGAATTTAATGCATTTTATTGTGACCCTATTAAAATTTTAATTTGTATATTTTTTGTGCAGAGTGAAAACAACAAATTGTGGCTAGGATTAAATAATAGTCCCTGGAGTTATGTTCAAACCGAATGGGATAGTACATTTAAGTTAAGAAGAAAATATATTTTAGAAAAAAAAATAATAATAGATGCAAATAGGTGTGCTACGGTTTAGGTGACAGCAGCGTCCTTGTGAATCGTTACGGATAAAACGGAAAAAGTTGTGTTTATTGAATAAAATAAATTACATCGCTGATACAAATAAATATCTAACCCGATTGTGTCTCGAAACTGATATAAAACAACGGTTTCGCGACGGAAAATTAACAATTACCAAAAGAAAACGTGGCTGAATTGTCCTTTGACAAGTGTGAATTGAAACGGTGTTGCCGGCTTGTTGCTAGTGACCCCGGAGATCAAGAAATGGAAAACTAAAGTGTGATATCTGTAACAAAAAAGTAGCGGATGAAGATGAGGGACTGCTATGTGAGGAGTGCCTTATATGGAAGCACCGGGAATGCATGGATATGAGCAAAAAACATACCAAAAAACAAATCAACGGATAAATGGTTCTGCGGCAAGTGTCAAAAGAAGAGTGCTGCAACCAGTAAAACATCCCAAGCAGAAGAATACACTATTGCCGATGTAATGGCAAAGTTGAATGATATGGATGAAAAATATCAGAATTTGTTTGAAAGCTATAAGCAACAGAAGAAAATAAATGTCGAACTACAGGAGATATAAACAAATATATATAAAGCATGTTAAAAACCAGCTAAATAAAATGGAGCAGGAGCTGAACAACAATGCATTAATCCATGGAGTTCCCTATCAGAAAAACGAAAATGTCTGTGAAATAGTCCAGAAAATCAGTAAAAAACTTCAAGTTCCTATCACAGAACGAGAATACACTGCGATGCGCATTGGTAGACACGAAGGAAAGAATAACCCCATAAAAATAACATTTTGCAGCGAGGAACTTAAAAGAAATGTATTGAAATCATCCAGAAAGATTCATCTCGACACACAGAGTATAGGGTTTAACACCAAGAATAAAATATTCATAAATCATGATTTAACAAAAAGGAACCTACAACTATACAGAGCAGCACAACAATTTAGAAAGGATTATGCATTCAAATATCTATGGGTAACCAAGGGAAAAATAATGGTTCGAAAAGAAGACACTTCCAAGATAGTTTTGATTGAAGATGAAGATGATCTAAAAAACTAGGAAAAAGTTGCAATAAAAAGAACCTAAATGTGTTGTGTATGAATGTGCAGAGCCTTAGAAATAGACTTGAAGAAATACAGTGTTTTGTCGTACGAAAAAACTGTGATATATTGCTTTTAACCGAGACCTGGCTATGCAAAACAGAGATTATGCACTACCAACTAGATGGCTATGACTCTGTACATTCCTGTCGTGAAAAGAGGGGGGGAGGTGCTACCATATTTATTAAGAAGGGTATTAAATCTCGAGAACTAGCCATCTCACCTCCTGATAACAACTGCAATTGGATTACTACACAAATTGGCGAAATAGACTTAAAAATTAGCGTGATATATAATCCTCCCTCGTACAATCATCAACAATTCTAGCAAAAACTAGAAATTATCATGACCCAGTATCCCAAAAGCATATAATTGTGGGAGATATGAATATAAATCTAATAGGAGAAGATAGAAACCTTATCCGGAGCTATAAAAATGTAATCTACCTTAAATCTTTGTAATAAAGAACAATATAAATAGAGAAGAAGCAACTAGAGTGACTGAGGACTCGGAGAGCCTTATTGATCACGTCCTTGTGAGTCAGGGAAACAGCAGAGACTGTGCTGTTATGGTGGAAGAAAATCCTCTCCCAGACCATAGATACCTAGAGATATTGATAACACACCAGATAAGAATATATAAACCAAAGACGATATATGATGTAAAAGGAATAAACCACAAGAAATTGATAGAAATGTTTCAGGCCAAAACTGATGGAATAAATGTCGAGTCATTTCAGCAGCTAATACAGATTATACAAACATGTAAGAGCCAGTGTGAGTATATACGAACCATAAAATATAAAGAGGGAAATAGATGGGTTACAAATGAGGCCAATATTTGCAAAACTCGCTAATCGACATTTTTGCTGAAAATTGTTTTTTATGTCAGAAATGTTCAGTTTCATAAGGCGAATCGTTTGGTCAAGTCAGTTCCGCTCAAAACAAGCTCTTTGATACCTAAATGTAACATCAAAAAGCTAGTTATTTGCAAAACTAGCCCTATACTTCACGTAATTAGTTGCAAAACTCGCTGAATGCGTTAGAACCAACTGCGTGCGTTAGTATGATCACGTGACTTGCTGCCGCTGCGACGGCGCGTGTTTAGTCATCAGTCTTTTTACTTTAGACGATTGTTGATATTGTACTGTGTTCATTAAATTTAGTTTAAAGTCTTATTTGCTATGGAGATACTAAATGCTAGTTCAAGTGTTATACCTAGCCCTACTGGAAAAGGACGTAAAAAAGAACGTCAACAAGAAAACTACAAAAGGAATGTTGACATGCGCATGCAGTAGGTACATCATTTTTTTGTGTGTCATAGAATATTTTAATTGCTGCTGTTCTATTCCAGACATTTACCACAGACTTTGCCAATGTATCCGACCTGCAAATATGATGGTCGACCAGGGCAACCTTATTATTGCACAACACTAACGATGGCGCAGGTGAAGGAGTGTCATGTGTACTTGTACGAATCTAAAGACAAGATAGAACAAGATATGCGAATTCTGGCCTGCTGCACAGGAAACAAACTTAAAAGAGGTAAAACAGACCACGCTTAGGTTTCTATACAATACCACATCCGTTTGAAAGATGGGCACTTGATTAGGGTATGCCGAAATGCCTTTTTGGGAATATCAAATTTTAGTAAAGATAGAATTCAAAGGGTAATGCGAAATTTTGTGCTTCAAGGGGCTGTCGAGTAGGTGTAAAAAATATTAGAAAGCAAAAAATCATAAAACAATTCATTGAATCAAGTGTCCGGATGTACTTACCATGTGATCTTACTTTTAAGAAGCTCTTCAATCAATATCTGACAGGAACTCCGGAAGGTCTGCATGTGAAAATAAGCTATTTAAGAAAATTTGTAAATGATCATTACAATATTGCATTTGGAACCCCACAGACTGAGTGCTGCTCTTTCTGCCTGAGGACGAAAGAACAGCTTAAGTCAATGACATCCGCGAGTAGAAGGCAACAATTAATTGTAGAACATCGCCTCCACGTCATGAAGGCAAAAGCCTTTTTCAATTTACTTAAATACACTAAACCAGAAACAGTCTCATTTTCTTTCGATTGCCAAAAGAATCTGGCCTTCCCACGGTTGCCTGACCAATCTGCCTACTTTAGCCAGCAAATAAATTACCACAATTTCACAGTGGTATGTGGTAGCTCCCAGGCTCAGTTAAGATCCACAAATGTCTTTTCATACTTATGGACCAAAATTCAATCCCCAAAAAATTCTGATGCTATAGCATCAGCTGTTCGAGATGTTTTGGGTAACTTCAATTTTGAAAATTCCGTAACAAAAATAAATTTATTTGCTGACGGGTGTGGCGGCCAAAATAAGAATACCATAATGACGGCAATGCTGGCCCACTGGCTTCAAGAAGAGGCGCCAAAAAACATTAATTGTCTGGAACTGATTTTCCCGATAGTAGGTCATTCCTTCGTTCCCCCTGACCGGGTTTTTGGTCTGGTTGAAAAGGATATAAAGAAGACACCAGTAATTGTTGAACCTGGTCAATATGATGACTTAATTAAAAAACATGCTACTGTTCGAAAGTTGGGTGTTGACTGGAGAGTATTTGACTGGAGGGCAGAAACCAAAAGAGTAGTTAGGAATCCCTCATCTTGGCATTTTGAGTTCAATAAAGCCAAACGTTTCATTTTCATCAGGAATAATAGTAGTGTTCTGGTGCAAGGTGAAACCAATTACCGCAATGACAGTGGGCATCCTAAAGGCATTTGAAAAAAAAATTGCACATTTTCCTCGGTGTCGCCTAAAGAGATACCATTAGGCAATCAATTGAAGGGCGACAAAAGTAGTATTGATAAGCTGCATGTTGTTTCAACACTATGGGAAGGATTGGAGGAATCTTCCACAACTAACTTTTTATAAAAGTCACCTTTCAAATCTTACCGCTGCACACAAAGAGGGTGATATTTTGGAGGGATGCCAAAATCAAAGTGAGGATTTTCCTGTTTGAAAAATTTATATTTTTATTTTGTCTTGACTGAATTTATTACATTTATTTTTGTTAGAAAAAAAATGTTTTTTTTCGTTTTCTGTACCATTAAAATAAATAAACTTAATTAAAATGTATTGTTTTTGTTTTATTTCTGATTTTTATTTGCAAAACTGTCTCTATGTACTTTATTTATGTATTTTTTGCAAAACTGTCACAGTATAAGGTTTTTAATTAGCGGTTCTGTTTTTCTGTTCGTACAAGGCTTCCAGTGAAAAAAAAAACAACTACGAAAATGCATTAGTCGTCCTGTGAGGCATTTTTTTCATTTCCTGAACAATTTACTTCAAAGCATAGGGCGAGTTTTGCAAATAATGGCCTCAAATGAACTATTACAACTTATGAGAGAGCGCGACAAACCTACAAAAAATTTCGCAAAAATAATAACCAAAAAGACAATGATGATGAGAAAATTTTTGAAAAATAAAATATCTAACAAAATTAAAACCTTAAAAAACAACTATTATAGAAACAAATGGGAGGAGACCGGTAGTGACACTAGAAAACAGTGGGGTTTTATAAATGAGTGCATGAAAACAAATACCAAAGAATCTAAAACAAAAATTGAAAGTCTTACTGTTGATAATATTAAGTTTACAAAGCCCTTAGAAATGGTAAATCAGTTAAATAAGTATTTCGCCACAGTTGGTAAAAATATCATACAAGATATAAATAATGACATCCAGGCCGCAGGCATAGAAAAACAAGGTTACGTATTCTTCAATGAAATTGGCTATGGGAAACTATGTATATACAACCAACAGAGGAACAGGAAATCAGGGAAGTTATCTCAGAGCTAAAAAAAAATTCTGCCCCAGGGCATGATGAGGTTACTGTTCGGGATGCCATTAACCTGGCCGATATATTGATTCCCATACTGGTAAAATTAATAAATAGTATACTTACGACCGGTAACTTCCCTGACGAACTGAAAATATCTAGAATAAGCCCTACTCACAAAACAGGTAGTAAAGGCAATATGAACAACTACAGACCAACCAGTGTAATTAGTGTATTTTCCAAAATAGTTGAAAAGGTTATAAAAAAAAGAATGCTAAGTTTTATTGACCAATATATTGTTACAGATAAGTTTCAATATGGATTTATAAAAAATAGTTCTACCCTGAGTGCAACAATAGACCTAGTAAATAATATATCAACTCATTTAGACAATAGGGAGATAGTTATCGCTGTGTTTGTGGACCTTAGAAATGAGTTCAAAAATGTAATTTTTCAAAAGTCAATATCTTGAAAACTATTAAGAATTGACTACTAATGTGTTTATTAAAAAATAATTATAATTTTATGTAGAATATGAAAATTTAAAAATATATAGGG
The DNA here is from genome assembly GCA_963920685.1 of Polydrusus tereticollis. NCBI lineage: Eukaryota > Metazoa > Arthropoda > Insecta > Coleoptera > Curculionidae > Polydrusus > Polydrusus tereticollis. Next base: position 106,332,731 of record OY987330.1, on the reverse strand, counting down.
TGTTTCATTTAAAAAAAATAATTTTTATGTAGTACCAACTTTTTGAGCCATCCTGTATAGCGCGAAATATTTTTACGTTATGCTCCATTGCAAACCCTATAACCTTTATATAAAACTTTTTTTGAAATCTCTTACAGTTTAGGTGCTATCGAAGGCGAACCCCTTGTTGACGCACCCTGTATACAAAGTTTTAACGTCGTCATAGCTAAAACGGGTATGATCATTGGCGTAGATAGGGGGGGGGGCAGGGGGGCCCGGCCCCTCCTAGAAAACTCCTGCCCCCCTCTAGAAAAGTGGTCTAAATGCATATAGGGTGTGTACCGTGATTTCTGTGCCTGGGACGCACGTACCATTGTAGGCATTGTATCACACACATTTAATCACCACAGTAGTATGACGGTATTTATCTCAAAAATTCAACGTCACTTTTTAAAAGTCTGTCCACAAATCTACAATCAAATACCCAGGGATCTGAAATTGAATCCATATCTGGGCTAAAACAAGATTTTGGCGCCATGATGTTTTATACCTTAAAACCCATCAGTCTGGGCGAAAACAACACAAGTTACTGTTTCATAGTGTGAAAAATGAGTGAAACTTGGCTAAATGCCGATATTAGCTCTGGTGTCATTAATATTCCTGGTTATACCTTTTATAGACATGATAGAGTGGGGAGAGGGGGAGGAGTGGGGGCTTATATCAAGAATCAATTAACCTGCCAAACAATACAATTTGACTTTCATGTGAATAATGATTTGGAATTTTTATTTTTGAAGTTGACCGTGAAGTCACGGAATATAGCGGTTGGGACCCTTTACCGCCCTAAAGATAAAAATATAAGGAAATTTATTGAAGACTGTGAAAATATTTTTTCATTTTTATGCCCAATATTTGATGAGGTGATATGTATGGGAGATTTTACCTGTGACTTTTTAAACCCTAACAATCTTGTCACCTCTTGCTTAGAATCCTATAACTTATTTCAAATTATCAATGAGCCGACAAGAATAACAAAAAACACGAGCAAGTTACTTGATCCTATTTTCGTTACATCTAAAGAGTTGGTCATTTCCAGTGGTGTTATAAACACTAATCATATTTCAGATCACGGCCTCACTTTTTGTGATATTTCAATTGAAAAGCTGAAAGCTTCGCAAAGGTTTATCAAGGTGAGATCTTTTGAAAACTTTGATCAACAAAAATTTGATGTCGATTTGAGACAGCTCCCATGGCATTTGTTGCTTAGAGAGAGAAATATTGATAGAAAGGTTGAAATATTCAATAGCTGTATTCTGTCATTATATGATCGTCATGTCCCAATAAAAGAAGTAAGGGTTAGTAAGCCCAAGGCTCCTTGGCTAACGCAAAACTTAAAATTAATTATGAAGGAACGTGATCTCGCCTTGGAAATGTTTAAGAAGACTAAAAATGAGCTAGATCATGGTAGATATAAGGACCTCCGTAACTTTGCCCTTACATGTCTTCGCAGGGAAAAAAATCTTATATTGATTCATTAATGACAGATAAAAAAATCCTAAGAGACTTTGGTCTGCATTGAGAGATTTTAATATAAAATCTAACAATTCGACTGAAATTCCTAAACACCTATCTGATCCTCAACAGATCAGTACCTATTTTTCAAGTTTTTTGCATACTGTATTGAGTAACTGTCAAAATTAACTTGATTACTATGAATCAAATTTCTATAATGATTCCAAATCTTTTAGTTTTACTATGGCTACTCCGGAAGAAGTGGGTCGTATTTTACGTAATTTGCGTTCCAATGCTTATGGCGTTAATGAAATTTCTGCTCAGATGTTAAAAAATTGCAGCCCCTTTATTGATCCTTACATTACTAACATAATTAATTCTTGCATTGAGCAGGGCTACTTTCCTCAAATTTGGCATGTTGCTTTCGGCAAACCTTTGCCTAAAAAAACTAACCCAGAAAATTTCTCTGATCTGCGCGTCATTAGTATTCTCCCAGCTATTTCAAAAATTCTGGAAAAAATTTTATACAAACAAATTTATAATTTTATAACTGTAAATGGGATCTTGCCCAACTTTCAAAATTGATTTAGGAGGTGGTACTCCACAGCGACTGCCCTGGCCACAGTAGTCAGTGACATAATCGAAGCATGTGATAGGGGTGAGGTTGCGGCGCTTGTTTTGTTGGATTTTTCGAAGGCGTATGATACCATTGATCATAAATTAATGTTAGCCAAGCTGAAATATTATGGGTTTGACGATCTCGCCTGGAAGTTGTCTCAGTCATATTTGAGTGGAAGAACTCAAAGCATAACCCTTAATGGAGTAGTTTCATCACAGACGAGCATACTGTCTGGGGTTCCTCAGGGTAGTGTTCTTGGGCCCTTATTATTTTTAATTTATACGACTAGTATTCTAAAAATCTATAACTTATTGCAGTGCTCAGGCCTACGCTGATGATACACAGCTCTATGCTCACTTTAATGTCAATAATGCTCATAATGCTGAGTCATTAATTAATAACGAACTAAATAGTGTTTATGAACTGTCATTGGAACATAACCTTAAATTAAATGCAGACAAGTCTTATGTGCTGTTCTTTGGTGCAAAAAATAGGGTAACTTTGGTTAAACAACAGATATTGTTAAAAATCAATGCGGTTCCTTTGAATGTTGTTGATTTCACTAGGAATCTGGGAGTCATTTTGGACACGGGCCTAAGATTTCGTGAATATGTTAAAAAATTAAGTCAAAGGGCATTCATTAACCTTAAACTTTTGTATTCTAATAAACACTTATTAAACAAAACTTTAAAACGTAATTTATGTGAGAGCCTAGTGTTATCACATTTTAACTACTGTGACTTTATCTATGGCCCCTGTCTGGATCTTGAGTCCAGGGTTCGTATTCAAAAGATCCAAAATAGTTGTTGCAGATTTGTTTGCGGTCTCCGAAAATATGATCATGTATCTCCCAAAATAAAAGAATTAGCTTGGTTAAAAATGGATAAGCGCCGAAATCACCATTTGGTAAATTTTACCCATCAGCTTGTTACGAGTAACCACCCATCCCCTCTCAAAGCAAAGTTTATAGTGCGCCATCACAACCGTGTGCGCAGTAATCTACGAAATAATAGCGTGTTATCAATCCCTAGACACAGGACTTCCCTGTACAAACGAAGTTATGTTTATAATGCAATTATGTTATACAATTCAGTGCCATATGATTTAAAAAAACAAACATCTTATATAAAATTTAAAAAGGAATATAAAAGCTATCTACTCTTAATGTAAAAAACAAAATATATAATGTGTAGTAATACAGTGACCTATCTAGTAAGATCATATAGATTTGGATAATGAATAGTGTGTAGGTGTTTTTATTTCTTTGCTGCCTTTACTTTATTGTTTTGCTTTTCACTCTTTATTCACTCTTTTGTTGTAATTTACAAGCCTCTACTATCTTGATTTTTTTTGCTTCTAGTGGTTAAGTAGAATAGCTTGAAGCTAGACTTCGCCACACTGAAGCATCATTCTTAAAAAATGTAATTTTCATTCTTTGGTGCTAATAAAAGTCGTTTTTATTTATTATTTATTTATTATAGCGTAGGTGCAAGGCCAATTTATTTTCCATTCATTTCGAAAACAACACAAGTCCTTTACTTGTGTGGTTTTCGGAATGAACGGGTAGTGTTTACAACATGGCGGAAAGTGTAATGGAGCATGAAAATATCAGTGCACCCAAAAGAGCAAAAGGTGTTAGAAATCCACAAGATTATCACGGAAATGTAATTAAAAAAGTTAAAGTTGAAGGTGTGCAACACATTAATCATCGTAAGAAGTTGGTTCCACAGCGAGTAACGGGTGAAAACTGCAGGTTAGTTTGATTTGATTTCTTTCATGTTTTGTATTATTTTGTGCATGTTACGTTTATCGTAGGTGCAAGAACAAATGTTTTGGGGGCATCTCTAAGCAAAATCAGTTAAATATTATTAAGTATATGAGCAAATTTGATACTAAAAATGCACAAGACGTCTATCTCCAAGGCGATATTGATATGAAAAGTTGTGAGAAAACGACCACGCAAAAATAATAATCCAGACAGTGTTAAATTACGACAACATACTTTTTCGTATTTCGTTCTTGTGGATGGCTTGCGACATAATATTTGTAAAAAAGCATTCTCAAGTTTGCATGGTATTTCCATGGAACGGATTCGCCGTTTGTGCAATTTAAAAAAAAAACATCTAAACCGCCCAGGGATATGAGGGGGCGCATGGAAGGTTCAAGAAGCAACAAAATACCTTCAGAACACTTGCTTCAAATCCGTCAACACATCGAGTCTTTTCCGACGAAGGACACTCACTACGGTGGATGTACGAAAAAATATCTTGATGCACGTTTGGATACTAAACAAATGCATAAAATGTTTTGGTCCAAATATCCAAATGTTAAAATAAAATAAAAGTTTTATTTAAAGTATTTTCAGGTAACTTAATTCTTTACTACCTAACTTATTTTAACTTGACTTGACTTGGTTTTTAGGAGCACTTTGCATTGACGTTTGGTCGACCACAGGTCGACGTATGTAGCAAGTGCGAAGGGTTAACTCAGAAGCAATCTAATCGCAGTTTGAATGAAAACGCAAAACTTTCGGCTAAGGCGAAACTTCTGGTTCCTAAAAGAAAGGCTCAGAAATCTTATAAAAAAATAAATGCCATTGAGCAGTTGTGCGAAAACCGATCTGATGTGCTTGGAATTTGCATTGACTATATGCAGAATGTGCCTCTGCCTGATATACCGGTTCAGGAGATTTTCTACTACCGGCAGCAAGATTACAAAAGTTGGTGGCCTATATGGTATAAGAAAAACACAGCATCTATAGAATCGGCAAAACTGAAGATACCAAAGGCCAAAAAAACCCAGTTCACGATATCAAAATTTAACCAGCTAATATTTTCTTCAGAATATACTGGTAGTATCAAAGCGTATGATTATATAGATGGTTTGACGTCCCATACTTTCGTGGTTGGAAGCTCGTCTCAACCACCTACTATGCTCCAAAATCCTGCGTACACATCAGATAGAATACCAATAAACATTAACAAAATTAAGGATATAAAAAGGTCATGCAATATATTCCTGATGAGCATGCCGAAATTTGGAATGATATATGCAACTGGCCTACAACAACTTCTGATGCGGATGGATAACCTGTGAGTCCAAATAATAATATTTAGCTTTTTTCAAGTTTATATTATATATTATATCCAAGTTTAATGTATTTTTGTTATTTTGTTGTACTTTCCAAATGTTTGAAATAAAAAGGTTTATCAAAAACATTAAAAATTATGGAAACTTGATAGGAAAAATACAAAATGTATAAATCTTCACTTATATTATTTATTCCACACTATAACAATTGTTTCGACACACAGTGTCTTCGTCAGATAGTAGAAACTGAATAACAAATTCAATCAATTTGTTATTCAGTTTCTACTATCTGACGAAGACACTGTGTGTCGAAACAATTGTTATAGTGTGGAATAAATAATATAAGTGAAGATTTATACATTTTGTATTTTTCCTATCAAGTTTCTATAATGGATCTTCATCAAGTAACGGCTACATCCATTGAATATTAAAAATTATGCTTCATTTCGAAAACAACATAAGTCCAACAGTTTAAAAAATTGATAACAAAAAATCTAAATCATCTATATCCGCCTTTTGTCTTTCAAAAGTACATATTTATAACCTACAATACGTATATAAAATAGCATTGCCTCAAAATACCCGCCTAGTTAAATGAAATGCTTTTTATGTCTCCTGAAAAAAAAAACATTATGTGACTTAGGTTGTTTTCGAAATGACCGATTCAATTAGAAAAAAATCATTAACCCTATTTTCTTATCCTTTTTTCCACTCCAGATCCAGATGGAAGATAATACTTTATTGTTGATTTTATTTTGTATTATAATTATATTATTTATACTGGCCAAGCGTAGGAAAATTATGTAAGAATAAAATACAGAATAATGTTTCAGTCCATAATTAGTTGTCTACTTTTATACCTAAAATATATTCAAGCAAAATTTATTTACATAAATTTGAATTTAGGCGCGCTTTGCTGTGCCAGGCTGGCCAGCATGCAAATAGTGGTGGCGCTGCAACCATAAGGGGAGGGGATATGACCCCCGTGCAATAGGCAATAGGAGAGCCTGAGTCAAGTGCAGAGTGCAGCTACTGGGCCACTGCAGACGTTGCCGTGCCGAGCGTTTGAGAAAACAACTCGAGCTATACTGTGTACTGTGTATTACGAGTAAAGAATTATTAATCAAATCTTTCGAGGTTTGCATTGTATAATTTTAATTCCCAGTAAGTGCCTGTCGATTGAAATTTTGCTGCTATTCGCATTCGCTAGCTATTGGAACCACTAGGTTAGTATGAATGGTGTGTATAAACCAAAGAACTGTCGGTTAAAGTTTATAAATACTGATCAGTAGAGTGGGCCGTTTTCACTTTTTTCGGGTTTTCCGGGGCGCTTATCGCGAAAAACATGCAAAATGCTTTAAAGCTAACGTGTGCAATACATACCGAGGCGGAAAGTGTTTCATTACTGTCAAGAGAGTCGGTGTGTATCAGTGAACTAAATCTCGAGACAGTAATGCAACTTTTCACCGAGGTTTGAATACTATTTTATTTACAACCATAATTATATTATTTTGAATTAAATTAAAATTATTATTAAAATAGAAATGTCATTTTTACTTTTTCATTGAAAAATTAGACAGATATTTAGAATTTCAAATCAAATAACCGCAGGTGGGAAAATAACGTAGGTAATATATTAAGTGCTCACTCTCATCTCTTGGGTGAAAAGTGCTAACTTTCAACCCGGGTGGAAAGTAAAAGTCAAAAAACGTCAACTTTCCACCTTTCAAAGGTAGATGAAATGCTACTATTACTATTAGGGGAAGCCGGGGCAAAATGGGCACCAGGGCATAATGAACATCTCTTATGATTTGGAGAAATTTAAACGCAGTCTGGCAACACCGATCGGACATATTGTAAAATACGCGTGCCTGTAACAAGCACCTCACATAAGTGGGGTCCACTGTTTGGGGCGGTTGTTATTAGTAGAGGCCATAGTTTTGTGCGCGTGATATAAATTTTCACTATTTTGATTAGCCTACTACGCCATCCAGCGTTTTGTTTTTTTGAGTTGCAATAGTTATAAGGTTAAAAGGGTAAGTTTAGGTTAGTTCAGGTTAGTTCATATTATTAAGTTAAAATATTCCAATATGGCACCTGGGGCATAACGGGCGTGGCAAATTGAGCACCATTAGGGTGCTCATTATGCCCCTGCCCATAGTGCCCCATAGATGCCAAATTAGTAGATGCATTTGTAAACCAAAATTATTTCTATTTCAGTTATGCAAATATGGTGCGTAATTACAAAAGGAAGACTGAGAGACAGTCTTGGACAGAAAATCAAATGGCTCAAGGTATGGGCAACTTTAAATCTGTATTCACGACAGGTTGCTATGCTTTTATTTGCCCAAAGATTAATATTGAATTATCAATGACACAAAAGAATTTAATTATAAGGAAAAAAAATAAGAATTTAATTTTAATAAAAAAAAAAAAGAAACTGACAGCAACGAAGTTCAGCTGAGGGTGAGAGGCCTTGAGCGAGCGAGCAAATGCCCTAGCCCAAATGCCGAAGAGTAGGGGGGGGGGGGGGGTAAAAAAGGGGCGCCACCGTTTTGTAGCCAGGCCAAAACGGAAGCCTCCGCGATCTCGGTGGGACCTCACTCTCCACTGAACTTAATAATGAATAATAAGAAAAATGGACAAAAAGCAAATTACTTAGGGGGTGTTGTGGGACGTCTCAAATAAAACTAAAAATTTTAAAACAAACTTAGTACGTTTATTAACAAAAAAAGGAAGAAAAATTAACGATTGGGTTTTACGCCCGAGAAAAATTAGTTTCGGTGAATTCACAAACATATTCGTATGTCTCCGCTCTGCAGATAGTTACACTTATTAACAAAAAAAAAATATTGATTAGGTTTTACGCCCAGGACAAATTAGTCCTCAATGCATTTACATTACAGCATATATTCATATATAACCGCTCTGCGGCTATAACGTTCACAAAAAAAAAGAAAACCCAAAACCTGTCACTTTATCGGGATGGTATCACCGATACTGCCGTGGCTGCTTGGTACCAGGCCTGGTGGGCAACTCTAGGTAGTACTCTATGTACCTCTTGAGTAGTACTGGTGGTCGGCCCTAGGTTAAAACCCTGGGTAACAGCGGTAGCGCCTCTAGGTGAAAGGCAGGTAAAAGGTGCCCAGGTAAGGAGCTAGGTACAAGCGCCCCGGTAAAAGGACCCTGAGAAATGAGACAGGCGCATCAGCACAACGGCAATATTTGCATAAAATTTAAATTTAATGAATGGCTGAAGGCCCAAATGATTACATAAATGGACCAACACTGCGCATGCGTCTAAAATTTACTGCGCACCTTACTGGGTGTCCAGCAACCCCTCTGCAGACATGAATTAACAAAAATATCGACGTGAGGGCACTGCGCATGCTCAGGATGACGAATAAAATTAAAAGAACTTCATCTAAGCCAAGCAGAAAACTTACTAAATTAAAACCGCAGGTTTGTAGAAAAGTTGTCAGAGCGCATGCGCCACGCGCATGATCAAAATTTGAATCACATTTTTCAGATTATAAAAAAAAAATAATTGCAAAGTAATTTCCCACTTGAACTTAGAGATATATATGCTGAATCGCAATACAGTAACTGCGCATGCGCCGCCCACACGCCGATATGGGGTGCTAATGACTCCAAATAAAATCCCCTTTCAAACCCTGAATAAGCGACCCATAAAAATATTATTCCCACATAATTACAAAAATCCCAGAAAATAATGTTATTTAATTATCAAACCTATTCGACAATAATTTTACAATTTTACAACCCTGAATAAATTCCCCAGAAAAATATTAACACGACGTAATCCCGAAAAACCCGAAAACTACAGTTATTTACTTCAATTCAGCAATACCAAAAAAAAACAGCTGCACAATGTCGGCCATTTAAATCAATTAAAGCAAAAAATACATAATTATCAATCAAATAAAAATTAATTAAACCATATCCAACAATTGCAGTAAACACATGTAAAACTTAGCAATTAACCAGAAAAATTACATAATTGTATTCGGCTAATTAGGCACATTATAAATTATTGAAATTAGATTAAATTAATAGCGACACAAAGAAATAAAACCCTAGGCATTAACGTACAACATGCAGGCTTAAGGCCACGCGGTTCGGTTCGGATGAGTTCCTTTTTTTTTTTGACAATAAAATAACAATGACAATAGAATAAAAAAAGATAGGCTCGAAAAACGTGCATTTTGTAAGTACAATGGGCACTACGGTATCGAAAAATTCTAGCGACATAAATAGATATCGATAACAGAAAGCATAAAAAAAAATAAATGGGTTTTGACCAAAAATTTAAGGTTTTAAATATTAACGTAAGATGATATTATATTTTATTTACAAATAAAAGCAAAATTAAAGTGACTGCAATTGATTTCAAACATAAAATGATTAAGCTTACCCGATGACAATGGGGTCTCACACGTTTTCACGTTTCCTGACCTGCACTCCGTCGCTTTATAATCCGGCTATGCCGTAAAAAAGCTTTCAATCCAATATTAAACTAAACCAAAGCAATTTGGAAGCTTTAACGAGAAAACGGTATCCAAAATCCACTCACGTGCAAAAAAAATTTGGCTGGGCACACGCTTTCACGACGGAGACAGGTCAGTAAGTAAGTAATGAAGGCCGTAAGAAGCGCGCACGACCTCCCGGAAGAGCTGCAGTCGTACCAACAAAATAGAAAGCTTCCTGTCAATAAACAGGCGCTAGAATTCAAAACCTCGTACCTAATAGATATCGATAAACTATCATAACCGAAGCGAACCTGTACAAATAATAAAATAACCAAAAAGCGGAGACAAAAGAATTCTGGGTTAACATTGTACCCCTCCCTGCGCGACAGTGAAACTAAAGAAATTCGTTTTTAATTAACTAATAAATGGGCAATATAAATTATTACCAAACACGGTCACTCGTATACAACCAACGGTACATCAGATAAATATTTCCCACATCTAAGGAATAAGCGATATAATCGATCTCGCAAAGGTCGATAGATGTCAACCTAGAAACTAAATGATTTTAAACAAATTCCCAGCTTTAAATAAACACACAAGTGGCTCCTAAATTAAATAACGATAAACAGATTACAATACAATGCCCTTGGCTGGTAAAAACCACCCGATAGCAGTCAATACAATATCAATAAGTTAGGTCGATCGAAGGGATTAAAATCGATAGTGACGCCCACTTCTATTCATATAAATTAAAGGAACAGGGTTTATTTATAACCAACAAAGTGAAATGTACCTAACGATCAGATTGTCACACCATTCTAGAACCAAACAAAGGAAAATATAATACGGAAAATCCACTGTATTTCCCTCGAAAATGTATTTGACACAACCATAGCGGTAAGTCCCATAACTTACTCTATTTACACCGTCTGTAGCTGACTGTTTTTAGGCTACTAACTTAGAACATGGTCTGCCATTTAACAAGGGAGGAAAATCGACTTTCAACCCCTAAGCCAAGGGAGATATGGAATCAAGAAGAAAGATAAGGTAAGGCTCTGCTTTATTAACCAGGCATTCGCAGCCATAGACCGTTTTAACAACTCTTACATACCTATATAACCTTACGTACCATCGAAGACAAAATTACCTAAGATCTCGGTCTGCGGTTACAGAATTCAGATGGTTATCTGTATTTTAGATAAGACACAAGCTGGATCAACTAATCGAGGTAACAGGCATTGTAAAAAGATAAAGAAGAAGGCAGGTACATAACAAATATCATAAGACAGGAAAGCAACTTCTACACACCGAGAGAGAGAGTTATGTAACAGTGCAATGTTACGAGTAATATATATATATATGTATAGCCTTATTTTTACTAGTAAAATGTTTTATAAATATCTATGTACATTGAATAACCACCAAAACAAATATATTGAAAGGTTCTTGACAAAAAGGTGAAGGCGACATAATAATAAACTTTAAATAAAATTTTGGTTTGTTTCAATTCACCACATACTAATGGTTTTTCAGAGAGCACATTGTACTACCTTAATGATTATTTCTCACACCTTAGCAAAAATAGGCTTTAACCCCTAGTACTAAAATTAAACCGTTACAACGTCAAGAATTAGAGCTGGTTGGTTTTATTCAAGATATGGAAAATCGCCTTTTTGGTCTTACACCGAGAGATCTTCGAAAACTTGCTGAAGACGCCGAATGTGTATCGCGAATTCCGTTCTATGTGATTTTCTTAATTATTTCGATATCGCGGACTGTAAAGACGATAGGTAAAACATGACCAACAATAATGACTTGTGATTAAAGAAAGTTTTATTGATTTTCACTTACTTTTTAATTAGATGATTGGGGAAATGTGTGATCCCTCAATTTGAGCGCGTCGCGGCTTTTTCTGACATCTTTGCACTGTCGCCAACCATAAAAATCCCTAAACTTAATGTCACTAGAGCTAATTACCGGGTGGCACAAAAAGTTTATGTTTATGTAGGTACACTGTGTCCCAAACATGCCGGCCCCTTTGAAAGGCTAAAGTCTTTCGAAAAAATGAATGTTTTGTGAAAATCTATTTTGCACTGAGTTCACACAATGTTAGGTAACTTGTGTAAAATTGTCACTACTTAGGAATAACTGTTTGTGTTTTGAGAATGAATGGTTTAGTCTATTGGCAAAAAACAAACTTTGTTGATTGCTCGTTTGAAATGTCCATGTGAGGTTTTCACTTCTACGACCCTAATTATATTATCATGTCCGGGAAATACCGCACAGATACGTCCCAGTCGCCAGTGTAGGGGAGCTAGATTGTCTTCTTTAAGTAAAACGAGACTACAAATTTTAACCTTGTCACTGGAAGGTTGCTGACACCACTTGCTTCTTTGTTGAAGTGAAGTCAAGTACACAAAAGTGTTAATAGAGTTTTTGAATGTGAAGCCAGCGAGTCAAGTGGTGTACTGGAGTGTCAGCGTAGTTTGGATCTGGTGTACTAATGAGTGAGTCTGCTATAAGGAAATGTGAAGGGGTAAGGACAGAAAGGTCATTTGGGTCAGAAGATTGAGGAATTAAAGGTCTGGAGTTTAGACAAGCTTCTGTTTGAACCAAGAATGTGTAGTATTCTTCATATGTAAAAGTTCCAATTCCAGTTATGAGTTTAATGTGGTACTTAAAAGACTTAACTGCTGCTTCCCACAGTCCTCCAAATGTGGGAGATCGTGGTGGAATATAGTGCCATGTTATATGTAAATTTGTTACAAAGTTTACAACTTGATTCCAGTGATCTTCTGAAGAAATAATGTTAATAACGTTATTAAGGTCCTTGTTAGCTCGAACGAACGTTGTTGCATTATCCGAGTAAATATGTGAAGGTTTTCCTCTTCGAGACATAAATCGTTTAAGTGTTGCCAAAAAGGCCTCTGTGGTGAGTCCTGTTACTAACTCCAAATGAATGGCTTTGGTACTGAGGCAAACAAATACTGCAATATAAGACTGAACTGTGTGTACTCTACCACGCCGGTGGCTTTCCTTGATTAAAACCGGACCAGCATAATCTATGCCTACGCTGAGAAATGGTCTTGAAGGAGTTACTCGAGGAAGTGGTAAGTCGCCCATAAGGGGGTTGATAATCTCAGGATTTTTTTCGGAAACATGTTGTGCATTTTCTTAACACCTTTCTCACAACTCTTCTGCCAGACAAGGGCCAGCATTTTGTTCGCAGGGAAGATAGCACAGCTTGTGGACCTCCATGCAATAATTGCAAATGTTCATTCCATATAATAAGTTCTGTCATTTTGTGTGTTGATGATAGAACCAATGGATGCTTTTGTGATTCAGGTAAGTTTGCATTTTTTAATCGCCCTCCGACTCTGACAGGTCCTTCTTCATCTAGGTATGGATTTAGATTAAGTAATTTGCTATTTGATTTTACTTGATTGTATTTCTGTAGTGCAACAATGTCTTCTGAAAAATCCTCATGTTGTGAAATCTTTATTAATTTGTTTAAGGAGTCATGTAGTTCTTGTGCATTTAAATGTCCTGTCTGTTTGTTTTCTTGATTTCTGGCATTTTGAAGAAATCTCAGGCAGTAAGCAAATACTCTTTTTAGTTTTGTTATTGATGAATATTTGTCAAAAATGTCAAATCCGTTAACAGTGACTGTCAAGCTTTTTTGTGGTCTTCTTTCAAGGTCTTCTTCATTATGACACTGCTGTTGAGTTAATTGTGGCCAATTGTCCTCGTCTTTTTGAAGCCATTGAGGTCCCTTCCACCATAATTGATTGTGCACAATTTGATATGGCATGAGGCCCCTTGAAATCAAGTCTGCAGGGTTATCCTTTGTCGGTACGTGATGCCAATGGTCATCTTTGGTGGTTTCTTGGATCTGTGTAACTCTGTTGGCCACAAATACCTTCCATGTGTTAGACTGGGATGATAACCAACATAAAACAATGGTTGAATCTGTCCACAGATGTACCTTGTTAATTTGGAATGGCAATGCATTTCTTAATTTAACAATAAGTTTTGACAGTAGATGTGCTCCACATAATTCTAATCGAGGTATTGATTGTGTTTTAACCGGTGCGACTCGTGACTTGGAGGAAAGTAATTGTGACGTATGAGTGCCATCTTCATGTGTGATTCGAATGTAAGCACAAGCTGCATATGCTTCTTGGGAAGCATCGCTATACCCATGTAATTGAATTTCCTTTACATCTCCACGTGTCAAAGTGTAAGTAACATTTCTGGGAATCTTTAATGTGTTTAAAACTGGTAAATGGTCTTGTAACTGAATCCAAGTCGTATATTCTGAAATAGGCAATGGGTCATCCCAATCCAGACGAATTGTCCATAACTTTCTTAGTATTAGTTTAGCTGTGAGTATCACAGGTCCAATTAAACCCAAAGCGTCAAAAATTTGTGCAATTTGACTTAAAATTGTTCGTTTTGTGACCTTTTTATTTTTATTTTGATTAATTGAAAACATAAAGCAGTCCTCAATTGAGTTCCAAATTAATCCCAGAGTTTTTGAGCTCTCTAGTTTATCCTGGGAAAGCAAGTAATTTTCTAAATTTCTATGTTCCTTGTCAAATATGTCAGAACTGTTGGTTCTCCATTTTCGCAACTCAAAACATCCTGATTTTAAAAGTAAGCTTAACTGTCTGTGAATTTCCTTGGCTTCTGAAATGCTGGATGCTCCGGTTATTAGGTCGTCTACATAAAAATCTTGAAGGAGAATGTTAGCTGCCTTAGGAAATTCTATGCCATGGTCCTGTGATAGCTGCTGTAAACTTCTGATTGCCAAAAATGGTGCTGTGGTTAAACCATAAGTTTTAATTTCCTTCTCAGGGTTGTCCCGCCATAATATTTTTTGGAATTTGATGTCATCTGCATGTACTTTTACCTGCCGATACATTTTTTGAATGTCTGCTGTCAGTGCATATGCATGAAATCTGAATCTTGTCAAAATGGTGAATAAGTCATCTTGTATAGTTGGGCCTTTCATTAGTGTATTGTTTAAAGATAGTCCTGAGGTTGTGGAACAGGAACCATCAAATACGACTCTTAGCTTAGTTGTTAAACTGTCATTTTTTAATATTGCATGGTGTGGTAGAAAATACCCAGAATCCTCTTCAGGTTCGACTAGTTTCATGTGATTCAAATTTTGGTATTCATCCATAAAATCTTGATATTGTGTTTTAACATTGGGATTCTTGGAAAGTCTATTTTCTAGACTCTCATGTCGCTTTAATGCAATTTTATGTGAGTCTCCAAGTTTATTTGGATCTTCTTTGAATGGTAGTCGAACGATGTATCTTCCATCAGAGTCCCTGGTGTGTGTCTGTTGAAAATGAGCTTCGCAGTATTTTTCTTCCTGTGTGAATATAGGTTTAGTTGTAGATATCTCTTCTATCTCCCAAAATTTCTGGACTTGATCATTTAATGCGTTTGCTGAATGGTGTACAAAGAAGCAGGTTTGTGGTGTTTCTATGTCAATTTTTCCAGATACGAGCCATCCAAAGACTGTATTTTGTAGTGTGGGATGATTTTTTGTTTTTATTTGTCCAACGCAGAGTAGATCCATGTATATTTCTGCTCCAATCAGCATGTTTATTTCATTTGACTTTTGAAAGTCTGGATCTGCTAACTGTAAATTGCTGGGAATGTAAAAGTTTTCCAAATTTATGTTTACTACTGGGAGGTTACTCGTAATCTTGGGTAACACCATAAAATTAAGTGTTCTTTGAAACGAATTTATTCTTGACTTGATAGTCAATGTGGCTGTCTCTGTGATGTGAGTTGTAGTATTTCCAATACCATTTATGGGCATTTTTGTGCGTGTTTGGGTTATGCCCAAAAAGTTAAGAGTTTCCTTTGTAATAAAATTAAGCTCAGAACCTGAATCTAGGAGAACTCTGCATGTAGATCGCTCTCCATTATGATTAAATACTTCGACTACTGCTGTAGTCAACAAAACAGCTGAATGTCTGTCCTGCATGGAACATAGTGAAGTTCCAGTGAAATGAGAATCAGATTTATTTTCTTGACAATTTTGATTTTCATGTGTGTTGTCATGTCGTTGAAAATCTATGTGTACCAGTGTGTTGTGTTTCTTTGAACATTTTCTGCAAAATCCTGCTTTGCACTCTTCATATTTGTGATCACTGCGTAGACAGTTGTGGCATAATTTATGTTTTTTCAGTTCAACTAAACGATTGTGTGGATTTAAATTCATAAATTTGTCACAGGCATAAAGTCTATGTTGTGCCTTTCCACAGACTATACATTTCTGTGTTGCTGAAAAAAATGAACTCTTGTGTGTCATTCTAATTTTTCTTTCTCCTGATGGCTGATATTGATATTTTGGTGAAGGCGCGTTAGATCCTCTGTGCAGTGTCTCTAACAAGTTACATTTTTGCTGCAAAAATTCAGTAAAGTTTTGAAAAGTCAGTTTAATTACGGATTGTGTTTGTTTGGATTCCCATTCTCGTTGTGCCAAACTGTCTAGTTTGGATGAAAAGAGGAAAAGTATGAGTGAACCCCACTGTTCTGTAGGTTCACCAAGAGCTGTGAGTGCTCTAATGTGCTTTTGAATTGTATCCAAAAACCTTCTTAATTGTTCAAAATTTTCCTTCGGAACTGGTGTTAGTTTGAATAAAGCTTTAATATGTGTCTGTGTGATCAGTTTTTTGTTTTCATAGCGCTCATTTACTAAATTCCATGCTGTCTGGTAATTCTGTGATGATGTCTCTAAATTTATTAAAATATCTTGTGCATCCCCTATCAGTGAACTTCTTAGATAATGAAATTTTTCAATATCGGATAAAACATTATTATCATGGATTAGTGCAGTATACGTATCCTGAAAAACGTTCCATTTATCATATGACCCATCAAAAGGCGTTAATGCTATTGGTGGTAATTTTACTTGTGACCGAGACTGTGATGTCGGGATGGAAAAAGTTTGTGATGGTTGACTTAGTGGTATAACTTGCCTTTGATTGGCAGGGTCTTTATCCAAGAAAGATTCTGCAGAACTTAACAGCTGATAATAACTTTGTTCGAAAGAACTGCGTTCTTGTTCTGCACTTATTTTCTCATCATTTGTGTTTCCTAATAAAGATTCTATTTCGTCTTGAATTAGTTCAAACTCTTCCAAGAATGAGCTAGCATTCGTCCTTCTAATTTTTATTTCCGTGAAATTTGGCGCAATTTTAACCTAACTTAACTTTAGAACAGTTAAATAGTTAGAAAATCTAGTCAATTTTGCTTTGATAGCTGCTCTTTTCCTTATTAAATTATCCATTGTGATATGTTTACTTTAAGGAAGGAAAGGAAAACAAGAAAGGATGTGAGACTCGCTTACCTCTAGATATTAAATCTTCCAAACGGGGAAAAACCGAAAATCAATGTTTACACGTGCCCAGCTGACTTTGACAACCACGCCGGAAACCACTAATAATCCAATGTTTACAACTGAACAGCTGATCTTGACAACCACGTGTGTTTGAATGTCACAACATGCGCGCACGGCTTTTCGTGACCTCGGGTGGCGATGCAGCGAATCAAATCTCGAAATACGTCACGGAAACTTTCTGTTCGGAACCGTTCGTACTCGTTTTCAACTTTGTTAGAACTTGTTTAAAGTTTAAATAAAAATGTTTTTATGTGAAAAAACACTTTTTTGGCTTTTGAACACTCCACTTTAATATGTTGGTCACTATTTTATTTATGAAAGGTTACCGTATCCGGCTCGAAGGACTACTAAAATGAAGACGCCGAATGTGTATCGCGAATTCCGTTCTATGTGATTTTCTTAATTATTTCGATATCGCGGACTGTAAAGACGATAGGTAAAACATGACCAACAATAATGACTTGTGATTAAAGAAAGTTTTATTGATTTTCACTTACTTTTTAATTAGATGATTGGGGAAATGTGTGATCCCTCAATTTGAGCGCGTCGCGGCTTTTTCTGACATCTTTGCACTGTCGCCAACCATAAAAATCCCTAAACTTAATGTCACTAGAGATAATTACCGGGTGGCACAAAAAGTTTATGTTTATGTAGGTACACTGTGTCCCAAACACTTGCTTACCAACTAGCAGAACGAAACGAAATTTCCCATAACTTTAATAAAGCAACCAAAATGGCAGGAGAAGATTGGTTGACCGCATTCCTTAAAAGGCATGATGTTCTTTCGTTAAGAAAACCAGAGGCAACTTCAGCGGCCCGCGCTATGGGCTTTAACAAAGTTTCAATAAATAGGTTCTTTGAACTTTTGATTGAAACCATTAAAAAATATCAGATAATGCCAGATCGGCTATTTAACGTTGACGAGACGGGCATAACCACGGTTGCCAAAAGTCTAAATAAAATTATCGCAACCAAAGGAAAAAAGCAAGTTGGGTCTTTGTCGTCTGCAGAAATTTGTATGGGTGCAGATGGTTCGTTTATGCCTTCACTCTTTATTTTTCCCAGGAAACGAATGAAGTTAGAACTGTTAGATAGTGCTCCCCCTGGTTCTTGGGCTGAGTGTAATGATTCTGGCTGGATGCAAGGTGATTTGTTTGTTAAGTGGTTTGAAAAATTCATACTTTGGTCAAGAGCTTCAAAAGAAAATCGTGTGTTGCTATTACTAGATGGTCATTATACGCACACAAAAAATTTAAAACTTATTGAAATGGCGAGGGAGCACGGAGTAATTCTATTGTGTTTCCCGCCCCACTGCACACACAAACTGCAACCACTTGATGTCAGCTTTATTAAACCTTTAAGCTCCTATTATGCAGACGAAATAAAGAACTGGTTACGAGTGAATTCAGGTCGAGTAGTTACTCATTACCAGGTGGCTGAGCTCTTCGGAAAAGCCTTCATTCGAGCGGCGACTATGTCTGTGGCTATAAACGGTTTTAAAGCTACTGGGATATGGCCAACTAACCCAAATATTTTTACGGATGCGGATTTTGTTGCATCTAAAACAACAAATATTGACAACAGCCGCAAAATTCTCAACTACTAGAGCCTCAGTTAGAAACACAGCTTTCAGAAAATAAAACACCGATTGCTTCAGAAGAACAAAGCATGAGACACTCTCCACAGCCAGGACCATCAAACAGATCGCCTTCTCAGGTTTTGTCTTCTCGAAACAATAATCAAACGGAGTTTGTTCTTACTTCTCCTGAGCACATTCTACCTATTCCTAAGACTACGAATAAAAGAAGGCAAACAAGAAATCGTGGAAAAACGGCTATTTTAACAGAGTCTCCTTACAAGAATGAGCTCATGGAATCCACAAAAGTTAAAGAGGCTAAGAAATCTAAAGTAGAAACTAAAAAGCGAAAGGTGTTTGAGAGTGAAGAAGATGAAATAGATAACAAAACGAAAAAACAAAACAAAACAGAACAAACCAGAAAACTTAAAATCACTGAAAAAAGACAAAAAATAAGTGCTGATGAATCCGACTCTGAAAGTGAAGTTTCGGATGTAGATTGTTTATATTGTGGTTATTCATATCTGCAGTCAAGCGAAGGTTGGGTTGCATGCTGCTTATGCGCAAAATGGGCGCATTGTTCCTGTGCGGGTGAAGAGGATGAAGACGAGGACTGTAAATATATTTGTGAACAGTGCCAGAAATAAGCGAAATTTGTCATAAATATGCCATGCTCATTGTGCCCCGTTGCGGTGCTTATTTTACCCCTATCCTGGGGCATAAAGATTTTTTATTCAGAAAACTATTTTTTTATCTTGTTTGTTCGTTAAGTAAATTTAATTTACAATTTAAATTTTGTAATAAACAAAAATGTTACGAAATAAACCTAAAATAATCTTTATATTACTACCTACGAGTTCAGAATTACGTTTTTTTCTTAGGGTGCTCATTTTGCCCCGGCTTCCCCTACATATATGGTTGTAAATAAAATATTATTCTATTCTGATAAGTCCTTCTTTCGCCGGCCGGATTCGGGATTGTAGCCAAAGTGTGTTATATATTATACATATTGTAATATGTTTATGAATTCTGCAAATTACTTTTTGTGTCTGTTGTTTTTTTAATAGGAAAATAAAACTCATAAAATTGTTTTTATTTTATAAATACAAATTAATAGTATAGTCAGTTTTTTGCTGTTTAAAAAATGGACGACATCTAAAAATAGGGGTAATTTTTTGGAGATATTTCTCAACTTCTCTCAAAGTACGACGAAAAATTCGCCCTCTACTTTAAAAAACATTTTAATTATTGTAGCCCAGATGTTCAAAATGAAATTATTGAAATAATATCATCTCTAACTATGGAGGAAATTGCGAAAGAAGTAAAAACATGTGGCTTTTTCTCCTTAAGTGCAGACGAGGCGAGATGCTACAAAGAGGAGCAGTTATCAATTACCATTAGATACGCGATTGGCTTAGAAGTAGTAGAAAGATTCATTGGTTTCATTAATTGTTCGACGTCTAGAGATGCGCAAGGACTGGCTACACTAATTTTTGAAACATTGAACAAAGACCGATTGGGTGATATTCCGATTATTGCTCAATCTTATGATGGTGCCAGTGTAATGTCTGGAAAAAATCGAGGCTTGCAAGCGATTATAAAGGAATCCTACCCTCACGCGGTACATATACACTGTTTAACGCACAGACTAAACCTAGTGGTTGCAGATTCTTGCGAAAACGTTCCACTAGCTAAGACTTTTTTTAATGGCATCGAATCGTTGCACGTTCATTTTTCACTGCCTGGTCATCATGCCAGTCTCCAAAAGATACAAAAATCTCTTGGGATAGATACCAATCGCGAAATGGAAAGTTTAAGTACTACAAGATGGAGTTGTCGCGTTGAAAACTGCAAAGCAGGATTGGCCAATTACGAAGCCATAAAACAAGCTTTGAATGAAAAGGTCGCAGAGAACTGTAACAGAAATGCTGTAGAAGCACTCGGATTGCTAATGATTATAACAAAAGCAGAGTTTATCGTATCATTACATATACTACATTCAATTCTCGTTACAGTGAATGTCGTGAGCAAATTTTTTCAGACAAAAAATGCAACTCTAGGCCAGGCAAGTGTTTTAATAGACAGCACAATACATACTTTTGAGATATCTAGAAACGAGTTTAAAATTTGGAAAAATATTGAGGAGTTTTCTGAAAAGCATGGAATATCACTAGAGCCTGTCAGAGTGTCAAAAAGAAGGCGGCATCAGAGGGATTTTTTCACTGAGACAACTGTGGGTAAAGGCAACACGTTGGACTTGCCGCCCGATACGCAACCCGAGGACTACTGGAAAATAAATATTTTCTATCAGATATTGGACAATATAATTGCCAACTTGAGACAACGGTTTACAAATCTTCCATTGGCAAATGCAGTAGTTGCATTCTTTAAATTAGATCTAGAGAATGCGGATAAATTTATCAAAAATTATAAGACTGTTTTGAAAATTGATTCTGAAGCACTGAATGCGGAAGCTACAATAATGAGAAATATGATTGAGTTAAAAAATTGTAAAATAAATATAGAAAATTTAAGAAACCATATCAAACAGGAGTTTTGCCCCAACTTGTACAAGTTGCTGCAAGCAGCATTGGTGCTCCCAGTGAGCTCTGTCAGTTGCGAAAGAAGTTTTTCTGCAATGCGGCGAATAAAAACCTGGCTTAGAGCAACTATGCTCCAAAATCGTTTCTCGCATATGTCATTGCTACATATAGAAAATGAAATCGTCAAAAACAGAATTACTCCTGATGCAGTGTTAAACCAGTTTAGCAAAAAACATCGAAAATTGCAACTTATTTAAGAAATTTACTAGTTTGTATCACAAAATGACTTATTAAGTTATTAAAATAAATGCTTTACTTATTTTATGTAGTTTAAAATAAATAGTAGCATTTCAGGTGGGGCGGCCGCCCCAGGCACTAGAGTTGGAAGGGCGGTATTTTGAGGATTTTTGATCCGTGACCCTCTGCTTCCCCCAGAATATTAAAAATTTAGAACGATTACTAACGAAACCTGTATTTTAACGTCTTTTTTTTACCTTAAAAATTTCCTACTTTTCACCTAAGGTCTTTGACCTTGAAATCCTAAAAAATTTTGCCTGCGGCGCTCTTTTTTGAACGCCTGCGACAGATTTTGGAAAGCGCCCCCCCCCCCTAAGAAAAATTCCTAGCCACGCCAATGATTTTAGAATCCTTAAATATTGGAATGGTTTCACAAGTAGTACTTGATTATATGAATCTGGTCTGCTTAGGTGTAGTTAGGAAAATGATAACTTTATGGGTTCGTGGCAACATGACAATACGCCTGAATAAGGATGATATTTATCTTGTTAATCTAAGATTTAAAAAAAAATATTCGTAATATACCTTGTGAGTTTGCTCGTAAACCACGGTCTATTGAAGAAATTGATATGTGGAAGGCATCCGAGCTGCGCCAGTTTATTTTGTATACCGGTGTCATTATTTTAAAAAATATTTTACGACCTACCTTGCATCAACATTTTCTTTCTTTAAGTATAGGTTTAAATATTTATTTATCGCAACAAAATTATTCATTATTAGAGTGTAAGACGTTGAATTCGGCTTTAAAATCTTTTATAAATAATATAATTTCGCTTTCATAAAAAGGTAAAATAAGGGACCAATATTCTCTAGCTGGCTAGTACGAGCTGAAGTGAGGCTCTGACTCGTCTACAAATTACCCGACTCACGTGAGTTCGTTGGCGCCACGGACTCTTAGCAGTTAAGAGGCCGAAAAGTACTCCACGGTGTTGAGGGTGGCTCACTTAAACCAGGACTAGTAGCTTCGAGATAATCCCAAGGAATAAATGAAATTCGAATTTAAAGCAAATACTTGAAACATTTATTTCCAGTTAAAACAAAGCTCAATTGCTCACAAAAATCAAGTAAAAGTTAGCCTTCTTGGCTATTGAAAGCATACGTAGTAAAAGAAAAATAAAAATAAGTACAATAGTGTAGCACAGGTCGTAAAATTTTAATTATTAACTAGCCCTATGCAGTAGGACAATGATATGGCGATCATTTGCATCTACTGTCGATCGACATAAACTGACTAATTTAAATTTAAAAATAATAAAATCATATATTTCATGCGCCTGCGCGAACCTTGTCACCAAAAATCAATAATATTTAAAGTTGTTCTAGTACAGATGAAACCATTCCATTGTAATACCCAAAACAATTATTTATAAGTGACTATGGCAACTTACGAAGAACTTATTTGCAAAATAATTAAAATTTAAAGCTCGAACATATAAAATCAGCAAGAGCTGAGGGCTCTATTTTGTTTAACCTGTAATGGATGTAGATTAAATTGAAGATTACAAGAGGAATGATTTACCTGACAAAATGGTGAAGGTGACAAAATTCATATAAAAGTAATATTATTTAAAGGTATACCGTAAAAATGTCAATAATAAGATCTATATTAAATATATCTATAATTAACCAGGCTAGCCTACCAAGGATAAAGTGCAATCAGCGTAACCGATAGGCGAATGCATGTTGAGGCAAGTTAAATAATAAAATCAGTTTAAAAAATTCAAATTCACTTGAGCAAGCCTATCAGCTACAAAATGGAGGGGCTACAATTTAACATTCCAGCTTTGTGATCACTCCGCTATATAAAGCTATAATCTATACTAAATAAAAATAATCCCGTCAAGGAAAGTTACCATAAAAACAATTCGTGGCTAATTGCCTGATATTAATAATTAACAGTTAAGCAGGTTAAAATATATGCGAATAAACTGTTATGATTAAGAAATAAATTATTAATAATTATTATTGTTCAAGAAGTAAGTTCGGGAGATATTATCGAGTAATGTAAACAAGAGTCGATCAAAGTGGCATTAAAGAATTAATAAAATCTTATCTGAAATCCCTCGCTGTGAGCTGGTAGAAGCTGCAACCCTTGTGTCGTTCTATAGGACACAGAAGGCTAACATGGCAGATTTACGGTAAGTAAAAGCAAATGGTAAGTGGAGACTCCAAGAACATCATTGGGTTCCATACGTACAAAACCCTGCCTTTAACAGGTAAGATCGACAACCGATAATAGGGACCAGTCCATGAAACCCTATAATAATGGAACAAAATTCCGAATTAAAAATTAACCAAAACACTGGTTTCAAGATACAACCCGTATAGTTGCAACGTAAAATTAGACAAAGATAAAATTTACTTGGCTACTACTGTTAAAAATTTAGTCAAACACGACTACAAAAATGATCAAAAATAGAAATTAATTCACTTGGCACACGAGCTACGGCTCATAAACTAAACGAACCCCGTGTAACTAGTACAAACTTCAAAAATAAGGTAGATTTAAATTCATTTTATCGATAATTTCAACATTACGAAACCAAAATTAATAAAGGTAAGACATAAAGTCACATTTACTGATAACTCAAGACAAATCAATACCCCTCTATTCACTTAACCCACAAGTCTCTCACCTTCCTCGTCAGGGAACTTTGGTGACTACATTTAAGAGTTAATTAGTTTTTTTGTTTTTTTTCCTTAGGCCCGTCCTTATCCGGAGCACTGCGGCCATAAGTAGGCCTATTGTGCAAACCTTCGTTTTATTGTACACGGAAAAAAATCCTCATCTACCTCCAAGAATACATCTATACTTGTAAATGTTATACTTGATACAAGCATAATCCACTAAGTATAATAATAGCCAATTATTCTATCAATAACTCGATAAATCTTGATTTAAATCATTATTTGTTTTTGTTTCAAAACTATTAGATTTGGATCAAAAAATAAGTTAGATTTTATTTAAGAATAGCCATATACTTAATTCAATTCAAAATATTTCTGAAAATAATACTATTTAGTTCTTGATTTAAGTTTTAATAATATTTAATTTGTTTCAAATCCAGTTAACATTTGTTTTAATGCCAAGTTATAATTAAATTAAATCGAACATAAGTATTGAAATAAGAATATTAGTTTTTATTTAAGTATCCTAGTGTCGAATCAAGAGTAACTCCCTTTATAGCTAGATTGTTATTCTTGAATATACACTACGTACGCGTCACGTCGTCAGGCCGCTTGATCGCGTTCATCATTTACTACGTTTCCATGCGGTATTGAGTTCGGATTGAATCCACTTTGTGGATTCAATCTAGTCATGGAAACACCCGAAAAATAGTATTCAATACGGATCGAGTTTCAAGGTCGATACCGCAAAATTGTGGGATCGAATGTGGATCCAAACACGATCGAGTAACATGGAAACAGGCAATTTAGATCCTATTTCAATATGTCTTCTTGTCTTGCGCAGTGGTGCACGAAATGTCAAATGTTGAAAAATAAATAACCTTACTTTTATCATAGAAAACGAAAGTTTATCTTTTTAGTTTTGGTTTTGCAAGTATTTCATAATGAGTACACCTGAAAATAGCAGAAATTTCTGGACTGATGAAGAGGTTCAGGCTATGTTGGAAATCTTCATAGAGAAAAAAATTACTGAGCTTTTTGATGGAAAAAAATTTCGAAATACCGAAATTTTTAAACTGATCCACAGTGAGATGGTTAAAAAAAATATATTAACAAAAAATATCGACCAAATTAAAAACAAGTGGAAAGCATTAAAAACATTATATTATAAAACTATTAAAAGCAATAAGAAAAGTGGAGAGTCTAGAAGCGAGTGCCAATATTTTTACCTTCTCGATGAAATTTTGGGTTCTAGACCAGCCTCACAGATGTCAGGTATTGATAGTGTGTTAAATGACTCGCAACCAGGAAGCCCTTCGCCACAATTAGAGGCTACTAAGTGGTCTACACAAAGTACTGACACAGTTGATGTAGTTGTCAGTGATGATATTTCGCAGCAAGAACTGGCAGACTTTTTGGCTTCACCATCAACCAGTGCTAGAACTAGTGATGCAGAATGTCAACCATCCACCAGTAAGGGCATTACGAAATCTCTCAAAAGAAAAACCTTCGGAAGCAGTGAAAAAAACTCAGAATTTTACACTTTCCAAAGAGAGCAGATGAAAGAATTCTTTGAATTCCAAAGAAAGCAAGATGAAGTTGAAGGCAAAAGGAGAGCAGAAGACCTAAAAAACATCTTAACCACATTTACATCTTCTATAGAAACAATTTTAAAATCGCAGACACCACAGCAGTTACCTATATTTTTCCCTCAACCGCAGGTGTACCAACCAAATTTGCCGGTGTCCAGACAACCACAGCAGCAGCACGAGGCCGATGTAGATTCTGACAGTGAGCCTGAGGTTCACCCGAAATCAAAAAAATCTGCTTAATTTCTTTTTATGTTAAAATTAAAAATAAAACATATATTTGTGTAGGTAACTAGTTTATTTTTATACGTTAAAATAAATAATTCTGCGGAGGCATTGTGTTTCAAATCAAAATCAAATCAAAAAAGCTTTATTGTCCAAAGATATTTATCTCATTGACAAAGCAACTTAAATCTAAAAAAAGTAAGCAAAAAAATGACACTAAAATTTCAGTACATATTACAATAAGGACATAATAATAATGACAAGTTGATAAAATTTAAAACAATACTACAATTAACTAACATATTGTTTGAGTACCTCACCTAGAAAGCATCACTAAGATACTCCTCCACACTGTAGTAAGGCTTTACAATTTAAGGCTTTAATGGTGAGTTTATCTAGTAAATTTCGAAATTAGGTATAAATATCATAAGCAATTAACATTTCATTCTTTCGTACCGTATAATATACATAGTAAAATATAAGAAAACACTTAAAACCATAAAAGTAAATTATACAAAGACTTAAAACAATTTAGATTTTCTTAATGGATATTGCAACATAAAGTTTTTTAAGGTATCCCTTATGACAGCAGCATTAAGATCGTCAAAATTTCGTCCAACATTTCTGGCAGGTTGAGGAAACATTAGTTCTGCAGTTTCTACAGATTCCCGCCACTTTTCTACAAATATTTCTTTCCGGGTTTCAAATATATTATGCAAAATAATACATGCTACTACTACCTTTGGAACGAACTTATAACTAATGTCCAGGCGTTTACACAAGCAACGAAACCGTGATTTTAATCGGCCAAAGGCATTCTCTACTACAACTCTCCCAAGACTATGATATACATTAAATGACTCTTCTTCTGGAGTAATATTTCCTTTGTATCCTTTGATTAGCCAAGGTAGAAGAGGGTATGCAGGGTCACCAAGAAGAAAATAAGGAATTTCAGTACCATTGATCTCGTCATAATGTTGGGGTATAAGCTGCAGGTGATTTGTATATAACATACTATCTTTTAGGACTTTAGCATCATGCGCGCTGCCTGGATGTTTGCAGGTAGCATACCTGAACCTAAAAAAATATAATTTATGTAAAAACGCTAGTCAGTTTATGAAAAGACTGTTTGCATTGCAGAGGAAAGCAGTCAGAGTGTTGAGTGGGTTGAATTATAGGGATGATTGCAGAGGAGCTTTCACAAATATGGGTATACTTACCTTGCCATCAGTGTTTGTTCTTGAAAATCTGTTGTGGGTGCATAAGAACAAAGATCGATATATGGCGCATGGGGATGTCCATACATATGCGACTAGAAATAGGAACAAACTGGTCCCAATATATCAGCGCTTGACGAGATGTCAGAGTGGTCCTGGGTTTCTGGCTGTTAAATTATATAACAGGCTACCTACCAACTATACCAAATTGCCGATTTTACTATTTAAAAATAAAATAAAACAAATTTTAATTGTGAACGCATTTTATTCAACTAATGAATTCTTAGACTTCACATTTCATTTGTAGGGTCCAACTGGGGTCATAATATAATATATTGCTGGTGTTGTATTTGTATATTGTATTTTAAATTTATTTTCTTGTGTATTGTAAGTATGTGTTTTATATACTTTCTTTTTAGAGATTAGTGTATTTAACGACTAAATATGATCAAAT
Organism: Polydrusus tereticollis; assembly: GCA_963920685.1. Taxonomy (NCBI): domain Eukaryota; kingdom Metazoa; phylum Arthropoda; class Insecta; order Coleoptera; family Curculionidae; genus Polydrusus; species Polydrusus tereticollis. Next base: position 106,305,083 of record OY987330.1, on the reverse strand, counting down.
TAATTTTAATATGTAGTGTAAGTACTTTTTGTTCAATACTTTTCTGTTTTTAAAGATTTATGTAGGACTAATTTTTTAATTTTAATTTTTAATTCTTGAACCATGTATGTACCTGACTTGTGTGAATACTTTTTGTATGCTTACGCCAATAAATTAATTTGAATTTAAATTTGAATTTGAATAAATAATTTTTAAAATGTATTAAGTATACAAATAGTTATTAACGTACAACAATAAGAACCTAAAAGAACAATTCATTCACGTCCTTCAAAATACTTTCATTATAAGTCAAAAATACTTACCTATACATGTTATCTACTACAGCTAGAACATTGTAAGAAGGCCAACCTTTCCTGTTCAGAAAGTCTCTGTAACCATCTTTAGGTGGTAATATGGGGATATGAGTTCCATCAATTGCTCCAAGTATACCAGGAATGCCACACATTTCTTGAAACGATGCAGATATATCCATACATTCGTGTTCATTAGGCATTGATAAATACTCTTCTTTCAATTCTGCTAAAATTGCATCAGTCACTTGATATACACATTTGTGAACAATGCACTTATGTGTACCAAACTGATTGGCAATAACTCTGTACTCGGCACACGAGGCAAATTTATAAAGGGTAATTGCTACTTTTTTCTCAACTGACAATGGTTTTCGTACAGTATTATCTTTGGGCTTTAAATGTTTGTCTAGTCTTTGGCAAAGAAATTTAAATGTTGAAGAGCCACATCTGAAGTTCTCGAGCCAATCTTCTTCTAAAAATTCATTTTTGACAATTCTTTCCCACCAGTCACTGCTTCTAGTTTTAACCCAAAACCGTGGGGATTTGCGTTTTTTTTTAACTATTTTTCCTTGAAAGCTAACTGCTGTCTTTTGCAGGTGTAGAAAAAACATATTTTGCGATTTCTTCCTCTTACGCTCATACTCATGTGCATTATGGAAATAAACACATATCCCAAGGTAAAATCCAGCAAGGGCCATTAACAAAAAATGGTTTATATTCATTTTACTGCACTACTTTTAAGTACAAAACAAATTGAAAAAAAAAACAACAATAACAAAGTTTTCCACAAAATGTGGTTATGTCTAATAATAATCTTCTTTATTTCTTGTTATACGTCAAATAAATTTACAAACAGAAGAGGGAATCCAAATAGGATCGAGTTTGGGTTGAATCCTGTTTCGATTCACTTCATGGAAACGCGACGATTTTTCGATCCCAAATCCGGATTCAATTCGATCTGAATCGCATGGAAACGTAGTAATTGTTCGTTTATTTGGCGTTGTGCTGCCGGTTGGTTGCCATTGTTTATACGTATAATAATAGTCAAATATAGTGTTTGGTGCTGGAAAACAATGCAAGAGCTTCTGCGGGAATGGGAATTAGACCAGTTAATTCCCATATTTGCACGTAAGTAGCAAAGATCGTTAACACTACCAAGTTTTTATCAAAATTTCATTCCTTAATGGCATGTTAAGTCGTTGATTGGCAATTGGCCATGTTGGTAAGAAAGAAGTATGTATTGTATCGTCGAATTATTATTGCAGTGATTTTTTGGCATTGTACCTATTATAATATATAACTAGTTTCATATTATATTTTTGTAATTCTGTTAAAATGTGGCAAATGTTAATAAAAAGAAGGTCAATATCTGAAAAATAAATTATTAATTTACACATTTATTTTGGGATTTATGGCTACCTCAATACCTCAATTAAACTAAACTACACTTATTAAATTAAACGCAATCATTTATACATCCACAACTTGACATAATGGAACCGTGATAGAGAAGAAAAGACTGAACTTAACCTATCTTATTGGTTTGTTTGAATTGTTTGTTTTTATTGCTTTGCACTAAATTTGTTATGTAGTTTTTCAATATTTGTTTAAGGATTCTTCCATATTAAAAATAAGGTAGTACCTGCGTTTTTTATTTACTAATTCTTCAATAATCTTCACTGGGAATGAAGAAAATCACGGATTGAACCTCGGATTGTACCGAATGCCCGACAAATTATGTGGATTCAACTATATTAAACTAACAAAGTTAAAAGTTGGCCAACTTCTTAGTTTAGTTTAATTCCTTAATTGTAGGTATAAATGGTTACGTTTGAATGTAGTATTTTAACTTCCTAATTCTCTTAATTGGGTTAGGTTTAGTCACTGGGTTTAGTTTAGTTTAATTGAGGTATAAAGTAGTCATTACCTAGGGGCGTCTCACTCTAACTTAATTCTTACTTATTGTTAAGAGTCATTTATTTTCTTCATCCTACATAATATGACAGTGATATAGGTACTTACCTGTTGTTAAAGACCTTTGATTGCCTACTTCAAAATATAAATTCAAAATATAAAATTTTGGGATTTCAAAGAGATTTTGAATGGAAGAAACGTCACGGAAGTGAGACGCCCCCAGAATTTACTAAGATATGCCATGTCTAATCGTACGTGGTATTAGATATTCAAAATAATATTAATAATGATTTGTTTTTGTGTTATTGTTTTAACTAATTTATTGTTTTTGGTATTTTAAAAAAATATAAAGCAAGTAGTTAAGTAGCAGGTACCTATACTTCATATGGTGGTATGTTTTTTTTTGTTTATTTTAGAAAACGAAATCAATGTAGAAAATTTCGTCGATTTAGATGCCGACCAAATAAAAGAATTAATGCCTATAATGGGGACAAGACTGACGTTTATAAAAAAACTTACTAACTATAAAAAATCCGTAAATAAAGAAATGCAAATAGAAAATATGTCAGTGGTATGTAACTATTATCAACATTTTTTAAACAATAAGTACTTAAATATGGTACGGTATATTTTAAAACAGCTGAACTTGTAGGTTTTCTCTAATGATAATATGCAAGAAATCTCGCAAGAAATTGATGCATCTTCAGCATCCTCAAGCGAAGCCATTGAGAGTGTAACTGGCTCCCAATATGTGGTTATTCCAACATACAACAACTCTCTAGCTTTTTGCGGTATGGAAGATTTGTTAACTCAAAATGAGAAAATGGCGGATTTTGATCTCAACACATTATTATCAATGGTACCTTTTGGGACTTTCATTAAAAATTACTATAAAAAAAATGGAATATTAAATGAGTTCACAAGAAATAAATTAGTGGATATCATCGTTAGAAATTTATACTCTTATATAATGAAGTAGTAAGTTTTTTGTAAACATAATAAATAACTAAATAAGTAATTTAAAAGATTAACGTACTATATATATTAGTAGAAAAAATTGCCTTTCGGTTTTAGTTAATAAGTAAAAGCACATCGTTTTTATTATTACTTGTAAAAAAGAAAAAATAAATATAAATAAATAATAGTGCGAGTTCCATGATTTTTCAGATTTAAAATAATTACTTTTCTAATTTCGTAAAAATCATCCAGAAAACCTATGTGCTTTATTTTTAGCAATTTAACCCACGAGCAGTATAATATTTTAACATCAAAAATTATTCAGAGCTTTCCTAACCAATGCCATTCAAAATATTATTTTTCAAAAATATACATGGGTCGTACACAGCAGGCGAAAGGAAAGTTGGTGGACAAAGTTAAAAATCTTAGGTTCAATAGTCCCGATAAAGTGTATCAGCGCAAGAGAAAAAGTACAGCATATCACCATGAGGAAGCGAAAGTATTAAAAGTACAAACAGAAGGTAATATTTCTCAATAATTGTTTTTAGCATTTAACAAGTACCTACCTATGTCCGCGCATGTACTGAATAAAAACAGTTAAAAACCTCTTTTTTAGGGCTTTTTATGAAAAAATTTCATATTCCGAAAGTGTCCAATATCTAGAATATAGGTGTTGAAGATATGATTTAAACACGAAGATGCACGCCACTGATTTTATTTTTAGGAAATTTTGCTTGTAATCGTCACTTAATCCCCGACAGAATTAGAATTTTTTCATTTAGAGCTTATTTTAGGAGAATATAGGTATGTTATTAATTCTTGAAAGAAATTATGTAAACTGGCCATATTATATTGTGCGTTTTTTTTTTTTTTTAATAGCATTTTTCTCCTAAACCAAGCGGCATCTTAAAAAATGCCAATAGACATCTTAAGTCAGGTATTAAATGGAGATTAGGGAAAACAGTAAAATTTAAAATAACGGTGGCGTACATTATTTTTTAATAAAATTATGGATAACATTGCCTGCACGCACGCCCCTGGTAAAGCGGTTAAATTTTTATTTACACCTAATCATCCCCCTTGCTAAGCAGTGTAATCGTTGAAAGTTTGATATAAAGAAAACATTCTGTTTTTAAGATAATTAACAAAAACAAAATTAAAATTAAAATTTCAAGACCATGTATTTTAGGAACTAGACATTTTTTGATCTATGTTAATACGAAATTTTTTTTATAAAAAGTGTTGAGGAATAGGTACTTGAAATATGTTAGATTACTTAGCACCCTGTATACAGCCTTCATAGGTAAGTAAGAGAAAATTTGTGACTGGTACCATTTGTTTTTTAACCCTAACTTATAATGAGGACTTTTAGATGAAACGAATAATATTACATGGTTAAAACGTAATAGAGAGCCATGGGATCTGGTTATGGATTACTGGAAAAAAACCTTTAAGTTACGCAGGGAATATGAATGCAACACTGTTTCCGAATTTATATCGGAATGGCCTATAATTATGGACCCTAGAGCTGAGTCTTTGGTATGCTATGTGAAGACAATGTAGTTTAAACATATAACTATTAGTATTTATTTCTTTATAGTTGTATAGGCTATTGGTAAGCATGCACTTGACTTCGCACTTCAAATGTTTCCTTCTTTTTAAATTTATTTAATTAATATTTTAAAAACGTTTAAATCTTTGCTTGTTGTATTTGTTGTGGTTTCAGAGTTTCTTCCTTTAAAATAATTTAAATAAAACAAAAAGAGCGTGCTATTTTATTTATGTTATTATGTATGTTATCCATTAATCAATTTGGGGTGGATAATTTTAAAAAATATATACTTCAACAATATTTTCTTCTTTCCAACAATATTGTTAATTAATTTTACCCGTTTTTCAGATATTGGCCTACCACAGTATAATAGAAGTACCTGCGAATCCTAATTTAATTTTATTGATATTCTCGTTTTTTTATAAGAACCTTTTGGCACATTTTGGTGCATTTTATTATTAAATTTGCTTTTATTTTATAGAAGTCACTCAATTCAAATCAAAAATTATTTGAATTTTTACAATTTGTGTTTGTAGTAGGTACTGCAAGTGTAGGTTTTACATTAAGTAATATCTTAAACGTTTCAACCTTCTTAACCGATTAACCTTCCTCTTTTTTTTAGATTGAATCAGATTTCAGTATATTACACCCTGAGAAAGAATTGTTACTGTTGAGAAACTGGCAGGATTTCTTTAAAAAAATTGTTGAGTGCAAAAAGCACGACCTTATTGAAAACAAAGATCCCGCTGGGGTGGAATTATTTAGCTATTTGGAAAGCAGCGAGAGTTTATCTGAAGGTTTCTATAATTCGCTCTTATAGGATATTTTTAGACTATACATATTATATAGGTATACAAATTGATACCTTAGTTAAAAATTATCGTTTTTAGATTCCAAAACGGCAATTGAACTTTCCCTTTTGCCAGGACTTGTGCCTCCTAAAGGCAGAGTGAAATCTGGAAAAACGCATTGGAAATTTTCGACCGTGGAGTCAGTGGAGGCATTAATAGTACACTGTCAGGTAAGCTGTAGAAATGTAGAAAATAAAATTATCCTTCTTTAGAGTATTTGTGTAAATAACAGAATAGATAGTAATTTTTATACAATAATTATAAAGCATTTTCTAGAGCCATATACGGGGCTCTTGGTCGTTTTATTAACAAGAAAGGTATTTTTCATTTGTTTTTTTTTTAATATTTTTTAACATCTCTATGTCTATTACTAAGAATGATTTATGATACTTTGTCTTGAAATGTTTTTTTATGTTAATTTAGAATCCCGGCGATATTGACCTGAAAATTCAAAATGAAATTGATAAAGCTGCAAACCGAAAAGTTCGGTACCAAGTTCAGCCATACCTGTTGGTCCAGGGGGATATAAATAATAATAAAAATACGTATATTATAATCGACAAACTATATTTCAAGTGTAATAGCACCATTAAGGGACTGGATCTGCTTTTTAAACTCTTTTTATGTTTTAAAAATTAAATATCCCTTCCAGGCGGAACATATTTGGATCCTCATTCAAAAAGGGATATTTAAAATAAATGAAAATAACGACAAACTAATTCCGTATATCCAGGATATACTAAATTTATTTTTGTAAAATTATATATAGTAACTTTAAATAATTCGCTTACTGCAAGAAAGAGTTCCTTACATTAAGAAAAAATGCGTTGTTTATATTGTGGAAAAGTTATTAACGATTTAAATAAATTTGTTTTGCACATTGAATATGCCCATCATACTAATCACAACTATGAATGTCCATTTAGCGCATGCAGTAGATCTTTCCATCGGAGAGATAATTTTAAAAAACATCTCCGTTTAATCCACAGGTCGGATATATCCACTAACCAACATCAACCTAATAATGGAGCAAATAAATTAAATTCACACATTTGTGATCAAGCAAATGGTGACAATAACTTAAATTCAAACGATAATACAACGTCTAAAACACTACAAGATTTTAATTTGGAAGGAAAAATTTTAGAATTTAAAACATTGCTCAGAAAGTCAGTTTTTGAATTAGTTTCTAAATTGTATGCGGATAATTCAGCAACCCGCATTTTTATTCAAAAAATAATGGAATTTATAAAGTATTTCCTTCATGCTGGGTTTTTTCCCATTTTAAAAGAAATATTTGGTTATTTGGTTAATAATCCCATAAATTCCGATAAAACCGAGGTTGTTCAAAGTATTTTTGATAAATTAATTAATTCACTAAATCCTGTTGACACTGATTACAAAAGAACACAATTATTTATACAGTCTGAGCAATATGTTGTACCTATCCCACACATAATCGGTTTTTCTAAAGATGTTTCTAAAAAGAACAACGAAACCTCACTTGTTTTAAAAGATAGGACTATTGTCTCTATTCCCGTTTTTAAAACATTAAAATTATTTTTGGAACTACCAGGAGTTCTTAATAAGATAATGCAGTATAACAACCGTACTTATGTAAATAAATCTTTTTTAAGTAATGGAAATGACACAAATGTAATCCTTAAAAATATTTTGGATGGAAGTCTCTGGAAACAAGTTCTTTTAAAAAACCCAGGAAAAACAACCCTTCCTATTACAATTTATTTTGATGACTTTGAAGTATGTAATCCACTTGGATCCCATGCTGGCATATATAAACTTGGCGCAATATATTTTGCTATAACATCATTACCGCCTGAATATGCGAGTCGACTTGAAAACATCTTTGTTGCTTTAATATTTCATAGTATAGAAAGAAATGAATTTGGAAATCGCTTAATATTTAATCAGTTATTAGAATCTCTAAAAATGTTGGAAACGCAAGGTATCCCTATTGAAACAGTTTCTGGTTCAATGACGATATATTTTAATGTAACTATAATAACCGATGATAACTTAGGGGTGCACACTATTTTTGGTTACGGCCAAAGCTTTTCTTCAGGTAATTGTTGTAGATTTTGTTCCAGCCCCAAAAAAAATCAAGAAAGTCAGATAGAATTATTGGACACTGAGGAACGCCTGGAGTGTATGTATTTAGAACACGTGGATCAAAAACATTTTATAATTGTGTGTGGAATGATTTAAATAGTTTTCATGTCTATAACAATCACTCGGTGGATTTAATGCATGATTTGTACGAAGGAGTATACAGATATGATATGGCTCTTATTACAAAGTTTTTAATTCAGGATGGTATATTTACTTTACAAACTTTGAATTCAAGAATACAATATTTTGAATATGATGAACATAACAAAAATAAACCACCTGCTATAAAAAAAGATCATGTACAAAACGAGGCAATTATACTTTCTGCATCGGAAATGATGTGCTTTGTAAACAACTTTAGATATTTTGTAGGAGATCTTGTTCCAGAAAATCATCCAATATGGATGTTTTACTTATCTTTACTACAAATCACCGAAATTTTAACTGCCACTGAAATAAGTACGCTCAAGATTAATGATTTGGAACAATTAATAAAAAATCATCTACAAATGTATCTCTCTTTATTTCCTGGTAGAACTCTTAAGCCAAAACATCATCTATTATTACATTACCCTAATATAATTAGGAAAACTGGTCCCGTATCAAAAACTCATTGTCTTCGTTTCGAAGCTAAACACAAAGACTTGAAGAAATTTGCTAATAATGTTGAAACAAGAAAAAATATACCATTGACTTTGGCTAAAAGGACACAATTGCAGTTTGCTTCCAGATGCCTCTCCAAACTAGCTTTAGACGACAATGTACAGTTTGGAAAAGAAATTATTACTGACTTGAGTTTTGACTCCTATAACTTTAATCACAAATTTGATAAAAAAAAATTGTGGAAAACTGTTGTGAGATAAAATGGTATGAAAAAAATGGAATTAAATATAACAAATTGCAAGTTTTACGCTTTAATGGAAGCGAGAACTACCAGTTTGGTGTAATAAGTAACATTTTTTTGGAACGAGAGAATCCTTTAGGTTGTTATCTAATTTGCAAGCTTATGAAAACAGTGAATAATAATTTACATTACCGAGCCTGCGAGTTAACTTTTACAGATATGTATGTCTGCCTAGAACTCAAAAATAATTTTTTTGGTTTACCAACTCGTATCCATCAAAATCAAAGCCTAAAACTTGTCTCATTTTAGAATAATGATGCTGTTTTAAAAATTCTTTATAATATCTGAATGCATTTTGGACTGCCAATGTGCAGTTGCTTAAAATTTCAAGCCTGGTTAAAAGTACTAAGAATGCTGTTTTAAATTTGCATCTTGTCACTGATTAAAATATGTACAGCTGAAACTTTTCATTTCATTTATTCTTCAGATTTGTTTACATAATGTAAGGTATTTATAAACAAGATGTGGCATAACGCAATGCACGTCAAGTTTATGCTTTTTGCTAAAATTTAAGAAATATTTTTTATTTAAAGCGTTTAGGCAAAAATACCTGTCTATCTTTTCTTCAAATGTGCTCCAAAATCGGAATAAACATGCATACATTTAATATAACTGTTAACTTTTGATTAGCAAATTTGGGAATAATAAAATTATGGTACATGGTTTAATAAAACTAAAATAGTACTTTTTAAGTTTAAATTGTTGATTCTGGGGTCGAGTGATACCTCGCTGATGGGAAGGTGTATATTAATCTACCATTGATCCCAAGTTCTATAAGATTCTATCGAATATTTTTTAAAAACTGTGAGTTAATCATATGTATCTTAATAATGCCTAAAGAATTAGTATTTGAGTTGTTCTCTCAGTTGTTCTAGAACGTACCAAAATGTCATTACTCTCATAATATGTGTAAATCAAAAGGTAACACGACGAGGAATGACTTAAGATGCGCAATGTATAAATAGTAATAAATACCTAAGAAACTCTTTCTGCAGTATTCTTAAGATTTCACAGCCCTGCTGTCCTTATGTATTTTAAGTATTTTTTACATCCACATGTTTAGCTGCTTTGTACTCTAAATCGTTTTTTAAATCCAGATAGTTTACTAATTTGGGTTAAAGTAATATTATACAGGGATATTAAAATTTTTGCACTTTTGGCGTTAAAATCTAGGCGAAAATTTTAATACCCTCAACCAAATGTATACAATGTGATCGATTAAGTGTGCAATAAATGGGAAACTTCTTTATTATTGCTTTTTCAGAACATTTTCTTCTTGATAAAAGTTGGTGCATGCCCGATAACCATTTCAGGTGCACCTAGAATGGCTTCAACTCTAATAGGATACAGGGTATAGGGCAAAAAATATGAAAGTCGGTCAGGAGTAAAGTACCCTTATGTCGCAAAATGGATAAAAACGTTATTTAGAAAAGTTGTTACGAATTAAATAGAATGCCTAAATACAAAGGCCCTGTATCCTATTTGACTTGAAGCCATTCTAAGTACACCTAAAATTAATATCGGATATGCATCAACTTTTATTAGGAATAAAATTTTCTGAGAAACCAATAATGAAGGAGTTTCCCATTTGTTGCACGGTTAGACGACCTCGGTATACATTATTAGTGAGTAAATTAGTGTGTTCTGTTTGTATATTTTAGTTTATTTTAAATAAAAAATGTATATTAAGAAAGCACTTTTTTCTTTCCTTGTAATAATTAAATGTTGTGGTTAGGAAAGTATACGAAATAGGTGCATTACAAAGTATTAAAATAAATTAAATTAGTTTTACAATTTATACTATTTATTTTATCTCATACTAATCTTTTTAAAAATATAACAACAAATACTATACCTACATAATTAATAATACTTATAGTATGTAGGTACTAAACTAACAGAAAATAAAAATGTCTTCCCAATAACAAGAACTCTTGAGCAAAATGAAAACGCAGGGTATTCAAGTATATGTAGACCAACGTTAAGGAGTATTTCATTGTATGATTTTAAGACAGATAGTCCATATAACCAGTATCCTACATTCTTTTGTTTTCCATACACCTTCTTACAGAAATACAGTGATGTCGAAGAAAATTAAAATATAATTATTCTGATGAAAGAAATGCCACACCACTGTTTTCTTTCAAATACTTTTTTAATTAAGAAATTACTGCCGATTAGGAAATAAAAAAAAAATTATTTTCAAAAAAAATTGGCGCTTCTATCAAAATAATTTTGTTTAAAATTTGATTTGATATTATACCTTGAAATCAAAACGATGTATGACACATGTCTCTGTGAACCATTTTTGTCTTAAAATTATACAAAGAATTACCCATTAAAGTTTGTGGACGTACTTATATAACACCCTGTAGCTATTCTTAAAACAAGCTACAACATATTCTTAAATAAAGCTACAGAGTATACTTGAATCAAGTAGAAATGTATTCTAAGTCGAAGATTATTACAATACTTACAACAAGAATAACAAAGCTTAAGGTAAGTTTATATTCGATTTGATGCAACTTTAAAAGGCAATAGACAAAGTAAAAAGTATTCTTTGAATAAGAATAATCAATACTTAGAATAAACTTAGCCCTTATTCTTCTATCAAATAGTTCCAATTTCTTCTTTTTTATTGATTCTTATTCTTAACTCAAGAACAACTTAATGGCATTTTATAAGAATATGCTTATATTAGTATCAAGTATAATTTTATTTGAGGAATGGGGAATATAACCTATACTTGGGTTAACTCTATTAATCTTGATCTTAGTTGAGCTTTTTTTCCGTGTATCCACTCAGTTTTCTTGGTCCCATGTATTAGTTTATACACGTCAACTGCTGATTTAGTGGTAATTTCATTCAGTTCCAGTTTTACTCTCGCGAATATGCCATAGCGTCTGCGGTCCAACGATTCGCATTGATAGATAACATGATAAACAGTTTCCCTATATTTGCCGCAGAGCCTGCAGCTAAGATCTCCATTGTATATCTTCATTTTGTTCAGGTGATCCTTGACAGCCATATGTCCTGTTAGGATTCCCGTTGTTGTTCTTAGTTGGTTCCTGCTAAGGTTGAGCAACTGTTTTGAGAATTTAGGACTGATGTTCCCCATAACTCTCTTGCTATAATTAAGTCCCTGTCTGCTGTTCCAGTAGACATTGTTTTCATTTTTGGTCCATCGCCTAATAGCCTCTCGTGCTGTGCATTTAGGCACTCCCAGTGCTGGTTCAGGACCAATGTATGGTGCAGCTGATGCTTGCCTCGCGAGCTCGTCTGCCCTTTCGTTGCCAGAAATGCCTCTGTGACCCGGTACCCAGCATAGTTTAACTGTATTTCTGTCCGCCAGTGTTCTCAGTTCATTTTGGCATTCCCAGACTAGCCTCGATGTTACCCTCTGGTTCGTGAGAGCCTTGAGGACCGCTTGACTGTCTGAGCATATATAGATTCGTCTATTTTGGTAGGCTCTTCTATTATTTTCCTATGCGCATTGTAGTATGGCATATGTTTCTGCCTGGAATACTGTAGGGAGTTTTCCCAAGGGAAAGAACAAGTCTTTTCTTGGTCTTAATCCGTGTATCCCAGCCCCTGTACCTTTCCTAGTCTTGGACCCATCGGTGAACCACACCAGAGCTCCAGACAGAAAATCTGGTTCGTTGGTTGTCCACACGGTTCGATCCTGAATGGTTATCTCAAATGGTGTGTCGTAAACAAATTTTGGTGTCATGTGGTCTGATCTCATCTTCATCTCCGGCACATGTGCTATTTCTTCTATGAGTTCGTTGTTATATATTTGTGTTCTTTGATAGTGAAGTGGGGAAGGGTGTAAAAATGAACTAGCTTGTAAACTGGTTAGTTGGCAACTGCCGTTCTTTATTTTCTCAAGACCTGTGCCCGACCAATGACATATATAAAGCAATGTTGCCACATATCACATCTCCCCTTTTTACAGTACCTCCTTATATCCTAATATCACAAATTTTATCACAATAATTATTATTTTCTTAACCAACAGCTTCTTTTGTTAATCAATTTTTATACAACCGCAAATATTTTCTAATACGATACTTTTCACAATTTTAAAATACTTTTGTAGACACATATTTTGTAATACAATACTATACACAATTTTACAATACTTTTGTGGACACATATTTTGTAATACAACACTATACCCCTTTCTTTAAAAAAAAATTACCTTACTTGACAAAATTTCACTTCTTATAACAAATTAATCACAGTTTTCTTACAGCCATTTTCATTATTATGTAATAATGAAATCAGTTTACTTATATCGCAAAGGACGTACAACTTTTCGACCTGTTCTAGTTGCATAATTCTCAGCTACTAAGGTTGCACCATTTTTGTCAGTATTGTCACTACTTAAACTAGAAGGAGAATATACAATATTTCTGTCACTATTTGAAATGGAAGGAGTATATACAATATTTCTGTCATTTCTTATACTAAAACGGGAATTTACAATATTTTCACTTACAGACTCGTCATACTCATTACAATTTTTAAACGAATTGTCACTACTAATACTACATCTACTGCTGTTTAAGCTGCTGGTTATATCGCTAAATTCACTATCACCCTTATTTGAACAATCTTCTATGTTGCCTTTAGAAGACTCTCCACTTCTTGAACTACCTGGTACGCTATCATTATTTAACTTTACTTGATTTTTTACTGAAACATTTTGTTGTGAAAAATTTTGTAAAATTTTTTGCGAAAATTCTTGAGAAAAATTATTCATTAAACTCGTACTCGGTTGTTCTTTGTAATCACTATCCTTAGTTAAAATTTTAGCCCCTGAGGTCTTACTTATTATTGCTTTACCTTTAATTTCATTAATTGGTCTTATAAACACGCTATTACGAACAAAAATTCTACCATCTTGTAATAACACCTCATAAGCTCTAATTCCAACTTTCCTTTTAACTCTACCCCTGAGCCATTTAGTTTTAGGTTTAATTTGAATCCATACCTCACAATTAGTTTCTAATTCTCTCACAAATCTAGTACCTTTCCTATCATAGTACATTTTTTGATTATTCTTTGATTTAAATATAAAGTTATCATATTTACGTTTATTATATAACCGTGGCATTAGAGTTTTATTCAATTGCGGTAATAATGATCTTAAATTTCTACTCATTAATATATTTGCTGGAGAATGGTTACCATCTATAGGAGTATTTCTTAACTCTAGCAGGGCCAAATAAGGATCCTTTCCATCTATATAGCATTTTTTTAAAACATTCTTTACCGTCTGAACAGTTCTTTCGACCTGTCCATTACTCTGAGCATATAATGGTGAAGATGTTACATGTTTAAATCCATACTGATTAGCAAAATCTTTAAAAATACTACTAGAAAATTGTGGTCCATTATCTGACACACAAACAAAAGGAATTCCAAAACGAGCGAAAATCGACTTGAGTGTACTTATGACATTTTTACTGGAAAGATCCCCATTTAGGTTAACCACATCTACATATTTTGAGTAATAATCAATTAACAAAAGATAAGTTTCATTATAAAGGCTAAACAAATCGATTCCGACCTTATAAAAAGGCATCGTTACTATCTCATGAGGGATCATGGGTTGGGACCTGTTTGATCTTTGATGACTTTGACAAATATGGCATGATGTTATCATATCCCTGATATGTTTGTTCATTCCTAACCAAAAAAAAGAAAGATTCGCTCTTGAAATTGTTTTAGTTATGCCCAAGTGACTATAGTGCAGTTTTTCTAAAATGTACTTTCTAAAACTTTTTGGCACAATCAATTTTTGACCTTTATACACCAAATCATTCATGACATTCATTTCGTCACGAAACCTATAAAAATATTTGACATTATTAGGTACTTGTGAATAATTATTTGGCCAACCCCTTACAATCAACTTTTTTAAAATAGATAATTCTAAGTCTATATCAGTCTCTTTTTTCAATTTTGAAATTATTTCCGGAGTTGCATTCAATTGCATAGATATTAAACAAACTTGTGCTTCTATCTCTAAATCCAAATTTTCGTTAAACATTTTATTTTTATCAAAAGATCTACTAAAAGTGTCAGCCAAAATTAATTTTTTACCCGGTTTATATATTAGTTTAAAATCAAACTTTTTTAACTGAATTAGCATTCTCTGAAGCCTAGCTGGACAAGAATTAAGAGGTTTTTTCATGATACTAATTAACGGTTTATGATCTGTTTCTACAATAAAAAATTTTCCATAAACATATTGCTCAAAATGAGTCACACCGAAAAGACAACCTAACAATTCTTTTTCTATCTGACTGTATCTTTTTTGAGTGTCTGTCAAGCTTCTAGATGCATATGCACAAGGCATATTCTCTTGCATCAAGATGGCTGCCATGCCATTTTGGCTAGAATCTACAGAAATTGTTGTTGTTTTATCTAAATCAAAAAATTTTAAACAAGGTCTTTTACTAGCTAACTGTTTAAGATTATTAAAAGAATTTTCTTGTTCTTGATTCCATACAAAAGCATTGTCTTTCCTTAAAAGTTCCCTTAAAGGTGCAGTCACCTCCGACAAATTCGGTATAAATTTTCCTATATAAGTGATATAACCTAAAAATCTTTGAATATCATTTTTATTTTGAGGTGTCTGCATATTAAAAATGGCTTCGACCTTAGATTGATCTGGCTTTAAACCATCTTCTGAGATCTCATGTCCCATATATTTAACTTTATTAACCATAAGTTTACACTTGTCCTTATTAAACCTCAAATTATTTTGTGCCGCGATTTTTAACACTTGAGCCAACCTATCATTATGTTCTCTTAATGTTTTACCAGAAATTATAATATCATCAATATAAATGCTTACACCCTTTATGTTACCAAAAATTTCCATCATCCTTTCCTGAAAAACTTCTGGGCTGCTCGTTAAACCATATGGTAATCTCAAGAACTTATATCTACCAAACTCTGTAGCAAAAGTACATAAACTCGAACTTTGCCTATCTAATTTTATCTGCAAAAACCCATTAGTAGCATCGAGAGTTGAAAAATATTTAGCTCCCGCAAATCCCAAAGTTAACTCCTCTAGAGTAGGTATTTTAAAATAATGTCTTTTAATCGCATTATTAAGATCAGTTGGATCCAGACATAACCTTAAATCCCCATTAGGTTTCCTAACTATCACATAAGCATTAACCCATTCAGCACTTTCAAAAGTTTTCTGTATTACACCCTGTTTTTCTAATTCATTCAACGTATATTCAAATTTTTCCTTCAAAGCAAAAGGTATTTTCCTAGCTGGCCTAACAACCGGTTCTATATTATTTTTTAAATCAATATGATAGGGTTTTTTCATACAGCCTATTCCTGAAAATAAAAATTTAAATTCATCTAAAAGATTCTGAACCTCACTACAGTCACTTATCAGCAAACCATTGTTTTCCTTATCACTCAACATTCCAATAGATAAATCCTTATCATCATTCTTTTTTATAAGATTCAAAGTTAAACATGCCTTCAAACCTAACAAAGGAAAACATTTCATATTCACCACATAAAATAAAATATTATAAAATTTATTTTTACATGCACACTTTAAAATACATTGACCTATTACTGGTAACCTATTTTGACTATATGAACATAAAGTAACAGATGTTTTTTTTAAATTTTTAAACTGAAAATTTACTTTATGTAATAAACTCACAGGAATTACATTTGCCATAGCGCCTGTATCCATCTTAAAATTGAAAGTCATTCCTTCGATCCCCAGCGGTTGAACCCATGCCTCCTCCGAGACAGTATCGACTCCATTAAGTTGTACCAAATCTACAAAAACAAAATTATCGGAAGTATCATTATTCTCTAGATTTCCTACAGCATGTACATTTTTATTAAAATACCCTCTATTGACATTTTTGACTGTTTTTTTCTCAAAATTACGAAAATTTTTATTTTTAAACACATTATTTGTCTGATCATACTTAAAATTTTTGTTACTTTGTTGCAAATTATTATTACTATTACAAACATTAGCAAAATGGTTTGATTTACCACATTTAGAGCATTTTCTTCCAAATGCTGGACATTTTCCTGGCTGATGTTGATAAGAACAGCTTCTACAGATCATCGGATGAGTTAATCTCATGGACTGCTGCCTGTTTTGTCCCGCTGTTGATGGCTTTACTGGACCTCGTTGTGTTATAACTTCAACTCCATATTCTGGTGTTCGATCATGCCTGCCAGAGCCATTGCTGATTTCACGGTTTCGATCTTTGGCATTTTCCGTGGTAATACAAATAAGAACTGCATCCTCCAGGGTCCCAACATCTTTTTGCAACAATTTTTTTCTTAAGCCTTCTGATCTGAGACCACAGATCAAGATGTCCTTGGTTAAACTATTTTTTAGGTCTCCAAACTCACATCCTGAGGCGAGATTTTTTAATTCTGTAACATACTGCTCAATAGTTTGTCCAGATTTCTGTTTACATGTCAAAAACTTGTTTCTTTCATATGTTACATTTTTTCTAGGGTTGAAATGAGAGTCAAAAAGTCTTAAGAGTTCATCAAAATCATCTTTTTTATCCTCATTGATTAAATAAGTGTTATAAACATGCATGCCTTCATCTCCAATGAGAGTTAATAATTGCGCACACTTGGTAGCACCATCTTTTTTACTAATTTCAGTGGCAGTAAGGTATGTGACAAACCTTTGTTTCCAGAATTTCCACTTTTCCGCCAAATTTCCATTAAATTGCATCGGGGGAATGCCTCTAAACTCCATTTCATTTAATTTTCTTCAAATCCAAATAGGGCTGGTACTGCTTCAACATCAACTCTACCTTTTTTTTTTCTGCACTCTGCACGTGGTTTCACCTTTAAGACTGCGCCAAGTTATATATTTGTGTTCTTTGATAGTGAAGTGGGGAAGGGTGTAAAAATGAACTAGCTTGTAAACTGGTTAGTTGGCAACTGCCGTTCTTTATTTTCTCAAGGCCTGTGCCCGACCAATGACATATATAAAGCAATGTTGCCACATATCACACGTGACCTACCCTCTTTTAATTTTTTAATTAGTTAATTAACACACTGTACTCAAGTATAACGATACTTTCATCCCCAGAATTCATCTCGTAATACATTAATTTAGAGTAATAAATTTAGCAAACCACGGTTAAACTCATGTGTCACAAAAATTAAGCAATATAAAGAAAATGCATTAGTTACCTATTGATGTTAAGGGTCAAAATCCTCTGATTTATGCTAAGGCAGCATGAAAATGCAGTGGGCGTCCATCAACAAACTGAAATAAGCAGAAAGAAAACGACTTAGGCCCAAGCATGGTTTTAACATAACACGTGTCGATAGCAATTGACAAACAGTTTCGACATAGAAGTGCAAGAAAAACTCACCAAGTCTGGTTTTTAAATCCCAAATTCATTGGTTCTAGGGTGATCTTCAATCAAAGCAAACTAACAATCAAAACACAACAGATCACCACTAAATAATTACTGTTTCTTGAATTATCCCATTAAACAATGGCGGTGTAACACCTGCTCAAGAAACGGGGCCCAGCTCGAAAGTTCACTGCACGAGGTATTCGTCAAAAAAGCCTCGAACCCACGTCGAAATCTCAATTTATAATGAAGGTGCAATCAAGATGGTTGCCCGGAAATACGTCACAACCATAGACTATAGTTCTGGGAGATGAAAATCATCGATATGTATCGACTGTCGACATGTACTGCAACGTCAGATTCTGACCGCTACCAGCAAAATCAAGGATAAAAACATAGGCATTACTTAGCCATGGCCCAAACATAAGAAACTCCAATCAAAATAAGTCGGTAATTAAGCCCCAAAACAAAGCCAACAAAACATTATCGACGACTAAGTGAAACCGAAAGTACACCATCCCTAATAAAGAAGTTAATGCCTAAACTACAAAGAGAAGACGAGCGGGTGAACTCACCTACGACAAGCTCAAATGACAACTGTCAACCAAACGTCAGATAAAAATTATGACAAATGTAAATAACCTATAATCACTTAAATTAAAAACCAATATTTCGTCTAGAAAAACCCATATCGAACTGGCAATAAATATCTAGAACTCAATCCCTAGATATAGGCTTCAATCCGAGATGCATCAGAATCCAAAACATCAACAAGTTATTTTATCGGTTGTTTAACTACCGGTGTCTTGATATTGCAGGATAGGGTAGAGGAAATTGGATATTTCAACGACACAAAATACGGATTCAGCTTGGCAGAGTGAAATCCTATAGTCAAGTTACAAGGTAACCTTAACAAATGAATAACAGGGCTGGTATAAGTGTTACAGTTACTTCTACATGTATGATTTTTAGGACTTCAGTAGTACTTCAATAATTCAGTCAAACCTAAGTTAAGGAACCATACAGATTCACTGGCCCGATAGGAAGTGAATCCTAGTGCAGAAAACCTAGAATGGCCTTGATACCTCCAAATCCAGCGAATAAAATGCTAGGCAAGCTTAAAAGCTCGTCCAACAAAAAGTATAGTCTGAACAAAACATCAATAAATGATATTCTATAGCGTAAGACTGTAACTCCCAACTATTTATAGGTATGCAGTGTCTGTTACCAAAGAAGCCTTAAGTCGATCAAACCAAAAATTACAAGGCAACAGGGCATTGACAAGGAAATAGGATAAAATCTATAGAAACATATTTAAGGGTCATGAACAAGCAATACTGAGGATCACTGGTAAGTGTGCAATTAATAAATTATCAGGCAAAATAACTTGTGTTAGAAGTAAATACTTGTAAGCCAGTATGTAGGTAGAGTCACTAAAATGGCAAGTTTTATTGGCGAAATCTGAACGTTACATGAGTATGGTAAGGAACTAATGATATATTTTGTAAGAAAATTCGGGGATCTTTATGGTAAACAAAATCTTTCATATAATGTACATAATTTAATTTATTTATACGATGACGCCAAAAAGTATGGATGTTTAAATAACATAAGCGCTTTAAAGTTTGAAAATCATATGTTTAAATTAAAACAATGTATTAGATCATCTGCAAAACCATTAAAACAAATTTATAAAAGAATTATTAAATGTAATAAGATCTCATCAGCCAAAGGTAGTTATTCCTTTCCATTTTTAGAATATATATTATTAAAAACCGAAGAATTTGAATATTTTAAAATTTCGAAATTTTACAAGTGTCAAGAAAATGTTTGTTTGCTTACGAATAATGATATTCTTAAAGTGACATGCAAACATACCTGTGTGGTAAGTTGTATTCAAAAAAGAGGAGTTTTTTTTCCTCTCGATGTGATTCCATGAGTTTAAACATTTCAGTTATTTCATCATCTACATTTGATATCTGTGAAATCATTGACCCTTTAAATGTTGCTAAAAAGTGTTTAAAATTGGAAATAGATGAAAGTGAGGAATTTGTAATTGTTCCACTAATACATCAATAATTTAGCAAATTATACAATAATTGTTTATTTAAGAAATTAAATTTTTATTCAACTTATAATTTAATGATTTGTCTGCATGGTTTGTGCAAAATTCCATTTTTATTAAAAAAAATCCCAATTTTCTATTCTAGACTGGGGTTTAAACAAAACACAGTTTTGTAGTTTACAGGTTTTTGGTTCTTAAATTTTTTATTTTAGATGAAAAGCTGAAAATCTGAGACAATTAAGGGTTATGCTGTTGTGGAGTTTCCATCAGAAATTGTGAACAGCCAAGCTTTGGTGCAGGAAGTCCCCGTTAACTGGTTATGCAATAATAAGACGAAGTGTTGGTGGCCACCTAAAAACACCACAAAGGAAATAAGGGTAGCAGGGGACCCTGACATAAAAACTTGGGTGAAATATGACATTCGCCTAAGTAAAGTATATAGTGAGTTACTATTTTAATTAATTTTATAAGTCACAACCAGCAGTGGGGAAAATATAATTGTTCATGGCAATTTTAGTTAATTAACTAAATAGTAAACACAATAATAATTTTATATAAAACATTATATTATCACCTATTGTCCTTTAATATTCCAGCCGATATAACAGAAGCAAGATCAAAATGCTTAGTGCCCTCTGACGTTGAAGAAAGTGAGATAATGGGGAAACACATGAGGAAAAAAACGGACACTTTTAAACGCATTTTTCGAGGTACATAGTACTTATTTGTTTTTAAATTCGCGATTAATTCACAAATAAGAAGTTAATAAAAGTATCCGTAAAATTGTATACATAATTACTTTAAAATAAACTATTTTTTATTTTGTTATTGCGTTGAATATCTTAGGTAGAAACAGAACACGAAATACCTATACTGACAATAGTGAATTATAAACACAATAAATAGTAAAATAATACTATATACATATTTATAGTGAATTATATTTAAATATTTGTTCAATGTTTTTATATTATAGATTCTTCATATTCTCCCCCGCCAACACCATCTTCAGACCTTGCTGTTGTGTAATAGCACAAACTATAGTGGGGAACAAGGCCATGCGGATAACACTGGTCCCCAACATAAACATTTTCCTGTTGATGATAAATGATAAGCATATTTGAATAGGTTTATTTAAATGTGAAGTACTTACTAGTAATAAAATAGTATGATTAATTTTTTTTATTTTGCTAAATAAATATCTATTTTCAAGGTTTATCTTCCGGTCCATCTTTATTGACAAACTGGGGAAACAATGGAGTTTCAGAATGTCGAGGTAACTTTTTTATTTTGAGATATTTTAGAGATTGCTTATTTACGGTTACAACAATAGTTACAAATTAAAATCGCCTATACCACAAATAAAAGACAATAAAAAATCTTCCAAATACAAATTCAATTGAAGAAAATTTGTAAATTTGACGGTCAAATTTTCACGACTCAAATTGGTATATTGTACCGATTATTTTAACCTGCCCCAGTCTGAAATACCTAGTCCTGCTTATTAACAACTTTTAAAAAGTTTTCTTTGTTAACTTTAATTTGATTACTTGGTTCTTTGGCAGATGATACCGGTTTTGCCAATCGCAGACCATTGCCATTAACAAATAAACTACTCAAAACTGAATAGGGAACTAACATTTTTTTGCCTCTTTTTGAGGATAGATATTTTATAGCAGAAATCAGTGAGGGGGATCGCTCAACCAGGGTTGGATGGGGAATTTTGTCGACTTTGACATGAGCCGAAGTTATTATTAAAAAGGGCTATGTTTCTGTGTTATACAGTGTGTTTTAACAAGTATTGCAAATTTAAAAATTGTTGATGTGCTACAAAATTTGATTACATGATTTCTGACTTATTCTAGGGTATTTTTTGGAAAGCTTACTAGATACTGCCGAAACGTTTTTGGAATCATCAATTGATTCTGTAAAGTCAGAAGGCTATTAATTTTTAAATTAAACCATACATTTCCACAGCTATTTTGCCTTTAAATGTTCAACACTGGCCGTTTCCACGGAAACGAGTTTCAAATGTGAAGTTTATGAAGGCGTTTAAAATTGACGTTATTTGTTTAGTTTAAAAATATGGAAAGAAACCATTTATCCAAAGAGCAACGTAACTTTATTGTCACGATGCACCAACGTGGATTCAGACAAAGTGAAATTTCAGATATTTTGGGTAAAAGTAAGAGTGTGATTTCAAGAATCATTAGTCATTATCGGAAGACTGGAAGTGCTAGTAGAAGACCCGGTAGCAGATCTGTAAGGGCTACTAATGATAGAGAAGATCGACACATTGGAATAGACGTAAGTAGAGCCCCCTTTAGTACAGCTCGACGACTTCAACAAGGACAACAAAATGCAATAGGAAGAAGAGTTTCTGACCAGACAGTAAGAAACCGACTCAAAGAAGCGGGAATTAAGTCTTATAGGCCGCTAAGGCGAATAGCTATTACAGCGAATCATCGACGACTTAGGCTTGCTTGGGCCAATGAAAGAATTGAAGAAAATTTTATTTGGGGCCATGGATTATTTACTGACGAGTCAAGATTCTGCTTACACAATGATTCGCGTCGTAAAAGAGTGTACCGAACTGTAAATACACGAAACTTGCCAGCACATATACAGCCAATTCATAAATTTGGAGGAGGTGGTGTCATGGTTTGGGCTGGTGTTGCTCTGGGGTTTCGAACTGAGCTGCACTGTTTTGATAATACAGTAACTGGTCAAATATACAGGGATGAAATTATTACACCTTATGTGACAGGGGCTAGAGGTCGAATTGGTCACAATTTTGTGTTTTTTGACGATAATGCTCGCCCTCATAGAGCTCGAGTGGTAATGGAAGAAATTAACAACTTAGAGTTAAATCATTTACCATTACCACCATATTCTCCAGACTTCAACCCGATTGAACAAGTGTGGGACAGGCTTCAGTACCAACTGGATCAATATTTGCCTCAGCCAGAAAACATTGGTCAGTTGCGGCAGCTACTTCCTATCTTGTGGCAACTAGTATCTCAAGAACACATCGACAACATCATTAGAAGTATGCCTCAGAGGTGTTATGAAGTTATTCAAAGTCGAGGTCACCCCACTAGATATTAGTTTTATTTTTTTACGATTACTTATTATTTGGACCGGCGTATTTTAAATGTTTTAATAAAGTTATCATCATTATTAGTATAGTTTTTTAGTGTCTGCAAATAAATTAAAATGGAAAATGATTGTCTGATAGGCGACTAATGATTTTCCATTTTAATTATATTTTTTTTTTTTTTTTATTTTTTTTTTTTAACGCCTTCATAAAACTTCACATTTCAAACTCGTTTCCGTGGAAACGGCCATTGTTGAACATTTAAAGGCAAAACAGCTGTGGAAATGTATGGTTTAATTTAAAAATTAATAGCTTTCTGACTTGAAGCACATCAAAAATTTTTAAATTTGCAATACTTGTTAAAACACACTGTATAACACAGAAACATAGCCCTTTTTAATAATAACTTCGGCTCATGTCAAAGTCGATAAAATTCCCCATCCAACCCTGATTGAGCGATTCCCCTCACTGATTTCTGCTATATCATATATATCCTCAAAAAGATGCAAAAAAATGTTAGTTCCCTATTCAGTTTTGAGTAGTTTATATCTGAACCAACACCTGAATTCAGTCAGGCACAAACAACTGCAGCGCCTTCAAGAATGTCTAATGCATGTAGGGGAGAGTTGCCAATATTGTACCAGCGCCTAAATTGTACCACAACGTTATTTTAAAAACTGCGTAACAATTGGCAACGGTGCCGGTGTACGTCGACAAACAACCATCGGTCGTTAAAGAAATTCTCGCGTTAGTCCATTTTCGGCTACGGTGAGAGGCGCTTGTGCTGTACTACGAAGTATATTGTTCTGCGCTGTGATCGTAATTTTTCAGTCGTCTTATAAGATCGTACGTGGTTTTTCTTAAAAGGTAAGAAATTCATATATTTATATTTACCTAAGTAAGGTTGTTGGGAAGACACTACCTAAATGTTTTTAATGTACAATCATTAGGAGAAAAATTGTTGGCATTTATAAAAAAAAAGGAAGTTGCCTAATTTGTACCCCTTGACGTTTCCGATATAGTACTGGTACAATTTAAGCAACTATACAATATCTGTTTTAAATTTCAGATGCCAAGAGCTACTAAACAGTGGAGCTCCGAAGACATGGAAAAAGCTCTAAATGCCTACAGAACTAATGAAGTAGGCCTAAATGAATATTGTCGGCGTTATAATATTCCAAAACCAACCTTTAAGCGCCATTGCCTCTCCAAAAATAAAATTGCCAATGAAAATGTCAAATCGTTTGGTCGCATGCCTACTTTTAGTAAGCAATTGGAAGAAACTTTAAAAGATCGCATTCTGGAATTTGAAGATAGGTATGTTGTTCGGATTAACAATAAAAGATGTGAGAAAGCCTATGAAGTGGCCGAAAAATTCAAAATATCACACACTTTCAACAAAGAAACTAAAATGGCAGGAAAGAAATGGTTTTACAGCTCCATGAGACCCAATCCTGAATTATCGGTGCGACAGCCCGACAGCCCGAGTCAACATCTATAACTCGGGTTAAAGGATTTAATCGGAAGAAAGTTATGAACTTTTATGATTTGCTTGAACATTTAGTCGATAAATATAAATTTAATGCTAATACAATATTTAATATGGACGAGTCTGGCTACAGTACAGTTCAGAAAAAATTACCAAAAGTTGTTTCTCGAAGAGGAAAAAGGCAGGTTTTAGGAATAACCAGTGGCGAGAGGGGCGTTAATACCACTTTTGTATGCTGTGCCAATCCAGCGGGTCTTTATATACCTCCAATGCTAATTTTTAAAAGAAGACGTGCTGCGCCGGAACTTGCAGATGGTGCACCCATGGACAGTATCGTGGAAATTTCGAAAACAGGCTACATAAATTCAGAACTTTTCTTGAGGTGGCTTGGACATTTTCAAACAATTGTCCAGCCATGTGAAAATAAACCAGTCTTGATTTTACTTGATGGTCATTCAACGCATTCCCTAAATTTGGAAGCCATCAACTTTGCACGGGAGCACCACATCCACATGCTCCAACTCCCTGGACATACCACTCACAAATTACAACCGTTGGATGTAGCAATTTTTAAACCACTGCAAGCTTTTTATGTCCAGGCACAAGAATCATGGTTACGTTCAAATGTAGGTAGAACAATCTCTCAATATAATGTCGCAGCACTAATTTCGGAAGCCTATGGTAGGCTGCAACGGTAGCAAATGCAGAATCAGCTTTTCGTGCTTCCGGAATATGGCCAGTAAATCGGAACCAATTTCCAGATAGTGCCTTTGTTGCTTCCACTGCCGTAACTAGTGATGAAGATGCTCATACGCTCCATCAGGAAATATTACATGCCACACCTCCACGTGCAACTAATGTCACCAATATTGACACTCTACCAAATCCAGATCCAGTTTCTCGTGCATCGTCTTCTAAGGATACATCCATGGAGATCGATTTAAATGAAATTTTGCCTTTACCCAAAGCAAAGAAAATAAAGTTGGAAACAAAACGTAAACGATCCTCACAGAAAGCAGCGATATTGACCAGTACTCCTTACAGGGACGAAATTCAAGAAAAGGCGACCAAAAAACGGCCTACACCAAAAAAGGATGCATTAAAAAAAGTTACAGTCAATTTGACAAATAAAATAGAGGGCAAGAAAAAGACAGCGAAGAAAGAAAAAAATCTTAAAAACTAAAGATCCAGAAAGTACATCTGCTGATCCCACAGATGCAATTAAGAACACAAGTATTAAAATAAATTCGCCCTCGTTAGAGCCAGTTCCCTGTTCATCCATTTATAAAGAAAACAACCAACACTTGAAAAAAAGTGTAGTAAATTTAGCAATACGGAAAAGTATCGGACAAAAGGCAACGAGGAAAACGAAAAACTGTAAGAAAAAGATGAGAAGTTCTAGCAGCTCATCTGAAGACTCAGCATTGGAAATAAACGAAAATGATGCCGAATGCCTATTTTGTGGAAGTACCTATTTAAATTCCCGATCTGGAGAGGGATGGATATTGTGTCAACTATGCCGCCGATGGGCTCATGAAGAGAGCGCAGAAGTAGGCGATAATGAAGAGTTCATGTGCGAATTCTGTTTGCCCAATTTTGATTAGGTACAATTTAGGAACCCGGCAGTACAATATAGGCAACTGGTTTCCTAAATTGAACTGTTAACATTTTTAAAATTTCTATTTTTTTTGCAAAATTTGTATGTTCCTATTGAATTTCAAGTTAGGATTTGGATACATAAAGTTTTCATGTTTTGAAATCTGTTTTTTTATTTAAAAAAAAAGTTCTATCTAAAGCAGATAATTCTACGTATAAAAAAGTGGTACAATATTGGCAACTCTCCCCTAAGTTATTTTTTAACCTAATAGTGCTTTTTAATAAGCATTAATTTTCCAAATACTTTTTCTAAAATTAAATTTCCGAAAATATCTACAATAATTTAATATAATAATGTAGGCTTTTTCTTTCTACGTTGTCTAGGGAAATAAAAATCATCTCGTTTTCTTTTAACATGCCATCTATTTTCTTTCTGATAAGTACGAAGTAGTGGTCAAACAAAACACTTTTCTTCCAAATATACATACACCAAAACAGATATTAAATACTATTCTCGACAATATTCAATAAGTACTCTTAACGTCGTTTTCGTCTTTTTATCGTTCTTTGGCAGCTCCGCTTTCAGCCGCTTCGTCGTCTTTTCGTCTTTTTTAACTTGTATGGCGTAGTGTAGCTACATACTCTATAGAGAATTATGGCACGTTCAAATAGCGACAGTCAATAGAGAGATATCGGTATATTCAATAACACGTACTAGCAACGACTTAACACAAGTCGATGCGTACTAGCGTAAATTACTCCAGGCGCTATTTAAATAACGTAGTGCGGTATTATGTATTATTTAAGAGATATCGGAACCAGCGATAGCGTCACGCGTGTTTAGTAAGGAACGTTATAAACCTAAAATTTAGATTTTCAATATTTTATAAAAAACATGCATGAAATTTTGGGTCTATACCTTTTAATAGAGTTTAATTGCAAATATAAGGTTAGTTCAGGTTCGTTTTTTGTTAACTTAATTCTTTAAGACGCATTAAGTCATCGTCTGCTGTAAATCTTAAGGTGTACTGCACAGTACACAGACTTACTTATAGTATAGTAAGTGCGGCTATATTTGTCCGATACTAAAAACTTGGGTGTACAAACCTAAGGGGGCGCTGACGACAGGCATACCTAAAATATTTGATATCGGTATCTGTATCAGAGCGGTACCAAAATGTATTAATAGATAGCAGTGCAGATAACCAATCGAAACTCTGCGAGCAGGCAACCAGTATGCGACGTCTACGGCGACGCGGCCATTAATCGAATCGTTGTTTTGAATTATTGAACTTGTTCGGTGTTTCCCGCAGTCAGGGTTGAAAAAAAACATGTTTTTTTTTTTAAATTAAACAAAAAAACATGTTTTTTTAGTTTTTAAGTGTTTTTTTTTTCTGTTTGAAACTGTTTAAAACGCGCTATAAAAAAAAATGTTTTAAACACGGAGTCCTAAAATTATTTAAATAAAAAAGGTCAAATGTTATTAGTTTCGTTAGATTCGTGCCTTAACTAGTGGCAACGTCGCGAATGTACGAACAATTCGGCGGTCCCTTTGAGTTCGCTCTGCGAGCCAAAAAACAATGACTTGTCTGTCTGAACGCGGTTAGCAACAGGGGTTGTGCGAAGAGCGCGAGCAAGTTAGTCAGTCGACAAATAAATTTCAGCCAATATTAAACTGTGGCGTGTGGCTATCATAAATAACCTTGTCTTGTCGGCTCATTTCATTTTAAAATCATTTGTCATTTAATAATTACTTTATTGTTTTTGTTATAAAGTTTTATTTTAATAACGTCGTTTAGTAAAGGGCTTTGGCCTTACTAAGATTAAGAATTATTACTCTTAGTTTAAACTGTTGTTTATCTATAAAGAAAATAAATTTGGTTAAATTCCATTACCAAATTAAAAATAATCTTATATTTCGATTTTATTTATGGTGTTACGTCCAGTTATGCAAAATTTGTTACCCATATAGATTCGTTCTAAAGTACGCTGATTTACCTGACAACGTGACAACACTGGAAATGTAAAAGAGAGTTGATTCTGGGAATTCCCTTGCTGCAACGGCAACCACGCGCGTATGTTTATGCCTTGTGCTTTGTGTTCTGAAATACTCAGTGTTTTGCTTTAAATCCGAGATTAAAACGCACAAGCTTTTTTTTCCGATTTTTTTACGAGTATGACGGGCAGAAGGAAAGATGCAATTTGGCAGCATTTTTTGCAAGTTGCAGCTAAAGCTGGTTCAAAATTAAGTACAAGGGCCTAGTGCAAAAAATGCCAAAAAAAAATTGTCCCCTTGGTAGCAAGAATGCGCAAACACATTAATGATTGTAAAAAACAATCCCCATCCTTGACCTTAGAATTAAATTCGGATACCAAGTCAACCTCGGAGTCTGATTGCTCTTTGCAAAATGTTGGTAAGTTAAGTTAAAAAGTATGTTTTTTACTATTGAGCCTTTATCTTTGTCGTACCTAGTGAGAGTGTAGAGACATCCGGACGGAAATATAAAAAAGAACATTTGATTTCAGATTCCGGCACCGGCAACCAAACTGCCCACGCTCCGTCAGGTACCCGCACTAGCCATTCATAATCAGAACGACGAACGAAAACCAGCAGCGTAGCTTCGACTAGCTCAGAAAATAGTCGCCCAAAGTGTCAATTATTGAACTCGTTTGTCATAAGAACAACCGTCGCTGAGAAACAAAAATTTGATTTACAAGTAGCACGTTTTATTTACGGAACAAACTGCGCAACACCCAGAATTCAAAAAATTAATAGAATTATTACACCCGGGCTATCAACCTCCAAATCGTCAAAAGATCGGGAACGAGCTTTTATGTACTATTTATGAATCAATACACACTAAAAGAAAAAAAGAATTGGTCAACAAAAATGTATGCATGTCTATTGATGGATGGAGTAACATAAGGAACGATTCAATAGTTTGTGTTTCTGTTACTGAAATTCAAGATGGCAAGGAATACCTTATTGATACTATCGGCACACAGGAAAAAAGTCATACTTCTGAGTATCTATTATCATTACTGGTAGAATCAATAAAGAGTTGTCATAATACAATTAATTGCACGGTTCGAAGCATTGTAACAGACAATGCAGCAAATATGCGAAATATGCGAGGCGAATTGGCAAAATCGGAAGAAATTGGCTTAGCAGATATACTTACCTATGGAGGTTCTGCACACATGTGAAATTTATTAGCTCAAGATATTCAAGTGCCTTCCGTAAAAGAACATGTGAAGAAGATTATCAAATATTTTAGGAATGTACACTTCGCAGCTGGTAAATACAAAACATCTGGTGGAAAAGCTCTTGTAATACCTTAAGATGTGAGGTGGAATACATTGGCCAATCATACTTGGATAACTGGCATATTCTGTCAAAAATGTGTTCAGAACATCGAGCAGTTACAGACAAGGACATATCCACAAAAGTGTTTGATATCAATTTAAAAGTTAGCAATAGCAAATAGCAATTGCCCTAGATAAAGTTCAAAGGGACAATTGTACTATTAGCGAATGCACTGAAATATGGCTAGAATTGTTTGCCTTTTTTAAAGAAAATTTTACGGATAGAGAGGTAGATTATTGTTCAAAGAGATTGGAAATGGCAATTACTCCAGCACACTACCTTGCTAACCTGCTAGACCATCGTTTTAAAGGAAATAAATTAAGCCAAGAACAATGTGAAGAAGCCCTTGAATATGCTTCGACATATTACCCGGAATCAATGCCCTTTATTATAAGTTACCAAGCAGAAGCATCACCATTTAAGTCATACCTCTTTAATACTGATTCCCTTAAAAATGTTACATCCCTAGTTTGGTGGAATGCCTTAAGGAATAATTTAAATGAGCCTACAATAACTTTGATTCTGCAGCTCTATTCGGCTATTGCTTCATCAGCAGGACTTGAACGAATTTTCTCTTCTTTTGGGATCGTACATACCAAACTTCGGAATAGATTAGGTACCGCGAAAGCAGCAAAATTAGTGACAATATTTAAACATTTTATTCATAACATTAACATCCAATGCAGCAATAATTACTGATTTGAGTGATTATGATGCAGATGCAAGTGACAGTGATTAACCACTTTTTAATTACTTTTGTATTTAAATAAGTTAAAAAGCCTCAGTAGTACAAATTTTATTTTGATTGTTTATTTTATTAAGTTTATTTTAATATAATATTACCTACTTCTTTATTTTCGTTTGTGTATTTTGTACATATTTAATAATAATATGCAGGTTTTACAAAACTTCAGTTTGTTTATTTCACTTAGGTATATCTTTTTTTTTTCAATGTACTTACGTCCCCTTGTTTTTTTTTTTAATAAAAATATTTTTCAGAGTTTTTTTTTTATTTTCATTGAAAAAAATAGTATATTATGTTACAAGGACGAAAAATGCAGTATTTCGGACGTATTGCGGGAGATTACTGGACGAGGCAAAGCCGAGGCCAGTAACCCGCATAGTCCGAAATACATTTTTCGTCCGTATAACATACGTTATTTTTTATCCGATTGTGTTTTTGCTCGGATTATAAAATAATGTAAAAATTAAGAAAACCAATATATTTCATCTTGCATTGTAATTTTTTGTCCCTTGAATGTTTGAACAATGAAACCTGTAATATGCGTATCCATGGATCTAACAAATAATTAAATTAATATTATCAACTGACGTTTTATCAATCAGGCGATAGTTTTAACTAATCTTTCGTGTTCTGCTAGTTTTAAAACCTGAAAAACACAATTAAAAATGGAAATAGACGATGATCTTATAGAAGGTACACCACCTGACATTCAAGAAACTGCCAAGGAAGTAATGTTACATTTGTTGCCACAAAAATCTAAGGAAATATATGAAAGAGCTTATAAAAAATTTATGGATTACCGGCAAGAAAAAAATATACAGTCGTTCTCCGAAAACGTCTTCTTGGTCTATATGGCGGAATTATCGAAAACTATGAAGTCATCTACTCTGTGGTCGCAGTATTCTATGCTACGTGCAGTGGTAAATGTAAAACAGAATATTGATATATCTAAATACATGAGATTACGAGCATTGTTGAAACAACAAAGTGTTGGATATTGTCCAAAGAAATCAAGGATCCTAACTAGAGAAGAGGTTCACAAATTCCTTTGCCATGCTCCAGATGACAAATACTTAATGTTGAAGGTAAATGTAACTATATAATAGTATTTTAAATTTCTGACTAACAATTTTCTTAATTACAGGTTGCTTTTATTTTTGGAATCGCGGGCGCATGTCGTCGAGAAGAACTGGCTCATATGAAAATTGATGACATACAAGATTTGGGAACGGCTTTGTTAATAAAAATTCCCTATAATAAAACAAACAAACCGAGATCATTTACGGTGACTGGAGAATATCTAAAGTATTATAGAAATTATCTGGCTTTACGTCCAACAAATATGAGTGATGGGCGATTTTTTGTGTCTTATCGCAATGGAAAATGCCATAAGCAAGTTGTCGGTATACACAAATTTGGCTCTATACCTCAGGAAATAGCATCTTACTTAAAACTGCCGAATGCCAAGGAATTCACGGGACATTGTTTCAGAAGAACATCGGCCACATTACTTGTAGATGCGGGAGCAGACATAACATCTCTAAAACGGCATGGAGGCTGGAAGTCTTCGGGAGTAGCCGAGGGCTACATAGATGATTCCTTAAGTAATAAGTTAGAGCTGACCAAGAAAATATTCAACATTCCACAATCTGACCTGCAGTCAGTCTCGACTCAGGTGTCGCAATCCGTCTCCCAATCGAGTTCAACATTGGAGAATAATATCATAACGGAGACCAAAAATAATAACACATCCTCAAAATCAAATTTACATCACCCCGTTCTTGTTCAAAATTGTTCTAATTGTACATTTAATATAAATATTGTAAATAATTGAATAAAATAAACTGTTGAAAATATTTTAGCGTCCGACAAAATGTTTTTCGGACTAGGACGACAAAGGTTGCCTAGCTACCAGCGCAATAATCAATACCTTATTGAAAAGGTTACCTTTTCGTCCAAATATCTGATCTATAAAACGTCATTTTTTGACACAATCGGATAAAAACAGTGTTTTAAACAAGTTTTAAACAGTTTGAAACAAATCCGTTTAAAACGCTATATGCTGTTTTAAACATGTTTAAAACAATTGTTTAAAACATTTTGTTTAAAACATAACAACCCTGCCGGCAGTATGTTCAAAATAAAGTGTTTTTCCTCCTTACTTTTATTTCTTATGTACTTGTGAGGTACATTTTACCCAAGATTGTATTGTTTCTGGTCGAAGGGGAAGGGGTCTTAAAAGAACAGCAATTCCTTCTTTAAATATTGCTGGTAAGTTTCGATGAAGCCTAATACACATACGTAAACTGCATGCAACTATAAATTAAGTTATATAAAAGGGCAATTTTTTCTCATAAGGCAGGGACTCCATAAAAAGTCATAATAAGTAAAGCCTATAAAGTTAATGATGTAAAAATGCTTGACATATTTCAAGAAATAAAATTAACCCACAGCGTATTACCTATACTTAATTTATACAAATTAACCAGCAGATATAATGTGTGTATAAGTATATCTATCTAGATATTTTTTAAAACTTAATTTAGACATACGTACGTAATTGAATGAAAAACAGAACAACAAAAATATGTGGACCTCATAATGTGATCCCAATCGAACTAAATTTTCTCAATCGAATACGGCATATATTCCATTATTTTTAATTTAAGTAATGCCTCGAGTAATGCTAACAATTTGTTTAGGGTTCCCTGCTGAATCTGAAGACATTTCCAGAAAGCGCATGAGAATAGAGGGTAAGTTTGGTTTTACTAAATTTGTCTTAGTGTCCCCTTCTGTGAATGGAATGAGTATTACTCAACCTGGGGGTGTCGAGTCATTTGAGTGATAAAGGGTTTTATTTCAATTATTGTAAGTTGTAACCCACGAGTAACACTAACTTTATACATTGTACGTACAGCTGAGAAACAAGTTGTCACTGCACCAAAACCTTATGAGATGGAAACAATGGTAGATCAAAATATTGCAGGACCCTCTACAAGTTTTATCTTGGGTGACATAGAGGTTGCACCGGCAAGTGGAACAAAGGAAACTGAATTTGAAATGACGATTCCTACAAAGCAAAAAACTGCAAAAGGAAAAAGTCTGCAAATGTCAAGGAAAGCTGTTGTTCGCAAAGGCAAATAAAAATATTCCTTAAATTTATAAGAAAATAAATAGGCAGTGTTTAAGCTGTTACACTTATATTCAAAAAAAAAGATCCATATCAAAGTTATATTTTTTTATATTGAACACCCTATATTTGAGATGATTTTTTGGATTCTAAGGACCAAATTAGGGTAAGTAACTGTCATGTTTCCTATACCTAACTCTTTCAATTTCTCTGATACTTTAGAATATGGCATTTTAAAATTAAATATCTCTACTAGACACATTAATTTTGAAAATTCATATGAAACCTGCTAAATCATCGGTTAAGGAAATGAGCTATGTTACAAAATAAAGTTTTGGTCGAAAAGTTATACAGGGGGTCAAAAAACGTATGTTTCATGTCAATTACATGTAAAGCAGGTTAACTCTCTTATTTTAAATGGAACACCCTGTATATATTCTTGCAGCAAATTAAGTTGTCTTTCGAAATGTATTAGAGTTTCCCACACCTATCTTTATTAGATTAATTTTTAGTTTTTAAATAATTTATTTTTAAAAACACTTGGAATGCCAAAGTCACCATGATATGTTTAAAAAGTTTATTATAATAATTCTCATTATAAAATTTAAAAATAAGAACAACTATTAAAAGTAGGTATTGCAAACTTGTTTGAGCGATAATATAATTTAAATTAACCAATATAATTAGAATAAAAAAATTGCCATTATTTGCCGCAATAATGTACAGGGTGTTCCGTTTAAAATAGGGAAGTTAACCTGCTTTATATGCAATTTATATTAAACATCAGTTTTTTAACTCCCTGTATAACTTTTTGACCAAAGCTTTATTTTTCCCATAGCTCATTTCCTTACCCGGTGATTGGGGTTTCATATGAATTTTCAAAATTAATGTGTCTATTATAGTCTGAAGTATGTAATTTTAAAATGTCTTGAAATTGTCTATATTCTAACATATCTTAGAAAGTGTAAGAGTTAGGTGTAGGGAACATAATAGTAACTTACCCTAATTTACAACAAACTAATGTTTGTCCCTTATTTTTTGTTGTAATCTTAAGGTCTCGGTAACCTAAACCGAAGAAATGGTTTTCGGCGCCACCGAGGTTAGATGCCTGTTACTATGGGCTCCGTGCTGGTGTATGGATCTTTATAGAACCTCACCGGCTCGCTCGATTACCATGGGATGTCGCCGTTGTGCTTCATTCCTATATTGTTTACCCTAATTTGTTCCTTAGAATCCAAAAATGTCCTTATTGTGTTTCATTTAAAAAAAATTAACTTTGATATGGATCTTTTTTTTTTGGGACATCCGGTATATTTCAAAATAATTTTAAATTGTACTCACAAAGATCCTGCATTTATCTAAGTAAAAAGAGAATTTTAATATTCAGCCGTTTTCCATTAAAAGACCGCGTCTTATAGGGTGCGCCACCCTGTATAGTTTTTGTATTTTCTTTAAGGTTGTTGTTTGATTTAAAAAAACCCGTTTTTTCACATCAATATATATTTTAGGTGTATCTCGACGATCCATACTAGTAAAAGTCAATGTCACAAGAGCTGCTGCTCTTACGCCAAAAGCAAAAGTATTTTACAAAACTCTAAAGAGATGGTCAGTTAATATGGCTGAAAAAGAAAAAAAAATTATATCCTACAGAGAACGCTTAAGCCACGCAGAGAATTTAAGTAACACTCCAAACTTCTCAAATTTATTAAAATTCGTAAATAATCCTACTTACGATTTTATTATGTGCCAAGTGAGAAACCAAAATGTAAAATCCAAGGCACGACGTTATACTCTGGAAGAAAAAGTTTTGGCGCTTTCCTTATATAAAGGAAGTGGAAAAGGATATAAACTTTTAAGCAAAATATTTAGTGTACCATCTAAGAAAACACTTTCAAATCTTATTCAGAAAATACCCTTTTATCCTGGTATTAATGAACACATATTCAATTCCTTGAAAGAAAGTGTTACTAAAATGAAAGATGACAGAGAAAAAGTTTGTGTCCTTTTGTTTGACGAAATTGCAATAGACTCCAACTTAAATTATAATAAAAAAATTGATGAGATCGTCGGATTAGAAGATCATGGTAACCAAATTAAAAAACCCTTGTTCGCTGACCATGTCAATGTATTCATAATTAAGGGCATTTTTCGCTAATGGAAGCAACCTGTAGTCTTTTCATTCAGTAGTGGCCCAATCAAAGCAATTATTTTGAATAATATGATTAAGGATATTATTAAAAAATGTTTTGAGATTGGATTGGAGGTGGTGGCGTCAGTTTGTGATCAGGGCGCAACCAATCAATCTGCCATTAATAATTTATTAAAAGAAACTAAAGAACAGTTTCTAAGGAACAATAGGTATAATCCCCATTTTGGCTTTTTGATTAAAGATAAAGAAGTTATACCCCTGTTTGACGTCCCGCATCTTTTTAAAGGACTTCGAAATAACTTGCTTAATAAAAATTTATATTTTGTGTTAAATGGAATTGATAAAATAGCAAAATGGGTTCACATAGAACAGTTTTATAAATTGAATATCTCGGAGCCTACTTTAAGGATGTGCCATAAATTAACTGATGGTCATATATACGCTTCAAAAATTAACAAGATGAAGGTAAAAAAGTGCACTCAAGTGTTCAGCAATACTGTTGGTTCCCTAATGAAGAGAATTTCACAGTGGAGTAAGATATACTTTTATGCTTTATTTTATATTTCGTATTCGTTTGGTATCGACATATTATATTTATTATTAAATTTTAGTTAGAAGGTATAGTAAGCCATACTGCTTTTATTGGTTTATAAAATATTATATTTAAATTGTTAAATGCTTTAATATTATATATTTTATAATTTTATATGATTTTTGGTTCTTTCCAGATATTAAAGATAACTTCAATTTGCCACCAGAAGCACAAGACACTGCAGATCTAATTTTATTTTTGGATAAACTGTTTGATAGTTTAAATGTGTCTAGGAAGTCCAAAGCTGAAGCGAAGCCCCTAAAACGTCCTTTAACTGCAAAGTCAAATCATCTGCAATTTTGCGTTCAAAGTATAGAAGTCTTGGAATCCATGAGATTTTTTTCTTTAAAGAAGAATAATAATTGCTTTGTAGCAAATCCATCTATTAAAAATCTTAAATTTACATTACAAGGATTATCTTATCTTAATCGTAGCCTATTAACCAAGCATAATTTTAAATATGTCTTGACTTCAGTGTTCAATCAAGATCCTTCAGAAAACTTTTTTGGTTTTATTAGAAATCATGTCATTAGAAATATTAACCCCGATGTTACCCATTTTATAGGTTCTTTTAAATCATTAATAGCCAATAATTATATGTCGAGTCACTCTCCAGCAGCTAACTGTCAAAAGGATACTTATTCTGAGGGATTAGATAATTTAAGGGCATTCCTGACTGGCGAATATATCGCTGGCATTTCTTTATTACCTACCGACAATCAAACTTCCGATCCTCTACCTAAAGAAGTAGTTCTTCAAAAAAGAAGTAGAATTGGTCGAGGCACTGTGGTACATATGAGTGGTGCAATAGTAAAAAAAAATTTAAAATTGAAATTAATTAAAAATTGCCAAAATTGTAGGAATGCTCTAACAGCTAGACCTCTCCTTCAGTATGATGATGATATTATTGAGGCTAAAGAATATGAAGGAGCTCACCTTATAAGACCAGAAAACTTTTTAAATTATCTTATCAACCACTCTATAAATACTGTTTTTTATTTGATTCCAAGAATATGTACACAATCACATATTTCTAAAGCATTGCAGGGTGTACTAAAGAAAGAACTTAGCATTCACATACTTAACTGCCCTGAACACAATTTAGGTGACAGAGTTTGTACAGTTATTGCAAGATGTGCACTTTTCTGGTGGTGTAACAGCGTCAATAAAATTTTGAAGGGTTCTGATACAACATTTTCCAAAATTTTTATCACTAAATCCAAATAAAAACTTAATCGACCCTGTAAAGGTTTTAGCTGTAAAAAAATATGAATTAAAAAAAAGCACTTCGCTCGTTTCCGACCCTTTACTTTCCCCACAATTTTTACTATTTTTGCATTTGCATTTATAACAAATTTTTTAAAAATTTAATTTGTGAAAAATATTTCCAAATTCTGATTTTACTGGTAAAAAAGTATACAGGGTGTTACTTAAGTACGTAGAGAAACTTTTAGCGGTAATTCCTTATATGCTTTAAGACAAAAAGTTAAAATAAATATGCGTGCCCTCTAAACATTTAGAATTTCGAGATTTTTAATATTTTTTTGGGGTTTTTAAATTTTTTTTTGCCACTCTTAGGGAATATTAATTAAAATTGAGAACAAATAGTACTTTTGCGAGTACCTATAAAGCAACGGTATTAACATTCCAAATTATCTAGACAATTTATAAATTGATTTAAATCTTTAATAAGGTACAAAAGGCAGCCGATATCTGCAAGTTCCAAAAGCAATACACGACATAATAAGAAAAATATTTCATTTCCTGAACTCATTATATGGTTAGCTTTCTATCATGTGTAAGGGTATATAATTATATAATATATTATATTTTATGGAAGTAGTCCATCTCACAGTGGAGTAATATTTTATTTATGGAATAAAACACAAAGTCTGCTCCACTAATTTAATAAAATAAGTTCAAATTATATGCCCATACATGTTTTGAAGGCATAAACCTTCATCTTCAGTGGGTTATTATTAAGATGTAATTAATTTATGAAGACACCAATGACATTGTTAAATTGTTAAACTTATGTTGCAGAAATTTTTTTTTAATTTTTATAAGAAAACATATGTAACGTTAATTAAATAACTAATACATTATAACTAATAGTAGTAAAAGATTTATAAATATAATTCAAACTCATATTTATTTATAAATCTTTTACTACTATTAGTTATAATGTATTAGTTATTTAATTAACGTTACATATGTTTTCTTATAAAAATTAAAAAAAAATGTCTGCAACTTAAGTTTAACAATTTAACAATATCATTGGTCTCTTCATAAATTAATTACATCTTAATAATAACCCACTGAAGATGAAGGTTTATGCCTTCGAAACATGTATGGGCATATAATTTGAACTTATTTTATTAAATTAGTGGAGCAGACTTTGTGTTTTATTCCATAAATATAATATATTATACATTATATACTTAATTAGTTCAACTTTGTATACGTAGTTTAAAACAGGCGTTTCCACATGAATAGCTTATTGGCGCCAGTTTGGTGGGGCAATATAATACTGATGCCAGTAGTTGCTTCCACTTAATAGCAAAAATTTTTAATTGGCGCACTAGAAAGAATGGCGTCAACTGAATTTCTGTCTTTATAACACAAAAATTTGTAAGTTTGTGATTCCACAAAAAGGGATTCTCTTCGTAAACTTCTAAAAACGTTATAATACGTTCCGTTGGCCATTTTTTACATATACATGACATGACGGATTGGCGCCAGAAAGTAGACTGTTTTGTACTTTGCTGGCGCATAGATTACTGTCGCCAGTTCATTTAATCAGTTTCCACGCGCCACATAAGTTCCTCCAGCACTGACGCCAATAAAAACTATGCATGTAGAAACGCCCCTTAACAAACAATATACTATTTCAGTTTCTCGTAACATTTTTGTTCTCTAAGACCTCGCTGGTCTGGTTGGGTGGATAGCTCGATTGCTACGAGATGTCACCACGTGTAACATCTCGCATATGTATTTTTGTTTTAATTTAGCTCACACACAATTACTTGCAACAAACTTATTGTATTTTTATTAAACCGCATTTATATTACATTTTGATTAGGTACTTATATAGCAACAAAATATTTTAAATCATGAAAGAGTAGTAATTTCACCTTATTACAAGGGATGCTTTTATAAAGGGAAAATTATACTTTTAAATTAAGTACCACATATTCATGTTTGAAAATATTTTTTTCTTAATATACCTTTCAAAATGTTACTTAAAATGGTTTTATACTAATTTAAAATAAAAACCGCTATCATATATCAGTTGGTGAAACAGGTCTCTTCACGCAATCATAAGAAGATTCCTTTTTTTATGTCGCAAAAACAATTCCGAAGGACCTTCAAGTATTCAGTTTCCAGTCTATAACCTCCTTGGTCTATGGTGTACTGTTATAGGGTTAGTCCATCAAACATGACCACTCATTGGCGAGTCAGGTATATCCTTAGATCCCTAGTCTAGGACTCTAGGCAACCGGACATTTCGCAGAGGACAAAATGTATTACTGTTATACACCTTTATTCTGTACCCTTAACCCTGGAATGCTATTGTACGTAAAATTTACGTACGGTTCTACTCCTAAGCCAGTAATTTCACTACCGCTCACGTCCCCCACCTCTGTGTCCAGCAGTGCTTCGAGTGTTCCATCGTCAATATAACACGCATAAATTAGTCTGCATTAAGTATCCTTAGCACGTGGTTATACTCGATCTTGTAAAAGCCGACAAGTAATTTTTACGTAGCAATAGTATTAAGCGTATTATAGTTAGTACGTAATTTTGACGTGGTAATAGTATTAAGCAGGATTAGATTACCAAAAAATGTCTAGTAGAGGGTTAACCGATTATGAATTGGAACAACTTTTGCACCAGAGTAGTGATAGTGAAGCCGAATATCATATCGAAATTGAGAATGATTTCAGTAGTGACTCTGATGATAGCGTGGCCGATCCTGATTTTGCCCCTGACCAGAACGACATTGAGGAAGCATTTGAGAATAACCTGATAAATATGTGGTCGAAGTCAGGTACTAATCGTATCTCTGAAAAGCAAGAGCGTTGTGAACTTTCCCAAGGTGGATTATCTGCTCCAAGTACTTCGGTAAGATTTTTTATTTAATTTTTAATATATTTTCTATCCAAATAATTTTATTTTAGGATAGTTCAGTTACATCTGATGAAGTGGTTTCGGATTGTATAGTAGTCCCGGAGGCTGATACTTTACTTGGCAAAAATGGTTATGTGTGGAAAACTCAAGCTAAAAAGAGAGGCAAAACACCATCCATAAATATTGTCCATATAAGGACAGGTCCAATACAAGAAGCTAGGGAACTCATACAACCTGTGAGTAATTTTCAGTTTTTCTTTCCCGATACACTTTTAAACAAAATAGTATTTCACACTAATCAGGAAATCAACAGACGGAATATAAAGTACAAAGTAGCATCACAAACTATATCAGAAACAAATCTGGTAGAACTAAAATCACTTTTGGGCCTTTACATACTCGCCGCTGCTTTGAAAGATAATAACTTGTCAACAAAAATTATGTTTGATTCATCATATTCTGGTACACGCTACAAATCAACAATAAGTAGGGGTCGTTTTGAATTTCTAACAGCATGTCTTAGATTTGACGATAAATCTTCACGGAATGAAAGAAGAGCTGAACCTGTATTTGCACCAATATCAGAAATTTTGGACGACTTCATTGAGATCTGTAAAAAAAGTTATAAGCCCAGCACATATGTAACTATAGATGAGCAGTTAGTAGGGTTTAGAGGGAAATGTCCATTTTGAATGTATATTCCCAATAAACCCGCAAAGTATGGTATAAAAATTGTATTGCTTTGTGATGAAGCCATAAAATATTTGATTAACGCAAGTCCATATTTGGGTAAATCCACGAATACAAATGGAAAGCCTTTGGCCGAATATTTTGTTGAGCAATTTACTGCCCCCATTCATGGAACTAACAGGAACCTAACCATGAATAACTGGTTCACTTCTGTGCCGTTAGTGGATGGGTTTGTGGCAAAACCATATAATTTTTCAATAGTTGGTACCATTCGAAAGAACAAACCCCATCTCCCTCCACAAATTATAGAAAATAAAAAAAGATCGCAATGTTGGTACTTCAATTTTTGTTTATAGCGATAAAAGTACTTTAGTTTCTTACAAACCAAAGAATAATAAAATAGTAAATCTAATATCCAGTATGCACACAACAGATGGAACAATTAAACCTGATACGAAAAAGCCCTATATAATAGAGACCTATAACGCAACTAAAGGAGCAGTTGATACATTTGATCAAATGTGCCAAAACATGTGTGCCAACCGTAAAACTAGAAGGTGGCCATTATGTTTTTTTTTTTAATATAATCAACATGGCATGCATTAACTCTTTTGTGATATATTCTCACAATGTGATTTCGAAAGGTGGAAAACCCTTGTCTAGACAAGCATATATGATGGAACTTCATAAAGAATTGTGTAAACCACAGCAAATGTTTCGCTTACAAAATACACCTAATATGAGTCGGAATTTAAAACTATTGCAGATGTATTGGAACAAGAAGGACCTGTAGAGCATACTACAGAAGAAAATCAAAAAGGAAAAAGAAAATATTGCTCCACTTGTCCTTCAGCCAAAAAACGTATGACAGTTATCTATTGTCCAAAATAGCGGCGGTCAGTAATAAAATAAGACCTAACCGTATTTGTGACTGGTTAGTGGAAGGCAGTATTTTTTGCGACATGCGCAAAGTAAAGGAAAGTGCCATTACTGTCATTTGTCAACTTCGTGTCGTACAAATTTTTCAGGTTTTTTCAGTTCCAGTTGTAATCTTGTTTATGTTTTGAGAGCTTGTCTGTGTAAATTTGTGTTAGAGTCTTATTATTCTAATTATTTATTATAAAATGGAAAAAACAAAACCAACAAGATTGAGATTTACGTATGAGGACGACCTCGTGCTATTATAGTTATTAATGATACTAGTTCAATATGAACACTATAATGAAACGTTTTTTTTACAAGTTTCATTAACAAAGTTCATATCGAATGTGTATCAATCAAAATTTAATCTACGACAGTGCAAATAGATTTTATTCGTCTAAATTTCATTGATATCAGATAACGTTTTCGTAATTTTTAAAATTTTCAGGTGTTCATAATAGTCGTTATCATGGTAACCGCATTTTTGATTGTTTCAATTTCGATTTTGACAACGTCATTATTGCCGTCTAATTTTCTATTGTATGCAAAGTGTTGGCCAAAAATAATTTAAATATGGGAGATTCTGAATCCGAAAGTGTCCCTTCGGATGTCAAAAATATCGCGCAAAGCGTAATAGATTCCCTACTTCCCGAAAAGTCAAGGCAGGTGTACGAACAGACCTACGCAAAATAGGAATATTGGTGTAATGGAAAAGGAATCAAAAACATCAGTAGCGAGAAGGTGCTCCTTGCATATTTTAACCATCTCGCAAAACATAGCAAGGCTTCATCGCTTTGGGTTTATTATTCTATGCTACGTTCAGTTATGTCAGTGAAAAAAAATACGGATATCAGTAAGTGCGTCCATTTAATTGCGTTTCTTAAACGAAAATCAGAAGGATTTCGAACAAAAAAATCTAAGATTCAAGAAGTAGTCCATTTTCTGTGGCGAGATTATTAAAGAAAACAAGGACTGTCTATACCACCAAACACACAAGTTTGGTGGTATAGACAGACCTTGTTTTCTTTAAAAAAATCTAAGATTTTAACAAAAGAAGACATAACCCGTTTTTTGTTGGAAGCTGATGATAGAACTTATTTTATGATAAAAGTTGCATTGATTGTGGGGCTTGCGGGTGCGTGCAGGCGCACTGAAT
Organism: Polydrusus tereticollis; assembly: GCA_963920685.1. Classification (NCBI taxonomy): domain Eukaryota; kingdom Metazoa; phylum Arthropoda; class Insecta; order Coleoptera; family Curculionidae; genus Polydrusus; species Polydrusus tereticollis. The sequence goes on along the minus strand of OY987330.1, from coordinate 106,261,956 downwards.
TGACGAATCTGCAGCTACAAAATGTCAAAGATGAAGGACAATGCATTTATATTACTATCCCAATTACGAAAACGAAGATACAACGAGATTTTTTCATCACAAGCGGGAATGTTGAAGGAATTAATATGGTCGAAATGGTTCGAAGATACAAAGCAATGCGGCCAAGTAACGCAGATCACACTCGATTTTTTTTGGGATACAGAAATGGAACATGTATTAAGCAACCAGTTGGCATTAATACTTTTGGAAAAATGGCGTATAATATAGCATCATTCCTAGGCCTTACAAATCCTAAACTTTATACTGGATATTGTTTCCGCAGATCGTCTGCCACGTTGCTTGCAGATTCTGGAGTCGATTTATTAACTGTTAAGAGGCATGGTGGTTGGCGTTCGAGCACAGTGCCAGAGAGTTATATAGAAGGTTCCAAAGAAAATAAGAAGAAAGTGTCCTCTAATATTTTGGGTAATATTTCAGGCACTATGGCCCTTCGACAAGTTCGAGCACTCGGGAAATAAACTTACTTTCTAAAAATTCAGCCCACCTGTCATCGGCTGGAATTAATTTAACTACTTGTTCAGATTTTGTAATTAATGTTTACAATAAATAAATGCAATCCGTTTTTCTAAGCAATAATAACAAATAAATAGTTTGCACCGACTTTCTTTTTGTTTTTGTATCTTAACATTTGGATGTTATTATGAATTCATATTGGCACTGAGTGCTATTATGAAAGTCATAATGACATCCAAATGATAATGCTAAATACGTCATAATGGCACTGTCGTAGATTAAACTCTAATCCAATCAATTTTTAATCCAGAAGGTTGGAACGTAATTCAAAATAATGTTTCAATTACCACAGGGAAATTATTTCTTGTAAAAACCCTAAAACAACACTTGTTATTGCTTGAAATATTTCTGAAAAAAGTAAAAGTTGATCAGATTAGGTAAGTAAAAATATCTTCATTTTATAAACCCACATTTTCTTCCAACTGATGAGAAGCACTTCCAACTATATAAACTAGAAATATTGTATTGTTTGTCCTGTATTTGCATTGTACATTAACAATAAAGAAGGATATTGAAGTGTTAAGAGTTTATCTCAATTGCGAGGGGAATGTAGGTATAAGCTACTGTGTTATTTAATTTGTATTGCTATAGCAACTACTTTACATAACATGTGTTAAATTAAAATACATAAAGTAAAGTATTGGGAACCACAAATTACAAGAAAAACACCATATAATATTTTAGATCAGGAATTGAGGAGCCTTATTGCGAAAAGAATGTTTTACTGCAAGAGGTCAGTTCCATTTGTCAGGAACACAATTATGATTTCAAACAAAAAAATAAATCTGTCAGTAAAGAGCAGAGGGTCATGGAGTTGGGAAAGAGGAGCAGGGATGAATATGCACAAGCATATGTGAGCTTAGAAGAATCAGAGTTTGAGATTATTATTACGCAACCCACCGAGGAAGTAACAACAATGCCCATAGACCACGATTAATTTTGTAAGTACTAAAAAGCATAAATATATTCTTACTGTCTATTCAGTGAAAAACAATTTGCATTAAGTTGGGATGTAATTGATACATAAAATAGTCCATAGTTGTAATTATTTGTTTGGTGAGACCCCATAAGTATATTATAATTTCCTTTTTAGTAAACAAACACATCCCTCAACAACAACAAATAATCATAGATATTCCCGAAGAGGAAATAGTGATGGCAGCAAAATGTGAAAACCTTCCGCTCCTAACACCGTCAACACCACTACAATTGACCTCCTTTACTCCTGCCACCTCAAAACAAAATAATGTTCCCTAAGTGACTGCAAGAAAGTACTAGGTAACTACCATACATGCACAAGCTTCTCATTCATCAGTAAAGTCAAGATAGTCTTCATCTAAACACACTTTGACGGCAAGTAGCCTATATTCTATAAATATTTTAATTATCAATAATAATAAATTGTAAATTTTGCAGGACCAATGAGAACTAGAACAAAAAGAGGCGAGCCTTAGAAAAAAAATGCCCTTCTCTATTTAACGGAGAAAAATGATAGAGACAGTAAAATCAAACTCAAAGAATTGGAATTGGAGGAAAAAATATATTTGAAGGAAAAGGAATTAAAAATAACAGAAAAAAACATGGATCAACGTCATAAAGAAGTCATGTTTAAACTAGACATTGAAAAAAAGAGGGCTGATGTTGAGGTGGAGGAAAAAAAAACTAGCAAACCAACTAATGTTGTCACAGTAAAAACTTATTGACCAATTACTTTTACAGAGACAGTAGAGATAGTTACTGCTCAAGCATATTTTCGAAGGTACCTATCTGTGCATTGTTTATAGTTATAAATATGAATAATTATAATAGGAAGTACAATAAATATACATTTTTATAAAATTAGACGTTATATTATTATTATTATTATTATTAAACATCAAAGTATGCTTCTAGGGTTGGTGGTACAATATTAAAATATGTTGCGGTTTGACTGCCATAAAGACAGGTATGGCAATTTGTTAAGAGAACTGCTACTTTATACATCGATTTTAAGTCTTGCATAAGAAGTTTTTAATTTTTTCTAAAATCAATAAATGCAAACTGTGCAACAATTTTTGGAAACCCCACTCGACTGAAATTCTTAATGACTTCATTGACTGGTTAAATAGTTGTTGATGATGTTCCAAATTTTCATGCCTGCCTTGAAATGGGGTTAACAGCAGCTCCATTAGACCATATGCCTGATCTCTCCATTAGACCATATGCCTGATCTCCATAGAGACGGAACTTTACATTTTCTCCTAATACAGCTACTCGTTCTAGCTCTTTATAAAGTAACGACTCCCTAAATATATACCTGCATCATGTCTTCTGCCCATATATGCTCCTTTTAGGCTGTCAATTATCCCATCTGGACATAGCACAGACTGGTATTTAACACAATGGAACCTTTTATGGCCAGAGTAATAATTTTCTTGATCTATTGATGGGCGACAGATCTGTCTGGCTGTGCCATCAATAAACCCCCAACAATTTTCCATTGCACCACCTTTTGCATGAACAGCCTAAAAAATTTAATAGAATACAAATAAATAGGTCTTTCTAGCATATTATGGAAACCACAAGTAACAATCAAAACACAAAACCTACTTGCCAGTAATATATCAGTTTATTTCTGTCAAGCCACTGCAAATTTTGTAAATGGCCCAACAGTCTTCCATTATTTGCCATTATAATATCTATTGTTGTTTTTATTATTTCGGATATTGATTGTGGAGGTAAATTAAATATTGGACCAATATCTTGCAGTCGGTTAGGATATGCAAGTCTTCTAAGTAGGATGCAGAGTGCAGTTACATCTAAAAATGTTAAACATTATAAACTAAAATAAATATAGAAGGTACCTACCGAATGTTTAATATTTTAAACAATTTTTTTCTTACACTTACATAAGTACCATTAACTCTAATCCTTCTTGCTGTCCTTACATCCTCTGGTATACCCAAAATGTTAGCTAATCGTGGAATATCTTGCCTTTCAAATCGAAACAGTTTTTTGATTTCTTCATCAGAAAAATTATCTAAAGTAAATTTATTCACACCTTGGTTGTTATTTCGGTTTTGTATATTATTGTCCCTGTTTCTTAAGACATTTTCCACTATCACAAACTCTATATCGTTGTCATTTGCACCCCCAAAAATGGCAGCTTCTAATATTTCTTCCATTAGTATTTTAATATGTTTTAATAGTTTTAAAAACAACCCTTTCTATAAAGTCTTCCAAAATATAAAAAATAAAAACAAGAACTAAATCTGCGGTTAAAAAACAATCAAACAGACCACCACGCCGGCGCGGGAAAATAGTGCCGCAAGTGCCGCCGTAACAAAAATCATGTGCCATATATTTGTTGTTTGTATGAGTCTAGTTATTGTTGTATGTTTGTTCATTTATTCTTATGTTGTTTGTCGGTTTAGTGATTGTTTTATGTTGTTATTATTCTCTGTTTACATAGTGACTGACAGTAACAATATAAGGCTGATCCGTAATAATTCCAATCAGTATTTAGGAAAGTGCCATAATTCTCTATTGTTCAATAGCTTAACAAATACTGCAGTCCTATTTTTTAGCGCGCCTGCTTCTTATTATCCCTTTAGCCTCTACATACTGTTGCCAGATACACTTATCGTATAATAACTAATTCTAACTTTTAACTTAAATAATTAATAAAATTAAACAGAACAAATGAAAACAAACTCATGGCTTATTTTCCATCTCTACAATAATATGCTGAAGGCACTATAATTGTTTTTATTTTTAGCGAGTAACTATTGTCCAGGATGGGGAACTATTGGAGGCTCAGCATATAGCATATAGAACATAAATATACTAATAATGGGGAGAATTTACGTAAATTGATATTATGGTGTTTTTTTTTTTTTTAATTTAAAACCAGATGATATAGTACGTTTTATCGAGTGGACAATAACCTAGGAAATATGACATATTTCTGTGGTCTTGGTAAAAATTTTGTGATTTGGCCAACTTAGCTTAGTTCAAAAGTTGACAATTACCGAGATACAGGGTCTCCAAGTGAAAATTTTATTTTCGATTTTCCTAATGAACTTTTTTTTAACAACTTTTTAACATAAAATTTTGTAATTGGGGTTTGTTTTTATGTTTATTGTAGAGGGCGCTCTCTGCGGTACCTACTCTGGGTGTGAGTGTGTGTAAGTAACGGTTTTCGAGATTTTTACATTTACAATTTCTAATTTTGATTCGCAAGTGTGAAATTTTTTAAATTAGGCTTTGATAAAAAAGAAACAAAAAAAACGGGGCGACTTTTCTTGGCTATTTCGGCCCACTATAAATACATTAATTGGGAATTTTAACTACCTATTTACTTTTTGCAGTTTTTATCAAGAAGAGGCACTTATTAACACGTTGGCTGCCGTAATATAAAAAAAAAATCCAGTTATACCAGCCGTTATCTTTTTTTTTAAGAAAATGGTTTTAATGGAGTAGCTTTTTACTTTTTTGTTAATGACTAACCTAATTTTCGCCTGGAACATATATATATTGATGAGACCTTGCATTGGGTACACGAGGCTCCAAATAGCACTTTTCGGGATAAATGGCCACGTGAGACCTATGTGGAGTCACAGCGCTTACGGACAAGGCCATGTGGGAGGGGCCAAACAGGCTTGCACATGTTAGGCTAAGCCGTTAGTTAGTTATTAGAGGTTAGTCTAAACAGATTGGTGTGTGGAACGTAAGTTTATAAAGTGTGTTTTTTATACAAAAAAATGAGCTACGAAAATGAACAACGGCGTTTACAAAAAATTTGGCAGGTGAGTTGTTCGCTAAAATACAATAATGATAATAATACTAATAATAATATTAATGGTTATAATAATAATAATAAAAATAACAATTATAATAAAAAAAATAATAATAATAATAATAATAATATTTTTTTTTGTAGGATATTTTATCTGACGAAGAGGACGAACCTTTTGATAAGTCATCTGATGAATATCTTCCTAGTCACAATGAAAGTTCAAGTGATGATTCAGACACATACAGTCTAAAACGGCGTCAAACATTCGTCAATACAATTCACTCCCAAAAACTTATAAAAAGCAGCGATGATGCTAGTTTTGCTGGTGTTGCGAGTACGTCTTGTGTTTCAAGTACGTCTGGTGTTACAAGTACGTCTGGTGCAAGCAACATATTTCCCCAGATAAGTAAAGATGTAGAAATGGACACCATAGAAGAGGTTATACGAAATTATACTGCAGGTTATGACAGTGATGAAAACGACATACCAGAGCAAAATAACACAGAGCTAGTTTGGCAGCAAGTAACAGGTGAAAATTTAAAACACATTTCTTTTACTAAGCCCGACGCAGGCATTAACCCCCAATTATATGAAACGTATTACAATAAGTGTCCAATAGACTTCTATGAATTATTCCTAGACGATAATATATTAAATATGATGGTTTTAGAAACTAATCGATATGCAGCTCAATATAAATCAGAAGAATCAGCTCCTAAAGCAAGAATCCACCAATGGCATGATACAAATATAGAGGAAATAAAACAATTTATCGGAATCTTATTTTGGATGGGTCTGTGTCAGTTTCCTTCCATAGAATCATATTGGTCGAAGGATACAATGTACTACAATAAAATAAAATTCTTGATGTCACGAAATCGATTTCAACTGCTGTTAAGAATGTGGCATTTTCATGATAATGAAGTAGTGACTGATAACAGGCTCCAAAAAATATTGCCACTTTTAGAAAAGCTCATTCAAAATTTTCAAGCTCCACTAATTCCAAAAGAATCTATTTGCATTGATGAGACCCTTGTACCATTTAGAGGCCGTCTGAAATTTAGACAATACATTAAAAATAAACGCCATAAATTTGGTATAAAGTTGTACAAACTGTGCTTAGAAAAAGGGTATACATACAACATCCAAGTATACTGTGGACAGGACAAAATAGAAGGTCAGTCTTCATCACAGAATGTCGTACTAGTCCTTGCTAAAAACTTACTAAACCAAGGACGTACGATATATACAGACAATTATTATACAAGCGTGGCACTGGCTCACGAATTGTTGGAGAAAAATACAAACTTGGTAGGTACCTTGCGTACAAATCGCAAACTAAATCCCAAAGAAGTTACTCAAAAGCCATTGAAAAAAGGGGAGACAGTAGCCGCCGAATCCAATTCGGGTATCGTAATTCAGAAATGGAAGGATAAAAGAGATGTCCTTACTCTAAGTACGAAGCATACTTCCGAATTATTGAAAGTTAGATACGGAAACAAAGAAGTTGAAAAGCCATCGTGCGTAGTTGATTATAACAAACACAAAGCCTATATAGATTTGTCTGATCAGATGAAAGCTTATAATACAAGTTTAAGGCGAGGCGTTAAGTGGTATAGAAAGCTAGCAATCGAGCTTTTGACAGGTAGTGTCCTAGTAAATGCTTTTGTTTTACATCAAGAGGTAATCAACGATAAAATGAACATAACAAAATTCAAAGAGATGCTTGCAAGTAAACTTTTAAATTTACAATCAAATGATAATAGGCAGGATAATGAAACTACACAACACGTTCTCGAAGATGTAGGAAGGAAATATAGAGGAAGATGCGTCAGATGTTATGAAAAACTAACAGAGGAATTCGGACGCATTCATGCACAGGCGAAATCTCTACGGACCAAATTTAGATGTTCTCAGTGCATGAAAAATTATTGTATGCCATGTTTTTTTGAGTTACATAATTGTACAAAATAATTTTTGCATTTAAATCTTCTTTTAGTTCCTAGAAATATTTTTTTTAAATATGTTTAGTATTTTTATAAATAAAAAATAACATTTGTACATTTTGAATTTTTTACCCCTAAAGTTGCAGCCATGTGTACCCACCCACAAGTCTCAATTCTACAGGCCAAAAGTATATTTTGCCTTTTCCGGCCATGCTTTCTCGCCTCCATAAGAAATACACGCTGCTGTGACTTATCTGTGGTGTCACGCGGCCCAAAAACATTTGAATGTCTGAATGAGACTCCACCTTGGGTACTCATGGCAGTCAACGTGTTAAAATTATAATTTAGTGGGTATACTGATTAATTTTTAATTTGTATATTTGCTATTTAGATGTCATTAAAAAGTTTATCTATAAATCTTAATACCAATCGTCGCTTAAGATGCAATAGCTCGTAACCAACACTTTCTGCCAAAACGAGATTTCGACGTCATTGGTCTTGCGCTATATTGATTTACGTATATGCAAAATCTCGTAAGCCCCAGTTGTATCACAATTCTGATATTTTACAAATAATATACCTCGTATCCCACACACATAAAATATGCAATACCACGTAAGCCACGTATTCACGTTACTGATATGGGATAGGAGGTATTGCTGTTTAGAGCAAAACATTGTATCCCACAATGAAACGGTGGTGGTGTGGTTTACGAGTTTTTGAATTAGTCGATATAGGAAATCGTTTGAGGTAACCCGCATTTACCATAACTTACAAATATTTTTTCTTTGTGTATTTTGTTATTAAAAATCGTTTTGGTTCTCGTCTATATACAAAATGAATAAAAATGTATCGAAACGAAGTAAACTGATTGTTGATATGTGTACAAAACCAACAGGTAAGCTACTAGTTTAATTCTGTTCAGTGAATTGTTTTAAAGATAAGAATTTAGTCTTATGCGCTGTTAGGGTCATACACATACCTACAGAGAGATTGTTTAGTATGGATATATTCTTAGTACAATAATGTTCGCGAAATCACCTCGGTTTTCAGATAAATCGCTCCTAATTTGAGTGCCCGGTTATTATATTATAAAGGATGTTCACATTGAAACCACGATTCATCTGGAAAATAACGTATTTTGTAGAACAATGTCTAAGTAATTTAAAATTTTACTACCTGTTTCCTTACTAGACATTTAAGTTAAGAAACTGCTAATTTTTTCCAGAGTTGGAATCTACTGCTGCTAATCTGGTGGAAAATTATCTAAGTTGTTTCAAGGACAATCAGCCAATTATATTAATAACGGTACCCCCAGATGACCGCTTTTCGGCAAGTATTGTGGAAGAGTATTCGATAGACTCTCAAATTTTTCACACTTTGGAAACTACTTCTGCGAACCTATCTGACAGTAACAACGTTCAGGAATTTATGCAGAATCGATTGGTTAATCAAAGTACTGATGAGGGACTGTTCTATACGATTGAAGGCAGCGATATATTATCTTAGCTGAGAAATAAAACTTACAGTACTTCTGATTCTTTTGAGCGTTGTGTAAATAGTATAATAAACGTTAAACCTGCAGACAGGGAACAAATGGATGACAAGTTTTCTGACAAATCTAGTGAATTAGACATAGAAGATGATCCCAATTACAAGGCAGAAAATATACAAAATTTGGATAGTCAATCTACTAGAAGAGAACAAAAAGCTGACACGACTCCAAGCGAAACTAATGAATTAGACTCAGAAAGTGACCCCAATGATCAAGAAGAAATTACAGAAATTCTAGAGAGTCACTCAAGTAGCAGCGAGGAAGGAAGTACCACAACCAAAAAACGTAAAAGAAAAGCGGTAAGAGGATTGTGGAGGAGAGAGAAAAATAAGAGGCTGCGCGAAAGAGGACTGAAATATACTGGATTTAAAAAAGATCACGAAACAAAAAAACATAAACAAAATGCCACAAAGCCCGAAAGAAAAATAGGCCAACCATACAATTCAAATCTTTGCGAAAAGAGTAAGTTGCGTTCCTGCTCAACAATTTCAGAACAGACAAGAAAAGAGCTGTTTGGCCAGTTTTGGAAAATGACGTGGGATCAGCGCAAGATTTCTGTGGTTAATAATATAACACTGTCAAGTGTTAAAAGGAGATACACAAAGAACGAAAATTTAATAAGAAACTGCTCCATGTTTTATAGCTTAACAATGGATGGTAAAAAGTTTTATGTATCCAAGAAACTATTTCTGTCTACTTTATGTCTTGGAGAATTTCAAGTTAGTTCTTGGGTTAAATCAACTAAACATAGCATGCATGAATCAAAAGAGTCAATAAATGAAATAGGGCCGCCTCGAGGGACGCTCACCTACGAGGGAAGAGAAATATTGATAAGGAATTTTTAATTCAGTTCTTCAGTGATTTGCCCACACTGCCGTCCCATTATTGCCGCAAAACATTCATCTAAGTTGTACCTAGATCAAACAGTAGCCTCAAAAACTGCTTTATATAAGGAGTATCTTTCAAAATGTAAGACTGAAAACAAAAATTCTATGAGTCGGAGAACTTTCGATGACATGTTTGGGGAAAAGAACCTTGGAATTTATCAGCCTAAAAAGGATAGATGCGATCTTTGTTGCCAATATGAAGTTGGAAATTTAGAAGAAGGTCTTTATACCAGACATGTTGTTAAAAAAAGATAGAGCAAGGCAAGAGAAAGAGAAAGACGTGGTGAAGTTAGCCGAAGATTCTAAGGCCGTGGTTCTCATGATGGATCTTCAAGCGGTAAAAGTATGTCCCAGTTTAAATGCAAGTTCTTTGTACTATAAAACAAAGTTGTGTTGCCACAATTTTACAGTAATGATTATACAAACTAAACATGTAATGTGTTATTGGTTTAGTGAGGTGGAAAGTGATCTATCCGCTTCCACGTTCGCATCTTTAATTGTTGACTACATTTTAAAATATACGAACAACAGCTTGCCAATTTTAATTTACAGTGACGGGTGCACCTATCAAAATAGGAATAATATCATGGCCAATGCTCTTCTATTTTTGTCTGCAACTAGAAATCGGACCATCGAACAGAAGTACTTAGAACGTGGGCATACACAGATGCAATGTGATTCTGTTCACAGCAGAATTGAAACTAAAATAAAAGAAACCAGGGAGATTTATCCTCCTTCTACGTATTTGTCCATTAGTCGAGAAGCTCGAAAAAATCCGTTTCCTTACTGTGCCGAATGGGTAAATTATGACGTGTTTCGAGATTTCTCTCAAAAAGGGAATCAAATGTATGGAAGCATTAGGCCAGGAAAAAGTAACGTCACAGATATAAGAAATCTTAGATACACGCCCGACGGAACAATTTTTTATAAACTTGCTTTTGATGACCCGTGGACAGACCTACCTCAACTGCGATGCCGGAAGGGAGTTTGCCTTATTTGGCCGCAATTAAACTCAGAGAAAAGAAAAATTAAAGCCAAAAAGTATAAGCACCTACAGGAGCTTAAACCAGTTATTCCTGCGGACTGTCACCACTTCTATGATAGTCTAAGCCACATTTAAGTTTTAATGTATCAAAGTTTAGTTTTTGTATTTTTTATATTACCTACCTAATAAAAATGTAAGCTAACCCGCATTGTGATTTTATAATTTTCGAGGCAATAGCTCGCAACCCACCTCAAAGGCGAAAATAGAAATTGGATGATTTTTTTGTATAAAGAATATGTCTATACTATACTGTACCATAATTCGCCCCTGCGCGTGCAAAGAGAGACAACTCCAAAAAAGTGCCATTTGAGATAACCTTGAAACCGATCTTTAAAATTGTCATTCTTTAATTGTGCAATTGGTGACATCTCAAAAATATGTCTTTGTGTGTTTTATCTTATAAGTACAAAAGGATACATTTCATTTCCAAATGTGTTTTTAGAGTTAAATTTAGATAAATCTATATACACTTATATTTGGATTGTACAGATTGAGCCAACTTGACTTAACTCGTTCAGCACTAAATGTTCTTAAAGTTGTCTTCAATTTCACAAAACTTGTCAGAGCTTGTATACTGTACAGGGTGTTCGCTTATATTTAGACCTCTATCTAGAGCGAAAACAATAAGAGATAGAAAAAAACTTTAAATACAAAAGTTTTAGGATTTTCACTGAATCATCAGAATCTTAGCAAAAAATCTTCAAAAGATGATTACAATGCCGAAAAAAATAAGCAACTTATGTTTTTTTAAATGGAACACCCTGTATCTATTTTATTAAAATCATAGATATTTATTTTCTGATTCCAAAAATATATAGTTTGTCTATATTAGCTCAACCCGTTTTTAAGATATTAGCAATCAAAATTTTAAAAAGTTGTATTTATTTTCGTTTATAAGTCTAGAAAGCCATGGAAAACAAATGTTATTATGACATTTTTGGCATTGCTTACTTGCTTGCTTGTAATAAACTAACATTTTTCTTCCTATTTATAATAATAAAATGGTATATTCTGCAGCAGAAAAATCGATGTTATCCGTCTATATTATTCAAATAATGAATACCACAGGTTATTTCCCAATAGAGTCTTACCTTCCAAAAGCACTATTAAATATGTTGTAAAAAAATTTGAAGAGACCAAAAGCTTAGAAAGGGAAAAGAGGACAGCAATAAGGGATGAGGAATTAGACTTAAATGTCTTGCTGTTCTATGAAGGTGATTATTTCCATTATTTATACCTACTTATTATTAAATCCTACTATAATTACTTTTGTATTACAGAAAATCCCGAGTATTCTGTACTAAAAGCGGCGGGCCATTTTAACAAATCTTTATCAAAAATTATTATATATAATATATATTATTATTATATTATTATCCCTGTAAATTTTTACCAGTCCAAAAATTAACAGAAGATCACAAGAGACAGCGGTTAGAGTTTTGTTTGAATATTTCAAGAAGGCGTGAAATTGATGGAAATCTTTTAAACAAAATTTTATTCACCGGCGAGGCAACTTTCAGCACAGCTGGTATGTTTAGTCGAAAAAATAAACATTGTTGGGCAACTTCTAATCCCCACAAAATTCAGCCTTTTAGAATTCAGGGCCGTAGGTCTATTATAACTCTTTGGTGCGGCATTATAGGAAATAAAGTCATTGGTCTAATAATTTATAATAGGACTTTAACTGGCCTAAGATATTTGGATTTTCTTGAGAATGAGATTGAAAACTTTTTAGAAGAGCTTCCTCTCAACCAACACGCTACGCTTATCTGGCAGCAGGACGGTGGGCCAGTCCATAATGTTGCCCCTGTTACAAGGTATTTAAATGAAAAATATAATTTGTGGATTGGAAGAAACGGGCCAATAATGTGGCCGGCAAACAGCCTCGATTTGACGGTGCTGGATATTTTTTTTAGGGCTATTTAAAAAACAAAGTTTATTACAATAGGTCAGAAAACACTCAAGTTTTGGAACAAAGAATTTGAGAAGAAATTTTGGTACTAAATAGACACTATCGAGGGCCCATTATGAACTCAATAAATCATAAATTATTAGGAAATATTCAAAAATCTATAATAAATCAAGGGAGTTACGTTGAAAATCAGTAATTTTTTGTTTATGTTTATTTATTTTTCTTTTTAACATTGTACTAATTTTCTTTTAAAATTTAAATAACAATCATAAAAGTAAACTTTTGTTGTTAATAAAATACTAATACTTAATGATTAAATAGAAATTTGAATAGCAAACTACAAATTAATAGATATCAAATGGAATTAAACTGCTTGCATTTATTTTTCAACGCCTCCTAAATGTTATTTTAATAGTAAGAGAAGCATCACCAATGTAGGCCATTTGATTTTCAAGGCATTCTAGACTTATAAACGAAATTAAATACATACAACTTTTTAAAATCTTGATTGCTAATATCTTAAAAACGGTTTGAGCTAATATAGACAAACTGTATATTTTTAGAGTCAGGAAATAAATATCTATAATTTTAATAAAATATATACAGGGTGTTCCATTTAAAAAAACATAAGTTGCTTATTTTTTTCGTCATTGTAATGATCTTTTGAAAAATTTTTGTTAAGATTCTGATGATTCAGTAAAAATCCTAAAACTTCTTATTTAAAGTTTTTTTTCTATCTTTAATTGTTTTCGCTCTAGATAGGGGTCTAAATATAAACGAAAACCCTGTACGCTTTGGTGTGCTTCTCTGTTTGCTTAAGTTTGTGGTTAAATAGTAAATATCATATACGTAAGGTGTTAATTTATAGTCAGGTGGATTAAAACGTTAAATATTATTGTGGCGGGAGAATAAACTCTGTTCTATTATTTATTATTAGGATATTATTGAGGTTATGTCTTCCACAAGAATGAAATTTCTTGCCGATTTAAGAAAACAAACTGGTGTAGGAACTGGTAAGTAATGTTTTTGTGTTTTTGGGTAAAATTATAAATATTCCAATTTATCCTAGTAACGGAATTAATAGTTGTTAATAATAAAATCAGGGAGATGTCTCTATTAACACTATTGTTTTAAACTTGTCTCGTGTTTCACTATATTAATTTAGGGTACCTATATACTTATCGTAAAAACATTTGTAGACTATGCACATTAGGGCGTGTATTAAGAAGTGATCTTATTAAATTGGGTATTTTCTTTTATTTTGATGGCTAAATGGCAGATTAACTTAAAATTTTTAAATTTAGAAAATTTGTGTTATAATGCCACGGTACTGCACACTAAATTTCGCAAATATTTAAACATTGTCCTTAAAAATATAATTGGTTATAGGTTTTACTGTTTCGACATGTTCGTATTTAGTTGATAAGGATGGTATTCTTTTCGAGGAAAGAAACGAAGATCAACATCATCTGACTTCAAAAGATAGGATTTATGAACAAAACTGAAAGTGCATGCAGCAAGTATCTTGGAAATAAATAATAATAATAAAGTTTTGTTAATTTAAGGTAATATTTTGATTTGAACCTTGTTTTTTTAGAAAGAAGTTTAGGATCAATCGCTACATCACACTGTACTCCAACAGATAACCAGATCGACTACTGTGCCGCTTCGTGTAGTTACAGTAAGTTGGTAATATCGTAAAAATTATTGATAAAATCGCTTGAAATACTATTTTTGTTTTAGCTTCCTCTCATAAAAATCTTTTACGTCAAGATGTGATGAAAAGGAATCGCGACAGTGAAATTGTTGATTATAATTTAGATTCTGATAACGTTGTTTTAGAGTCGGAATTCGCAGGCTCAGAAAATGAAATTTTAAGTACAGTTATCGGACAGACGATATTAGAAAGAAAAGAAGAAAATAATGTGCAGGAAAGTGATATCGACGATACTGATTTAGATCCCGATTACAGAATTTCAGAGTCCGAGTCTACAGACTCAGACAATCAAACTTTAAGTACAGTAAGACTAAGAATATTGAAAAGAAAAAATGCAAATGAAAATAAAATTGACGTTAATTTAGATCCAGATTACGGAGTTTCAGCGCCAAAAGCCACTGGGTTAGATAATCAAACTGTAGGTAGAGTAACACCTCAAGAAAACTTTACACGCAGGAGAGGTAGAAAACCAATAAAGGGTGATACAAGAGCAGCAAGAACACAAAGGACAATGGCTAAAATTTCAGGAAAGGAATACTTTTCTCTAAAAGGAAAGTTAATGCGTGGACGAAAGTGTCGAGATCTAGAAGACTGTCGAAGGGGCTGTAAAAATAAACTTAGTCATAGCGACCGAATACAAATTTTTAACGAGTACTGGAGCATACAAAAGTTTAATAAGCGAGTTTCCTACACTTCAAGTCTTATTTTAAGAGAAAATAAGAAATCTGGAATAGTAAATCGTAAAAAAGCACGGCAATATAATTACAGGTACAATTTGAAAATCAATGGGTCGCTTGTTCAAATTTGTAAAGGTTGTTTTAAAAAAAACTCTTGATTTATCGAATAAGTTTATTCAAGCCGTAATTAACAAATCCAACATCACAGGAATAACAGAAGATGACAAGAGGGGGCATCATGAACCGGCTAATAAAACAAGTCCTGAAAGAATAAATTTGATTAAAGAACACATTTTGTCCATTCCTAGTTACGAAAGTCATTATTGTAGGGAAAAAGTCGGAGACAGGCGATTTTTGCAATCCTATTATACACTTACAAGGATGTACGAGGAATATAAAATTTGGATCGCCCCGCAAGACCCTGTTAGTAGGAAACTCTATGAATCTGTATACCACACCATGAATATATCAATTAAGAAGTATAGTAAAGATACTTGCCAGCGGTGTGACAGATATCATAGTTTAATATCAAATGAAAGAAGAGAAGACGAGACACAAAGGTTAAAAAATAATTTGAGCACACATCAAAAAGAAGCAGAAGATGCATACAGAGCTAAAAATAAAGATAAAGAGGAAGCTAAAACAGATCAGTCAAAACTGGTTTACACATTCGATTTGCAGCAGTGTCTCCCAACTCCAAATTTAAGTACTTCAGTTGCCTTTTATAAGAGGCAATTGTGGACTTACAATCTAACCATGCATGAATGTACAAATAATAAAACCACTTGTTGTATGTGGCATGAGACAATATCTGGTAGAGGAGGAAATCAAATCGCTTCTTGTCTCTACAAAGAGCTTTTAAACTACTTACCTCCCTCCATTGAACATGTGATACTATATTTCGATACATGCGGAGGCCAGAACAAAAATTCCCATATGGTTGTAATGTTCATACTATTAATGCAGCAATCTAACATATCACTGGTTGACCATAAATTTTTAATTCCAGGTCACACTAGAATGGAGTGTGACAGTGATCACTCAATCATAGAGAAGAAAAAAAAAAGTACCAAGCCTCAATTGAGCACCCACGAGATTGGTACCAGTTGGCAAGGATGTGTGGAAAAAGGGAGCCGTTTAAGGTAAATGAAATGAATAAAAATGATTTTCATGACTTTGCAAGTTTATTGAAAAATATTTTTGCCCTCAAAAAATTTGACGACTACGGTAACCGTTTTGTTTGGAAAGACGTCAAGTGGTTACGGTATGATAAAACTTATGGAAAGTTCAGTTATAAAAATAGTCTTGATGAAAATGAGGCTTTTAAGTCAATGACCATCCTTAGGAGAGGCCAAAAATTACCACCTCAAGAAATCCCAAAATGTAAATACCCAAATTGCATATCTCAAGAGAAAAAAAAGAATCTTATCGAGTTATTACCTTTTATTAGTAAAGTTTTTCACGAATTCTATAAAAACCTACCAACTGAAGCAAATATAAGAGATGCACTTCCAGATGTAGATGAAATTGTATCCGATGAAGATTAGTGCTATATGAGTTATCTTGATTTTTTTTGTGCCTACGGAGATATGTTGTGCTTTTTTTTGTAAAGTACTTAAAATTGTTGTTAAAATATGTGAAACTTTTATTCCTTAATAATTAATAAACACATTTCTAATCAATAATAAGTGATTACACTCATTTTAAACCCTAATAAATTCAACTTAAATTATGCAAAATATTCAACCTTAAATATCTCAAATCAACAATTTGGGACATGTCTCTCTTTGCACGCGCAGGGGCGAATTATCAATGATTTTTTATTTTAAAAACATTACCGTTTAGATTATACATAGTTTTTTGCTCCCCTGTTAAAAACATGCTGTGTGGGTTACGAGCTATTGCCTATTGCATCTTAAGCGACGCAATGTTATTTTCGTAGATTATAGCATAGACCCCACTTCGCGTAGGCCACCGCAGGTATTACCACCGCCATTTACTGGGTCACCAACAATAACTCGAGATGAAATAGCTGTTCATCTGTTTACACTTACAGAAGGTAATAGAATTATAAAATTTTTCTTATTGCTCGTCTGGAACTTTATTCTGGTATTTATATATTTTTATAGGTATAATTGAGCAAAACATATTTGTTATGTATTTTTACAGATATTGCATCACTTAAAAAAGACGTTTCATCAATTAAAAAAGATAATTCGGAGGGAATGGGAGCACTTTTCCTTAGTAGAAAGTAGATAGATATGTAGGTACCTACTAAATACTACTAAAATTAGACTTTAAGATGAACGGTTCAGTTAAGATCAATTCAGTATCAAAATTTTTAGGTGTATTCGAGTGTGTTCGAAGTGTTTTCCCAGGATTGGCTCAGACACTGTACCCAACGAAAAAAAGGGACGATTCGCAAAAATAAAAAGTCCAAAAGTCCAAGTCATCCCTTAATCAAATTACAACCTATATTATAGTTTTTTTTTTTAAACTTGGCATAGGCAAACTTTTATATTTATTAAAAGTTTTTCAATGTATAGTTACAGGGTGGCCCAAACACAAGTTAAGACAACTCAATTTATTTTACATAAAAATCTAAACATATTTCATGTACCATATCGTGTACCTACCCAAATTTAACTGTTTGATTAGATTTAAATCATGAACTTTATTGTAAATAGCATTAGGATAAATAGAATAAAAACAAGAGATACTCAACTGTGCATATCATGCATGATTGCAAAAGTTGCTTTATAATAATATACACATTTACGGTATAATAATATACACGTTTACGGGTCCAAGCTTTTTCCGCGTGGAAAAATTACCTGAATTATATATAGGTACTATTATAGATATAGATATATTAGGTATAATTACTATTAAGTGTCTTAACATTTCCTTGATAAGAAATCCCACAAGCCCCTAAACTCTTTTTGCTCAGTGCTTAAAGAATTATAATATATATATATATATATATATGGGGATGAACCAGTCGAGTACAGGACGGCAATGGTTGGGGAAGATGGGCCCATCATCACACAGGAAGAAGTGGAATCAGCTATCAAACGACTGAAGAATAATAAAACTCCCGGACCAGACCAAGTACATGGGGAAGTTCTCAAACTACTGGAATCACAACAGGTTAAATTGCTGACCACCCTCTTTAATAAAATCTACATAAGCGGTCAAATGCCAAAAGACTGGCTGCGCTCAACATTCATCCCGCTTCCCAAAAGGACGAATGCAATTAATTGCTCCGACCACAGAATTATCAGCCTGATGAGCCACGCCCTAAAAGCCTTCCTTAATATCATCCAAGCACGCATATATAAAAAACTCGACGAGAACGTGAGTGACACCCAATTCGGATTCAGGAAAGGACTGGGCACCAGAGAAGCATTGTTCTCCATACAAGTTCTGATCCAACGTGCACGTGACGTTAACGCAGACGTCTTCGCGTGCTTTATAGACTTCGAAAAGGCCTTCGACAAAGTACAGCATAATAAACTTATCTCAATTTTTTTATTTATTTTATTTATTTATTTATTTATTCTGACTACGTTACTAATATAATATAGTTTGTAGCAAGTCTTACAAAATAAAACAAAATTAAAAATTCAGAACAACAGTAAGTACAGTTAAAAAATAGAGAATAAGAAAATAACACAAGAAACAAAACAAAAAGCAATGTTACTAACAAAAAAATTAAATTAAAAGAGCAATATAGAGTCTCGAGTCAGATGGTCAAGGTACGGGCTTCCTGAACGAACTCCTCAATGGAGTAATAAGCCTTCTCAATTAAAATTTCCTTTAGCTTATTTTTAAAACGATCATTTCCCAAATTCTTCAAGTCCAAGGGTAGGATATTGTATAGGTGAATCTGTATTGAATTTTTTTGAGATTTAGTCTGAAATTTGGTTCAATTAAGAGATTAGCAGAGCGAGTGCGATAATTGTGGTTCTCCGCATGAGTCCGAAACTGATGCCTCCCTCTATGCACTTCCAATAGCTGATAGAATATATAGATGGAAGGGAGTGTCAAAATCTCTGCTGTCCTGAAAAGTGGTCTACAGTGGTCAATTATACCAGCACCACAAAGAACCCTAACTGCTCGCTTTTGGAGTTTAAATACTCTCCCTGCACTAGAAGAATATCCCCACAAGGTCACTCCATACACAAGGCGAGAGTGAAACAGTGCAAAGTAGGCATTCCTAAGGATATTCCCAGAAAAACAACGCCGGAGCCGCCTCAGAAGAAACACCACGCTGGAGAGTCCTCCACACAAGAAGTCAACATGACAAGCCCATGTCAAAGAAATATCCAGCATGATGCCGAGCATCCTGACCGGTCGAGGATTGGCGTTAGCAAAAACGGAAAATTCGAGGGTTTGAGATTTATCCGGATTACACTTCAAGAAATTTGAAGAAAACCATGTATCAGCCCTTGACATAGCCCGATTTAGTTCCACTTCCAAGCTGGATTCCTTGGAACAAGATACACAAATGGTGGAATCGTCTGCATAAAGTGAACATCTGAGGGGCTGCATGAAGCTGAAGAAGTCATTAACGTATATTATAAATAATAACGGTCCCAAAACAGACCCTTGTGGGACACCATGCCTCACTGGTCGATAGTGAGAACGTCCCGAACAAAGCTCAACACACTGCTCTCGACCATCCAAATATGAAGCCAAAAGGGACAAGGGTACACCCCTGACGCCGTAACGCTCCAACTTCTGCAACAAGAGAGAATGACTGACACAATCAAATGCCTTGGTTAGGTCACAAAGCGTTACAGCTGACTGTTTCCCCTTCTCAAGACACTCAACTATGCCACCCACAACCTCAGTCACCGCCATGATCGTAGAGCATCCCCGGCGAAATCCAAACTGACTGTTATTCAACAAATTATTAACCTCAAAGAAGTTGCAGAGTCTACTCTTTAATATCATCTCAAAGACCTTTGAAATGTATGGGATGATTGAAAGAAAGAAAGAACTATCGACAGGATGCCCAAACAAGACATGCGACTACTCTGCGGCGATTTCAATGCCAAGATAGGCAAAGAACCTAACCTCAACCCAACAATAGGAAGGCACAGCCTCCATAACATATCCAATGATAACGGCCAAAGACTCATAGAAACGGCAGCATCCAACAACATGCTAATAAAGTCAACTATGTTCCCACACAAAGACATACACAAACAGACTTGGGTCTCAAATGATCACAAAACCCGAAACCAGATCGACCATATTATTGTGGATGCGGGCCACGGGAGCAACATCTTAGATGTAAGAAGCCTCAGAGGAATAGACGGAGACACAGACCATTACCTAGTTCGATCGAAGGTCAGAATTAGAATATCAACGTACAAATACAATAGATCCGACGCAACACCACAGTGGAACATGAATGTAGTGCAGAACGAAGTAAAACAACAACAATATAGGGAACAACTCGAACAAACCCTAGGCGCAGAAACAGAGCATAATGAAATAGAGAATCTCTGGGAGACAACCGCAGAAATAATAACAAAGACCGCCGAAAACATATTCGGAAAGAGTAAAGGAAGAAGGACAAAAACATGGTTTGACGAAGAATGCCGAAAACAGCTAGAGGAAAGACAAATGGTAAGGAAGAGAATGATGCAATTACAAAACAGAGAAAGCAGAGAGCGATACACGAACTGCCGGAAGGAAACGACAAAACTAATAAGAACAAAGAAAAGAGAATACGAAAGACAAATGTATGAATCAATAGAGAGAGAGCGTCCTAAACCGGGCTCCAAGGAGTTCTATAGAGCAGTTTCTTTGGAAAAGACAGGCCATAAGCACAGATCCATCCCGACACTCAAAAACGACCAAGGACACATGTTATTCAAGGAGGAAAAGCTAATTGAAGAATGGAAGAGATATTTTGGGGAACTTCTAAATATAATACAAGAAGAACCACACAAGGAAGAAACCTACATCACAGTGGACCCACCAGTTGATGAACCCTCCTTTGAAGAAACACAGAAGGCATTGAACAAACTAAAGAACTTCAAGGCGCCTGGATCGGATACGATACCCGCAGAGTTTCTGAAATACGGAGGGGAAACACTACATCGACAAATCCATAAATTAATAACTCTTATATGGCAAGAAGAAAAAATCCCAACAACATGGAAGGAAAGCATCATCGTACCGATTCACAAAAAAGGGGATAAATCAAAATGCTCCAACTATAGAGGAATCTCCCTAATAAACACCGCATATAAAGTACTCTCAAACATACTACTACACAGACTAACCCCATATGCAGAAACCACACTGGGCGAGTACCAAGCTGGTTTTAGGACGAAGAGGTCAACAATAGACCAACTCTTTACACTAAGGCAGCTCCTCGAAAAAGGATGGGAATACAATAGAGCAATACATAATCTCTTCATAGACTTCCGACAGGCATATGACAGCGTAGAGAGAACCCAAGTCTGGAACGCGATGGCGGAGATCTCAATACCAGGGAAACTCATTCGAATGACTAAGGTCTGCATGGAAGGAGGAGTATCTAAAGTGCGAGTAAACAACAGCTTATCTGGCAGCTTCGAAATACGCAGTGGACTAAAACAGGGCGACGCCTTGTCACCACTACTTTTTAATCTAGTCCTAGAGAAAGCCATCAGAACAGCCGAAATAAAAACGGAATTGCTAACAGTGAAAGGCCCCAAACTACTTCTAGCATATGCAGATGACATCGACCTTATCGGAGATACAATCTTAACTGTGAAAGACATATTTAGCAGGATCGAAAGAACAACAAGAGAAGTAGGACTAAAGATCAATGAAGAAAAGACGAAGTACATGTGCATAAACAGAACGGGGCGGAGAGATAGAATAGGACAAAACATCACAGTGGACACGTATAATTTCGAAAGAGTAGAACGTTTCAAATACCTTGGAGCCACAATCACAGCTGACAATGACATCACCGAAGAGATCAAAGGCAGAATTCAATCTGCAAACCGATGCCTGTTCGCGCTAGGTAGTCTCATGAAGTCAAAAAATCTAACGAGGACATCAAAAATCAAAATATATAAAACCATTGTCAGACCTATAATAACATACGGAGGAGAAACGTGGACAATGACCAAGGCAAATGAGGAAAAACTTAGACGTTTCGAAAGAAAAATCCTCAGGAAAATTTTTGGACCCCATCATGACCCGACCACGGACCAATATCGCATCAGAACTAATGCCGAAATCCAAGAATTATACAATGATAGTGATATTGTACAGGAGATTAAATCCCAACGACTAAGATGGGCAGGACACGTGCAAAGGCTTCATGAGGATAGACTGGTGAGACTGGTATGGGAAGAGGTTCCAACAGGGAAAAGGCCGCTCGGACGACCCAGAATGCGCTGGAGAGATAACATTAGGTCGGACCTACAGAAAATGAATATTTCTTTCGAGCCCCGAATGATGGAAGACCGGGCCTTTTGGAGAAAAGTTGTGCAGTCAGCCAAGACCCACCCAGGGTTGTAGCGCTAATAATGAATGATGATGATTGAAATAGGGCGATAACTATCAGGAACATCCACATCACCGGACTTGAGCAAAGGCACCACCTTAGATAACTTAAAACAATCGGGAAATATCCCCGTCCCCATACACTCATTGAACAGTTCCGAGAGTGGGAGACTTATGAGGTCACCTACTGACTTCAATACGGCGCTATTAACATCATAGACGTCTGTGGCACATGAGTTCTTTATAGAGGCAATGGCATCGGCTACCTCCAAAGGTGTCACTCCATGCAAAAAAAAGGTTCTGTTATGAATCTGAATGGTCGAAGTCATGTCATACCTATCAAGATCCACCCTAGGCAAGGTTTTTATTATTTCATCCGCTATTCTCGTGAAAAAATCATTAAAGCAATTCAATACTACACGAATCAGGAATTGACAAGAGAGACGCAGACGTGATATCAAAACTATATCTCCAACAAAGGGCCATGGTTCGAATTGATAACGAAACATCAGATGAGTTCAACGTAAGGAGAGGAGTGCGCCAAGGATGTATACTGTCACCTCTACTATTCAACGTATACTCAGAGCACCTATTCAAAGAGGCACTGGACAACATAGACGATGGACTTATAATAAATGGAGAAATAATAAAAAATTTGAGATATGCAGATGATACCGTCCTCATAGCTGACTCCGCTGAGGGACTCCAGAGACTCATAGACCGGGTAGTAGCTGCATGCGACAGATATCATATGAAGATAAACTGCAAGAAAACGCAAACGCTGATCATCAGTAAAAACGATACCGAAAATCTATAGTTTACGGCTAACAATATGGCTCTCACAATGGCCGAGACAGTTACATATCTGGGATGCACTCTCAATAAGGACTGGGACCACTCTCGAGAAATTAGATGTAGAATTGGAAAAGCAAGAAGCGCATTTAATAAGATGCGTAATATACTATGCAATCTAACCCTCAGCATCCGTACCAGAATCAGGGCTTTGAAATGCTATGTCCTCTCAACCCTCCTCTACGGAGCAGAAGCATGGACACTTACCGACGCCTCATGCAAGCGCATAGACGCGTTTGAAATGTGGTGCTATCGACGCATGCTCCGGATCTCGTGGGTACACCGCGTGACAAATGAAACAGTCCTACAACGCATTGGTGGAGAACTGGAATATCTGGCAAACGTCAAGCGCAGAAAGCTGGAATACTTTGGGCATATCATGAGAAGTGAAAAATACCACCTACTCCAGCTCATCTTACAGGGAAAAATAGAGGGACGAAGATCAGCAGGTCGCAGACGTATCTCGTGGCTGAAAAACCTAAGAACATGGACTGAAATGACATCAACAGCTTTGTTCAGAAATGCAATAAACAAAGTGATATGGACCAATGTGATAGCCAACATCCTCAGAGGATAGGCACTTGAAGAAGAATATATATATATAAAGTGGGAAGGTAATCTTGATCGACTAGTTAAACAGAAAATCCTAATATTGAGGGATCGATCTGGGTTTGGACGGTTTGAAGAAAAACTCTCTTCTACTACGCCGAGCTTTCGGAATTATTTTATTCCTTTTTCAAGGCTGCAATACAGAACAAGATCTTATTTTTTAAATTTATTTTATACAATTTAAAGACTTACGTGTAAAGTGAGATATTTTAAAGAAAACTGGCATTTTTAATTCGTCGTAGGTGTCTTCGAAGGAAACATTGAAATCTGTTTGTTTTATTTGTTACATATTTTTAATTTTAGTAACTATGGGACAACACCATGTGGCAGAGACATGTCTGTTTGATTTTCACTTTAGAAAATGGCGGGATACCTGCCTTCGCGTTGCACGAATCTGAGGGAGACAACTGAAGGAGAGAGAGCGAATAATGCTGGCAGTGCGCTGCTTCCATCAGGTTAGTTCAGGTTAGTTAGTGGGAAATGACGTATGCTGCGAAACTATTTATCGTTGAGGTACAACTATATTTAACGTCGGTGTTGTTGTCACTACCCGAGTATTGTAATTAGCATAAAGTAACTAAATTATGAGAAATAAATCAAGAATTTAAAAACAAGGGTAAGTTTCAACATAATTTTTTTTTACCGTTTAGCTTTTAGCATGCATGGTTCTCAAGTTATCCAATATTTTCTTCTCGTATTGTAAATATAACCTCAAAATAATGTTGGTTTGCTTAAACTATCTTTATATTTCACTCTAGTTCTACCAGTTCGATAAATTTATGGAGTTCTTGAAAATCGGCTATGTGGTCTATTGTGGGAAAGTATGTGGTGGTGCATAGTGGGACTAATATTTTGTATTTTTAATTTTAGATTTGAACCATGCCGAAAGTGTCACGCACCCAACAAAAAGCCCACTTTAGGCAAAGCGTATTAAATCATGATGAATACGAAAGAAATATGCGTGAGGCTGTAGCAGAAGTTGTAGAGCAAAAATCATGTTTGGAAACTGCTGCAAAAAAATACAATTTAAGTAAATCCGCTTTGCACAGAAAAGTGCAAAAGTATAAAGCTACAGATGTAGGCGAAAGACCAAATTTTAGTTATGGTCGAAAGCACGGATTTAAATGTATTTTTAATAAAGAAGAGGAAGCACTTCTAACAGAATATTTGATACAGGCTTCACAAATGTGTTACGGGTTGACACTTAACACAACACGTGAACTTGCTTACAAATATGCTGTTGCCAATAACAAAGATGTACCTACCTCCTGGCATGACAGAAAAAAAGCTGGATTAGATTGGATGCATTATTATAGAAAACGGAATACTGCTCTCTCGCTTAGAACACCAGAGGCAACAAGCTTAACAAGGGCTACCAGCTTCAACAAACATAACGTGAAATTATTCTTTAACAATTTGCGAGATGTAATGTTGAAATATAAATTTTTACCACACCAGATATATAATTGTGACGAAACTGGGATAACCAATGTTCACAAACCTCCCAAGATTTTGGCGTCCGTTACCCAAAAGCAAGTTGGAAAAGTCACTAGCGCAGAAAGAAGCACCCTGGTCACAATGTGTGCTACAATTTGCGCTAACGGAACATATGTTCCACCATATTTCATCTTTCCTAGGAAGAATTTTAAACAGTTTATGCTTATTGGAGCACCCCCAGGTTCTGATGGGTCCGCCCACACCAGCGGATGGATGACATCTGAGAATTTTCTAAATTACATCAGACATTTTATTACACATGTGCGCTGCAGCAAGGAAGCTCCGGTCGTACTGGTATTAGATAACCACGAAAGTCATTATGCTGTTACCGTGCTTAATTTATGCAAAGAAAATGGAATTGTTCTGCTTACGCTACCCCCTCACTGCAGCCATAAGCTGCAGCCTCTGGATGTCAGCTGTTTCTTTCCCTTCAAAAATTATTATAATAAAGCCTTAGACAATTGGATGCTGAATCATCCAGGTACTCCAGCGTCCATTTACGATATTGCTGGTGTGGTCGGTATAGCCTTTCCCTTAGCAATGACTCCCGTTAATATAATTAAAGGTTTTGAAAAAACGGGAATATCACCACTTAACTCCCAAATCCAAGCTACAGGAACAAGCTTCTCCTCATTTTGAATCCCAGGGAATGGAGTGTCAGAGGCTGGGCAAGCAAACGTACACCCAGATTAGATATGCAGATGTAAAAAAAAAGCTTAAGGCTTTTCCGGTATTTAGTGCCTTACGCACAAATCCACAATTGAGATTTAAAGATTATTCAGGTCAATCTTTTGATTCTCTTGCGAAGTCAGATGCTTCCTTAGGAGCCATAACTCATGGACTTCTTCTGCAAAGAGAGGCATTCTCGAACAGTATGAAGGTTCTAGCTTCGAAACACCCGCAGTTGAAATCGGATATTCACGATCATTTATGGGGCCCTACATCAAAATTTAAATTAACATGGGACGATTTACTTCAGTATACATGTGGTCCCAGATCTGAAGTTATTGAACAGCAAAAGAGAAACCTAAGACCAAGAAATCAGTATGTCGCTAGTCTATTAGAAAAAATTCCTCCATCTTCAACTCATCTTTTTGAAGAGAAGGAGTTATCTGATTTTTATATACAGCACGCAAGTTCCTTTCGTAGTCCATTCTACTCCAAAAATTCAGGGTCAAATCGCCGACAATTCAAAGTTACCAAGTCAGGTCCAAAGCAGTCAGTTTGAAAATTTAGAGCAAGCTCAGGTAGAGGCGCAGGGAGATCTTTCAATAACGGTAAACAGTTTCAAAGACATATTGTATCAACAAGGAACCCTCCTTCCAAGTTCCATTTACGCAACTACCATGCTAAAAAACAGTGACAATTTGGTAGCTTGCATGAAGGGGGGCGTTTGGCAGATTATGTGGAGGAATGGAAGAGATTTGGCGCTCCCAGGAGCATAATACATTTAATAAAAGGCTACGCCATTCCATTTGTAAGGAAACCACCTCAACTTCAATTTTCAGAGGACAATCTAATGCGATTTGCCACAGGCGAAATAGACGCACAGATACAAATGATGTTGTCTCAGCGTATCCTAGAGCCATCGAACGCCCCATCCGAGTTCCTGTCAAAAATGTTTCCGGTTCCGAAACCCGATGGAAGTCTCCGTCCATATTAAAACAATCTAATGCGATTTGCCACAGGCGGAATGGACGAACAGATAGAAATGATGTTGTCTCAGCGTATCCTAGAGCCATCGGACGCCCTATCCGAGTTCCTGTCAAAAATGTTTCCGGTTCCGAAACCCGATGGAAGTCTCCGTCCAATTTTAAATTTAAAACAGTTAAACAAGTTTCTTCAACCGTAAAGTTTTCGCCTTATGCATCACCAGAAGATACCGAATTTTTTACAGGAGAAGGATTATATGCTCAAGATAGATTTAGCACATGCTTATTTTCACATCCCAATAAAAAAATCCCACCGGCGGTTCCTTTCAGTGGTACACAAAGGAAAATTATTTAAAATGACATGTCTCCCGTTTGGCCTGTCCAGCGCCCCCCTAGCTTTTGCCAGAATATCCAATTGGTTAGCAAGCCACCTGAGGAATCAAGAGATCAGGGTTATTGTCTATTTAGACAATTTCTTACTGGCAAACCAAAACCCTATTATTCTCTACAATCATTACATGTGTGCAATAAATCTGTTAAAGGGCCTAGGTGGGTTAATAAATACAGAGAAATCTTCAGGGAATCCCCAGACCGAGGTGCAGTTTTTAGGAATAAAGTAGAACACACAACTGGAAATCAAATCTCTTCCAATCAAGAAGATAGTTTCTCTCGCCAAAGACCTAACACCGACCATAAAAAATCGAAAATGGTGTTGGGAAACATCAAGACGTCTCTTAGGGAAAACTAAATTTTGCGTCGTTTGCCGTTCCATTGGGGCGGCTTCACTCAAGCAAAATTCAGCAGGCGAGTTTGATACTTCCAGAATCACTCACAAGGAAACTATTCCCAGTACCCATGGCAGTTTTAAAAGAATGTCAGTGGTGACTGAAAAGCATGCGAAGATCAAGTCCCTTATTTCCGAAAGACCCAGCGATATTTATTACAACAGACGTATCGGATATAGGATGGGGGGCACACGTGGATGGGAAATCAATAGGCGAGCTTTGGACTTCGCAACAGAAAATCTGGCATATAAACACAAGGGAATTTTATGCGGTGCTGATCACAATTCAAAGATTTTCTCAAAATTTGAAAGGGAAAGTGGTTCTCGTTCAATCAGACAACAGGTCAGTGGTGGCATAGGTACATAAGAAATCAGGGGGGAACCAAGTCAAAAATCTTATTGGATTTAACTTATCGCCTTTTGACCCTGGCAGACAGCCTAAACATAACCCTGTTAGCGCGATACATTCCGGGAGATTGCAACGATCTAGCAGACAGTCTATCTCGAAACAAGCCAGTGGCGGATTGGCGCCTATCCACCAAAGTGATGCAGCAGATATTTCAGAAATGGGGGACGCCAGAGATAGACTTATTTGCGACGGCGTTATCAAAGGTAGTTCCACAATATGCAACAGTAGGTTCCAAAGACCAGGAAGCGACCTTCATATATGCCTTCAGCAGGACGTGGGAGTTCAGGCTTGCCTGGGTATTTCCTCCTCCGTCCCTGGTGCCACGGATTCTAAGACATCTGAGTTCTGCGAAAGGAACATTTCTATTGGTGGTGCCCAGGTGGGAAAAGGTTTTTTGGAGGGCAGATCTAAGACGGCGAGCGCTGGCGTTTCCATTTCGAATTCGAAACATTAACCACCATCTGTTCGATGCATCGTATAGTTTATTGTACTTACCCGTAGCTAAGGCTAAGGCTACCAATGTTTTACTTCTTTCTCTTTGACGCATGCCGAAGGGTAAAATATTATCGTAGTGCCAAAAGTACAACACACGTACAGTGCTTCCATTTTAATTTGTCCCACTTTTAAATGGCTGTAAAATACGTATTTTTTGAACTAGAATGTTGAATAAAAAAAGGAATTGTAGGGGTTTGAGTAAAGTTTTATGTCGTTGAGTCAAAAATAAGTTAAACTGTCAAATGTCAAAATTATGGACATAACTTACTTTTTTTTTTAATGGAACGGCCGGTATATCATCACATATTTAAAAAGACATTTTTTTTCTGATTACAAAAATATACCATACATGCCCTTTCTTTTTATTTGTTTAGCCTAAATCGATATAAATATGATTAAAATTGGATCTTTTTCAAAACATCAAGATACCCGCGTGTATTATTTTCAATAATTATTGTCATAGTTTTTATAGTTATTCTATGATAGAAGATTTTGTGGTTTTTAAACTAAACTATAAATTATTGGACTAAAAAAACAAAGAATGTTTAAGCTAACCATTTTAGTAAATTAATGAAATACATGTAAAACTGATATAAATCGAATTAACAAATAATGAACCATAAAGAAAAATAATTGTCTGTATTTATAAGTGCTGCTCTACGTGACCTCCTTCATTTTCAATGCACTTAATATAGCGTTTCTTTGTATGTCCTATAATTTTTAATAGAGTGACTCTATTGTTTTGCACCTCTCGGATGGCACCTCTAATTCTAATTTTTAGATCATCCAAAGAATAGCACGGCGTAGAATAGACAATATTTTTTACGTGACCCCATAAGAAAAAGTCGCATGGTGTTAAATCGGGACTATTAGGAGGCCACTTTATTGTACCCGATTTTCCAATCCACTGTAAATATTTTCTATCCAAAAACATTTTTACTGGGATAACATTATGTGGCGGTGCATCATCCTGGTGCCAAATTAAATGTCTTGAGAGGGCTATAGGTAAACCGTCAATTTGGTCTTCAATTTCTGCTTCTAGCATATTCAAATAAACCTGACCAGTCAACGAACCATTAAAAATTATAGGATCCAACAGGTGTTCACCAATTAACCCGCACCAAACACTAACAGACTGCCGACCTTGAAACTGAATTTCCCGTATTTGATAAGAATTTGAATCTGACCAATGGTGCTTATTTTGGCGATGGCAACCTCTGCTAGTAGAGAAAGATTACTCATCGGTCCACAATATTTTATCCAAAAATGTGACATCCCTTTGAATTATCTCCAAGATTTGTCTGCAAAACTGCAGTCTGTTTCCCTTTTGCGCTGGCGTTAACTTTGGCACCCTTCTTAGTTTATAAGGGCGAAATTTGTATTTTTTTAGCACTGCGTGGGCTGATCCTCTACATACTGGCAATTCTTTAACTAAGTCATTTAATGCATTTTGAGGATAAGCTCTAAAATATGCTAAAACATCAATTTCCGTTTCCTCCGTCAAAACGGTTTTTGGCCTAATAGTTTTTTTTCGATTCAGGCTACCAGTTTCGAAAAACTTCTTCTTGAGTCTATAAAACATTTTCTTGGATGGAGCTCTTCTACCTTGAAATTGCAGTCTATATCTTCTAAGCGCCTTTGTAACACTACCAGTTTGTCGATAGATATCGAACATAAAACATTTTTCTTCTGTAGAATATCTCATTTCGTGTCCTTACTAACAAACTATACCAGAGAACAACATTCACAAATATGACATTTGTAATAACTATAAAAAACTATGACAATAATTATTGAAAACAATACACGCGGGATCTTGATGTTTTGAAAAAAATCCAATTTTAATCATATTTATATCAATTTAGGCTAAACAAATAAAAAGAAAGGGCATGTATGGTATATTTTTGTAATCAGAAAAAAAATGTCTTTTTTAATACGTGATAATATACCGGGCGTTCCATTAAAAAAAAGTTAGGTATGTCAATAATTTTGACATTTGACAGTTTAAATTATTTTTGACTCAACGACATAAAACTTTACTCAAAGCCCTACAATTCCTTTTTTTATTCAACGTTCTAGTTCAAAAAATACGTATTTTACAGCCATTTAAAAGTGGGACAAATTAAAATGGAAGCACTGTACACAGTAGGAAACACTAGAAACAACTTATATTATATTAAATGCATTAAATTCCGCGACGAAAGGAACAGCAGTACTCTGGGCTTCCCAACAATTCTTGGAAAATTCGCGCCTTCTAACGCGGGTACAGTGTTGCCGGATTTCGGGTGCCAAATTACCATACCCTATACCGGATGCCAGATTGCCAATAATTTTATATCATCATACATGTATATATCATGGTGCGCCCTCTACGGTCAAAACCACTGAACTAAATTGTATATAGAGGAACATTTATGGTCAATCTGGCACCCACCCGATTTTTTCGCATTTGAATTTTATAACGGTTTATGACGTAACAAGCATTTTTACACGGCGAAACATACTGGCACCCAAAGTCGGGTGCCACATTACATTTTCGGGTGTCACATTGTTAATATTTATATATTATGGTGCCACAAGGTAAAAAGACATCTATATATATACATATATATACCAAAAACCTTGTAGTACAGGTAGATATTTAAACTATCATTCCTACCATAAACACAGCGTTAAAGTGAACTTAATAAAACAAATGAAAACGAGAGTTTCAAAAATTTCACATCCATCTTTCCTAAATAAGAACCTTAAAATCCTCCTCCAACTATTCATCAATAACTCATACCCTGCCACCCTGGTAAAAAAGATACTGTTCAGCACGTCTTCCACCATAACACAAGCACCTAACATGAACGATATCCAAAATGCAAACAGGAATATAACTGAAGCAACTTTAAACTTTAAATTCACTTCATTGCCTTACATAAAGGAAGTCACCCCAAAATTATCTAGACTATTCAGAGAAATCAATGATATAAAGATTGCATACAAACCTGTACTTACAATAAACTCTATTCACTCAAAAATCAAAGACAAAACACAGTCTAATCAATTATCAGATGTTGTCTACAAAATCCCTTGTGCAGACTGCAATAAAGTATACATAGGTCAAACTACTAGACCCTTGTCTAGTAGGATCACGAACCACAAGAGTGACTGTAGACACCATCCAGAGAGATGTGCCCTTGCAGAACATGCAAATAATTTGGACCATAACATTAATTTCAATTCAGCTGAGATTTTAACCTCACAAACTAACTATAAAAAAAGATTGTTTTTGGAAATGACATTTATTGCACAGGAACCTAATAGTATGAATAAAAGAACGGATATCCAACATTTAAGTGTAATCTACTCATACCTGCTTCATTTAGACAAAAATTTACTAACAATCAATACCAATATCAATAATAACATTTCGAACCTCGTATAATGCAGTACAACGATTTTTCAAGTATGCTGCATGATAACACTTAAATCCGAATCTTCTCAATTCAATATTATCTTGATACAAACCGCATTATAAATAATTCTGACAAATTTCAATGACATATAAAAACGACAGTATTTCCTAACCTGTTCAGTCACTTAAGATGGTGACACGCAAGTCATGTTTTCCCGCTTAATATTTCCATAATTTCAAATAATTAACGAATTTTTTAAAAAGGTGAACAACTAAGTTTGATTTTATTTTAAATTGTGTGTTTCTTCGTCCATATACAATGTTTTTAATATTATTTCTGAACTGTAGTTGTATTTATGATTGACTTGGATTTTCAACACGTTTTTCTGTTCGAATGTCTTTTATTAATAATTATTATATTAACATCTATATGAACAATCTCACGAAAGTTGTAAGTTAAAACATTTAATTATTAATTTGAACAAATCTCCTAATATTATTTTATGTAAATTTGTAGTCTCCCTGAAGATGAAAATAAAATTTACGATTTCCGAAAGCTTGGAATAACTTTAAAGAGTACTCTTTCATTTGCTGCAGTCCCCAATATTTACTAGCGTATTTCTCAACTAGTCAGCAACGACTACCCTCTCGATATATATATATATATATATATATATATATATAAAGAAGGGTAGTCGTTGCTGGACTAGTTAGGAACAACAAGTCTTTTTGTGGGGAAGCAGCAAATGAAAGTGCACTCTTTTAAGTTAAACCGAGCTTTCGGAAATGTTTATTTCCATCTTCAGGGTATCTTAGATGAGTTTGTTCATAGTTGATGTTATCGCATTGTTTTTTCAGGAGATATACAGGGTTGGGCAAATGTTCCGGAACGGCTTAATTACAAGCGAACGAAAAGTGATATCGAATCGGGGTTTTGGGCAATCTATAGGACAAAAATTTTACTATTTGACTGGTATACCATATGTCAGTAATGTCACCAACTGTCAAGTGTCGACGATATTTTTTTATCCCAACTTTTTAACATGTCTGATCAAGAAATAGAGCAATTAGCAACCTTTATGGGGCATACACCAGGGGTACATCGAAGTACATATCGGTTACCAGATGATGTTTATCAGACGGCTAAGATATCTAAACTTTTATTGATAATGGAAAAGGGTGGTGCAAACCAGTATCAAGGCAAGTCGTTAGATGAAATAAATATTGATATGGAGCATAATTTGCTTGAAGATGACGAGGAAAGTGGGAAAAGTGATTTAGAGGACATTGTTGATGAAAGTTTGCCCCAAACGTCAGTTTCTGCCACTGTTCACGATACTTCAGTTGTTGTTCCCAAACCTGTAGTTCCCAAGATTGGAAAATTTCGTACTCTTGTCCCATGGACCCGACAGCAAAAAGAAGTTGTCAAAAAGTTTTTTAAAAAGCATATTCAAACAAAGACACCCCCCAAACGTATAGAATGTGAAAAACTTAAGGAACAATATAAAGAATTACTTGATAATAAAAACTGGCTCAAAATAAAGGTATTTATACAAAACGAATATAGGAAGAAACTATAATAGACGACAAGTATTCACATGCGTAAAGCGGTATAGCTGCAACTCCCTTTATAATTATTAATAAAAATTAGAAAATTACATGCTAATTGTGTACAACATTAAAAATTTTGTGTTCATCGTTAGACAATTTTTTTGAAATTTTGAAAAAGTGGGGGACAGGTCAGATCAGGTTCTAGTGTGTAAAAATGTAAAAAATGTCGATTTAAGGAGAGTTAAACAAACGACATTTGCGTGGTTGTGACTAAAAACTTATTTATAGATGATTGGGACACAACGTTCTTTAAATCAACATAATTGACATTCTCACAGAGGGGGTGATATAGCTTTACGCCAAGAGGCATCCAATTTAAAATTACAAGACGAAAGACTTGTTGATAAGCACAAAATTTTCAATATCGGTACCTATACAATTAGCACTGAAATATTTTTAATTTAGAATTTTATAATATGAAAATTCTTAAATTTATAATTTTTTTGGGTTAGGTTAAGTTTTAAGTGTTAAAAAAAACATTATGTTTATGTTGTTATGTACTTGCCAGAGCTGTCGCAATTACTCTTAGAAGGTAATTCAATTACAATTACCCATTACCCTCCGAAAAAGGCATCAATTACAATTACCAATTACTAACAGTATGAGAAAAATATTTAAATTACCAATTTCCCACTAAAAGTAATTGATTCCTTGATCAATTACCGCATTCGAATTACTGAGTTTAATTCAATTACTTTTATACTAATTCAATTACTTTATAGTAATGGAACTACCCTAAAAGTAATTGAATTACTCTGAATCTATAAATTATAGGCACTTTTTTGGCAAATCAATTACTCTGAGTAATTTAATTACATTTTGGTAAGTGAATTACATTTTTAAAATTGAATTAGTATATGAGCAATGGAATTACTTTTTTTACATTTTACAAAAAATGAGTTGTATAGGTAAGGTATTTTTTTTAATAGCAGTAGGTCCTACTATCACACTTTATTATAGAAAGAAATTTATAGTTAAACTTGATCTCCTAATGTTGATAAGTACCCACTTACCTTTAAGAAATTGACCAATAATAACAACTGTCTTTTTTATATAATATGATTTATTTGTTGAAATAAAACAAACGTAATATTAGAAGAAAAAAAATAATTGAAAAAAAACTAGGTAGGTACTAATACCTACTACTAGTACCTCCTGTTAACCTTAGCCGCGATTTAACCAAACAATATTTTTTCTTTCTAGAGCAAAGGAATTATGAAAATTTTTAAAGGAATTGATTTATTTTGGAGTAATTCAATAATTACTTTTAATCTAATCGAATTATTCGGGAGTAATTAAAGTACTTTTTATGTAATTGAATTATTTGGGAGTAATTCAATTACCTTTATTCTAATTAAATTATTTGGGAGTAATTAAATTACTTTTTATGTAATTGAATTATTTGGGAGTAATTCAATTACTTTTTAAAATAATTGAATTACTTTTAAGTTATTCAATTAAGTACCTCAGATTTCTTAAAACCGATTACCAATTACAATTACTTTATCTCAATAATTGGAAAATCAATTACAATTACTATTTTCAAAAAGTAATTCAATTACAGTAATTCAATTATTAACAAGTAATTGAACACGATTTTTCAATTATTTTAATTCAATTACCGACAGCTCTGGTACTTGCTAATATTATATTTTTTTAAAGAAAAGTTAATAAGTTTACTTTTATTTGTTAAATTACCAAATTTCCAGAATTTATAAAAATATTTTAAATAAACATGTTTTAAGTTTATTGTTTTCTTTTGTGTTATAAAATCTGTGGGTACCAGGTACCTACAGATTTTATTTTATAAAAATAAGGAAAATAATGAATAACTTTTTACGATAAATTCAATATTATAATAAAACCTTTGTGTTTTATTTTATAATGCACAATTATTACCACTAATTTTTAAACAAGGTCCAGGAAGCAAGTGCTTCCCGGACCAAACCAGAAAGAATAACATCGATGTCAGTGGCGTAGCCAGGATTTGGGGGCGAAGTCCTTTAGGGGCGCCTAGATAATTATTGCGAGCATCTCAAAGTACTGTACGTCATCCAACCAAGCGTTTTTTAAAATGCCAATTCACAATAATTTGTCATAACAAATCCAATAGATCTTTCCGATTTTTATTTATAAAAAATATATAAGAGGAAACTAAAACACTCAATCTGCTTCACTATTTACACAGAGAAGCAGAATTTACTCCACTAAGAGATGCACTTCCTTCATAATATTAAAAAATATCTTAGGGTAAATAAAATGGTATAAATTGCGCTTTTATTGTATCCGCCGTATTGTATCCAAGCAAATTCGCGCTTTTATTGAGTCCAGAAGTTTGGCAACACCTCACGGACGTAGAAACGTACAATACCCGCAAAAAACAGAGTCAACTAAGGTTCAATATTAAAAGGTCGCACTAAAGTATGAAAGGTACACGAGTATTCATATATTAAAAACTTGTTAGATTTGAATAAAAAACCGTTACCTGACCTAAAAAAAAAAAAGAAAAAAACTATACGCAGACAAAAATGGCGGGAAACCTCGTTTTCTAGGGGACGCAGTAAGGTTGGAATGTAAACGGACACAATAAAGATATCAATATTTATATATATATATATAAATTATAATATAAAAATATCAATAACAAAGGGTGAACAATTTATTACACTTTTAACGGCTAAATCGCGAGTAGCCAGTCCCTACCACGCCTTGAATTGTTAGCCGCAACCCTACTTGCAGAATTAGTCTCAAAAATTAAAAATATTCTCGATGTTAAAATTTCCAAAGTAACGTATTTCACTGACTCGACTATCGTATCCCGTGGTTAAAAATCGAACCTTGTCATCTAAAAACTTTTGTTGCCAATCGAGTCTCCCGAATCACGGAACTCTCCAATATCAATGAAACACGGGAAAACAAAAGATAACGCGGCACACGTAATTTCAAGGGGGATAAGTCCTAAAGAATTAGTAGAAAACAAAAAGTGGTTTAACGGACCTGATTTTTAAAACGTCAAGAAAATTCTAATGATACAAGAACTCCCGAAATTAACAGTGAAACCTTACCCGAATTGAAGTGTCAAACCAATTCCTTTTTAACACAAGCACAAGAGGTATAAACCGACTTTGACATGTTTAAGAGGCATTCCACGTATTCTAAATTATTAAGAATCGTTTGTTACGTCTTCCGATTTAAAACTCTCGGTTTAAATAAAATTAAGTCAGAGTCAAAATTTCCCACAATATAAGAGTTAAATAACGCTAAACAAAAATTAATTTTATTGGCTCAATCACAAACGTATAACCGAGAAATCGCTGAATTAAAAAAGTCTAACTCAGTAAATAAACAAAGTAAAATTATAAATTTGAACCCATTCCTTGATGCTCAAGGTATTTTAGGAGTAGGAGGTCGACTATCAAAATCTCACATTAAATTTAGTCAAAAACACCCTATTATTTTGCCTAGCAAGCATAAATTGACGGAATTAATAACTCTTGATCAACACCTCAAAAATTTACACGCCGGAACGCAAAACTTATTATCAGTTATTCCATTAAAATTTTGGCCTATATATGGAAAAAATTCAGTAAAGAAAATTATAAATTCTTGTGTGAGATGTTATAAAGTAAATACAAAACCGTGTAAGTTTATAATGGGCATATTGCCTAATTCAAGAGTAAACCCCAGTCGACCATCTATGTTGTATCTGGTGTTGATTATGCTGGGCCTATCTATATAAAAGAACTTCTTTTAAAGAAGGTAACTTACGACGAACTAAACTTCTAAAAACATATTTAGCTATTTTTGTATGTTTTGCGACGAGAGCCATTCACATTGAATTGGCAACAGATTTAACAACCTTTAGTTTTTTAAATGTATGTATGTATTAAAGAGATTTATTGCCCGAAGAGGGAAACCTTCAAACATCCATTCCGATAACGGACTGAATTTTGTAGGAGCAAATAATAATTTTGTGCAATTGCGTAACGTTGGCTTAATATGCAAAACACATAAGTCCAATTTTTGGTGAAATGAAGTTAATATAACAGTCTTTTAAAAGTATGTGTTATGGCTGGCGCCCGTACGCAGTTGGTCCTGCATAGTGTGACCGGTATTTCGTTAATCTGCTAATATTACAGTGAAATAAAAATTTTATAGTATAAGGTAAGTTATGTATAATATATTGTTAATATAATTTATTAAATTCCAGGGATATAAATAACAAAATACTGTCTGTTTAAGGGATTTTATATTATATGAAAAATGATCTCTCTGGGACTTATGTGATTTTTGCCGGATTCATAATTATTAATTTCCTATTTATAAAATATTAGATAATATTGTATTTAGGGTCCGTGAGTACCTATATAATAGGCATATAATGAAGTTAGATAACATGTAATATAGAATGCCAGTGGCGGAGCCAGGATTTCGGCTTGAGGGGGCCTGAGATATGAGAATATTTGTTGTTGTTGTCTGATGTAGGGAGGTTTTGTTAAGTTATCACTGTGTGTCGTACATGATGAGGTTTTTTTAAAAGCTTGGGGGAGTGTCATAGCTGCAACCCCATAACTCCTCATATACTAAAACCAATATAACATTAACATTGAACATATTATTATTTTGATTTTTAAAATATATGGTGCTCTTGGTTCCAATACCAATAAATCTCTACTATGGGTGTTATGACATTGACACAATATAAATTTAAAACCGTTAGCCCTGATATGACTACAAGCTTCAGCAAAATATTTTTAAATATCGTATCACAATAATAAGCGAGAAAATGCACATTTTACGTTGGCCAATAATTATTGTCTGCGCCAATATCTAATCAACATTTCATTACCAGTAGTGCACAAATTTGTTTTTTTTAACTAACCTAAACTAACTCTAAAAGATTTTGAGACTATTGACTGTTTCAAATCAGTCTACTGTTCTATAGTTCGTATATCCCGCATGTGCAGGGAAATGAATTCTATTGTTACTGAGGTGGATATCTTAACCACTTTCAGTGCCATCGTCCAGTATACTGGACAGACAGAGTTCGCAACTATAGCCCGCGTCCAGTTAACTTGACACCTTTTATATGGGGTTATTTCATAGTTTTATTTATTTCGGGCCACAGTATTGGATTGCAGATATATCCTTAGGGCTATAATTTACATTTCCAATCTTAATTTTGTCTATCTAGCTACAGTATCCAGCTAATTTGGCAACGTGTAGAATAGGTGTTTCGAGGCCGCCGAGGCCAGCGTAGGAATCAGTATCGTTCTAACGCCATTTTCCAGTTAGTTTGCGGTGTTTGCCAGTTGGAATATTCATTGCGTTCAGTTAATTAGCAGTTTTAGAAAAAATGTCAAAAAATAATGAATCTGATGAACCTTCACCAGGGTGAGTAATATAAATGTTTTTAGTATTTGTTATATTTCTGTTTATAATCGTGTTTTCTGTGTATGTGTGTTTCTTTCTAAGCTTGGTAGTTTTATATTTGCGCGCAAAGCAAATTATAGGGACGAAACTATAAGCGTTGAAGATGCGACGTTGCCAAGTTTAAGAATTTTTCTTTTTTTCAGATTCAGTGGTCTCCGAAAAAGAAAGAGAGTTTGTGATAATAAGCGGCCTCTAAAGCAGAGCGAACTAGAATTTAAAGCCAGTTTAATAGAAAGTGGGGAAAGCGACGGTTTTGATTTTTCAAGCGACGATGACATCAAAGATCGCACATTTAATCCTGACAGAGAGAGTTCTAGTTCCGAATCATCTGATGACTCGGAGGAAGACTCGCCGGCACCGGTTACCTATCCGCCTGTTGTTCAAGTTCAAGATACACAGCCTAACATTGCCGATAATATTTCTGCCGATGATCAAGAAGGTTGGACCGATACTGAGTTGGAGCCCACAGAATTTCCATTTAGTGGTGCTAAGCAATTCACCACTGATCTTTTGCCAAATGCTCATCCAATACAGTATTTTATGAACCTTTTTGATGACGAAATTTTTCAAAGAATTACCGAAGAAACTAATCGAAGAGCAAATTTTGATCTAGCTTCTAAAATAACAAGATCAAATAGAGAAACAAAATGGAAAGATATCGATATTGATGAAATGAAGAAATTTATTGGGTTGTGCTGCTTATCAGGTACTGTTAATTTTCCTCTCTTATCTAAACAATGGAGTCGCCATCCAATTTACTTTCATCCCATTTTTGGACAAACGATGCCTAGAAATCGATTCCAAATGATTTTGAAAAATTTTCGATTTGTTGATCACACTGCAGTTGATGAAAATGATAAGCTGTTCAAAATTCGACCCATACTTGAAAAAATATTAGAAAATATAAAAAAAGTATTTAGCCTAGGGCAGGATTTGTCAATTGATGAAGCCATGATTGGCTGGAAAGGCAGATTATCTTTCAGGCAATATATTTCCAATAAGAGCCATAAATATGGTATTAAACTTTATGAAATAACAACAGATGATGGTTTTATACTGGATGTAATTGTTTACACTGGAAAAGGTATGTTGGTCGAAGAAAATTCATCGCATGTCCAAAGTGTTGTGAAGAAGCTTATGAAAGCTTTTTTAGACAAGGGCCATACGGTCTACCTCGATAATTTTTACACCAGCGTACCACTGGCAGAATATCTATATAAAAAGAAAACCACTATGGTAGGAACAATACGTGAAAACAGAAAAGGAAATCATAAAGGTACAATGAAGGCCAAGCCAAAGAAAGGTGAAGCGGTATGGAAACGAAAAGGAGCCGTTTTACTTACTAACTGGAGG
Organism: Polydrusus tereticollis; assembly: GCA_963920685.1. Lineage (NCBI taxonomy): Eukaryota > Metazoa > Arthropoda > Insecta > Coleoptera > Curculionidae > Polydrusus > Polydrusus tereticollis. The sequence goes on along the minus strand of OY987330.1, from coordinate 106,221,248 downwards.
GATAAGAGAAACGTCAGAATGATAAGTACAGCTCACAAACACTCTATGGTTGAGATACAAGGAAAGAGAGGTGTCATCAAAAGAAAACCCAAATGCGTCCTGGACTACAACCAGCATATATCAGGAATCGACAAGGCAGACCAAATGATGGCATACTATTCAACGCCTCGTAAAACTGTAAGATGGTATAGAAAAATTTTCTTCCACTTGGTTGACCTTTCGCTATGGAATGCATGTTATCTGTATAATTTTCATCAGAATAAAAAAATTCGACTCTTAGAATTTCGCGAAAAAGTCATAATGGATTTATTAGGCAACCCTGATACGTCACAAAGTGATAATCCAAATAATGTCACATACGATTTTCATTTCCTGGAACCAAACCATCCTACAGAGAAGAATAAAAGTGCAATGAAACGATGCCGCCAATGTACCTCCAAAAAGGATAAAAAGAAAACGAGGTATTATTGCCCAGTTTGTCCAGAAAATCCGGGACTCTGCGTATTTCCTTGTTTCAAGGAATGGCATAACAATATGCTGCAAAAAAATAATAGGGTTGATATGTAAAAAACTTGCTGGCATTTTATTTAATAAATAATTAGTCAATTTCTTTGTGTTTCATTAATAATTTTAGTCTTAAACACATAAAAAATATGTGTCCAGTTAATTGAACCGCGGGCTATACAGTCAAAAAGCCATCACATGGCCCATTGTCCAGTATACTGGACTGCTCTTTATGACGCTGACAGCTGTCAAATAATGTTTTTGAGTCAACTTACTCTCAATCTACAATGCCAAAATACTACATTTCATAAAAACTGATGCTGGTTCCCAGCAGAGGATTTCCAGATTTTTCCGTGGCAGTCAAAATGTAACAATTGGTAAATTTAAAGCATTATTAAAGCGAATACTTGTAAGACAAACTCAATAATCATAAGATTATATATGTGATACCTACTATTCCTGCTTAGTGTTGAATGTTTAATGTTGTTTTTGTTGAAATATTTTATATTCTATTTTATTTTACAATGTAAAAATTGATTAATTGTTTTGTTATCAAAATTTGTTTTATTGTTGTTTGATGCAAAAAATGGATTGTGTAATTATTTATTAGGTTTTATATATCCGTCAATAAACAATTATTATTATTATTATTATTCCAGGATCAGTTACTTCAGCCTTATACGTCTCCAGAAAGGAACTTACAAACACATTGTCCAGACAGGCATCGCCCCTAGTTGGCTCGTGGATCATTTGCTCTAGGTCAAAGCTATCTAATACATCGCAAAGTTGAAAGCTTGATATATCAGGAGTATTGAAATGTACATTAAAATCACCTGTCAATATTATTCTTTTGTTTGGACCCATTCCTGTAAGTATCCCCTCTAGTGTCTCTAAGAAGGTGGCAAAACATCCCGTAGGAGACCTGTAAACAGTTAAAATATAAACATTTAAAGGCTCAACAAATATAGAACAACATTGAATACCTTTATCTATGCTAGTATTAAAGTCAGTGGTGCACGCCATTAAGTAATCTTTAGTAAATATGGCAGTTCCAACTCCCGTGGTTTGTTCTCTACAGGAGTAGCCCCCGAGGTTGTAGCCCTGCAGTTGAATCACCTTTATTTCTTACCTGGTTAGCCAGTGTTTAGAGAAACACAATATGTCAATGTATTTGCATGCAAGAAATGCCTCAATTTCACTAACTTTCCTTCTCAGCGATCTTACATTGATATGCAAGACGCTTACTTGTCTTGGATTAGGGCCTTCTCTTGCCCTTTCCCTTGATTGTGTGTAGAGTTGCGGTTCTTCAAATTCAGAAAATGGTTAAGTAATGTACCTTTCGGCCAGAGGTTTTCTGACATTATTTCAGCTTCTATATGTTCTGGAATATCCAGTTTAAATGAACTGTTTCTCATGTCCCATTTCTTGTTCATTTTGTTGCAGTCACTATGAAGATTATGTCTCCTAAGGAATTGGATTATATCTATTTCTTTGGTGCACTATATGGGCGAATTTTCATTAAATGTACATTTACTGTCCCCAGCTAATTTTATTTTTATTTTTAACTTTTGTTGAAAAGTTGGATATTTATTATACAGGGTGTTCATTTAAAAACTTCCCACCAAGAATTTATCGAAAACCACTGATTAAAAGAAAAAACGCCGAGACACGTCAAAAGATTTGCCAAAGGGGACAACTTTTTAACCAAAAACGACTTCACCCCCTTTTACCCTCTGCCCCCCGGGGTCATCCCCTTAAAAATTTTAAATGACAAGGGATATCAAGTAGTAGCTTGTTTGAAAGATCTTTCAAAGTGCTTTATTTTGACGTTTGATTTTTTAAAATCGGTCGATTCGTTTTCGAGAAAAGTAGAAAAATCTTTATTTATCTTAATTTGTTCAGATAGAAAAAAAAACACACGAAAATATCTTTTTTTATTTCAATGAGTGTTCAAAAACCAACATAAACAGCAATTCGGAAGATTAGACGTGGCAGCAACCAAATAACAACCCTACTTTTTTTCAGCCATCTATTTATAAACACAGATAACATGGGCGAACTGTATTTATTCTTATACCTGTTTAGTTTTTTATAGTTGCTAAGGAAAAGAAAGAATTTAATTTGCTGTCAGTTACCTTTGTGACAATCTTGGGATAGTGAAAATTAATTTATTGATTTAGATTTTACTTCCAAAATGGTTTACACGCTAGCCGAAAGAGTGGAAATGATTCTAATTTATGGTGCCCAAAATCAATGTGCTCGGCAAACTGCCATCACATTTAACGCCAGACATCCGGAAAAGATAACTTCGCATAGGTATGTTTTGGACCTTGTTACTAAATTTACTCAAACTGGATCTGTTGCAAATAAAAAACGTAATCATCGTAGAGTTTTGGATGAAGCCGCTCAAGTTGAAGTTTTGGGTCGTTTTGGCATAAATCCTAATACTTCATTACGCAAAATTGTTGATGCGACTGGTATTTCATTAGGCTCTGTACACACATTTACTAAATTACATAAATTTCATCCATTCAAAATGAAAATATTGCAAGAGTTAACCGAAGATGATTTCGATAGGCGAGTTGAGTTTTGTGAACAAATGACTGCAGCGATTAATGATAATACCATTCATGTAAAGAATATCTGCTTCAGTGATGAATGCACATTTTATCTAAATGGATTTGTTAATAAGCATAACTGCAGGTATTGGAGCAATAAAAATCTTCATGCTTTTGTAGAAGGGCATACTCAGTACACCCAAAAAATTAATGTATGGGCAGGCATTTTAGGAAACAAAGTGATTGGGCCATTGTTTATTATTGGGAATTTAAATGGAGGCATTTATTTAGATATGTTGGAAAACACCATCAATCCGCTTATCACTGAAACCATTGAAAACCAAATCGAAGACGATGGAAACCCTATACTTGATGAGGCTGAAATATACTTCCAGCACGACGGCGCTCCTCCTCACTATGTTCTTCCGGTTCGGCAATGGCTAGACGACGAGTTTCCAGATAAATGGATAGGGCGAAGAGGGCCTATAGAATGGCCTGCTAGGTCTCCTGACTTGACACCATTAGACTTTTTTCTAGGGGGCCATTTGAAATCTATTGTGTTCACTCCCCAACCTGACAGTTTGAATGAACTTCGTCAACGCATCATCGAAAGCTGCCATGATCTCCTACAACATGTTTTTGAAAATGTCCGTCAGGAATTTGAACATCGCCTATATCATTGTTTGGCCAATAACGGGCAATATTTTGAACACTTATGGAAATAAAAAGTGATATTTTCGTGTGTTTTTTTTTCTATCTGAACAAATTAAGATAAATAAAGATTTTTCTACTTTTCTCGAAAACGAATGGACCGATTTCAAAAAATCAAACGTCAAAATAAAGCACGTTGAAAGACCTTTCAAACAAGCTATTACTTGATACCCCTTGTCATTTAAAATTTTTAAGGGGATGACCCCGGGGGGCAGAGGGTAAAAGAAGGTGAAGTAGTTTTTGGTTAAAAAGTTGTCCCCTTTGGCAAATCTTTTGACGTGTCTCGGCGTTTTTTCTTTTAATCAGTGGTTTTCGATAAATCCGTGGTGGGAAGTTTTCAAATGAACACCCTGTATAATATAAATACGCCCTTTTTGTGAGAGTCCATCATAATTTTTTAAATTTTTACGTCAGTTTTCGAAATATGGCAGAAAAACTATGTAGCTGTTGATTTTTGTCATTAGGGATTTTGGCTGTATGGTTTACCTTAAGTTGCTCTTATTTTAGTACGTACCTCTAAATTAATACCTATATTAATTTGTCTGCCTATAAATACCTTGGCCCTAGTACCTCCTTAAGTACAGAGGGGTTGTTGATTTTTTTTTTAAGTAGAAATAATCTATCGGGTGGCTTTTTAGAAACTTAGCTGTTTCGGCCATGTTTGGGTTTGTAATTTATATATTTTTAGTGCCAGTGAGCTGGGAAATACCCTGGTAATTTATTAGTTGCTCAATGCTCACTCTTACCTGGAAGGACTAATCAAAGCAGTTTCTAGATTACTTTTAGGCAGGTAAGGCCGATTCGTGGGTACTTGGGGGTTTATTTTGCCTGTTTGTGGTCATTCAGGACTATTGTCACTCTAATTAGGCTGACATAAACACACAGCACAAAGAATCCTAGCTGTAACTAAGAAAACCTCCGAACTTGCATGTTATTTTCCTCGAACACACCTTTGTAAAGTTAATATTTACTTATTTTCAGAGTGAACCTACCTATTCATGACTAAAACCGGAAAGTATGGTGGTGTCCCAGTATCTCAAGACACTATGGCAAGTGTATTTTGCTGGGTTCTTCTTAAATAAGGGGCTCGAAAAGCCGAATTTGTATTCAATGTTTACATCCTTTTTCACAACTGATCTGTGACTTCGTTGGTATATAATTGTTACCACAAGGACGTGGTAGGTAGCTTATTCTTCGATTTTTCCCTGGGATGTTGTATTACAGTGTTCGTACTGAGAGTTGTCTTTAATTTTCCCGTGAAAATCTTTAATATTGACGGGGCTAAAATATCAGTAACGTCTTGGCACAGCTGTCAAGTTCGGATTTGACCGGTCGCAATTTCAAGGTTACACGCATATTTCGATCGTTCGAACGAAAACCTAGAGTTGGTATTCTTGGTCGTTCGCACTATATTCGAGAAGGAGCAAGCGATCGAATTAAACATCGAGGGGGTTTTCTTAGCAGATTCTACATGCGAACGACGACATAACCTAAGTTTCCTGCATGTTTATTGTCGTTTGTTTTGTTTTTAAATATTATTTTCAAGCTTTGAAGTAGTTTTGACCTCAATCAAAATGGATGATATTCAATATACAGGAAATATTGAAAATCTGGAAAATGCAGAAAATGGAATATTGCTATATCGTCGACTGGCTACTGTCAATCCATTTGAAATTCTATCCGATACCCAGTTTGTGCAAATTTTTCGGTTATCTAAAGAATAAAGTAGATTTTTAATTCAGACTATATAGAACCATATATGCGGTCACAAAGAAGAGCTAGGGGAACTAGGGGCAAGACGGGGTCATGAGGCAAGACGGGGTATCCATGCTAAACTTAAAACTAACGTGTGTGGGTACCTTTAGTATGCCACGTTTAATTCGCCTCCCGACGCCATTGTTCAGTTGCATCACAGCATCCGGTTGATGCGGAGCGTTCGACAGTTATAACTGGTTAACGGGTTCTTGATGTGAATGATCTTATTTTTAAGTACAAATAAAGAGTGTTTAAAAAGTGCTTTGAAATTAATAAGAGAAATTCTAATATTTTTGCCGTTGTGTCACGTCTTAAGTATCTTTTGGCAATACCATTTGTTTGTGAGAGCTATAAGAAAAAGGTAAAAGAAAATATTTAAATAAAAATGTCGCTTGAGTTATCATGGATGATCCAAACATTCAAAATGACCAACCTGCCCCAATCGGTCCTTTTCAGGACCCTTTGGGCATTGTGCTCGGAGCAGTGCCCATCGTACCTCCTAACGTCGATCAAGTCCGGGATGATTTAGCACATAACGTACAGGTGCTAAGAGAACAGCATGTAGTCCTACAAGCGGAGCTGGCTGCAATGCGAATTGATAGAGATGCTCCTCGTCTACCAGTGATACCGGAAGTGGTTCACCAAAGGGGAGACATTCCAATCATCCCTCTTCCAGGTATAAGTTATCCTGTCCTTCCTCCTGTAGATGATACAGAGCCAGAGGCCAAAGGTTATGTATCGTCCAGGAGCTGGACAGCTCTTCCTCCAACTGCCCCATCTTGCCCCAGATGATACTAATAGTGCTAATTACATATTTAGATTAAAATTTATGAAAGTGTGGGTTGTTACCCTCTTCCCCCAAGTCATTCAATTATTTTTTAAAACTAATAGGAATAATTTTTGCAGCATAATGGTTCGCTGTTATAAAAGAAAGACAACAAGGGGAGAATGGTCAAAAGAAAGCATGAAGAAAGCGGCTGAAAAAGTATTAACCAGAGAAATGGGTTACCGAAAAGCTGCATTAGAGTATAAAGTACCACAACATACTTTGGAGAGGCATGTTAAGGCCATTAGGACCAAGGTGAAATGTAATTAGATTTGCCGTTAGGACCGATGAAAACTGTGTTCAGTTATGAAGAAGAGAATGAGCTTGTCAAATATTTGAAAGAAATGGAAGCAAGATTATTTGGACTTACGACTTCAGAACTAAGAAGTTTAGCTTACCAGCTTGCCATCAAAAATGGTAAGGTACATAAATTTAACCCAACAACCAAAATAGCGGGTGTCGACTGGGTCCAGGGATTTCTAGAACGCCATCAAGACTTATCTATAAGAAAACCCTCCCTCAGTTGCCAGAGCTATGGGTTTCAATAAAGTGTCAGTCACAAAGTTATTTGACTTATTTGGTGAAGTATTAGATAAATATAAATTAGGGCCCGACAGAATTTACAACTGCGATAAAACAGGCGTCTCGTCGGTTTCAAAAACAAAGTCGAAGATAATCTCACGCAAGGGAAAAGAGCAAGTGGGGTCGCTATCATCAGCTGAACGAGGACAGACCGTTACCGTGGAAATATGCGTTAGTGCTGCAGGAGTCTATATGCCACCAACGTTCATATTTCCTCGTAAACGAATGAAAGCGGATTTATTAAATAATTCGACACCAGGAACAACTTCTCATTGCAATCCCAGCGGGTGGATGACAACAGACATATTTGTGTTGTGGTTTAAACGTTTTATCCAATTTAGCGAAGCAAGCAAAGACAATCCTGTACTACTGTTACTAGACGGTCACGCTACACACACGAAAAACATCGAGCTAATTGACCTTGCTAGAGAAAATGGGGTGGTCATAATCTGCCTCATTGCACACACAGGCTCCAACCCTTGGATGTATCGTTTATGAAGCCTCTAAGTGTATACTATTACCATGCCTCAACAGCTTGGCTTAGATCTAATCCAGGGCGAGTTATAAGCATGTTTCAAATTAGTGAAGTTTTCGGAAAAGCTTTTATACAAGCTGCGACAATGTCCACAGCAATTAGTGGCTTTCGAAAATGCGGTATATAGCCATTTAACTCAGAGACTTTCACTGATGCCGATTTTCTTGCTGCGGAAACGACGAACATTATTATTACTGAGGACGAGCAAGTGCCCCAACCGAATGATACCGTATTCCCATCTACTGGTCGTCAGGTCCTTCCAGAAATTCACTCAAATTTAAACAAAAATGTGATTTCTTCTGCTAGCTCTAGCAATTTTTCGGAGCTACCATCTACAAGCTATGGGACTCGTATTCACATCAACCATGTGCGTCCAAGTACTACCTCCGAAAGTTCAGATGATGACAATCTTCCTTTAAGTATTATTGCAACGGCTTATAGTTCGTTACATCCAACAGCATTTGAGAAAACACCACCACCACGTGACTCTCCATATAAGACTGCTACCTTGCGGCCTCCGTTAAAACAAGCTTGCCGTAATTTGAATACTAGCTTTGAACATTGTTGCCCTGCAGAAGTGATGCCCATTCCCAGTGTTGAGGTGAAAACTAAAAGAAAGACCAGCCGACGTGGAAAAACAGCCATTCTCACCTCCACTCCCTATAAAAGGGAACTCGAAGACTGCAAAAATATTGCTTCCATCAAAGAAAATAAGAAACTGAAAGTTGCTCGAAAGAAAAAGCAAACCACAGCTGGAGATGATGCAGATTGTTTATTCTGTGGTGAAAAGTATTTAGACTCCAATGAAGGTTGGATTGCCTGTCAAATATGTGAGAAATGGTCGCACAATTCTTGTGCCGAGGTAGATGAACATGACCCAATTGAAGCCGGTTATACCTGCGATATCTGTAAGCAAACAGAATAAATTTTCATCTTACTCTGTAGGTTACCCCATCTTACCCCTTGCCAGGGGCAAGATGAGATATTTTTAAGTTTTTTGTAAAATAAGTTTTTTAGGTTTTTTGTGTGACTTAAACCAAATATTTGTATGTTAAATGCGTTGTTGGAGTCAACAGAAAAGTTTTTTGAATAAAAATTGTTTTTTGACAATTGAGTTTTATTTTTATCAATATAAATCCTTAGCGTCCCCGTCTTGCCCCTAGTGCTCTTACTGATTTTTTTTGAATTTTTTTTTGAAATTTTTTTATTTTATTATCTTTAAATAAGTTTATACATAAATTTATCTACTATTCTCTAATTAGTGAATGAGAGCACTGGCCTCGAGAAAACTAATCTACCCTACAACATTAACAGTGCGAGCGAATTATTTTGTACTTTATAAATTTAGGAGATTGATCTTTAAAGTTTTTATAAATAACGTGTACTTATTTGTATTTTTTATATTATGAGGAAGTCGATTAAGGTCCGGTTGTACAAACACGGTTTAATGCCCGTATCCGCCAATGCAAAAATTCAACAATTAACTTTTAATTGACAATAATTAAGTAATTTCGTATCCACCAACCTTAAATTTACTCTAATCGTAGATTTCAACTAACCGAGCAAATTTGCCCGATTACCTAGCTTAATCGACGATTAAAACGCACTGCAGTGCCCTCTAGTCGGGAGAGGTTTAAAGGTCTGGGCCAGTTTGGGGTTATGTTGGTTGTTGAAGTTTGTTGAAAAATTTGATTTTCGTTTCCCGTTATTTTTTTTTCTGCAAAAATGGAGTATGGCGAGTTATACGACGACGATTTGGACATTCTAGATATAATTCAGGATGGCTTTCCTCGGAATAATTGGGAAAGACCCAATTATTTTGAAGATTTGGTTAAACTTAGTTTTTTCAGAAGGTTTCGCCTAACTAAGCCCTCTGTGGCAGAACTCCTGGAGGAAGTTGGGGAAACATTTATCTTTCTCATATGCACTACACTTATCAGTGGCCTTACCTTCCAAAATGTCCTTATATTTCTCAGAAATTAGCGTAAATAACTCCATTTTTTCCCTTAGAATAAAATTTTCTTGCCTTTTTCGTTTAACCACAGAAGCTCCCTCATCATCAATTATTCTGTAATGAAAAGAAATAGGTACCTATAATATAGCCGTCATTGTCCTGGTCACAAACAGTAGTTCCTTGCCCATGTAGAACGGCACACTCAGATCGTTTTCCGGAGGCCTATCATATCGATGGTCCAGTTCTATACAGCAACAAGTCAAAATTTTACAATTTTTAAATTATTGCAGAAATAAGTTCCAAATTAGTGGTTTTACCGGTTCAATAAGGAAACAACTCGCTAATTTTAAACTTCTCGCTTCCAGAGCAGATAATTCCTTATTGAAATAAAGTTGTTTTATGATTTTTTCTACTCCTATACTAGTAAGAACCTACTTACGCACTGTCTACTGTATCAGTAAAACTCTTATAACACACACTATATTGTTATAAGCCAAGCTGTGCGTAAGGAAAGTAACGTAATATATATATATATATATATTACGTAACAGTTGCGCCATCACATTGGCCATGAGCCGTCAAAATCCTGAAAATTTTCAACACATTTTTTATGCGTTGCCTTGACAACGTAAAAATTTTTAATTTGTATATTATTTTTGGTTAGTACATAGTTAGTGGTTAGCAGTTAGTAGTATGAGCGACTCCAATATTGAGATTGAGGGAACGCCACCAGAAATTGCATTACAAGCTGCTGCCGCGACAAATAATTTATTACCCAAAAAATCCAGGGAGAGGTACGAAAAAGTATATGAAAAATTTATTGACTGGTGTATTGATAACCATGTGAGTACCTACTCAGAAAATGTTTTACTGGCAGATTTCGATAATTTAACAAAAACCTTTAAACCCTCTTCACTTTGGGCGATTTATTCGATGCTACGCACTAATTTAAGCATAAAGCACAATATTAATATTGAAAATTATCATAAATTACGAGCCTATTTAAAGAGAAAATCAGATGGCTATAAGAGTAAAAAATCCAAGATACTCACCGCAATCGATGTAAATAAATTCCTAAATGAAGCGCCGGATCAAGATTTTTTATTTATGAAAGTAGTTTTAAATTTTGGAATTTCTGGAGCTTGCAGAAAACAAGAGCTTAAAAATATAAAAATGACTGATATAGAAAACACTGGAAACACTCTTATTATCAAGATTCCTGATACGAAGACAAAAATACCACGTTCCTTTATAATTTCCGGAAAATTTTATGGCATATGTAAAAACTATATAGAACTTCGAAACCTTATTAAGGACACCAACATTCAACAATTTTTCTTAAACTTTCAAAAAGGCAAAGTAACACGTCAGGTAGTCGGTATTAATAATTAAGGAGCAGTGTCAAAAAATATTGCAGAATATTTAAAACTGCCAAATGTTGCTTTGTACACAGGTCACTGTTTCCGAAGAACTTCCGCTACAATTTTAGTCGACGCTGGAGGTGACTTAATGGCCTTAAAGAGACATAGCGGTTGGAAATCTTCCACTGTGGCGGAAAACCATGTAGACGAATCCATTCTAAATAAAACTATAACTTCAAACAGAATCTTGCACTCCGTCGTAAATCATTCAGCATCTACATCCACATTTAATAAGTTGCTAGACCAGGAAGAAACTACAGAATTTATTCCAACAAGTATCATGACAATGAACACCAATCTAATGGAGAAATCAGTTGCTCCAATTATAATAAAAAATTGTCAAAATTTTACCATTAATTATAATAATAAATAGTTTTTATTTTCCATCTGTACCTACATTGTAAATTATAACATTTTCAATAAAGTTTGTTCGTTTGTTTTTTCTTGCAAAATAAAGCCTATTAATTGTATTTTTTCCCTAAGGTTTATATAGGTAACACTTGCTCTAATTTATAAAAAAAATAATATGAAGTCGTAGAAAAAGTATAGTACACAACTCGAGTGGTCAGCCTATTACACACTCTTTCGAATTACGATACTCGCTAAAGCTCGTATCGTAAATTTCGAAATCGTGTGTAATAGGCTTCTTACCACTCTTGTTATGTAATATACTATTACTAGTTTCATACCGCAACAATTTGACTTATTGCGTTTTGTCACATATGTATTTGAATTTCAGCTGCTTCCATACTGCAATATTTCGAGTTATTGCTTTATGATACTAGCATATTTTTTAGTTTAAATTTTAAAAATGTCGTTATCTTTGACATTTTGAGGTTAGTTCGGCGTTATTATTTTTACCCGATAGTGTCATCAAGGAAGTTATTGTGTTTTTCTCTAACTTAAAGTGACGGTTGAAGTAGAAAATGGGTGATTTTAAATCCAAAAATAATGGAGAAACCAGAACAGAATATATATTACGTTTGACAACTGAAAATAACGACAAGGTAGGTAATTCCATTGACGTAATTCTAAAGATGATAATAATATTAGTATTGCCAAAAATTATCCATCTCTGAGTGAAGGGCGAGAAATATGTTATGAGAGCAACCAGTCAAATATTATTATTGAGGATGTAACAGAAATAGAATCGAAACATGATTATGATAATATTCCTTAGTGAATAATGATAATAACATTATGCAGGTATTTATCTTTTTTATTTTAACCATTTCTTGTATATTTCTTTCCAGTAATGTGAATATTTAGGAACAACAAAATTTTTCAAATGGCATTGACAAAATAATTTAAATTTTCAAAAAGTTTACTTTTCTTTTAATAATTTATTTTGTTTATATTCCTCCTAAAATTTTGAATTTGTTTATTTCTAGGACCAATTGCAGATTTTCAATTGGGATTTCAATTGTATGGTTAATATTATGAAATATGACTTCAATGAATTTGCGGGCGGTATAAACACCGTTTCATTAACGCCAATAGAATATCCTGTGGAAGACGTTCATTTACAGGTACTAAATTAAATTATTAAACAATATCACCCAATTATGTATTGCTTTATTACTTTTTAGGCATCTAACAATTCAAAGAACCCATCCATAATTCTCAAAGAGACCTTTATAATTATTGTAAAGGAAACAAAAATCAACGTCTCGGTCTCAGTATTTATTTTTGGTGACGCGTTTCGCCCTATAGGAGCATCATCAGACCTACAAATACAATCACTTAATGCACAAAAGATAAAATAGAACACAATATTTACCTTAAAAATATGGTCCAGTCACACTAAACCCGTTTACAGTACGGGAAAACAATAGAAAAATATTAAAAACATCAAAATACAATAAAAAATATAGACACGAACGTCCTTACAACACATCAAAACAATATTAAAAGTTAGGTTAAGCTAGCTAAATAAACTCAAAACAGAAAATATCGGAAAAAAATTATAAAAAATTTATTACTTAAAATTGATTTGAACCTAGTACCTTGAGGGTAATAGTCCGATATTCTGACCACTACACTACGGAAGCATTCATCTTTGGACAGGGTTTATGTGTCATTAAAATTCAATAAATTATTAAAATACAGAGCTGGCTCAAAATAAACACATCGTTTACACAGTTTAAAATTGGACTTTTCTTGGCTTTTGTTATTTCCAACTTCTCCAACAAATCCAATCTCTTACCCTTTGGGCACTCGTGTAAGACAGTAATGCCCTCTTGAGAGAAAGAATGTTTGCTCACCAGCAAGTGAGTGGCGAAGGCGGAGTTGGTAACTCTGTAACATCCGACTTTTCGAACTTCTTGACCAGGCTTAAGTGTTCCTGTACCCTGGTGGATATTTTCCTCCCCGATTGCCCTACATAAACTGAATTACAGTCCTCACACTTTAAAGAGTAAACCCCTGATTTTGATAGTATACCGTAGAGTGGGGTTACTTTGCAATGCTATTAGGATATTATGCTGCATAATTTTTTTGAAACGAAGGTTTGCAATGTATAATATATTTTAAGGATTGTAAAAGTGTTTTAGTAAGCATATCCCAACAATTAGATAAGACATTTCGAAGTACAAAACGTTTTTTTTTATTATTTTGTATTGGGCAAAGTTACCCCGTATGTGGGGCTAATTTGCCTTTACGTATAAAATCGTTATAAAGCTGCCTATATGCTAAGTAAGGGGTTACTTTGTTCACTCAAAAGTTGCCACAAACGGCTACAAAATTTTTTTTTGGTGGCTGTCAGAAAAATAAAACACATAAGTAGGTTTAATAAATGTAATATTTTTTACATTTTCTTTATTTAAACAAGATATAAAATCCCAAAAAACAACCTTTTTAACAACTTAAGAACACAGGTAAACTAAAATAACATTTTTAGTAAAAAAAAAACATAGGTAGGTAAAGCTTTAACTAGGAACATTTTAATAAATCAAACCTTCTCTTAACGACCTAAACGCAAAACAACAACAAAACTCTAAAACTAAATGTAGGAACGTTTAAGAGATCACATCTTTAAAAGTTAAAGGCACTTAAATTCTCACCAAATTGATGAATATCTCTGATAATTTTTGGTTTTTTGAGAATAGTTTCGATATCATCTTCGAAAGCAATTGCTATGTCATCGATATTAGGGAAAACAAACAAATTTTTGCTTTTTTTTCTCAGATATTTTACTTCATAGAAGTTTTTATCTTGAAAAGATAAAATTATAGCAATGTAATGTTTAAATTGCTTTTTCGTATTAAATTTCACAACTACAAAGTCTCCAAGTTTTGGTTTATTTTTGTCATGCCGAATTATTGCAAATCCGTCTTCATCTGCTTCATCGATGTCCATTCTTAGGTTTGCGTCTACGACATTGGAAGTATCTTCATCATTAGAGACTACGGTGGATGGTCCAGCCTCAAGCTCGTCCAAATCGTTTGGAAACATATCCAAATGGGAAATGGACTGCCCTGGAGGAACAGACAACATTTTCTTTTTCTGCCTTGCTTGCTGCATTCCAGGGCTCCGTTTTTCCTTCAGAAAATCTAAAACAGCTTCATTAATCAGTCCTGCTTCTCTCAATTCTTGTGTTTTGTTCTTTGGCATTCTTTTCGTGACTTCAAATTTATCCAATGGATATATACCGGAGGCTTTAAATGCATTTTGTATAATACCCTGATGGCCTTTGGAATGCATCTTATTAATCAGTTTAGTCAACAAAACTGGAAAATAGATCTTATTTAAGGTTGACACAGTCGGATTTTTTATTTTGTAGGTCGTTAGTGTTTCCCTCCATGCTGCTTTTAAGGATCTGAAAAATCCCACGTCGAGGGGCTGTGTAAGATGTGTTGTGTTTGGGGGCAAAAATACAAAACGGATGTCGAGTTTCTGGCAGGAGCGTAATATTTCGATGTTAAGGTGTGATGAAAGGTTGTCACCAATAATAACTTTAGGTCCTTGTAATTTTTTTGCCCATGGCTCTACCATGGTCTTAAACCACTCCATAAACGTCGGTCCATCAAACCAGCCCGATTTCGTTCTGTTAAAGCGTGTTCCAGGGGGTCCACCCAAGCACCATTTATCATAAAGCCGTTCCGCTTTATAAACGACATAAGGCGGCATAAGTTCTCCTACAGCTGTAGCCGCAAACATGATAGAAACTGCAGATTTGGTCGAATTCATAATTCGATCGGGATATTTTGTACCTCGTTTAAATATGCATTTCTTCCTACCCGGGTCATCGCTTAAATTAGTTTCGTCGTAATTTAACATATTTTGCGGTGGCACATCTTTAACACTTGTTGCTAGTCTATCAAAATACTCCTCTATTGACTCTTCCGTTGTTTGAGCACGTACTCCCTTTATATTTTGACATGATCTTTGCGTTAAAAGATGTTTATGCCTTTTTAAATATCCATAACACCAATCTTTTCCCGGCATATTGTTGGGAAATATTTTAACTGTTCTTCCCAAACGATCAAAATAATCTTTAACAATCATTCTAAGGTCAAACATTGTAAGAGGAAATCCATACTCCGCACTTGCTATTAGAAGATCCACCATTTGTCTTTCTTCACAAGCCTCAAAAACGGTTGGTGCGCCAACAGGCCTTTGGTGGAAGTTCTTGACTTTATTATAAACGGTACGTTTTGGGACATTGAATAAGTTAGCAGCTGTTGCATAAGACATACCTCTAGCACGCACGGCGTCAACAGCACGGGCTAGGCTTTCTTCGGTATAATCTCTATACCGTCGGGAGCCTAATTTTCGCTTATAATTTCTAACCATTTTGGTATCTAAAAACAAAAGTTATTATCAAATACAAGGTAAAAATTTCGGCGGCAAAGTTGCCCCCTCAATGGAAAAAAAATACATGTCGCCATATTTTATTCAATATATTTCACACAAATTATTTAAAAAATGTCATAATCCAGCATATTATTAGGAAAGGTATCTAGTTTGATAACAACAAGCTTTAATACCACTTGATTTAATCCTAGCGCTCCGATAGGCATTAGAAAGTTAGCTATTATAAATAAGCATTTTACCACGTGTTTACTTACTTGAAGATTTTAACCGCCAAACCACCTGTTCACAGCTGCTTGTCGGTGAGAGCTATCGCAATACCGTTAGTAAATGGGTTGGACCCTTCTCCCCTCCATAATATTTAGGAATTAGGAATAAATTAGATGTTGCCAAATTTCTTTCTGAATGGGCAAAGTTACCTCCGCGGGCAAAGTAACCCCACTCTACGGTATCCATTTTGTCATTAACGTTAATTAAATGTTTACCCAATGTATTTACCGTTCTATAAGCAATAGAAAAAATCATATTTTTTAAAGAACTTCCCCAACTGAATTGAGATATCTCCCAGAAACGTGAGACACTTAAAATTGTTAGCCTTAATTTTTCTTTCGGGGAATTTAATGTGGTAGGACAACTTGCATCTATTGACAAACCTATTAATCATCTAACAATGATTTACCATTACCAGTACACGCATCGACATCAGATACCGAGGATCTGCAATCAATTTATAATAATTCAGATATTGATTCCACATACGTGCCTGATAGTGCTGATAGTGAATCATTGATGTCCGTTGAAGATAACTTACCTGTCTATGAAGAAGCAGAAAAAAATGTGGCTGAATTAGAGAGACAAGAAGAGGAACCTGAAGAAAATCTTCCCGTGAAGCAATCTACAAGAAAACGCTTAACACACCCTGATAAATGGGAAAGATCAGTCGCTACAAAGAAAAGGAATACTGGAGTGCGGTACACCAGCATGGGCGTACGCAAAGAGGGGCAGGGGGGCATTTGCCCCCCCCCCCCCCTAGATGTTGAAAATAATTTTAATAATTTCCTAATTCCTAAACAAAAGATAAAAGAATCAATGAAACAAGTTAAAAATTTGAACTTATCTTACTTACCTACCTCCTACCTACATAATATTGTACAATACACTTATTCCTAACTATATTTTACTATTTGTGATCTCATAATGTATTCAGTTGGAAGTGCAAAATTAGATTTATGATTCATGATTGTTCTTCAAAAATATGCCTATTTTATTTTTAACTTTTACTTTTTACATTTGCCCCCCCCCCCTAAATTTGATGCTGCGTACGCCCATGTACACCAGTGCTAAGAAGAAACAAGTTGAAGGTCGAAAAGTCAGACCACCTTGTTCCGACAAATGCAGGCTAAAATGCAGCGACCGGTTTTCTCAAGAAGAACGTGAAAAATTGCATAAAAGCTTTTGGAACATCGGAGATATTAATCGCCAGAGAAACTTTTTTTTGCAATGTATGGAACAAATAAATCCAAAATATAGAATGCATACTCCTAATAGTAATAGGTCAAAAAATTACGCCTATTATTTTGAGTTGAATGGTAAAAAAACTAGAATATGCAAGTCGTTTTATCTTAAGACATTGGACATAAGCAATAAACTTATTTTTACCGCAACTAAGAAAAAGGATGAAAGTGGTATGTATTTTGCAACCAGATATGAGAGGAAAGCATCATAAGGCGGAAGAAAAGTAAGTGATGACGTAGAAGAAGACATTTGAGACCGCATAAAATGTTTTCCAACCATGCCATCGCATTATTGCCGAGCTCATACAAATAAGCAGTACATAGATGGAAGCCTAAATATCGCTTCAATGTACAGATTGTATAAGGTACGTTGCGACGAAAGGGAAAGACCATTTGCTAAACAGAGTATGTATGAAATCATCTTTAATACAGAATTTAACATTGGCTTCTACATTCCTAAAAAAGACCAATGTATGACTTGTGAATCATTTAAAAATTCTATCCAAGCAGAGAAGGAACTACAACAAAAAAAAGTATGAAAAACACAATGGAAGAAAAAGGCTTGTGTCGACTAGATAAAGAAAATGACATAAAAGCTGCAACACTTGATCCTACTAGACAAGTAGTCTGTTTCGATCTACAGGCTATTTTGTCTATTCCCTGTAGAAATATTAGCGCCTTCTTCTACAAGAGACGACGTGCGACATAAAATTTTACTATTTACGATATTGTTGGTAAGCAAGGTTTCTGTTTTACATTGAATGAAGGTCTAGGCAAACGTGGAGCGAATGAGATCGGAAGCTGTTTGTATCTATTCCTAAAATATCACACAACAAGTAAAAGTATAATTCTGTACTCGGATAACTGCGCTGGACAGAACAAAAACAAATTTATTGTGAGCCTACTGTTATATTGTCCAAATTCAATCACAAGCATTGACGAAATTACGTACAAATTTTTAGTAGTGGGCCACACACAAAATTAGGGCGATGCGATGCACGCTTTAATTGAAAGAGAAAAAAAGCGATGTCTTAGAAGTGGGTCTATTTACACCCCTGACCAATTAATTCCAATTATTAGAATGGCAAAGAAAACTGGTAATGCGTATAAATGCATTAAAATGAACTACGTCGATTTCTTTGATATTAAGTCATTGCAATTGGAAATTGGAAAAAATTTTAATCAAGACGTTACCGGAGAAAAAATTATTTGGAATGAAATTTGTATGATAAAATTAACAAAAAGTCATCCTTATACCATCTTTTTTAAAAAATCCTATGACGAAATTGAATACATACAAATTGATGTACGGTATAAAACTAGAATGAGTATTAATCCAAAAACTATTCGACTTAAAAAGCTTTACACAAATCCAGTTAAAATATTGTAAACCAAAAAAAAAAGACTTAGTAGATTTGTGCAACAGCAAGGCAATTCCTAGTCAATACTGGAATATTTACAAACAACTTCCCTGCACAACAACAAGGGCTGATGATAGTGATAATGAATAAATTTATATTTATGTTAATTTAAGCAGGTATTCATATATAGATTTACTTTCTTTTGTATTTAGTTAAAAATAAGTAATAAAAACAAATTAATAGACATTTTGTTTTCTTTATAAAGACCAGTATTATAATAGTAAATTATTATGCAAAAATGGAAAATAAAATTGCGAAGAACTGTAATTATCAGTTGCATATGACAATAAGTCACAAAAGTTAAAAAATATCACTAAAAATTAAAAGAATATTCTATTTTTGCATTTTAATATTGCTAGAGCATCCTTCATTATCAATTACTGCCAAAAAAATCAAAATAAATCCATAACTAGACATTTATACCTCTGGAACTATATTGAATAATCTTAAATAATCAATTTCTCGAAAACAATTATTTTAGAATTGTTGCTGTATGGAACTGGACCATCGATATGAGCAGTTTCAAAAAAATAATATCTTCAATAAAAAAACAGGTAATTAAAAAATCAAACCTGATGGCCATATCAGCAGTCTTGAATGACGCGCCCATTAGGTTTTTTTTGAGCTAAAATAAAATAAATGTTATTTTTGTTGACGAATATTATAAACCCTGCTAAGCCTTTAGGCCCCCAAATTGCTATAGGTACTTAATTGTGCTTAATTTTTCACTGGCATAGCAAAATAATGATAAGCAAAATGGGTTTGGGTATTATTTCAGTGGCTGTAAGGCTACAGGGCATAACTCAGTTTTTTACATTTTTCAGGAGAACCAAAAAACGATAATTTCTGATTAAACAACCTCCAAATGGATATTAAATGATGAAAATGCATATACTGTGTTTGTTTAATGTAAATTCCTTTTTTTTACTGTATTTTGTTAATCGTATTTTGAAAAAACATAGTTTTTGTGAAAATAATAAGATTTAACTAATTCTTATTTTGCAGAGCAATAAGACAAAAAGGCATAACTATACATATATCTTGGATATTTCATGATGTAATAAGTGAAAAAGCAACATGTAGAGTTATGCCTTTTTACTTAAAAACTAATACCGAATGTATTATTTTCATTAAGGTATAACTTGACTTATGCCTTAACACTATTATAATATTTAATATAAAATAAATCCAAATTGTTTTAAAAATAACATTTATTTATTAAAAGTCAACATCACTCAATACTCTGTCAACGTCAGGATCTGTATCATTTAGATATTGTGTATTTTGTGACGTTGGCATTGCATTTAAGTCCATGTAAAAATTTCTTGCACTACAATTAATTAAACCTAACATTTCCATTAGGTTCGCTTTTTTTTTCGGGTCTATTGGTCGTGGCTTTGTACAAAGAGATTTTAATGTAAAATCTAATTCACTGGTTTTTCTTCTGAAATCAATTGATATGAAATTATCCGTTTCGAGAAGTGAATCCTTAAATCTAATTAAGCCAAATTCATCTTTGTACCTTATCCACTTTTGCGGTCTCCAAGTGAATTTTTCCTTGTTTGTTTTTATTTTTTTCTTGATAAGTGGCCCTTTAAATAGATTGGAAACATCGAAAAAGTTATGCATTGCCATTTCCACTACTTGACATTTCGCATTCTTGGATGAACCTAATTTTCCAGCCATTCTCACCAAGTTAAACCAATCTCTGGCAAGATGAATTGGAAACGGTGCTTTTTTCTTATATTTTTCGATGGTGGCATGATCAGAGTCACACTCCATGTGAGTGTGACCATGAATTAATAGACATTAAATATGTAAACATAGCACTCACATGGGAGTTCTTATTTTGACCACCGCAGGTATCGCTGTAACAAATTACTCTTTCAGTATTATCATCAAGATCTAATAGATACTTGTATAAACAAGAGGCTATTTCGTTAGCTCCTCGCCCAGCAATTGCTTCATGCCACATAAAATGTAAAGATTGATTGGTGTTACAATCATGTATTGTCAAATTATACGTATGAAGCTGCCGTTTGAAAAACACCGATCCAGTTGTTAGATACGGTGTAGGTAAAATCTGCTGCAGATCGAACGTTATCACCTTTAAAGGAGGATCTGATTTACTTAATTCTTTATCTAACTGTTTGGATTTATATGCCCTATCTGCTTCTTGATGATGGGTTTCCAAAACACTTTTATGTATTTGTCTTTGTTCCTCTTGATTTTCAGAACTTATTTTCATTGCTAAGATATCACATGTTTGACACGTATCATTGGCAGGCTTTTTAAATTTTAAATTTAAATCATCGATAGCTCTTGAATAGATACTAAAGGAAATGGATGTTGGATGTTCTTGTTTATACAGTTTATACATAATGGTTTTATTCAATTTAGATGGTAGGTATCTTTTTTCAGTGTGTCGACGGGAATAATGGGACTCGTACGAAGGGAACTTTTTGATATGAGTGTTGACCTCTTGCATTTTCTCTTTAGTTATTTTATTGCTTGGGATATGTTTTCCCCTTTTATCAGAAAATGATTCCACTTGCAGCCAACATTTTCTTATTTGTCACTGAAAAAATGAATTTTGCTGTCTCTTCAAATATATCGCAAAAACATCTTTTACATATTTGAACCCGTTTTCCTTTTACATCAATAAAGTAACAAAACGTTTTTTGTCGATTCTTTTTTGGACAATTTAGATTAGTTTCAGTATTTTTTTCAGCTATTGATATAAGTGAGGCAATAAATGTTACTCTCCTATCATAGCTTCCCATTCCCCAATAGTCCTTAAAAAGTACCATTCGAGTTTGATCATCTATCTTGAGATTACAATTTCGCCTACAATTCTTTAGCAATCGAGATTCTCTTTTATCCACTTTTTTGCCGTTTTTTGTTCTATGCTCCTTTCCCAGATTTTTCTTTAAACGTTGTTCATTTCTATTATTTGCATTTATTTTGCGCTCCTTATCTTTATTGGCTTGGTTTGTTAAATATTAATTTCTTCAGCACTATAAGTATTGTCTTCATCACTTTTTGTCTTGTTTTTCAACTTGCGCTTCTTTATGTTATCTTTCCTCTGTAGGAATGTTTCTTCTCCAGCCCTATCGACATAATTTTCTGTTTCTTGTTCGTAATCAGGATCGGTTAAGCTATCATCCGTGCTATATGGATCCTGTAAAGATGCACCTTAAAAAAGTCATGCGTTAAAAAGAAATGCGTATAATTAAAAAGCAATCATATTTTACCTTAAGATAAGTTTACAGATGGTACATTTTCTTCTATTATGTGTAGGTATAGCCTCAGAGATTATGATGTTTGCGGTTGGTGTTTTGTGAGGAAAACCTTGAAATTGAAAATTTTATAATAAAAGAAATATACTATCAAATAATACCATCTTACCCGAAAATGATGTTTTAGTGAGAATACTTTCTTGTGTGATTTCTTCATTTCCATAGACCAAATAATTTCCGTCCGTATATTCTTTATTATCATACTTAATTCATTACATCATTAAGTCCAACTAAGGCTAGTTTCGATTGGTTATCCTGACTTTCAATTTGAATATCTGGTGGGTTTTCAACTACAAAAACATATATATGCTATAAACTTCAACTCAATATCTTACAAAAATATACATTATATTATACACTCTTTACTCTCACCGTTACGTAACATTTCATATTGTTTATTTTCATAGTCTTCTTTTGTCGACCAAACGTTGTCTTTAAATTGAACTGCATACTGAACATTGCTGGAAGTCTGCGTTTCATTAGCAACCACGAGACTGAAAACTGTAAAAAGAATATTAATGAAATTAATGAAAAATGTTTAATAATAATATATAGATACCTTCGCCAGGTTTAGGTAGGTTAACTTCAGCAGAAATATTTGTTGATGCTTTTTTCTCGCTGCAAACAATCTGGTCAACTCCACTGACATCTTAGAAAAATATTTAAAATAAACACGTTTAATTTAATTTTAATTAATCTTATTATTATTACTATTTATAATTATTTTAACAATTACCTACCTTCACTGCTTTTTGGTATATGCCGATTTGCATATCTGCTATTAATATCTTCTTTACAATAAGCACTAAGTATTTTTTGAGTTCTTCGATTCATCGCAAAATTCGCAAATGGGCGTGTTTCTCTGTCCGGTGCTAAAATGGTACTGACAACAAGCGCACCATAAAACTTGTTGTTCCACAGCGATTATATGCTAATGAGAAAACTAAATCAGGCAGAAGGGTATAACTAGCTACTTATACCAGACGAATGAAAACTTTGTTTTAGGCAAAAGGCAATATGTCGAGTTATGCCTTTATGCCAGACGATGAGTATATTAGACTATTAGGTATAAGTCAATTTAAACCCTTTTGCTTTAATATGTTTTTATTTTTCTCTAAAATGACTGCAGTTATGCCTTTTTCCTGCAAATTTTTTTATATTTTTTATAAATATATGATGTTATAACCTTTTACTTGATTGAATATTTTCAAACCTATGTGTTATACCCTAAATTTAACAAAATAAGTTCGTTATTATTGATAATTGAGTTATACCGTTTTGTTATAGTATGGAGCTCGTATTTTTAAGTATCCTATCACAGATAACTCTTTTTCGCTAAAAATCGAGTTATGCCCTTTAGCCTTACAGCCACAGATTTGTCCCTTGGTTTAAAGGATTTTTAACAAAAGCGTTGCCGGCAGAACATACTGCAATTCCTACAATCGGTCGGCTATATTTAAAAACGAATGCGAAACTGACGGCAGGAATATTATCAATATTATCTTTAAAAACAAGTAATTTAATTTATTACCTCTCTTTCCACAAAAAAATATCAACAAATACAAAACTACAAGACCGGAAGAATGCCAAGAAGAACGTCATAACATCGCTTTATTAGTGGCCGCGGCTAACCTAAGTAACTGAAAAACCCTAGGAAATCGTGACGTCAGGCGCTGTTGTCAAAATGTACGAGAAACATGCGTTCAATTATTATGAATTTGTTAATTTCCCAATGGTGGATAAGAAATTACTATTCGGAGACTTAACAGTTAATTCTAGAATTAGTTTAACACAAGTATACTGAAAATTGGTGGATACGGGCATAAGCCTCAATTTAACTGAACCAAGCTCACAAAATGAACTTGGTTTAAAATAATATTCCGTTGTACATGCGATATATGAGCCCAGCTCTACAGAACCGAGTTCGCGGCAAAATCTGTTAAGTTGGTAGCGTTCGCACATGCGTAATGCAATTAATTCTGTCAAATGTGTCAACATCAAGATCACCTGGATTCGTAGGGTTATATTTTGTGGCTTGTGGACGGATATTTTTAATTTTCCGTTTTAAATTTAGGGTATGCATTTATTTACCTTCTCCGTATATTCAAATTAATTGATTATTAGTCAATACAAAAAATTAATATTGAATTATAGAGACATTGCAATGTAGCGTAATATTTAATGTACCTTAATTTTTTTTTTTAAAGTTGGAAATGGATACAAAAAGGTGAGCTAATTTTAAAGCCAGAGAAGAGGCTGTATTATTATGCTTAATTAAAAAATACAAAAGAATAATAGAGAACAAGAAGACAGATAGCAATAATAACAAAGGGAAAATAGAGTGATGAAAATATATGCAAACTGAGTTTAACAGTGAAAGTGGCACTATATACAGGGATCTGCAAACCTTACGGAAAAAATATGAGAATATAAAAAAAAAACAAAGAAAAAGGTAGCTGATGAAAAGTGCTACATAATGGGAACTGGGGGTGGTCCATCACAAAAACCACCACAGATAACGGACACTGATATGTGTCGTTCATTATAAAAGTGGTGTAAAAGCCTTTTTACATCGGTCGTGCTCGATTTTCGTTGCAAGTGCTGTTGCAATTCTGGTGGATTTATAGTAATTTTCATGGCAACCAACAAAGACGAAAGTTCCTAGAGGGGACGCGCTCGAGCTGAGTGTGACGTTTGACGTTTGCCACATTTTTCTGTTTTTGAGTTCACTGTTGTGTGATTCACTGTTTCTTTTTCCTTTGTCTTCGGTTAATGTTTGTGTTTAATAACTATTGCGGCTATTCTTTTGCTGCTGGCTACTTGTATGATTTCTTGTATTTATACCAACTTTTTTAATTAAACTATTTATGCTTGTAGATAAAACCAATATTTTATTTTTTCTTTTTTTTATTACAACAACTTTTTTTCGATGTCTTGGTTACGCACCAGGTCCCGGTCTTCATTGCTGCACCTTGATAACAAATCCCAATAATGGTTAGTGACGTGACATACCGCCCCCCTTGAAAGTACCCGCTGAATACTTTCAAGAACTCTTAAATTTACTAGAAAAATTACATTTTTAACACTCTATTCTAACGGTAGAACGCATACTTTAGTAACTGCTCGTTTAAAACTACCTTTTTGAGTTTTTACTAAAATGACGCGCACAATGCCATCATTTCCCGGATATAACCGTTCAATTCGTCCTAAAGACCACTTTAACGGTGGTAGATTTTCGTCTTTGAGAACTACCATGTCATCCACCTTTAACTCGGGGCCGTTCGGATATTGCCATTTAGAACGTCTATTTAATTCACTTAAACATTCCTTATACCAACGGTCCCAAAATGTCTGAGTAAATTGCTTCAAATATTGATAGCGATTTAGTCTATTTAATTTTATATCGCACACATTTGATTCTGGTAAAGCGATTAATGGTTCCCCAATTAAAAAATGTCCTGGGGTCAGTGGCGATAAATCGTTCGGGTCGTTCGATAAAGGATTTAGCGGACGAGAATTCATACAAGCCTCTATTTGTGTAAAAATAGTTGATAGCTCTTCAAAGGTTATTGAAGCATTACCAACAATTCGATATAAATGATATTTTGCTTTTTTAACACTCGCTTCCCATAAACCTCCGAAATGCGGTGAGCGCGGAGGAATAAAATTCCATGTTATTTCATCTTCAGATAAATATCCAAATATTTTACTCTTAAATTCATTACCTTTCAAAAATTTAAAAAACTCACGCATTTCGTTGTTCGCACCTATAAAATTTGAGCCACAATCAGAAAATATATTTTTGCATTTACCGCGTCTTGCTAAAAAACGTTTCAACGCATTCAAAAACGATTGAGAAACAGATCTGAAACCACCTCCAGATGAACTGCTAGAGTGACAAAACAAATAAAAATACATAAATATGCCTTTAAAAATTTACTATTACGCAACTTTGAAGCTTTAATATTAAAAGGTCCAGCGTAATCAACCCCACAATTAAAAAATGGTTTAGCAGGAGCAACTCGCTGTTCAGGTAATTCACCCATTAAAGTATTAAAAGATTGAGGTTTAACCTTAAAACACACAATACATTTTCGAAGTACCTTCTTTATTGCACTAATGCCACCTAAAATCCAAAATCTATATCTAATAATAGCAAGTAAATTTTGGGGTCCCATATGAAGATTTTTTTTATGCTCATGGGATATTATCAAATTACTTAAATAATGGTTATTATTGAGTATAATAGGAAATTTTTGATCAAAACTAACAGACGATTTTGCTAAGCGACCACCTACGCGTAATATTCCGTTTTTATCTAAAAATGGATTCAATGCAATTAATTTACTACAACGTGCAAGTGGTTTTTTAGCTTTCAAAATTTCTATTTCATTTGAAAAATCAGCAGATTGTGCAATTTTGATCAAACATATTAATGATTGTTGTAATTCGATTACAGTTAAACATCCCATTATTTTATTATTTTTATTTACTTTCAAATTATTACAAAATCTTATACAATATGCTACTACCCTTTGTAATCGTAAAAAACTTGAAAATCTTAAAAAGACATCTTGATCCAAAATTGAAATCGTTACTTGCCTGGTATTTCTTCTTTCAGGAATGTCCTCTCCAGAATATTGAAACTCATTTTTTGACCAATCATGTTTATCCTTGTTCAACCACTTCGGTCCGTGCCACCAGATTTTAGATTCTTTTAATTGATTCGTATCACATCCTCGCGAAATTAAATCGGCTGGATTATCTTCACTTTTAACATGATTCCAACTATTTATATTAATATTTTGTTGTATTTCAGCAACTCTATGTGATACAAATACGCTCCATTTTGCAGGTTCTGCCGCTAACCAAGATAACACTATCTTAGAATCAGTCCAGCAATTTACCTCTCTAATTTGCAAACTAAGCGAATCAATAATTTTTTTTACTAATCTTGATAAGAGCAAAGCTCCACATAGCTCTAACCTTGGCAAGGTTACTCTCTTAATTGGAGCTACCTTTGATTTTGCACTTAGTAAGTGCGTAGTTATTTTTCCATTGTTGTCAATAGATCGTAAGTATAAACATGCTCCATAAGCCTTTTCTGAGGCATCACAATAACCATGTAAGTCTATTTGTATGGCATTGAAACTGACTGCATGTCGTGGAATGTGTATATCATTTAAACGTGGCAAATCATTATAAAATTCTTTCCAAAGGTTATATAAATCTGGAGAAACTTCTTCATCCCAATCAACCTTTTGTATCCACAATCTCTGCATAATTAATTTGGCACAAACGATTATTGGACCTACCAATCCTAAAGGATCGAATTATTTCGATAAAATTGATAAAATATTTCTTTTTGTTGGTCGAAGACAACTTTCCATTTGAATAATATACTGTATACTATCTTCATGAATATTCGAAACCAATCCTAAAGTTTTTGTGACATTCTGATCTACTATATATTGTTTAACATTCTCGTTCTCTTCATTATACAATAGCTCTTTTTTATTTGACACCCATTTTCTTAATGTGAATCCTGATTTCTTTAAAACTTCTGATATGTCATTTTTTAATCTTATAATTTCTTCAATGGTGGATGCTCCAGTTAAAAGATCATCGACATAAAAATTTTTCTTTATTTCATAACTAGCTCTTGGATAATTATCTTCTTGCTCCTCTGCTGCTCTATGTAAAGAACGAATAGCTAGAAATGATGCTGAAGTTGTTCCATATGTAACTGTATTGAGACGATAATATTTCAACTCATCTTCAGGATTTTTTCTCCATATTATCCTTTGTAAATCTCTTTGTTCTGGATCGATCCATACTTGCCTATACATCTTTTCCGCATCTGCACCCAAAACAAAATTATGTTGTCTAAATCTTGCCAATATTGAATATAATTGATCCTGTATTATTGGCCCATTTTTTAATTTATCATTCAAACTTATTCCGCGATTCGTTTTAGCACTTGCATCGAATACTACTCTCAATTTTGTCGTCGTGCTATCCTCTTTCATAACTGCATGATGAGGTAAATAATATACTGGACTATTTATTTCTATTTCTTCTTTTGGTATCTTTGACATATGCCCCAACTTTCGTATTCTGTCAAAAATTTGTCATATTCGTATCTTAAATTTTCATTTGATGCAAATTTCTTCTCTAATTTAAAGAATCTTCGTTCTGCTATTTGTCTTGAATCTCCAATATTTTCTATTCCTTCCTTGGTCGGTAACTTCACTATAAATCTTCCATCACTTCCATGTTTTGTCGTATTTAAAAATAAATCTTCACAATCTTGCTCTTCCTTCTTCAAAAATGTCGCCGATTGCATTTCTTCCACAATCCAAAATTTTTCTAATTGTTGATCTAAACTCAAATTCGATGAGTGATTACAAATTGTTTGAGCGTGTGTAGATTGTGTTTTATATGACCTTTGATCCGTAGGAACAGCTCCTGATATTACCCAACCTAATATAGTTTTTTGTAAAATTGGCATATTGTTTGCAACTTTAATTTGACCTACCAGCAAAAGATCATAAAATATATTTGCACCCAGTAAAATTTCAATTTTACCAGGTATATTGAAACTAGGATCAGCTAAATTTATATTACATGGAATCTTCAGAATTTCTCTATTAACTGACAACATTGGTAAATTATTAGTAATTTTATTTAATACCAAAAAATTTAAATCTGCTTTAAAATGATTAAAACATGATTTTATAGTTGCTTGTACTATCTTTGTTGATTTTGTTATTGAAGTATTTATTCCAACCACTGATATGTTTGTTTCGCATAAATTTAAATTTAACTTTGACACTAAGTAACTCGAAATAAAGGTAGATTGTGATCCACAATCCAACAAGGCTCTTACTTCATGTGTGTTTCCTGTACCGTCAAACACCAACACTTTTGCCGTTGAAAGAAGCACTTCACCATCACTTACACTAGTTGAACTATGCGAATTAATGGAAACAACATTATTATTGTCAGTAGATTCCGAGATTTCATTATTTTTCGAATTTTCTAAAATTGTGCTATTATTGTAATTATGACTTTCATTACTTGCGCCCTGATATGCACAAACATGTGAAGAACTGCGAGTTTCCACCACAGGCGAAAAATTCGGTTTATTTAATTTATTTGTATTGGCTATGCCCAATTGACCGTTACCCGAATTTACCGTATTTTGATTTGACGCAGCTTTTGAATAGTCAATGTGTAATAAAGTATTATGTGGCTTACCACAGTTTTGACATCCCTTATAAGAACATCTTGTACTAATATGATTAGGTTTAAAGCAATTAAGACACAAATGCAACTTTTTTATTTCATTTGCCCTTTGAATTTCATTTAAAACTAAGAACTTCGAGCAATGATACATAGGATGCTTACCAACTTTACAATAAAGACAATTATTATCATTATTACCTGTGGAAACATAACCTTGGGTAGATTTAAAACTTTTGAATGTAGACTTTCCAGTAGATAGCTGCGATTGAATCAAAGTTGTTTTATGCGATTCTAAATTTTCCAATATTTGACATCTCTCATTTAAAAATTTTATAAAATCGCTGCAACTTACTTTATTATTTTTAACACAAAAAGTCTCCCATTCTCGTTTGGAATGTATGTCTAATTTATTACTGAACATGTAAAGCAACAATGTATCCCAACTGTCTACTGGCTCCTTTAAACTTTTTAAAGCTCTTAAGTTCTTTTGAATAGTGTCTACTAATTTTCGTAAATCAAAAAGTGTATTTTTACCTACTGCTGGTAATTCAAAAAGACACTTCACATGGCTTTGAATAAAAAACTTAGTGTTTTCATACCTTTCACGCAATAATTTGAATCCAATTTCATAATTGGAATTATTTACTTCAAGGGAATGAATTACCTGAGCAGCTTCACCTTTTAAACAGGATTGCAGGTAATAAAATTTCTGCACATCGCTTAAATTATTATTAGAATGTATTAAAGCAACAAATGTGTCAAAAAAACCTAACCATGAATCATAACTTCCACTAAAAATAGGCAAATCTAATGGTGGCAATTTGACAAAAGTTTGTTGTGAATTTGAGTGATTTTTATTGCTATTTGAACCGTTATTTATTTCTAAATTACCTGCCAATAATTCCTTAAAGAGACACATAGTATCAAAATATTTTTCTTCAAAATCAATTCTGTCATTAGAACTAGAATCTTCGAAGTATTTCAGTTCTAATTGTACCTTACTAAATTCACCCCAAAGAGTTTCACATCTGATTAACCTTTCATTTATTTTTATTTTACTTGTAAAACTATCGCAACTTGAAATAAAATCGAAAAATCTATCTAATTGGGCACAAATTTCCTTTCTATCACTCTTAAATTTTTTAACTAACTCCTTTTTATCTTTATTTGACATTTTATTGGTAAAATACTGAAACTTCTACAATATAACACCAAGTTATTATTATTTATTTATTGTTATTTATTTTATTATATTTATATTTATTATAAGTACCAAGAAAATTAACTTTACTACTTGTACTTTTATTTTTTAGTAAAACACAAAATATCATTTATTTAATGAAAATATCCACTATTTTCACACTTTTTCGGCAGTAGGTACTTACCTGTTCGCTAAGTCCCTACCTATTTTACGCTCAATTTTCCAAGCGCGCACCACTGACCCTCAAATATTGGATTTCCAACCATAGCCAGTCTCTGCGTTTGTTCTTATCAACTTGCTGCTTATTTCTGCATCCCAAGTCAATCCTTCTATTTGCAAAATAACACAACGTCGAGGTTTTTAACTTTACACTTGACTGTCAGGTAACCTACATTTCAAATGACACAACGTTGAGGTTGAACTTGACACTTGTAAGACGTTGAATTCGGCTTTAAAATCTTTTATAAGTAAAATAATTTCGCTTTCACAAAATGGTAAAATAAGGGACCAATATTCTCTAGCTGGCTAGTACGAGCTGAAGTGAGGCTCTGACTCGTCTACAAATTACCCGACTCGCGTGAGTTCGTTGGCGCCACGGACTCTTAGCAGTTAAGAGGCCGAAAAGTACTCCACGGTGTTAGGGTGGCTCACTTAAACCAGCACTAGTAGCTTCGAGATACTCCAAAGGAATAAATGAAATTCGAATTCATAACAAGTACTTGAAACATTTATTTCCAGTTAAAAAAAAAACAAAGCTCAATTGCTCCAAGAAATCAAATGAAAGTTAGCCTCCTTGGCTATTGAAAGCATACGTAGTAAATAAATAAAATAATAAAAATAAGTACAATAGTGTAGCACAGGTCGTAAAATTTTAATTATTAACTAGCCCTATGCAGTAGGAAAATGATATGGCGATCATTTGCAACTACTGTCGATCGACATAAACTGACTACTTTAAATTTAAAAATAATAAAATCAAATATTTCATACGCCTGCGCAAACCTTGTCACCAAAAATCAATAATATTTACAGTTGTTCTAGTACAGACGAAACCATTCCTTTGTAATACCAAAACAATTGTGTATAAGTGACCATGGCAACTTACGAAGAACTTATTTGCAAAACGATTGAAATTTAAAGCTCGAAAATATAAAATCAGCGAGAGCTGAGGGCTTTATTTTGTTTAAACTGTAATGGATTGTAGATTAAATTTGAAGGTTACCAAACGAATGATTTACCTGACAAAATGATGAAGGCGACACAATTCATATAAAAGAAATATTATTTAAAGGTATACCGTAAAAATGGCAATACTATTAGCGACCCAAAAATATAAAGCTATAATTAACCAGGCTACAATTTAACATTTCAGCTTTGTGATCACTCCGCTACATAAAGTTTAAATCTATACTAAATAAAAATAATCCCGTCAAGGAATTCATGGCTAATTGCCTGATATTAATAATTAAAACTGAAGCAGGTTAAAATATATGCGAATAAACTGTTATGATTCTCCTCGCTGTGAGCCGGTAGCAGCTACAACCCTTGTGTCGTTCTATAGGACACAGAAGGCTAACATGGCAGATTTACGGTAAGTGAAAGCAAATGGTCTTCAACTGGTAAGATCGACAACCGATAATAGTGACCAGTCCATGAAACCCTATAATAATGGAACAAAATGCCGCATTAAAAATTAACCAAAACACTGGTATCTAGATACAACCCGTATAGTTGCAGCATAAAATTAGACAAAGATAAAATTTACTTGGCTACTACTGTTAAAAATTTAGTCAAACCCGACTACAAAAAAAAAATGATCAAAAATAGAAATTCATTCACTTAGCACAAGAGCTACGGCTCATAAACTAAACGAACCCCGTCTAACTAGTACAAACTTCAAAAATAAGATAGATTTAAATTCGTTTGATCGATAATTTCAACATCACGAAACCCAAATTCATAAAAGTAAGACATAAAGTCACATTTACTGATAACTTAAGACAAATCAATACCCTCTATCCACTCAACCCATAAGTATCTCACATTCCTCGTCAGGGAACTTTGGTGACTAAATTTAAGAGTTAATTAGTTATTAAGAGTTAATTAGTCAATTAACACACTATACTCAAGCCTAACGATACTTCCATCCCCAGAATTCATCCCGTAATACCTTAATTTAGAGTAATAATTATAGCAAGCCACGGTTAAACGCATGTTACAAAAATTAAGCAATATAGAGAAAATGCATTAGTTACCTATTGTTCTTAAGGGTCAAAATCCTCTGTCTTATGCTAAGGCAGCATGAAAATGCAGTGGGCTTCCATCAACAAACTGAAATAAGCAGAAAGAAAACGACTTAGCCCCAAAAACGGTTTTAACATAACACGTGTCGATAGCAATTGACAAAAAGTTTCGACATAGAAGTGCAAAAAAAAACTCACCGAGTCTGGTTTTTCAATCCCAACTTCATTGGTTTTAGGGTGACCATTAATCAAGGCAAATTAACAATCAAAACACAACAGATCACCACTAAATCATTGCCGTTTCTTGAATTATCCCATTAAATAATGGCGGTGTAACACCTGCTCAAGAAACGGGGCCCAGCTCGAAAGTTCACTGCACGAGGTATTCGTCAAAAAAGCCTCGAAGCCACGTCGAAATCCTAATTTATAATCAAGGTGCAAACAAGATGGTTGCCCGGAAATACGTCACAACCATAGACTATAGTTCTGGGAGATGAAAATCATCGATATGTATCGACTGTCAACATGCACTGCAACGTCAGATTCTGACCGCTACCAGCAAAATCAAGGATAAAAACATAGGCATTACTTAGCCATGACCCAAACATAAGAAACTCCATTCAAAATAAGTCGGTAATTAAGCCCCAAAACAAAGCCAACAAAACATTATCGACGACTAAGTGAAACTGAAAGTACACCATCCCTAATAAAGAAGTTAATGCCTAAAATACAAAGAGAAGACGAGCGAGTGAACTTAAACCTACGACAAGTTCATATGACAATTGTCATCCAAACGTCAGATAATTTTAAAATGGAAATATAACCCATAATAATTTAAATTAAAAACTAATATCCAGCCCAGAAAACAAGCATAAAACTAGCAATAAATATTCAGAACTCCATCCTCAGATACAGGCTTCAATCCAAGATGCATCAGAATCCAAAACAACAACAAGTTATTTAATCGGTTGTTTACCGGTGATTCAGCCTGGCAGAGTGAAATCCTATAGTCAAGCTACAAGGTAACCTTAACAAATGAATAACAGGACTGGTAAAAGTGTTACAGTAACTTCTACATGCATGATTTTTAGGGCTTCAGTAGTACTTCAATAATTCAGTCAAACCTAAGTTAAGGAACCCTACAGATTCACTGGCCCGATAGGAAGTGAATTCTAGTACAGAAAACCCAGAATGGTCTTGATACCTCAAAATCCAGCGAATAAAATGCTAGGCAAGCTTAGGGCTCGACAAACAAAAGGTATAGTCTGAACAAAACATCAATAAATGATATTCTACAGCGTAAGACTGTAACTCCCAACCATTTATAGGTATGCAGTGTCTGTTACCAAAGAAGCCTTAAGTCGATCAAACTAAAAATTACAAGGCAACAGGGCATTGACAAGGAAATAGGTTAAAATCTATAGAACCATATGAACAAGCAATACTGAGGATCACTGGTAAGTGTGCAATTAATAAATTATCAGGCAAAATAACTTGTGGTGTAAATACTTATAAGCCAGTATGTAGGTAGTCACTAAAATGGCAAGTTTTATTGGCGAAAATTGAACGTTACACACTTGACTGTCAGGTATATTTGGAATCCAGGTGTATTTCCTATCCATAAACTATTTATGCTTGTAGATAAAACCAATATTTTATTTTTTCTTTTTTTTATTACAACAACTTTTTTTCGATGTCTTGGTTACGCACCAGGTCCCGGTCTTCATTGCTGCACCTTGATACCAAATCCCAATAATGGTTAGTGACGTAACAATTACCGCTGTGTATATTTAGTATTAATATTTTAAGTTAGTTGTTAGTTGTTAAAATGAAGTTAGTTGTTAGTTTAAATTGAAGACTTTGGTGATTTACAATTTGGTGGAAGATGGCTTGTGGCAAAAGGTAAGTTTCAAGATCGACTGCCATTGACTCATATTTTTACAGATATCAATCTATTTATTTATACGGAGTACATCACTTCTATATTAATTATCGACAAAGACAAAGCAATAAATAATTATCTATCTTAGTTTTAGGAGTGGAGGGAGCTACGATTGGCCGAAAGAGGCAACAGCCCTGTTAATAGAACACCCATGTTTGTATTTGCCAACCCAGGCAAAGTACCATGACCGAAATGCAAGAATTTCGGCATTTCGGCAAATTGCTAAGGAGTTCAATAGACGCAAGCTGACGAATTTAACCGGTGATGATATAAAAAAAAAATTCATGGAATAAGGACTCAGTACCTTGCTGAATTAACAAAAATTAAAAAAAAGTGAGACTTCTGGTGCATCAGCAGATAAGGTATATGTACCAAAATTGTGGTACTTTGAGCTACTGCACTTTCTTCAACAAGGGACTGCAGTTGTGTCTAAGGGAGAGTCTAACCTTTCATAGACAGAAATGACAGAAACTAGTGGTGTTCGAAATATTCGAATCCTCCTGCCAAGTACCTGATACTCAAAAGTAATCACCAAGCAGCGTTGATCGCCGTTCGTTTCGTATTTACTGATTACTTGAATACTGAATAAGTAGGTTTTCAGAGTAAGCCGAGAGTAATCGAGACTAGTCGATGAACTCGAAGCAGAAAACGTGTGGGTTATCGGCGGGGCGGGATGTGGGGGAATGTTGTGACGTGTTGTGAGTTGAGTTATGCATATTTATATCAGCACGCGGTGTCAGCGGCGTAGTGCATTACAGAGGCGGTGAATCTTGAAAGAGAAATTAATGAATAAAGAGCCTTTATGAATTATTATGTTTTTTTTGATATTTCAGCTTTTGGCGGTGGCGGTTTAAATATCCTAACCAATTTATTTTTATTGCCTTTTGTTTTTGGTCCATTTTATTGGGACAGGTTTAAGACTTTTTGGAGTTATAATTTAATTGGCATTTGTGGTATATGTATTCTGTATTAGCATTTTGTGATTATTTTTAGAAAAATGTCAGATAGAAAAAAAAGTAAAGTGTGGCTACATTTTTCTTTAATAAACAGTGAAAAAGCAAAGTGTGAGATTTGTAAAAATGTTTTGTCCTATAAAGGTGGTGCGACATCAAATTTGCAAAAATATTTAAGGGCAAAACATTTCGCTATTATTCAAGAAGAACAAGAAACCCCAAAATCTGTCAGTGTGTATACCGACCCAGTGGCGGGTCATTCAACGGCTCTTGATGAGCTTCAAGTAGAAGATCGATCAAATGATTCAAATGTAGACCAAGTGAAAAAGAAGCCTCGAATTGCCCCGACACAGACAAAAATATCAAGCTATTCCGTGCGTCCTGCCTCCGTTGTCCGAACAAAAATGCTAAATGAGAAAGTATTAAATATGATAGTTCGAGATCTACAATCGTTTTTCATAGTAGAATATGAGGGCTTCAAATCCTTAGTAGCAGCCCTTGATTCATCCTACCAGATGCCTTCAAGAACCACGTTTAGTCGAGATTTAATAGACAAAAAATATAAAGACGTTGTGTTGAAAATTAAAGAACTACTACGTGAAGCGGAGTTTGTAACAGTCACAACAGATACTTGGACGTCCCGTTCCGTTGAAAACTACATGGCCGTGACTGCACACTACCTAGATAACGACTGGACAATAAAAACAATATTGCTGGGATGCTTCTATTTTACAGAACGACACACATCTGAAAATTTAGGAAATACATTATTAAATATTTTAGAGGAATGAAACATATCGGAAAAGATACAGGCTGTAGTTACAGATAATGCTCGAAATATTACAGAGCAATAAAATTAACAGGTTGGCCCCATCTTCCATGCTTGGCACATACCATTAATCTTATTGTCCAAGATGCACTAAAAACGATAGAGCCATTGCAGAAAAAACTTAAAAAAATTGTTGAACACTTTCATCGTAGCACTACCGCAGCAGAAACACTTTCATTTATGCAAATACAAATGTCAGGAAAAAGTTTAAAATTAATTAACGACGTTGTGACACGTTGGAATTCTACTTACTATATGTTTAACAGAATTTGTGAAATTCAGACATCACTTGAAGCTGCTCTTGGTATACTACATAATCCTGTTGAAGTGCTTAGTGCAGATGAATGGACAGTTTTAAAAGAAATTTGCACCGTACTAAAACCATTTGAGCGGGTTTCTACCGAATTAGGTGCAGAAAAAAGTGTATGTGTCTCAAAATTATACCATTGATTGAAAGTTTGCGACAATATCTAGGAGGACTTCAAGTTGAGAACATTATAGCGCTGAACTTAAAAACGAGTGTTCTTCAAGGCATAGACACCCGGTTTAATCGAATCGAGTATAATACCTTAATTTCCAAAGCAACATATTTAGACCCTCGCTTTAAAAAAAAAGGATTTAGTGATGACAATGCGGCAATTAAAGTTAAAGATCTACTAACATCGGAAATGTCAAAAATACCAAAAGAAAATGAGCGGGTAGAAAATGAACACGTGCAGTTAGATAAAAATGACATTGACTCCGACGATGAAGATTCAGTGTGGAAAAGTTTTGATACAAAAATTTCGAAGAGCAGATCCACTTTAGCCACTTCAATTATTGAGCTAAAACAATATACTGAAGAATCTAATATCAAAAGAAAGAACGATCTTCTAAAATGGTGGAAATCACGGGAGGCAGTTTACCCGACTTTGGCAAAATTAGCCAAAAAATATTTATGTGTAACTGCCACCTCTGTCCCTAGTGAACGAGTCTTTTCCAAAGCGGGACAAGTTGTATCAGAACGTAGAAATAGAGTTAAACCAAAGAATGTTGAGATGTTAGTTTTTCTTAACGGAAATTATCATTAATAACAAATTTGTAAAATTATAATTTTTATTTTATGTTATACCTACCTATCTGGTTCTAGGTTAAGTAGAAGGTAGGTAGGTATTTGTTTATTTATTTTGTTTTTTTAAATCTTAGAATGTTTTTTATGTTTTAAATTTTTTAGACCTTAATGTCACATATTTTTAATGTCATAAATAAAAGTAAACAAAAAAATGTATTGCTTATTCGTTTCCCCTAGCTACGCTACTGTCGTTTAGTAAATTATCTAGTGTATAACTTGTTTTGTTACACATTCTTTTTTAACACTGTTTGTTTTGATAAATAACTATAATAATAAGTTATATTATAGTTTGAAAGTTCGATTAAAAATATGTAACACGTAAACTGTACACGTAACAATGATGAATTGATTCATTTTTAAAAATACTCTACTTAGTATACTTAAAATACCAGTCAATGAGTCAATCAATATAAAATATCAATGATTACAAAGTATCGAGTACAAAGTATCGGATACTTATGAGTTAAGTACCGATATCTACTCGATACTCGAAAAAGTATCAGTTGCACACCACTAACAGAAACTGAAGAATTCCAGATGTATAAAGAGCCAGAAGTAAGTTAAAACATTTACACATAGTCTTAGTAACAGATTTTTGGGAAAAAATATGTCTTCTTTGTGACTTTCAGTAGTTACCGTAGCAGTGGCGGCTTTAGGGGGGGGCGCCCCCGCGCCCCCCCCCCCTAAGGGCTCTTCTTCTCCAGTCTCGCAGCAGAAACCCGAACCACGGGTCTTACTACTAAACATATTTAACATAATACATTAGGTATTAATTATACTTATTCATTCATAATACTTTTATATGTTTTTTGTAGTTCACAATAATAATAGAGTACACATTATTTTTAATGTAATATTTACATTTTTACTAATATTTACACATTCTTTATTGAATATGACGTATTAATGCGCTGCGCAGTGCGCCTATGTTTTGCTATTTTAAAGCCTCTACACACGACCCAATCTGCAGGGTCCGATTTGCAGGGCATATAGGAAAGGGAAAATCGGGTGCTGCTCTCCACACCACCCAATCTCGCAGTGTGCACAGAAAACAGAAACAAAGAGAGCGTGTTTCGAATCTTGAGTCGTAAAGGTTAAAATCACAGAACAATAAAGGTTAGGTGCCAAAATGGTATTTGTTCCGCAAAATTTCCATTTCTGAGCGTTGGAAATATCCCACAGGAAGGGCATATCCCTATATAAATCAAAAATCTTTCTCCCCGGTTGCTTCGCCCTGTCAGACATTTTTGATTCAAAATAGAAACAATTTGTGGCAAATCCGTCAGAATTAAATCTTGACGTGCCCCGTCAAATATCGATGAAATCGACCCAACCTTCCGATATGAATTTTGTCGGTCCGACATGCCTACACACTAACCAATTTGCAGGGTCCCTGCAGATTGGACCCTGCAGATTGGGTCGTGTGTAGAGGCTTTAAAGCGCAGTTGCGCGGCCTCGCGTCGCTTGCGGCTGACGCTCCTTCTCCTAGCGACTACTGCATGGTGCGTGGTGCGTAATCCCTTGTCACGAGTTTTGACGAATTTTGACGATCACCGCAGGCCAGATTGAACATTAAACTATTGAACGTGTATATTATGACATATAATGGTTTTATTGCGGTTATGTGCAGTTTGTTGGTATTATAATATATTATTAAATTCTTTTATATAGCCCGTGGTGTTCAGTAAGTGTATTTTTTAAAGTGCTAATAAGTATGTCTAATCTTAGTAATAAGAGATCAGTACTAGTACAAGGACAGAGTAAAGAAAATAATATTTTTAATTATTTTAAAAGATTAAAAACAGAAAACAGTGCTGCATCTAGTACATCTACCCAAGTTCCGAGTGTTGAGAGTGTTCCGGCGACACATCTTGAAGCCAGAGAAGACTCGGTTAGTGAAAAAATTGAAACTCAACAGAATGTTCCGGATGTTGCCTCTGCTTTAACTTTACATCAAAATATATCCATGGAAACATTGGAAGGTGAACTTGACGATCTATTGACCTACGATATTGGCGTATGTTTATCAAAAGTTGTCACTATCGCTGATATTACTAAATTTAATTTATTGAAAAATCATTGGATTCCTGGACCGCATTATAACTTTCCTTTTTCAATTCACATGAAGCGAGGACGCGAAGAACGACGACGTCCAAGTCAGAGTCATTTTGAAAAATTTGAGTGGTTAGTTTTTTCTAAGGAAAAGAAAGGTTTATTTTGCAAATACTGTGCAATTTTTTCATCCGAAAAACTAGTTGGAGCATCTCAAAGTTCAGCTCCACAGAAAATGGTTAAAGTCCCCCTAACAAATTTTTCCAAACTTGCTGGCAAAGATGGTGACCTTATTCACCACGAAAAAACAAAATATCACATTGACTTAACTCAAAGGGGTAAGAAAATTAAATTCAAGTTCAAAAGTTTTAAAAAGTTACACTGTCTGAAATTAAATTATTTTCCTACGAGAGTGCGGGCGTGCGCAAAGTACTACTTTGCGCACGCATTTTCGTGTTCAAAGTTACACTTTTCCGCACTGGGTGAGGAAAAGTAACCTATTAAAAAAAAATTTCTATTATAGTTTTTTTTTTGTTATGCAATTTTTAGTTATATATAGTTCTTTCTTTAAAGTTAAATTAAAAATTATTGAATAACATATCATATTATTATTTTTGTTGTTATCTGATATGAAGCTCGTAGGAAATGTTGTTCCTAACAGGTGCGCAAAGTGCTTTTCCGCACGCAAGAATTTATCCGAACTCCGCTTCGCGTCGTTCGTCCAACTATACTTGCGTGCGGAAAAGTATCACTTTGCGCACTTGTTAGGAAAATAACTATTTTGTATTTATTTATTTTTTGTTTCATTTCAGCACAAAACTTTTTGGCGGTTTACAATAAACCTGAATTAGATATTAGAAATAAGCTAAGTGAAGTACGAGCCAAACAAGTGCAAGAAAATAGGCAAAGGTTAGTGCCAATTTTAAAAACAATAATACTGCATGGTCAGCAAAATATACCCTTAAGGGGACATCGCGATAGTGGATCACTATTAAATAAAGATGGTAAATTTAATTTGATGCAGAATTATGGTTGTTTTAGAGCACTTCTGAGGTTTAGAATAGATGCTGGTGACGTTCAATTAAAAGAGCATCTTCAAAATACTGGCGCTCGCGCTACATATATTGGCAAAAATACAGCCAATGAGTTAATTAATTGTTGTGAGCAAGAAATTAAATCTAAAATTGTCACTAGTGTCCACGAAGCGGAATTTTATTCCATCATATTTGATGAAACAACTGATATAGCTCACCATTCTCGACTAAGTTTGACGGTTAGATTTGTACATCTTAAGGAAATAAAAGAATGCTTTCTAGGATTTGTGGATCTTCATAAATCATACTACAAATCTAACACATCTACTACCGACACCCCCGACACCGATGTCACCGATGACGCTGCTACAGATTTTGAACCAAAAATTACTGGGATCATTTTGGGACAAACAGTACTTGAACAGATGAAGTTATTAGGGCTAAATTTAGAAAAATGTGTTGGCATTGGCTGTGATAATTGTTCTGTTAATTTATCCAAAGTTAAAGGGGCTGCACAGGAAATTCAAAAGGAAGCAAGGAATGCC
Organism: Polydrusus tereticollis; assembly: GCA_963920685.1. Lineage (NCBI taxonomy): Eukaryota > Metazoa > Arthropoda > Insecta > Coleoptera > Curculionidae > Polydrusus > Polydrusus tereticollis. Next base: position 106,180,198 of record OY987330.1, on the reverse strand, counting down.
AAAATTTATCCTTGCTATAGTCACAGTTTAAATTTAGTTTTATCGCAATCAGTAAAAGTACAATCTGTAAAGAATTGTCTTGGCAGTATCCAAGAAATCGTAACTTTCTTTAGCCTTTCATCCAAGCGAAATTATGTATTGAAAAAATATTTAAATTACAAATTAAAAAGCCCGTGCCAAACACGTTGGATTGAAAGGCACGACTCAATTTTACAATTTGCTACTGATCTGCCACTTATAGTTTGACGCTTTAAGGGATATTAGCCAATGGGATGACAATTTGTCCTCCAGTAAGGCAAACATATTATTAAAAGTAATTTGTGACTGCGATTTTACTTTTACAGTAGTTTGTCTATCTGATGTCTTTAGCGTCACTTTACCATTAGCTAAATATTTACAAGGTATTAATATCGATATTAATTCGGCCAAATTAAAAGTAGAAGATCTCCTAAATGTTCTAGATCAAAAAAGAACCGACGCTCATACCTATTTCGTATCAATAATTTTCCCACAAGTTCAAAAACTGCTTACCGATCTTGGAATAGATTTAAAAATTCCTCGCCTCTGCGGGCGGCAAACCCAAAGACAAACCTTTTCTGACTTTGCCAATCTTTCACCCGATGATTATTGGAGAAGAAGTGTTTATATTCCAATGTTAGACCTAATTCGTGCAGACTTACGTATTCGATTTAACGATAAGAACATGTTATCTTTTAATCTTAATACTCTGATTCCTAATTCGCTTATAATGGTCACTAATCACGAAGTCCTAATACAGGTTTTGTCAGAAATAATTTTGGAATTCAGGGACCTACTGGGACATCCTTTTCTTACGCAATTGCTCGGGGAAATACAATTATTTAAACAAAGAATGATCGATACCAGCAATGCCCTTGAAGCTTTGCAAAAGTGCGATAGAAACTATTTCCCAATAGTTTACCGAATTTTAAAAATTTTATGCACCTTAACTATTTCAGTAGCAACGGCAGAAAGAAGCTTTTGCAGCTTAAGGTTAATAAAAACCTACTTAAGATCTACTATGGCAGAAGATCGCCTAAATGGATTAGCTTTATTGTATATACACCAAAATATTGAAATAAATATGGAAAGTGTCATTAACCGATTCGCCAATAAAAAAAAGAGACTAGATTTTTCCATTTAGTTTTAAAGATTTTTTCTTATTAATATTTTGTGTTAAATAAATTAATATTTTTGTTTTCTTCTCCCTTTTATGATTTTTTTTTATAAACACCTAATAACAGAAAACACTGGATACATAATAAATAAATAATATAGCTAGATTCGGGATGATCTTCCTTTTATTAATATTTGTGATTGTTTAGGGAGGATAGTTATTTATTTATTATAAAAATTATATTTGATTTCCAATCAAAAAATCTCTTGCTTTAAGTTTTGTTTTTGTTCAAGTTCTTTAAATAAATATTTTATAATTTTATTATCTTTTAATTCGACCCAATATCTTATTTAGGATTGCTTGCGCCAGTGGCACACCCAGGAGGGGGGATGCATCCCCCCCCCCAGCAACGGACAAATCGTCGGGCCAACCGGGGCCCATTAATCCATCCATTTTAAGATTTTGACAAAAAAACACTAAAAAAATCTTATTTTATTTTTAAGTTTGTTTCTTAGTTCTCTAAGTTTGGAAGAAAAATTAGAATTAGATATTTTAGCCAAAAAAAGGGCGTGGCACCCAACAAATTTTCGCCTGCGGCGCAAAGGGGCGCCTTCGGCGCGAGAAACCATTTTGCGCCCCCCCAAGACCAAATCCTAAAGCCACTACTGTATCGTAGTACATCAAATAGTTAATTTGCTTTTAGGCTCAAAGTGAAGTCATTTATGATGGGAACGTGCAGAACCCATCTGATGTGGAAATGGACCTGTTGAGTCCTTCTTCCACGTCAAGCAGAGGACCATCACAAAGTGATGGTGTACCACCTAAGAGACGGCAAAGGAAAGCGCCAGAGAGAGAAAAAATCAGTAGTTTATTGACTAGTGCAGTATTTACACTACAGCGTTTGGCAGAACCAGAACCCCCGCAGGAAGCATCTTTAAAAAATAAACATGCCCTATTTGGACAGTAAGTAACATTTATTATTTAAGATATGTAGAAAGGGTAGTAATTCAATGCTTCATTCATGGTACAAACACCAACAGTAGGGTATTACCAAGTAAAAGTAGTATGAAAAAAAAACAATATTATTTGCACATACTTCCCAACTACTTTTATTATCAGAGCTATATTATAAGAGTATAAAATATCTTATTTTATGGTTTAAAATGCATTTATGGTAATTTAATTTATTTTCTTGGCCGTAATGTTAGTAAATTAGAATAAAAAATATTTACCTAACAATTTTTTTGTTTTGCCAGATTGATTGCTCAAGAAATGGCAAATATCGAAGATGAGGAAATCCTGGATGAATTAAAACAGGCTGTACTGCAGAATATTTATTCTGCCAAAAGGAGGCAAAGAGCCAAAAATAATGAAAATTAATTATAATTATTATTATTATTAAATATAGATATTTCTTATTAAAGTTGCCTTTAATTGTTTTATTAAGCTAGTTATGAAATAAGAAACAGAGTACAAGCAAACAAATGTTTACAAGTATCCATTTTTATCCATCATAAATATGGACGAATGAAATGTGAAACTAAACTAAACTAAAAAAAAAAAAAAACTTAATACTATTCACAAACATTTGTACATACTTAAACAGAAAATCTAAAACTAAAATACATTCCTGAGCATTTGTACATACGTAAACAAATCCAAATATTTTTAAATAACATCTTCTTGCCAAGGCACACTACCACATCCATTGAAATACTCTTTAAACTCTTCTCGTATCATGAGAACTTCATTCTTTGGCCTCCCATAGTTCTGACAACGCAAACCGTAGACAAATTTATATTTTGTGTCGATTTCATTCTCCAGATTGTTTCCTAGGTAGGCTGGCCTCAACTCTTCATTTAAAAAATTATGAAGAGCACAGCATGCCTGTGTAATAAGCTTTGCTTTTTCTGGTCTTAACTGTATTGTGTTAAGCAACACTCTAAAGCGATTAGCCAGTATACCAAAAGAATTTTCCACCACACGACGTGCTCTGCTCATTCTGTAATTAAAAATCCTTTGTTCTTTTGTTAAATTGCGAATTGGGTAAGGTTTTAGTATATTCTTGGATAAGGCAAAAGCTGCATCGGCGACCATGACATATGGCACTGGCTTACTTCTTCCAGGTAATGTTTTTTCTTCGGAAAAATTAAGGTCATTGTGCTCTATGGCTTTTAAGAGGCCACTCTCCAAAAACACACCTCCATCTCTCTGCCATTATATAAAATTATATTTTGCATCAACCAGGGCAAATAGAATTATGCTATGTTGTTTCTTATAATTAAAATAGGGAGAGCCTTGATCTTTGGGAGCCTTGATCACAATATGTTTGCCATCCAATGCACCTATCACATTTGATGCATTCCATATAGTCTCATATTGCCTTGCAATTTCTATCCATTCTGCTGCTGTTGTGGGAACCTGTAAAAAGACAACAACTTTATTTTGTAATTTGCATTGTCTCCTAGCAACTCATACCTTTAAATATGTATCCTTCAGTTCTTCATAAATTGCCTGACACACTATTGGGATAAATAGTGAAATAGTGCTTTCTGATATCCGATAGTTGTACACATCAGGCTACGAAAGCTTTCACCTGTAGCTAGATATCTTAAGGTAATTGTCAACTTATCTTTAGGCGATATGGTCTGCCGGCAAAACGAATTTTTTGGTATCCTATGTTTTATTTTCCTTAATAGCATCTCAAATGTATCTTTATCCATTCTTAAAAAGTTTGAATATTTTTCACTATCAGATGCTATAAGTTCTTCTGGCAAGTGGATATTTCCTCGGTTTTGATCCAACCATGGTCTCACCCACCATCTTCGCTGTTTTCGCTCCACAGAATCAATATCCAATAAAACAGCAGCAGCAATAATGATAGAAACTGTACAAGCAATTGCTTTTTTTCGCTTAACTATTTTAGAGGTATTCATTTCAAAGCAACAACCACAAAACAAACAACAAATAAAGTGAAAAAAACAAAGGTTATGTTGTATGTTATTTTGCTTTCGCATTGACAGATTGACAGTTTTCTTTGTATCATGAGTCCTATATCACCATAATAGTGAAGTAACTCCGGAGATACTTCACTTTTAATCAGTCAAAATAAATGTTTGGTATGTGGATAAACTTTGTAGTTGGCGTAGTAAATTTCTATGTGAAATATTAATTGTTTTATTATGGAAACAGAAGATTTTAGCGATTCTGGGTCTGAGTATCAGCCTAGTATTGAAGATAGTTCTACAGAATGTGGTAAGCCCGTTTAAATGCTTATTTATTCGTAAACATAACCTTAATAAAATAAAAATTAGATTTTTATAATGTGCTTAAAATAATAAAAGTAAAGGGTAATAATAAAAACGCATAGGTAATAATATTGTTTTTTGGGAAAACGTTTAAATTTGATGATTTTATACAGGCGTATTTTTAGATTTTATGATACAAATTATTTAATAAAAGTTTTGCAATATTTATTTAGTAGCTGAAATTTGGCTCTTAGGCGATTCAGGATATCCCCAAAAACCATTTTTAATGACGCCTATAGTTAATGCTGTTGCTGGAACCCCCGACTTCAGATACACTGAGCATCATGTGAGAACACGAGTTTGTGTTGAAAGGTGTAATGGGATACTTAAGACGCGATTTAGATGCCTGAGCAGTGATAGAAAATCGCGATATAGTCCAGACGTTGCTGCCAATATAATTAATGCGTGTGCTGCCTTGCATAACATTTGTATCAGAGGCCGATTAGAATTGAATTATGATGTAGCTTTAGATAACGGTGACCGTGACAACAATCCATTTAAACATAATGTGCAAAGAAATGATGTTGGTTTCTTAGCTAGAAGGCAGTTAATTGCAAGATATTTCCAATAATTTTTTTTATACTTAATATGTAGGTACCTGTATTAATATTTTAAGTATATTCTTTTATTAAGTTAAAGATTAAAATCATCCAATGTTGATTACAAACTGTATGTACTTATAGTACACTGAATTATATAAGTTTACTAATGTAGAGGTTTTCTTTGTATACATATGTTTTGTATCATTTAGTATTAAGAAGCTCGTGCAGTATATCAGTGTTTATATGTTTTTTCCATAATAAAACGCTAATGTGTTATTTGTTTTATATTTGAAATTAATCAAACTATAGGAACTCAGGAAAGAACTTAAGTATCTAAAAAATATAAGTAGGTACCTACCTACTAAAAACTACTTGCTTTTTTTTTTTTTTGAAAACATCCTTTATCCTTTTATGCTTGATAACATAAGGAAGTACTAAAAATAATTTGAAGTATTATTAATTATAAGGAGATCCCAATTGTTATCAAGGCTACTACACTATAATAATCCTACTGTTAAACCCATAATAATATAATATAAATATATGTGAAGGCAATAATACCTCAAAACAGACAGATTAACAAAATAGTTTTCTCCAAAGAAAAAACTGCAAAATTTATTTATCGAAAAACATTAATAGAAATATATTATTTAACCCTTTGCGCCCTAGTGGTTTCTCTGTGAAACCACTTACTAAAACATTTATTTCTAGTTTCCTGGTGGCATTCTCGCGAAACCATACGTAGGAAAGCTCCGCCTACTTGTCCCTTTCTTCCAATACGGCATCGCTTTTCAGCACATTTGGATATTTTTGACAGGTAGTAATATATTATTAATTGATCCGTCAGTAAGTGCACGTGCTTACATATTTGTTGAGTTTTTTGGCGTTTTTACAGTCATGACAGGTAAGTTTTTTTATTTTTTAGTGTAGTATAATGTTACTTGAAGTTGTTAATATGGTTTGATTAAATTTTTTTACAATTTAATAGTTATTATTGGCGTAAACAAACGTCGGTTTCATGCCAAAACCAGTAGGAATCTGTAGTAGATCATTTTATCAAACTGTTATTTTGAATATATTGACATATTTTATTAGTGTATGCGATTTTTGTGTTTTGCTACCCTTTTAAATATTAATTGTAAGCGGTGTTAATATTTGTGGATATAAAAATTTTATCTTTATAAAAAAATATTCTTTTTGTTTTCAGAAAAAAAGATGTATCTTTTCAAAGATCTAGAAAAAATGGGATCTGACGATGTTTTTACCTTGCTGGAAGATCTTCCTTCAGATAATGAATCAATTGTCAGTAATGATGATCAGGAGCAGCTGGAAAATATGACTATTGATGACAATTCAGATTTATTGGACCTAAACGACATTCCCATTATTTTCGCCGATGATATGGATCAAAACATGATCAACCCCGACAACGATGACAGTGACATAGAGATGAATGAAACCCTGGACGTAATAAGACGTAGAGAGCTGGCTAAGCATACTATTTGGACAAATTCGATAGAAAATTGCGTACAAAACAAAAAAATATTTTCTGAAACAAGTGGCCCGAGTATTCCAGACAACTTGGAATCACCCACAGATGTATTCTTTCATATATTTCCCCCGAAACTAATTGAAAAAATTGCATTTCAGACCAATCTTTATGCATTACAAAAGAGTGGCGGAGACCCGAATACTTTTACGCCCACCAACTCAAATGAGATAAAAATATTTGTTGGGATAAATATTCTAATGGGTGTAAAGAAGCAGCCAAGTTACAGTGATTACTGGTCGTCAAGGCCAGAACTAAGGGATCATTTTATTAGCGCAGCTATGACAAGAGACAGATTTGCGTGGCTTTTGGGCCATATTCACTTAGCTGATAATTCTGTTATGCCGCCCAGAGGATCCGCTAATTTTGACAAACTATACAAAGTTCGATTACTGTTGGACACACTAACTGAAACGTTCAAAGAATCATATAAACCTTCTAAGAACCAAAGCATAGACGAATCCATGATCCGTTTCAAGGGGCGCAGTACTTTGAAACAATTTATGCCACTAAAACCAATAAAGCGTGGCTACAAAGTCTGGGTAAGGGCAGATGAATCAGGCTTCGTTTGCCAGTTTCAAATATATAGCGGAAAAGTTAGTGATGTTGCTGAAAAGGAATTAGGAGCTCGCGTGGTCAAAGATTTAACCAGAGACTTGGCGGGAAAAGGACACAATGTTTATTTTGATAATTTTTTTAATTCTGTAAAGTTACAAAAAGATCTGCAGGCTGCCCTTATTTATGCATGTGGTACAGTCAGAAATAACAGAAAAGGCCTTCCCGAGGATATAAAACCAGATAAGGAACTAATTCAGAGAGGAGATTTAGACTGGCGTGTCAGCAGAGATGGTCTGATTTTCTTCAAGTGGAAGGATAGAAAAGTGGTATCTTTTCTTGGTAACCACCAGAACCCTTTAGAAGGCAGCACCGTGGCAAGAAAAGAAAAAGATGGCACTTCAAAAGCTATTAATTGTCCAATCATGGTAAAAGATTATAACGCCCATATGGGCTATGTTGATAAAATGGACATGCTTAAATCTCTTTACGAAATTGATCGCAAAGCAAAAAAATGGTGGCATCGAATATTATGGCACTTTGTTGATGTCTGTGTTGTAAATTCGTTTATAATTTTCAAACAACGAGCAAACTCCAATATACCAAGTCTAAAAATGTTTAGACTGTCTGTAGCGACGGGCTTGATTGGAGTGGGGCAAACACAACGTTCTAGAGCACCACCCACAGTTATAAACCATTTTAAACGGACAGTACCTTCTGAGATAAGGTATAACCAATGTTTGCATATGCCGGTTTATTCAAAATCAAGACGATGCGCTTTTTGCAGCAGTACCCAGGAACCCCATAGGACAAGATGGACATGCAGCACTTGCGATGTAGGATTATGCCTAAATGATAGAAACAATTGTTTCCAAACGTACCACCAAATTTAGTACCGACTAGACATAAAAATAAGATTTGTGTTAGTTTTATAAATAAAGATTTTTGTATTTACCACCCATTTTATTCCCTAGTGGTTACGTTCCGAAACCATATCCTGGAATCAAAAGCATATTACAGATGGAAAAAATTATCTTAAATATATTATATCTTTAACTCTCTGCTACCATAATATTTAGAAAAAAAAAGTATTAAAAGAAAAAAATAATTTCGGGGGCAAAGGGTTAAGTAATTTTTAGGTTTGGTTTGCCAAAATGGAATATATTAACTTTAAGGTACTGTTGATCCCTGTTAAATTTTCATTAACACCCTCAAAGTTCTTGTCAATACTCCTAAGAACATTAAGTGTTTCATCATTCATTTTTCCAATTGACTCACTCATGCTACTTAAATTTCTCCTTCTGGTTGTTGACACCGAAGGTACCTTCTTGGGTGCTGTTTCTTTAGAAGTATCAGTCCTATAGTACTGGTGATCGTTTTGATAGGCTGGATTTACAATTTCTATGTTTTCTTTGATGTTATCTTCATTTTCACTCATAGACTCTGCTACAATTTCTTTTTACAATATTTTCCGACATATTTTCCTCAAATGTGTAAGTTTCATTGCCATATGGAAAGGTGGTGGGAGAAAACATTAACTTGGATGAGGTAATTGGTTTCCCCTCTTCAATGATTTTAATTTTTTTTCTTTTATGACCGTTATAATCATGTGAGCGGGAAGCAAATGGCTTTGTAGAAGGAGAGAAAGCAAAATGTCCCGATGTTAGTGGTTTATCCTCTTCATACATTTTTACTTTCTTTGTTAATATTGGAGGTCTCTTTGACCTAGCTGGCGACAGTTTAATTGATTTTTTAAAGCCTATCTCCTCTACATTATCACCTTCATAAGCTTTATTGCCCATCAAGTTTAATAATCTTTGCTCAATTTGCGTTAAAACAATGTTAAAACCTTCACCTCCTCCCGTTTTATTTAAACTTTTATTAATTTCCACGGCTTTTGCCTTCGTTTTACTTTTCCAGTCGGTAATCCTCTAAAATAAATAAAATGCGATTAGAGAGGTATGTTATTTAACATTTGTAAACTTAACAACCACTTTTTTTATATGCTCTTTACACTAGATAATAATATTAAAAATATCTTTACTTACCCTTTTATATTCAGCCAGGGATAAAATACCGTATCCTAACGAATTTAATTGATTTATCAACACTTCCCACAGTTTTTGCTGTTTTTGTTTGCCATTAAGCCCCATAAATTTGTTTGAAATAATTTCAGGATGTTCCTCAGCGAAACTTATAATTATTTCGTGATGTTCGGCAGCAAGTCTCATTTTATAACTATTTCTCTTGTCGTGCCGTTTTTTGGAAAATACAAGTTGCAGAACTTTAAACACAGGATAAATTTATTAGGTTAGGTCTTATATCGAAATAAGCAACCAAAGCCACAGATAAAATGAAAATCCCTAACTTTTGACAGCAAATTATCGTCAAAACCGAATATTCCCGATAGCGTTTTCGATCGCTGAACGGAATCATTTCTAGCGACATTGATTCATTTCTGTCGCTTTTTAGCATGAACGGAATGCGACCCCTGGGCTCGTGCCAAAGCTACTTTGGAAAGTGTCAAAATTAAGCATGCTGAAGAAGAGCACACAACTAAAATAGGGCCAATGAAACAAAAATTTCAAATAGAAACTGAGACTATGAGGAAGGAGTCTGAAATTAAAATGAAAAAAATTGAACAAGAAATGAAAGCCACAATAGAAGGAATTCGGGATCAAAACAAAATAAAGAGAGACATTTTACTGTTACAGAAACACAGGGTTGGGAACGTATAATACGTTTTGTATACCTAATATGTTTTATACATAGCGTATAATACCTATAATATGCAACAGCATAAAACTAACAAATACAAAGAAATAAATATACTTATTTGAGCATCTACTTTTTTATTTTTTCCTAAATATTGTGACCCTGCATAGGAATATTTAAAACCAATATAATCAATAATTTGTAATAAGTATTTTTTCGTATGTTACAAGTAAAAAAGCTCTTCCTGTTGGGGCCATGACATATTGTGGTCAAAGTTTATAGAGGGGTTACAACATGTTAAAGTAGTTGTTAATTAACTGATGCCTTACAACGTTATTAATGTTGTTCATTTGATTGATGTCCATATATGGTTGCACATTAACATTGTCGACAAACTGTACTGCAGCTTCTTCTTCCTCATCGACATCAGGGTCAAATCAAATCAAATCAAAATAAATTTTATTAAATACGCCAATTATTGTTACATTGGATTTAATAATATCAAAGAGAAAAAAATAAAATAAAAATATTAAAAAGTAAATTACAAACAAATACAACGCTTAAACAAGTATAACAAAAGATTGGTCATAATATACAAAGATATTTAATTCATAATATGTTTTGCGATGTCATCCTGCCAGATATTCTTGTATCGAGTAGAAAGCCTTTTCCTTTAAGAATTTTAGTAATTTTTTTTTAAACAGAACAAAACTTAGTTCTCTAAACTACTGTGGCAGTCCATTATATATCCTACAACAGAGATATCTTGGTCCCTTCTTGTAAAACGAATGTTGGAATTAATTGATGTGTATGTTGTTTCTTGACCGTGTTGAGTAACCATGGGAATCAGCCTCGACAAAATTTCCAGGATTTGTCTTCACAAACAGCGCTGCTTCTAATATTGCTATATATGGAAGTGTTAGAATGTTATTGCTTTTAAAAATTGGTCGACAGCTGTCTCTAGGAGATAAGTTGTAAATAAGCCGTAATAGTCTTTTTTGTAATATAAAAATCCGCTTCCATTCTGTTGCTTGGCAACAGTACAATAAAAGGTATTTTAAGTGTGGATAAGCTAAAGCATAGTAGATGTTCAAAAGGTGTCCATTTTTGAACAATAATTTTAAGTTGCGAATTGGAAAATAAGTAGAGTTTAGTTTATTGGCTACATGATTTATATGAGACGTCCATGACAGATTGTCATCCATATAGCAGCCTAAGAATTTATAAGTTGTGGATTCTTCAATTTTGTTGGTTATTAATTGAGATGTCTATGTTAGGAATTAGTTTTTTTTTTATGGAAGATTAAATATGTTGATTTAGCAACATTGAGAACGAGTTGGTTTTTGTAGCACCATCCATAAAAACTATTCAGTATCAATCGAGCAGCCTTCTGTAATTCTTCATGACTTGGAGCACTAATTATGACGCTGGTGTCGTCAGCGAAGAAGATTGTTCTCGATTTTTCAAGTTGAATGTGTGCCTGTACATCGTTAATAAACATTAGAAACAGTAATGGTGATAATGCCGATCCCTGGGGTACCCCAAGAGTCATGCTGTGCTTTCCTGAGTAAACGTTGTTGTATTTAACCACCATTTGTCTTTCTTTAAGAAATGATTCCATCCAATCATTGACAAGACCTCTTATTCCCATACTCGTCAATTTAGCTAGAAGATGACCATAGGCTACCCAGTCGAAGGCCCGTGATAGGTCAAAGAACAGACCTAATACCAACTCTCTCTTATCCAGCTGCTCATATACAAAGTCAAGTAGTGAAAATGTGGCCGTATTAGTATCATGGTTTGATCGAAACCCATGTTGATTTGGACTTAATTGTTCCGTTTTTTCCAGAAACTGTGTGATTTTGGAATGGATAATCTTTTCAAATAATTTACTGAATGTTGATAGAAGTGCCACTGGTCCGCAATTGTCTATTTGTTCCTGATTACTTTTTTTTAAAAATAGGGATAACACATGATGTTTAGAATGCATCCGGAAAAGTGCCTGTATTAATTGAGATATTAAAAATGTGACACGAGTGGATCTTTAATATGTTGAAGGCAGCTTTTTAGAATTGTAATTGGTACTTCGTCCAGTCCGCAGGATTTTTTATTGGGCATTTTGTGTACCCTCGTGCATATTTCTTCTGGAGAAATGCCGGTCAAAAAGATGGATTGTGAAATGTCTCTTTGTGAGGTGTATGTGTCTTTGTAATTTGGGTAGTAGGCTTTTAAAGTATTTTGTGCTATTGTGGCGAAGTAGTGGCAGAATGCTTCGCTAATCTGTAGGTCGTCGTTCAATTCCAGATCTTTTATTGTGATTGTCCTTGTTTGCTCATTTTTTGTCTTGCCGATTTGACTGTTGATAATTTCCATACTTCTCTGGCTGTATTGTTGGTTCTCTCAATTTGGTTTTTAAAAAAGTTGTGTTTTTTTTTTGTTAATTAGATTTATAAATTCTTTCTTTTGTTCTTTGTAACGATGTGCTACTGTTTCAGAATTCGAATTTTTAGTCAACCAAAACATGTCTTTTAGTTTATGACTGTACTTGATTATTTCTTCATTGTTGAGATATAATTATTTGGTTCTGCACGCGTTGCCACAAGGAACTCGCCCTGAATTGATTATTCATTCGTGACTATGTTCATGTTATATTGTCAACAAGAATGTTCTAGATTGTACGAAATAAATCTTTTGTCTGATTTGTGATTTGTTTCTTGTCTTATTTGTGTTGGAAATGACTGTATGTTAAAAGGTAGGAAATTGAATAGTTCTACTAGTATTAGGAGGTACAAGTTATTTTGTTATATTATGTTTAAAGTCGCCTTATTGTTTCAGGCACCTTTTGATTGTATGTGCTGCATATTTGAATAAATGTTAAGAGATAAGCAACTAAGTTTATTTTGATCTACAAGTCTAGCAACGAATTAAATAACATCAGGTTATGGGCCCAGGCATGTTGGCCAGGTTATTGGACTAAAATTAGAGGTCAAAAGGTCAGATACGAGAAGGTTGAAGAAGTTCTGTGAAGTCTGCCAACACAAGTCAGTTATCAGTCTCTTGTGGGGTCTAAAGTAGCCAGTCGTCAGCCCCATTGGTCAGTTCTAAGTTGTGGAGAAAGTCTATAAGTCGGAAGAATCATTATTTGTATTTTATGAAACTGGAATCTCTGTTATATTTGTGAATCAACTGTCAGCAAGAATTAAATTACAATACTGTTGTATGTCTGTTACTGGAAAGAAAATTATGTGTACCTACAATAATGTTCTAAGTTTTCTTGTATTGTATATTCTGTAGTTTTTATTAGCCTGTTAAAACAACAAATAGGATAAAACTTGAGATACGTCATATATATTGTAAGGCAGTTATTAGGTCAGGTAGTATTTAATTACTTTTGTCAGGTAAGGTATAGGAATTTTCAAACGGAAATGGACTCTATTCGGTCACAAATGGAGACATTGTCTGAAGACGGAAATGTGAATTATGTATCGTGAAGGTTTAAACTAAATTTGACATTGAAGTCAAAAGGTTTGTACCTTGTGGCGACTGGTGAGGAATTGAAACCATTTGGTTCAGATTCAGATGATGTTGTTAAAGCTTGGATCAAACAGGATCTTGAGGCTCAAACTTTTATAGGTTTAAATACCAGCAGCAGTATTACGAAGAAGATAGCAAACTGTACGACATCACAACAAATGCTTGAAAAGTTGGATACATTGTATACAGGGTGCCCAAGATAAGGAGGGCCTCTATGGGGATCTCGGTTATGGTAAGAGCTACAACTTTGATTAAATGGGGAAAAAGTTGCGCAATCAGAGGACTAATAATATGGCATAAAAAAAGTTTTAGTAATATTTGTAAGTTTTGAGATATTAAATAAAAACTGATATTTTGGATTTTTGATTTTATTTTTCTTTGGCGTTATTATTAAAGTTAGAGCAAAACTGACAAAACTCTCTCACAGCAACTTGTTATGAACTTAAAGATTACATCGCAATTTTTTTTATACGACGTTTCGTTTCCAAGCAAACACCATCAACTTCATTTTTTCTAATACGGCCCTGATTTCTTATTGTCAAATTTTGAGAGCATTTTTTATTCTTAATTCAATGATGTACCAGACAATGTTGTTTAATTACGTTTCGAGCCTTTTTAACCATCTTTATGAAATTTTCAGGGTCCGGACCTGGATCCTAGAGTGTTGCATATGCTTTTTCAGCTTTTTTAATTAAACCTTACGATACTGTTTAAAAAAAAATAAAAACTTCCTGGGTTTATTTTCTTTTTGAAACAACACAAATCTACGCTGTTGCAAACTAAGTATTGTTCTTTTCCCAAATTAGCGAAGTAGGCATTGGAAAAAAATGAGTAGGTATGGTGTCAGACAATTTGGCATTACTTCAGTTGAACTAAATATGGCAGGTTATTATTCAAATGAAGAAAAATTTGATATGTTATCATGTTTTATTTTAAGCGGAGAAAATTGTAATGTAGCGGAGCGGATGTATTTGGACAAATATCCGGAAAGGAGACAACCAGCTAAACGGACTTACAGTAAGTTAGTAACTAACCTTAAAGAACACGGTGCATTTAAAAAACCCATGCTCTCCCGAAAAAAAAATAGTAACCAGGAAAAGGTTTTCAGCGTATTATTAGCTGTTACTGAAAACCCTGGAGTATCAACTAGAGAAATTGATGAAAATGTAGGCGTAGCGAAATCAACTGCTCAATTTATTTTAAACAAACAAAAATTTCACCCATATAAATACAGAATTTGTCAAGGACTGAGGCCAGGTGATGCAGAAAGACGTCGATCATTCTGCGAATGGTACACCAGAAAATGCCACGAAAACATAAATTTTCCTTACCAGATAATTTGGTCTGATGAAAGCATGGTAAATCGAAACGGGATCTTTAACAGAAAAAATGTACATTACTGGTCTAAGGTAAATCCACGTGTATTCAAAGAATCAAGACACCAATACCGTTTCGGATTTAATATGTGGGCTGGAATTTTGGGAACAAGAATAATAGGACCTTTTTTCTATCAACATAATTTAACATCTGAGCATTACCTGAATTTACTCCAAAATGACTTAGAGGAGGCTCTGGATAATTTACCTCTGGCAGAACAACGCGACACTTGGTTCCAGCAGGATGGTGCACCTGCACATAATTCAAGGGTAGTTAGAGAGTACATTTCAGCAAGATTTCCAGAAAAAAGTATCAGCACTTATTCTGTAACACCCTGGCCGGCGCGTTCCCCAGATTTAACCCCGCTTGATTTTTTCCTTTGGGGATATATCGAGAATTGTGTTTATAAGCAGAATTTTGAAACAGAAGAAGAGCTTAGACAACTAGTGCTTGCAGCCTTTCACAGCGTAACGCCACAAATGTTAACTAATGTCCTAAATAATACAGTTTTAAGATCCTATTTATGTTTGGAGAACGACGGAAATCACTTTGAACACCTTTTGGAAAATTAATTTTTAATGAGTTAATGTTAGTTTTATTTCAATTAATTAAAGTTTAATTATTATGGGTTCGGAATCAGTATTTTACAATGTTAAATAAATAATTAAAAATCTATTATGTAATTTTATTATTTTTTTTTAAATTCATAATGAAACTAAAAAGATTACGTTGTTACCTTCTACATCCATCATTTTCATTTTTTTAATTAAAAAAGCTGAAAAAGCATATGCAACACTCTAGGATCCAGGTCCGGACCCTGAAAATTTCATAAAGATGGTTAAAAAGGCTCGAAACGTAATTAAACAACATTGTCTGGTACATCATTGAATTAAGAATAAAAAATGCTCTCAAAATTTGACAATAAGAAATCAGGGCCGTATTAGAAAAAATGAAGTTGATGGTGTTTGCTTGGAAACGAAACGTCGTATAAAAAAAATTGCGATGTAATCTTTAAGTTCATAACAAGTTGCTGTGAGAGAGTTTTGTCAGTTTTGCTCTAACTTTAATAATAACGCCAAAGAAAAATAAAATCAAAAATCCAAAATATCAGTTTTTATTTAATATCTCAAAACTTACAAATATTACTAAAACTTTTTTTATGCCATATTATTAGTCCTCTGATTGCGCAACTTTTCCCCATTTAATCAAAGTTGTAGCTCTTACCATAACCGAGATCCCCATAGAGGCCCTCCTTATCTTGGGCACCCTGTATAGATCCTTTATTTAGCACCTGGCTAATAACAAATTACAACATTATATCCAAATTTGCTTACAAAAATCAGCTTAATACTGCACAAAATCATCCTAATGTCTAAAGTCATACATATACAAACCATACAGCTCAAAAAAACAAAAAAAAAAACGTAGTTTACTATTATAATGTAAAGTTATTACGCATCAGTGGCGTATATAGAAATTTGTTTCGGGGGGGGGGGCCTAAATTAAAAAAATTTAGAAACTATAATCACTACTATATTACAATGTTAATTTGTTAAAACTTTTTGGTTATAGCTGAACAAAAATATATTTAACACTTAAACAACAACAATAGTATTTTTTTAATTTTGAATATAGTGCTTGCTTAAGCATAATATATTACATTTCTCTTCGTATTTCGGGGGGGGCCCAGGCCCCCTGGGCCCCCCCCCCTATATACGCCACTGTTACGCATTACCCATAGGAGTAAATCATAAATCTATACTCTCGACTCAAAGCTTGACATGCACTTAAACTATCATTCTCGCAATAGTCTTTGCTTTAGCACATTTTTAAATTGCTTAACATTGGCCACATTTTTAATTTCGATTGGAAGCTTATTAAACTCTAACAAGCCTTTATGATACAGTCCATTCTCTGTACTTTTCTTATTTTTAGTTGTAACATAAAAATTTCTTTTATTTCTTGTATTATAAGAGTGCATTATTACATGGTTTTCCAATTTGTTAGTCAAGTACTCTGGTGTTAAGTTATTTTGGATTTTGTATATTAGGATCATGCTCTGGTAAATAAGAAATTTATTTATTGGGAGCCAACCAAGTTTTTTTAACATACTCCCAATAGAAGTGTCCCGTCTTTCATTGAGAATGACCCTCATTGCCCTGTTTTGCAATTTTTGAAGTCTATTCAGTTCATTCCCATTACCCAAATACAATATTGATGAGCTAAATATAAAATGAGGCAAGACTAAGGTGTTATAAACAGTAATTTTGGTCCATCGAGACAGAGTAGTTGTGAACCTAGAAAGAAAATTTACACCCTTCGTAATTTTTTCAATAACATGTTCCAAGTGATCCTTAAATTTAAGATTATGATCAATAATAAACCCCAGATATTTATGTTTTGAAGACAGTTCAACTCCTTCTTTACCTACCCTAATTTGAATATTCTTTGTTATACCAGAATCATGTACATTTTTGTTACCAATTATCATAAATTTTGATTTTTTTGCATTAAGTTTTAAGGTATTACTGTTGAACCACCCATGCAGGCAACCCAAATCAACGTTCACAGTGTAAATCAACGTCTTCAGATCTTTTGAGTAATAATATACAAGTGTATCGTCTGCAAACAAATGCAGTGAACATTCCTTAACCGCCAACGCTATGTCATTAATATAAATTATAAACAATAAAGGTCCCAAAGTACTACCCTGAGGCACGCCAATATCATTCTCAATCTCCGATGAAAGTTGCCCACCGATTTTTGTTACCTGCAATCTGTGGTCAAGGTAGTCCACAAGCCAGGCCAATGCCATGTCAACTATACCATATTTTTTTAATTTTAAAATTAACTTTGCTCTATCTATAGTTTCGGAAGCTCGTTTTAAGTCCAGGAAAACAGCAGCAACAATATAATTATCATCTAATAAATGTTTCCATTCATAAAGAATGTGCTGCATCACAGATTCACAGCTATGCTTTTTTCTAAACCCTGACTGATTTTCAATTAAAATATGGTTCACTTCAATGAAATTAATAAGCTGGTTATATACCACCCTCTCTAATATTTTTTCAATCGTTGATAATACATTAATTGGTCTAAAGTCTTCTGCTTTAATTGCTCCCTTAATTTTTTGAACTGGTATAACATGTGAAATTTTTAACAATAATGGTACCCTACCAATCTCAAGTGAAGTATTTATTAGATGTAATAAAGGTTCCTTAATGTTTTCAAAAGTGTTTTTAAGGAACTCTACAGATATGTCATCAGGACTTGCTTTATTAGGCAAACTAAATAGGATTTCTTGTAATTGTTTTACGTCAATCGGTTGGAAAAAGTTCAGAGTGTCTTGTTGGTTTTGAATGAATATATTTGGTAGTGAATGTTGTATATCAATTGTAGCCACTACTTCTCTAACACTATCAACAAAGTATTTATTCATTTCTTCAGCAATATAATTGATTCCCAAACAACCCCATTCAACTCTAATCTTTCAATTTGTTTCTTTTTTCTATCAGTTATTAGTTCGCCCAATGTTTCCCACATCTTTTTTGGATCACTCTTAACATCATCAATTTTTTTGTGATAAAAATGTTTTTTTTCTTCCCTTACAACTGTTAAAACCCTGTTTCTATATTGTTTATATATTTCTCTATTTTCTCCAGTTTTATTTACCTTATAATTCTTGTAACTATTATCCCTCTCAGTAATTGCAATTTTTACCCTATCATTGAACCATTCTTTATAATAAAATTTAATAAGCTTTTGTTTTCTTGGAGCTTTTTCGTTCAATATACCTAACACATTATCAAAAAATATTCTACACTTATCATCTAAACTAATCAACCTATTATAATTCCAGCTTATTTCTCTTAGACCACTGTTCACAGTTTCATAATCAATCCTACCCCTTGTATTAACCATAATATTTTTCTTTTTCTGAAAGTTACTAACCCTAAGATCAATCATTACTATATAGTGATCACTTATTCGTGGAGTTTCCTCCACTGTAGACTTTAATTCATGTTTCCCCTTTACCAGCACAAGATCTATAATACTTCCACCCACACCTTTTTGGTTAGGGTGTGTCACCTCCTTAACTAACTGATCAAAGCCTGAGTCACATGAAATTTTTTTTAAATTCAAAGAATATGTACCATTACCCAACCAATCAATATTAAAATCTCCAACTATAATAATTGGATGTTCCCCATCTAGAGGTTGATTACACCAATCGTCAAAAAATGCAAGAAATTCAGCATGACTAGAATTGGGAGAATGATACAGAGTTCCCAAAATATAAACTCTACCAAACATACACACATGAACCACCAAAAACCAATAATTCTTCTGACTGAGAAATCTTTCGATTTTAATTACTTTTACGTCACATTTAATAAAAATTACAACACCTCCAGTGTGCCTACTGTCACTATCTAATCTTATGATACTATATCCTGGTATGTCTATCTCAAAGTCGTTAAAGTCCTTTGTTATTCGAGTTTCTGTCAGACACGCGGCAATAACCCCGGACTTCAAGACATAGTCACATATTTCTGGAAATTTAGATGATAAACTCTGAGAATTCAATAACATTATTTTACCGTGATCATTAGCTTTACCTTTCCTTGTATGAGTTTTTATATGTTGCGCATTTACATTTCTTGTTGCTACAATATCTTTTTTCCCTGTACAACTTGTTCTAAAAAATCCTTGTCATGATTTACTGCATGAAAACAGTCAAGGCTAGATATGTCCAATACACTAGTTTGAGGATTTAAATTACACTGTGGCTCAGGTAAATCAATCAAAAAAGAATTCTCTAGCCTTAACAATTCACAATAAGCTTTATTGTAATGGTTGATTGACCTTTATGTATGGCAAAAAGTCTGATCTAACTATTGAAGGGTTGCAGAGACAGTTCTTTGCTTTCAAGTATTGTATTAACAATAATATTTAATAAGATATATTTTTGACTAATTTTAATGGTGTTTTTAATTTTAGGGGAATAATCAAGTTTAAGTCAAATCCAATGTATAGGCGGAATCACTCAATAATGTATTTTATTTACATTTATTTATAAATAATTTCATTTGTAGAACATAAAATTGAAGACACAACTCTGTTAACAAACCTGAATGATTCAGAAGTTGATATACTTAGCCAAAAAGTTGTTAGGGATTCAATCAGATTAAAAAGGGGCATTCGAAAATTCATAGAAAGTAATGTAAGATTAAATAGATTATTGATATATATTATGATTGCCACTGTTGATATAAACTGATCGAAAAAAGTTAAGGATATTGTGTTTTCCCTGTGAAGAAAATTTTTTTAGAAAAAATGTGGTATAGGTATTAATACCTACGTCGTTTGCCTTTAAAAATATCCTTAACTTTTTTTGATCAGTTTAGTAAAGCACTGAAATTAAGGACAGTTTGGCAGAACTGCCAAATATTAGTATATACTTACTCTAAAAACACAATAACCTTTTCGAATTAATCCTTATAGCTTAACCCATTTACGGCCAAGAAATTATGACAAACCGGTTACAAACATTGTATCAACAAAAAAAGGGTTAACACAAGGGTTAACATTTTACGTAATGTCTTAGAAGAAATTTATTATAAAAGACATACTTAAAATAACTTCAATAATACTTAACATACATCAAACTTGAAGTATCATTTCGCGAAAAATTTTGCTTTTTTCAAATTCTTGTTTTAGGTGCCTTTTTATATTATATAAAATTTTAATAATTAAACATTAGTTAACTTGGTGCAGCTATAAAAATTTTAATTAAATTAGACTTTGCTTTAATTTTTTTTTTGCTTTAATGCAACAATGGCCGTAAATGGGTTTTAATAAAGATCTATTAGATATAGTGCCTAATTTCTTAATGTCAATCAGGGTGATAATTCTTTGGAAGAACCTCCGGCGAAAAAAGTTTGTCCATTAGTGTCTACTGAGGGGGAAAAATCTTTAAATGAGAACATAGACCAGGCACAATTAGAAATTATAGACACCAACGTGGACGGTTCATATTTTCAATCAATTCAGACAATACCCGTGGTTTTTGTACCATCCACATTAGCAGAAAATGAAATAAGCCATGATGCCAGTGGATCAACGCTGACAATAGATTCAGATTTTTCCATTCTCTCCAGTGAGAACTCCACAATTACGCTGGAAAAGCTGAACCTGATAGAAATTTTTGCAAATATCATTGGTGCCGCATTAAGCATACTGACTAACACTGACAGAGATAGAATAGCAGATACAGTCATTACTCATGCTCTAAATAAGTTTTAAAAAAATTGACCATGGTACGTTTAGGTACGTATCAGAAAAATTAGAGGAATTATTTCTTAATGAAAAACGATCGACGTATTATATACACCCTATGAAAAAACATGAATCTTTGCAAAAGAAATCGGAAAGAGCCAGAGGCAAACTCGTGGAAAAATATAGAAATAGGCCTCATTTATTAAGAACAATTCAAGCTGACAACATAAAGGAGAAAGAAAAGGTCGAACCTGTCAGTAAGCATGATTTAGGGCTGTAAAAAGACCAAATTATTTTATTTACATGTTTAACAGGACCTGCGGATTTGGATGAAGCTAAGGAGAGCCAAATATGGTTAAAGAAAAATGTTGAACCGCACGCCAATGTACTAGCACACTGGAAGAGGAGCTACCAAATAAGGAATCTTTTAAAGTCAGCGACAATATCAGAATATTTGGCTGAGTGGCCCATTCTTACAACACAGATGGGGATGGGACTATTCGCCGTCGCCGTTTCGCCGTCGCCGTTTCGCCGTCGCGACAATTCGCCGGCAGCCGATTCGCCGTGGGCCGTTTCGCCGTCAAATAGAATATAAGTCTATAATTATTACAATTTTTTTATATCTAGCATATACCGAATTGGACCCAAAAAGGTGGATTAGATGCCGTGTTAGCGCTGTTTAACCAATATAAGTCTATAATTATTACAATTTTTTTATATCTAGCATATACCGAATTGGACCCAAAAAGGTGGATTAGATTAGAAACGGCGACGGCTGAACGTCCTAGACCCGAATTCCAATAACCCTAATTATTATTATTGACTTGCCTATGTAGGTATATTTTTATCAAACAATTTTGTTAAAATTTAGCAATATATATTATAACCTTTTTTACGTATTTTATTAATTTCTATTTGACGGCGAAACGGCCCACGGCGAATCGGCTGCCGGCGAATTGTCGCGACGGCGAAACGGCGACGGCGAAACGGCGACGGCTAAATGTCCTAGACCCAACACAGATAGCCCCAGAATTGGTATGTAATAATCGGTATAATGCCTCAAAGTAAGTTTTAACATAATTTTATTTGTGGTGATCGGACTACTCTACTGATTTACTATTTACTTACGCCAAGTTTGATTTTTATTTTTCTGTTTATTATTTTTACCAGATTAGACTCTGGAAAAGAAGAAGTTAGCTGAATTACTAACGACTGTGGATTCTATTTAAAAATATATAATATGAGAACTCCCTAATCTACGTCATAATAAAAAAATAACTACCTACCTATAGTTAATTTAATTTTTCAGGTTACATACGACTTTGAACAAATTCCTGGATGTAATGATTTAGACATCGAGACGGGGTTTGAAAATTTATTTGAGATAATTTACAACCGAAAGAACGATAATTTGTCAGCCACAGATGATACAATTTGTGCTCTTCTTCAGAGCGAAATAACTAAAGGTAATTTTGTTAACTTACTGTATTTTTTCTCAGCACCTCTTTATACCGACAAATATCAAGAACGGTATT
This sequence comes from Polydrusus tereticollis, assembly GCA_963920685.1. Lineage (NCBI taxonomy): Eukaryota > Metazoa > Arthropoda > Insecta > Coleoptera > Curculionidae > Polydrusus > Polydrusus tereticollis. The sequence continues at coordinate 106,157,666 of OY987330.1, read as the reverse complement.
TTACAAAAATTGTTTTTATTTATTCTTATTTTTTATAGTGTATATACGTTATAATATACTTAGTATCCTTTTTTTTTAGATTCTAAGGTCGCCATACAGTTATTTTTGTTACCAGCTTTGGTGCCGCCAAGAGGACGAAAAAAAATTAATAACAAGAAGCCTTGGAAACCATCGATCAGCGAAGCGAGAGACTCGCTGATGATTCATGTAAGACTCCCAGGTGATATAGAAAAGGCTTAAGAAAGTCGAGTTGATATTATGTTCAAAAAGGGGTTGACGGTACAACCCTACATTTTAGTTATTGGCCCAAATTTGAGTAATATATTAAATGTGTTGGTGATCATTAATAATGAAGAATATAAATGTGATTCTGTAATAGACGCAATCGATTTTTGCTTTAAAGCCTATCAGGTACTGGGTGCCAAGTATTCTTATGAAAGTCAACACATTTGGTACTTAATTCAGTGGTTGGTATATAAATATCATGTAAAGCAGGATCCCCAAATTCCATATCTTAACGAATTTCTCTAAATTAGTAGTTAAGAACTACATTTAAATAATATTATCACCACAATCCCACACTTTATTTGCAATTTTAACATGGACACGACTAGCGGTTTTAGGTGTTTTAAATGCAATAAGTTTTTTTTATCATCTCCCGCTTTAATCAGGCACATAAAACTAAAATATAAGTATTTGATAAACTATCAATGCGGTCAAGACAACTGTCACCGATCGTATACAGATTTAATTTGATTAAGAAAACACCATTGTTATGATCATAACTATGTTTCTGTGAGTAAGAATAATTCTATAGCACCCATAGGTGCCACAATTAAAGCGGCTGGTCTTGAAAACCCCGATCATATTCTCAATCCAACTGCAAATACCATTTTTGCTTCTACTGTAAGAGATAATAATCCTGAAGAATCCAAAAATGAGAGTACAAATTTTAATACTTTTATTATTAAGTACATTTCGCGCCTTTATAACGACTTGAATTTACCACGAAATGTTATTTAGACAATCGCTGAGAATAGCCAAGAATTAATAGAAGATACATTTAATGCTATACTCAATAAAACACCCAATGTTAATGAAAATTCTGAAATTGTCTTAAAAGTCGCATTTGTTAAAATAAATCAAAGTTTTGATATGGTAAAGACCGAACACCTGATATTGAAATATTTTGAAAACACAGAAACCTTTATTCGTCCAAAACCATTTTATATTGGACCTCGTACCTCGTTATCGAATATGAGTTCAGTAAATGCACCTAACATTAGTATAAAAAAGGCCGAGGGTCAAAAAGTTTGCCTTAAAACAAAACTAAAATTATTTCTTCAATTGCCCCAAGTTTATAATGATATTACAACCTACATTAAACAAGAAACTTTACATCAAGAATCACTAACTAGTATATATCAAGGTTCCTTATGGAAAAATATAAAAGGAAAATTTGGAAACAAGACCGTTTTTCCCTTGCTTCTATTTTTTGATAATTTTGAACCATGTAATGCTTTAGGTTCCAGAGCAGGATTGTATAAAATAGGAGCGGTTTATGTATCACTGGCTTGTGTGCCCCCGCAATACTCTTCATTATCGTATAATATATTTTTGGTTCAATTATTTTTCTCAAATGATAGATCACTTTTTGGCAACAGGAAATTTTTTTCTGAACTTATTGAAGATTTACTATTATTAGAGGAAAATGGTATAACTATAACGATTGAGGATGGCAATAAGCAGGTGTATTTTACCTTGTTGTTAATTTTAGGAGACAACTTGGGCCTTAACTCGGTTCTCGGTTACACTGAAAGCTTTAACTCTGATTTTTTTTGTCGCATTTGTATTTCTCCTAAAAACACAACTAAAGAAAATAAAAGAGAAAATAATTTAACTTTGCGGTCTACTGATAATTATGATCGGAATTCAAGTCTCTTAAGACATGGAATTAAAAAGGTTTGTGTGTGGCACAATAAATTGCCTAATTTTCACGTCACAAAAAATATTTCTGTGGATTTAATGAATGATTTACTCGAGGGCGTGGGAGCAGTTAAAACTAGGATACATTTATTGCCTAAATATCCATTTGTCTTAAACTTCAGTAAGAATGTTTTTACCGTATCGTGGGTACGTGTTAATAATATTATTTTTAAATTAGGTCACTCCTTACAAATGACTGACACTGACTTGATAGTTCCTAAATTCGGACTGATTAAGCATATTATTATTGATAACAAAAAAGTATTTTTTATACTAAATGAAATAAATACTTTTGGATACAATTCAATGTTTCAAGCTTTTGAAATCGTTTTTAATGACAAGGAATCTGTTCATTTGTTTGCTTATGATTCTCTGGTTAATCCATTCCCGTATAGTATCCGCTATACCGGGGATGGAAAATCCGTTATCTGTTATTTTTATTAGTTATCTTTTTTTTGTAAGCAAAATATTTATTTGGGTTATGATTTGCTGCACCGGAGATGGTAAATCCGTTATTTGTTATTGGTACCTATATATTATTTGTTATGTTTTTTTTTGTAAGCAACATATTTTATTTTTCTGCAGATATATTAATTAACTTCTGTTTGAGAGCAATGTAGTTTATTATACTACCCATGCACCGGCAAGCTAAAGGAAGAACGATAAATCGGAAGTTTTTTTTCTGACAATACTTAAAGTTAACGGTGAAGAATAAGGGATAACTTATAGCTAGCTAATTGCAGTTTATTTTTTAATGCTTCATACCTTTTTAAAGCCACAAAATTTAAGTAAACTAAAAATGTATATCCATTCCTCTAGATTTGCCGGTATGTTTACCAGGTGACAACGAAATTACTGACCATCTTGCCACGTCCTTATAAAATAAAGTGTTATTTTGAAATTTTGGTAGGTTATATGGCTGCACTGTGCACACATTTTCAGTACTCAAACGTCTGACTATCAGTTCCGGTTCAACCGGAAGTGCAGACAACTTTGGTATTTTAAATAGAACACCCTATATATTTTTAACAATGTGCATTCTACAAAAAATTCCAAGTATAAAACAAGTATCATATCCTATATACCTATCTAAGATAGGTTAAGAGAAAATGGCGTTGGAAATTATAAAATTAGACACACATTTTATTGTTCTTACAAAAACAAATGAATAAGCATAAAATGCGTGGCTAATTTTATAATTTCCAACGCCATTTTCTCTTAACCTATCTTAGATAGGTATAGGATATGATACTTGTTTTATACTTGGATTTTTTTGTAGAATGCACATTGTTAAAAATATATAGGATGTTCTATTTAAAATACCAAAGTTGTCTGCACTTCCGGTTCAACCGGAACTGATAGTCAGACGTTTGAGTACTGAAAATGTGTGCACAGTGCAACCATATAACCTACCAAAATTTCAAAATAACACTTTATTTTATAAGGACGTGGCAAGATGGTCAGTAATTTGTTATCACCCTGTATAGTTTAAGAGCAATGCAATTTATTTTTTGCAAATCTTAAGTTTTCATGCTAATATTAAATATATAAGGTTCATTCGTTAATATTCTTTTGTTTTATTGCAATATCCTTCTGGTCTATAGGTTAATATTGTTACGGTTTTATTTTGCCAATTTTAAAATAAGTAAATAAATAGATTTACACTTACCAATCTTGCTTCTAAATCTTTGCATGGTAAATAAAACTAGATTTTGTGTACTATAGCGTTCTTTATTTTGAGCTTGACAACTACTTATCCTATCTATTTTATATTTTGTACCTCCTGTACTCTGCGATGTTCAGGACCTGTAGATTTCCCTGGTTCACCTAAAAATATAGGACAGGTATTAGTTAAGCTTAGTGTCGAGGCAGTTTTAAGGTCGTTTTTAAGGAAATATTAAACCATAATATTAGTGATATCTTGTGGCTTACCTGCTGGCCTTTCAGGCACAATCATGGATAATTTGTTGTAGACCAAAAACCTCTGGTTAGCTCTGTCTAGGTGATCCCCTTAGGAGCAATCACTGCAGGATTTCTCGGTCATTGTGCCATACATTGAGCTCTAGGACGAAGTAGCAGCAAATCTACAATAAAAGGTTATGGTTAATTGGAACCAGGACTCTTATTATCAATAATTATTTCATAAATGAGGTAGTTTAGTACAGAAATTGTGAGAAGAGCCCTGCTAAGCCTGACTTCGTGGGTATTATAAATCTTTGTTTATTTTGGTTTCGGGTTAGAAAATTGTCACATGTCATTCTTGACAAAACGGAAATAAAATTCCCTAAACCACTGACGCCGAGATTTGCCGCCTTTTTGACGACGAAATTCAGTTGGAAAAAAGCCTTGTGCAGTGCTGCAACTAAAAGGCATGCTGAAGCAGTTTTGCTGATTTCTTTCCTTCATTCTGAGTACTATCCTAATTAAACAGTAAGTGGCAAATAGTTTTGCACTAATGGTCTACCGAGGCTGATATATGTTTAATTGGAAATACGATAATCAGAATGTGCTGATATAAGTTTCTTCTAGGAGGCCACATAACATCTCCGGTGAGTCTTTTATATTATTTCCTGGGTTTCTCTATCAGTTTCTTAGTTACTAAATACCTACATAAATAGCTACATACCTTACTAAGACTAGGTTTTCTTGCAGGCCTACTAATCATACTCATCATCCCCGTTATCTTCATCGTTAGTTATTATTCTTCTTGCTTTTACCTGCTTCTTCTATCTTACTGCTCCCTGGTTCCCTCTGCTGTTCACCTTGATCTGGAGGCCCAGCCTAAGCTTGTGCACGATTGTACAGCTACTTAACTCAATAGCCTACCATCCTAGGCCAAACAAGCAACTCTAAACCACCCGTACACCGGAGCCCTAGAGGCAAATGTGTCCAGTAGCCACAATAGAAGCCTTCAACCAGGTTTGATATGTCAGTGACGTCCCTGTGTTAGTAATTTAAAGTAAAAGCCAGTCCAAGGCTACAGATTTTTGGAACGTAGACTACCCTCTTTTGATCGGTACTATAGACATTAAAATATTGTTTTCCTATTACCAACTTATTTAAGTAATAAGTGATAACCAAGTATGCACACTCACGCACTATAACGGGTTCATTGTAGATAGTTAAATTTTATTCACTGTAAGCAGTAGTAACTGTAAGCTGAAGGCACAGCAGGCCTGTTTGCGTTCGGTGAACTGCATATTTCATTGTTAAGTCACTTAATAGACAACACTCCACGATGTGTAGCACGAACAGGTAATATGAGTTAAGTTAAAACACGGAAAATATAAGAATAAAGTTCTAAAATGCAGACACATTCCTGAAAACGTAATTAACCTAACTTTTCCTTCATATTTGAACTTTCAAAAACAACGTTCGACACATAGGGATGTGCTACTTATGAAAAGTCGCCCCAAATTTAGTTTGGCTCAACTATCAATAAGTATAGAATATCATAATAGAGAGTTCTTTTGACTGCGATTCCGTTATTTACGTAACGCTATTGTGACGGAACGAAGTTCCTGCTAGCAAATTATACTAGTAGCAATAAACCAAAACCTTAATTATAAAAAATGAATCTGATCACAATTGCAGTATAAGTCGGGAGCTAGCCGACATTAAGTTCCTGAACCATTGTCTAAAAATAATGTAGAATTAGCCAAAGTGCGCATCTCTTGAAAACGCCCAGCGGCCGCTCTTTCTTTAAATCAACAGCCCACATTTCACTAAAGAAGGATAAGCTTAACTCTTATTGGTTTCATCTCACGAAGTGAACGTACGTGACCCAAAGGTATACGCCTATAGAAACCGACGTAATTATTACATCATCTTCTTAGAACTGAAAACAAAACCATTAAAATAATCGTTTTACCGAGAATTCTTTAGCTTCGAAGAAAATTTTATAGTTTTAAACGCTTTTTACGCCACGATATCCGGTAGGTAACCCGTTTGGAATGCGGGGAATGCGAGGTCAACACACTAGTTCAAGGAAACGTAAGCTTGGATAACCCTTCTCTTTTTACACTGCCATGTTAACTTTAGGCGGGTCTTATACACCAGTACCAATCTCTTGTGTCCAAGTAGGCTGGACAACACCTACGCGAAAATCTAGCAAGGACATAAAAACTCAAGCAGAGCTCCGAAAATCATCAGTACCTCAGATCACCTAAGATCAATCCATCGATCAGTAAATCGATCAGTGAATCAGTCAGTCCTCAGAAAGAGTTCCAGTAAATTAACAAGTAAAGACTAACCGTCAGTCTGTTTAAAGCAAATACTCTTACGTGAAAACTATCCTAAGTAAATTATTCTAATTTATTTTTAAGTGAATAGGTTAAAGAACCCGGAATTAACCTCTTAATACCAAATAAAGTCAAAATAGTTCTCTTAGGCAAAGTACAGTGATTTCCTAACGAAACAGCTTACAATGTAAATTGTTTACCCAAAATTTCAATAAGAAGTTGTAGGAAAAATCGTGGGAACTAGTGGTGAATATAAACTTAAACTTTCTAGTGCTTAAATCAACAAATCCCCCTTTTAATTATCAAGTAAAGGGAATTCCGTCCCCCGAGTAACTACGGGTGACGTATCAACCCATTCCGATCTAAAAATAGATGTCTAGACGTTAGACATCGCGGCTACTAACTACGTATCAGTGAGCGGAAAAGAGATGCAAGCTTCAATAATCATTATTGGCCTTTGTAAGTAGAAAAATTATTGAAACTATTATTTACATACCACCGTATATTACTGTATAAACTGTGCAGAAATTTATAAAACGAACTATAGTGAATCACATTCTTAACTGATCCATTTGGAAGAAGAATTGTACATATTTTTCGCCATAACATTGTCTACCCTATTGTAAACTATTTACCTTTTTGTTTTTACCTTTTTAAAAATAGAAAAACTTATAAAAAAGCACATCTAGAACTGTTTACTTTATTTCAAACCCAACCACTTTTATCGAATTCGAGGAAACCACGAACCTAGCTTATAAGGGGCTACTTTTGCATTGTTTACTGAAAAATTAGTCTCCCTTTCGAAACCAACCTTACCATCTAATAAACAATAAAGTAGTACCTCAACAGTGGTGTCAGTTGTGTGTGGTTTTCATTGATAGAATAAGATAAAAGTTTGTTGGCGCTGGGAAAAGTATAGACGCAACAGTGGTGTCACATGGGTCAGATTTTCAGTGATAATAAGATAAAAATTTGTCGGCATTGAAAAAAGTAGAGGAAGGCAGGAAACAGGAAAAATATATTTTGGGAAGCGAAATATAATGGCGACCACTAGCATGGCTACCCCTAGCAGTAACATTGTACTAGGATTAGAAACAGTTCCGAATTATGACGGCACTACAAATATAGAGGATTTTCTTGAACATGTCGAGACAACGGGTTTTGTAGCAAATTGGTCGGAGGAACAAAAAGTAGCGGTTGCTAAATTAAAACTGAGGGAACTCGCAAAACAATATTTAAATGCAGATAGCAATCTAAAGGGAACAAAAGAATGGACATGTTTTTCCACAACTTTAAGGGACCAGTTTAAGAAAAAAGTATTACCAGGCCAGGAATTAAAAGAATTTGTGGAATGCAAACAAAGATCGGGTGAATCATGTAGGATATTTCTAACTAGAATAAAATTGTTAGGGAATAAAATAAAAGTAACATCTACAGATGCACAGGCAAAAATAGCATTAGATACACAGTTTGAAAAAGATCTATTGAGACATTTTATGTTTGGATTATTACCTCCCATTAGGAATAATGTGTTATCAGCGCAACCTAAAAATATTAAGGACGCCCTAGAAAAAGCAGAAATAGAAGAAATGATTCATAATTTAAATAAAATCAAAATGCCTTATTATGAAGTAAGACAATTCAGCAATCAAACCAATAGTGAACAACAAGGAAAAAATGTGAGGAAGATGGAAACTCAAATGAGGCGCTGCAACTATTGTAACAGAAATGGTCATGAAAGCCAAAATTGTAGGAAACATTCAACATTGCGGCTATTGTGATATAGCGGGACATGATATGAGGGATTGTAGGAAAATGAAAAGAAATTTTAACCATAATTCTTCTAATGGATATCATAACATAACACTGTTTTCAGTGTAAGGAAATAGGCCATTTTAAAGCTAATTGCCCAAAATTAAAACCAGAAGGTCGCCGCGAAAATCACAACCGTAGATGGGAACCTAGAAATATAGGGTCAAGAAACGAGTTCATACCTCGAGAAAGTCAACGAACCAAATTCCAAAATCGACAGATTCCATGGGTAAATAAGAATCACAATCAACCTTACAATAATGATAACAGGCAGCCTATCGCTAAGAATGCAACTACTTCAGCTACGGCACATTTAAATGCCAACGCAGTCTCATCTCAACCCCAGAATGCGGCTGCAACAGACAATCAGTGGTAATGCCAAAGAATAAGGTGAGGATACTGTGTAATTCTAATACCTTAAGAAATATTATTACAGTAAAAATAAATGATAAGCCAATAAAAGCGTTTATCGATTCGGGGGCAGCAGTATCCTTAATTTCACCTGAAATTGCCCAGGGGTTCAAAATAAATAGGAAAAAGGAAAATTACTTACGAGATATACAAGGAGAAATAATCCCCCAACTTGGAAGCGCCGACATACCTATTACGATAGGACCTCACATTACGATTACCCAAAAGTTTGTGGTAACGGATTCGGTGAGTGTTGACGCAGACATTTTGCTAGGATTAGATTTTCTCGCGATTCACAGTGTAAAGATGGACTGGGGAGAAAGTGTAATGTATATTTTTGAAGAAATTATACCCTTAGAAGAGGAAGAAAAAAGTATTGATACTATAACTACGGTGAAAAACTATTCATCCAAGGGGCACAAAGGTGCAGAAAACTCAAAAAATAGTACGGTTTAGGTACTTGAGCAGCAAATAATAATACTTCAGAAGGAGATAAGCGGGTTAAAAGACGCCCTTAAATCATTCACTAAACAAATTGAGAGTAATTTTGACAGGAAGGAAACCTTGCCAGAAAACAGTTATACTGAGAGTTCTTCGTTACTGCAAATAGCGACGGACTCAGGAAATCAGATGGATTGCAGTCATCTGGATTTTCCGGAGCAACCTCCGAAGGATAATGGTAATGCAGGAAAAGTGAGGGAAACTACAGTAACCCACAGGAAGAGGTCAAGGGAACAAAAGAACAAAGGAAAGAAGACTGAAGAAAATAAAGTTTTGAACAAGCCAATCAAAACACCAGAAATACCAGCGGACTCTAAGACTGTAAGTTCGTTGACACCACTACCGGTCGACGACACTGAGTTTCAAGGTAAAGCCGTGAGGCTACACGGAAGTTTACGGATCCCCCCAAGAAGTCAATTATTAGGTAAAGGCAGGTTACCGAAAACCATAGGCGGGGAGGATAACAATTTAGTAATTGAAGGAAATGATGAAAATCCTTCGGGAATATTAATTGCGAGGGTATTATGCAAAAATAAAACAGAAGTACCCGTAAGAATTATTAATGTAAATCCATATGAAGTATTTTAACCCAAGAAAGCGGTAATTGCTTATGCTTTTGAAGCGGACACCGAGAAACAGACAGCAAATGAAAAAGGAGCGCACAAAGTGGCGAAAATTAGTACACAAGACATGGAAGAAATGCTAGAAAAATTACATTTAAATAAGCCCACTACATCGGAGGAATGGCAAATACGAAAATTAGTAGAAGAATATATAGATATCTTTAAAGCACCCAATCAAAGGTTAAGCTGTACCACTAGGGTAAAGCATCGAATAATCACGGAGGATGTACCTCCAATTTGTACGAAACCATATAGAGTACCGTATCAACGGCAGAAAATTTTAGATAGCGAGATCAAGAAGCTTTTAGATGAAGAAATCATAGAAGAAACTCAAAGTCCTTGGGGATTTCCGGCTTTATTAGTTGAAAAGAAACTCCACCCAGGGGAGGAACCCCAATTTAGACTGGCGATTGATTACAGACGCCTTAACGCCGTGGTTAAAACGGATTTTTTTCTACTACCAAATATACAGGAAACTCTGGATAAGCTGACGGGATCAAGCCTATTTACCACCCTAGATATGGCCAGTGGATACTTCCAGATAGAATTGGATGAACGAGATCGTGAAAAAAGTGCTTTTGTAACACCTAATAACACGTACCAGTTCACGCGTATGAGTATGGGACTGAAAAATGCACCAGCCACCTACATGCGTTTTATGAACAGTATTTTTTCAGGACTAATAGGTACTGACGTACTTGTTTTCTTAGATGACCTAATAATTTATTCACAAGATTCGATACCCGAACATATTTCTAAAATAAGGAAAGTTTTCGATGTAATAAGGCAGAGTAATTTAAAGTTAAAGCCAACGAAGTGTCACTTTCTGAAAAGGGAAACAAAGTATTTAGGGCATATTATTTCCTCAGAAGGATGCCAAACGGATCCCGAGAAGACCCAGGTCATTGATAACTATCCTGTACCCAAGAAAGTAAAAGAAATACGAGCATTTCTAGGCTTATGTGGATTTTATCGACGATTTGTACCAAAGTTCTCAGAAATCGCTCAACCTCTGACGGCACTAACCAAGAAAGATCCTCCATTTAGGTGGACAGAAAAACAACAGAAAGCCTTTGAAATTTTAAAGACAGCATTAGTCACACCACCAATCTTAAAATACCCTGATTTTAACAGGCCTTTTATTCTTTGCACAGACGCATGTGGTACCAGTATCTCTGCGATACTTTGTCAACAATACGATAATATGGAACACCCTATACACTATCACAGTCGTTCACTTTTAGCAGCGGAAACACGTTATTCAACAATCGAACGAGAAGCTCTAGCAGTCGTGGAAGGAGTAAAGAAATTCAGATATTATTTAACAGGAACACATTTCTTTATATACAGCGATCACAAGCCACTTAAATATATTTTGAATTTAAAAGACAGCAGTTCACGGCTTGCCAAATGGTCTATGTTTCTGATGGAATACAGTTTTACAATTGAATATCGTCCAGGCACCAAAAATGCAAATGCAGATGCACTAACTAGATTACGAGAAGTAGAAATGGAAGCAAGTCCAACAAGTATAGAAAATTCATCACCAAAAATAGCAAGAATAACAAGTCATAACGAAGGAAGCCCTATGGCGAGTGTAATATGGACACGCGCCGATATAATAAAAAGACAACAGAACGACGCAAAATTGCAACACATTATAAGGAACTTACCGGATGAATCTGGATATTATTATATGGCTAATAATGGAATATTATATGCAACAAGGAAAGATCATGAAAGAAACGATAAAGTCGTAGCACCACAAAGTATGATCCCAGAAATTTTAGATTTATATCACTCGTCTTACTTAGCATGTCATGGAGGTCGACATAAAACTCTGGACTTAATTCAAAGAGATTTCACCTGGACTGGAATAACTAGAGATGTAAAAAGATTTTGTGAACAATGTCACTCGTGTAGTATACACAAAAAGAACTATCATCCCCCAGCAGAATTGCAAAAATTGCCGGTACCCTATGTTCCATTCGGCCGCATCAGTCTTGATATTGTTGGGCCACTAAATAAAACACGATCTGGAAATAAATACATTCTTACCTGTATTGATTACCTTACCAGATTTGCCGAAGCCATACCTATCCCAAACATTACAGCAACTACAGTAGCAAAAACCTTTGTAGAAAATATTGTTACCCGATATGGTATACCCAGACAAATTTTAACCGATCAGGGAAAGCAATTCGTCGGTCAACTATTTATTGAGATATGTAAAATACTAAACATTGATAAGATTCAAACTACACCGTATCACGCAGAAACAAATGGAGCTATTGAACGAAGCCATGGTAGCTTAAAAAGTAAAATTAAACATTACGTAACAAATGAACAAGATTCATGGGATGAATTCTTACCTTTTGCACTCATGTCTTACCGAAATAATGTACACTCTTCAACTAAAGAAAGTCCATTTTACTTACTTTATTTCCGGGATATGGAACTTCCACAACATGTAAGCATCAGACCAACAGCATGTAAATATGATCTAGACGAAAACTACGCCACGGAAATGTTACAAAGAATGCGTTACGAACTTACACAAGCAAGAGAAGAACTCGAGATAACTGCCGAAAAACAATGTACACGATATAATAGAAAAGCAAAACAAAAACATTTTAAAGAAGGAGATAGAGTATATCTTTATACACCAGCTATACCAGGAAGATCAAATCTTGCACGAAAATTTCAGCCTAAATATACAGGGCCGTATAGAATTATCGAAATAAAAGGACCAGTAACTTATAAAATCAAAGAAATCGACGGACGAAAAGAACAGATAGTACATTCAAATAGATTAAAATTATGTAGATGTCCTGAAAAACAATTGGAAGAAATAAACCCTGAAGATGAACAAATACGGGACGAAACGCCGGATAACCATAATGACCCAGAGTCAGACACAGACTATTATTATACCCCGACCCAGGTATATCCAACCACGGAAATACCAACAAAGGAAAAACAAGAACCAATTCTCACAGAACCACAGGTAACCGAAGAATACGGAGTAAATCATGGCGCAGTAGAAAGACAGACTAGGATAGAACCAGAACACATCCCTGAAGAAGGTCATAGAACGGAAGAACAATTAAGAAACGAGGAACACGACCTATTTGATAGCGAAATCGAGGAAAGAATTAACCAGTTAGAAGATGAGATACCACCAGAACATATGAGTTCAGCAAACGAATCAGCTGACAGTTCTGACAGTCCCGACAGTTCCGAAGATGAAGAAGAAGAAGCCGGAAAACTACAGCGAACCAGAAGTGGACGTATAATACGTAGACCAGACTATTATAGCGACCATTAAAATGTAAATAAACATACTACGTCAGCTAGATAATTAAGGAAATATATAGATATAGAGATACACATATAACCGTAATATTAAAGGATAAATACGAATAATTAAAAGAAAAATACCAAAAAGAAAATTAGAAAATAGGAAATAGAGCAAAGTTTTTGTTCTAGTATTAAGCAACGATGGACTATTCGCAGCAGCAGCAAGCGGAATTATCGCATATGATTGCGAAAATGCCAAAACAAATATCACAGCAATATCGTTAAAGGATGTGGACCAATGCCCAGATCCCGATTCAGGATATAGCAGTACGACTATTGAAGTTCAAGTTCTAGAGCGGAAAAATATAGACTCAGTGATGGTACAAACTTGTTTAGTAGAAGTAACCCGGATTATTACCTATTGTGGAATGCATTCACATTCTTCAATGGTACAAGGAGGAATTTTAACATACATACATCAAACTGGACCAGAAGGTTGCAGGAAAATACACGAGTACGGAGAGTATAGAGGTTTTTATGGACATTTAATAACCGGACTAAAAAGTAATGCCTCTATCACCACTTCTTTAACCTTAGCGGGACATTTAGACAATAATGGACAATGCGAAGGAGTTAGCTACACAGAAAATGGACAATCATGGAAAAATGGGTAGTTACAGCCTCAATAAAAATAAATTTACAAGAATACCTAGCCAGAGTAAAATTAGATAATAACGAATTAAGTCTACGTGAAGGAGTTACTTGCAGTTTTATGAAATCATATTGCCTAGACTACACTATTGGAGAAACAATTTGGTCAGTAACCAAAAACTCTGAATGCGAGCAATATAGATTACTGTATCGTGGAAAAGCACAGATTATAACAGAAAAACAATCGCAAGGCCCGGTACACAAATTTATGGTAGTAGAAGAAGAAAATACCATTTTCGCTATGCAATTACTACAGCAAGACGTGATATGTAACGAAATAATGTGGATAACCGAACATCCAAGACTTATTGTTTTAGACACAACTAATAGAACAACCCCCGTACAACGCTGGGAATGTAATCCCGACCACAATAATGCTGATTTAATCACTTACGTGAACACCAAACTATTGTATGTGGAGCAGTCACTAAAAAGAGGATTAAAACAAAATTATGCACACTCTGTATATAGACGTTGTTTATTGCATAGAGAAATCTTAAAAAATCGACTAATTCTAGCAACAATTAGTCCAAATGCTGTACTTACACTGATCAAAGAAAAATTTGGGTATGTAGCAAAAATCGCAGGAGAGGTCATATATGTAATGGAGTGTATACCAGTCATTTTACAACTACGAAGAACCAAACATTGTTTTCTCGAATTACCGGTAAAACATAACAATTTAAGTATGTTCATGTCACCATTAAGCCGAATTTTAATACTAAAAGGACAAGAAACAGAGTGTAATTCACTTATACCTACATTATTTTATTTGAATTCCGAATGGACAGGGTTCGATCCACTACCTACGTATAATATAAAACCAATACAATTAAGACCAGAAGAAGAGACCCCATTACAGATCAAACCAATTCAACCAATAGGAAATGGCGGTGTGTATTCAAATACCGAAATACGCGGCGCGCAACAATCAATGTTATTTGGATTGGAAAAAGCTGCGTTAGACAACATAATTACGCGAAAAATGGCTGGAAAATCTGTAGATACGCAAGGATTTTCAACGTTATCCCTATTTAATAAAAAGGAGATGGAACAACTAACCCATTCATTCTTACGAAAAATATATGGATATTTTGTTTTTATTGGGAACTGGACATCAGGATTTCTAGGCATTTACTTTATTTTTAGAGTTCTCAAATTTTTGGTGGGAACCTTTTTACATGCCTTATCTATTCACCAAGTGAAAGGATGCACGTTCGCTCTATTAGCCGCATTTATGGGACCATTAACCTACTTCTTAATAAACAAACATCGTCCCACGGAAAAAAATGCCTATAAAGACAATACACAAAGAGCGTCGGAACACCCGATCGATGGGATATCAACAGAAAGAACGAACGAAGACGAAACCCGGCCCGTACTTGCAGTTTAAACAGGGTGAAAAATAATATTAAAACCCAGTCAGTACCCAAAGTGCTTATACCAGCGTAAATTACTCTAGAATAATATAACTAACATACAAACATACACAACCAATGTAAAATCATCACTTTTCAGTAATAACCTTAGCAGAGACAAGAAGTACTGTGACCTTATTTAAGGAAAATGACGGATGGAAACCCCGATTTAGTATTGATCAAAGAATGGAAAATCAAGTTTTAGCTATTATAGAATGGGATTATACCGAGACAAGTTTTAAAGAATCTACCGATCTTAGATGGGTGAGCATGATTTCCCTTATCAAAGTAACAATGTCATTGCCAAATGAAAATTCAGCAAAAATATTACTAAATTGTGGAGAAAATTACCTTTTCTACATTAAAAGAATAGATAATGAAACCAATATCGTGGACGAATCTGATGTAGTACTATACTATATCTACTGTGAACCTAAAGAAGAACAAACAAGCCAGGAGTCAAACTCTCCATTAACATTTCTATTACTGATAATGGGAATATCAGTTATTGCCATACTAAGCATAGCGTATAATCTATTCACTTACCTACAAGTCAAAAAGTTACCAAAAAAGTCACTATTGGCGGATGAAAAACTAGAAGAAACAGAATTGAGACCCCGAGAACCTACATTAGGAAAATTCATAAGATGGACACCCCCAACTACAGAATGGGAAAATCCAAGTTACATGTATGAACGACCACCACCTATACCTAAGAAGATGAAACAGGAAGAAAGTCAATATATGGAAATGAAAAGCCCTATAGCAGGACCCTCACAGAAACCTAAGAAGGAATCGAACATTATTTATCAAAATATACATCATAAACAGTCATCGTATACTAGTCAACTCAATACAATCACTGAAACTCAGTATGAAGAAATTGGACAACCTTCGGAAAGTCCTGCCTTGGTTATAAGTCATGAGAGAACCCGAAACATTATAGCCTAAATATAGAACGAGAAAGGCCAAAGCGTGTGAAATACAACATTTTCTCAGATACACACCAAAAAATAACTTGGGGCTATTTTTAAAATTTCTACATGAATATAGAGAGGAAAGGAAAACAAACATACAGCCACACGAAGAGAAAAATATATCAGAATTTTATTATACACAAACAAATTTTCCCCTATCGTGAGAATAAGAATTTTTTTTCATATTCCAGAAGAGACAAGGGAAACAAGAGTTTATAAAAACCAAAACACAGGCAAATGGGAAACCAGTCAGTGTCATTCTCTGCCGTGGAAATGATTAATAACGCGATCGAGTCTTTTCTATTTTACATTAGTAGCCTAGCTCATTATAGCTTAGCGCTACCCATGCTAGAAGCAACCCTGAAGGAGCTAGTCAATATCCATGAACGATTAGGAGGAGCAGCTCCACCTGAGTGTGAACTGATTCGAAAACTCAGGAATTTAAATCTGATGCACATACATTTAGTGCATTTTGAATACCTTAGAAGACTAACACAAAGAGCCACCGCTTTAAATATGCTGGCGGAATTAGTGTTGCCCTGCCAGTGTGCTTTCTGCAGACGGATAACTATTATAAACTGGAAGACTCAACACCACAATGAACTACCAATCCGAGGAACTTCTAAAGTAACCACTGAGGCTCCAGGTCCAGCGACGCACCCGAATTCCAGTGGACCGGCACCAATGAGGCCCACTAGCCTCAGCTTAGTTCCACCTCAATCAGAGCCATCATCTCAAGCAGCAGTTCCGGTGCAGCCAGCACCGATCCCTCAACTAGTGGCCATGTTAAACAACATTGCCCCTTCGCCAGTGCAACCCTCAAACAGTGCTACAGACACTAAAAATAGTGAAAGTGAGCCAACTCGGCATGACACTTTTGTGATGCCACTACCTAAAAGAGTAAAAAGTGAACGTGTAAGCGATAGTGAATAAATAAAGTGCACCATAAAGGACAAAAGGTAATACTTACTTACTGTATAATTTAGGTTAACTAACTATCCTTAGTAGAATATAAAAGACACTGTAACGGGAAAAAGAAAATTACATGCGACATTTTAAGAATGGGCATAACAAACAATACATACATTCCTCATAAACAAATAATTTTGGGGAAAAGGAGAACTTTATCAAGCAAAAAAAAAAAAAAGAAAAAAAAATTTATACTAAACTCGGGAATTCTGCCAAGACAAAGTATTTCGCAGATAAGTATATTCACAAGTAAACTTACTCTACTCTTGAATTCCAGGAGCATTAATCATAATACTAGGCATAATAGGTATATTGTATGCCATTGCATTGTCTTGATAACTTCCGATTGACAAATACTTGAATTATTAGGATAAGTTAAATAAGCTTCGATAAGGGCGAAATCGGATGTATTGTATTATTGCATTATAGGAAAAATTTTCATAACCATATAGGAATAGACTGGGAAATTGGATGGTCGAGTATATAAAAGACATCTAACTAACATAACATTTCTAGACTTAAGAAATAAGTATCTTAACCAAATATCCTCGACAATTATAATAGTCGAGTTAATTATTCTAAGGTAATGCGTAGAAAATTAGACCTTTAAGCTGGACAGGTACACATGCCTTCCGGTATTTACTCAATGGACGGTCAGTTATTTTGAATTTGTAATATTATCTTTTCATCTAGTACAGTTTTAGGTAAATTCAATGTCAAAGTAGAACCAATATTCATTACATTGTATTTAATATCCCGACGGGGAGAACAATGTGCTAGGACACTATATGTATAACAAAAGGAATTTTGTACCAGTGCTATATTTAATTATAGGAATTTTATAATTGTTACATAAAAAGTTTTGTGTAGACATAAAATTTAAGCTCTTCAAAAAAAGAAGATAATAGTAATTATCTCCTTTTTTGGGGAGGATATGACGTATGTGACGGAACGAAGTTCCTGCTAGCAAATTATACTAGTAGCAATAAACCAAAACCTTAATTATAAAAAATGAATCTGATCACAATTGCAGTATAAGTCGGGAGCTAGCCGACATTAAGTTCCTGAACCATTGTCTAAAAATAATGTAGAATTAGCCAAAGTGCGCATCTTTTGAAAACGCCCAGCGACCGCTCTTTCTTTAAATCAACAGCCCACATTTCACTAAAGAAGGATAAGCTTAACTCTTATTGGTTTCATCTCACGAAGTGAACGTACGTGACCCAAAGGTATACGCCTATAGAAACCGACGTAATTATTACATCATCTTCTTAGAACTGAAAACAAAACCATTAAAATAATCGTTTTACCGAGAATTCTTTAGCTTCGAAGAAAATTTTATAGTTTTAAACGCTTTTTACGCCACGATATCCGGTAGGTAACCCGTTTGGAATGCGAGGTCAACACACTAGTTCAAGGAAACGTAAGCTTGGATAACCCTTCTCTTTTTACACTGCCATGTTAACTTTAGGCGGGTCTTATACACCAGTACCAATCTCTTGTGTCCAAGTAGGCTGGACAACACCTACGCGAAAATCTAGCAAGGACATAAAAACTCAAGCAGAGGTCCGAAAATCATCAGTACCTCAGATCACCTAAGATCAATCCATCGATCAGTAAATCGATCAGTGAATCAGTCAGTCCTCAGAAAGAGTTCCAGTAAATTAACAAGTAAAGACTAACCGTCAGTCTGTTTAAAGCAAATACTCTTACGTGAAAACTATCCTAAGTAAAAAGGGCAAGTTAAATTAAAATTATTAAAATAAATTATTCTAATTTATTTTTAAGTGAATAGGTTAAAGAACCCGGAATTAACCTCTTAATACCAAATAAAGTCAAAATAGTTCTCTTAGGCAAAGTACAGTGATTTCCTAACGAAACAGCTTACAATGTAAATTGTTTACCCAAAATTTCAATAAGAAGTTGTAGGAAAAATCGTGGGAACTAGTGGTGAATATAAACTTAAACTTTCTAGTGCTTAAATCAACAAATCCCCCTTTTAATTATCAAGTAAAGGGAATTCCGTCCCCCGAGTAACTACGGGTGACGTATCAACCCATTCCGATCTAAAAATAGATGTCTAGACGTTAGACATCGCGGCTACTAACTACGTATCAGTGAGCGGAAAAGAGATGCAAGCTTCAATAATCATTATTGGCCTTTGTAAGTAGAAAAATTATTGAAACTATTATTTACATACCACCGTATATTACTGTATAAACTGTGCAGAAATTTATAAAACGAACTATAGTGAATCACATTCTTAACTGATCCATTTGGAAGAAGAATTGTACATATTTTTCGCCATAACATTGTCTACCCTATTGTAAACTATTTACCTTTTTGTTTTTACCTTTTTAAAAATAGAAAAACTTATAAAAAAGCACATCTAGAACTGTTTACTTTATTTCAAACCCAACCACTTTTATCGAATTCGAGGAAACCACGAACCTAGCTTATAAGGGGCTACTTTTGCATTGTTTACTGAAAAATTAGTCTCCCTTTCGAAACCAACCTTACCATCTAATAAACAATAAAGTAGTACCTCAACACTATCTGTCAAAAATTACCTCGCTAACCGTATTAGCGTTAACGGATCCCGTTATGTTAGGGAAGTTAACGGGCTTCATACGGTAACGCTATGCAATGTCATAATGGTCAAAACTGTCAAAATTGATTTAATTTTTTTTATACGTTTATGTTTTCTGTGTGTTCTATTCTATTTATGGAGGACTAGAGCGTTTCCAAATTTTTCAATCTTTCATATGTCTGAATAAAATGGAAGAACTGTGTCGAAATAAAAATAAACGTGTTCGCTTCACACCCCAAGAAGACTTAATTTTCCTCAGGGAAGTTCTAAGTATAAATCCAGTGGAAGATCGAGGAAGATGGGCTACCTTACAGGAAGTTTATAATGAGAAAACAAGAAAAGTTTTTACCATTCGAGCCCTTCGAGAGCACCTAGATTTGCTCTTGAAAAAATTTGTCATCAAAGATGAAAAGAACAAAACAATGTAAGTATAATGTTAAGGTAAAAAGTTTATATTCTGGTTTTGGATATTGTAGGACAGGAATCGAAGAGCCATACAACGAAATGGATCACCTGCTACAGCAGATAAATGAAGTCATGAAAGAGATGAAAATGAATGGTCTTAAAAACTCACTAACCCAGAATACTAGCTCATTTTTTGCAAAGGATTCTATAGAAAAAGGAAAAATAATGAGAAAAAACTTATTAGAGCAGTTTAAAAAATATGAAGTATCTGATTTGCAGATAGGTAAGCATTTATAATAGAAATATCACCATGAGCATAGGCACTAAGCAATATTTTTTGTTACACTACATATTTTTTTATTATGTTACATATTTCAGATGTGACATCTGAGCTGCCTAATGGCCCAACATCTGATAATGAAAACATTGAAAAGGATCTTGCAATTAATTCCACAAATAGGGATGCTGAGAAAAATATAATTTTGCAGTCCCACGATGGCATACAGAAGAGAATATTGGGTAGTAAAATTAGAAATAAAACACAGACAGTTTTAAGTAAGTTATTAATTAAGTACCTAGCTACTTACTAATTAGTAAGGAAATAATATTTTTAGTACCAAATCAAAGCCGAACTCCAAAAAGGTTAAAAAATGCATCTCTAGAATTTCTTCAAATTAGAAATGATAAAGAACATTATATTAAAAATAAAGAACTCGAGTTGCAGGAGAAGAGACTTAAATTGGAAGAAAGAATACTTGAAATTGAAGAAAAAAAACTAGCTCATCAAGTTGACATGGATAAGAAAAAATTAGAATTAGAGGCAATCAAAGTGAAAATGGAAGAAAGTGGCAGGAAAAAATTACATGAAATCATAGAAAATTATCAAAGGCACACAGATTTACTTTTAAAAAAATTAAAACAAACATGTACCTATGACAGTTTTTTTATAAAGCTACAATATTTTTAGGTTGTGAGAGTTAATTCAGTTTTTATACCTTTTCTATTTTAAGATATAAATACTTTAAATTGTTTCATACTCTTTTCCTATTCCTAGGCTATGGCTATGAATAAATAAAACAATACTAGTACTATTATCATAGTTTTATTTAACCCCTAATACCCTAAGATACAAAAAGTAATCGCATTTATTTATAATTTTTTTTGGTTTAGTTTTAAATTACAAAGGGTATCAA
The DNA here is from genome assembly GCA_963920685.1 of Polydrusus tereticollis. Taxonomy (NCBI): domain Eukaryota; kingdom Metazoa; phylum Arthropoda; class Insecta; order Coleoptera; family Curculionidae; genus Polydrusus; species Polydrusus tereticollis. The sequence continues at coordinate 106,136,529 of OY987330.1, read as the reverse complement.
AATTATGCTTTATTGTAATGTAGATTAAGTAACGTATCCTAATTAATTTTAATAACGTTTTTAACACATATGATTAAATATGGCCGTAATATGCATATTTTCCACTTTATTAACTTGGAATATCTTGCTTTAAACATCTAAAATTCAGCCAACAATCTTCATCTGTTACATTATCCAAATTCAAACGACCGTAGACTAGAGTGCTTCTCTATTACCAACACCATCAACACCATGATTTAAAATGTGATGAATAACGGCGTCTTCTAAATCCTGGTCATTAAGACCACCCAAAACACCCACATTTAATATTTCTTCCATGTTTTGGAAGCTCCTCTCTCATTGTCATTGTCATTGTCATTAAAGACAACGTGTGGTTTGCGTATACGTTGCAAAAGAACTCTTTATAACGATCAGCCGATCGTATTCCTAACGTTTGCGATAATAACGTAGACAGAAATCAAAAGAATTCTCTAATATAATATTATATTTGCCTTCGGTTCCTTTTTTCGTTCTAATCAATAGTGTGCATTTAGGTTATTAATTTGCTTTAAGTGTTTTATTTGGATTAGCCCCAATATTCAAGTTATTTAGTTATTAAATACGCCGTCATATTCGGAAGTAAACTTTATTGGTTGGTGTCTTTTTTTCGCCTATTTAGCGTTAATGTTTCCTGTTTTATAGTGTCATCAAGCACTGTCTTAACCAAGGGCGGTTTTAGCTTTTCAACATGAGGGGGGTAATTTCAAATCCCAATTTTTTTAAAAAAATGGTATCAATTACCTATGCATTTAGCTAGGTAGATTTTTTTTTCAAACAAGCATACAGTAATAAATAAAGCTCTTATTAACCTGAAGTAACTAGAAAATAAGTAGGAGGGAAGGGGGTAGGGAAAAATAGCGCCGTAGGCGAAAAATTTTTGGGTGCCACGCCCTTTTTTTCAATAATGATGCTTAAAATTCTAAATTCATGGGGGGGGGGGGGTAATTACCCTATTACCCCCCCCCCCCCCCTAAAACCGCCCTTGGTCTTAACACATAGGGCCCCAAAATAGGTGGCGCTTTTAGAATTACCCACACCACTCACCGACTGCAGTGAGCTAGTCGTCGGTTTTTGCCCTATAAGGCAGTGGCTTTTCTTTTTGGATTAAGGCTACCACTTTTGTTGTGCAACTTCCCCCCTCTGTTTAAATAGAAAAACGTAGCAATATATGCATAATATTGTATTCAGCAAGAGTTTGTAACTTAGAATAAATTCAGTAAATCCATTACAGTTTTGTTCTAGGAACAATGCTCGGACCCGGGTATTATTTTAAGTTCTGTTTTCTTTTTATAAAAAATATTGTAACAGTGTGTCTCAAATTAGAGATATGACGCCATCGATAATTTGTTTAAGTGGCAACACCCAGATTTCTATATTGACTTTTTTTAAAGTACATGTCTAATTATGTAAATCACTACCAAATTTCAAATTTGTATTTATAAAAAATTATTTCATTAATTTAAGATATTTTAAAAAATCTATTTTATCCTATATTATTTCGTAAATTTTCGAAATGATGTCCATTGCAATCACTATTTTAAATAAATTCCAAGAATTCTGGCGGGTAAATAAAAAGGTTTATGGGTAAATCTCAGATAAACGGGACCAAGCCAGTCTTTGGGGTTTAAAAAAATTATAAATAGGAGTAAAATTTTTATTTTTTCAATAATCGTGAGGAAATCCAATTATTTCTTAGCACATTAAGTTTTGTTCCTAGAAATAAATCCAATTTTCAGAAATTAATTACTATGTTATGAAAATGTAATTACCCTGTTGTGTCACAACCCATCTCTACTCCTGAAAACGGACCAAAACATAAAAATTATAAAAAACTTAAACACTTTTTTTTAGAAATGATTGAACCAGACCTTTTTTGTATTCTTTAAAATATTCTAAAACAACAAATCATATTTTACTGTCAAAATATAATTATAAATATACATGTCTTCCTAGTTTGGTGTAATTCCCCTGTGTAAATCGGATTTTAATATTTAATACGGTAAACAAACTTTCGGCAACGCCGCTAATGCATGAATGGTAGCACTGTTATGTGAAGACCGTCATGTGACACATAATTTAAAAGTAACGTACTTTTTAGTTGCTAAGTGGCTTCCAACGTGTTTGGTTGTGCGTTATTGCTGGACAATTCGTAATTCCACTGGTGAATGATTTCCGCTGAAAAATGTGAGTAAAATACTAAGTCTGTTGATTCTTTTACGTTTTATATAAAGAAGACAAAGTCAATGATTTGAAATATAAAAATTATTGAGCTTTTCATCTGAAAATTGTTAAAAATCCACAGATTTGTAATTCCCCTGGTGACATTCCCCTGTCTCTTTATATGACAGGGGAATTACAGTGTTTGCAGGGCATTACTTATTTCAAATCAATATTTATAAAATATTGTAAATAATATTATTGCAGAAAAAATAATGGCGAGGAGTAAGAAACTTACTAAAGAAGAAATCTTGGAGAAAAAAAGAAAAGCAGAAAGGGCACGATATGAACGAATAAAGCGGGACCCTCAGAAGTATGAGGAACAAAAGGAGAAGGAACGATTAAAATATCTTAAAAAGAAGGAAACAGGTAAAATAAAAGCAGCAAAAGATATGAGTCCAAGGGAAAATCGTACCATGAGAAAACGATGGAAGCTAAATGTAGCTGCATTTCGACGAAGGCAAGCGGCTCAAAAAGCAGACGCATTACGGTTTATAAGGGAGAACACCCCTAACAATTCTGGAGACGAGCGTTCGGTTGATATACAAGATGGTGAACAATTCGTGGAACAAATTAATATCCCAGATAGGAAGAGAGTAGACGAAAGAAAAGGGGCTGCTGAAAAGAGATCAAGAATGGCTAGAAGAAACCGAAATAAACTACTTAAGGAAAAAGAGAAAGAAATAAAAATGTTAAAAATGAAAGTTAATAAGTATAAAAAGCGGTTACAACGTTCAAAACTAAATTAAGCAGCTTATATCCAACCCCACTCCAGAAGCCAAGCAGCAAGTAACTAGAAATTTGTTGTTTGGAGAAGTAATGAAACAACAATTAAACGAAAACTATTCATCAATTACTTCGTTGAAAGAAAAAGATGTGTTTACCAAAGCTGAAACTGGAAGATTAGTTAAACGCTATAAAATTTGGAAAGATATTCCAAATATTTCAGGTAAGAGGTTCAAAAAGACTTTTGTGGCAAAACCATTACTTCAGTATAGCAGAAAAAGAAGACAAAATAATATTTTTAATAAGGTGAAAAATAGTGTAGTTCAGTTTTTGGAAGAAGACAGTTATTCGCGCTTGTGTCCCGGAAAAAGGGACGACATTACAAAAAATAGGCTTAAGAAACAACGACGTATACTACTGGATACCCTTAAAAATTTGCACAAAAAGTATTTGTTAAGACATACTACTCTTAATCTTCCATATTCTATGTTTTGTAAACTTAGACCATTTTGGATAATGCAACCTAAAATTTCGGATCGCGACACATGTCTTTGTGTCACACATTCCAATTTCGATCTTATTTTGCAATCGCTTTTTATTTCTAAAATTATTGCAGTACGAAATCATCAACAGTTTCTCTCATGCATCTGTTGCAATCGCTACAAGGAAAAATGCCTTTCCCGACAATGTTTCAACTGCAAGTACAAACACATTCAATATAACGAATTTGATAATTCTGATTTGATAAGCTTGAAACAATGGGCGGTTTTTTCCGAAATTATAGTTGACAGCAAAAAAATAATTCGCGCAAAATTAGAAAATACTCAAAGAAGGCATCACGGTTATTCCCTAATGTTATAGCTCTGTTAGATAACACCCTGAATAAGTTTTTAAAGCATGAAAGGAATATTGTGCATCAACACAATTCTATTAAATTGCTTAAAGAGCGGATTTCAGGACAGGAGTGCATTATCCATATGGATTTTAGTGAAAACTATAATACTAAATTTGGTGAAAAAATACAGGCATTTCATTTTGGCGGCTCAAGAATTCAAATTAGCCTTCACACTGTTGTAGTTTATATGCGCAATCCTGATCATTCTTTATCCGTCTCTTGTCACTGTTCTATATCAAATAATTTAGCTCATGGCCCCGCTGCCATCTGGGCGCACCTTCAACCAATTTTTAAGTTTATCCCCCCAACAATTACAGATATATGTTTTATTAGTGACGGCCCAGTCACTCAATATAGAAATAAGACGATGTTCTATATGTTGGCTACTCAACTAATAAAATTTTTGCCAAATATAAATAATTATTCTTGGAACTTTCACGAAGCCGGACATGGTAAAGGTGCTCCAGATGGCGTCGGAGCTGTTGTCAAAAGAACAGCAGATCGGTGTGTAAGAATGGGTATGGATGTTCCTATACCCTAGAAACTTTAGCTAAAGTCATTCAGAAAAATTGCCCATCAATTAAGACTTATACTATTAATGACTGTGATATTGAAAAGATGGCTGTTATAATAAAACAAAATGAAAGGAATATTTTATCGTTTCGGGGAACCTTGCAGGTTCATCAAGTATTTGGAAATGTAAGCAAGAAACTCGTGTTCAAATCGTTAAGCTGTTTTTGCTCCAAAGAAGGCTGTCGCCATTTTAACTTAGGAGAACTCAACTACTCTACTTCAGAGTATACTAAAAGGTCTATATTATCAGTTGATGAAATTTATTCCGACTCAGAAAATGATCAAAAAAATTTAGGATCGGTTATTAATAAAAATAAACAAGATGCTGGCTCAAAAAAAAAAGTACCTCAGTAGCTGGAAGCTCAGGTCTTTCTTCTTATCGATATATGGTAGGAGACTATGTTCTAGTGAAATTATGTGCTAAAAAGACTGAATATAGATATGTTGCAGTAGTTTCTGGAGATATAGATGAAGAAGAGGGAGAAATAAAAGTTACTTTTTTAAAATTATTTAATAGCAATGGAAATATTTTTAAAATTATCGAAAACGATATTTCTTACATATCTTTGAATCAAATACTTATGGTATTACCAGTTCCAACTCTTATACTAAAAGGAGATCGTTGTTTTTACAAATTCTTAGAGCCAGTTGATGTTTTTGAACAGTAAATTTGGTATTTTCTTGTTAAACTGAATAATTTTGGTCAACCTTAGATTTTGTTAAAAATGTAGTTAATTTAAGTTCACTTAAGACTGACTAACTATTGACATTATAAAATGTCTCATACTGTGTTCCTATCTGTTCTATGATTTTTCTTTGGATTAATATGTTATATGTTTGATTGTTTGGTTAACTCCTCCATTATTTAAAGGTTAGTAGAGGTTAGTTTATTTAAAGAAAAAACAAATAAAGATTTCTTTCAGTTATAAACTTGTATTTTTTTTATTTCGATTTAAAACTGGTTATAAACGTCTAGAATGTAATTACCCTGGTACAAAAAAGTAATTCCACTGATGTATGTAATTACCCTGTTAAGTGTATTTCCCCTGGAAGAAAAAAACTGGGAAAAAAATCAATAATTCGTCTGGCCGCTTTGTGGAGATCATCTACAAAGTATAATCAGGATAATTTATATATTAGATAATAACTGGGATTAATTTTATCCCTGGCCAAATTTGTTACGTTTTTAGACCCTTTATCTGAGATTTACCCTTATATTTCGTAAATAAAATAATTTTTATTTATTATATTACAAATTATTAGGAATAAAAATTTGGTAGTTAATATTCACTTTAAATAATAAATAGTTGATAAAATACTAGTGTTGCCATGCACTTAAAAAAATGATCGATTACGTCAAATTTCTAATTTGGGCCACACGGTATCATTATTTTTTAACAAAAAGACCATAACATAAAATACTAATACCCCTGTACGACCATTTTTCCCAAAAAAAAATGCATTGGATTTACTGAATTTATTCACTCACACAACTCAAAATTCAAATACACAATTTATTTGAATCAAGAAAAAGGTATTTCAGTCAAATAAATATATTTATTAAAAGTAAAAGAACCAGCTTATTGAGTTCAATATTTTTTATTTGGAATAAATAATATAATTTACTGAATTCTAATAACTGTTTATTTACTCCAAAAAACGATGTATTCGTTAATAAAAAATGCATTTTTTAAACGAAATAAATAATTATTTGTTGCAGATAACTATTTATTTGTTGTTACAAAATGAGGTTTTAAAATTAAATAAATAATTATTTCGTACAACTAATAGGGTCGTTAAATAAAATAATGAATTATTTGCATTTTGGTCAATCGTTAATAGTCAAACATGCATATTGAATAAATATTTATTTATTTCAAATATAAAAGTAATTCCTGGTTTAAATAAATATTGGAATTTATTCAAATAAATAATTGTTTGGCATATACGAAACAAATATTTGTTTAAATAAACTCCATTTTTTTTATTCAAATAAATTTTTTTTTTCAGTGTATGATTCTAGCAAGTCGGCTGTTGAAAATTGTATGATTGTTCAGCAATATGCCGAAGATTTGAAAGCAGAAGGAGAAGATGTTAAAGAGAGTTGGATTATGACAAGGATTTTAGGGATGTTACCAACTAAATTACATCACTTCCGGACAGCCTGGGATAATGTAAGCTTTATAGATAAAAATTTGAGTACACTGCTTGAACGTTTGAGATTAGAGGAAGATAGGTTAAATGAAAGTGAGCCACACAACTATGCTCAGAATGCTTTCATTTCAAATCATAGACCAGGGAAACCAGCAGGAAATTCATTTGCGACAGGAAGTGCTGCTGTTGAGTGCTTAAAGTGTGGTAAGAAGGGACATGTAAAGAAGCACTGTAGAAATAAGCCTTGTGCAAAGTATTTAACATACTGTAAAGATAATTATGCCTGTAATAACCGTAAACAAAAAGGTCACTTTGCAAAAGAGTGTCCAAGAGGCCATGCCAGTACAGATAAAAGCCAAGATTTTGGGCAAAATAAATCTAAAGACACTAACCGTCGTGCATTTATTACACTTGATCTATCGACTGCTAATGTAGATGACATAATGTCAAAACAAGATTGCAATAGCTCATGGTATCAAGACTGTGCAGCAACTCAACATATGACTTCTAGAAGGGACTGGTTAATAAATTATACAGAATTTGAAGAACCTACAATGGTGATGATTGGTGATGCAACAAAACTAGAAGGTATAGGGATAGGAGATATAGAATTAAAAGCATTTGATGGTAAAATTTGCTACGAAATAAATTTGAAAAATGTTCTGTTAGTGCCAAAGATGTCTTTTAATCTTTTTTCAGTTACTCAAATGTTGGATAAAGGTTATGCTCAGTGTGCTGATGCAAACCGGTCAGTTTTTAAAAGTCTAGATGGAAATGAAATAGTTGCAATTGCAAAAAGAGACGGAAACTTATACAAAATGATGTTTCACCGTGAAGAGCCTGACAAGGGTTTATTGACAGCCACCCAAGTGTCTATAAAAACATGGCATGAAAGACTCGCTCACCAAAATGTCAAATATGTCAGAGAGATTCTAGCGAGAAATAATATTAAGTTTATAGATGACTGGAATTGTTATGTATGTCCAGGGTGTGTGTATTGTAACGAAGTTACAAGTTTTTCAGTCATTTTTGCATATTTAAATAGAGCTCCGAATCAATTAGACGAGTTTTGTTTTAACTCCGCTTTTCTACAACAGAAAATTTTGATTTTTGGGACAACCGGTATAATTATAATTTTAAAACAATATGCAACCACCAATTTAATTAAATTAATCCATTAAAGCAATTAAGCAACCGCCTTATTCAATTTAAATCATTCCGTTAAAACTTAATCAAATACCGCCCAGTATATTCAGCTCGATGATAGAATCGCGCTCCAGCGGCCGGAGAAATACGGCGCAGCCTGGAGGGAGTACCGGGGCCCAGCGAGTCCAGCTGAAAAGCAGTGTCGATGCAAAATTTACTTCTGCTCCGAATACCGAAGCCATCGACTGTAAATATTGTGCACTGAAGAAATTGTTTTGTTACAAAGGTAACACGTTTTTATTCATTTTTTTTATTTTTGAGTGTTTACTTTATCCGAATTCTTTACTGATAAGAGACCGTTCTACACCGTATTTTTGCATTAGAAGTTATTTTAGTTTTAATAAAATTAAAATTTAAATCCGTATCCTAAAATATTAGTTGAAAAGTGCTTAAAATAATATAAGATCTGGGAGGTATATAATTCCGTAATATTTATAAATTCAGGGCATTATTTTTGATATTTCTTTTTACTAACCGACGCCGACGTTTAATCAGGATCCGAACGTTGATTCACATGTGAGCAATTATTCGCTGGCGGCAGTCCGGTAGATAATCGCCTGGTACGTGGCATTTTTGTGGTGGCTAATCGCCCATTGGTGTCAAGTGAATCAGCGGTTTGCCTGGTTAAATAACGCCGTTACCTGTGTTACCGTAACTCTCAAATTTCATTTTAAAATTTTTTTCGTAAAGTCCAATATATCCTGATTTTCACCGCTGAACCACGTGTGAGCTATTACTTGCTGGCGGCCCAGGTCGGTAGGTAATCGCCTGTTGCGTGGCACTTTTGCGGTGGCAAATCGCCCATTGGTGCCAAGTGGTTCAGTAGTGTACTTTTGTGAAAAGCCGATTTATTTTAAATCCGTTCCACGAGATCCTTAAAATTGAGGCTATAACTTAACGCCGCACCGGAGTTGAACGTCTCTTATCGTAATTACTGCATCATCATTTATTGTGCACTACTTATCATTACCATCCCGCAATCTTACCTGGCTAACGAAACAGTTCTATTTTGTTTTAATCATTCCCGCTTACGCTTACCGCCGTTACCGCTTAACATTAATCTTTTCATCCTGCTTTAGAAACGACCACCGCTTACCGCTCACCGTTCACCGTTCACCGTTTCCACCCGATTTAACACCGCCCGCTTGATTAACTTACCGGTACACGTATACTTATGCAATTTAGACTAGGATTCACCTATTTTCCGTCATATTAAAAATATTTGTTGCACCCAGGCTTCTTAGAAATTGATTTTTTTGTTGGTATATTGAATATTTATAATGAAATAAATCCAGTTTACTAAAATAGTTGTTTCTGTTCTATCACCCATCCCTGGCTATAGGATACCGTCAGAAATTTCCTTTTGAACAATAACGAACTCTAGTAACATTTCTCCTCTGTTTAAAAGCTACCCGATAGGCATAGTGGATCCCTTTACCACTTGAAACAATAAAGGGGTGGCGCCCGAGATTTACAAAAGAAAATTAAAGTCATAACTAAGCGCCAAATAACAATTCCCGTTACAAATGGCGCCCGAGCAGATTTTTTTTTAGAGCCTGAGCAGGTTTTTTTTTTGTTCAAAGGAGAGACAGATATTACCGTAAACATTTTTTTTTTAAATTTCATAAACCGTACTTTTCGATTTTTCTGTAATAATAAATTAAAATATAATAGCCAGTGGGTCTGATAGAACAGCAACCAGTGTTTTTCAAGTCAAGAGTCATTAACTTTTGGGGGAATTTTTTTTTAATTTTAATTCTCAATTAATTTTTTTTCGTAAAGAAGGAGTGTTATAGTAGTTAGCAACATTTTCGATAACAGTCACCGAGTGAAAGCAGATCAATATTTAATAATAATGGCATCCCCAAATAATAACGTTACCGAAACCCAAACACCCCAAAACGAAACCGCACCGTCCCAACTTATTCCCCCTGCACCGCCCCTACCGTCCGGTTTGTCGGAGAACTGGAACAATCCACGCACCGGTTGGATTTATTTGTTAAGGAAAAGCCAATTAGTATCGCAGTTACAGGAGTTTAACTTGGATACGACAGGTTCAGTAGACGCAATGCGAAGACGACTAATTAATGTCGTTCGCGAAGGGCGAACCTCACCGCAACCGATAACCATTGGAGATACAATTATCGACAATCAAGAACAGCGGTTGGCAACACTAACACCAACGTTGTCGCTAACGACTATAACGACAACTACAGTTACAACGACAATGTTGGAGATACCGCAGCATAGCCGTGTTGGGGTTAGCACCACGCCAAATTATTTACAGGCAACGATAAGACAGTCACCTACTTTTAATATACCGATATCCAGCACCGCCACCGACCGCCTATAATCAGCCACCGACCGCCTATAATCCGCCACCGACCGCCCATAATCCGCCACCGACCGCATATAATCCGCCACCGACCGCCTATCAACTGCCACCGACCGCCAATACACCGCCACCGACCGCGTATAATCCACCACCGACCACCTATAATCCGCCACCGACCGCCTATAATCCGCCACCGACCGCCTATCAACTGCCACCGACCGCCAATACACCGCCACCAACCGCATATAATCCACCACCGACCACCTATAATCCGCCACCGACCGCCCATAATCCGCCACCGACCGCCTATAATCCGCCACCGACCGCCTATCAACTGCCACCGACCGCCAATACACCGCCACCGACCGCATATAATCCACCACCGACCACCTATAATCCGCCACCGACCGCCCATAATCCGCCACCGACCGCCTATAATCCGCCACCGACCGCCTATCAACTGCCACCGACCGCCAATACACCGCCACCGACCGCATATAATCCACCACCGACCACCTATAATCCGCTACCGACCGCCTATAATCCGCCACCGACCGCCTATAATCCGCCACCGACCGCCCATAATCCGCCACCGACCGCCTATAATCCGCCACCGACCGCCTATCAACTGCCACCGACCGCCAATAAACCGCCACCGACCGCATATAATCCACCACCGACCACCTATAATCCGCCACCGACCGCCTATAATCCGCCACCGACCGCCCATAATCCGCCACCGACCGCCTATAATCCGCCACCGACCGCCCATAATCCGCCACCGTACGCCTATAATCCGCCACCGACCACCTATAATCCGCTACCGACCGCCTATAATCCGCCACCGACCGCCTATAATCCGCCACCGACCGCCCATAATCCGCCACCGACCGCCTATAATCCGCCACCGACCGCCTATCAACTGCCACCGACCGCCCATAATCCGCCACCGACCGCCTATAATCCGCCACCGACCGCCTATAATCCGCCACCGACCGCCTATCAACCGCCACCGACCGCCAATCAACCACCACCGACAGGCTACCAACCGCCGCCGATAACGTATCTGCCGCCATCATCCCCTTTGCAGATATATAAGTGGGGTCTTCACTTTGATGGGCAGAACGACCCTGCAGCATTCTTGGAAAGACTGGAAGAAATATGCATATCACAGAATGTTAGTGCCGACCAAGTACTACCGCATTTGCCAGACATTCTTAGAGGTCAAGCTGCCCTGTGGTACAGAAATAATCGACACACTTTTAGAGTGTGGAACGACTTCAGGGAAGCATTCCAAATATTTTATTTTCCCATAAATTACGAGGTAGACCTGGAGGCAGAAATTAGCCGGCGTATCCAAAAATTGAACGAACCAGTTGCCAGATACGTTACCGACCTGCAAACATTAATTCGCCGCCATGGGAAAATATCCCAGGAACAAGAATTACAGTGGCTATACCGAAACCTGTCGCCAGAATACCGACAGTACGTCCGACGAAGCGACTTCCACGATATTAGCTCATTTTCCAAGGCTGTACGTGAGCACGAGCTTCTTAGCAAGGAAATTGAAGATTCTCGTCCACAACAGAACCGTTCCACCGTACATCAATATCGGACCTTTGCAAATACACAAACACCGAACCGGCCGACATATCAACCCCGACCGACGCTTAGGCCGCCGCCCGCACCACCGTATATACTCCCTGCTAATCCGATAAACAACTCAAGACCGATTCCGAATACCGCCGCCTCGACACCGAACACTCCATCACCGGTCCGTCAACAAACCGCCTCGGCACCGACACAAGCAAGGCCAATAATAGACAATGTTCCAAGTGGCTCTGGATTGATATGCTGGAGATGTGGTCGCGCTGGACATACAAGAGGATTCTGTCGATTTCCCGCAAAGTTGTTCTGTTCCCGATGCGGACAGGAAGGAATTATTTCCAGAAACTGCCCATGCCGAAACCAGGGAAACTAGAAAGGCGCTGCACTGCCGCGAGGCCAGCCCAGAACCACGCCGAAGCCCCGCATGATCAAGTAATGTCAATAAATAGCGAAATTAGACCATTCGTTTCCATAACCCTGGAAAACCGGGAATTTTCTGCCCTTATCGACACTGGCGCAGCTAATTCATACATAGGAGATTTAGCAGCTGAACATTGCAGAGATTCCAAATGCCAAGAGACAACTCCTACCACAAGAAATACTAGACTAGCCGATGGTCACGTAACCGCCGTCAAACAAGCCTACCGAGTTAAACTGAAAATTGGTACACAAACTATTTTAAATACATTCAATTTCCTACCGCATCTTGCCGTCGATATAATACTAGGCATGGATATATTGAAACAGCATAGTTTTGTTGTTGATCTGAATACCGCAAGAGTCCAGATGAATGAAGAAGTCATTGCTGGCCCAAAACCCGCTCCAAGTTGTTGTCTCATTGAAGAGGTACCCGCCAAAACACCGTTAGTACTCACCCCTGATGAAGAAATTCAGTTGCAAGCATTTTTAGACAAAGAATTACCGTTATTTGAGGACATAAAAGGTACGACGCCGCTAATAGAACACCGAATCCACCTAACTAATACCGATGCTATTAAACAAAGATACTACCCCCAGAATCCGAAAATGCAAGAAATTATTAACGCCGAAGTCGACAAGATGTTACAAGAAGACATTATCGAACCGTCTGATAGCCCTTGGAGTTCCCCGATAGTTATGGTTCGAAAGAAAGATGGAAAATTTCGATTTTGTGTAAACCTTCAAAAAGTGAATGAGGCAAGCCGTAAAGATGCATATCCGTTACCGTACATAAACGCCATCCTGAATAAACTTAGGAAGGCCCGATATATCTCTAGCCTAGATCTGAAGCAGGGCTACTGGCAAGTTCCGCTAGCACCAGAAAGCAGACCGATTACAGGGTTCACAATACCCTCAAGAGGCCTTTTTCAGTTTAAGGTCATGCCGTTTCGCCTGCATTCCGCCCCTGCAACTTTTCAAAGGTTGATGGATCATATAATCGGCCCCGATATGGATCCGTATTGCTTTGCTTACCTGGATGACATTATCGTTCTGGGAGAAACATTTCAAGAGCACATGGAGATTCTACACGAAGTATTCCGTCGCCTTCGGGAAGCAAATTTAAAACTTAATCCAGAAAAATGTCAATTTGGCCGCCGCTCCCTAAAATACTTAGGACATTTAATCACCGCCGAAGGAATTTGCACCGACCCTGACAAAGTAGAGTCCATCCTCCAATTGCAACCGCCTGGGAATGTAAGAGGTCTTCGAAGATTTTTAGGAATTGCCTCATGGTATAGAAGATTTGTCCCGGGATTTTCACAAATAGCCGCACCGCTAACCCAATTACTCAAAAAGGGAATGCGATGGAAATGGTCCACCGAACAAGAAGTAGCTTTTCGTCACTTAAAAGAGTGTCTAACAAAAGCACCTATATTAACCTGCCCCGATTTCGATAAACCGTTTATCCTGCAAACAGACGCAAGCGACCAGGGCCTGGGCGTCGCGCTAATACAGCACGACCAAAATGGCGACCATGTGATTGCCTACGCCAGCCGCACCCTGTCCACTGCCGAACGAAAATACTCCGTAACTGAAAAAGAATGTTTAGCGATTGTATGGGGTATAGAGAAAATGCGCCCATATCTAGAAGGTTACCGATTTACCATACTAACCGATCACCAGTCATTGAGATGGCTGCACTCACTAAAAAGCCCGAGTGGCCGATTGGCAAGGTGGAGTATATTCCTCCAACAATATGATTTTGAAATTAAATACCGAAAAGGAGTTTTGAACCGAGTTGCCTTATCTCGTGACCCAATATCTGGAACTAGTCAGGAAGAGGAGTCAGATCCGCTGAACGCCATGGACACGGGAATAGAATGCGCCTGGTATAATAAAAAAAAGGAGGAAGTACAAAACAACCCCGGAAGGTTTCCTGATTATTGTATCCGTGACGACCGATTATACCGACATTTCCTGGACTCATCCGACATGTCAGAACCGGACATGACCGATCCTTGGAAACTTTGTGTACCAAAGTCCGCCCGACTCGACGTTCTTAAGGAAAACCACGACGCACCAACCGCCGGCCATATGGGCATCGCGAAAACCACCGTCCGAATCACACTGAAATATTACTGGCCCGGAATGTCCCGTGATATTGCAAAATATGTTCGAGCCTGTCATTCTTGTCAAATTTACAAGACATCACAACAACAAACACCTGGAAAAATGCAACCGTCTAAAAACAACAATCCATGGAAAACAGTCAGTATTGACTTGGTAGGACCTCTACCCCGCTCATCCAAAGGAAACAGTTGTCTAGTTGTATTCCAGGACCGTTTCACCAAATGGATTGTATGCCGTGCTATTCGTAAGGCCTCTGCTCATGCAGTGAACCAAGCCTTCTACGAATTAATCCTGACCCGATTCGGCCGCCCCCAGACTGTTATCTCGGATAATGGAAGTCAATTTACAGCTCGAACATTTACTAAGTTACTGACAGACTATGGTATTAAGCACCGCCTGACGCCACCGTATATTCCCCAGGCAAATCCCGTTGAAAGGGCCAATAAGACCCTCAAACCAATGATTGCCCAATTCTGCCAAAGCGATCAAAGAAAATGGGACGTATATCTACCAGACTTAACTTTTGCTTACAATACCTCGCGAAACAATTCCACTGAATTTTCACCGGCGTTTCTAAATTTTGGCCGCGAACTAGAGCCCCCCAAATCATTATACCGTACAGAGCAACCCGAAACCACGACCGACCCGAACGACAACGTAACCGATTCCGACCGCACCAATACCGCAACCGAACGTTTCAAAAAACTAGCTGAAACTTTTGAACTAGTAAAAGTAAATCTAGCTCGCACATTTTCTACACAAAGCCGGTATTACAACCTCCGCCGAAGGGAATGGCGTTGCCATCTCGGAGACGAAGTGATGAAGAAAGAACATCACCTGTCTTCGGCCGTTAATTATTTTAATGCTAAATTAGCCCCTAAATATTCGGGACCGTATAAAGTCGTAAAAATCCATTCTCCGGTAGTGTACGACTTGAAGGATGGTAATGGTAAGATCCACCGCCGCATACACATTAAGGATCTTAAGACCGCTTACTCACCTATTCCAGAAAATGCCTAGAGACTTCACCGTTCCGCCACCAGGGTCTAAACCCACAAACGTATTCAATCCCAGGAGAGACGGAGAACGAGCCACCCAAGCCAACATGACGCGGATGGCCAAAATCCGGAAATTGGTGGCCCGGATGTCCGCCCCCTTGAAAGGAAAAGGGGAGGGTCAGCACCGAGCCGTACCACCGCCACCGCCTGCTCGTCTCAGCATGAAGGTGCATATCGACCTATCCCGACTCCCCCCTACCCTTATCCAACACCTTCGAGCCTCCCAATCACGTCTCTTTACCCCCCGACCTCCGCACCATAGTAATCCCCAAACCATTACCTTCCTGTCCACCGTCCAACCTCCCAACCGAACCTCCGGCCGCAATGCACTCCGTACCAAGTGCCGGCAACCAACCACCACCCGTCAGCAGTCCCCCGGTAATTTCCATTCCGGAAAAACCCGAAGACCGAGCTCGTTACCGGAGGGAGGAACACGACCTGGCGGTGGCGATCCTCGCTTCACCGAACCCCACTACTTGGACGCCGGAAATCCACCAGGCACTTCAGCGGTACCGGCCGCTACACTCCACCTCCCGTCGAATTCGCCGCCGCTTGTGCACTCTGGACGGACGTAGCATTAGGGTCAGACTGTAGCCAGCTACCCCATTCACCCGGACGACGGCTGATTTTTTTTTATATATTAATAATGTTTTTTTAAGCGGTCGGGGATACAATAATACCATATTTTTTTTTTGTTGTTCCTCAATTTTATCACCGTTTCAACTAATGCGACCCTAGGCAAATAATGAACTAGTTAGCCAGGTAAATCGGGAAGAAGCCAAACTCTTTCAATCCGTTTTCTCTTTATACTTGCAGCTCCGCGAAAGTAGTCGTAATGTCAAGCCCAATTCTGGATTTAGAAACCTCACCGCTAAGTCAGCACCAAGAAGGTCAAACATTAGATTTTGACGCTATGGAGACAGAGACGGCCGATGCCGCAGCGTCTCAGTCAAACTCCGCAGACGTCATGTTCCAAGAACTTCAAACACTCATTGATATTTTACCAGAAACTATTACCGAACTTGTTAGAGCACCCGACACTCCCCTTCGTGCCGAGGAACTTCAAGACTTGCAAGAAAAGGAGAGGATTGATCCCTTCTCCGACCCCTTTGGGACTACCCCTTCCGACACACTCTACCCGATACCGGCTACAATACAACGGTGGAGGCTGCAACAGGCTCAAGAAGAGACAGGTTATGTAACAATAGCGGAAAACACCTGCTGGCGCTGTGGACGGTCCGGCCACAGACGAGAAATTTGCGAGAATGCACCGAAACTATTCTGCTCCCGCTGCGGCCGAATAGGAACATTATCGCGAAGATGTGCTTGTAATCCACACCACCGAGAACAAACCCCCGCAAGCCCCAGAACAAATGGAAGACGACCCCGCATGGTAGCAACAGCCACTCAATGCTGTCGACACCGGGATATTGTATGTACGCCATGTCCGACTTGTGGCTGCCCCAACGCCATAAATAGGAAACCGAACCGACCCCGAATTTAGGAAGCACTGTTGATACCGTTAATTTAAATCAACATTTTTTTTTTCTTTTCTCGCTAAAGGATCAAGTTTTTTATTTTGGGATTAATGGTTAAATTTTTGAAAGGAAACTATAAGAAAAAAAAATAAATAGATGAACTAAATTTTTTTTTTTTTCCCGAAAGAAGAGGGGGTGTGTAACGAAGTTACAAGTTTTTTAGTCATTTTTGCATATTTAAATAGAGCTCCGAATCAATTAAACGAGTTTTGTTTTAACTCCGCTTTTCTACAACAGAAAATTTTGATTTTTGGGACAACCGGTATAATTATAATTTTAAAACAATATGCAACCACCAATTTAATTAAATTAATCCATTAAAGCAATTAAGCAACCGCCTTATTCAATTTAAATCATTCCGTTAAAACTTAATCAAATACCGCCCAGTATATTCAGCTCGATGATAGAATCGCGCTCCAGCGGCCGGAGAAATACGGCGCAGCCTGGAGGGAGTACCGGGGCCCAGCGAGTCCAGCTGAAAAGCAGTGCCGATGCAAAATTTACTTCTGCTCCGAATACCGAAGCCATCGACTGTAAATATTGTGCACTGAAGAAATTGTTTTGTTAGAAAGGTAACAAGTTTTTATTCATTTTTTTATTTTTGAGTGTTTACTTTATCCGAATTCTTTACTGATAAGAGACCGTTCTACACCGTATTTTTGCATTAGAAGTTATTTTAGTTTTAATAAAATTAAAATTTAAATCCGTATCCTAAAATATTAGTTGAAAGTGCTTAAAATAATATAAGATCTGGGAGGTATATAATTCCGTAATATTTATAAATTCAGGGCGTTATTTTTGATATTTCTTTTTACTAACCGGCGCCGACGTTTAATCAGGATCCGAACGTTGATTCACATGTGAGCAATTATTCGCTGGCGGTAGTCCGGTAGATAATCGCCTGGTACGTGGCATTTTTGTGGTGGCTAATCGCCCATTGGTGTCAAGTGAATCAGCGGTTTGCCTGGTTAAATAACGCCGTTACCTGTGTTACCTTAACTCTCAAATTTCATTTTAAAATTTTTTTTTCGTAAAGTCCAATATATCCTGATTTTCACCGCTGAACCACGTGTGAGCTATTACTTGCTGGCGGCCCAGGTCGGTAGGTAATCGCCTGTTGCGTGGCACTTTTGCGGTGGCAAATCGCCCATTGGTGCCAAGTGGTTCAGTAGTGTACTTTTGTGAAAAGCCGATTTATTTTAAATCCGTTCCACGAGATCCTTAAAATTGAGGCTATAACTTAACGACGCACCAGAGTTGAACGTCTCTTATCGTAATTACTGCATCATCATTTATTGTGCACTACTTATCATTACCATCCCGCAATCTTACCTGGCTAACGAAACAGTTCTATTTTGTTTTAATCATTCCCGCTTACGCTTAACGCTTACCGCCGTTACCGCTTAACATTAATCTTTTCATCCTGCTTTACTAACGACCACCGCTTACCGCTCACCGCTCACCGTTCACCGGTCACCGTTCACCGTTCACCGTTCACCGTTTCCACCCGATTTAACACCGCCCGCTTGATTAACTTACCGGTACACGTATACTTATGCAATTTAGACTAGGATTCACCTATTTTCCGTCATATTAAAAACATTTGTTGCACCCAGGCTTCTTAGAAATTGATTTTTTTGTTGGTATATTGAATATTTATAATGAAATAAATCCAGTTTACTAAAATAGTTGTTTCTGTTCTATCACCCATCCCTGGCTATAGGATACCGTCAGAACTTTCCTTTTGAACAATAACGAACTCTGGTAACATTTCTCCTCTGTTTAAAAGCTACCCGATAGGCATAGTGGATCCCTTTACCACTTGAAACAATAAAGGGTGGCGCCCGAGATTTACAAAAGAAAATAAAAGTCATAACTAAGCGCCAAATAACAATTCCCGTTACAGTATGGAAAACACCATCGGGTTTCTCACTTCTTGAATTCAAAAGTAGCAAACAAACCAGGAGATATGATTCATGTTGATTTGTGTGAGATGAATATTATGTCTCTAGGAGGAGCTAAGTATTTCTTGCTTTTTAAAAATGACTTTTCTTACTATCGCACTGTCTATTTTTTGAAGTCAAAGGATGAAGCTGTTTCCAAATTAAAGATTTTTATGACAATGGTAGAAAATCAGTTTGAAAGAAAAGTAAAATATCTACGGTCAGATAATGGAACAGAGATTAAGAACGTGGATTCGAAAAAGCTTTTGGAAGAACTTGGAGTTTTTCACACCAAGTCCGGTGCATATACTCCTCAACAGAATTGAAAGAGAAATGAGAACTATAGTAGAGTCAGCTCGATCCACTATACATGCAAAAAACTTGCCTGAAAATTTATGGTATGTGGCAGTAAACTATGCAGTTTTCACAATAAATCAAACAGGAACAAGCTCAGTTAAAAATAAAAGTCCTGCTGATTTGTGGTTCGGCAGAAGGTTAGATATCGGAAAATTGAGAGGGTTTGGTTGTACGAGCTATGTTTTGATTGAAGATCATAAGAGAAGAAAGACAGAAAAAAAGTCAAAGAAAGGAATTTTTGTTGGTTATGATCTAGACTCGCCATGCTATAGAATTTTTATTTTTGAGGAGAGTGACGTTGTTACCTCTAACAATGTTATTTCTGAAGAAAATGTCGAAGGAGAAAAAGAACTGACAGAAATTAAGTTACCTCTTGAAGTATGCGAAAATTTAGAAGGGAATAAGAATGAGAACACCAACCCTAACTTTAAGGACAGTGTGTCTAACGAGCCATATGCTGGAGAGAATATTCAGCATGAAAATATAAATCTGAGAAATAGAAGATCTATTAAACCACCTGGAAGATTTAGAGATTTTGTTATGGATTATTCTTCAGATGAAGATAATCGAAATACAGCTATGATAGGTGAAGTGGAAGACATCTCTATTGTAGATGCCTTGAAGGATGGAAATTGGTACAATGCAATGAATGATGAATTTCAGTCATTAACAAGAATGCAAACATGGGATCTAATTGAATCACCTAAGCAAGTCACACCGTTAACCTGTAAATGGGTGTTACGCCAAAAGCAAGATGGTAAGCTGAAAGCCAGACTGGTGGTCAGGGGCTTTAAACAAAAGAAAGGAATAGACTATTCTGAGACATTAAGTCCTGTTGCACGTCATGTTACAGTTAGGTTGATTCTCAGTCATGCAGCTGCAAACGAAATGGATCTTATGACCTTCGATGTAAAAACGGCGTTCCTATACGGAGACTTCAAGGAAGAAATATATATTCATCAACCTAAGGGGTTCAGTGATGATAACGATCGTGTCTGTACATTAAACAAAAGTCTCTACAGCTTAAAACAAGCACCACGAAATTGGAATGAGAAGTTTTCAACATTTTTGAAGTCACTTAGCTTTGAGAACACAGATGATGACCACTGTGTTTATTATAATAAAGATAGAACTATTATTATTGTGCTGTTTGTTGATGATGGCCTTATTGTCGGAACCAGGAAAGATGATATGGTTCAAATATTGAACAAATTAAAGCAAAAATTTGAAATTACATATGATATTGCTCATGATGGAAATTTATCATACCTTGGAATGAAAATAAAAAAGGATTCAAACGGAATATTTGTCAGTCAACCAAACTATACACAAAATATTTTAAAGCGTTTCAGCTTTGATGATGTAAATCCTGTATATACTCCAATGGAGAAAGGAATGCTTACAAGTGGAGAAAACTATGCGAATGATAAGGTACTAGACAAGTCAGAACCTTATAGGGAGGCGATAGGAAGCCTACTATATTTAGCTACTATAACTCGTCCTGATATAAGTTACGCGGTAAATTATTTAAGTCGCTTTAATAATAACCCTATGGCAAGTCATTGGAAAATGATCAAACGTATTTTTCAGTATTTAAAGGGGTCGGTTAATAGTGGTATATTGTTTATTGGTGACAATAAACTTACAGCCTATACAGATTCTGATAACGGAGGAGATACAGATACTGGACATTCAACTAGTGGTGTACTTGTACTAAGAGGAGGTCCTGTAGTTTGGTACGCCCAGAAACAAAGACTGTGGCTACATCTGCAGCTGAAGCTGAGTATCGAGCAGCAGTATCTTCCATAGATGACATATGCTGGATAAGACGACTTGGCCATGAATTGGGGTTTATCGATATGAATGAACCTACAACCTTATGTGTAGATAATCGATCTGCTATCTGTATGTTGGAAAATATCCATGAAGAAAAAGTGACAAAAGGAAAAAAACATATCGATATTCGAAGAAAATTTATTCAAGAACATATAGGAAAAACAATCAAATTGGAACCTGTGAGAAGTTCAGAGCAACTTGCGGATATTCTTACTAAGCCTTTGAGTCGCAGGATCTTTGTGGACCTTCGAAGCAAAATAATTAAGGAGGAGTGTTGAGATATAATTATTTGGTTCTGCACGCGTTGCCACAAGGAACTCGCGCTAAATCGATTACTCATTCGTCACTATGTTCATATTGCATTGTCAACAAGAATGTTCTAGATTGTACGAAATAAATCTTTTGTCTGATTTGTGATTTGTTTCTTGTCTTATTTGTGTTGAAAATGACTGTATGTTAAAAGGTAGGAAATTGAATAGTTCTACTAGTATTAGGAGGTACAAGTTATTTTGTTATATTATGTTTAAAGTCGCCTTATTGTTTCAGGCGCCTTGTGATTGTATGTCCTGCATATTTGAATAAATGTTAAGAGATAAGCAACTAAGTTTATTTTGATCTACAAGTCTAGCAACGAATTAAATAACATCATTCATCAACCCAATTTTTTTTTGCTGCATTCCCAGTTTGCATATTCTTAAAGGACAAGCTATATCAAGGCAATAATAGAAAATCTTCCAAAAGTGGGTACATGCATAATTTACATCGTTCGTTGTATAGAGCTCTGAGAAGTCAGCTTCATTTAATAGCTTAGCTATATTGTCCAAGACAGCTGTAGCAATTACTATTGCTTCTACTTTTTCACGCTTCAGTCTAATCCCAAATGCAAGTATTGGAAATCTTCTCTTCCATTGACTAAATTTCCTTTCAATACAGTTTCTCGTTCTTATTTGTGATTCGTTATAAAGCTGTTCGGCTCTTGATTGTGGCTCAGTAAGTGGAGTTAACAAATCTTTTTTAATTCCATAACCACTATCACCAACTAAAACATGGTATTGAAATTCGCCCCTTTCAAATCTTCCTCTAATATTAGAATTGGCAAATATTTGCGAGTCATGTGTCGACCCAGGCCAGCGGCACACTACATCCAGGAACATGCAATTGGCATCACATATTACTTGGACATTAAAAGAAAAGAAGCCTTTTCGATTCCTGTAAATCTCAGCATTATCACTATGATAAAGGTGATAATATCTTAATATGGGTACAATCGAGAGCACCAATGCATTTGGGAAATCTGGCAATATTGAAAAATGTTTTTGCAACTTGCCTGATTTCTAACTCAGATGCAGGCATCTTTATAAATTGACCATATAGTCCAGCAATGGCTCGGGTAACCTTCCAAACTACGCGACTCGCTGTACCCTTATCAATTCCAATAGAGTCACCAACCTGAAGAAAATTCCCTGTTGCATAATACCGTAATGTTAGAAGCACCATCTGTTCTGGTGTGATGGCGTGGTTCCTAAAACACAATAAATTTATATTGTGATGATGATATAGGTACACATTTTATTTAGAAAATATAACATCAGGATATTTTAGAGAGTAAAATCCCAATGCAGGTGTACTTACTGTTCCGTAGGTGAAATTATTTCATCAGAGATTTGATCAATTACGAAACGAACTCCTTGTGTTGATAATCTAACGCGTTTCCTAAAATCCTCTTCACTCCATATTAAGAAATGATCTTGTCTTGGTCTGTATGTCTGGGGCTGCCTTCTTACGTTTCGTAAAATATCTACTATTTCCACAAAATCTTCATCATCAGTTAATTCCACTAAATTGAAATCAGGGTGTTCAGCAATCGTCAAGATTTGATTCGCTTATTGTTACAGATAAACAGGAATAAATGACGAAAAATATTTACTTGAGATGAAAACCAAAATTTAAATAAGTTTCAGGTTATATACCTATCTGTTATAAAAGTGATAAGCGGGGGAAAACCGAGTTTAAGCCTAGAATATTGGCCGCTTAAGTTGAACCGCCAAATTAGATGAACGTGAACCGAGTTTAGGGTTGAACTGGCATTGTACAACATACACTAGATTTTAAACTAAGTTTAAACTACAACTCAAGTTTAAGCTGGCATTGTACAACCGGGCCTAAAAGACTTAGGCCCGGTTATACAATTTGAGTTTAAGGGCCCGTTCACTTGAACCGAG
Organism: Polydrusus tereticollis; assembly: GCA_963920685.1. Taxonomy (NCBI): domain Eukaryota; kingdom Metazoa; phylum Arthropoda; class Insecta; order Coleoptera; family Curculionidae; genus Polydrusus; species Polydrusus tereticollis. The sequence goes on along the minus strand of OY987330.1, from coordinate 106,113,272 downwards.
AAGCGCACTGAACCCGTACTTAATTTACATGGACGATGTACAAAGCTTCTTGAACTAGAGTTCAACTGCAGTGGTATTCTATAAGCTTATATCGAAAGCGATTTCGATTAAAACCGAACGGTTGGGCCGTTTGGTATTATGTAAGCAATTTCGGTTAAATTCGAAGCTCCCGAACATAGATCCGACAGCAAAGCGAAAACGACAGGATTTGGTGTGACGCTACGCCATGCTTCTTCACGTTTTCGCTATTCAGGTTATGTTTTTTTTTGTTTTGGTTTTGTTTAATTTGTTTGTACTTGTAATTATAAAATGGAAAAGAGATTAAAAACAAATCCTTTACAATGGGCAATATTTTTGGATTTTGCCGAGACTAATCCCGTAATTTTAACAAGAAAATTTGATTGTGTGAACGGGAAACAAGAGTATGACGAGCTGTGGAAGGAAATAGCTGCCACCCTTAATTCAATGGGATATCTGCAGAAAACAGTTTTAAAATGGCAAAAGGTATGAACCTACCTATGTCTAATAACTCTAATATGAAAACATACCTGCCTTATAACTTACACAAATTTAAATGTGTTCGTGTCATTTAAACATATTGTACATACATACCTACTCTACCCCTAGTCAGTACTTCGACAACTCTCCAATAAAATCAAGCTCTGGTGATAGACATATCACCATCTCGTACCAAAATGTTCGTGGCCTAAGAACAAAAACGGTGCAGTTCCAGAAAGAAGTTTTAAACTCTAATTATGATGTAATTATCCTAACCGAGACCTGGTTGAGCGACGGCATAGCTAGTGAAGAGTTGTTCCCAAATAACTATGTTGTATATAGAGCAGATAGAAATCCAGATCTGACTAATAAGTCACGACGAGGAGGCGTCTTAATAGCAGTTGACTGTACACTAGAATCTTCGATATATAAAGTACCAAATAGTATCATCGAGCAGTTATGGGTCAACGTTCGGATTGGAAGTGTCAACAATATATTGGGGACTGTGTACATACCACCTTATTCTAAGTCAACGGTCTATGATGAATATGTAAGATCTGTGAATCATGTACTTGATCACTTCCCTAAAGTAATTTTAGTGGGTGATTTTAATTTACCTAATTATTCAAATTCATTTCTTCAAATTGATCACAATGACTCATTTATCAATGATCAAAATCACTACCTTAATTTCCTTAATACTGATCTCAACACAAATGTTATCTTCACATCTACGAACGAGAATTAACAGATTATCTTTGACTGTACTTGATTTTACGAACTTCGTCAGTGTAATAATGTTAGTAACACCAATAATGTTATGTTAGATTTAGTATTCACGAATTATTCGGAGATCCGAGTTTCTTGTGATCCTTCTCCTTTAGTCAAGGTTGACAGCCATCACCCCGCTCTCGTTATTGAATTTTGCGCGGACGCTAGAGCGGACATAGCTTTGGGTTTGCAATTTACAAAATATAACTTTCACAAAGCAGACTATAATAAATTCAATGATTACCTTGAACAAGTTGATTGGAGTTTCTTATATTGTATCGTTATTGATGATGCCATAGAAATGTTCTACACCATTTTGAACATTGCAATAGACCTGTATGTTCCAAAAACTAGGATCCCTACGACTAAATATCCTAATTATTTTTCAACTCATACGATCAATCTAATAAAAAGAAAAAACAAGGCATTTACAAAATATAGGTACTCACGAGCTTCTTTTGATGAATCTACTCACAAAGAATTACGCTCTCAATCAAAAGTATCAATAAAAAAAGATTACGACACTTTTATTCAATCTACACAAAACAGTATTCTAGAAAACAGTAAAGCTTTCTGGTCCTATATTAGATCTCAACAAAACTCAACTAGTTTCCCCGCTAGCATGACGTTTAATGATGTTGAGTTCAGCGATCCTAAAATAATCGCAGACTTATTTGCCACCTTCTTTCAATCAGTGTTCACGAAATCTGATGGCACGGCTTCTAATTCCCCATGCTCCCTCTTTGTTAACAATCTAAATCTATGAAACATTAATAATAACATCTCTACAGTGCTTGAGAAATTTGCGGAACTTGACGATAAAAAGGGCGCAGGCCCGGATGAAACCCCACCACTTTTTATCAAGAATTGTGGCCCAACTTTGGCATTTCCGTTAAGTTATCTTTTCCAGCTTTCTTTAAATTTGGGCCACTTTCCCGAAATTTGGAAATCAGCTTTTGTTACCGCAATATACAAGGGTGGTGACAGAAGGGATGTGGGCAACTATCGCCCGATATCTGGTCTTGACTGCATGGCCAAGGTTCTTGAATCTATAGTGGCCGACGTGCTGTTGTCGAAATTGCCTAATTTTCTCTCGGAACATCAACATGGGTTTAAACCGGGCCGCTCTTGTGAAACCAATTTGTGTCTTTATTCCCACTACTTAACCACAGCAGTTGACTCTGGTGTTCGGGATGACGCAATCTATTTTGACTTTAAAAAGGCATTCGATAGGGTCGACCATAATATACTTGCCCGGAAATTGAAATTATGTGGCATTGCAGGCCCCCTTTTGTCACGGATATCAAGTTACCTAAGTAACCGAACACAGATGGTAAAAATACATGGGACCTTGTCAAGAGAAATAAAAGTTACCTTCGGCGTGCCGCAAGGATCACACTTAGGCCCTATATTGTTTCTTATATTTATTAATGACCTTGCCGCTGTACTTAACGACTGCCAATTTCTTTTATATGCAGATGACTTAAATATACTTAACAAGATAAACAACATCAACGATTGTCTCCATATCCAGTTTGAGATTAACAAGATAGCGGAGTGGTGTAGCACTAACAATATGGAACTCAATACCTCAAAATGCAAAGTAATGTCCTTTACAGGGACGAATGGGCCAGGCGGGAGACCGGGAAATTTCCCGGTGGGCCGGTCGGCCAGTTGGCAAAAAGTTACTACAAAATTGGTAAAAATATATTTTGGATATCACCAAATATTTTTTTTTGTGTTCACCTACTTTTTATATTATATTTAATTACCGTCGGTGCATATTGACAACGTCGAAAACATTTGGCTACGTCGCGTCGCCTCGCGCCACCGCGATATTTGACATTCCACATTTCCGTAATCGATCTACATTCGGCCTTGTCTTATTGGATTGAATGGATTGTTTATTGTTTATCTTCTGTGCTGTGAGTCTGTAGTTACTGTAGTTCCCCGAATTTCTGTGTGAATATTGAACTTAGGCAAAAAATTACCGGGCTTTAGGATGGACAAAGGAAAAAGGAAAGGGGGGTAGAGAAAGAGAGGGATAGAAAGAGAAGGTGATTGATGGAAGAGGCAAGTAAATGTCAAAATTTAGATTCGTTTTTAAAACCTGTAAACTTCACTGAACGTGAAACTGAAACAAATACTGCCGAGTCCACTAGAATTAGAATTGAAAGTACAACATTAAATGTTTGCACAGATACTTTGAATTTAAATGACGAATCAGTAGTTTTAGAGGAGAATGATTTTTTTAAACGTCCGGTTAATTATGAATTAACACGTTTTTTAGAGTATCACCCCCAAAGACCTCAAAACCAAAAAAACTTGCGTTTTATAGTTATTAATGATACTAGTTCGATATGAACACTATAATGAAACGTGTGCAACGTTAAACCACGAGGCGTTAGCCGAGTGGTTTAATTGCACAAGTTTCATTAACAAAGTTCATATCGAACGTGTATCATTCAAAATTTAATCTACGACAGTGCAAATAGATTTTATTCGTCTAAATTTTATTGATATCAGATAACGTTTTCGTAATTTTTAAAATTTTCAGGTGTTCATAATAGTCGTTATCATGGTAACCGCATTTTTTATTCTTTCAATTTCGATTTTGACAACGTCATTATTGCCGTCTAATTTTCTATTGTATGCAAAGTGTTGGCTCCTTTACGAAAAAAAGACACCGGTTTTATATTTCTATTTTATTTTGGACTCCGCCCTACCAAGAGTAAACCTAATTAACGACCTTGGAGTTGTCTTTGACTCAGAATTGAGATTTAATGAACATATTAATTACATCTTGGCGAAGTCTTTTAAAATGTCAGGATTCATAATGAGGCGTTGCTGGGAGTTCTCAAACACAGAAGTCTTAAAGTCACTCTATTACTCATTAGTTCGTAGTCACTTAGAGTACTGCTGCATTATATGGTCACCCTGCTATAAAACCCATATTAATCGAATCGAACGAATTCAAATAAAGTTTACAAATTTTCTGCTATATAAGCGCGGAATTGACAAAAATATCTACACTCACCAACAGCGATTACAGCTACTTAGCATAAACAGCCTAGAAACACGCCGAATATGTCTCAACATTCAATTCGGTTTCAAGATAATCACCAACAATATCGATTGTCCTGATCTCTTAGCACTAATTAACCATCGTGTACCTTCGCACGATACCCGTCTCACTAATACGTATTTAACAAATCGAAGCCGCACCGATGTCGGCAGAAATAATGTCCTAAATCGTATTATGCAATACTTCAATATATATTTACACCCTTGCTTTGAAACTGATTGCACCCTAATGACTTTCAAAAGAAGAATTAGGTTACTGATTTCTACTATCTAATGTACTAAACCAAAAGTATTGTGCAAATCGCAACTCCGACGTTGATGTGATTTATTGTCGTCTCATTTCTGTTTTGTATAACCGTATTGTTTTATTGTCTTTATTATTACTTTGTACCTACCTCACATCTATAAATGGTTTATTCCATATCTTATTAATTAAGGCGTGCTGTGATAAGATTATTTTGCCTTGTTCTTTCTATTTTCCATTAAGCGTACCATATTGTGAATATCTTTGTATTAGTGTTTTATTTTGTTTTTTTCTTGTAAGGGAGAGGGTTTCACAGTGAAACAGGTTCTACAGTGAAACATTAAATCTTTAATTGTCCCGCGTTTATCCCGCATCTTATGAGCTTGTAACATCTAACTAAAGTTTTAGTTGTGTACAGAACATGGTTATGTGTGCATGCGACGTTTTGTGAAAACTAGGAAGTGCAAAAAATATAATAAGTCAGTTTTTGTCGGCAAAACATTTTAAAAACGCTTGCTTTTGTAATTGTTTTTACATGGGCTTAAAGAATTGTGTTTTAGATGTATTTTTATCCTAAAATTTTACTGCATCAATAATTTCTTTAAGCATAATGAATTTTTTTAAATGGCGGTAAACAATGTTCTACAATGAAACACAGTTATGGTTCCACAATGAAACACTGTTTCATTGTGGAACTTGTCTTGTAAATCTATGATTTTTTGTTTTTCTAGCCAAATGGCAAGAAATAGGAAAAGAAAATCAACTAAGGGACAGTTTACTGAGGATCAAATACGAAAGGCGATACAACTGGTAAAAGAACAAGGGTACAGTTGTAGGGGAGCTGCTCTGGATTTAGATTTGTCTTACGTTACTCTGTCTAGGTAAATTTGCTGTAAAATATTATTTAGGATATTTGGGTTAGTTGCTATTTTGTTTTTTTACATAAAGGTACATTAAGAAGCACGATGCAAATCCTGATGCACTTCTACGACCTAAATACGAAAGCAGACTCATATTCACAAAGGATCAAGAGAAAGCCTTGGAAGAATATCTTGTTGTTTCATCAAAAATGTTTTACGGATTGACACCAAAGGACTGCCGAAAGTTAGCATTTGAAATGACAATAAAAAATGGTATAGAAGTTCCTAGGAGCTGGAAGGAAAATAAAATAGCGGGCGATGAATGGTATAAATATTTTCGTATTCGTCATCCTAGGCTCTATTGCAGAAAGCCGAAAGCATGCAGTCTCTCTTTCAATAAGCACAACGTGGCAGCATTTTATGATAAATTGGAAATGGCTCTCCAAAGAAATGAACATTTTAGAGACGGGACGAGAATATATAATTTAGATGAGACCGCGACATCCACAGTTCAAACAACTAGAAGAGTTTTAGGCCAAAAAGGGTCGAAGCAAATAAGTCAATGTACAAGTGGAGAAAGAGGTGTTCTTGTTACCACATGTTCTATTAGATGCAGTTCAGGATTCGCTCTGCCCCCAGCTATGGTATTTCCAAGAGTAAAATTCAAGACAATAATGACAAGAGATGCTCCACCTGGAACACTTGGATTAGCTGCACAATCGGGCTGGATGAATAGAGAATCATTCGTTCAAGTTATGAAGCATTTTATTCACGCCACGCAGAGTACTATCCAGGATCCGAGCTGTCTTATAATGGATAACCACGAAAGTCATTTGTCTATTGAAACCCTAGACCTGGCTAAGAAAAATGGCATTACAATTTTGACGTTGCCCCCTCATTGTTCCCATCGGTTACAACCGTTGGATGTTTCGATATTTGGACCATTCAAGGCTCATTATAATAGTGCGATACAAGCCTGGCTCTTAAATCATCTTGGAATTCCCTGATCTTTATATGATATTGGTTATTGTTTAAGAATTGCACACGAGAGGTCTATGACCCCCTCAAACATCAGATCTGGGTTTCAGAAAACAGGAATTTTTCCATTTGACCGGGATATTCTTCCCGATGAAGATTTTCTGTGTTCAGCTGTAACTGATCGTCCAGAGCCATCACAGACTAGTAAAGCAAATGATGTTAATGGTGTTCGAGAACAGCATACGCCAACTTATCAAGCTACTGATATTGAAAGTGTTTCGGAACAACAAGCCTCAACTAGCAACACAGATAATTCGCTACTGGAACCATCAGGTAATAATAAGAATGAAAATTCCGTATTCTTGAGCACCACAGATTTTCGAGGCTTTCCAAAGGCAAAGGAGAGAGTTAAGGGAAGATCTAGAGTAAAAGGAAGGTCTATGATTGCTACTGACACTCCTGAGAAGAACAAACTTGAAGAAAAGGCATTAGAAAGAAGTAAGACGAACATTAAAAAAACTAATATCGTCAAGAGAAAGGTCCTAGATTCCCCTGATTCGCCAAAAGGTGTGAAGAAATCTGAAGTAGTTAAACGTATCAAAAAGAAACCCCCGGATTTATCTGACACTAGCGAAGATGAATTTTCAGGTTACTTAACAGATGCAAATTCGTCCAGTGATGGCGAAAACTGGATTCCCGAGCCGCACCCTTCAGGATTTGCGGAGCTTTCGAGAAAACCTGAAAAAGGTGACTACGTCCTAGTTGAATTTAAACACACCGGGAAAAGACCTGTGTATTTTGTTGCTAAAATATTGGAAATCACCCAAAACGATGAATTTTGTGTAAAATACCTACGCAAAAGTCAAAAAATGAGAGACAAATTTATTTATCCTAACAATGAGGAAATTTATAATATTGATGTTGAAGATATCAAAATACTGCTGCCGCAACCTCAAAACTATGGGGCTACAATAAGACAACAGTGCCATCTAACTTTTGAAATAAACTTTGGTACAGTGGACGTGCGATAGATATTTTTAATTAATATACATTTTTCAGTATTGTTATCATGTTATTTTGTTTTTATAGGCTAAACCTTTTCTTTTTATAATCCCTTTTATTTTCTTATCTACCTACTTACTAAATTAAAGTGGTTGTGTAAATTAAATAGTACTCGTTTCATTGTGCCCCACACTACGTTTCATTGTGGAACCAGAGGTTCCACAATGAAACCATTGGAGTTTTCTTTTATATAGGTAATTTTTTTCTTAATGTTTAATGTAAAAACAAAATTTGATGGCAAAAGTGTAGTATAAGAACGAAAATATAATTTCCAATGAAATGAAAATATTTTTTTTTCTAATTCTTAAAGAAGTGTTTTACTGTGGAACCCCCTTCCCTATATTATTGATGTCTGTAAAATTGATTTGTACCATTTGGGGCCTGCCCTGTAGTGTATTTGTTTAATAAATAAATACTTTACACTTTCTTTAGGCTGTAGCTGATTGGAAATCCAAAGTAAAGGGAAGGGCAGCAGATATTAAGAAAGGTATTAATAAAACAGGAGGTGGTGGACCATTGCCCACACTAAATGAGAATGAACAAAGGTTAATGGCCATCATAGGTTGGAGTGTGACGGGAACAAACACTGTTGAATTGGGTTTTGTGAGTTAAACTTTTCTTGTATTACTTACTTAATTTTAAATATTAAATAATGTACTAATAAATTAATACCTAAATTTACACAAGCTAGCATTCAGTGAAATTTTATCAGAAGTAGATATTACATAGGTACATTTTTTTTAGGATACTGAAATGACTGAAATATTGGATGAAAGTGCTGTAAGCAGTGCATCGGTGGAACTAAACTATACTGTATCTGATATAGTTTCACCACCGCCACTGTTTTATCCAACAGCAAACTGCTCCAATCTGAACACAGAAATTGAGCAGAACAAACCGGTACTTTCATTAAATACAGCTAGTACACCATCCAAGTCCCTACCAAATAGAAAAGTCCTGCCTGCTACACGCAAGGCAAATACTAGTGGTTCTACACCACAGTCCAAGTTTAAGGAAAATATTGCCACCAGAAATATGCAACAGATGCATACTGAAACTATTGGTGTCCTTAAAGAAATAAATTGGAATTTAGGGAGAATGGCCGATATACAAGAAAAATTGTGTAGCCTTCTTGAAAAACTTATTACTAAAAATGAAGGTACCTAAATCAAATCAAAAATATATTCCTGTTAAATCAATAATAAAATTGCATGAACACGTAAAAATAAATTTTAAAAAGTTATATGTTGTTATCCGATATATGAAGACCTCGGGGGAAAATAGTAACAAGCCACACCAAAAGTAAAATTGACCTAACATCTTTTTTTAATGGCTAAATAACGTAACAAGCCGCAGCGAAGATAATGTGGCATTTCGGCAAGAGATGGCGCCACACAACTATAGTGACGTTCTTCCATCAAAAGTAAATGCTGTTAAATTTTGACAGAGAAACAAAACAAGCCACACATTTTCAAGATGGCGAGTGGCAGCGACAGTGCGGTCAAGCGAAAGTTGTTTATTTTTGATCAAAACAGTGACCAAAGTGACATTTCGAGTGAAACGGATGATAGTGTAAACGATAAAGACTATCTTAATTCGAGTTGTAGCAGTGAGGGCAGCAGGATCTCTACTTCAGAGGTAAATAAAATATAACGTGGCTTGTTACTTTTTTAACCAAAATTTTATACGGTTTCAAAAGGTTAAAAATATTTTAATTACGGCAGTTCAATGTATCTTACAATATGTATAAGCATTCTATTTTCACCCGAGTTTATCAAACGGTATTTTTTTCTAAAAAAAGGCGTGATATTTTAACATTTTAACGGAAAGAGGTTATAAAATGAACTGACTTGTGGCTTGTTACCTTTTTGCATAAAAAAATTTTTTTATGGAAATTTATTTTTTCATCCTAGGATGAAGGGGCAGCCGATGTAGGGACTACTAGAGGATTTATAGAAACGCCAGAAAAAAAGAAGGCCGCCAGGAAAAGGCAAACCAACACAGAGTGCAGAAAAAAAAGTTAAAGCTAAACATAAACGAAATCTGGGATATGGATATACTAGTACAAAAGAAAAGAATTGAATGCCAAGGACCTTAGGACCGCCATGCAATTGCAAGAAGAAATAATGCAGAGAATTATTATTGCTACAAGGGGTAAAAATAAATAATATATTTCATTCATTCTGGAACCTACAAACATTCGATAAACAAAACGCTTATTTATTTGGCACAATTAAGAGTGTCGGTAAAAAGCGAGTCTACCCAAAGAAATTGAAAAGACAGACATCTTCGTGGTGCGCCGGCAACGTCGCCTGTTCGATGTTTGTTTTGTTCTGTGACATTGTTGATAATTTAAAGTTTTAAGTGAAATTTAATTGCTTTTTTCTGCATGTAATCGATGATTAATGTGTGCTGTAACGTAACTGCTGAAGAAAGTCTGTAAAAGTTCTGTTTGCGGGTGATAATCCTTTGTAAACATCACCCAAATAATGTGCTAATCAGTACAGTGTTGCCAATTGGTTGTGCTTGTTTTTGCAGTATACAGGGATCATGGAATGCGAGGTATGCAAGGACAAAAATAGGGATGTGTTTAAGTGCGATGGATGCCGTATGGGACTATGCAAAACCTGTGCAGGCTTAACTTCCTCCGAAGTTAAAGTCTTGTTACTAAATTCGAGGGTTATGATATTTCACTGCAAGAAATGTATGTCTTTTGAGACCTGTACACTCCTTCGGAACACCATTGAGGATAAGACAGAAATTATATTGGGTAAGGATGAGATTATTGCCTTACTAAAGAGACAGATTAAAGACTTAGAGAATGCTCAACAAAATTCAAACCCTACAAGTATGTCATACAGTAAGGCCTTGACCACTTCGGTTGGACTTGTGCAGAGTAAACTGACTACCTATAGCGCACCTAGCTTGATAATTAAACCTAAAAAAAACCAGACCATCGAAAAGATAGAGGCCGATCTGAAACAAAATGTTAAACCTTCGGAACTAAAAATCACAGTTAGAGGCACTCGCAGCACTTCAAGTGGACATTTAATTGTTAAGTGTCAGAGCAAGCAAGATATAGAAACATTAAAGAGGGAGGCGGATAAAAGATTGAATGGCTATAGTATAGAAATACCTAAACTAAAAAAACCTAGAATAAAGATAACAGGATACGACGGTAAGATAGCCAAGGAGGACTTAGAAGCATGCATTAGAGAACAAAACCATTTCATTAACGATGAGGATTAACTTGAAATCACATACGTTAAAAAGGTCAACAACCGATACACAATATTTGGGGAGTGTTCTCCTTCGCTGTTCCATAAGTTTGTTGCTGTTGGGAAGGTGTGTGTTGGCTGGGAGAGATTCTCAATCTATGAGGATGTTGGTTTGACTCGCTGCTTTAAATGTCAAGAACCCTTTCATAAATCCGATGCCTGTCCAAACCAACCCTGCTGTGAAAGGTGCTCAGGTCACCACAACACGCGTGATTGCGATAAGGATACCCAAAAGCAGTGTAAAAACTGCAAACTAGCTAATCAAAAATATAAACGAAACTATAAGACTGACCATGGAGCAAGCAACCCAGACTGCCCCTCTTATCAATATCTACTTACTGTCCTAAGGAGTAAAATAGATTACGGTGTCAACAATGGCTGATAACCTTGAAGAAATTCAATTGATGGAGGACCTGGACAACCTGGTGAATGATATTGGGGAGGAAACTATTACTGACTGTGATACGTTGGACAGGGTGATTCAAATGGGAACTAGGGTTTTAACTGCATTTCATATGAATATTCGTAGCATTAAAAAAAATTTTAATGAGCTAGTGAGCTTTCTCGAGGGACATAAGCTTAAATATTTCGACATAATTATTCTTACTGAAACTTGGCAACTTGACTCTTGTGGGGACAATTTCTGTATCGATGGATATACCATGTACTATAATAATGCGGAATTTAACAAAAATGATGGCACAGTGGTCTATATTAAATCCAATTTGAAACATACGGTAACGCACAAAAGGCTCAACTTGTCCAAGGTTACTCTGACTAATGTTGAAATTAGTCTACACGATCTTTCTGTTAGGGTGTCGTGTGTGTATAGACCGCCGTCTGCAAGCACGCCTCTTTTTCTCTCAGATATTGAAAATTATTACTCCGACCCTTTTACTGGTCAGGTCGATGTTCTTTTGGGGGATATAAATCTTAACTTGCTTGATGCTAACAACAATGAAATCATGACCTATAATGCAATATTGAACCATGTTGGTTTTGTTTCTGCTATCAATTCGCCCACCAGGGTTACAACCGACTCTGCCACTGTCTTGGATCACATATTTTTTAAAAGAAATTCAAGAACCAATCTTAAGTACTCATCGTTTATCATTCACTCAGCAATTACTGACCATTATCCAACTATGTTTAATATAAGCACTCCTGACAAAACGCAAACAAACGATGATGAGCCGGATACGCATACTGTCACCAAAATTGATTACGTGTTATTAAAAAATCAAATTGAAAATCATAACTTTGAAGATGTTTATAGAATGCAAGACCCGGACGCGGCTTTGGTAATGCTGAGTGACATAATATCTGATGCCCTAACTCATGCAAGGTCTCAAAAATCATATTCTCAAAATAAATTCAAAAAACTCAAACCTTGGATTACAAACGGGATAATTACTAGCATAAAAAAAAGGGACAAACTTAAAAAAAAACTACTTCTACATTCCACGTTAGAAAATAAAATAGCCTTTACAGAATATCGTAACAACTTAAACAGATTAATTCAAAAATGTAAACATGATTTTTACAAAACTAAAATTTTGAATTGTGGTACTGACATTAGAAAAATTTATAAAATTGTAAATGAAGCATCGGACTCAACAAATGTTAATAATGACCTTACCCTTAATATATCCCATAATAATACTAAATTTGATGACATTTCGCAAATGGCTAATTATTGTAATGAGTTTTTTGTTAACATTGGCTATAACATGTATAAAGAAATAAAAGTACCCAAAAACCCAATACAAATAAAATCAACAGCACCATACTCTATGTTCCTGAGACCAACAAATAGGAACGAAATAATAAAACAAATATCCTCATTAAAAAATAAATGTGCTCCTGGTGCTGACGGTATTACCTCTACAATTGTTAAACACCTTCACTTGCACATTGCCTCTCCACTTGCCCACATTATAAATTTAGTTTTTCGAACAGGTAAAGTGCCAAAGTCCTTTAAAATAGCAATTGTTAAACCCATTCACAAATCTGGGGACCGTTCAAATATTGGCAACTACCGCCCCATAAGCATCATTAATACTTTTTCAAAGATTTTTGAAAAATGCCTGAAGGATCGTCTGATGGACTTTTTTAATCAAAATAAAATATTATCTGAACGGCAGTTTGGCTTTAGGAGTGGAATTAGTACAACGGACGCGGTTTGTGAATTATGTCAACAAATCACAAACGGTCTGGACAAGGGCAAAAAGTGTCTCGCTGTTTTTCTAGATCTTGCAAAAGCATTTGACACGGTGCCCCACGATTTGCTCCTTCAGGTCTTGGAATCTTACGGAGTTAGAGGTTCTGTGCTGGAGGTCTTCCGTAATTATTTGAGTGACAGAACACAGACAGTTATGGTGGGACATACTGTAAGTGACCACCTTAATATCAAGATAGGCATTCCACAAGGTACTGTACTGGGGCCTATACTTTTTATAGCATATATCAATTCACTGACTAATATACCAATGCAGAATGGATCAGTCATATCATATGCTGATGACACTGCTATTGTCTTTACTGGGGAAACGTGGAACTCTGTGAGGGGTTATGCAGTTGATGGCATAAATAAAATAAAACTCTGGTTGGATTCTTTTAAATTATCACTAAATATTTCTAAAACAAATTACATTGCATTTTCTCTTACATCTAAAAACCGTCCTGAGTTTGACAACCTTTTTATTGATAGTTTTGACAGTCGGTTGGCCCAAGTTAACAGCACAAAATATTTAGGAATTGTAATTGACAAGCATTTGAGATGGGATCAACATATCCTCAGGTTAACAAAGACCATCAGAAAGTTGATATTCAAGTTTTACACAATTAGAGAAATTTTAGATAAACAGCTCTTAATCATGGTATATAGGGGGATTGTCGAGTCTTTGCTTAGGTATGGCGTGGTTGTGTGGGGTGGTCTGTATCAGTGCACGTTATCCTCTCTTAACATTGTTCAGAATTATATTCTAAAAATAATTTTTAGGAAAAGTAAACGTTTTTCGACTGCTATGCTCTATTCAAGAGATATATTTGACGTCCGTTCACTGTATTGTCTCTCTGTTTGCATTTTTGTCCACAAATCTGCTAAATTTAAATCGTATATAAACCATCATTACCAAACAAGAATAAATGTTGATAGCCACTTAGTTACTCCAATTGCTTCTACAACAAAAAAATTAAGATCAATAACTTATCTTGCACCAAAATTGTATAACTTATTACCTCCACCTATAAGGATTTTAACTAATTTAAAAAGATTTTGTTTGGAATGCAGGGATTACATTTATGCAAATTGTGAGGATTTCAAGAGCATCTTTGCTTAGTCGTTTATATGTTTTGATTGGGACTGCCATATCTTACTGTTTCTTATTTTTATTTTTTGCTAACTATCTTTTTTATTTTTTTGTTTATTTTAATCTATAAAATTTCCCTTAACTGGGCATTCTATCTTGAGTTATTTTTTTTCCATATTCTGTTACTTTTTTGTATTCATAAATGTATTGTATTTTTAGTACTCTGCACATGCAGGTATTTAGTTACCTAGGTGCAGTATCAATATCTTAGAGACCTTATTATTTATTCATGTAGTACTCATATATATATTGTATATTGAATTGTAACATATAATGTGTGTAATATATATTATATATTGTATATTCAAGATCCACTTACCTTTAATTACTTTGTCAAAGTGAACGGAAAAGACCAACAAATTTGTAAACAAGAGTTTTTATCAACCCATGATTTACAAAATTCAAAAAGAGGAGTTTATAATATCTGTACCCAGATAAATCAAGGACTTCACACACCAAAAAGCGATGGCCGCGGAAGACACAGGAACCGGAAAAACAGATTGCCCGAAGAAACTATTCAATCTGTCCATGACCACATTAATGCCATTCCAAAATATCGGAGTCATTATAGTAGAAAGCTTAACCCAGAAAAATGCTACATCGATTACGATATATCTTTATCTTCTTTATACAGAAAATACTATATCCCTTGGTGTCAAGAACGCAACATTAAACCGGCAAAGGAAGATAGATATCGCAGAGTCTTTTGTGATGAGTACAACATCGGTTTTAAGCTTCCCAAAAGCGACACGTGTGCAACATGTGATGAATATAATATCTTGCTTGATACTCATAAAGATGATGAGAATAAATTTAAGGAAACTAAGACAAGTTTAGAGTTGCACCAAAGGCGAGCAGAAGCAATGCAGACAAACACGAAGAATGAAATCCAAAGGTCTAGGAATGAGGATGATTTGGACGTGATATGCTTTGATCTACAACAAGCGTTGCCAGTTCCTCAACTTACTGTAGGTAAAGCTTTCTACTTACGAAAAATCTGGATGTACAATTTGGGAATTTATGATGGTAAAACTGGAAGAAGTGTAATAAATGAAGATGTGGCGAAACGAGGATCCGACGAAATAGCTAGCTGCCTTCTCAGATACATCAAGGAGAATCATCCCACTCCCAACAAACACCTTATCGTATTTACTGACAACTGCGGTGGCCAAAATAAAAATTGGACCATTATGGCATTATGGCTTTACTTAGTAAGAACCAAGGTGTATAATCTATTGAACATCGTTTTCTTGTCTCTGGGCATACGCATTTGCCATGCGATCGCGACCTTGCTTCAATCGAAAAACACAAAAAATATTTAGGACAGGTTTATTCTCCTGAATGTTGGGTAAAAGCTGTTAAAGAATCGAGACTTCAAAATTCATTTACGGTGTACAGAATGGTTCAGAATGACTTTTTTTCTTTTGAAAAAATTAGTAAATCACTTAACAAAAAAAAAGTTCACAGATAATAAAGAAAATGTGGATTTCTCCAAAGTACGATTTTTTGAGTTGGAAGAAAGTCATCATAATACAATGTTTATAAAGCATTTGTTTAATGAAGGATCATTCAAGGTAGTCAACATTGAAAAGAGAGGTCAGTGGCTATTAATGAAAAGAAGTCGAAAAATTTGAGGGCTTTACTTCCATATATTCCTCAAGCTTATAGCAACTATATACTAATATTATTGGTGTCAATACCAATGCCAATGAAATCGATCATGATGGTGACGAAGACCAAGATGGTGACATTGGTGACTCTGAATTCGATAACTAAATAGTTTGTTTTCAGCATTGAAACCTTTAAGAACGTTATTTCTGTTTTAATTTTAATAAATAAATGTTTCTATCCACCAGTTGTTTCATTCTTTGACAAAAAAATAAACAGATATAATATTTTTCAAAAACGTAACAAGCCACCATTCCTTTGATTTTTTTTTTTTTCAAAATCCGTAATTTTGTATTGCTTATTGCAAATATGAAATAAAACTATTTAATATTATAAGCAAAACAAAATATATTTACCGGTATATTTTGATAATACTGATTTCAGGATTTAATAAAAAACTTCAATGACGTTTTTCTCGAAAGTATTAAAATGTGGCTTGTTACTATTTTCCCCCAAGGTCTTCATATCTCCTATTAGTTAATTATATAAATATATTAGTGCCAAATATTATTTCAAGGATTAGAAATAAAAAACTTTTTTACATTGATAAAATATACTATTCTCCAATAAACAAACTATAGAACAATGTAACATTTAATAGAAAAGTGCAATATTGACTTACTATGTCAATGTGAGTAAAATTAAAGAATGATTTCAAAGTAAGCAGCCAAAGAATACATCCACATATTAGTTTTAAAATTTAGTTGTTAGTCTATAGTAGTTTTTCTATAATATACATACATTTTTTTATATTTAATACTTACTCTTGCACTATATTATAGTGTGTGTAAGAGAATTTATGCCAAAATGAAAATTAATAAATATTTATTGTTGATTTCCCTAAAAAAAGGTACCCTACCTACTTATATAATTCCAGTTATTTGAAAAAAACCACACGAACCTAACTATAAAACCTGGGTCTTTGTCAAAACCTTACAAATAGGTATATCACATTAAAAATAAACAAGTTGAAACATTGGAAGAACAAAACATAACAAATAATTGTACAAAAGATCCTAATTAATACCTCGATACATGCATCAAATAACATTGTAAGTGACATTTTAATTAATCTCGCTTTTTAATACAGTTAGAATTAGTTCGATATAAAGTTTAATATTTATAACCCAAATTTATGTTTTTTAGCTTAATTTTTTTTAAAGGCCTTTTTTATCCTATTGTATATGCATATTTTGGTAGTTTGTCAGTAGTATCATGGTAAAACATTATAGAAAATAGTTATTTATGATGTGAGTGTTAAAAGTGATGTTTTATTTTGTGAGTGAAAAAGTGTGTGAAATGAGCGGAGCGAATTAAACAATTTCACGAACTAAATAAAATTACTTTTAACACAAATACCATACAATGTTTTTTGTATAACTGCCCTATTTCGATATTAAAATAGGGGAATTTGGAATCACATTAAACTTCAAAATACATTTTATAAATAAATAAATAAATAAAAACGCCTTTATTTTAAACTCGGCGAAGGTCAGCTGAGCTGTTAACTTAACCGATCATGCAAAAAATAATACAAAATAAAAGTACAATAGTGATAACAAGTCTTACATTAAGATACTATTCAAGAAACATGGTAAAAAAGCAAATACTTAACAAACATAACGAGAGATAAGAGGTAAGATAGATAACATCAAAGTGACACAGAAATAGAGCAAATTAGTTATTAGTTTGAAGGAGTAAGGTCTTAAAACTAGATTTAAACGTGCAGAAAGAAACATTCTTTGATCGGCTAATATGGGGATATCGATTGAGAAGTCCGACAGACGTGCAAGAAAAAGAGCCCCGAGTCATGGCTTTATAGGTTCTAGGCAACTGATACTGCATATTAAAACGTGTTCCACGGGAGTGGATGTTATGTCTGGGAGTCATTCTTTCAAACAGATACGAGGAACTCTCAGTTTTAATTAGTTTATGCAGGAAACAAGCAAAATGAAGTTTTTCTCGAGCCGCTATGCTCAACCACCTCAAATCACAAAGAATTTTGACTGACATTGTCGCTTCGTTTAAGGTTGTATATAAAGCGAATGCAGGAATTCTGAACTTTTTGTAGCCTATATTTGGTTGAGTTATCCAAGCACGGTCCGTACACAAAGTTGCAATAATTTAGGTGACTGAGGATCAGTGCTTCACACAGAGTTTTTTTTAGTTTAAAGTTGAGAAAGTCTTTGCTCTTATAGATGTTGCGGAGATTAATGTAAGCCTTCTGGAGGACTCTAGATACCTGCCCAGGGAATCGAAGTAGGCCGTCAAAAACAATGCCCAAATTTTTATATTTCTCGACTACTGGAATATTAGTTCCATTTATGGATGCAACCAAATTTTGAGCGGCCCACTCTTTAGCTTGTCCAAAGTATATTATGACCGACTTATTTGGATTAAGTTTCAAACCATGATTGTGTGAGTATATAAATTTAATATTCAAATAATCACAAGGTTGGTGTGAATGACAAACGTTGCCAACGCTATGGTTACTAACAAATGCTTGTTTCATCATAAAAAAATGTAGTGTTAAAAATATTTTTAACACGTTTCCACGTAAACAATCACTTTTAACACTGTTGACTGTCATTAAAAGTGTCACTTTTAATGGCAGTTGTACAAAAAAATAATTCTTTAGTTTGCCAGTAGTATCATGGTGAAGTATTGTAGAAAAAAAAAATATTTCTTCACACGATTGTAACATATTTTACATTTTATCTCCCTATTCCTTTAATTCGTCAATAAAACAGTAAATAGGTTTACAATATTTTTACGCCAAATATGTAACAAAATATGTAATTGTAATGTACTTTACAATGATATAGCATGTCATTGTATTTCTTTACGTTTCCAATATTTACAATGATATTGGCGGGAAACAGTGACATTGTATGATCAGATACAGGTTAACTGCACGGTGTCAGTAAAAATTTAGATTCGTTTAATGTTACATCGCATAAAATTGAGGTTAAGTTATCAAATTAGTGTTTTACTGGTGAATTAGGTGATTTATGGTATACAATATTACTTTTCTAGTGAAAATGGCATCTAGAGGCAAAAAAATATTGCAAATGATATCCGGTGTAAATGCAGGTAAGCCCATAAATTGATTATAGAGATATTTTTTTTGTTGATGGTTTTTTACTTACTTGGGCGATACGAGTAGGGCAAATGATAATGTTTGGCTATATCGGGTGGAACAGTGGATTTCAATATTTCTTTTTCGACCGACCGGTATATTATTGCGCGCCGGTTACACTAAAGGATAAAATAAAAAGTATTCTATTTATACAGTGTGTCCAAAAAAGTATGCAACATATGGGAAAGTTTTTGATTACCGATTTGACAGAAAATTTTATTCTTAATAACAGTAACAATTGGTTCATGCCTTAGAACTATAAAGGCATATTTCATATTTCACCTGCGGCTAATAGTCAGGGAGCAAATGCCTTTTTCTCGAAATTGCCGAAAGAGCGAAGTACCTCAATTTTTAATTATTTTTCCTTAAGCTATATTTTTCCCTTAACGGTACGCCTCTGGTCGATTTTTTTTGTTTTTTTAGCAAGTTTACGTACGCGTGCAACACGATAATAGAGAGAAAACGCAGTTGTTTTTATTTGTCCGTATCAGTATCAGTATTGAACTGCGCTTGCGCAGAAACGATACGGAACTTCCAATACCCTACGTTGAACGTATAGTTGCGACACCCGTAGCGTATCGCTCGTATCGTTTTTTCCACGCATCCACATAACATAACCTTACTTTTTGGCTGATCTGAAGTTCTGTTGTGGTGTGAATTTAGAGCTTGCCCGGAAGGCTGTTAAATTTCAGAAGTTTGTAGTTGTATTTTAAAAAATGGCTTTTACCTTATCCACACCTACACTAAAACGCAAAAGGTTGTATTATAGCCCAGAAGACGATTTAGTCCTGCTGCGTGAGGTAGCGGGGCACAATCCGTATGAAGACGGGGGAAGGTGGGACACCATTGAAAAGAATGTTCAAGAGACAACAGGGAAGGCCTCCAAAAAAAGAAGTTTACAAGACCGTATAACTAATTCAACTGAAAAATACCAAAAGAAGATGGAAGAAGATCAGTTCAAGTAAGTATTTTTAGAGAAAGTTAGTTTTTATACAATATAGAGCCAAACAACCTGGCATTTCTTATCTGAAACAGAAAGTAAAAAGATAGACTAGAATGTGATAGCATAGCACTCCAGTAATCGAAGTTTTGGCTACAAATAGGTACTTCATTTTCATTTTAAATCTGGAATAGAAGAAAATGTTACAGAAATTGATAACCTCCTTATTTCTATAATACTCTTAATAAAAGAGTTTAAAGGTAAAACTCCAAAGGCTACTCCCTACAAAATTGGATACGAAAGGAGGGAGGCAGCAGCCAATCTGGCTTCTGCTAATCTTTTTGAAGGTATGATTAAAATAAATTATGTGTTTTATATTGTCCATTGAACAATTTATCTTTGGAATAACCATACCTACATAGACTTAGTTTATACTACCGGTAATGGTAAATATTATGCTTAAGTACGGGTATGAGTATTATAATTACATAATTCAATTTAAAAAAAAATTAAATCCAAATATCTATAGCTTCCTTTGAGGAAGTTTTTAAATTTTTAAAAAGAAGGTTCTGCAGTTGATCTATATGTATGTATGTATGTATGTATGTATGTATGTATGTATGTATGTATGTATGTATGTATGTATGTATGTATGTATGTATGTATGTATGTATGTATGTATGTATGTATGTATGTATGTATGTATGTATGTATGTATGTATGTATGTATGTATGTATGTATGTATGTATGTATGTATGTATGTATGTATGTATGTATGTATGTATGTATGTATGTATGTATGTATGTATGTATGTATGTATGTATGTATGTATGTATGTATGTATGTATGTATGTATGTATGTATGTATGTATGTATGTATGTATGTATGTATGTATGTATGTATGTATGTATGTATGTATGTATGTATGTATGTATGTATGTATGTATGTATGTATGTATGTATGTATGTATGTATGTATGTATGTATGTATGTATGTATGTATGTATGTATGTATGTATGTATGTATGTATGTATGTATGTATGTATGTATGTATGTATGTATGTATGTATGTATGTATGTATGTATGTATGTATGTATGTATGTATGTATGTATGTATGTATGTATGTATGTATGTATGTATGTATGTATGTATGTATGTATGTATGTATGTATGTATGTATGTATGTATGTATGTATGTATGTATGTATGTATGTATGTATGTATGTATGTATGTATGTATGTATGTATGTATGTATGTATGTATGTATGTATGTATGTATGTATGTATGTATGTATGTATGTATGTATGTATGTATGTATGTATGTATGTATGTATGTATGTATGTATGTATGTATGTATGTATGTATGTATGTATGTATGTATGTATGTATGTATGTATGTATGTATGTATGTATGTATGTATGTATGTATGTATGTATGTATGTATGTATGTATGTATGTATGTATGTATGTATGTATGTATGTATGTATGTATGTATGTATGTATGTATGTATGTATGTATGTATGTATGTATGTATGTATGTATGTATGTATGTATGTATGTATGTATGTATGTATGTATGTATGTATGTATGTATGTATGTATGTATGTATGTATGTATGTATGTATGTATGTATGTATGTATGTATGTATGTATGTATGTATGTATGTATGTATGTATGTATGTATGTATGTATGTATGTATGTATGTATGTATGTATGTATGTATGTATGTATGTATGTATGTATGTATGTATGTATGTATGTATGTATGTATGTATGTATGTATGTATGTATGTATGTATGTATGTATGTATGTATGTATGTATGTATGTATGTATGTATGTATGTATGTATGTATGTATGTATGTATGTATGTATGTATGTATGTATGTATGTATGTATGTATGTATGTATGTATGTATGTATGTATGTATGTATGTATGTATGTATGTATGTATGTATGTATGTATGTATGTATGTATGTATGTATGTATGTATGTATGTATGTATGTATGTATGTATGTATGTATGTATGTATGTATGTATGTATGTATGTATGTATGTATGTATGTATGTATGTATGTATGTATGTATGTATGTATGTATGTATGTATGTATGTATGTATGTATGTATGTATGTATGTATGTATGTATGTATGTATGTATGTATGTATGTATGTATGTATGTATGTATGTATGTATGTATGTATGTATGTATGTATGTATGTATGTATGTATGTATGTATGTATGTATGTATGTATGTATGTATGTATGTATGTATGTATGTATGTATGTATGTATGTATGTATGTATGTATGTATGTATGTATGTATGTATGTATGTATGTATGTATGTATGTATGTATGTATGTATGTATGTATGTATGTATGTATGTATGTATGTATGTATGTATGTATGTATGTATGTATGTATGTATGTATGTATGTATGTATGTATGTATGTATGTATGTATGTATGTATGTATGTATGTATGTATGTATGTATGTATGTATGTATGTATGTATGTATGTATGTATGTATGTATGTATGTATGTATGTATGTATGTATGTATGTATGTATGTATGTATGTATGTATGTATGTATGTATGTATGTATGTATGTATGTATGTATGTATGTATGTATGTATGTATGTATGTATGTATGTATGTATGTATGTATGTATGTATGTATGTATGTATGTATGTATGTATGTATGTATGTATGTATGTATGTATGTATGTATGTATGTATGTATGTATGTATGTATGTATGTATGTATGTATGTATGTATGTATGTATGTATGTATGTATGTATGTATGTATGTATGTATGTATGTATGTATGTATGTATGTATGTATGTATGTATGTATGTATGTATGTATGTATGTATGTATGTATGTATGTATGTATGTATGTATGTATGTATGTATATATAGTTATACGACCATATATCAAAGTGAGGACAAGCAATATACCATACTAAGTGAGGACCCCATGAAGGAGTGCACTCAGGAAGTCACGGTCGGACCCGTAACGTCAGTGGGTTAATGCGAAAACTACGCGCGAGGGTATACTCAATAAAACCTAATAGGACAGAAAAAAAATATTTCGCGTATTTTACGACAAACTGAGGACCAACCATTTGTCTATCAAAATGAGCACCGTTTATGTTTTACTATCTTATGCACAATATGAGGACTGCAAGGCATAAAAAAAATATATAACGCGCCAAGTGAGGACTGACCGTACAGTGTTGCATGACCATACTACTTTCTCTCTCGGACACGTAAATTTTATTGAAAGAACAAATTTACCCAATTTATTTAATCACACTTGCATATTTGGCGGTTTTTATTATAGGTTAGTTATTAGGGATTATTGGAATTATTAGCATGTTGTGTTTTTGATCTGTGTGTGCAGTGTTCAACAGAAGCTATCGTGTTTCATCGGCTTTAATTTCAGGTAAGTCTTCAATGTGTTTTTTTTTTGTATTCAATCTTGATTGCGGTCTCTTTTTTATAACTATCATATTGTGTTTTTTAAAGGGGCATCCCCTATTCTAGTTCTTTTTAGTGCAATTATCAATAAA
The DNA here is from genome assembly GCA_963920685.1 of Polydrusus tereticollis. Taxonomy (NCBI): domain Eukaryota; kingdom Metazoa; phylum Arthropoda; class Insecta; order Coleoptera; family Curculionidae; genus Polydrusus; species Polydrusus tereticollis. The sequence goes on along the minus strand of OY987330.1, from coordinate 106,089,774 downwards.
TAATTGAAAGAAATTTTAACTGTTTAGTCCTTAATAAAATTTTAAATATACAGTGTGTCCTAGGGGCGTTAATTTAGCGATGCCGATACTTGAATTTCTTCGATCTTATTATACAGGGAGACTCATTATTGCATTGATATCTTGATTTGTGTACAACTTACCAAAAAACTTTTTCACAAAAGATATGCGGGTTGTTTAGTTTAATAAAATATTTTTACTTATACAGGGTAAGGCTATTAATTTAAACTTTGTTAGGTTTTAAAAATTTTAAAATCTTTAGTTTTTTTAAATAATTTATTTAAATCAGGTCCGTAGCTAGGATTCCTTCTGGGGGCTGACACTAGGAGAAAAACATATTTTTTTGGGTGATGTGTTTTTATTTTACTAGTTTGTTAGATATTTTTATTATTATAGTATAGGTACAGCAAAATAAAATAGGCATTTTTGCATTATTTTGGGGAAGAGCCGAACCTACCTCTAGCTACGTGGCTGATTTACGTTGAAGTTCGAAAATGTTTCCATACTTTTGTTCGCTACTGTATGCAGAAGGTTATTTAAATTTTTTTAGAATGAATAGAACAGCTAGAATTTTATTAGCAGCACTTGATAAACAAACACTAAGTCGATTGGAAATCCCTAAGTATGAAAGCACTAAAGGGGCAAATGTTTCTGAAAGGGACTCATTAGTCGCTAATAAGACTATTTTTGCCGCTGGTAAGTTTTATAACATCAATTAATTGTTTAAATTTTAATGTTACTGTTACTAACTGTATTTGAAAAAATACTGTTTTTATCAATGTTGTTTTTTAAACAATAATAATAATAATAATAACCTTACTTTCTTATATTCAGCTTTGTCAATGGACCATCGTTTTTTTAATACAGGGTGTCCTAAAAGGTATGGTCAATATACTTTACAAAATAATTGTCCTTTTATTGGTAAGACATAATTGGATGCTCCGTTTACTAGATAAGTTTATTTAAAAATCACCTTGCATTTGAAAAAATCGCTAACTTATATTATTTGCTAGTATTAACAAATCCTACAATTTGCTTAAATTTAATTTAATTTATTAAAATTCATTAATTCAATCATGTCTTACTAATAGTAGCTTTTTTTCGTAAAATATGTCAGGTTTTCCCCACTATCCCATATTTCTGGTCACATTTCTTAAATATCGACATTTTTAAGACCACAGATCGATTCAGTGTACAAAGTTTACTAAAATATCTTAATTGTAAATTTGTATCTAGAAAGGTTTCGAAAATATGTAGAAAAAAACATCTTCAGAGCACCCCCTTTAGGGGGCTATAGCTTCGTAGTAAGTGGACATGGGACACAATTTTATATGATGTTCTTATTTAGTTCGTAACCAGTCTACTCCTAAATTATTGAGCATACTTTTTAGTACACCCTGTAGAATAAAGCTTGTTTAAACTTGACTGTATTTAGGTTTGGTTACTAACTAATAGAGATATTAAATGAGGAACACATAGTTACTATAACATCACCTATGGGATAATGCAGAAATTTTATTATATGGTTTTTAAAACTTGAGGATTTTAATTTTTTTAAAAATAAAAGTGCAATGAACTGTTGTCGAAATAATATTGTCGAAGTAAACAGGGCTAAGCTAAGTGAGGACCGTATATTGGGGATCACTTTGTCGTGGTCCTCACTTCTTCCGTAAATTTGCAATAGGCGGAGCTCACTTAGTACCATTAGAGAAAACATTAAATTTTTCATATTAAAAAGGATACCAGGTGTCAATGAAATCATTTTACATAGCACCATTAAAAGATATTTTATTCAAATTTGGGTTAGTACCATATTTGAGGGTGAAATTAATATGTACGCTGTGTGTATGATGTTTAAACGAAATTAAGTTTACTTTTGGTTTCTCCGGGATTAGGCCATATTATTCCTTTTTTCTCTAAATGACAACCTATATTTTATATTGCCCAGTCGAATTCTTCTCAAAATTACCTTTTCAACGACATACAACAAGTTGACATTTTCTTTTAAAAATTGCGGTATAGGAGCCATTTTAACAATCAAAAAATTACTTAAGCACTGACATTTCATTTTTTCTTTCTGTGTTTGAAGGAATTATATTTTCTTATTTTTATAAAAAATCTTAACTTACCCTAAAGTATATTTATTTTGAAGAGAGACCAAACAAAACAAAATTATGTGTGATTATCGATTAACAGGTTGACAGCGCGATCCTTATTGATCAATTCGGAAGAGGTGGCTTATGCCAACGCGTACCAAAATTAATCGGTAATCACGCATCGAATTTTATTTTGTTGGGTCTATCTTTAAAATAAATATACTTTTGATTAAAGACTTTCTTCAAATGATGATCTACTTTTCATTATTTAATATGAAAGCCTAAAGTATCCTGAAATGAGAATGCGGTTTGCTTCAGTTTTAAACAATAAAAATTAGCTAATTTTTTAATGAAATTGAGATTTTTTTTTACAAATAAAAAATAGTATTTCTTTAAAAACTAAAGAATGAAAAAGAAGTATAAAAGGGTATAATTTAACAGTAACAGTACTTTTCTCGTGTCAAGTGCACGCGTTGTTTCATAGACGTCATTTCGTTTTTGTTAAAATGGCTCCAAAGTAAAAGAGACGTTGTTGTAGGTTGCTGAAAAGGTAATTTTGAGAATTTGATCATAAAAAAAGATAACGGCGTAATTCCACTGAAACCGGCGGTGACATTAATTTCATATTTAGGTAAAAATTACAATCCCGCTCAAACATGGCAGTAGCACAAATTTGAATAACATATCTTTTAACATTGGTAATTACATGGTGCCTTGTACAATGATTTCGTTGACACCCGGTATAAGAGAAAACTGCCTCCACATACTGGAAAACGTGCTATTAAAGAAACTAGAAGGTTTTTTTCAATGTAGATGTGTGTGGTTTAATATACTTTTTTAGAAGGTTGTTAGGACGTCTCCTTTCTTACCCTAATATTATAACCAATTTCGTTTACTCAATTAGTTGCTGGCAAAGTTTGAATTTAGAAAGTGTGTAAGAATCATAATCTGATTAATATTTCTAAATAAAGTGAAAATGTTAAATTTAAGCATTAAATAAAGATGAAGGCTTTAATATCGATGAAGCATTTAATATCGATGAATCATTTAATATCGATGAAGCATTTAATATCGTTAAAGCATTTAATATCGATGAATCATTTAATATCGATGAAGCATTAAATAACGAGGTAGCAATCAATATCGACGTAGCATTAGATGACGGCAATATTACACCTATGCTTACAACAGTACAACATAACGAAGTATCATCGACTGAAAAAATGCATGCTACGAGGTTTCAAACTTGGAATGCAAAAAGGAAACTTTTTTCCAGTACCGCTAAAGGTCGTGTCCAAGACGATAACATTACACGTCTTGAAGTATCGTCTACTACGACAAAGCCATACTCGGACGACGATAACGATAGTGGTGAGGAATATATTCCAAACAAGGACGATGGGAGTGAATCGGACTCCTACGGTTCAGATTTTCAAGAAGATGATCTACTTAAAAAAGAAATCAATTTAAGAAAGACTACTAAAAAACAGGTAGGCAATATGAGTTTTTCAAAAAATCGGAACGTAATGAATGTTGCAATAGGAAAATTGATGAAATATTTAGATTTACAGGGGGTTACAAATTCGATGTATTAGCATTGCTATCTCGGTAACTATAAGAGATTAGATTAGGTCAGGTGGCAAAGTTGCGGTGAATAATTTGTTTAAATAATTTTTAAAAATTCTGATTAGGTACTTCCGCAGATATCTGAAAAAAAAAAATAGAAAAATCAATTTTTGTATCAATGTTTTTACGGCTTATTACTTTTATTTTAGGAATCAATGTCGCATGTAGCATACATCCAATTTACCAGTTGGCTGTCACAGCATTTCTCTAAAACAGCTTTATCGATTGGTTTCAATTTAAAAGTTATATGATGCGGTCCTGTTCGCTGTGTGATTAAAGTCGCTATGGCGACGAAAAGAACGCGTGGTGTTGTATTACATAAAATTGCCGAAATTAAAAAAATCTTTAGTAATTTTTATTAAAAAATTATAAATTTGGTGTCATTGGATAGCTAAAGCCGCGTCATTCGTGTAATGGATTTTTGAATTATGACTTAGATTTGGAGATAATAATTCGTAAAGTCGGGCTATTTTAGTAATATAAAGTCATGTATATTTCGAAAACGAAAGTAAAATATAAAAACCTATTACACAAACAACCCGACGGAAGGGGCCGTCTTTCTATACCTTTTTAATTAAATAGCCGTTTTCGAAGAATTCCGTGACAGCGGAGTGGAAAAAATGGATTTATTCCATCGCTGGCATGGACTCTTAAAGAACCATGCGCACTTATCTATTCTCTTCAAGGAAATAATTCTATTTTGCAGATAAGACGTTTTATTTTTAGTGAGGTATCTTACCGATAGCAATTTTATTTTTAAAATACAAAACTGGATTTTTTATTTCATTTTTGTGTAGCTTTCACCCTTCCAAAACCAATGATGTGTCACACTTGTCACTAATTTGTTTGGTGTAGGGGTTGTTTGAAATGTTTTAAAATTGAAGAGTAGGTATTGACTTTGAAACATAAGAAAGTGTGCCTTAACTTTGACAACAAATTACAATGTCTCTTTTTTAACTTTGACATGACTTAAATTTACTTCCTAACGAAGATAATCCCACTATGCTGAATGTTTACTGCTTAGGCCACTTAAACACGAAACTCAGCATATAAATTAGTACAAAAATCCAGACCTGTTGTAACGAAGTTACCAATTTTCCCCGACTGTTATACACATTTAAAAATGGGCTCCGAATGAATTTAAATATTTTAGTTCAAATCCGTTATTTAACTATAGAAAATTTTAATTTTTGGGACAACCGGTATAGCGAAAATTTCCTGATAAAATAAAACAACCATACTAATTAAACTAATCCGCAAAAGTGATCAAGCGATCACCCGAAACAACGATAATTAGTACCGCATCACCGTCCAGCCAAGTACCTAAATGGATCGCCAAGACGCGCGAGACAGCGGGAGACGTTCCGGGGGTCAATCGAGGCTTGCTGGAGCTCGATGCGACGAACGAACTTCACTTCTTATTCCGCCTAACAGAAATCCGGTCTGCTCCGTTAAAGTGAAAACCAGCCATCCGAAAAATTTCCGTTTTTTGTGTGCAGTAAGGTAAATAGTTTTTTTTCTTTGCTTTATCACAGTGTTTATTTTAACAAAATTCCTATTCGCTGATAATGGGCCGTTCAATAGCAAATAACAACCGAAAAATCATTTTAAAGAACACCGTATTTTAAATATATTTTAGTTGAAGACATTTATTTTTTTTAAGGAAAAAATTAAATTTAAATTTTCAAGAAGTATTTATCAACCGACATTTTAAAGAAAATTATCACGGGTCTGAATTTATTTTATTCAAGGGACATTGCCGTATTATTCTCTTATATTAAAACCAATTTCACCGAAACTCTGATATCTCTTTTTGGGACCCAATCCTCAAGCCACGTGTGCGCTATCACTTGCTGGCGGTGTACAGTTCCGTAGGTGATAGTTTTCTACGTGTTTCACGCGCGGTGGATAAACCCGTGTGAACCAGGTGGTTGGAGGGTTTGCCCGAAGGGTTATTGAAATCGTTTGACTTTATTTTATCCACTTGGTGAAGTTATTTAAAATAAAACCGTTCCGGTATATAGTTAGCTAGTTTGGGTGCTGAGTCACGTGTGCGCTATCACTTGCTGGCGGTGTACAGTTCCGTAGGTGATAGTTTTCTACGTGCTTCACGCGCGGTGGATAAACCCGTGTGGATCAGGTGATTCGGCATTCAAACGGGGAATCATTCAAATTAAATTCACGAAGTACTAAGGGAGGGAAAAACCTAAAATAACTCCGGATAGAAATAGCTCAATTTGTCGTGATTGTGGGAATCGACTAAATTGGTGTTTAATTAGCGAAATTGAACGGCACCGTAATTAGCGGCATTCAAATCATTGCATTGTGTGACCTTACCATTACCGCACGCATTTCTACCTGGCTAGTTTTCTCCGATAACCGCACCGTCTCATACCGCTTGCATGAGTTTATGGCAGACTTTATCACCGCTTTTACTAATGCTTTAAACTGACCGCTTTTGCACGAATCATATTGTTTAACATTTATCAAAATCAATTTTCCAGGCTCCGGCTTAGATTTTCAGAAAATTTCAATTATTACGATTTAATAATTTTAAGGCCTACTATACCACTAGCGACCGTATATAGTCCGATTTAGTTCTAAGTACCGAATAGTTAATTTTTTTTGTTATTAATAACCGAAGATTAAGAATAATCTGGTTTTACCTAGGAGTTTCTTGACTCCAGATTGAGGACTGTTGTTTGATTTCTTTTATAAAGTTTATTAATTAGAGTAAGTTACTATATCATTTGATCGTAATCATTTTTTTTATTTTCATGTACATTTTATTTAAGTAACACGACCTGTTGAATTTAAAATTAACTATTTAAACGTGTTTTCTTTTCCAATCAATACCCCTGGCTATAGAACCGCTTCCGATACCAGGCTGCGCTTACCGGCAGAAGTAGTAAGCGTCGGCCCTCCATCGAACACGACTGAACCCTGTTTATTCTCCTCTGTCTAAAGGCTACCTTGAGGTATAGTGGGTCCCTTTTTCCCACTAAAAACATTAAAAAGGGTGGCGCTCGAGAAATTGTAACTAAATAAATAAGTAACCACCGTCATTGAGGGCCACACTGTAAGAAACATTAAACCGAATCAACCCCTTATTACAAAGATATCTCCAAATTCTTACAATCAATCTTACAAATGACGCCCGAGCAGGTTTAATTCTTACAAATGGCGCCCGAGCAGATTTGCTAAAGTATAAACACTTCTTACAAATGGCGCCCGAGCAGATTTGCTTTGTTTAAATTGTTTAAAAACGAACATTTTTTTTTTCTGAAACACCGAGCATATTTAAAAAAAAAACACCGAACATTTTTTTCTAACATCACCGAGCAGAGTTTTTTTTATTATTAAAGAAAAAACCTGAGCAGGTTTTGTTCAAAGGAGAGCCAGTATTTTAAAATCAATATTCCGCACCAGTCTAAATTCTGTTCGAAACCGAAAGCAATCTATTGCTTGTTAGCCAGAGGGTTTGGTCGAAAAAGATTATTAGTCAAGGTCAATTAGTGCCTCCCGTTTTAGAAAACTTCTTTTTAGTTCTAATTCCGAAATTTTTTAATACATTTTGTGTAGCAGTGGTATAAAGGTAAAAATAATTTTAGAACCATTTTAGAATCATACTGGTTTAGCCAAAACCATTTACATTAGTCTGGAATCTGGTTTGATAAAACGACTTGAACTTTTTTTGTGGGATAACACCGAATTAAAACCGATTCACGTTGTTGTAATTATTAAAACAAGCAATAATGTCATCCCCAAATACCGAAACCAAAACCGGAGTCGAAACCGCCGAAACCAAAACCGAAACCGAAACCAAAACCGAAACCGAAACCGAAACCAAAACCGAAACCGAAACCGAAACCAAAACCGCAACCGAAACCAAAACCGCAACCGAAACCAGAACCGAAACCGAAACCAGAACCGAAACTGAAACCGAGACCGCGTCAAACCAATTTATTCCCCCTGCACCACCGCTATCCCTTACTCTGGCAGAATATGGGAACAATTCACGCACCGCTTGGCTATATCTTTTAAAAAAAAGTGAGCTAGTATCACAGCTACGGGAATACAACCTGGACACAACAGGTCCTGTAGACGCCTTACGAAGGCGACTAGTGAACTTTATCCGCGAGGGTAGAACCTCACCGCAACCCCTAACTTTTGAAAGTACACCGAATATCGACGATCAAGGGCTGCGATTGGCAACACCAACACTATCATTGACAACGATTACAACGACTACTGTAACAACAACAATGCAGATAATGCCGCAACAAACCCAGGGGCAGACCATCATCAATACAGTACCGAGGACAGGCATCCCTGCAATTACAATATCAACACCGAACTACCTACAGGCGACAATAAGACAGACCCCTACAGTTTACCAACCGCCGGTTACAGTCAATCAACCGCCAACTACAGCGTACCTACCGCCGCCGACGGTATACCAACCGCCACCTACAGTTTATCAACCACCGTTTATAGCCAACCAACCGCCGGTTACAGTCAATCAACCGCCAACTACAGTGTGTATACCACCGCCGACAGTATATCAACCGCCATCTTCACTTTATCAACCACCGTTTATAGCCAACCAACCGCCAATTACAGTCAATCAACCGCCAACTACAGTGTATATACCGCCGCCGACAGTATATCAACCGCCATCTTCACTGTATCAACCACCGTTTATAGCCAATCAACCGCCAAGTACAGTTCATATACCGCCACCTACAGTAAAACAACCACCATCTTCAGTTTACCTACCGCCGCCGACGGGATATCAGCCATCAGCTACAGTTTATTAACCACCGTCTACCGCCTATCAAACACCACCCACAGTTTATATACCACCGCAGGCAGCTTACCAACCACCACCGGCAATGTACCAACCGCCGCCGACAGGCCACCAATCGCCGCCAACCGCCTACCAATCGTCCCAACCGCCGCTGCTAATAAATAAGTGGGGCCTACACTTCGATGGACACAATGATCCAGCCGCATTCCTGGAAAGATTAGAGGAAATATGCTCATCACAAAACTTTAATGCAGATCAGGTGCTACCGCATCTGCCGGACATTCTTCCGAAGAAGCGACTTTTACGACACATCCTCCTTTTCGAAGGCAGTAAGGGAATACGAGTTACTCAGCAAGGAAATTGATGATTCTCGTGCCCTACAGAATCGCACATCTGTTAGCTATCCAGAACGACAATATCGAACCTTTGGAAACAACCAAGCGCCGACAAGACCGAGGTACCAACCAAGTCCGACATCTGCCTCACCGCCACCGTCACCGCCGCAGGTTAGAAGCACTACTCCGCCATTACATAACCCCAGAAATATTCAAAATAATACCGACGCGGCGTCAAATAACACGCCCCCACTCCGCCAAAATACGACACCAGCACCGACCCTGGGAAGAGCAGCAAGAGAAAACGCGTCAAGCAGTAACGGACCGACTTGCTGGAGATGTGGCCGCACTGGACATACAAGAGGAAACTGTAGGTTCCCCTCCAAACTATTCTGCTCCCGATGTGGACAAGAAGGAATTATGTCTAGAAATTGCCCTTGCCGAAACCAGGAAAACTAGAAAGGCGCTGCGCTGCTGCGAGACCAGTACAGACCCACGCCGAAGTCCCGCATGACCAAGTGATGTCAGCACATACCGATAACAGACCATTTATCTCCGTAACCCTGGAAAAGAAAGCATACACGGCCCTGATCGACACGGGAGCAGCTAACTCATATATAGGAGACTTAGCAGACGCACAATGTCAGGAATCCAATCGCCCAAATGCAATCCCTACCGTGAAGAATACCAGATTTGCTGATGGTCACTTAACCACCGTTACACGAGCCTACGAAATAGAATTGAAAATCGGCTCACAAACCATTTCAAATATTTTTAATTATCTCCCGCACCTTGCCGTCGACATAATACTAGGCATGGATCTACTCAGACAGCATAAGTTTGTAGTCAATCTGAATACCGCGACCATACAGATGAATAGAGAACAAGTAGACCGACCAAAACCCGCCTCAAGCTGTTGCCTCATGGAGGAAACAACCACCAAAACCCCGTTGATACTTACCCCCGATGAAGAAACTCAGCTTCAACTCTTTTTAGACAAGTAACTGCCGTTATTCGATGACATAAAAGGAACCACGCCGCTGATAGAGCACCGCATTTATCTAACCGAAACCGAACCAATTAAACAAAGATATTATCCGCAAAATCCCAAGATGCAAGAGGCTATCAACGCCGAGCTCGACAAAATGTTAGAGGAGGGCATTATAGAACCGTCTAATAGCCCATGGAGCTCACCGATAGTCATGGCCCGCAAAAAGGATGGAAAATTCCGATTTTGTGTAAACCTACAGAAGGTCAACGAAGTTAGCCGCAAAGATGCTTATCCTCTACCGTATATTAACGCCATCCTAGACAAACTTAGGAAGGCCCGATACATTTCCAGCCTTGATTTAAAGCAGGGCTACTGGCAAGTTCCACTAGCACCAGAAAGCAGACCGATCACAGGGTTCACAATACCCTCAAGAGGCCTTTTTCAATTCAAGGTCATGCCGTTCGGACTGCACTCAGCGCCCGCGACTTTTCAAAGGCTGATGGACCAAATAATCGGCCCAGATATGGATCCATATTGCTTTGCATACCTAGATGACATCATTGTCCTGGGGGAAACGTTTCAGGAACACTTGAATATTCTACATGAAGTATTCTGCCGCCTCCGAGAGGCCAACTTGAAACTTAACCCAGAGAAATGTCAGTTTGGCCGCCGCTCCTTAAAGTACTTAGGACATCTAATTACCGCCGAAGGAATTTGTACCGATCCCGACAAGGTTAAATCCATCCTGAAATTACAACCGCCCGGGAATATAAGAAGCCTCCGAAGATTTTTAGGAATTGCGTCCTGGTACAGGAGGTTCGTCCCAGGATTTTCCCAAATTGCCACCCCGCTCACTCTACTCCTTAAAAAGGGGATCCGTTGGAAATGGTCTGCCGAACAAGAGGAAGCTTTCCGCCACCTGAAGGAATATCTTACGAAAGCGCCGATATTGACCTGCCCCGATTTCGATAGACCGTTTATTTTGCAAACAGACGCAAGCGACCAAGGTCTGGGAGTCGCGCTTGTTCAGCACGACCAAAATGGCGACCATGTAATTGCTTACGCCAGCCGCACCTTGTCAGCTGCTGAACGCAAGTATTCCGTAACCGAAAAAGAATGCCTAGCCATTGTATGGGGTATTGGAAAAATGCGTCCATACCTAGACATAACAGACCACCAGTCATTAAAATGGTTACACTCACTTAAAAGCCCGAGCGGCCGATTGGCGAGGTGGAGCATTTTCCTCCAACAAAACGACTTCGAAATCAAATACCGAAAAGGAGTATTAAACCGAGTCGCCGACGCCCTATCCCGTGACCCATTACCTGGACCCAGTCACGAAGAAGTGGCGGAACCCCTGAACGCCATGGACATGGAACGAAAATGTTCCTGGTACAACAAAAAAACTGGAGGAAGTGCAATGCAACCCCGGAAAATTCCCCGATTACTGCATCCGTGACGAGCGACTATACCGACATTTCCTAGATGCATCCGACATGACCGAACCTGATATGGCCGATCCTTGGAAACTATGTGTACCGAAACCCGCCCGCCAGATAGTCTTGAAAGAAAATCACGATACACTATACCCAGTATTAGCAACCATCCAACGGTGGAGATCAGAACAGGCCGAGCTAAAGACAGGGTACATAAAAATAGCCGAAAATATCTGCTGGCGCTGTGGAAAGACAGGCCACAAAAGGGACAATTGTAAAAATGTACCGCAACTATTCTGCTCACGCTGCGGTAAAATAGGAACCATGTCCCGGGAATGTAGCTGCCAACCGAACCACCGAGAGCAAACCTACGCGGGCCCAAACCGAAGCAATAAAAGATCCCGAACGGTGGCAACCGCCACACAGTGCTGCCGACACCGAGATGTGGTTTGCACCCCATGCCCAACTTGCGGTTGCCCCCACGCAATAAACCGAAAACCGATCCGACCCAGGATTTAAGGATCCAATATGGAGCATAATACCGTCAAGAAAACCGATTATTTTTTTTTGGAAACAAATTTTTTTTTGGGAACTATTACGGATAGTAATTTTACAAAAAAAAAAGAAATTAAAATTCCTTTTTTTTTACCGCAAGAAGAGGGGGTGTGTAACGAAGTTACCAATTTTCCCCGACTGTTATACACATTTAAAAATGGGCTCCGAATGAATTTAAATATTTTAGTTCAAATCCGTTATTTAACTATAGAAAATTTTAATTTTTGGGACAACCGGTATAGCGAAAATTTCCTGATAAAATAAAACAACCATACTAATTAAACTAATCCGCAAAAGTGATCAAGCGATCACCCGAAACAACGATAATTAGTACCGCATCACCGTCCAGCCAAGTACCTAAATGGATCGCCAAGACGCGCGAGACAGCGGGAGACGTTCCGGGGGTCAATCGAGGCTTGCTGGAGCTCGATGCGACGAACGAACTTCACTTCTTATTCCGCCTAACAGAAATCCGGTCTGCTCCGTTAAAGTGAAAACCAGCCATCCGAAAAATTTCCGTTTTTTGTGTGCAGTAAGGTAAATAGTTTTTTTTCTTTGCTTTATCACAGTGTTTATTTTAACAAAATTCCTATTCGCTGATAATGGGCCGTTCAATAGCAAATAACAACCGAAAAATCATTTTAAAGAACACCGTATTTTAAATATATTTTAGTTGAAGACATTTATTTTTTTTAAGGAAAAAATTAAATTTAAATTTTCAAGAAGTATTTATCAACCGACATTTTAAAGAAAATTATCACGGGTCTGAATTTATTTTATTCAAGGGACATTGCCGTATTATTCTCTTATATTAAAACCAATTTCACCGAAACTCTGATATCTCTTTTTGGGACCCAATCCTCAAGCCACGTGTGCGCTATCACTTGCTGGCGGTGTACAGTTCCGTAGGTGATAGTTTTCTACGTGTTTCACGCGCGGTGGATAAACCCGTGTGAACCAGGTGGTTGGAGGGTTTGCCCGAAGGGTTATTGAAATCGTTTGACTTTATTTTCTCCACTTGGTGAAGTTATTTAAAATAAAACCGTTCCGGTATATAGTTAGCTAGTTTGGGTGCTGAGTCACGTGTGCGCTATCACTTGCTGGCGGTGTACAGTTCCGTAGGTGATAGTTTTCTACGTGCTTCACGCGCGGTGGATAAACCCGTGTGGATCAGGTGATTCGGCATTCAAACGGGGAATCATTCAAATTAAATTCACGAAGTACTAAGGGAGGGAAAAACCTAAAATAACTCCGGATAGAAATAGCTCAATTTGTCGTGATTGTGGGAATCGACTAAATTGGTGTTTAATTAGCGAAATTGAACGGCACCGTAATTAGCGGCATTCAAATCATTGCTGCATTGTGTGACCTTACCATTACCGCACGCATTTCTACCTGGCTAGTTTTCTCCGATAACCGCACCGTCTCATACCGCTTGCATGAGTTTATGGCAGACTTTATCACCGCTTTTACTAATGCTTTAAACTGACCGCTTTTGCACGAATCATATTGTTTAACATTTATCAAAATCAATTTTCCAGGCTCCGGCTTAGATTTTCAGAAAATTTCAATTATTACGATTTAATAATTTTAAGGCCTACTATACCACTAGCGACCGTATATAGTCCGATTTAGTTCTAAGTACCGAATAGTTAATTTTTTTTGTTATTAATAACCGAAGATTAAGAATAATCTGGTTTTACCTAGGAGTTTCTTGACTCCAGATTGAGGACTGTTGTTTGATTTCTTTTATAAAGTTTATTAATTAGAGTAAGTTACTATATCATTTGATCGTAATCATTTTTTTTATTTTCATGTACATTTTATTTAAGTAACACGACCTGTTGAATTTAAAATTAACTATTTAAACGTGTTTTCTTTTCCAATCAATACCCCTGGCTATAGAACCGCTTCCGATACCAGGCTGCGCTTACCGGCAGAAGTAGTAAGCGTCGGCCCTCCATCGAACACGACTGAACCCTGTTTATTCTCCTCTGTCTAAAGGCTACCTTGAGGTATAGTGGGTCCCTTTTTCCCACTAAAAACATTAAAAAGGGTGGCGCTCGAGAAATTGTAACTAAATAAATAAGTAACCACCGTCATTGAGGGCCACACTGTAAGAAACATTAAACCGAATCAACCCCTTATTACAAAGATATCTCCAAATTCTTACAATCAATCTTACAAATGACGCCCGAGCAGGTTTAATTCTTACAAATGGCGCCCGAGCAGATTTGCTAAAGTATAAACACTTCTTACAAATGGCGCCCGAGCAGATTTGCTTTGTTTAAATTGTTTAAAAACGAACATTTTTTTTTTCTGAAACACCGAGCATATTTAAAAAAAAAACACCGAACATTTTTTTCTAACATCACCGAGCAGAGTTTTTTTTATTATTAAAGAAAAAACCTGAGCAGGTTTTGTTCAAAGGAGAGCCAGTATTTTAAAATCAATATTCCGCACCAGTCTAAATTCTGTTCGAAACCGAAAGCAATCTATTGCTTGTTAGCCAGAGGGTTTGGTCGAAAAAGATTATTAGTCAAGGTCAATTAGTGCCTCCCGTTTTAGAAAACTTCTTTTTAGTTCTAATTCCGAAATTTTTTAATACATTTTGTGTAGCAGTGGTATAAAGGTAAAAATAATTTTAGAACCATTTTAGAATCATACTGGTTTAGCCAAAACCATTTACATTAGTCTGGAATCTGGTTTGATAAAACGACTTGAACTTTTTTTGTGGGATAACACCGAATTAAAACCGATTCACGTTGTTGTAATTATTAAAACAAGCAATAATGTCATCCCCAAATACCGAAACCAAAACCGGAGTCGAAACCGCCGAAACCAAAACCGAAACCGAAACCAAAACCGAAACCGAAACCGAAACCAAAACCGAAACCGAAACCGAAACCAAAACCGCAACCGAAACCAAAACCGCAACCGAAACCGAAACCAGAACCGAAACCGAAACCGAAACCAGAACCGAAACTGAAACCGAGACCGCGTCAAACCAATTTATTCCCCCTGCACCACCGCTATCCCTTACTCTGGCAGAATATGGGAACAATTCACGCACCGCTTGGCTATATCTTTTAAAAAAAAGTGAGCTAGTATCACAGCTACGGGAATACAACCTGGACACAACAGGTCCTGTAGACGCCTTACGAAGGCGACTAGTGAACTTTATCCGCGAGGGTAGAACCTCACCGCAACCCCTAACTTTTGAAAGTACACCGAATATCGACGATCAAGGGCTGCGATTGGCAACACCAACACTATCATTGACAACGATTACAACGACTACTGTAACAACAACAATGCAGATAATGCCGCAACAAACCCAGGGGCAGACCATCATCAATACAGTACCGAGGACAGGCATCCCTGCAATTACAATATCAACACCGAACTACCTACAGGCGACAATAAGACAGACCCCTACAGTTTACCAACCGCCGGTTACAGTCAATCAACCGCCAACTACAGCGTACCTACCGCCGCCGACGGTATACCAACCGCCACCTACAGTTTATCAACCACCGTTTATAGCCAACCAACCGCCGGTTACAGTCAATCAACCGCCAACTACAGTGTGTATACCACCGCCGACAGTATATCAACCGCCATCTTCACTTTATCAACCACCGTTTATAGCCAACCAACCGCCAATTACAGTCAATCAACCGCCAACTACAGTGTATATACCGCCGCCGACAGTATATCAACCGCCATCTTCACTGTATCAACCACCGTTTATAGCCAATCAACCGCCAAGTACAGTTCATATACCGCCACCTACAGTAAAACAACCGCCATCTTCAGTTTACCTACCGCCGCCGACGGGATATCAGCCATCAGCTACAGTTTATTAACCACCGTCTACCGCCTATCAAACACCACCCACAGTTTATATACCACCGCAGGCAGCTTACCAACCACCACCGGCAATGTACCAACCGCCGCCGACAGGCCACCAATCGCCGCCAACCGCCTACCAATCGTCCCAACCGCCGCTGCTAATAAATAAGTGGGGCCTACACTTCGATGGACACAATGATCCAGCCGCATTCCTGGAAAGATTAGAGGAAATATGCTCATCACAAAACTTTAATGCAGATCAGGTGCTACCGCATCTGCCGGACATTCTTCCGAAGAAGCGACTTTTACGACACATCCTCCTTTTCGAAGGCAGTAAGGGAATACGAGTTACTCAGCAAGGAAATTGATGATTCTCGTGCCCTACAGAATCGCACATCTGTTAGCTATCCAGAACGACAATATCGAACCTTTGGAAACAACCAAGCGCCGACAAGACCGAGGTACCAACCAAGTCCGACATCTGCCTCACCGCCACCGTCACCGCCGCAGGTTAGAAGCACTACTCCGCCATTACATAACCCCAGAAATATTCAAAATAATACCGACGCGGCGTCAAATAACACGCCCCCACTCCGCCAAAATACGACACCAGCACCGACCCTGGGAAGAGCAGCAAGAGAAAACGCGTCAAGCAGTAACGGACCGACTTGCTGGAGATGTGGCCGCACTGGACATACAAGAGGAAACTGTAGGTTCCCCTCCAAACTATTCTGCTCCCGATGTGGACAAGAAGGAATTATGTCTAGAAATTGCCCTTGCCGAAACCAGGAAAACTAGAAAGGCGCTGCGCTGCTGCGAGACCAGTACAGACCCACGCCGAAGTCCCGCATGACCAAGTGATGTCAGCACATACCGATAACAGACCATTTATCTCCGTAACCCTGGAAAAGAAAGCATACACGGCCCTGATCGACACGGGAGCAGCTAACTCATATATAGGAGACTTAGCAGACGCACAATGTCAGGAATCCAATCGCCCAAATGCAATCCCTACCGTGAAGAATACCAGATTTGCTGATGGTCACTTAACCACCGTTACACGAGCCTACGAAATAGAATTGAAAATCGGCTCACAAACCATTTCAAATATTTTTAATTATCTCCCGCACCTTGCCGTCGACATAATACTAGGCATGGATCTACTCAGACAGCATAAGTTTGTAGTCAATCTGAATACCGCGACCATACAGATGAATAGAGAACAAGTAGACCGACCAAAACCCGCCTCAAGCTGTTGCCTCATGGAGGAAACAACCACCAAAACCCCGTTGATACTTACCCCCGATGAAGAAACTCAGCTTCAACTCTTTTTAGACAAGTAACTGCCGTTATTCGATGACATAAAAGGAACCACGCCGCTGATAGAGCACCGCATTTATCTAACCGAAACCGAACCAATTAAACAAAGATATTATCCGCAAAATCCCAAGATGCAAGAGGCTATCAACGCCGAGCTCGACAAAATGTTAGAGGAGGACATTATAGAACCGTCTAATAGCCCATGGAGCTCACCGATAGTCATGGTCCGCAAAAAGGATGGAAAATTCCGATTTTGTGTAAACCTACAGAAGGTCAACGAAGTTAGCCGCAAAGATGCTTATCCTCTACCGTATATTAACGCCATCCTAGACAAACTTAGGAAGGCCCGATACATTTCCAGCCTTGATTTAAAGCAGGGCTACTGGCAAGTTCCACTAG
Organism: Polydrusus tereticollis; assembly: GCA_963920685.1. Classification (NCBI taxonomy): domain Eukaryota; kingdom Metazoa; phylum Arthropoda; class Insecta; order Coleoptera; family Curculionidae; genus Polydrusus; species Polydrusus tereticollis. The sequence goes on along the minus strand of OY987330.1, from coordinate 106,072,333 downwards.
CACCAGAAAGCAGACCGATCACAGGGTTCACAATACCCTCAAGAGGCCTTTTTCAATTCAAGGTCATGCCGTTCGGACTGCACTCAGCGCCCGCGACTTTTCAAAGGCTGATGGACCAAATAATCGGCCCAGATATGGATCCATATTGCTTTGCATACCTAGATGACATCATTGTCCTGGGGGAAACGTTTCAGGAACACTTGAATATTCTACATGAAGTATTCTGCCGCCTCCGAGAGGCCAACTTGAAACTTAACCCAGAGAAATGTCAGTTTGGCCGCCGCTCCTTAAAGTACTTAGGACATCTAATTACCGCCGAAGGAATTTGTACCGATCCCGACAAGGTTAAATCCATCCTGAAATTACAACCGCCCGGGAATATAAGAAGCCTCCGAAGATTTTTAGGAATTGCGTCCTGGTACAGGAGGTTCGTCCCAGGATTTTCCCAAATTGCCACCCCGCTCACTCTACTCCTTAAAAAGGGGATCCGTTGGAAATGGTCTGCCGAACAAGAGGAAGCTTTCCGCCACCTGAAGGAATATCTTACGAAAGCGCCGATATTGACCTGCCCCGATTTCGATAGACCGTTTATTTTGCAAACAGACGCAAGCGACCAAGGTCTGGGAGTCGCGCTTGTTCAGCACGACCAAAATGGCGACCATGTAATTGCTTACGCCAGCCGCACCTTGTCAGCTGCTGAACGCAAGTATTCCGTAACCGAAAAAGAATGCCTAGCCATTGTATGGGGTATTGGAAAAATGCGTCCATACCTAGACATAACAGACCACCAGTCATTAAAATGGTTACACTCACTTAAAAGCCCGAGCGGCCGATTGGCGAGGTGGAGCATTTTCCTCCAACAAAACGACTTCGAAATCAAATACCGAAAAGGAGTATTAAACCGAGTCGCCGACGCCCTATCCCGTGACCCATTACCTGGACCCAGTCACGAAGAAGTGGCGGAACCCCTGAACGCCATGGACATGGAACGAAAATGTTCCTGGTACAACAAAAAAACTGGAGGAAGTGCAATGCAACCCCGGAAAATTCCCCGATTACTGCATCCGTGACGAGCGACTATACCGACATTTCCTAGATGCATCCGACATGACCGAACCTGATATGGCCGATCCTTGGAAACTATGTGTACCGAAACCCGCCCGCCAGATAGTCTTGAAAGAAAATCACGATACACTATACCCAGTATTAGCAACCATCCAACGGTGGAGATCAGAACAGGCCGAGCTAAAGACAGGGTACATAAAAATAGCCGAAAATATCTGCTGGCGCTGTGGAAAGACAGGCCACAAAAGGGACAATTGTAAAAATGTACCGCAACTATTCTGCTCACGCTGCGGTAAAATAGGAACCATGTCCCGGGAATGTAGCTGCCAACCGAACCACCGAGAGCAAACCTACGCGGGCCCAAACCGAAGCAATAAAAGATCCCGAACGGTGGCAACCGCCACACAGTGCTGCCGACACCGAGATGTGGTTTGCACCCCATGCCCAACTTGCGGTTGCCCCCACGCAATAAACCGAAAACCGATCCGACCCAGGATTTAAGGATCCAATATGGAGCATAATACCGTCAAGAAAACCGATTATTTTTTTTTGGAAACAAATTTTTTTTTGGGAACTATTACGGATAGTAATTTTACAAAAAAAAAAGAAATTAAAATTCCTTTTTTTTTACCGCAAGAAGAGGGGGTGTGTAACGAAGTTACCAATTTTCCCCGACTGTTATACACATTTAAAAATGGGCTCCGAATGAATTTAAATATTTTAGTTCAAATCCGTTATTTAACTATAGAAAATTTTAATTTTTGGGACAACCGGTATAGCGAAAATTTCCTGATAAAATAAAACAACCATACTAATTAAACTAATCCGCAAAAGTGATCAAGCGATCACCCGAAACAACGATAATTAGTACCGCATCACCGTCCAGCCAAGTACCTAAATGGATCGCCAAGACGCGCGAGACAGCGGGAGACGTTCCGGGGGTCAATCGAGGCTTGCTGGAGCTCGATGCGACGAACGAACTTTACTTCTTATTCCGCCTAACAGAAATCCGGTCTGCTCCGTTAAAGTGAAAACCAGCCATCCGAAAAATTTCCGTTTTTTGTGTGCAGTAAGGTAAATAGTTTTTTTTCTTTGCTTTATCACAGTGTTTATTTTAACAAAATTCCTATTCGCTGATAATGGGCCGTTCAATAGCAAATAACAACCGAAAAATCATTTTAAAGAACACCGTATTTTAAATATATTTTAGTTGAAGACATTTATTTTTTTTAAGGAAAAAATTAAATTTAAATTTTCAAGAAGTATTTATCAACCGACATTTTAAAGAAAATTATCACGGGTCTGAATTTATTTTATTCAAGGGACATTGCCGTATTATTCTCTTATATTAAAACCAATTTCACCGAAACTCTGATATCTCTTTTTGGGACCCAATCCTCAAGCCACGTGTGCGCTATCACTTGCTGGCGGTGTACAGTTCCGTAGGTGATAGTTTTCTACGTGTTTCACGCGCGGTGGATAAACCCGTGTGAACCAGGTGGTTGGAGGGTTTGCCCGAAGGGTTATTGAAATCGTTTGACTTTATTTTCTCCACTTGGTGAAGTTATTTAAAATAAAACCGTTCCGGTATATAGTTAGCTAGTTTGGGTGCTGAGTCACGTGTGCGCTATCACTTGCTGGCGGTGTACAGTTCCGTAGGTGATAGTTTTCTACGTGCTTCACGCGCGGTGGATAAACCCGTGTGGATCAGGTGATTCGGCATTCAAACGGGGAATCATTCAAATTAAATTCACGAAGTACTAAGGGAGGGAAAAACCTAAAATAACTCCGGATAGAAATAGCTCAATTTGTCGTGATTGTGGGAATCGACTAAATTGGTGTTTAATTAGCGAAATTGAACGGCACCGTAATTAGCGGCATTCAAATCATTGCTGCATTGTGTGACCTTACCATTACCGCACGCATTTCTACCTGGCTAGTTTTCTCCGATAACCGCACCGTCTCATACCGCTTGCATGAGTTTATGGCAGACTTTATCACCGCTTTTACTAATGCTTTAAACTGACCGCTTTTGCACGAATCATATTGTTTAACATTTATCAAAATCAATTTTCCAGGCTCCGGCTTAGATTTTCAGAAAATTTCAATTATTACGATTTAATAATTTTAAGGCCTACTATACCACTAGCGACCGTATATAGTCCGATTTAGTTCTAAGTACCGAATAGTTAATTTTTTTTGTTATTAATAACCGAAGATTAAGAATAATCTGGTTTTACCTAGGAGTTTCTTGACTCCAGATTGAGGACTGTTGTTTGATTTCTTTTATAAAGTTTATTAATTAGAGTAAGTTACTATATCATTTGATCGTAATCATTTTTTTTATTTTCATGTACATTTTATTTAAGTAACACGACCTGTTGAATTTAAAATTAACTATTTAAACGTGTTTTCTTTTCCAATCAATACCCCTGGCTATAGAACCGCTTCCGATACCAGGCTGCGCTTACCGGCAGAAGTAGTAAGCGTCGGCCCTCCATCGAACACGACTGAACCCTGTTTATTCTCCTCTGTCTAAAGGCTACCTTGAGGTATAGTGGGTCCCTTTTTCCCACTAAAAACATTAAAAAGGGTGGCGCTCGAGAAATTGTAACTAAATAAATAAGTAACCACCGTCATTGAGGGCCACACTGTAAGAAACATTAAACCGAATCAACCCCTTATTACAAAGATATCTCCAAATTCTTACAATCAATCTTACAAATGACGCCCGAGCAGGTTTAATTCTTACAAATGGCGCCCGAGCAGATTTGCTAAAGTATAAACACTTCTTACAAATGGCGCCCGAGCAGATTTGCTTTGTTTAAATTGTTTAAAAACGAACATTTTTTTTTCTGAAACACCGAGCATATTTAAAAAAAAAACACCGAACATTTTTTTCTAACATCACCGAGCAGAGTTTTTTTTATTATTAAAGAAAAAACCTGAGCAGGTTTTGTTCAAAGGAGAGCCAGTATTTTAAAATCAATATTCCGCACCAGTCTAAATTCTGTTCGAAACCGAAAGCAATCTATTGCTTGTTAGCCAGAGGGTTTGGTCGAAAAAGATTATTAGTCAAGGTCAATTAGTGCCTCCCGTTTTAGAAAACTTCTTTTTAGTTCTAATTCCGAAATTTTTTAATACATTTTGTGTAGCAGTGGTATAAAGGTAAAAATAATTTTAGAACCATTTTAGAATCATACTGGTTTAGCCAAAACCATTTACATTAGTCTGGAATCTGGTTTGATAAAACGACTTGAACTTTTTTTGTGGGATAACACCGAATTAAAACCGATTCACGTTGTTGTAATTATTAAAACAAGCAATAATGTCATCCCCAAATACCGAAACCAAAACCGGAGTCGAAACCGCCGAAACCAAAACCGAAACCGAAACCAAAACCGAAACCGAAACCGAAACCAAAACCGAAACCGAAACCGAAACCAAAACCGCAACCGAAACCAAAACCGCAACCGAAACCGAAACCAGAACCGAAACCGAAACCGAAACCAGAACCGAAACTGAAACCGAGACCGCGTCAAACCAATTTATTCCCCCTGCACCACCGCTATCCCTTACTCTGGCAGAATATGGGAACAATTCACGCACCGCTTGGCTATATCTTTTAAAAAAAAGTGAGCTAGTATCACAGCTACGGGAATACAACCTGGACACAACAGGTCCTGTAGACGCCTTACGAAGGCGACTAGTGAACTTTATCCGCGAGGGTAGAACCTCACCGCAACCCCTAACTTTTGAAAGTACACCGAATATCGACGATCAAGGGCTGCGATTGGCAACACCAACACTATCATTGACAACGATTACAACGACTACTGTAACAACAACAATGCAGATAATGCCGCAACAAACCCAGGGGCAGACCATCATCAATACAGTACCGAGGACAGGCATCCCTGCAATTACAATATCAACACCGAACTACCTACAGGCGACAATAAGACAGACCCCTACAGTTTACCAACCGCCGGTTACAGTCAATCAACCGCCAACTACAGCGTACCTACCGCCGCCGACGGTATACCAACCGCCACCTACAGTTTATCAACCACCGTTTATAGCCAACCAACCGCCGGTTACAGTCAATCAACCGCCAACTACAGTGTGTATACCACCGCCGACAGTATATCAACCGCCATCTTCACTTTATCAACCACCGTTTATAGCCAACCAACCGCCAATTACAGTCAATCAACCGCCAACTACAGTGTATATACCGCCGCCGACAGTATATCAACCGCCATCTTCACTGTATCAACCACCGTTTATAGCCAATCAACCGCCAAGTACAGTTCATATACCGCCACCTACAGTAAAACAACCGCCATCTTCAGTTTACCTACCGCCGCCGACGGGATATCAGCCATCAGCTACAGTTTATTAACCACCGTCTACCGCCTATCAAACACCACCCACAGTTTATATACCACCGCAGGCAGCTTACCAACCACCACCGGCAATGTACCAACCGCCGCCGACAGGCCACCAATCGCCGCCAACCGCCTACCAATCGTCCCAACCGCCGCTGCTAATAAATAAGTGGGGCCTACACTTCGATGGACACAATGATCCAGCCGCATTCCTGGAAAGATTAGAGGAAATATGCTCATCACAAAACTTTAATGCAGATCAGGTGCTACCGCATCTGCCGGACATTCTTCCGAAGAAGCGACTTTTACGACACATCCTCCTTTTCGAAGGCAGTAAGGGAATACGAGTTACTCAGCAAGGAAATTGATGATTCTCGTGCCCTACAGAATCGCACATCTGTTAGCTATCCAGAACGACAATATCGAACCTTTGGAAACAACCAAGCGCCGACAAGACCGAGGTACCAACCAAGTCCGACATCTGCCTCACCGCCACCGTCACCGCCGCAGGTTAGAAGCACTACTCCGCCATTACATAACCCCAGAAATATTCAAAATAATACCGACGCGGCGTCAAATAACACGCCCCCACTCCGCCAAAATACGACACCAGCACCGACCCTGGGAAGAGCAGCAAGAGAAAACGCGTCAAGCAGTAACGGACCGACTTGCTGGAGATGTGGCCGCACTGGACATACAAGAGGAAACTGTAGGTTCCCCTCCAAACTATTCTGCTCCCGATGTGGACAAGAAGGAATTATGTCTAGAAATTGCCCTTGCCGAAACCAGGAAAACTAGAAAGGCGCTGCGCTGCTGCGAGACCAGTACAGACCCACGCCGAAGTCCCGCATGACCAAGTGATGTCAGCACATACCGATAACAGACCATTTATCTCCGTAACCCTGGAAAAGAAAGCATACACGGCCCTGATCGACACGGGAGCAGCTAACTCATATATAGGAGACTTAGCAGACGCACAATGTCAGGAATCCAATCGCCCAAATGCAATCCCTACCGTGAAGAATACCAGATTTGCTGATGGTCACTTAACCACCGTTACACGAGCCTACGAAATAGAATTGAAAATCGGCTCACAAACCATTTCAAATATTTTTAATTATCTCCCGCACCTTGCCGTCGACATAATACTAGGCATGGATCTACTCAGACAGCATAAGTTTGTAGTCAATCTGAATACCGCGACCATACAGATGAATAGAGAACAAGTAGACCGACCAAAACCCGCCTCAAGCTGTTGCCTCATGGAGGAAACAACCACCAAAACCCCGTTGATACTTACCCCCGATGAAGAAACTCAGCTTCAACTCTTTTTAGACAAGTAACTGCCGTTATTCGATGACATAAAAGGAACCACGCCGCTGATAGAGCACCGCATTTATCTAACCGAAACCGAACCAATTAAACAAAGATATTATCCGCAAATTCCCAAGATGCAAGAGGCTATCAACGCCGAGCTCGACAAAATGTTAGAGGAGGACATTATAGAACCGTCTAATAGCCCATGGAGCTCACCGATAGTCATGGTCCGCAAAAAGGATGGAAAATTCCGATTTTGTGTAAACCTACAGAAGGTCAACGAAGTTAGCCGCAAAGATGCTTATCCTCTACCGTATATTAACGCCATCCTAGACAAACTTAGGAAGGCCCGATACATTTCCAGCCTTGATTTAAAGCAGGGCTACTGGCAAGTTCCACTAGCACCAGAAAGCAGACCGATCACAGGGTTCACAATACCCTCAAGAGGCCTTTTTCAATTCAAGGTCATGCCGTTCGGACTGCACTCAGCGCCCGCGACTTTTCAAAGGCTGATGGACCAAATAATCGGCCCAGATATGGATCCATATTGCTTTGCATACCTAGATGACATCATTGTCCTGGGGGAAACGTTTCAGGAACACTTGAATATTCTACATGAAGTATTCTGCCGCCTCCGAGAGGCCAACTTGAAACTTAACCCAGAGAAATGTCAGTTTGGCCGCCGCTCCTTAAAGTACTTAGGACATCTAATTACCGCCGAAGGAATTTGTACCGATCCCGACAAGGTTAAATCCATCCTGAAATTACAACCGCCCGGGAATATAAGAAGCCTCCGAAGATTTTTAGGAATTGCGTCCTGGTACAGGAGGTTCGTCCCAGGATTTTCCCAAATTGCCACCCCGCTCACTCTACTCCTTAAAAAGGGGATCCGTTGGAAATGGTCTGCCGAACAAGAGGAAGCTTTCCGCCACCTGAAGGAATATCTTACGAAAGCGCCGATATTGACCTGCCCCGATTTCGATAGACCGTTTATTTTGCAAACAGACGCAAGCGACCAAGGTCTGGGAGTCGCGCTTGTTCAGCACGACCAAAATGGCGACCATGTAATTGCTTACGCCAGCCGCACCTTGTCAGCTGCTGAACGCAAGTATTCCGTAACCGAAAAAGAATGCCTAGCCATTGTATGGGGTATTGGAAAAATGCGTCCATACCTAGACATAACAGACCACCAGTCATTAAAATGGTTACACTCACTTAAAAGCCCGAGCGGCCGATTGGCGAGGTGGAGCATTTTCCTCCAACAAAACGACTTCGAAATCAAATACCGAAAAGGAGTATTAAACCGAGTCGCCGACGCCCTATCCCGTGACCCATTACCTGGACCCAGTCACGAAGAAGTGGCGGAACCCCTGAACGCCATGGACATGGAACGAAAATGTTCCTGGTACAACAAAAAAACTGGAGGAAGTGCAATGCAACCCCGGAAAATTCCCCGATTACTGCATCCGTGACGAGCGACTATACCGACATTTCCTAGATGCATCCGACATGACCGAACCTGATATGGCCGATCCTTGGAAACTATGTGTACCGAAACCCGCCCGCCAGATAGTCTTGAAAGAAAATCACGATACACTATACCCAGTATTAGCAACCATCCAACGGTGGAGATCAGAACAGGCCGAGCTAAAGACAGGGTACATAAAAATAGCCGAAAATATCTGCTGGCGCTGTGGAAAGACAGGCCACAAAAGGGACAATTGTAAAAATGTACCGCAACTATTCTGCTCACGCTGCGGTAAAATAGGAACCATGTCCCGGGAATGTAGCTGCCAACCGAACCACCGAGAGCAAACCTACGCGGGCCCAAACCGAAGCAATAAAAGATCCCGAACGGTGGCAACCGCCACACAGTGCTGCCGACACCGAGATGTGGTTTGCACCCCATGCCCAACTTGCGGTTGCCCCCACGCAATAAACCGAAAACCGATCCGACCCAGGATTTAAGGATCCAATATGGAGCATAATACCGTCAAGAAAACCGATTATTTTTTTTTGGAAACAAATTTTTTTTTGGGAACTATTACGGATAGTAATTTTACAAAAAAAAAAGAAATTAAAATTCCTTTTTTTTTACCGCAAGAAGAGGGGGTGTGTAACGAAGTTACCAATTTTCCCCGACTGTTATACACATTTAAAAATGGGCTCCGAATGAATTTAAATATTTTAGTTCAAATCCGTTATTTAACTATAGAAAATTTTAATTTTTGGGACAACCGGTATAGCGAAAATTTCCTGATAAAATAAAACAACCATACTAATTAAACTAATCCGCAAAAGTGATCAAGCGATCACCCGAAACAACGATAATTAGTACCGCATCACCGTCCAGCCAAGTACCTAAATGGATCGCCAAGACGCGCGAGACAGCGGGAGACGTTCCGGGGGTCAATCGAGGCTTGCTGGAGCTCGATGCGACGAACGAACTTTACTTCTTATTCCGCCTAACAGAAATCCGGTCTGCTCCGTTAAAGTGAAAACCAGCCATCCGAAAAATTTCCGTTTTTTGTGTGCAGTAAGGTAAATAGTTTTTTTTCTTTGCTTTATCACAGTGTTTATTTTAACAAAATTCCTATTCGCTGATAATGGGCCGTTCAATAGCAAATAACAACCGAAAAATCATTTTAAAGAACACCGTATTTTAAATATATTTTAGTTGAAGACATTTATTTTTTTTAAGGAAAAAATTAAATTTAAATTTTCAAGAAGTATTTATCAACCGACATTTTAAAGAAAATTATCACGGGTCTGAATTTATTTTATTCAAGGGACATTGCCGTATTATTCTCTTATATTAAAACCAATTTCACCGAAACTCTGATATCTCTTTTTGGGACCCAATCCTCAAGCCACGTGTGCGCTATCACTTGCTGGCGGTGTACAGTTCCGTAGGTGATAGTTTTCTACGTGTTTCACGCGCGGTGGATAAACCCGTGTGAACCAGGTGGTTGGAGGGTTTGCCCGAAGGGTTATTGAAATCGTTTGACTTTATTTTCTCCACTTGGTGAAGTTATTTAAAATAAAACCGTTCCGGTATATAGTTAGCTAGTTTGGGTGCTGAGTCACGTGTGCGCTATCACTTGCTGGCGGTGTACAGTTCCGTAGGTGATAGTTTTCTACGTGCTTCACGCGCGGTGGATAAACCCGTGTGGATCAGGTGATTCGGCATTCAAACGGGGAATCATTCAAATTAAATTCACGAAGTACTAAGGGAGGGAAAAACCTAAAATAACTCCGGATAGAAATAGCTCAATTTGTCGTGATTGTGGGAATCGACTAAATTGGTGTTTAATTAGCGAAATTGAACGGCACCGTAATTAGCGGCATTCAAATCATTGCTGCATTGTGTGACCTTACCATTACCGCACGCATTTCTACCTGGCTAGTTTTCTCCGATAACCGCACCGTCTCATACCGCTTGCATGAGTTTATGGCAGACTTTATCACCGCTTTTACTAATGCTTTAAACTGACCGCTTTTGCACGAATCATATTGTTTAACATTTATCAAAATCAATTTTCCAGGCTCCGGCTTAGATTTTCAGAAAATTTCAATTATTACGATTTAATAATTTTAAGGCCTACTATACCACTAGCGACCGTATATAGTCCGATTTAGTTCTAAGTACCGAATAGTTAATTTTTTTTGTTATTAATAACCGAAGATTAAGAATAATCTGGTTTTACCTAGGAGTTTCTTGACTCCAGATTGAGGACTGTTGTTTGATTTCTTTTATAAAGTTTATTAATTAGAGTAAGTTACTATATCATTTGATCGTAATCATTTTTTTTATTTTCATACATTTTATTTAAGTAACACGACCTGTTGAATTTAAAATTAACTATTTAAACGTGTTTTCTTTTCCAATCAATACCCCTGGCTATAGAACCGCTTCCGATACCAGGCTGCGCTTACCGGCAGAAGTAGTAAGCGTCGGCCCTCCATCGAACACGACTGAACCCTGTTTATTCTCCTCTGTCTAAAGGCTACCTTGAGGTATAGTGGGTCCCTTTTTCCCACTAAAAACATTAAAAAGGGTGGCGCTCGAGAAATTGTAACTAAATAAATAAGTAACCACCGTCATTGAGGGCCACACTGTAAGAAACATTAAACCGAATCAACCCCTTATTACAAAGATATCTCCAAATTATTACAATCAATCTTACACTGTATTTAAATAAATAAAGTTGATGCATCGAATTTACAATATCCAGTATACCGGGTAACAATAAAATTACTTCCCAGCTTGTCACGTCCTTATAAAATAAAACATTATTATAAAATTTTGGTAGGTTTTATAGTAGCACTGTGCGCACATTTTCAGTATTCAAACATCCGACGCACAGAGCAACCACCTAACCTACCAAAATTTAATAATAATGTTTTATTTTATAAAGACAAGTTGGGTCGTAATTTCGTTACCAACCGGTATATTCCTTTAGGTTATGCAATGATTCCTCTCGTTATACCCCAGATATTAGATTTTAACTTAATATTTAACTCCACTTCTAACTTATTGACTAACTAACAGTCAAATAAATAGGGTAATCAATTTTTGACTCTCTTCTCGTTATCCAATTTAGTTGAAATCTTGCAGACTTGTGTAGGTGACAATAATTATTATTATTATACTTAAATGTTATTTTATTCATGAAAGTGTTGCACAAAAATGTCTAAAATATTATTTTTGTAATTATTAGGATATTATTATAAGCTGTGAATGTTTCATGCCATAAAAGAGTGAGCGCTTTTAAATGTTCCATTTGTTGTAAAGCCTTTGACTATATTTTGTTGAAAATGTTCCAAATAATTATTGTACTTTGATCTAATTTTTTTACTAATGATTTTTAGAAAAGTGACGTACAATTAGTTGATGAAAATTATATAACAACAAATCAGGCAGATGGAATATATATCAATAATGAAGTTTCCGACATACCCGTTTCGCTAAAATTGAGTAAAAAAAAGGTAGGATTGATATACTTCATGATTTAGTTTTCTAGGTAAAGAAAATATTTTTTTTAGGGACCGACATCAGGAAACAAACGTGTATGGAACAAAAGGGATCATTGTTATTATTGTTTTGAGAATGTTTCAAAGTTTTCTCGGCATGTTGTAAGGCATCACCCAAATGAGAATGAAGTACAAGAAATATTGGCACTAAAAGTAGGGGATAAAAGAAGAAAATACCTTTTTAATAAGCTTCGAAACGAAGGCAACTTCGTGAAAAGTACTTGCGAAAAAAATGTTGTGCCTATTAGAAAGCCTGTTGGTAATGTAGATCAGCCAACCCAATCAACGTATCTGCCGTGTAAATACTGTAAAGGATTTTACAAGAAACGAGCTCTCTATAGGCACGTAAAGAACTGTGTTCATAACGATGGAATAAATACTGGGAGGAGTTTTCCTTAAGCTGAAGGGCAGTCTTTACTTTCATCATATAAATTTAACGACGTGTTAAGAAAAGAAGTTTTTCCCAGAATGCGGGCTGATCAAGTTTCTTTTGTCGCTAAAACTGGTACGCTTATTTGTGCCGTTGCAGCTAGATATCTAAGAAGCCACAGAGATAAACAATTTTATTTAGTCGCATCTCGCAAAATGAGACAGCTAGCCTCATTGTTAATTGAACTAAGGAAAGCAGTTAAAGTTAAATCTTTGCAAGAAGCATTGGATCCAGTTTATTTTGACACCATTGTAGCATGTACAAAGACGATAGCTAAATTTGACCCAGAACTGGAAACGTATGGTGCACCATCTTTGGCATCCAATATGGGGACACAACTGAAGGACTGTATTGACGTGGCCTACAATATGTCACTTAAAAAATTTCGAACAGAAACCGATGGTATGAAAAATCTTAAATCGTTGAAGGATCTGATTTCAAGCGAGTGGCAGTATGATGTATCGACAATAGCGAATCAAGATATGCGCCAAAAAAAGTGGAACAAACCTTCACTGGTACCACTGGCGGAAGATTTGACCTTGCTTAGGTCATATTTACTTTCCGAGGCTGATAAATGTCGCAATACCTTGGAAGTTAATCCAAACGATGAGAAGGCATTTAAGACTCTTCAAGAAATTTGTTATATTCAACTACTTCTACTAAATAGACGAAGAGCTGGTGAACTACAGAGAATTACTGTCCACACTTATACCACCCATATAAATGATCACAAGTCAGGCGAATTTGATAATTGTATAAGTGAAAGCGAAAAAATGTGAATGAAATCATTTAAAAGGATAGTATTTAGGGGAAAGAGAGGACGTGGTGTTCCAGTTCTCTTTACCGACGAAATGATAAAAAATACCGAAGTTTTACTAAAAAATCGAGATCACTTTATATCACAAAATGTATACTTATTCGCCTATACTAAATCATCTAACAGCATTAGTGGAACCCAAGTTATGTATAAACATGTAAGACTTGCCGGCGTTAAAAATGCTGTCGCCCTTACATCAACTAAATTAAGAAAACACCTAGCCACCATGTCGCAAGTAATAAATCTCTCTGAGCAGGACCTGGAACAACTAGCCACTTTTATGGGACATACATCTGACATACATAAAACCTATTACAGGTTACCTAATGATGTCTACCAAATGGCTAAGGTCTCTAAATTACTTCCTCTTAATGAGAAGGGAGAAGCAGCTAAGTATAAAGGAATGCGTCTAGATAAAATAGATATAAATCTAGACACTATGGATGAAGGTCAATCCGAGGATGACAAAGAAGATGTGGTAAACGACGAGATTTCCAACAATAATGACAAGACAATAATGGATGCGCCGAATACAAGTAATACACAGATTGTGGTAAGTCACATAATAGATTATTTTTACTGCCTTCGAAAAAAAAAATCGATATGCATAAGACGATGTAAAAGGCGGAATTTAAATTAAAGACATTTCAAATAGGCAATTAAAAAAATAAGCGACTTCGGCCAATACGATGTAACAAATTTATATATATATTTTATAAAAAAAACTATGTATCAAAAGCGCGATATATTATAACAAAAATGCCCTGAGAAAACAAAGCTTGAACGAATAACTGTTCTTAAAATTGCGCCAAACAAAACAGAGTGTAAATAAGTAGCGCTCGATTAAAGGAAAAATTAAAAGCTAATTGGAATAAGTAAGCACTTATTCTTTAAGGTAGTAAGGTGATAAGGTCTCGTTTGGCTTATTATATATTTGGTGAAGTGCCATTGAAATAGGTAGGCAGTTTTTTATTCTTCATAATTTTATTGTAAAAGCTGTGTACATTAAAATAAAAAAAAGTAGTGCTATACGCAGGTTAACACTTGTGTTACGTACATTTAATTTAGCGTGGTAATAATTAAACTCCACCAAATGCAAAACCTACCGTTGCCAGGCAACGCACCTTCAGTGGCGCCGTCGCACGGCGGAGAACATCCGACCACGCCTGAGTGACGCCAGCCAACCAGAGACGACTACCAGAACAGCTGTACGAGAGAGAAGAGCCATCAGCCATCGTCGATCAATACTTTTGACTTGTATAATAATGTAGTCAATATAAATCTATAAATTACCAGTGCTCTTACTTTAATTAACCTTAGTTGTGCCCAAATGAATGTGTTCAACCAGCAACCTCAACGATAGAAAAGGCCGAACCAGGCGACCCAAAGATACAGTCCACTACGAGAAAGCAACAACTTGTGTTGAAATAATTTATTTAGCTATTTAACATTAATCGCAATCGCTGCTTTAATAAACCGTGTTTTTAGTTAGCGCTTTTTAAACATCCAGCTTTTAATGCTCCGATTTTAATACTTTTTATTTTGTGACAAACGATATTGTGTTTCATCTTGTTTTTTTTTTTATTACCTTTAGTCACTCTTTCAATATTCACACAATTTTACTACCACTTTTGTCCATGTCGCTATTTCGTCCAGTGCCCATTTTACATTCCTGGTTTAATTTTGGAAATACATGCATAAAAACCCTTTTTTAACATTTTCTAACCCTTTTATAAATATGAACATTATTAGGCCTCATTGGCTGAAATGATTTATTTTAAGGAATTCTATGACCATTTATTTTTGGGGCTTCCTGACTGATACAGTTATAATTTTAGGCAAAAAAAACCCCAACAATGAAAAATGCTACCCAAAAGAAAAAGCGTTTGTTGGTGCCGTGGACAGACGCACAAAAGAAAGCAACTCTTAATTATTTTCAAGATCATTTAAGAAAAAGAATTCCTCCAAAGAAAAATGAATGTCTTTTATTGAAAGGAGCAAACCCCGAGATGTTTTCCAACAAAAGTTGGGAGAAAATGAAAATTTTCGTTGTTAATACGTACTCAAAAAAGTAAGAAATTACTTTTACGTTCCCTAAATGTATCAATGTTAAGTTACTTTTACGTGCCCTAAATGTATTAATGTTAATAAAAATGCTTTAAATTTGTTGTGTTGCAATACTTTTTTTATTTCACATGTTCATCGCTGTACAATGACAATGATCATATATAACAATTACAATATCAACAATAAGAATAATATTCTAGATAGGGTGTTTTATAATTGAATGTGAATATTAAATCTGTTCATGATTTAAAGACATAAATTCATATAAACATAAATCCGTTTTCTATTTAGAGAGCATTTTTTTATTTACTTCAAAGCTACATTTTTGATATTTTAATTAATCGTTGTGGGTGGCAACTAGGTATATAGACACATCTTGTATGAAAATCGAATTTTCAATTTTAGGTAGGTAGTATACTATAAATTAGTCCAATAAATTTTAACTTTTAATTAATTGATTATTTAGAATGAAAAAATGATACGCCACTGATTCACCTACAAAACTAATTTTATCAATTGGGGCTTCATTTTATAATAGGAAAAATCTCTTGACTTTTCTTACTAAAAAGCAATAAGATACAAAAAAAAGTCAAATTAATCAATTCATTGGTTGAAATTGAAAATTCGATTTATACACAAGATGTGTCCCTACACCTAATTTACACCCACCAAGTATTATAAAAATATCTAAAATGTATCTTTGATGTTAATAAAAAACACAATATTTGAAAAAAAAACTTTGTCACTTCCAACTATAAACAAAAAGCGAAAACGGACTCATGTGTTCAAGAACTTTTCTTAAAATTATTCACAGATCGTTTCTGCCGGTAACTGTATAAAGCAGATCTTGTTTTATTGTCTGTGGATTTCTCCAAATTTACTGATCTATACGGAAATGCAATTTTCAGTTGATTTTGGGTGAAAATCATAAAATTCCAGTTCGTACGATAGCTGCTAGAAGAAGCAAATTTCAAATGGAAAATTACGATTTTCTCTTTCTGTTGCCCAATTGAGAGGTAGGTAGATACTGAAAACATTTACGTCTTGATCCTTACGATGGGTCGAATAACTAGTTTTAAATATTTTACTCTGTCTTCTAAAACAAAGTGGTGGGGAAAACATATATAGAAAACCCTAATTTTTCATCTGCTATATGATGTTCTTACTTTGTTCGTAACCAATCTACTCAAACCCAAATTATTAACTATACTTATTAGTACACCCTGTAGAATAAAGCTTGTTTTAACTTTGACTTTATTAAGGTTCGGTTATAAAATATTCGCCTGCTCTTAAAATTACACTCATGGGTACTAACGAATAGAGACGCATGAAGAACACAATGACATAGTTACTATAACATCACCTATGGGATAATGCAGAAATTTTATTATATGGTTTTGAAAACTTGGGGATTTTAATTTTTTTGAAATAAAAGTGCGATGAATTGTTCTCGAAATAATATTGTCGAACTAAACAGGGCTAAGCCAAGTGAGGACCGTATATTGGGGCTCACTTTGTCGCGGTCCTCACTTCTTCTGTAAATTTGCAATAGGCGGGGCTCACTTAGTACCATTAGAGAAAACATTAAATTTTTTTATATAAAAAAGGATACCAGGTACCAGGTGTCAATGAAATCATTTTACATAGCACCACTGCGTTTTAAAAGATATTTTATTCAAATTTGGGTTAGTACGATATTTGAGGGTAAAATTAATATGTAATATGTACGCTGTGTGCATGATGTTTAAACGAAATTAAGTTTACTTTTGGTTTCTCCGGAATTAGGCCATATTATTCCTTTTTTCTCTAAACAACCTATATTTTATATTACCCAGTCGAATTCTTCACAAAATTACCTTTTTAACGACATACAACAAGTTGACATCTTCTGTCAAAAATTGCGGTGTAGGAGCCATTTTAACATTAGAAAAATCACTTAAGCACTGACATTTCATTTTTTCTTTCTGTTTTTGAAAAAACTAAATTTTTTTAACTTTATAAAAAATCTTAACTTATCCTAGATTACAGACTTTCTTCAAATGATGTGATCTACTTTTCATTATTTAATATAATATGAAAGTCTAAAGTAGGTATCCTAAAATCAGTTTTAAACAGTAAAAATTAATCAACGCAATCCTTACGATGTGTCGATACTCAAGTGTTTTAAATTTTTTACTCTATATTCTAAAATAAAGTGGTGGGGAAAACATATAATGAAAAACCTAATTTTCCATCTGCTATCTGCTGCCTGTGACACACCCCTTAGCTAGCGGACATCGTACGAACATGAAAATAACTTCCAGCATTTTCTCTTGGCCATATTTTCCAAAAGCTGTACGGTGAACGGTTTCCGACTCACTCGCTTACTTGGCCATCCTGTACATCTGATCTAATTTTAATATGGCAAACTTCTTTTCTGGGTAAGCAGAATTTTTCATAACTATTATAACTTTTCGTCGTAAAGTCAATAATAAATATCTTTTTTTCCTCTTGTCAAGTTCATCTGCGACACACTGTACTATATTCATGGAATTGGGTGAGTGCTATAAATAGATTTTGGTATGTCTTATTTACCTGCTAGATGCAAGACATTTTCACTTGAATTTGCATAAAATATTTGAAACAATAAAATATACAACACGCAAAGCTAGAACCTCACATGTTGCCAAATCTCTGGTCCTTAGTTGGCAAGTTGAACGGTGTAGGGCAGCGCCTTGAAATACATGCGGTAAAAAATTATACTCCAGGAAAAGCGCCGACTGCGGCAAAACGTTAAACTACAATATACGCATTTTAACGCTTAAGCAACAAAATGGGGTCCAATCTTTTTTTTTATAAAAGTGCGATAAAGTGTTGTGTAAATAATTTCGGCGACATTTACAGGGTCAGACAAAGTGAGCACAGTATATTGGG
Source organism: Polydrusus tereticollis (assembly GCA_963920685.1). Classification (NCBI taxonomy): domain Eukaryota; kingdom Metazoa; phylum Arthropoda; class Insecta; order Coleoptera; family Curculionidae; genus Polydrusus; species Polydrusus tereticollis. The sequence goes on along the minus strand of OY987330.1, from coordinate 106,054,299 downwards.
GCTCACTTTGTCGCGGTCCTCACTTCTTTCGTAAAATTGCAATATGCTGGTCTCACTTGGTACTATTAAAGAAAATATGTATGTATGTATGTATGTATGTATGTATGTATGTATGTATGTATGTATGTATGTATGTATGTATGTATGTATGTACCTGACTGACTGACCCTGGACTCTCTTCAAAGCGAATAAATCTTTCGCCTTAGATTTCCAAAATTGATAGTTCACGGCTTTCGGATAACTTGTATTAAGTGCTTCACACGATCATAGCATCTGCTCCGATAGGCGACGGAGCGCGACATCATATATACAAACCACAATTTTAACCTTCGGCCCCGTCTACACTCACGTAGATCGGGCATCACGGGACTTAGTACTGTGGCTGTATCATACAGCAAGCGTTGAGCAGCTGGCCTGTGTAGACCACGCCCTGTTTGAGCCCACAGACTCTGAACGCTTCCCGGGCGAGCTCTGTGTATGATGATCGCAAGGCCATCAGCCACCGAAACGAATAGGGACTCATAAAACTTAAGCCTTCAGCGCAATTACATCTTGCAGCAACAGTGGTGCCGCGAAGTACGGGCATCTCTTCAAGAGCCTTGGGCGTATTAAAATCACGCAAGTTGGGTAAGAACTTCCGCGAGGGGAATTTTCACCACTGTCTCTTTCCACGGAAATCGTGCAGTCTACCTCCTCGTGGTTAAAGGTGGATACGACCGGCGGTGATCAGTCAGACCCGAGTTTACCTGGTCCACCTGCCAACTGTCTTCGGACTTTGTGGATCTGGTGAGTCCGGTGGCTCGGCTTGCAGGTTATACTTTGCAATCCTGTCTGCTATAACATCCGACTTCTCCGGCGGCCAAAGACTGCGGGGTCGCGTGAACACGCGGTCCATGTCTCCCTTCGTTCCCATCCCAATTCCTTCCCGTACCCCGTCTCACTGTTGCTAAACGGGCAACTCTGAGGCGTTTGAGGTCCTTTGAAGTTACTACAGGGTTCGGCTTCGGTCGATTCTGAACGGGTAAAACCGTCCTATTACAAAGAGTTTACGTGTTCTTTTGTGTTTTATAGCTGAGTGGTGCCGTCCTGGTACGCTTAGCAACTCTTTGCCGTACGTCTTTGGGCACTCTGCCATATTCGAGCCTTCAGCAGATCGAGGGCCTTCAGCCACTTGGGCCTTCAGTCAAAGATACAGTCATCGCACTAGGGCCTTCAGCCACCTTCTTCTTCGTCATTTATAAGCCTTCAGCACAAGTCAGCCTTCAGCATGCCTCGCTGTGTGTGCGACACAGTGTTTGCTACTGAGTTAGGTCTGCGCACACATATCTCCCGCCTTCGCTGCAGAGGACCAAGGCGCGAAGATGATAACAAGTGCCCCATTTGCGCCAGAGAATTTAAGAGCTACGGGGGAATGAGGCTTCACCAGCAGAAGTCGCACCCGCTGGAATATAACAGAGAACTAGAATTCCGCTACGAGGGGGGGGAAACTCCTCAAGACCCCCCCCGCCCAGCCGACCCTCTTCAAGGGGCGGTTGGTACTATCATTGTCAGGGCCGACCCACAAGGGGAAGCCCCTCCAAACCCCCCACTCAGGGAAGAGGGGAGGAGACGTCTTAGGGCTGCGACCATTGCGGACGTAGCCCGACCACCATCTCCCCCTCAGGGAGTGGATGGAAATCCAGAGGCACCCGCAACCCCTGGGGAAGCGGGCCCAGCGGCACCTCTTCAAGGAGCCGCTGGGGCACTACACCTTGGAAGGAGACGGCTCTCCGGTGAAGAGGAAGAGGAGGTCCTCATGAGTATGGCGAGGGCGGAGGCCGCTTTTGATGGTCGATTTATCAACCAGCATTTGCGGCAGCTGTTCCCGCGGTACAGTGTGGACCAAATCAAGTATCGGAGGAGGACCGCCTCTTACAGGGATTTTCTGAATTCCTTAGTGGGTGTGGCTAACGCGGATTTGGGCGAAGTAATAGTCAACGAGGATCTAGCTAATCGGGGGATTGCACAAGACTGGGACCATTTAGGGGAAGGGGAGGATGATGTTTTTATTCAGGGGCCTGGGGAGGGTAATGAGGGCGGGGAGATTGCCGCAGATATGAATTTGACTATCAGGGGTTTCATTAACGTTGATGAGGGGGGTATTGAGGGGGTTCAGGTCGAGGAGGCGGGTATAGCGATTGTTGAGGAGGGCCCGCCTGCGCTGCCTTTAGTAGGGAATCCTGTGGCCGAACCGGTTCCACAGGGGGAACCCGATGCGAAATCCAGACTTCGGGAATATCTAAGGGGCTTGGTATCTATCCCTTCTTTTGTCCCGGATGTAGACGATCTGGCCCTGGTAAACTTAGCGCAAGCAAACAACCTCTTACGTCATAAGGCCCAAGCCAGGGACCTTATAACCGCTTATGCGACAAAAATTGCCCCCCCACGTACGGGTGGAGGCAACCAGCGCGAGAGGACCGCAGTTATCGGTGCAAGATCCGGTGTCCGCTTGCCAGCGAACCGGCGCCAGAAGCGCGGCCTCAAGTTTAAACAGGTCCAGAGCGTCTACAGACGGAACAGGAAGCGTGTGGCCGAGCACATCCTGGATAATAGACCGTTGGAGGACGGATTAGCAGAGGGGCCATCCCTCGGTGAAACCGAGGAGGAATACAGGAAGATCTTTGGGGCACCCTCCCACGATGACGGAGAGGAGATCGGGGACTTACGTCCATACGACGCGACGCTGGAGGAGCCAATCACGTTGGACGAGATTCGGGGAGCCATGGCTAAGGTCAGGTCCGACGCTGTCGGCCTTGATGGGGTGAAACCCAGTCACCTAAAAAGGGTGGCTCCGGCCAGGCTTGCCATTCTCTTCAATTCGATGCTCATCTATGGCGTCTGCCCCGAGTCCCTGAAGATCAACAGGACAATCCTGATTCCGAAAGGGGGTGACCTTACACTAATAGGCAATTGGCGTCCAATAACTATCTCAGGCGCACTGTCAAGGCTGCTCCACAAAATACTGGCCGGAAGGCTCGCTGGTCTTCCGCTGCATGGAAATCAGCGGGGCTTCCGGAAAGTAGACGGGGTTGTCTTAAACAACCTGACGGTCCAGGCTCTCATAAAAACGAGACGCGACAATCGCTTGCCCTACCACTTGCTCTCTTTGGACCTTCGGAAGGCTTTCGACACGGTGTCTCACCATTCTGTGGCGAGGGCACTCCGGCGGTTCGGAGTTGGTGAGCTGCTGACTAATTATATACTTGATAGTTACAAGGACTCAAGTACCACGATTCAGACTAAGGGGGGAATGACCGGAAAGATCCTGATTAACAGGGGGGTACGACAAGGGGACCCAATGTCGCCCATTCTATTCAATATGGTTCTCGACGAGCTTATCTGCGACCTCGAGAACCAGGGGAGAGGACTTTCCGTAGGTGGCGGTGAAACTAAAATCTCTGTGCTCGGTTATGCGGATGACCTCATAATCGCTGCCGAAACACAGAGATCTGCACAAAAAATGCTTAACACCGCCACGGAGTTTTTCAGCAACAGGGGTATGGCTCTAAACACATCTAAGAGCGTTGCGCTTTCAGTTAATGTCAATCGTGGGAACAAGCACCTTTATACTATCAGCAGGAATCTGTTCTACTCTGGGGGTGAGCCCCTTAAGCAGTGCCAACCGGACGAATACTTTAAGTATCTTGGAAGGAGGTACGGCTTTGCGGGACAAGCTACCCAGAGTATAGCAGATACCAAAGCTAAGTTGGACCAAATTAGGAAAGCACCTCTTCGACCTAACCAGCGGCTTGACTTGATAAAAGGATTTCTGATCCCGAGGCTTCTCGATTCCCTTCAGGGACTTCGGGTAACACTGAGGATCCTGAAGGAGACCGACAAGCTAATTCGGATGCACGTGAGGGAATTCTTACACCTCAACCGATCCTGTCAGGACGCCTATATCCACGCCTCAGTGGCGGACGGAGGTCTTGGTGTTCTTTCGATGCGGAAGCATGTCCCCATGATTCTGCTTTACATACATACATACATACATACATACATACATACATACATACATACATACATACATACATACATACATACATACATACATACATACATACATACATACATACATACATACATACATACATACATACATACATACATACATACATACATACATACATACATACATACATACATACATACATACATACATACATACATACATACATACATACATACATACATACATACATACATACATACATACATACATACATACATACATACATACATACATACATACATACATACATACATACATACATACATACATACATACATACATACATACATACATACATACATACATACATACATACATACATACATACATACATACATACATACATACATACATACATACATACATACATACATACATACATACATACATACATACATACATACATACATACATACATACATACATACATACATACATACATACATACATACATACATACATACATACATACATACATACATACATACATACATACATACATACATACATACATACATACATACATACATACATACATACATACATACATACATACATACATACATACATACATACATACATACATACATACATACATACATACATACATACATACATACATACATACATACATACATACATACATACATACATACATACATACATACATACATACATACATACATACATACTTACGTACGTACGTACGTAGGTATGTATGTATGTATGTATGTATGTATGTATGTATGTATGTATGTATGTATGTATGTATGTATGTATGTATGTATGTATGTATGTATGTATGTATGTATGTATGTATGTATGTATGTATGTATGTATGTATGTATGTATGTATGTATGTATGTATGTATGTATGTATGTATGTATGTATGTATGTATGTATGTATGTATGTATGTATGTATGTATGTATGTATGTATGTATGTATGTATGTATGTATGTATGTATGTATGTATGTATGTATGTATGTATGTATGTATGTATGTATGTATGTATGTATGTATGTATGTATGTATGTATGTATGTATGTATGTATGTATGTATGTATGTATGTATGTATGTATGTATGTATGTATGTATGTATGTATGTATGTATGTATGTATGTATGTATGTATGTATGTATGTATGTATGTATGTATGTATGTATGTATGTATGTATGTATGTATGTATGTATGTATGTATGTATGTATGTATGTATGTATGTATGTATGTATGTATGTATGTATGTATGTATGTATGTATGTATGTATGTATGTATGTATGTATGTATGTATGTATGTATGTATGTATGTATGTATGTATGTATGTATGTATGTATGTATGTATGTATGTAATGTATGTATGTATGTATGTATGTATGTATGTATGTATGTATGTATGTATGTATGTATGTATGTATGTATGTATGTATGTATGTATGTATGTATGTATGTATGTATGTATGTATGTATGTATGTATGTATGTATGTATGTATGTATGTATGTATGTATGTATGTATGTATGTATGTATGTATGTATGTATGTATGTATGTATGTATGTATGTATGTATGTATGTATGTATGTATGTATGTATGTATGTATGTATGTATGTATGTATGTATGTATGTATGTATGTATGTATGTATGTATGTATGTATGTATGTATGTATGTATGTATGTATGTATGTATGTATGTATGTATGTATGTATGTATGTATGTATGTATGTATGTATGTATGTATGTATGTATGTATGTATGTATGTATGTATGTATGTATGTATGTATGTATGTATGTATGTATGTATGTATGTATATGTACCTCAACTGACTGTAGTTAATTTTGTGGTTTAAGTTATTGTATTTTAATAATATAATTTATTTTCTTGGATTATGTTGTCTATATTATTACCGGTTGGGGTTGAGATTTTATGAATCTGCCCGGACAAAAATATTTTAACTATACAACAAGCGCGCGTCGGCCAATAGCTGCTAAACCGTTGAACTTATAAGAATGAAACTTGTAACGTTTTATCTCTGCTACAACCCGAAATTATCTTCAAGTATACAGGGTATCTCAAAAAATAGTTATACCAAAATTGCAATTTTTTTTAAATATAAGACCTTATATACATTTGGATTTTTAGATTCTACATAAAATTATAATTATTTTTCAATAAATGCATTATTACTCTATACTTAATACTTTCCGAGACATTGACTCTTGAAAATTTACATTTTTGAACTTTGACAGCTTCTAACTTTGTAACCGTACGTCTTAGAGCAAAACGGCTTTCATGTCCCCTATCTTCTATTATTATCATCTTTCCAAGAGTGTCAACTTCCGGTTAAACCGGATGTAACTCGAAGGCAGGAAATATTACATACTTCCGTTTACCCGGAAGTTAATTTTTTGAGAAGATAATAAAAATGGAAGATAAGGACATGTGAGCCGTTTTGCTCTAACGCCGGTTTGCATCACTTCAACTAAGGTTGACCTTAACCATAAGTATTACCTAAGTGTAAGAATTGGTTTGCACAAGTTGTACATAATCGTTAGGTGATACTTAAGTTAAAATATTTTTAAGCCCAGGATATTCTGAAGCTTAAGTGATACCTAACAGATTAACCTCAAACAAATTCATACTACTTGACATTTCACAAATCGATTTATGTTTCGTGTGTGACTTTTATTTTGCTAAAAAATGGACATTTTGAAGATAATGATTTGGAGGATGTGATAATTCCAAGAGTTCCTAGGCAGGTATATGAAATGGCAAATTATTTTAATAGTTTTGAAGAATCCTTGTTTTTTAAACGATTCCGAATTACAAAACCCACTGCACTCTACATATTGGACCTAATAGATCATGAAATATAATTTCCTTATGATATGTAAGTACAAGCAAAAAAAGGTTTTATTTCATCACTCTATGAAATTTTTTTTGCAACTTAATTCAATCATAATTAATTTCAGGAATAATAGTGTGGGTCCAATAAACCAACTATTAATTTTCTTACGATTTTGTGCTACTGGGACCCATCTTGCATGCATTGGTGATTTTGCAGGGGTGCATTTGTCAACAGTATCCCGTATAATTGTAAGAGTAGGAACGGCTCTAGCTCGTTTGTATGATATATTTATCAAAATGCCACAAACACAAGTTGAAATAAGTGAGAGTAACTTAAGATTTTATGAAGTATCGAGTTGTGGGTGTCATTGATTGCACCCATATAAGAATACAATCTCCAGGTACCTACCCCTTACATATTGTAGTTATTATTTATTAACATATTATGTTTATAAATGGTGTATATTTATGCTTCTTAAACTAGATTGGGCATATTACTTATTGTAACCTTTTTTTAGGAGGCCAAGATGCAGAGGTTTTCAGAAACCGTAAGGTGTATTTTTCGATCAATGTGCAGGCCATAGGTAGTGCTAATCTGAAGCTAATCAACTTGGTTGCCAGGTGGCCTGGTTCAACACATGATGCCACCATCTTCAATAATAGCAGAGTTAAAGTTAATTTTGATGATAACTTGTTTCCCAAGTCAGTTTTATTAGGTAATAAATTGTTTTAATAATTAATTTCATATTTTAAAATGTTGTCTTCCAGGAGATGCTGGTTATAATATGAGGTCATATTTACTTACACCGTTGCAAGAACCCCAAATGAGTCACATATTCGTACTAGGAATATCATAGAAAGAATATTTGGCATTTGGAAACGTAGGTTTCCTGTCCTAGCATATGGCTGCCGATTAAAAATAGATACAATTTTAACCGTAATAATAGCCACCGCAGTACTTTATAATATATGTAGAACTAATAATGAGAGAGAACCACCAGACCCAGAAGACCTGGAGCGTATTTTACAGATAATGGAAGAAGATGAAGTACCAAACATTCCCCCTTTGGATGAGGGGGTTTTGCCATTGGCAAACCAAGTCAGAAGAACTTTAATTGATATTTATTTTAGATACATTGAGGAATAAACTTGTATGTACTGCGTAAATGCTGAAATACCTACTTCTGTGTAAATATAACTTCTTATTTTGTGTTTCAAAACTATTAACATTTTTTAGAGTGAGGTTTAAAGTATTATCATGACGTACGCTATCTCTGTATGAAAATTGCCTTATGTGAAAATATAACGAGTAATTACTGATTATGAAATTTCTTTAATTGTTGTTTCTTTAATTCAATATCTAATAACAAGTTTTCTTTTTTTAATTCGAGCAAGGCTAGCTCTTGTTCTCTGCGTGCTTGAACATTTAAGAGTTCCTCTTCAAAGCATTGCCTTTTTACTTTTGCAGTTTCAGAATATTCTTTATTTAAATCTGACTGCAGCTGCGGTGTTGGTCTTCTCCTTGTTGTCCATTTATTTTTTAAACATGGAGTTTTAGTTCCACTCACATGCCCTGAAAATGTGTTCACCTGAAATATATAAATAATATTTCTTATTCATGACCTATTTCTAATCATATTTCTGTCTTACTTCTGAGATTGGTAAAAAGGTCCTTTTAAGTCCTCTACGGGTGTCTATGCTGTTGGAGTGGGGTTCATGACCTGTCAAAATTGAACTACATCCAGCAAAGTCCTACAAGTAAAGAAACAAAATGATAATTTTGTAATAAAGATCTTTGAAATTTAACTTTAAGCAAAGAAAAATAATTTTAGGATATTGCATCATTTATTAAAAAATGAAAAGTAGGTTTTAACAAAAATAGCTACCTGCAAAACCAGATTTTCAGATGAATCTTCTTCGATCTTGTCACCCTCATCATAGGTTTCTGTATGGCTATGTTCCTCAGTCACTTCATATTCTCCTAAAACTATATTAGGAGACAAAGATGGTTCCACCAGCTTAACACCTGCAGTTGTACCGTCTCCATCAAAATTGTTGCTTAGTCCAAAAACTGTTTTTTTATTCATAAGATTTAAGGCTAATTCCTTTATGGGATTGTCTTTTCTGATATAAGTTCCTCCTCCGGTTTTATTTATTTCTTTTTTTTCTTCGGCTACTTCTTTTCGAATGGTCTTTTTAATATTTTCGTAATACTTCTTTAAAGCTTCTTTGGCCCTATGGTGCCCTTCCTGGTTTTGGGCATTATAAGCAGCCGTAACTTTTGTCCATGCCAGGTCCTTTTCACGCCATGTTGTTGCATTTGTTCTCTTATTTTCTATAATGTTTTTAAAGTTGATAATAACATTTAATAGCAGCGTTTTTTCTGTTATAGAAAAGTTAGGTGCCCGTTTTAGTAGACTATCGTCCTTAACGTAACTCATACTGATTATTCTCCACAAATTAAATAAAAAATATAGTTTTGATTAGCACAACGAAATATAAAGAAAATGTTCCAACCTAAAAGCTAAAAGGTTGCTTGCTTGCTTGTTAGTTTTTTGAGGAGGCCGTAGATTGAGCGCCGTGCGGTGACGTCACGGCTGCTGTGACGTCATTGTCGCTTGACATTTGACAGTTCATAAAACTTGTGTTTTGTGGACCTAACCTTTGTTGTTCTGTGTTTGTTGGGCACTTGTTGCTTGTGTTTATTTTTTTTAACGTTTCTGTTTAAAAAATGCCTGTGTTTTGTTTTTTATGTGACAAACTGTTTGCCACTCAGTCGAGTATTAATCGTCATAATCGTAAAGTACACAAGAAAGACTCTAGTTGTGTCGAAAATGCTTGCTCAAAAAAGTTTGTTTGTTTGGAATGTAATTTATTTTTTCAAGTCAATCAAGACTTGCGATGCCATTTGGCAGAGAAGCATAATCGGCCAACGGAATTACTTGAATTACAGTTTGAGAAATTTACAGGTAATATGGATATTTAAAAATCATTTTTGGTGACTTTCTATTTAAATTATTTTAGATTTTACTGTGTGGATGTCACAGTTGGAGAAAGACAACAATGTTCAGTACTGTAAAGTAAGAGGAGCTAAAAGAAATAACAACAAAGAAAAGTATTACTTTGAATGTATCCGGTCACATGGAAACTATACAATTAAAGAGAATCGCAAAAGAGCATTAAAGTCCCAGGGATCATGTAAAATGCAATACTCGTGTACCAGCCAAATTATATTGACAAGGGATATTTTGTTAGATAAATGTGTGGTTTTATGCTATAAAACCCATCATGGACATGGTGAAGAAATTCAGCATTTACATTTGTCAAGAACTGGCAAAGAAGCCATTGCCTCCAAACTTATTATGGGAGTCCCATCAAAAAGGTACAATATACTATTATAACTTTTAGATAGCCCTTAATATGTTAAAGTGTAATACTTAAATTTTTTAAAGATTATTTATGTCTGTGTTTCATAGTCTAAACTTTTTTACATACCTAGTTGGTTGATTGGATGTGGAGGAATGGCCAATGGCTAAACTTCGCTACCTGTGTTCCAAATATGTGTATATGAATGTATGCATATGCTTAATAAAGACATTTATTATTATTACTTAGTGAGGTTAGCGACCCGCAGTACTACATGTTTCCAAGAAAGTTTTGTTGGGATTTGGGTTGGGGATTTATTATTATTATTATTATTAATTTAGCCATTAAAATTTATTTAAATCAATTTTAATTTAGTATTTTACTCCTTTGTTGCAGCCAGAAGAAAATATGACTAAAAACATAAAAGTTTATGTAAGTTTTATAAACACTTATTGGTGTGGTATATATATTTATATATAGGTATGGGTATAAGGCAGCTAAGTAATTTTGTATAGGGTGTCCCTGAAAATACCTAAAAAAATTGCTAAAGTGTATTCACATTTCATTTATGCTGGGGTAAGCAAGAGCATGTGGATTCCTTCATGGAGCAGAGAAAGAGAGAGTTGACACCTCTTGACCAATAACAGCAGCAGGAGTTTGATTTTTGGGCTTTTGCCAGTTTCGGTCAGTGTAAATGAAATCTGAAAAGAGTTTAGTAATGATATTAGCAGCAAAAGTAGGCATAAAAAATAGACCGTGTTGTCAGAAGGGAATTTGGTGTTGGAGTTATGTATAGGTATTATGAATAATATAATTATTTATTATCCTTACTTTATATAATATGGTAAATAGCTGTTTCTCTAAATAGGCAAAAGTCCAATGTCTCTCAACTATTTGTTTTATAGAAAATTTGTGGTACAATCTGGTTGTGGTGTAATTTATTTAATTAAATGTTGATCTACTGGATTTGCTGTGTGACTGTTAAAGAAATGCTTAATATATTGTATTAATTAAATGTTTGTGAAACTTATACATAAAGACTTATTGGTACAAAAATAAAATTAATTTTGTCTAATATAGTATTATTTTAGCATAATCAACACTGTTCGAGACAATATAGAAGAAGACCTTAAAAGACTGGACTTGATCACCCGGGAAGACATTAGAAATGTGAAGAATTCATATGGAGTTGTTTCAAAGGAAGGTTGTCGACATAAAGATGACGCGACAAGCGTCCATTTGTGGGTGTCTGAATGCCTTCTTAGCGATTCATCCCCAATATTGTTTTATAAACAACAAGGTGTAGTTATGCAAAATTATCCTACATTAAAAACTAATGATTTTTGCCTGATTCTTATGAATACCGTTCAAAAAGAAATTTTAGTAAAGTTTGCATCAAACCTTATTGCTATAGATGGAACCCATGGTTTAAATCCGTATGACTTTGAACTTACAACAGTCTTAGTAAAAGATGAATTTCGAAATGGATTTCCAGTAGCATTTATGTTTTCAAATCGGAAGGATACTCTTATCTATGAGGTTTTCTTTTTAAAAATAAAGGAGATTGTTGGTATCATTAAAACTAAAGTATTTATGTCTGATATACCAAATACGTTTTATAATGCGTGGTGTGGTGTAATGGTTTCCGCCAAAAATAGACTGTTCTGTTCTTGGCATGTAGATAGAGCATGGCAAGCAAATCTGGGGAAAATAGCTGATTCTGAAAAAAAATCTTACACCTATAAAATGTTGAAGGAACTTCAGTATAGTTTAAACCCCGAAAACTTTATAGAGGGTATAAATAGTTTTTTGGAAAAATTGCTAGGTGACCCAGACACTTACAATTTTGGTATTTATTTTTCACAAAACTACTGTAAAAATTTTAATGAGTGGGCATATTGTTATAGAAAAGGTTGTGGAGTAAATACTAACATGAGCCTTGAAAGTTTTCACCGAATTTTAAAATACTTTTATTTAGATGGAAAGAAAATGAAGCGCTTAGATAAGAGTATTCATCAGTTGTTAGTTTATTTAAGAGATAAAACTGTAGAACGAATTATTAAATTAAAAAAGGTAAAAGCGTTGAAAGTGTTATTAATTCCAGACACAGAGCTGCACTAACCAGCTCCTTTGTTGTATCTCAATCAGAAACTGATATATTTAAATTAGAGAATGAACGAAATAATGAATCCTATATTGTAGAAAAACAGAATGCTGGGGATTGTTGTGAAATAAAATGCAATTTTTGTAAGATATGCATTCATTCATATAAGTGTAGCTGTCTAGATTTTTTAATAAGGACAACAATATGTAAACATGTACATTACGTCGCATTACAAGATACAACAATTAATATACCAAATAATGTGTTAGTTTCTAGTTCACAACCTGTTTTGGGTGAAATTCAACAATTGGTTGCTCAGGTTGCAAATAGAAAAGATACTGACACTTTAAGGGAACAAGTAAAGCAGAGAGCACTTTCTGTTTTACAAATTGTTGATTCAAAAAAAATCACTAGTGACCAATTAAAATTAATGCTCGAGCATCTAAATACAGTTGTAGCCGTCAGCAATATTCCAACAGAAAAATTCATTTCAGAAAATCCTACAGTACACAATGAACCTGGAAACAAAAATCTCAGTAAACAAAAGTCATTCTACTCTACAAAAAAGAAGAAACCTAAATCTCATAATTTAAGTAAATGCACAGTTGAAGAACAAAATTTGGTTCAGGAGATGATAAATAACGACATTGTTGTATCTCGTAATCCGGAAAACGATCACCAGTATTTATAGTGTATAATAATAATGCACTAAAAAGACCGCTTTTATCTTTTTTTTTTTCAAATAATGTAAAAATAGGTATATCACTCGTGGGGTGATTCCTTACCCAAAACATACAGGGTGTTACAGTGTTTCAATTTTTTTTCTAAATATTTACAAAGCAGGTTTAGTAATTTGGTTATCTTTGCAACAAAGCATGCTGACTCATGTTGATAGAAACGATATTTGTTTTATTTTTGGGTTTATTTTTTAATTTTAAGAATGACGACCGCAGAGTGCTTAAACTGTAATAGTGCGAGCATTAACTTGCACCTGAAGGTTTTCGGGTTGGAAAAGTTTGTTTTTCTTACATTTCTTTAGTCCTCTCGTCTTATTTTAGTGTGCTGCTTTTATACAGGGTTAAGAATAGGTCATGTAAAAATTAAAAATTTAGCCAATTTTTCATAATAATGAAACACTATAGCTGTGTTACTTTATTATTTTGTAGGGATTTTAAGGAATTTTAGTTTGTTTAGGCAAAGTATTCATTCGATATTTTCCACAAAACCGATATCTTACCTAGAAGAAAATTACAATTGTGCATAAATAGAAACATAAAACAAAAGTCGCAAAAACATATAAGATGCGAACGAGGCGACATATCTTCATCTAATTATTTTTAAAAATATATAGTTAATATTGGCTGATATCTGTGATATAAGAAAGTGTGATAACTGCTACAAGTATAATTTTATATAGAAAAATACATATAAATATTACTAGGATATTACCAAATATCATCAGATAAGTGTAATTGTACATGTAAGATTTGTTAACTACTGATAGAAAGTTGTGTCTGATCATATAAAAGCTGCTTAATTATATAAATTATATAAATGAATATATTATTAGGATACGATGTTTGTTTGTTTGTTTATAATAATATACTGATTGTATGTTGATGTTCTATGGATGTTTCAGCATTCATTTCTTTTTCTCTTTAAACAATTTAATTTAAGTAATTTCAATTGTCTTTAAATATAATAATAATAATAATTATGTCTTTATTGTAATTTAAAGGAAAGAAAATTACAAAAGGCGAAGTTGAAGCAAATATCTTACACTGTTCTATGCCAATTGGTTTTGTTTGAACAAATAAATTCTTATGACTATGACTATATCTATGACTATGACTATTTATTACCAATGTTCTTCTTATAATCAATTTTCTTGAGCCAGACATCAGTCTTTTGCTCTTGTTTTTTGTTTTAGATATCTGGTCGATAACAATTTTGAAAGGTCGTGATTTTGAATTTTGTATTTGATTTTTTTCTCATCTTCTTCTGTTTTGGTCTTAGGTGCTTTTCTTATTCTCTTTAATACCAATGTTATAAAATAACTGTAAAAGTTTGTCGGTACGAATTATTGTACTTATTTGCATAATAAACATTAAAAGTACTTACTTCATAATATAAATACAATAAATAGTATTGAATTTTAATAAATTTGATTTTTAAATGCTTATTTTGTATTTTTAATTTAATAATCCAATTAAATCCTAACATGTTATAAGAATTATAGTTGATATTAAGTCCGAATTAAAAAAAAAATACGTTTTTAAATAAGTATGGAAAACGGACTCGGCCTCTCAATGATCCCTCTGTAGTTTTAAATCTAAATTAACCTTTCAGTTGTATAAAAACTAAAAAATGTGTTTTATTTTAAAATAGTGCTTTTAAACACATACCTACGTCTTTAAACGAGTTAAAAGTAACTAACTATCAATTCAATGATTTAAAAGCACCGCTTCCCTAGCAGTGACGTCATCACCTAGCAAAATTCAAATGCCATGACGTCACAGCAGCCGTGACGTCACCGCACGGTGCTCAATCTACCGCCTCCTGTTTTTTGGCGCTAACAAAAATATACACTTTCTTAGGTTATAGTCGGTGAAATAATCCTCTTCTTTGACAGAAAATACAATGTTGCCAAGTATTTTTAAATCTTTGCTAAGAATTTGATAAGTGACACTTGTGCAAAGCTTTTGGACATAAGGGTTACTCTTATCCCAAGGTTTCCCTTATCTAAGGTACAGTTTTGACTAGTGGTGGTGCAAACAGGGGTAAGACGTACGATTAGAAAGTTAGAAGCTGTCAAGCTTCAAAATGTAATTTTTTTAAAGTCAATATCTCGGAAACTATTAAGTATATACAAATAATAAATTTAATAAAAAATAATTATAATTTTATATAGAATCTAAAAATCCAAAACTATACAGGGTGTTCTATTTTTAAAAAATAGCATTTTTGGTATAACTATTTTTTGAGACACCCTGTATACTTGAGGATAATTTCTAGTTGTAGCAGAGATAAAAAAAAGGTTTATTCAGAAAATTTTGTCATAAGTTTAACGGTTTAGCAGCTATTATCCGACGCGCGCTTGTTGGACAACCCTGTACAGAAAAGTCGCTCTTATCTTATATTTAGCAATAAAGCGTGGAACCCCTTTAAAATTAGGCTATTTCTCCAAAACTACTAGTCTTGAAAGCTGAAATGACATGTACCGGCTAATCCACCTAAGGAGGTAATCGGCTATATCTCAGAAAGTAATAACACTAGGACTTTGGGAAAAAATATATATCGATAAAAGCGGCCAAGAGAAATTGCTGGAAATTATTCTCAAGTTCAAAAAATGACCGCTAGGGGGCGTAAGAGAACTTTCAAAATAGAAATGCCGATTTTCTCTTTATTTTTCTTAATAAAAATATGTTAAAAATATAAGGCATTCTTCATAAAATTATGCAACTTTATGTTAGGAATCGTTTTTTTCTATTTTCAATAATAAAGTGGTGGGAGAAGGTCAAACTTTTTTTCTTTCAAACGTTGATATCTCTGCTTTTGATAAACCGATTTTATTCAACTTGGTCTTGAAAAACAGCCCTTCTTTTCCTCTACACGTTGATCTATTAACTATACCATATTGATTCTGATGGTGGCCACTAGATGGCGTTTTTCCGTAATTCCTCAATGAATAAGGATTTTCTCAAAAAAATCAAATGTTATGATATGACTTTTTCATCATATTTTATTTTAGGCTTATAAAGGCTATTAAATAGTGGAATAAAAAATCCAGGTCCGTATTTAAAATAAAAAAGTTGATGATGGTCGCTCAAATCCGAAACGTCGGATTAAAAAACTAACCCCATCAGCTTGTAGAGGAGGAAAAGTTACTATAAGGAACTGAAAACCGCAACGTGATATATTTTGTTAAACTAGAGAAATTAGGGATAATAATAATTAATATGGAAAAATAGGCCATTTTTTAAAACATTAATTAATAAATCTCTGGTTCAATGACGTCCAAGATGCTCGAACTGTCTCCCATCATTTTGAATGCATAATTCCAATCGTTCCCTCGTCGACAAGACAGCTGTTTCTATTTCCGCTCTTGATATGCTTCGAACAGCGTTTAAGATCCGTTGAATCATATCCTCCCTTGTCTTGTAGTAAAAACGAGATCCTTAATTCGACCCCATAAATAGAAATCTAGGCAGGTTAGATCCGGTGACCTGCAACAAAAACGTAGGTAGAAAAATTTGTGATTATTAGTAGGTAGGTGACCTACTTAGAACAACATGTTAACTTTACCCTGGGGGGCCACGGAAATAAGCTACCTCTCCCGATCCACCTATCAGGAAACGCCTGATCCAGAAACCTATGCACGTTCACTGCGAAATGGGCTGGACACCCATCATGTTGGAAGAACGTAATTTGGTTTCCAATGGTACGTCTTCCAGAAGGACTGGTAAATTATTTCGCAAAAAATTCAAATAATTTTCTCCTCTTAGCGGTTCATCCCAAATAAAAGGGCCTATAA
Organism: Polydrusus tereticollis; assembly: GCA_963920685.1. NCBI lineage: Eukaryota > Metazoa > Arthropoda > Insecta > Coleoptera > Curculionidae > Polydrusus > Polydrusus tereticollis. The sequence goes on along the minus strand of OY987330.1, from coordinate 106,037,391 downwards.
TTTTATTGCCCAAAATTCCGCACCAAACATTGACGCTCCACCTTCCCTGGTGCTGCACTTCTTGCATCTAGCGTGGATTATTTGCTGCCCAATAATGCATATTATGGGTATTAACTCCACCGTCACTACGGAAAGTAGCTTCGTCCGTCCAGAGAATGCGCGATAAGAGATTTCGGTTTTCTGCCATCATATTTATCAACCAATGACAGTAATCTAGCCTTCTATCGTAGTCTGCGACGGTCAGAGCTTGATGCAACACAATATGATAGGGATGTAACCTATAAGGTAAAGATTAATTAGAACTATTTACGCGGACGCGTTATTATAACCTGGCAGGCTAAAATACCTAAGCCAAAAACAACTGTTTTTTTTAAAAACAAGAATGGGTAGTTAATATTCCTATCAAATGTCAAAAATATCAATCATGCATAAAGTTTCTTATGCATTGCGACTATCAATGGATGGTTTAATATCTATACCTACATTAGGTAGCTACTAATAACAACAATCTAATGATTACCTGTGGTCTTTCAATATTCGAAATACTGTTGTCTGAGCAACATCTAAATCTACTGAAATTAGCCGAACGCTTAGCTGAGGATTGAACTCTACATACGCTAAAACGTTGATAATATTTTCCTCAGTTCTGGCGGTACGACTCCTTCTGCGGCGTAACGGACGAACACTTCCTGTAGTACGGAAGCAATTGGCTAGGCAAGTGAACATTCTGCTTCCGTACTGGCTCCTTTCAGGATATCTAAGAGCGTATATCCTTGCAGCAACAGTCGCATTTTGAAAACACTCAAAATAAACGGCGATAATATCAACCGCTTCTTGAAGCGACAAAGGCATTTTCAAAAAATATAATCTAATGACTAACTAAACAACAACTAACACTATAACTAACTAACAAACTAACTAACTAGCACTATAACAATTTACTAACACAAAATAACAATAACCTAATCAATAATCTAACTGCTAATGTGGTTATTAATTATTTTAGCATAAAAAGCATAAAATGTCTTTTGACATTAGGAAATTTGTCTTGTTTCCAAAGCTTACTTGATATAGGTAAATTTACACGCTCATTGGATCTTGGTGTTTTGCTTGTTTCCAAAGTTTACTTGATAAAAGGCAACTCTACACGCTCAATGAATTATTTTTTTGGTTTATCCAAAGCAGAGATATCAGCGTTTGAAAGAAAAAAAGTTTGACCTTTTCCCACCACTTTATTATTAAAAATAGAAAAAAACGATTCCTAACATAAAGTTGCATAATTTTATGAAGAATACAATGCTTATATTTTTAACATATTTTTATTAAGAAAAATAAAGAGAAAATCGGCATTTCTATTTTGAAAGTTCTCTTACGCCCCCTAGCGGTCATTTTTCGAACTTGAAAATAATTTCCAGCAATGTCTCTTGGCCGCTTTTATCGATATATATTTTTTCCCAAAGTCCTAGTGTTATTACTTTCTGAAATATAGCCGATTACCTCCTTAGGTGGAACACCCGGTACAGAGCCTATGTAAGCATACCATTCGCATTTCATGCTTAAGAGAGCTGTCATTTAAGACGAGCAATATGTTTTATCCACGAAAATAAATATCACTTGATATGAGTTGCGCGAGTTTATCAGCATAAGGCGCGTCCAATGTCCATTGCGATAACAACCGATCGAATCAACAACTGTTTATGGTTTTTGAGAGCCTTAGTAAGTACCTACGTATATCCTTTTACCCGCATATCTCAGTTTGCCCATCCTTCCCCTATAATATCTAAATTATAATTAGTCCAAATGATAAGTAAATACTTAAATGCGCCACCCATGTATATTTAATTAAATAAAAATAATCGGTATAATCAATTGATTGATAATGAAAAACATACTGATACAATCGTTTTGGTGTTCCCTACGTTTATCATATAATATATTCCTATACCAATTTCTTCAATTTTCTTAAATCAAGAATAATATAATATATTTTAATAATATAGCTATTATCAGATTACCTACAATACTGATAATACCAGGCCATTACGCACTCTTTTAAAAAACACATTACCACTGAGCTGTAGCCACATCTTGTATATCCCGAAATTCTAACCTCGTTTATGACATTATACTGCGTTTATCTAGCACATTTATGGAGTTTATCTATTTATATTTTAGTTACTTAGTAAAGTTTTAATAAAAAGTGATTTGTGATATTTGGACTTGCATAATTATACACACCACGTTCTTCATTGTAAAACTTTATATTATAGTGCGTGTTTTGTTTACATTACTTACATTACTTTTAAAGGTATTCATTTATAATCGTTTTAGTTTTGGTTATACGTTTTAACTATGGATTATAGAAAAAGATCTAAAAAACGAGTGCACGCAAGCAGGCCCAAAAGAAGAAGAAACAATATTCTGAAATATAATGAGTAAGTTTGGTACAACAAATAGGTAATATTTTCTTTAGGTCACTAATAGGTAAGGTACTTTTTCCTAGAGCTCGTCGAGTGGAGCTACCTTGTTTGACCAAGGCCATTTTAGAACCACCAGAGGAACAAACGTAAGTACAGTTTACAATAATTTAGTTTTAACAAAAACAAATAGTTTTACCCAATTTTAGAAATGAAAATTCCGATGCCATTTTACAAATATACCCAAGATTTCCTGATGAGCCTGACATTTCTGGCCAACAATTTTTGACAGCACATGATGAAAGGTAATAAAGTCTAAACATTTTTTAATAAAAAATATATTCAATACCAACTCATACTTAGAGGTATATACAATTTTTATTCATTAACAACACATACAAACGAAAAATTGTAGGCATAAAGTGTACAGGGTGGCCAACTAAGAATGCGAGGTACTGTATCTGGGAAACTATCCATCGTAGAGGCTTGCGGCAAAAAAAATTATTACTAAAACGGCCAAGAGAAAAACCTGGAAAATATTTTCAAGTTTCTGAAATGCCCGCTAGGGGGCGTAACTGCAATCTTGAATCTAAAAAAGTGATGCTTCTGTAAATTCCGCTATATTAACCTAATAAAAAAAATCCTGATCTTTAAAGTCGAGGATAATCTGAACCTTTTTTGTTTGACACTTTTTGCAGTATCTCTAAAAATAAACTGGTGGGGGGTATTCAAACGTTTCCGTAAATAACATCCTGTATCTTCGAAACGGGTCAGCCGATTTGAACAAACTTGGGCTCGTTAAAAGGAGCTATTCTTGGGCTACAAACACCATTATATTTGAAGTTTTGTAAGTTTCACATATCGCCGCTAGAGGGCTTTTTTCGACATTCCAACAGAAATGGTTAATTTTCTCAACAAAATAAAATGAATTGGTATAATTTTTTTTTCATAAAAAGTAGCTAAATTATGCCTAAAATAGCTTGCGAAAACCGCATCTCGATATCTTGTTCCTAACCCAAAATATCGGCAATCGAAAATTTTATACGAAAATCACTTAAATTTTCATTTTATTGTAACTATATTTTTCTGGACTTCTTTCTATTATGTAAGTTGTGGCCCTAAATAGGACCGATTTATAAAAGGAAGATTTTTATTGCCCCCGCAAATGCTCGAAATGCTGACCATCAAGTTCTATGCATTGCTGAAGCCTCTCATGGGTAGACAAAACTGCACTTTCAATTTCGGCTCTCGGTATGTTACGTATTGCATTACGAATCCGGTTTTTCAAATCTTCTCTGGTCGTAGGTTGAGTCTGAAACACGATGTCCTTTAACCGCCCCCATAAATAAAAATCCAGGCAAGTTAGGTCTGGTGATCGCGGAGGCCATGGAAACAGACTTCCTCTTCCAATCCACCGCTGTTGAAATACTGCATTAATATGCTCTCGCACATTAACGGCAAAATGTGCTGGGCAACCATCCAACTGCAAAAACAAGTTTTGCCTTGTTTCCAAAGGCACATCTTCCAACAACAACGGTAATTGATTGGCGAAAAAGTCAAGAAAGACATTGACATTTAGGGATTGCTCAAAAAAATATGGCCTAATATTCAATGCCTTCCAGTATGCCACACCACACATTTAAACTCCAACGTCCTTGGTGCTGAACTTCACTCATCCAATGCGGATTTTCTGCAGACCAATAGTGCATATTATGTAGATTGACTCTCCCGTCACTACTAAAGGTGGCTTCATCGGTCCAAAGGATTTGAAATAAAAATTCTCTATTTTGGCGTATCATACCTAACATCCAATGGCAATAGTCCAACCTACGATCAAAATCTTCCCCTTTCAAGGCCTGATGCAAAACGGCATGATATGGGTGCATTCTAAAAGTAATTAAAAAAGGTTTAAACGAATACCTAACTTTGATGGCCATTAGAACTTACCTATGGTCCTTCAAAATATTTTGAACCGTTGTTCGTGATATGTCCAACTCAAGGGATAATGCTCTTGTGCAAACATGAGGATGTCCTTCAATATACCCCAGTACGTAGTTAATATTTTCTTGTATTCTTCCAATTCTTTGCCGTTGAAACTTAGGCCGAAACAAACATTGGCTCGTAAACTCGCCACTAATTGGGGAAAAACACTGATATCGCAAGGACGCCGATTTGGATATCGAGCGGCGTAAACTCTTTTAGCTACTGCGGCATTCTGAAGACATTCAAAATAAACCGCAAGCATATCAACAGCTTCATCATTCGTAAAATGCATTTTGTAAACACAAAATTTACTCAAAGTAACGCAAAACTTTGACAACTATTGACAATTTGGATTATTTATGTTTTGATTAGGTATTTGTTTTGTTTCCATGGCCTGCTTCTATTAATTGTCTTTTTTGTGCATAGAACGTGATGGTCAGCATTTCGAGCATTTCCGGTGGCATTAAAAATCTTCCTTTTATAAATCGGTCCTTTTTAGGGCCACAACTTACATAATAGAAAGAATTCCAGAAAAATATAGTTACAATAAAATGAAAATTTAAGGGATTTTCGTATAAAATTTTCTATTGCCGATATTTTGGGTTAGGAACAAGATATCGAGATGCGGTTTTCGCGAGCTAGTTTAGGCATCATTTAGCTACTTTTTCATGAAAAAAAAAATCATACCAATGCATTTTATTTCGTTGAGAAAATTAACCATTTCTGTTGGAATGTCGAAAAAATCCCTCTAGCGGCGATATGTGAAACTTACAAAACTTCTAGCTCCTTTTAACAAGCCCAAGTTTGTTCAAATCGGCTTAGCCGTTTCGAAGATATAGGATGTTATTTACGAAAACGTTTGAATACCCCAACCACCTTATTTTTAGAGATACTTAAAAATGCCGCCCTCATGGAAAAAACACATGATATAGTATATTACGTATCGAGGTGGAAAGTGTTTCATTACTGTCGAGAGAGTCGGTAGTTAAATAAGGCGCGAAGCGGCGAGGTTAACTAAATCTCGAGACAGTATTGAAACTTTTCACCGAGGTTTGTATACTATTTTATTTACAACCACATTCAACATACACTTCTCGTGATTTTCAATTAAAATTATTTATAAGAGTAACCGCAGGTGGTAAAATAACGTATAATATAGGTAATAATACACATCAAGATGGCAAATATCATTTTTACTTTCCACCCGGGTGGAAAGTGCTCGCTTTCCACCCGGGTGGCAGTCAAAGTCAAGTCAAGTCAAAAATGTCAAGTTTCCCCCTTTCAAAGATAGATTAAATATTATTATTACATGCATGGTTGTAAATAAAAACATTTTTTTCCGCGGACCATTTTTTTTTGCTCGTCAATAGATCATTACATGATTGCGTAGCGTAGCCCTGGGCCTGATGGTGGTTGGTCAGGTTAGAAAAAAAGATCATTTTATTTCATTGATTTGATACCGCACACATTTCGGTTTAAACAAAGTTATATTATATTTCGTATTGCCGTTCTCAAATTACAAAATAACAATTTGTAGTAGCAATTTTTCTACGCTCGGTCAGCACGAAATTAAAAGCATAACACACCCTGTCGCTCCCCACCCGCCCCCCTATTCCGTCCGCACCTCGTCCTCTCTGCCACAGCTCGTCACTGCAATTTTTCGTGCGCTCGCAAAACGGTAAAGCGTTAAATTTCAAGTATGGGTTGTGTCTCGAGAAAAATTGTGACGCAGTTATATTATAGAATAATCCTAGATGTAGTACCCTTAGTCTATAAGTATATCATCACCTCTAATGTATACTTATTTAAAATTGTTTATGTTACGAAACCATATATAAGTACTTGTAAGTGCCTGAGGGGGACTCAATATTTAACCCTCGTCGGCTCGACTTCGGCTTTGTCTCCGCAACGATTTTGACTATTTGTTAATAGAGTCACAAAGAGCTTTGTAAACTAATTCAAGTTTTTGAAATAAAGTTTTTAAAAACAAAGTTTACTGAAAGTTCTATTTAATTGGCGCGGTCGGTAGGATTGTCGGAGTGTGCATTTCGTATGTTTGGGAAATCGCAACAAAAAGGAACTTACATACCTACAGCAAATATTCGGACAACCACAAGCGCGCTTCTGTTTCTACAGTTAACCGGCAATTCGAACATTAGTGAAAATACCTGTTGTGTTCCTTCCACCTTGGATTATCAGTGGTTTAATCACCGTTGGACGCAGTGTTTTCAATCCACAGAAATAACCAGCCAGCCAACTTGATTTGGCAACACCACACCGAGAAACCCTTAGACCAAATTAAATTGCACAAGGACACAGGAAGATCATCAACAAGTAGATTAATAGTAAGCACCTTTTAATCTTTTCCTTTTCCATTTTATTTGTAAGTATATCGATCAAATCCTTCTGAATTAATATTTTTCAACTTTATATGGAAACGCCCTATACCACTGAATAACCAGTGGCGGCTCAACAATAGGGTCAAATGGTCATTGACCTCCCAAAAATAATAAGTCAAAAAGACAGTTTAAAAACTCTAAATTTAAAACCATCCATTCCATCCCAAAATATCTAAAAAAATATCTTGAACATCTGAAATCTTCAATTTTCATGCTAGAACATCTTAAATGTCGCTCATATTATACCCCGGTCAAAACTTAATTTTGACAAATACAGCCTGCTTGTTTACATTTAAAATTATATTTCAATAGCGGCCGGTGATTTCTAAGAGCGAGAAAAAATCATAGGGCAAATCAACGGGTTAAATAGAAAGAAACTGCGACCCTGGGCCATTGACCAAGATCACTTGTTCCATGCGGTGGTCTAACCTCCGACCTATGCACCGATGCAACCGACACCGAGTGATATCCTGACGTATATCGATTATTAATCTATAAAATTGGTTTTTCTATTTTTAGTCTTCCGGAAATTTTCGGGGGGTTGTGTGGTGCTTTATGTTTATGTTGATGATTTTTTTCGAGCGTGGTAATATTAAAATAACGGAATGTAATTTCGGGAATATTTGATTATATTATAATAATTGTTAAGTTAAAATGTCGGACCGCTGCCTTGTTTGTGAAATTGTGTATTTGAAAGAAAGCAATGGTGCGGTGCATCTTTCGAAAAACGACTGGAATTTAAGCAGCGTGGTCGCCCATTGCCGGAACTTACATTAAAACAAGTTACTCAGGACAAAAATAAAAGTGTAAATAGGTATTTTAAAAAAACAATGTATGATTTGTGCGAATTTATATGTGGCTGCAAAGACCAGGACATGTTTTTTAGCTTTCCGTGTTTGTTGTTTTCCTCTTCATCCGATTTTTGGAGTAAGACCGGGGTTAATGATTTAAAACATTTGAAAGAAAAAATTAAAAAACATACTTTAGCTGCAGACCGTATCAAGGGCATGGTAAGTTTTTCAGCACTTGGCAGAGTAGACATTCGTCTTCAACTTGATAGTGCCTACAAAAAATCTGTGCAAGTTTTTAATGAAAGTGTTACTCAAAATCGGCACATTTTAAATAAGATATTAAACTGCATAAAATTTTGTGGGGCATTTGAACTAGCTTTGAGGGGGCACAATGAGACTGAATCTTCAGAAAACCCGGGAATTTTTCGAGGGCTTATAAATTTTGTGGCAGAATTGGATTCAATTTTTAAAGACCATTTGGAAAACAGTAAATATTTTAAAGGAGTTTCAAAAACTATCCAGAATGATTTACTGGATTCGATTTTGTTTCACACATGAGTGTATCAAAAAAGAAGTAAAAAATGCTCCATTTTTGAGAATGCAGGAACACAGATAGTTCAAATAAAACCCAAATGGTTTTAATCATTCGCTATGTTTTGGAAGGAATAATTTTTGAAAGGTTTTGGAAGTTCATAAAACCAGGAGGAAAAACCGCCGATGATTTGGCAAAGTAATTTCTCAAGAATTGGAAACTTTGGAGGTTGGACCAGAAAAATTAATTGCTCAATGTTACGATGGCGCTTCAGTAATGAGCGGGAAATTTGGAGGGGTTCAAAATAAGATTAAAGAAAAATATCCAAATGCCCATTTTGTTCACTGCTACGCCCATCAGCTAAATTTAATATTACAAAAAGCCGCTAGTAAAGAACAATGCATTAAGATATTTTTTTGCCAATTTGCACGCATTTTCCAGTTTTTTTGGAAGGTCTCCTAAAAGAACTGAAGTCTTGGATGAAGTAGTACAAAGGCGCCTCCCCAAGGCCGCGCCAACACGTGGGTATTTTAATACTAGGTGTGTAGAAACTGTTTTTGAACACCAAGAAAACATTAAACTTTGCTTAGAGAGAATTATTGATTTAGAGGAGGATAACAGTACCTTACAACAAGCTACAGGGTTATTGAACTATTTAAACAACAGCGATTTTTTGAATTGGCTTAATATTTTTCATTTCATTTTACCACACTCCGAAATATTATTTAAAGGTTTACAAAAAAGGAAATTAGTGGCCACCGACGTTTATGAATTGATATTAAATTTTAAACAGTCAATTCAAAAAATTCGAGAAAGACTTTTAAACGATGATAAAATGCACCAAATTGAATATCCCGAGGAAAATTCCAATAAACGACAAAAAACAGTACAGGAATCAAAAAAAAAAATATCTCTAGAAATATGTGATATTATTGGAGTAGAAATTGATAATCGCTTTAAATTTTGTAACCATCTTGTCCTAGAACAATTATTTCGCAAAGGAAATTTTATTGAATTTAAGGAGCAAATTCCAAACAATACTTTACAGTTAATTCAAAACACATACGTTAATATAGATTCTTCTAAACTAAAAACAGAATTAAGCGTAATTTATGACAGAGATGACTTCCGCGAAAACGATGGCGCTGCAGCTTTTCTGACGCTTTTTTACAATCTAAACTTAACCACTACTTTTTCAGAAACGATTAAAATTTTGAATATCTTGTGCACACTACCAATGACGACAGTGGAAAGTGAGCGAAGTTTTTCTACTTTAAAAAGAATTAAGTTTGTTAAGGAACACCATGACACAGGACAGATCATGTGCTCTAGCGATGTTAAGTATGGAAAAATCTTTAATAAAAAGCATTCATAATTTTAACAAGCTAGTGATAGACTATTTCGCAAATTCAAAAGACAGAAAAATTTACTTAAAATTTAAGCAAATGTAAAAGTTATAGGTAGTTTTTTTTTTGTTTTTTTTTTTTAATATTAGTGAGTTCCGAATTTTTGCCTACGGCGATTTTTTTCCTTGGGTGCACTATTTTGACCACCCTACAAAATTGGCCAGAAGCCGCCACTGTGAACAACTAGCTAATATAAACCTCCAATCTATAATTGAAACAGGAAGTGCCATTAACATGGCCGACGCACTAAGAGCATCCGTTTCCCTATTAAAAACTTTCGATGGAAACCCCAACCACCTAGAAGCTTTCATAAATATTGTCAATACATTTTATAACAGGGGACGAATCTCAAAGAGAATTTACTAATTTAGCTATACAGTCCAAATTAATAGGTGAAGCAAACGATTTCATCTTATCAAGACCCGATCTCACAACCTGGCCTGAAATTAAAGAAGGCCTTAGATTAAAATTCGGCGACCCAATTTCTCGCCAGAACTTAACACAACAATTAATGTTTTCCAAAAAATTAAGAATTAATCTACCTTAGATTACGTTCATAAACTTAAAGCGCTGGTCCATCGCATCACGTCAAAAATACATTCAGAACCTATTGATAATAACGTGAAATTGACTTTAATCGCGCAAACTGAACTAACAGCTACTCACAACTTAATGTTCAACGTACCTCAAGAATTAAGAACAATTCTTATCATACAAAATCCCCCAGATTTAACCACCGCCCTAAATCTTATCACAAATTACGAAACGATAAGTAGCCAATTGTCATTTAAAAACCAATTTACCTATTCAACGCAATCGCACCAAAACAATACCCAAAAAACTGTAACAACTAAGCCTGTATCACCCTTCATGCGACAGCAGACATTTCAACAGCAATCAAATTTTAATTTCTCCAGACAGCCACCATATCATTCATATCAAAATAACTCATTTCTCAGTCGACCCATAAATGTTCAGCCACAAATAAATAAAACCCAAAGACAGTTTCCGACTAATAGTCAAGTATGTGGCAAACCACAGACTGTTTTTAAACCCACAAACAATACCGCAAACTTTCCCAGACCTACCCCAATGTCAGGTATAAGTGTGCAACCCCGCAGACCGACGAATCAAAACATGTCTAGACCTAATAATTTTAGACCTTTTAACTCATCCTCAAACCAGACCAGCAATAATTACTGGCGAAATAACACCCATGCGAATCCACTTGTCTTTCAAGAAATCACTCATCTCGAGAATCCCGAAGAAACATCTGGCTTTTCACAATCAGACGAAAACCCTGAAACTTTTTATGACTACCAATACCCCTTGGACTGTCAAGACCAACTAGAGACCGAACACATACAAAATGAACCTTATGGCCAGTACAATGAAGTCGCAAGTGATGAAAATTTTCTCATAGCGGCCTCGGACGAACAATTCCATGCCTAAACTTAAATACATTTCAAGTCAACGCACTCCCTTTCATCCATATTTCGAACCCAGAAATCCTCCTTTTGATAGATACCGGATCACATACTTCGCTTCTACGGCTCTCAATAGCCGAACATTACTTTTCGGATAAAATTAAATCTTTAAAAAGTACTCTACAAACTTGTACAGGTTCCCGCCAAGCAACACATAAGGCCTGCATAAATATTCTATCAGAATATAACATAAATAAACCCATGGAATTTACTCTTTTCTCATTCCACGATTATTTTGATGGCATTATCGGAATAAGAGATTTACAAAAACTTAACCTTAACATTGATTTAACTAATCAATATTTATACAACGATATCACGCAAATTCCTCTTTACTTCCGTGACGACTTCACATACCAGAAAATCGATATACCACCAACGACCAAGCAAAAACTAAAAATTAAAACTGACCTTCCAGAAACCTTTGAAGGTATTTGGCCATCTTATGACAATGGTCAAATAGAGATAAATTCATCATTAATAAAAGTCAGAAACGGCTAATTTGAGTTAGAAATTAATAATTACTCACCCAATACGTTTTTCGACACGTTGGATATCAAAACAGTAAAAGAAATCGTAGAACCGTTCGAGAACCACAATTACGAAATCCTTAACTTAAGTCAGGTGCGGCATGATTTTCATTTTATAGATGAGTGCGACGATAACAATCAAACTGACGATACTTTCTCTCTCATTAGACATGACCATTTAAACAGCGCAGAACGACAAACCCTAGCGAAAATAATAAAAGCATTCCCAAAAGTTTTACATAAGCCAGGCGACAAACTGACCTTGAGCAATAGTGTCAAACATGAAACTAAGACAAAGGACGAGATACCTGTCCATTCAAAGACCTACTACCCTTATGTCCACAAAGAAGAGGCAAATCGATGAAATGTTAAACGACAAAATCATAAGACCATTAAGCTCGCCTTGGAGTAGCCCAGTGTGGATAGTCTCGAAAAAACCGACGCCTTGGGGGAAAGAAAATGGCGCATGGTTATAGACTACAGGAAAACCAACGAAAAGACAATTGATGACCGATACCCGCTGCCGAATATAACCAACATTTTAGATAAATTGGGTCGTGCACAATACTTTACGACACTGGATTTAGCGAGTGGGTTTCACCAAATCGAGATGCATTCGAACTCGATTGAGAAAACAGCCTTCAATGTAGAAAACGGTCATTACGAATACACGAGAATGCCGTTTGGACTGAAAAATGCACCAGCAATATTCCAAAGAGTTATGGACAATGTGTTGCAAGGACTACAAGGCAAACATTGCCTCGTCTATATGGACGATATTATAATTTTTTCAAGTCCATTACAGGAACACGCGTGGAGCATCAAATTGGTATTCCAAAGATTAATCGAAAACAACATGAAAATACAATTATTGGACAAATCCGAATTTATGCATAAAACAGTTGAGTTTTTAGGACATATAATCACCCCCGAAGGAATCAAACCTAACCCTAAGAAAATACAAGCCGTAAAAGAATTTCCGATACCCAAAACACAGAAAGATATTAAATTCGTTTTGGGGTTAGTAGGATACTATAGCAAATTTATAAAAGACTTTGCAAAAATAACGAAGCCAATGACCACCTGCCTCAAGAAAAACAAAAAAATAGCATACGATCAAGACTTTATAAAATCATTTCAATTATGCAAAGATCTACTAATAAACGACCCAATCTGAAAGCACCCTGACTTCGAGAAACCGTTTATTTTAACCACAGATGTGTGTTTTCGATAAAAGAACCAAACTCAAAGTTGGTCAGATGGAGACTAAAACTGGCCGAGTACGATTACGAGATAACATATAAACGGGGAAAATTGAATTTCAATGCAGACGCACTATCAAGGCCCCCTATTGAAATACCTACAATGGAAAATGACAAAATGTCATTAGCATGTGACGATTCCATCCCTGGTCCATCGAGAAAACCAATCCCAGAATCAGACTATTGGTATAAGATCGATAATTTCTTAAAGCAATCGGAGGCGTATCTACCAAACACCGAAAATGTTACTTTTAACCAACCCAAATCAGCCGGTCAGCCGTCTTATAATTACCGTGAGTTACCCTTCAAAAAAACAAATCCGAAGGTCAACATCCTATCAAATATAGGACTAAATTTACCCCTACATATACCTGAACAAGAAACAAAATCAAATAATCAACAACAGGTAGATAAGCTTACAACTAAAAGTACGTCACCAAAATCAGAAAAACCAGGCCCTTTCAAAGTCACATCCGAACAAAAACGAACAGAACATCCTCAAGACAACGCGTCAACATGCGAAACAATACATACTTCCCAAGAGGACCCCATTTTAGGCGCCCCTTACGCAAATAAAAATGTTAATTCATTTATTCAGATATTTAAACAATACCGTACTAAGAAAACAAATCGAAACACCCTTTGAAACAAAAACTAGACTAACCCTGTTTTTACCAAATGACCCATCTGAAGAATTAATTGCTAATTTCATACTACAATTTATCAAACCCGATTCTTATTGCCTGCACTTTAAATCTAAAGATCTGGAACCCTTTTAAGAAATATTTTAATAACAGCGCATATAGGTTGCAAATCTCAAACAACCTTGTCAGCGACATTTACACACACGAAGAACAACAACATAAAATTCAAATCTACCACAAAACAAAAACATCACACCGTGGCGCTACTTAAAACATAAAATCACTTAAGAAAAATGCCTATTGGCCGAACATGGAAAAGGATGTTTTAAACTACGTAAATGCATGCGAAATATGTCAACAAACGAAATATGACAGAAAACCTTACAAAATAATATTCAAACCTACACCGATAGGCTCCAAACCATTCGAACATGTATATGTAGATGTCTACACCTTTATAACATAAAATTCCTAACCCTCATTGATAGTTTTTCCAAATTTGCACAAGCCATCCCGATAACTGCTGAAAACGCAATTGAAATAAGCAGAGCTCTCATTAAATATTTCTCCAATCATGGTATCCCCACTAAAGTTACCACAGATAATGGAATGGAATAATTAAGAATTAAGTTATCCTAGACCTTAGCAAATTACATCAAAAAGAAATTCATTATACCACCCCGAGAAATCCAAATTCTAATTCCCCAATTGAAAGATTTTACCCAATACTTAGAGAAGCACTGGCATCACAAAAACTAGAAAACCCAGACAAAAACATATTAGAACTAATGGACATAGTATTATTGACGTACAGTAACGGTTTACATTCTTCGCACGAATATACGCCATTCCAAATTATAAAAGGTAATTTAAATTATAAAACCAATATAGAAAAAGACATAAACCAACTACAAACGGACTAGTAGTAGTAGTAGTAGTAGAGGACGGGGAGGCTTTGACGCCAAGCAAGTAGGCCAGTTTTGACCCTTTTTGCCAACCCCGTTTTAACGTCTGGGTAATGTCAGCCAGACGGGACCTACAGTTTAACGTGGGTTCCGAACCACAATATAACCGACATATGTTATTCTCGGCACAGTATTTTTACGGTCTTGTTATTATTAACGTCTCTTTGCTCACCACAAACCTCGACGAGCCGGCCCTTAAACGTCCTTGTGTGCAGCTAAGAGAGTTATGTATGTCGCGGGGACCCTCGAACCATCCGGAACAGCATCAGACCCGTGCACTCAAGACTCCGCCGCCAATTCTCTGGTCAATGTTCTTACCTCGACCATACGAACATCAGGCAGTGTCTGAGATACACCATCCGCACCACTGATCATCCTTCATTTGGCTCAAGGGTCCCTCCTTCGACAACATGCCGTTTCTAGAGTACCTACTAGACTAAAGTGCCGTTGAGAATTTGTCGGTGTGTGTTGCGTACGCAACACTACGTAGTATGGTGACCTGAGCCCTGCAAACTGAAAAAGTCTGCTGGGCCAGCCCGGGCTTCAACCAGGTACCTGTAGCATGGGAAGCGAGAATGCTGCCACGCGACCAGGCCGTCACCTCAAACGGACTATATAATAAACTTGGCCGAAACATTCGAAGAATTAAACATAAATTTAGGAAATAAATTAAAAAATAAACAAACCAAAATTCTAGAAAAAAAAAACGTCAACAGGGAACAAGAACCCCATTTTGAACCTGATGAAACTATTCTTATTAAGACCACTCCACGAGCATATGCCCTAAAGGACTTACCCCGTTATAAAATAAAAAGCTTCCCGAAAACAAAAATTAATAAAGGTCTAATCAAACGAAAAACTAAAACAAGAAACATTGTTTCAGATCCACAATGCGAAGTCGGACAATCCTCTTGACATTCCTAACATGGACCCCTCTAATTTTAAGTTATGAAATCGAACCCATAAATAACCCAATGCTACCTGTATTAAAAGGGACAAGTTTTATTATTAATAGCCAATACGTGATACACTATCACATAAATGTTACCAACATTATTCTGTGTCTAAAACAAATAGAAAAGACAACATTATTCCTAAACAAAACGTTACACGAAGTTAGAGATATCGAAATGTCTCACATTATACCAACTAAACTAAATCACACTCTCAAAACTATAAAGAATCTAGAAACTATTCTTAGTCATTACGTAAACCCGACACTTAATCATAGACACAGACGCGGACTAGTTAATCTAATAGGGACAGCGCAAAAATGGCTCTTCGGAACATTGGATGCAGAAGATGGCATCAGATATGATAACTACGTGAAATTATTGTGAAAATAACCAAAACATTCTTAATCGAGATCTAAAATCTCAAAAACTAGTAACGAAAAATTTAATCAATACCTTAGACTCTCAGCTAAAAACTATATAGAACATCCTCCTCCTCTCAGGTGCCGTCTCTGTTGAGGTTGGCGATCACTATGGCAAATTCTTCTCTATGTTGAGCTCGATGGATCAGGGTATTACCATCCATGTTTGTCCAGTCTCTTATATTCCTCAGCCAGGACTTCTTCTTTCTCCCTATGCCTCGTTTACCCTCGATTTTTCCTTCCAGTATTACTTGGAGTTGTTCATACTCCTCGTGCCGCATTAGGTGTCCCAGGTAGGTTGTTTTTCTTATCTTCATGATACTCGTTAACTGAGGGCGGGTATTCATTCTAGTTAAAACTTCTACATTTGTTGTTCTGGTGGTCCAGGCTATCCGGAGCATTTGCCTGTATATCCACATTTCAAAGGCGTCCAATTTTCGGAGTTCTTCCTGTTTTACCGTCCATGTCTCACAGCCGTATAAGAGTAGGGACCACACATAGCACTTTACTGTTCTTAGTCTCACCTCGAGGGATAAATAATATAGAACATAATCAAGCTAAAATATTACAAAAATTGGGAGACCTCGATCTAAAAGAAAAATCGATTTTGACAATTATATATGTTTCATATCTAAATGACAACATCAATTTAGAGCTTTCTCAAATCGAAACCACTTGTAATAATATACAAACAGCAATTAACTTCGCGCAAATTGGTATAATGCACTATTCAATCCTAAAATACAAAGACATGTCAAGAATACTGAAAGAACTCGATAGTAATAGTTTGATACCATTTGATAATATAATAAAATTTTACGAAGTTATGCACGCGCAAGTCAATATTCAGAACGATTTGATAATATTCACGATATACATCCCCTTAATTAAAGAAGACTCATTTTTATTGTATAAAATATACCCGATCCCTATTTCAAACAGAACTATTAACATAAAAAACTCGTACTTACGAGTAATTACTTTACGTTAAAGGAAGAATGTCCAAAAATAGAAAACTTTCATTTATGCAAGAGAGAAAAACTCTCAAAGGATGATCAGTGTTTGTATGAAATGATAAACCTAAAAGGACAATGTTCAACCGTTCTAGTTTCTTACAAACAAAAATCAATTACCTCTATGCCTGATAATTCTTTATTAGTAATTCCAAACACAGAACAACGGGTTAACTTTCTCTGTCCAAATCAAAACACCATAGAAATAATTAATCAACCCTCTATTGTGTTTCAAAGAGATTGTCAAACTAAAATTGACGAACTTACATTTTCAAAACAAAATCCTGAAGTAATTGACTTCAGATTCAAATTACCAACAATCCCAATCAATTCATCCAATATACACAATATATTTTCAATTGAGGTAGAGGAAATTGACCATTCGCTAATAAAAGAAGCAAGTAAAGAAATCAATGCGCTCCAAATCCACAACCTTGAGACCTTCACCAAAAATTACCATTCTTATTGGAAAGAGGTTGTAATTGTATTTCTAGCTTTAGCTATAAGCATAGTTGTAACTTCATTATACTTCATCAAATATCACTATAAAAAGAAACGAAATAATTTAGAGATAAATGTAGAACTGCAAAAAGTCGAGTCTCAAAATATAGCAATTTCGAAAAAACCTACAGTATTTTCCGAAACTTAAGGAAGGAGGAGTTATATTATAGAATAATCCTAGATGTAGTACCCTTAGTCTATAAGTATATCATCACCTCTAATGTATACTTATTTAAAATTGTTTATGTTACGAAACCATATATAAGTACTTGTAAGTGCCTGAGGGGGACTCAATATTTAACCCTCGTCGGCTCGACTTCGGCTTTGTCTCCGCAACGATTTCGACTATTTGTTAATAGAGTCACAAAGAGCTTTGTAAACTAATTTAAGTTTTTGAAATAAAGTTTTTAAAAACAAAGTTTACTGAAAGTTCTATTTAATTACGCGTAAACACAAGAAGAAGTTGCGAAAGTAACTTCAGATTTTGGATAGTTTAAGTAAGTATTATATAATTTGTTATCCCTGTTTTCTTTTTTTTTAGCTTCCGTGTAGACATGCATACATAAGTACACATGTACTTATGTTATGTACTGTTCTTTGTTGAATTATTGATACCTATATAGTATTCGCATGAATTACTATTATCAATTATTATTAAAGTATCCTTCTTGCCTTTTCGGTGCATACTTACGTACATACGTACCCTAGGTACCGATTTTTTGGGCTTATTGATACGCAGTATTCACATGAATTACTGTCATCAATTTTTATTTCATTCTATCATTAGTTTTTGAGTATATACTTCAAAACAAAGTTGCCCGGCAATGTTTATTTTCCCATGAATATTTAAACATTGTTATTTATTCCTATGTAAGTTATGAGTAGTCAAAAATCGAATAATATATTATTATTTATGCCTGCTAAAGGAATGTGTTTTTTCCTGGCCCAGTCATATTTATACCGATATTGTTTACAGGTGACTCAGACACATCGGCGGCGTCGCTTGAAAGGCCAGGGACGAATTCGGACTCAGATGCCCCCTCAATAAATTTGGTTTCGACGCAAAATTTGGCACCCAGTTTTTCTAATGAGCAAGGTGCATAGAACATTTTGGAGTTATTGGGGATTACGACGGTCATAAAAGGGCCGGAAGTTAATCCAGATGTAGCAGCCCTCTTATCCGGTTTCTTGCTCAATGGAATTGAAAAAGACTCCCGCAAAGTTACATTAGAATCTTATCAGTGGCGTAGCTACCATAACGCCAACCCCCGCGGTGGCGGGGGGCCCGTTCGAGCCGAAAAAAAACAATAATCTTAATAAGACCTTAAAAAGCAACCCCAAACTTTGAAAATATAGAATGTAGTTAATTTAATTGTAGTTGGGCACCTGTTCTTAATTTTAATTATATTTGTTGACTATTCTTTTCGACATTGTCTTCTACCACTGTGCGGTGCGGGTGCGTCGATTCGAAAATCCGCGAATCCGCGAAGGTGGAAGGTACCCGAAGCTTGATAGGCAATAGGGTCATTTCCGATAATTTTATATTGCTATTTCTCCAATATTATCTTAAACTATTTTACATAAAAACTGGCCATACAAAATTTCACGCTTTTATCTATAATAATTATATAATTCCTTAAATTTAATAACAACATCTTTCAAAACTCAAAACAACTTAAAAAAATATATAAATAACAATAAAGATACTATTGAGGTACTACATAAATCCGGTGTTTACAAACTGAGTTGCACTTATAGTGATGAATCCTCTACTTGTAATTGTTGTTACGTACGACGTACCGGTCCGAAGTTTTGCATTAGAATAAAGGATCACATTTCTCTAATAGAAAGAAATAAAAACAAACAGTTGCCTGTTGACACTAAATCAAATTTCTCCGCCCATATTCTTAATGCTAAACATACATTCGATCCAGAAAGGGGAGTTGAAGTATTGCATGTGGTACCCAATGGTAAAACATCTGCTTTATGGGAAATATTTGAGATCAATCAAGCCATCAAAAATCCTGAAATCCAAGTTTTGAATGAACAAATTACCTTCGGCTGTCTCCCATTTTTTAATTCTCTCCAAATTTAAACACCATTATATCTTTTCAATCAAGTTCTTGTTTTATCTTTCGCTTTAAGTTATATTATAATAATAAACAATATAATATCAACTAATTATACTAATTAACCTTCAAAAAAGAACTTTTTAATTTCAAGTGTCAAACTCAACGGTGACATAACCAATGTTACATTTGAGTCCTGATTGTTGCCTATGCAAAGTTTTAGCTTTTCATTTACGATTTGTAGTGCTGCCATCTAGGGTTATTCACTTTGGTTTGCATGCTGCTATAGGCCCGGTGATTTCAAGAATTCCTGGTTGCAGTTTTTGATTGATAGTTATGGTAAATTAAATACCATAGGTTCTTTGTTTTATGCTTTACTCACGTCATTGCTCATGCTTTAATTAAGATGAAACTAATTTGTACACACCCTAAAAAAGGAAGTAACCCCCCCCCCCCCCCACACCCCCCTTTTTTGTAACTTAGTGACAATATTGTTGTATATCTTATTCCTCCTCTGATATCTGTAGAATCCCGTTTAAATTTGCCGCTTTTGGACTTGACAGTTGATTACCGGAAACTTGATTTAAATTACGCATATAAAAAAGGAAAAAAGGTGTAACTAGTAGTACCAATTCTGGGTACTCACCATTTAGCGACGCCATTTGCTTTGAATAGCAATTTAAAATTTAAAATTAAAATTAATTTCTTCACCTGGCAACAAGATGAAAAATAAAAAATCAACAATCTAATAATGTCTTAAAAAATTTTCGAATTTTATTTTTATTTTTATTTTAATATAACAAGTGAATAGTGACCACTTGGTGAGAACATGATTAATAATATTATAACAAATATAATTAACAAACCGTTAAGTTGTGAGACTAAAAGTCTTATTGCTATCTATGAGTTCCTAAAATTTGAAATTTTCTCTTTTCAGATATATTCCCATTTTATATGAAATGACATAGTCTCATTTTGACAATTTTTTTTTTAAAGAATAGCAAGTTCATTTAGTTTCATTCACAAATATCCAATCCACCATAACATTAAGCATGTCCCCTCACTAATTCGGTTTCACTAGAAAAAAATAATGAATTGATATGTTAAAATTCTTCTTTTACAACATGTTTTGACTTCAACATTGCTTAAATCACTCGACTATGATTAAGGTCCTTTATTCTACTGGCGTATAAATCAACCCCTACCTTTACATGGAGATACACCGTTCTTATACTAAACTCCTGTCGATTCCAAAGGTTGCATAATCTACATTATATTGTATTATTTAATGACCTCTCTGCTCCCCCAACTGTTTTAACTTCTTTTCATATTAAAATCTCTTAAATGGTTAGTTGCTAAGGATGACTTTCTCTAAAGTCGAAACTAGTACAACACATACATTAAGAAATTAAATTTAATTCATCGTCATTTTATGTATTTCTATAACCCTTGTTTTCTACCCTAGAGGGGCAAATAAAGTTATTTGGTGGTAAAGGCAGACCTTTATTTCTATTTACAATCTCGCCACAGAATATGGACTACTTCTTAAATCTTATCCATAATAGTTTTCAAAATATTAAGCCCCAAATTTGCTCCGGCTAGAAAATAAACTGGTGCCCGCGTGACGTCATTAGGCTTAAACCGACAACGGTGGTTCACGCGCCCGTCGCGTCGCCGCGCCGCCCTCAATATTATGAGATGAGAGTTTATTTATTATATCAGTTTTCGAATTTATGTTGCATAAGCAGAAGTGTCGGTGAAGTTTTTTTTAAACTTTGAGCATTTTAAAAACGAAAAATGTGTGACAGTGGTTTTGTAAAAGCAGATTCTTCTAATCTTCCAGAGGTAGACATGTTAATAGTTATGGAGTATTTTAATTCCAATCAAGAATATTTAAGTGCAGAAATGAGAGGATCTAAAATGCAAAGGTAAATATGATTTAATTTTATTGTTATAAAAATTACTTAATTGTGGATGATTTTCAAAATAAAAGCAAATATGTGTATATATACTTAAAGGCCCTATAAACTGTATATCATCATATGTTTCCACGGTACCACTTTTAAAAAAATTAGGTATCCATTATTATTAGACCAAGTAAAGAAATTTTTGCAATGCCATTGTCAAAAATGCAGCTTTTTTTGTTAACATCAAAGTGACAAAATTAAGTCATTTTTGAAGAGCGAAAATATAATATTTAACGAGCGTATATTATGTATTATGCTATATTTTACAGGAACCGCAGGCGAGTATGGTATAGCCATTATACTCGAGGCAAATACACTTTACCTACGACTATTCACCTTATTAAGAAAACAAAATATTTTTTTTATTCTTGCCTAATAAATAAATGATATAATTTTACTTACATGCTTTCTAATTAAATGGTATAATTTTGTTTGCTCTTTGTTTTTCAGATCAGCTCGACAAAGTTATGGGGATAATGCGATTGGGTATGTACAACTGAGCAGAGAAGGAGATATTTGTCATCTATTTTCCAAAATAACCCTTGAGCATAAAATAAATGCTAAAAATTATATATAATAAAATATTTTAGAGGTAAAGTGCAATAGCTTTTGTAATGTGGTTATATCGCCGAAGTGAAGAACTCTCGTCAAGAGATAAAGTTTGCTATTGGGAAAAATCTGTTTTGTCTGGAGCAACTTCCACAAAAAAATTTGTCACAATAGCTGACTTTGGATCTGAAAGCGATACTTTTTCATCTATTAATAAAGGATACGATTTAGTTTATGACAAATATATTAATGAGGCAAAACAAAGAAAGATAGAAAACTGTATTACACGATATCACATCGACGATCCTTTAAAAAAGAGTACGGCCCTTCACTATCTAAAACATCAATTTATGATTTCATCTCTAGATAAAGTAGCGCACGAATTTATAAATTTTTGTAAAGTAAATATGACAACAGGCCCTCTTAAAACTATAGAAAATGAAACCCGAAACCAAGGTAAGTCAAATCTTTGGATGGAAATGAGGTATGGGCGAATAACTGCGTCTAAAGCCTATGAAGTAGCTCATTGTCATAAAAAGGATGGTGTATTGGTTGAAAATATACTGGGAGCTAAAGTATTTCAGACAAAAGCAATGAAACGAGATTTAAATTTGGAGGATTTGGTAATAGAAGAATTAAAAAAAAACAAAAAAGTCTTATAAAAAAGCAGGTTGGTTTTCATCCCAAGAATGTCCAATAATAGGAGCATCTCCTGATTTTACAACAGACGACTCCGTTATTGAAATTAAATATTTTTCATTCGAAAAAACGTTTTTGAATTATATAGATAATGATGGAAAAATTAAAGAAAAACCTTTATATCAAATTCAGCTACAAATGCATCTTGCTAAAAAAAAATACTGCTGTTTTTGTTGTTGCTAACCACGACATTGAAACAACTAAGAAAATTACTGTTAAAGTTGTCGTTTATGACAAAAATCTTGTAGAAAGAGATAATATACGACGTCATGCAATTTTGGAGTGATGCTGTTTTTACTAAATTATAATGATTTATTAAAAATGTATGAAAACAAAATACTAAACTTTTAAAATAAAAGAATTTCTGTCTCTAGTTTGCACACTGATTTATTTAACCTGAAACCTGACTGCTAAAAAATCACCACAACGGCATATATTTTGTTTTAAATATACGTGCAAAGAGTACCTATTTAAATTTTTATCATAACTTATTTAATTAAGAAATATTGAACATTAATTATTCCACAAACAATAATTGAAATATTATCTAAATGAGCAACTAATTTATTATGTACACATGCATGTGGATGTACTATTTCAAATTCTCTTATCCTGCTTATTACCCTTTCGATGTGGATACGCAAACTAGCAATTCTTTTAGCCTCTTTGACTTCTGTCTTAGTGCTTTTTGTCTTACTTGAAGCAGACGGTGGCCGTACCAATACTACATTTTTCGGGGCTAAAACTGCATCTATATGTTTGAAGCCGCGATCTGCCATAATGTCAGCTCCACTTTTTGGAAGATCAAGAAAGCCCGATTTCATAACTATAGTAGTATCGGACGTTCTCCCGCCAAATCCTTTTGATATATAATTTAATAATCCATCAGGTGTACATCCAATTAAATATTTAAAGGTGTTACTTTTTTTATACTCAGACCACGTGAGGGCCTGTAAAACAAGATTGGTTGGTTTTTGAATTGACACCTCAAAACAATCAATAATGCATTGCACTTTGTAGTTTCTATGCTTAAAAGGTATTGCCAAATGTTTTTTTATTTCTGTCAATCGTTTCCATTGAATAAAACTCTTAAATACTTTGGATAAAATGGGCAAAGATTTTTTAAAGGTAAGGCCCACCACTGTACTTGATACACCAAAGTAGTCACCTATGCAAGCATACGATTAATTAAGCTTAATTTTTTTTAAAGTTATAAAAATGTCAATTTTTGTTAACGAACATTCTGCAATTATTATATCTAGAAAATCTAAAAAGAGATTTTTCAGGTATTCCTAAATATCGTTTTGGATTTTTTTCTATCAGATATACTTGTCTACTTTCTACGTTTTGTTTCATATTATAAGGCTCCAAAGATTCACTTTTCGATACCTGCAGTTCAGTTTCAGAACAAGCTTCTATTAAAAATTCCGATGAACCACCACTACTATCACAAAGGCTAGATGAAAAGCTTAGTTCAACAATAATTTTGGGACTTTTGAAATGTTAAACTTTTACTTTTTTAGAGGATTGCAATAATCTACACTGAATCAGCTTAGATTTTAATAATGGTTTTATGTTTGCTTGCACACCAATACTTTTAAAATCAATTGTATCATAATTTTTTGGTAATTTTTCTTCTTCTGGAATATCAACTTTCTCATTTGCTTTAAGGTCAATTTTAAGTTTTTTTTGGTCTATACATTCTTTAATAATTTCTTGACGTGGTCTCTTTAAGAATGCTGATCGAGAAGAACTAGCTTGTGCAACTTTTCTCCCAGTTCGGCACTCAAAAAAACGAGGAACAACAGCTTCTTTTAATTTAATTCTTACCTCTGGCATTAATTTAAATTTGACATAATTTTCAGCATCTTCCTCTAACTAAAAAAAAAATAATACAATAAAGTAATTTTAAAATAAATATTTCATTAAAAACAAGATCACTCCTATAAGTATTATGTTCACTTTTATTATTTATGTATCTAATTATTAACTTATATTAAAATGATCCTGACAGCAATAGGCTTTTTTTTTTTCATTTAGCAGGACAGAGCGGCGCATTGCTTGTTGCCAAACAATTCTTCTCTTTTTGTCTGTCGGTAAACGAATAAAATATTTGTCCGCTGTTAATGCCGTCGTACTTTTGCATTCAGGAACAACACAATATTTGTAT
Source organism: Polydrusus tereticollis (assembly GCA_963920685.1). Lineage (NCBI taxonomy): Eukaryota > Metazoa > Arthropoda > Insecta > Coleoptera > Curculionidae > Polydrusus > Polydrusus tereticollis. The sequence continues at coordinate 106,012,632 of OY987330.1, read as the reverse complement.
TTGTTTTTAGTGTGGTATGATGACATCTTTAAATAAATCAGAAAACTAAACACAGTTTCAAAGCTTAACAAAACAACGTCTTTATACGAAAAACGAAACCATAACGTATATTATAGCGCGTCGGTACCTATGATTGCACGGCAGTCCAGGCGGTCGCCCTACACCTTTAAGCCTAATGACGTCACATCGGCTCAATGGAATTTGGATTCGCCGCGCGACTTTAATATATTTTTTTAACATGATCGGATTGACAGAATTTTTTTTATTTTTTGTAGATTATCTTTTTAAATGCCGTTCTTCAAAAAAATTAGATTTTTAGAATACATTGATATGACCCCATTCCGGCGATATCGAGAATTACGGACGGATATAAAAGAAGCCGTCGCGCGTCGCGTCGGGGACCACGTCAGCACAGTGACGCAAAGTTTCGTTCGCTATTGTTTTATCTGACTGTGAGTGTTCTACTTCAAGTTTCGCGGTAAATTGCTGTATTCTGTATTCATTAAATCTAGTAGGTAAGTAGTGTTTTTATAAAATAAAAGGCAAAGGTTCTAAGGGAGACGCATTGTAAAAAAGGGGTTTTTAATGGCAAAAAGCGAATTAATTTTGGATATTTCCCGCCCGATAAATTTCTTAATTAGGTACCGTCAACTCGGGTGACTTGAGACAACCGGGTGACTTGAGACAAAACTCTTGATAAATAATCTAAAATAACTGGCAACGCTGTTTTAACCGCCACGAAGCCGCTGCTGCGTATTGGTGTCGACTACCGATCTAGCCACCCGTTTAGTGCAGTTTCAACATCTGATAGGTATGTAGCTCTCCGCTAGACAAATATTTAGGTTATGCGAAATTTTAAAAATCTTTGTTGTTCGAAAAACTTTATCTACAGCTTGTGTGCCAAGCATTGCTGGTTGTTATAGTTTGGTGTATACATAAAGCATTGTATTACGATTGTGCCGCCAGCCACCAATATATAAAAAGTGTATTTTAATATTTTAATTTTGGCAATACAAATAAATAACATTCTACAAGAGGGTGAGTTGAGACAACGTCTCAAGCCGCCCGCAGTCGTTATAAACGCCATTTCTTAAACATTACCTTAGGTTTTTATTTATTTTCAGAATAACGATGGGAAAATATAAAAGAACTGTTGGCAGCAGAACTTATGCAGACTTTGATAAAAAAATCTCCGATTAGCCATTGAAGAAAGAAGAAGAAATGGAACATCCTACCGAAAACTTTCTGAAAAATATAGAATTCCTGCGGCTACTATTCAGAGAAAAGTAAACAATAAACATATGCAAAACCCTGGAGGTCAAACTATATTTTCGTCGCAGGAAGAGGAAAGGATTGTTGAAAATATTGTACATGCTTGTCGCTGGGGATTTCCTATTACAGGGAATGACTTGAAAGCCTTAGTTAAGTCATATGTAGATAGACAAGGTGTGCTAAAATTTCCAAAGGAAAATTGGCCAGGTAAAGACTGGGTATATGGTTTCTTGAATAGACACAGGCAGATTTTAAGCAGTCGTTGGTGTGAGAACATCAAAAGAGCAAGAGCCGCAGTTAGTTTCACTACAGTAAACTCATATTTTGACGAACTCGAAAAAAGTCTCGAGGGGATCGACCCCTGCGTTATAGTTAACTATGATGAGACAAATATTTCAGATGACCCTGGGAAGACTAAGGTAATTGCACGACGTGGGTAGAAACATGTCCATCGTGTCATAGACTCGTCGAAATCTAGCCACTCTGTAATGTTTGCTGGTAGCGCCGCAGGAGATTTATTACCTGTTTATATAGTATATAAGGCAGAGCATCTATATACCACTTGGACAACAGGAGGGCCACCCGGAGCACGATACAACAGGAGTAAGTCCGGTTGGTTCAATGAAACATTATTTGAAGATTGGTTCTTAAACGTTGCGTTAAAGTATTTTAAAAAATTTCCCGTGGAACAACCAAAGGCCCTCATTGGAGATAATCTTGCTAGCCACTTAAGCATAAATGTTATTCAGACCTGTCTACAATACAATATAAAATTCATTTTGCTTCCCCCCAATGCCACTCATATTTGTCAACCATTGGATGTCGCTTATTTCAAATCACTTAAATCAACTTGGCGCAACTGCCTTTTAAAATGGAAGCTTAAGAATAGGGGAACTATCCCGAAGGATGTTTTTCCGAGGCTGTTACATCAGTGTCTTCAAAAACTTGATGAAAACGATAAAACCCACCAGAATCTTCAGGCTGGTTTTAGGGGAAGTGGAATTTACCCGATTGACCGAAATGTGGTCTTGAAAAGACTTCCATCCGATGGGAACGCTGCACCAGCTCAACCAGACAATGCTTTAATTGATAATGCCTTTGAAATATTTTTGAAGAATCTTCATAGCCAAAAAACTGAGACGAAATTCCGAAAAGTCCCAAAACAGAAGCTGAGTGTCAGCGCGGGTGCCAGCGTAACAAACATGGAAGAAACAGAGGAAGTTCAAAACATGGAAGCAACAGAGGAAGTTCAAGGCCAAAAAAATCAAGAAGAACCGACAGCATCAACGTCAAAAGGTCTACAATCCCAAAGAAAACGAAAAATAAGTATTTCTGACTCCGACTCAGACTCCTATAGTTATTCTACACAAGAGAGCTCAGATACACCAGAAGACTTTAGCGAGAACCATGCCCAAGGAGAAGATGTCGATTTAAAGAATCTTCAGGTGGGAGAATTCATCCTGGCGGAGTTTTCCTACAGCGCTCATGCAAATAAAACCGTAAAAAAAAAATTCTTTGGTCAAATTCTGGAGGTCAAGAAAGGTGGTTTATTCGTTTGTAAATTTTTAAGGAAAAGTTCAGGTCTTAAAAATATTTACGTTTTTCCAGAAGTGCCCGATATAGAGGAAATATCGGAAAAAGAAATAATAACGCGACTAAAGCCACTCGCAATCAAACGAGGCAATCATTCATTTTCAGTAGAAATTTAATTTTTTTTATATTTATTACGTTTAGATTTAAGGTTTCTAGTTCTACGTCTTGTTAGCGAAATAACGCATTCCAAAGAAATACTATGTTATTTTTTAAAATAAAAAACATATTTTTTGAATTTTTTTAAATAAAAATACATACTTTTTCCATATTATTGTATTTTTTCTTAACGTATTTTTTAAAAACCTTTGTACTAGTATGTAACAGTATATGTTTTTGGTTGATTTTTGTATTTTTTCTCTGTATATTTTTTAAAAAGCCTTTTACGCGTCTCAAGTCGCCATAACAGTTTCTAACTTGAGTGGATACCGTTAAAATACGAATGTCTCAAGTCACCCGGAATGGAGGGTGACTTGAGACAGTCCAAAAATAGAAAAAAAAAATTGCTATATAGGTTAGGAGTCAAATTTAATGTCATAGATCTACTCTAGACGTCAAGACTCACAACCTCACAGCAATAATTTAAAGATCCGACGAATATTTTTGTAGATATCGTCGACTGAATGTGAAAATTGTCTCAAGTCACCCGAATTGACGGTACTACGTTTATTTCACGCGTGGTATCCGGATACAAAGCGGGTTAGATTTCGGAAGGTTTAATAAATCCCGAAATGTTTATTTCACGGCGAGAAAGTGGATCGAGATTTATTTTAAATCCCGTTGCGTGCGCGTGCTTCTAACTTGTTAATAACTTCACGGCAGAGGATAAATTTGCATTTAGAACAACTTCAGACACACATAAAAATATAAAGTACTAATTGTAAGTATATCCCTAAATCCGGATAGAGATGTTTATTTCGCTAACGAGATTATCCAATCTTAATTCAATCCCACATTTTTGCAGGATTGAATTTGTATGTTCTATCCGGATAAAAGCATAAATCTCTGACGTTTATTTCGGGATTTCTAATCCACTTTATATATCCAATCCGGTTATTATCCGGATTCCATGCGTGAAATAAACGTAGTAAATCTTAACTGTGGCAGCTATTAAATTATAAAACTACTTTTATCAAAATACACCCGAAATTAATTTGGCACTCTTTAATGAATCGGGCGATCAATCGTAGTCGCTGTGCGGTCTCCACACGAGCAAGTCGAGGTTGTGCAAAAAACTATTCTTGTGAGATAGCACCGTATAAAGGATAATTTTTTTTTTTTTCTGATATTCGGTCTTATCGTCCCGACCAACGAGACCAATGAGTAGAATCAACACTTTTAGCATTAACTTCTCAGAAATTCCTGAAAAGCTATCAGCTTTAGAATACCACACATACGTGCAATCATATTTACAGCTTAAATATGAAGAAGTAGTATCACTGGGCATATATGGAAAGAAGATAATTCGTCGATCCCGTTACCAAGGGGCGTAACTGACAAATTTGCAAATTTCAGTTAAGTCCATAAATAAATTTGTATTAGTAGATATTATATTGTTACCAAAGGACGTAACTATATATAGAATGATTGGTGTGCAAAGCACAATTTTTGTTTTGGCTTAACTGTCTTTTGATTTAATAATTATGTCACCATAAGGCTTAAGTTAAGATAAGCCTTTTGGTGCCAACAATTTGAACTGAACTAATCTTACTGATGGGCTTAAGTGAATTCACTCCCTTCCACTTTTCCTATTCGACAAATTAAATAGTTCATTTTTAACCACGTGACATAGGGCTTGTACGCGACGCCATGATAATATTATGCGACGAGCAGCCGTTTGTGTGTGTGTTACTAACAGACGTGTACTTATTGGCGCACTATAATAATATTCTAGAACTACGCATGTGATTCTTGAAAGTGGCAAGGGAGAAATAATAGGTAAGTTTGGATTAAACCTGTATATTATTAAATTGTAAAAAGTACTTGTGTTAACTTGCAGTTAAAATGGATGTTATTGTTAAGTGGGCAGACGGCACTGATAACTGCGTTGCAATACACGAACTGGAACCTGTACAGCAAGGTAAAATAATTCAATTGGGCACACCTGTGAAAATGTTGTTTAAAAATAAATGGTTTTATGGGGAAGTTGTAATGACAGAAGACGGTGATCTTAATTCTGAAATTGAGTGTGACTTGCCAATTATTGCACATTCAAAAAAAGGATGTCAAGTTAAAAATAATAAGAATATAATAACCAGTGAATTAGTTTCTTCTGATAGTGATTTTAAAATACCCCTTTCGGAGTTACGACGAAAGTATGCCTACAAAAAATTCCGTAACAATGGTAATTCGTCGATGCCTTTAGAATTAAGCGATTCGGAAGAAGACCCTTTTGGTTATGTAGAAATATCCGATCACGAAGATCCCGATTATGTTCAAACATGCGAGGTTCCTCGTTGTAAGAAGGAAGTATTCAGTTCCTGTGTAAAATGTTTTATTTTGGTGTGCTGGGAGCACTTTGAAAATAAAGATAACTTATCCTGTGAAATGCATAAGACTTTTGCAGAGAGGGCCTGTCCAGCAAAAATTGTACCACCAAGCGAGTCAAGAAAACCTGAAGATTTTATTGTAGAAGGAGAAGAAATAATAGATAAAATTAAAAAGAAAAGAATAAATAGAAAAAAGGAAGGCACCACAAGAAGAAATAAGGCTCAAGAATATGTATCATATTCAACGAAAAAAATTGTGCCTGCTAAAGAAATAAAACCAAAATGTAAATCCGAATTTTGCAAAAAGTCCGGAAGGAAGTGTTTCCTGTTTACCGAAGAACACAGAACAACAATTTTTACAGAATTTCATCAGACAGGCGATATACAATTGAAAAGAGAATTTATTTCTAGGTGTATAGACGAGATAGATAAGAAAAGAAAAACTACAAAAAATGAATCCAGAAGGTCAAAAACAAGAGTATACTCGCTTTTTCTTAATGGTAAGAAAGAAATAGTATGTAAGACAATGTTTTTGAATACATTGGGAGTTAGTGAAAAATCAATGAGGACTGCTTTGGGCAAACTAACCTCGACAGGTATTGTCTTACGAGATTTTAGAGGAGGACGAAAAGAATCGTTAAAAATACGAGATGTAACACTTAAGCAACTAATAGAAAACCATATTAGGCAGTTCCCTAAAGCAGAGTCGCATTACTGTCGTGAAAGTTCCAGTAGGGAATATCTGCATAGTGATTTATCCTTGCCAAAAATGTATGCAATGTTCAAGGAAGAGTGTCTGCAAAATAATAAGGAAGCTGCTTGCTATACATTATATAGTAAAATATTTAAAGGTATGAATTTATCCTTTAATCGACCCAAAAAAGACCAATGCAGTTTGTGCAATAGCTTTTTAAACGGTTCTGACCAACACAAGTTAGATCTAGGGGAACAGTATGATCTTCATATTAAGGAAAAAAAAGCTATTAGGGTGTTAAAGAACCAGTATAAAGAAGAAGCTATTAATAATCCAGCACTTCTATGTGCTTCTTTTGACCTTCAGCAGGTTATTCATGTTCCAATTTCAAACGATAATGCTGTATTCTATAAAAGAAGATTGGGAGTTTTCAATTTGACTATGTACAACATAGCTACCAAAGACTGTGTCTGTTTTACTTGGCACGAAGGTCAAGGAAAACGAGGATCATGCGAAATCTCCACGGCACTTTATAAATTTTTAAAACATTACGACGAGCAAGGGAAACAAAAAGCTTATCTCTTTGCAGACAGCTGCAGTGGACAAAATAAAAATTCAATTGTGGCTTCCACTCTACTGTATACTTTACACCAAAGCAAAAACTTGACAGAAATCTATCTTCGGTTCTTTACACCAAATCATGGGCAAAACGAGGGCGACTCTGCTCATAGTGTGATTTCCCGCGCTATTAAAAAAGCTGGCGACATTATGGTACCAAGCCAACTAAATCCCGTTTTCCGACTTGCTAGGAGGCAACATCCTTACGAAGTCTGTAATCTAAAATATTCAGATTTCTTAGATTATAAGACATTTTCCAAAACCTTGAGAATTTTAAATATTAAAAATGATGACTCTTCTCTCGAATTCAATTGGACAAAATTGGTTGAATTTGCAGTTAGGAAAGTCGAGCCTACAAAACTTTTCTTTAAAACTAGCCACTTGGAAACTGAATATCGATCTATTAGTTTAAAACGCCAAGTAGAGTCTGTATTAAACTCAAATATTCCGAAGCTCTTTAATGTTCCCCCTCCCATAATGCCTGGAAAATATAAAGATTTAATGTCTCTGTGTACCGGTACCACCGCTTTAGTTCAGTTGCCGGAACATGTCGATTTTTATCGTTGTCTGCCCCATTCAGATTAATATTTTAAATGGTTTTCTTTAATAATAATTAGTAGTTAATATTTTTTTTATATATAAATTGTTTGCATTTAATTGCAATTTTTGTTAGTTTATATAGAATAAATATTTGTTTATGATAAAAATTGAACTTTTCATTTCTAAATGTAAAATAACGAAGGGCTTAAGTTACTAAAAAAAAATAATACATATAGCACCAAAAGGCGTAAGTGACAAAAGTGGACAAAATGGCGGCCATATAATTGATTTTGTAATATTTTTTAATGAAACTATATTTAGAACCTCTAGACAAAGGGAAAAATATTAAATTTAATCATAATTGTGGTGTAAGTAGCAGGCAGTTAAGTTTGAATGTACCTGAAAAATCTTTAAACTGCTCTCCTCAACAATTTCAAAAATTCAGATACGCCCATTGGTAACGGTGACGACGAATTATCAAAGTAACAACATCAGATGTACTAGAAAACGTTTTTGAAACCTATGAAGATAAGCTTACTTTTAAGACCAAAGACGGAATAGTATACCCTGTCCTCCTAGAAAATGAAAGTGCAAAGAACATTGTTAAAATACATAGGATACCAATAGAGATACCAGAACGTGATATCAAGACAGCACTATCATACTTCGGTACCATTGAGCCCATAAAAATACCATATAAATGCTATAATGATACGAAAATATTAAAAATGGATATTAAAAGGGAAATACCTTCATACGTTGTAATTGCTGGAAAGCAATATCGGATAACCTACATTGGACAAACACGAACATGGAGAAGATGTGGCTCTACAGAACACGAAATCATTAACTGTGACCAAGCACCTAACAACAGACTAAGAAGTTACGCCACCGTTACTGCGAACAATCAAACGCAAGATACTCAAACCTCATGAATTACCAGAAATGAAACGATCAATGAAATCCCCGAAGACACAAACCAAACTGCAGCCCCGATCGAAAATACACCCCAATGCACATTAAAACAGTGTACTACCAGAATGTACGAGGTCTACGTACAAAGACAGTAGAAGTTTCGTTGAACATAAGATCATGCGATTACGATATCATTATGCTAACTGAGACTTGGTTATCCAGTAGCTTTTTGACTAGCGAAATATTCAATGATGAATACAAGGTTTACCGTTGTGACCGTAATTATCTTGAAACTAACTGCGAAAGAGGAGGAGGTGCTCTTATTGCAGTCAAACAGGGAGCATCTTGTCGGGAACTATCAAGGACCGAAACAAATTTGTTTGAAGATGTATGGGTTAGAATGAGTTTGGAGAACGAAACTATCATTGTGGCCGCGGTATAATAGATCTAGTCCTGAGACGATCCAACTGTTTGTCGATACTATGGAATCACATCGTGCAACCTTCGAAAACGCAAGGTTCTTTTATATGTGGCGACTTCAATCTTCCAGAGATACAATGGGACCACCAGGAAGGGGCATTCATTCCATCCAGAATTGGTAGTTCTGCTGCGAAAATTTTGCTTAGCAACATCTATTATCTGGAACTTCAGCAGTTAAATGTGGTCACCAATTGCGATGGCAGATATTTGGATTTGATTTTATGCGATGGTTTTGAGAACATAATGGTGAAACGTTGCAACCAACCTCTTAGCAGATTGGACCAATATCATCCTGCGCTTTTGACTACTTTTAGGCTCTCTATAACCCGTTGCTTGAGAACCCACAGCAACATAACTGTATATGAATTTGGTAAGGCCAGATATGAAGAAATAAACAAAGCATTGGCAGAAACAAATTGGGACATAATTCTGCAGGGTGACATAGACAGTATGGTTGATAATCTTTACAACATAATTTATACATTAATTGACAGATACATCCCTAAGAAGATCGTTAAAGCGGATAAGTTTCCAAAATGGTTCCGGAGTAACTTAAATCATTGATCAACAAGAAGAACAAAATGTACAAGAGATATAAGCCAACTGGCTTGCAAGAAGATTAGGACAAGTACTTAAATATAAGACGAGAATCTAAATACTTAATAGATATATGTTATATGTTGTATGTGTCGAACACTGAACACTATATTCTAACCAATATGAAACATTTCTGGTCCTATGTAAACAATTTGAAGAAAAATCATGGAATCCCTAAAACACTGGAATACAACGGTCAGATCAAGGAAACGCCATCTGATATTGTAAATGCTTTTGCCGACCACTTCGAGAGCTGTTACGCCGATGAGCCGGAACTGGGAAGCTCTAGCGTGACGGAGAAGTTCTTTGACATACTTGAACAGCATATATTTACCACTGAGGAGATTTTGTCAAAATTGTTGTCACTCGATGTTAGTAAAAGCCCAGGCCCAGATGGTCTAGCTCCTATGTTTTTAAAAATGTGCGCGAACACAATAGCTGAGCCTCTTCGCCGTGTTTTCTAGAGTTTATTTGATCGCTCATGTTTTCCAACTTTCTGGAAAGAATCGACAATCTTTCCAATTTTCAAGTCTGGTTCAAAAAATGAAATAGGGAACTATCGGGGAATATCATTAATTTCTATGCCTGGTAAAGTACTTCAGTCAATTCTAACCGATGAACTATTCAGAACGTATAAGGTTTTCATTGCGCCAGAACAACACGGTTTCTTTTCTGGTCGTTCCACTACAACAAATTTGGGAGTTTACCAGGACTATTTAATTCGAAGCATTAAAGCCGGACACCAGGTGGATGCCATATATACTGATATTGCCAAGGCTTTTGACTCAGTACCTCATCGACGACTTCTGAGAAAGCTAGAAGCTATTGGAATTTGTGGAAAGTATCTAGCGTGGATAACATCTTACCTTAAAGATACAACTCAATGTGTTAAATTGTGTGACTCAGTGTCGAGGGCTATTAGTGTTAAGTCCGGTGTACCTCAGGGATCCCACCTGGGCCCAATTTTGTTTTTAATCTATTTTAATTCCGTGACGTCAATTTTTAAATATTGTAAATGTCTTTTGTATGCTGATGACCTAAAGCTTTTTTACTGTATTAGATCTGTGATAGCTTTTTAGTTCAGGACGATTTGAATAGGTTGACGAGTTGGTGCAATACAAATTTTATGAAATTAAATGTGTCAAAGTGTAAAGTCATGCGCTTTTGCAGGTGTAAACAACCTATTGATTTTCAGTATAGGGTTGGCAATGTAGCCTTGGATTCTGTATCTCAGATTAGTGACTTAGGGGTCGTATTCGACCATCAACTGAATTTTAATCTCCATATTGAGAATATAATCTTAAAATCATTTAGAATGCTCGGATTTGTAAGTAGAACATGTAGACATATTTATGACACCAAAGCAATCACCTGTTTGTACAATAGTCTTGTGAGATCAATTATAGAGTATAATAGTATAATTTGGGCTCTACGATACTCTGGTCATGAACAAAGAGTCGAAAATACACAAAATGAATTTGCTAAATTCCTTCTCTACAAACACAGACATCCATACAAAAATATACCTTACGAAGTTAGAATTCAGTTGATAGGTTTGAAATCATTGAAAAGGCGTGACGTGAGGATGCAATGCTGCTTTTCTTGTATAAGTTACTAAATAACCATATAGATAGCGACTATTTATTAACACACATATACTATCATGTTCCGAGTCGACCAACACGTTCAAGACAACTTTTTCACATGAACAATCACAGGACAAATTACGGTTTTGACTGCTTTACAGACCGTTTAGTAGCTAACTAAGACAAGAACTACTCTGACGTTGACCTATTCTCTAATGAACTAAGTAGGTTGAGGAGATTATTATTAGAGCATTAGTAGGTACATAGGATAATTAGTTTTTACCACGTATTTTTAAGTATGTTTGTACTATTTGGAGTGTAAAACTCTGTAATGTATTTGAATTGATAAATAAATTAAATAACGAACAACAGAATACAAACATACAAGATGACTTGCTTTTGGGATTTGACACCCCCGGCCAAGATGAGGGGAATAAGAAGATGGAGGAAGTAAAAGGAATATACCAAAATAAACGACAAAGGAATATCGACCTAGCATCAAGTGAAACATCCGGGGATGAAAATACAAATACAAACAGACACATGTCAAAGAAGAAGAGCACGTCGTGGAGCGCTGAAGCAGACATGGACCTTCAACTAGATTCTGTATAAAAACAAAAAAAAAACAAAAAAGGGAGTAAAAGAAAAAAGTATAAAAATAAGTAAATTTAGTGCAAACTCTATTAGCATGAACTCGTTAGTATCATATTCCATAGCCCCTATTAATATTTGTAAAATCTCCTCGGATTTAAAATTGGATTTACTTAGGAATTTTATTTATAGTAACAATGTAGACATCCTTTTTTTGCAGGAGGTCGCAGTTCTTAATTCGGCCTATAAGATATACATGCGAATTCTAAAAACAAGACTATGTCCTCATTTCGAAAAAATTATAGCAGACAGCCAAACGTGCATTAGTAAAAACAATAACATCTTTGTTTCATTATGCAAACATAGAGAGACCGTTGCTCATTCAATGGCCACTAAAACAAATAATCTCCTTGTCAGTCTCGACTTCGACCACGCTTTTGACAGAGTCTCCCATGATGTTCTTTGGTTCGTAATGAAAAAATTTAATTTTGATTTGCAAATCATCAATAATTTAAAATCCTTATACAGTGGTGCTCGATCCGTTATACAGGTGAACAGAAAACATAACAAATAAATTATTATTGAAAGGGGAGTTCGCCAAGGTGGCCTCATGTCTATGTTTCTGTTTGTATTAGTCATAGAAACCCTTATTACTCTCCTTAAAAGCCATAATATTAATGTAAACGCATATGCCGACGACATAACTCTCCTTATATCCTCGGTACAGGAATTAAATGTAAGTAAACACCAAATAGATACGTTTTGCAGATATAGCGGAGCTGTGTTAAATACAGGAAAATGTAGAGCCATTAAGTTAGGACCAAAATGTAAACACAAGTTTAAAAATCAAGAATATGAGTGGTTTAAAATTGTAGAAAACATTAAAATATTGGGCATTAACTTTTACTCAACAGTTCATGCAATGATAAAAAAGAACTGATATACTAAGGTAAATCAAGTACGTAACATAATTATGGCAAATATAGATAGAGACCTTAGCCTATTACAGCGAGCAGCCTTTGTGAATATGTACGCACTTTCGAAAGTCTGGTTTTTAGCACAAGTTCTGCCAGTTCCTGTGGGGTGGCCCAGAGGCTGGATTCAATATGTGGCTGGATCTTGTGGAAAGACAGCCCTTTGAAGATTTCCCGGGCTACTTTAACACGGCCAAAAAAAGAAGATGGCTTGGCATTATTTGATCCGTGGTTAAAATGCAATGCCCTCTTGATAAAGAATACCATAATCAAAAACTAAAAAAATAATCATTCAAAATATAGATCTGTCACAAGTGTGCAATCCCCCGAATCATTATATTTACCCTTACGATTACCCACATATGCGGAGATTTATATTAGAAACGGCGTACGTATCCCATGATATTTTACAGCTCGATAATCCACAAGCGAAACAAATTTATTTAGGTCTTCTTAGGCAGAATAAAGGAACACCCAGTGCATTTAAAAAAATTATGAATGACGGTCTAATAAAAAACATCTGCACTCACCTGAACAACAAAATACTGGATCACAAACAACGCGCAGTTTAGCATTCAAATTGACGCATCAAGCATACCCATTTCTTACAAATCTTTAAAAAAATTAATAAAGCTCCTTCGGATACATGTCAACATTGCAATATTACTAACAAAGACAACTTAATGTACAGATTTTTATGCACGTTACAATCAGGATTAATTGCAGTACTTTTAATAAAAATTGCCAATAGAATAACAGACGCGCAGAATAAACTGTCCACAATTCTAAATCTTACGTTTTACTTTGATACAAAGAAAAAAAAATACTTGTATACTGTACATAACAATACAAACTATCGAATATATTCTAAATTGCGGAGTTTATGCGACCTTATGCGACTATAAGGATAGAATAAAGACCATGTGCGTTAGATTAAATAAGATATATTCTGATTTACTATGATATTAAGAAGTTTATTAGTGTAGATTTAATATGAAGTGTCATTTATATTTAACGTAGGTTAATTTTTCTTTTTTATGTAATTTTATATTCGGAAATAAAAGTTTTTAAAAAAAATCGTGTCTAACGCGATTTTAAATTTTTCAGAATGAAGAATTTTAAAAATTACGTCTGTTTTCTCGAATTGTTTTTTGATTTTTTTTAATAATATTTTAAATAATAAATATGATTCCTTTTAGGTTAAGTAATGGACAAGGGTAACTTAAGCACCACTAGTGGCGCTAAAAGAAAGAAACAAAAGTTAAAAGCAGAAAAGTCTAAGATCTTGAAAATTTCCTACTTTTTCCCTGCTGTAACTTTGGATCGTATTCGTAACGATAATAATGATCCTGTTTTTCCATCAACAAGTTGTAGTGAAATAACTGATTCAGCTACAGAAGAACGCCCGGATGAGGATGTTCATGTTCAGAATATGACAACGATAACCCTCGTAAGCGACCAGGCCCAGGCCTCTACAAGTTCTACCGGCTCTACTTCTACGTCTCCTACGTTTAAAATTGAAAGTATGGACCTGAACCTTGATCACCCTGATCCAGGTAGTCCAGGTACGACCATTACCAAAGAGGCAACTTCTTATAACAAGACTGAGACTGATAGTTTGTTTCTTAGTTCATTAACTAAACAGACATTTCCATGTGTCAAAGCTAATTTTAAAAACCAAATATTAAATAAGAAATTAAAAATGCTTATTGCTACCCATGGGCCCTGTCAACCTAATATAACTTTTCCAAAAGACGATTTAAATAGAAATTTTTCTACTTTTTACTATTCCCAAAAAAGTCATGCTGGACAAATTATTCCCAGGAAGTGGTTGTGTTATTCTCCTAGGGAGAATAAAGCTTACTGTGAACCTTGTTGGCTATTTAGTACTACAAACACTTCTTGGAAACAAGGCACTTCTGACTGGAACGGTCTGTCAGCAAAAGTTATACTTCATGCACAATCTCAGCACCATATCACTTCTTGCTACATATACGATCAGTGGAAACGTAATAAATGTATTGATAAGGCGCTGGAAAAAAGAATTCAAGATGAATGTAATTTTTGGCAACAAATTATTCGAAGGTTAATTGATATAACTTTAATTTTGGCAAAAAATTCGCTTGCTTTCAGAGGTCATAGAAAAACGATTGATGAAGTATATAATGGGAACTTCTTGACACAAGTTAATTTTTTGGCAAAATACGATCCAGTGATAAAAGAACTAGTCAGTAAGCCCAAAGATACCATCTATTATTTAAGTCCGACAATCCAAAATGAATTAATTGATTGTTTGGCAAACACACTAGAGAAACGCTTAGTATCCAAAATAAATCAAAGTCTGCTTTTGTATTATAATGGATACAACGCAAGATATAACCAAGGTTGATCAATTAAGTAAAGTAATTAGAGCTGGGTTCGAGCTGCTACTCAGAGTTGGAGTGGAGTTTTGCTCACGTGACCACAGAGCAAACAGTGCTGAAATGAGAAACCCGAACGCCGTTTGTTCGTTCGTTGTACCTTTTCTATTTTGACAGTTCCGAATTGTATCTAACCTAACCTGAAACTAACCTTAGTGAAAGTGAACCTTAGTATTTTTTGCTTAAAATAAAGAAAACAGGAAAGTGATATTTTAAATGAATAATATTGTTTTCGTGTCAGTATTAAACTTCGTCAAAGAGATATACTTTGATGAGGATGTTCTTGAAGAAAATGTTCTGGAAAAAGTAGATAATTTTGCTGAGGTTACTGTCCCTAGCATGCTAGATAACCAATTTAAGAGGCATTTTCGTATGTCTCCAGATTCGTTTGAAAATTTACTTTATAAACTATATATCACCTCCATTGCATTCCCCAGAAATGTTGGAAATATTGGTTACCCCAGAACTACTCTAGAAAAAGAAGTAATGATTACAGTTTGGTACCTCGGCAATATGGAAAGTATTCGGTAACATTAACTTATAATTATTTTGTGTTTACATCCATCATGTTGTCTTAAATCATTGGTGTATTTAATTTTTACTTTTTTTTTTAGATCAGTTGCAGATAGATTTGGTATTGCCAATACCTAAATTATATTTTTGTAAAAGTTTGGGTCTCAGAAAGGATAAGATTTATTATGTAGGTAACTAAAGTTGATATTTTTATATGAGAAGTCCAGTATTAAAAAATATTTTTAATGTATTTCTAGGTATAGTGGGATGCATTGACGGTTCGCACATTAAGATTGTTGCACCTAAGTAGCAGCCTAACTCATATGTGAACAGAAAAAGTTATCATTCCCTACTTCTTCAGGGAGTGTGTGATCACAAACTGCTTTTTATGGATGTATATGCTGGAGAAGCTGGATCAATACATGATTATACACTATATAAACGTTCAAACCTTTCTAGGGCAATTCAGGGAGGAGAAGTTGAATTTTTCAATGATGCCCATTTAATTGGTGATCTGGCATATAATCTTGATGTTACTCTAATAGTGGGCTTTAAAAACAATGTCCATTTGACTTTGCGTCAAAAAAATTTCAATATTGTTTTAAGTAAAATAAGAGTAAAAATTGAAAATGCATTTTGCCTTTTAAAAGGTCGTTTTCGGAGGCTTAAATTTATGGAAACGGTTAGAATGGATTTCTTGTCACTGTTTATTGTAAGTGCAGCAATTCTGCATAACATTTGCATACTTAATGGAGATGCAATCGAAGATATTCTGGATATTGAAGAGGAGAGAAGAGTGGAGCAGGAAAACAATCCAAATAATATGAGAGATCTTGACGATGAACATGTTATATGAAATATAGCTGTTATTAAGAGAAATAATATTCTAAATAATTTACCCTTAATACTGAGATAGTAAATATTATAATTTTTCAATAAAATAGTTTTATTTCTTTATTATAAAAACATCATTGAAAAAACACTCATATTTGTTTATAACATAATTTATTGTTAAGAATATCAAACTTATTGCAATCCTAAGTAGATATCACAAACAAAACTGACTAATAATAGAAACTAGAGGTGTGAAAAGAGACTAAACATTCTAAATAGCAACATTAATATCTTCTAAAAAAAAACAGTACAAATTTCAAAATCGAAAACAAACTTATTGCAAGCCGGTTTTTTAATAAGTAACACTTAACATTAATTGCTTAATAAGACAGTCTTACAAACTCGACATGAAACTTATTTTTTAATATTTTGACACAATAGTGTATCCAGTGGCGGCTCGTGACGGAAGTTTGTGGAGGTTCACAAGCATCAAGCATGGCAAAAAAAAAAGAACGAAATTTTGCGCATATCTCCGCCTACCACTACCCCTTCCTTTTATTTCACCCCTCCGTTCCAACCACAAGATATTGTGTAGTTAAGTGTCAAATTTACGAGTAAAAAGCTTTCCTAATTTTTATGTTCTTTTTGTACGTAGATATGTTAATAAAACAAAATATAAATTTAAATTGAAAACTTACCAATATAAAGCATACTTGGGAAGCAGTAACTAGAAAAGTCAACAACGACAACATAAAAAAACTAAAAATATTTTTAAAAAACAGAACTGATTAAACACAGTGTCTAAACAAAAAATGCATTCTTCTGTCTTTAAGTTTAGCAAATTTCTCAGTAACTAAGTCATTAAAGTTAGGAATATCTTGCAACATTTTTTGAAAGAATAACAGGACTGAGGGCAAAAGCAGGAGATCTTTTGTTAAAACAGAAGGTCTGGCAACACTGCATGACATACACAAGCGATGCCGCGCTTATGGAGGGCTTTACCGCGCTACACGGATCAGCAAAACATATAAAACGAACTCTTAAAAACCATCCCAAAACAAGGCGGCGGCATGCAGTACAGCAAAAGCATGCTCATTTGAGAGGAATGAAAGCCCATTTATAGCCGTGCGCTAAAAAGAGATGGGGACGACAAGGTGCATTTATTACGAGAGGCTGATTCGCCCAGACCGTGCCGCGACGTTGCCACATTTAATTGAATCTGCTGTTGGTGAATTTACTGAATTTTTTTTTAGTTTGAGTTGAGTGAGGTTATGCATAAGTACACAAGGGACCCTTCTCGTATCTAAATCTAAGATACACAACACAACGCCTTTAAATTCATCTGAAAATATGATTATATGTATTTTATGCAAAAAATTATTTACTACACAGTCCACACACAACAGGCATGTAAGAGTAGTACACAATCAAGTTCCAAAACCATTTAGTTATGGAAAAGACTCCCGTTGGAGCAACCAGTGTCTGGATTGTGATTCGTCTTTCCCAACTAATAAAAGATTAATAAATCACTTAGAAGAATTCCATAACATGCAATTTCAAACACAGTCAATTGTTGTGACGAATTCAAGTGGTTTGTATATTTATTTATTTTTTTTTATTATAATATACATGTTGAACATAATATTATGAGAAATTATTATAAAAAAAATAGGTAGGTGCCTACCGAAGCTCCTACCTACAATCTGATTTCCTAAACTGTTATAATTTCCCCGTTTTAGATTTTGAAAAATGGAAGGCCGAGATGGAACAGTTAAATCACTGCTACTATGTTTTAAAAAGTAAAATGAAGAGTACTACTGGGGAAATATCATATTATTACTGTAACCGGAGTAAAACAAGTAAGAATAAAAGGTTCAAGTTTAAACATATTTCACCTAGTCAGCTCAAAGGGCATGTTATTTATTCTGCTTTGCAGAGTTACCTAGGACATAGCAATATATAAAAATAGTTTTAGCTAATTGTTTGTTACTTAACAGGTTACATTTCAAAAGAATATAAAGAAGACTCAACAAAAGCCAAACTCCAGAAAAGTCAGGGATTATGTAAACTGAATTACTCTTGTACCAGCCACATAAAATTAATAAATGAAAACAATAAAATACTTGTAGAGTGGCAAAAAACTCATTACGGTCACTCGTGTGATTTGCAACACATAAGATTGCCAAAAACTGAGAAGCAGATTATCGCTTTAAAACTTACTAATGGAGTAACACCAAGAAGGTAGGATAGAATGAATCAAGATTAAAATATTTTTACACAACAATTTTTATTTTCAGAGTATTGGAAGCTACACGAGATAACATTGGGGACCATATTAAGAGAGTTGACTTGTTAACCTCCAAAGATGTACGAAATATAAAAACTGCCTATGGATTTGAGTCCAAGGATGGTATAAGACATTCCAATGATGCATTGTCAGTGGACCTTTGGGTTGACGAGTGCAAGAAACTCAAAGAAAATCCTGTATTATTTTACAAACCTCAAGGCCAAGAAAATGATATTCTAAAAAAAGAAGACTTCTGCCTTGTCATAATGAATTCATTTCAAAAGCAGATGATTAAAAAGTTTTCCGATATAATAACTGTAGATGGTACTCACGGTATGAATGCATATGATTTTGAGATGACAACATTAATGATTATTGATGAATTTCATCATGGATTTCCAGTCGCCACAATGTTTGCTAATAGAAAAGATACCGTAATACTCAGTATATTTTTTAACGCGATCAAGGAAGCAGTAGGTATGTTTGCTTTTGCTACTCACATTTATGTTCTAAATATGGTTTGGTTAATT
This sequence comes from Polydrusus tereticollis, assembly GCA_963920685.1. Taxonomy (NCBI): domain Eukaryota; kingdom Metazoa; phylum Arthropoda; class Insecta; order Coleoptera; family Curculionidae; genus Polydrusus; species Polydrusus tereticollis. The sequence goes on along the minus strand of OY987330.1, from coordinate 105,993,702 downwards.
TTAAATATTATTGTAGGTGTAGTTGGTGGCAGGATATTTATGTCTGATATGGCAGAAAATTTTTTCAATGCTTGGGTTATGGTGATGGGTGTAGGTTTTCAACATTTATTTTGCTCCTGGCATGTTGACCAAGCATGGCAAAGAAATTTAAACAAAATTTCTAATAAAGAAAAACGTCATAGAGAAGTTAATAAAAATTTTACAGCAGCAAATATCTCAATCGGATTTTTTAAATGCACTGGATAATGCCCTAAATTTCATGTGCAATGACCAAAAGACCGTAGACTTTGGTCAATATTTTAGAAATACCTATAGCCACAACTATTCAAAATGGGCTTACTGTTTTAGAGAGAATGGCAACTTGCACACTAACATGCATTTGGAATCAATGCACAAAGTTCTAAAATATTTCTATTTAGAGCGGAAAACAGTGAAAAGGCTGGATAAGGGATTAAATTCTGTATTACAATACATAAGAGATAAATGTGTAGAAAGGCTAATACGAATCACCAAAAAGGAAAAATTAAAATCACACATTCAATGCAAAACCCAAAATGAATACAGTAATTTGATATCCGAAGACTTCTCAGCATATACCCAGCAGTATGCTCCCACATCAAATAAAACAGACAATATACAAAACAACTTAAAAATTCTTGCAACCCTGGATAATTCTGTTCTTTCACAAATCCATCGCCATTTAGTAATAATAAACAATCTAACAAGCTGTCCGAAATTAATAAAAGATGGCGACGAATTCAAAATTCAAAATAAAACATTAAAAAGAGTGATTGAACCTCAGTTTAGATTTAAATCGACAAAAAAAACGCGGAGAAATAAAAACCGGTTTAAAAAAACCTAAACGCCAAGAAGCAGTTAATATACAAGAAAATTTAATTGAAGCTGTACCCCAAGAACTAATTTTATTTAAATCTGTATCAGCGTCAAATGATCATAATTATTATGCTCAATGAAGTTAATGAACCTGGTACATATCTAGTACCCATGTCTGATTCTTCATTAAATTATTATAATACAGATTTTATAGGTTTAATAGGTACCTAGGTATATTTTTGTAAGCATACCTATACATCCTAAATTGGTTTTACAAAAAACTAATTTGTAAATAAATTTGTACCATCAAAAATTTTAAAATTATAAATAATAGTAAAAGTAGGTATTTTGGTTTTATTTTTATTTGAAACCCAACACTTGCCATTGCTGATTGTTGGTGGTAGGTACCTGAGAAAGTTCTCCTGTTGGTACTACCAATCATACTGTATAATAATTAATAAAAATTATTATAAGTGTTTAAATAAATACATTTCTTATAGGTAGGTAGGAACCTATTTAAGAATGTTGGGATGTTTTTATGAGCAACATGTATTTCTTTATTAAAAATTCTTACTTAAAAAAAAACACTTTACAAAGATTATAACTTAGATATGAGATAGATCGAAAATATAACTTAATTTTAATCTCAACTTTTTATTTTCAGTCACAGGAAAATAACCCATAGACATGTCTATGGGAAAAACAGAAGTACGTGTACCTCGTAGGAAAATCATATTCTCGGACGCCTGCAGGGCCATAAAAAAGAACAAACTGCGCCTTATTAACCAAATTTTATCCTCGTTCGATAATATGATATTTTTCCTAGCAGATTCACATTGTTACTATTTCCACAACCACAAATCTAATCTAACCGAATGTTATCAGTATAAATAAAATAATTAATTAAAATATAGTCATAAAGTACAAAGTGGGAATGATTATAACCTCAAAGTAAAAAAAAATAAAAATACACTCAAGAGTCACCAACAGCAGATTGGATTAAATGTGGCAACAGCGCGGCACCGTCTGGGCGAATCAGCCTCTCGTCATTTATTACGGGAAGCGAACCATCTATATCAAGTAGTGATAGCCACTGAGCACATTTTTCCTGCGATAAGCATTCGGGATTAGAGATCTGCTACAAAATATTTAGTTAGCGAAACGATAATTGGATAGGGAGCTTATAAAATCATGGTAGAATTGCTTTGTAACAGACATTGTATTGAGAACTAAATATGTAATTTATAGTGAATATTTGTCGGTCGATGTGGGGCTGAATCTTAGGGAGGCAAGTGCTAAAGTGCTCCTATATAAGAGCCGCCACTGAGTGTATCACGACAGTTATTGTAAATAATTTGTAGTCACTCTCGTGGATTTGGCAATTTAGCTGCCATTTTTTCAAAGAGATCATTAAAACGGTCCAATCTTTGAATTTTTTCTATATGACGTCTCTCTGCTTCAGATGTCTTTAATTTTCTTTTTTTTTGTAAATGATCTCTCAAATGTAACTTTATTTTCAATACTTCCTGAGGCCTCTGATCCTGACTGTTCAGTTGTCGCTAAAATAAAAAAAATATAGCATGTATAAGTTGATAAGTCAGTTTAAAATTATGAAGATTTAATAAATGTTAAAAAGTGGTGTGACTCTAATCTACTCTCATTTAATATTACTAAAACAAATATATTAACTTTTAAGTGTACACTTAATAATATAATTTTTGACAATCTAATAATTAATAACCCCAAATTTATAAAGTTTTTAGGAATCTATATTACTCAAAATCTTTCTTTTAATGAACATATCAAAAAGTTATGTAGGAAATTAGCTTCAGGATGTTATGCCCTGAGAGTACTTTCTCATAAAATGAATATGGCGGTTCTTCGAAATGTTTATTTTGCTTTAATAGAATCTCTTTTGAGATATGGAATTTGTTTCTGGGGAAATTCAAGCCAGTATCTCCTAAATTCAATTTTTATTTTACAAAAAAGAGCTATCAGATATTTGTGCAAAGCTAGATCTAGAGATTCTTGTAAAACTCTATTTATCTCACAAAAAATTTTAACACTAACTTCAATTTTTATATTGGAAACAGTTTGTTTAATTCATAAAAAGCATAGAAATAGTATTAATTCACATACTTATAATACAAGAGAAACCTTTAATATATGTTTACCTATTCCTTCTTCAAGTCTTGTGAAAAAATCCATAATTTATGATTCTAAAAAAATTTTCAATTTTCTTCCAGTTTTTATTAAGAAAATGTCAAATTTTAAAATGTTTTAAAAAAATGTTAAAAATATATTATTGGAAAAAGCTTATTATACTCTAGATGAATATTTTGGTGATACTCTGTCATAATTATTTGCATTTTTTTTTGTTTATTCCGATATTTTAAGTTTTATTATATTATTATATTTTATTGTTAATTTAATTTTAAAAAAAGGCTTTGTCGATAAAAATAATTTTTTATGACAATAAAGCATATTTTGATTTGATTTGATTTGATTACATGTTGCAACTGGTGTTATTTCTGGCTTGTGAAACATTATGTCGTGCATCGCATTAAAGCATTCCCAGTATCTCCTTTTTTCTCCCGAAGTATTGTTGGCAGCCAAAATAGTTTTGTATGTTCTTTTTAAACTTTTCCACTTAGTTTCGCACTGTTTCCCTGAAATTTTTTGTTCAGATGTTTGCATCTTTGAGCAACCAAACATGCTTTTTTATTCCACAAGAAAACTCTTTGCCAAATTGTTTTACAGATTCTATTAGAAAAGGGTGTTTTCTCTGTTCCATATTTTAGATTCTTCTTCTAGACCTAAATCCCTTGTTTCAAATTCCAAATCATGAGCCTGAGTTTCTATGGAAGATTGAATACCTTTAGCCGAGGGTTCACCTATATTCTGTAATATATTGAATTCAGTTATTACATCTTGGTTTACGGGTACATATAAAACTTCTTGAGCTACAAAAATGAACCGTTAATACACTCTGGGAATGAGAAGTAACTAAAACTTACTTATTTTGTTTAACATTAATACTGAAGTATTGTTCAAATATTGCTTTAAAATAACGTTCCCATCGACATCCTGCACAGGTACTTGACTTTCTTTTGACAATACTTCCATGATATATATTATAAAATTAAACTAAAACTAATTAGCATTAGGCTTGGGGATTGTAAATTTAGATTATGCTGTAACACAAAACAAGAAAAATGGTAAATAACAATTCTAATTGCGCAAGCGTGCACCGATACTCCGCTTTACGAGGTGGGGCTCTAGGAGTCAACTCTCTTGACTCTGTTTTGCAAATTCCGAACGAACTAAAGGATGCATTATATACTCCGAACACATTAGCCGAGCGTTAAGTTATGGTATTCCGGTGTGGGGTGGCGCTTAGACCTCCACATTAAATCCATTATCTATTGTCCAGAAACAAATCTTAAAAATTATATATAATAAACCAAGACAGTTTTCTTCAGAACGGCTATTTAGGGACTTAAACTTGTTTGAGCTTAAAAGACTTTATATTTACTCAGTATTATGCTTCATTAAAACTTCAAAAATCAGCCATGAGCCAATTATTCACAACTGTTTAACTAGAGCAAATGTTAGCGTTAATTTTACTTTACCAATTGCAAATAGCTCCTCCTATTTAAATTTTATAAATTATGCAGGAGTGAAATTATATAATCATTTACCTGTGGAGATACGTCAGATTGTATGTGTAAAATAATTAAAAAAAAAACCAAAGAATTTGTCCGTTTAAACATAAATGTTTTAAAAAACCTCCTAAACTGAGATGTTCTGTATGGCAGCGTCTGGGGACTTTTCATTAATTTAGAATTGTATCGTTTCGGTAATTTTCTCACTTGCAATAGTGTGTTTGAATGTATGATTACTTTTCTATTTTCTCTATATCCATCTATATTCTTCTCTCTCTGTACCTACATGTCGGTTTATAATTTGAATTGAGCATTATCACACTTACAAGCCCCTTAGGGCTTAGGTGTATCTAATTTAGTATTAGAAATGTACTGTACCGATTTCTAGTTTAAATAAAAATCTTTTTGATTTGATTTAGGTAGCTTTGGAGCTAAAAGAGTGAACGGAGTGCACATGCCGAACCAACCATAAGTATGTCGAAATTGAAGTCGAAATTGAAGTCGAAAACGGTAAACCTACAAATACCAATAAATATTATTGAAAGTTTTTTGGGCGTTACAAAAGTTTCGGATCAAAGTGCGGCCGGCTTAACTTCCGACATACTGCAGTCGTTGAAGGCATTAGGTTTAGATATTAAGAAATGTAGAGGACAGGGGTACGATGGCGCAAGTGTCATGAGTAGAATTTACTAAGGGGTTCAAAAAAAAAATAAAAGATATTGAGCCTATGGCAACTTATGTACATTGTACTGCACATAATTTAAATCTTGTAGCCAATGATGCCGTTTCAGAAGTTAAAGAAATCTCATCTTTCTTCATTATAATTGGTGACTTGTATACCTTTTTCGGTTCCAGTTTAAGCAGGTGGGACTTATTGGCTTCTTTTAGCGGGGAATCTATAATAAAACTGAAAAGACTGAATCCTACTCGATGAGCCGGTAGGATTACATCTTTATTAGCTGTGAAACTGCGACATATAGATATTGTCAAGGCCCTTACCAAAGTAAATTTAATTTCAATAAAAAAAGATGAACGTGATGAAGCAAATAGATTGTTGAAGACAATTGAAAACTTTGAATCTGTAATGCTACTAAATATATGCTGTAAAATATTACAGGAAATAAATATAACATCTAAAGTTTTGCAAGCACCACAGTTAGATTTAGCGAAAGCTTTAAATTCTTTGGAATTGTCACTAGAAAAACTAAAAAATTACCGAAATAATTACGAAAATTTGAAAACTGACGCTATTGGTACCGCTAAAAAATGGAATATTTCTCCATTATTTAAAGAAAAAAGACAAATTATCTATTTTATAATCAAGAACATTATTTTAAAGTCAATATTTATTATAAAGTTTTCGACATTGTTATTAATCAATTAAACAACCGTTTTAAAGGCGTAAAGGACACAGTTATCAAATTTAGTCCCCCCATTTTGGTATCAATGACGGAGGAAGAATTATTTGAATCAGCTGAAGCTTTGCAACAATGTTACCCTCGCGGTATTTTCTCAGAATTTCCATTGCAAATTATTGCCTTATCTCAGCCTCTAAAACACAAAATAGGTACATTTAAAGACATTAGAGAGCTTGCAAATTTTTTAATTGTAGAAAATGATACCCTAGCGGGCCAGGAGAACAGAAACCATGCCCATCGAGGGTTTTCCAGTCACAGTCTTTAAACTCCCGGCGCCTGCAACACAAGTCTCGTATGAAAAAGGAGGAGGGGAGGTCTCGCCCAACAGGATCAGACCCAAGATTATACCGGAACTAGTAAATGAGGTACATATAGTTTGTAATACTAATTATGCTGGTCGCTTATCTGCCTATGTAGATAAGTGGTCACATATTACCCAAGATCCTACTATTCTTTCATGGTTGTCTGGATATAAAATATCCTTTACTAAAAGACTCAAACAGCTACGTTCACCTAAGTTTATTCCTAACTTAGAAGAATCACATAAGATAAATGATAGCATTAGACACCTGCTCCATATCGGAGCAGTGTCGAAAACAACCACAACACCTGGCCACTTTTTATCGTCCTTTTTCTTAGTGCCCAAGCCTTGTGGAGCATTCAGGATTATTTTAAATTTAAAGGTGTTAAATTATGATGGTTAATTAACTAAATTTAAAAGTGGTTCGTCCCAGTAGTTCGTCTTTTTACAAATTTACATGTTAATTGTTTTTTACATTATAAGTTTTTTACATTGTGCTGTTGATGGCCCACTTGTTTAATTGTGTTAATGGAGTTTCCTGTTTCCTGACAAAGTGAGTAAAAACCAAAAAATACATTTCTTATTATTTCTCAGAACAAATTTTCAACAAATAAAATAGGTAAATAACTCGACTGAGTTCACACAAATTTACATCAACTTTCTAACAACGACATCTTAAATAAATTTTACAAATTGGATTTTCCTCGCTTTTAGGAAGCACTGAAGATGGCCTAAGGCCGAAAGCGCTCTGCAAATTTAAATATTTTCAAGATTATACACTTAATACAAAAAAAAAAAACGACTTTTCTTCCCTCTTAAAAAAAATGTGGTTATTCTGTGCAGCCAAGGGACATGATCCTCTTTTATATTCTTTAGACTTATTCATGACATTTTTGGGTGATCAGTTTGCGAACGGTACTTCTTATTCAACACTTAATTCACAACATGCAGCCATTGTTTTAATTTTTCAAATAAATAATTCAGATAAAGCTATTTTAAAACGCTTTCTAAAAGGGGTTTATAACCAGAGACCTTCACGACCTAAATATTAATCTACTTGGGACCCCCAACCAGTTTTGGAATATTTATCTGCCTTATACCCTTTGACAGACACATCGCTGATGCAATTAACTAAGAAATAAGTCACATTACTGGCTCTAATTACGGGTCACCGATTGCAAACGTTCACCTCAATACGAATACAAAACATATATCGCTATCCTGATAAACTAGAAATTAAGATCACAGACCGAGTCAAAACTTCCTCGTGTAAAAATTTTCAACCTCTCTTAGTAATTCCATATTTTTGAGAAAATCCAAAACTTTGTTTAGCATCACTCATTGATTTTTATGAAGAGAAAACTAGAGACATACGACCAATTAATACAGATATTTTTATATTAACGGTTAAACGGCCTATTCGCCCAGTCTCTACGCAGCGACTAAGTAAATGGGTCGAATTAACACTTAAAGAAAGTGGTATTGATATCGATGCCTTTTCTAGCTATAGGATTAGACATGCAGTGTAATCTATATGGTTCGGCGGAACACGATTCATGGGAAGAAATAAACATCAAGTGGCACGTTGTGCTGACACATTACTTATTGGGATTGTTTATACAAAAAGATCTAAATGCTTCGGTGTTAAGAAGGCACTCTTTACTTTTCGCTTGACGATTTCAGTCGATTTTATAATTGTTATTAAAACTCCAATTATTTCGTATATAATTTTTATTTAATTAAGTGTCTCCAATTATTTATAAATTTACAGCAGCTACTTCTGCCATTGGTGGTTCTGCTGGATCGTATTCATAATGGGGTTTACCGTGTTTTTCAAGATATCCACTTCTTAATAAGTTTTGTAAAGCACAAGCTGCTAAAGTTAAAGTGTCGCACGTTTCAGGTTTAATTGCAATTGGACTGAAAAATACTCGAAAAATCTGGCAAAGAATTCCAAAAGCATTTTCTGAAACTCTACTATTGGTTAAGTATAACTTTTAACAATTATAGATAAATGATTACAAACCTTAAAACATTCCTATGAAGACTTTTTATTTACAAAACAACATAACCAGTTTTAATAATTAGACATTTTCATCATAAATGGGAAATGTCGTCTGCCTGGAAGTTAATAACAACTAGCTGAACAGTTTCTTCAATCAAACCGTCTAATTCCCACTTTTCCGCTTTTCCTTAATTACGTCTTCTATACATTGTCCCAGCCAACTACCTTTTTTTTATTTTGTTACTTGGATAATACTCGCTTTGCATTGACGGCTATTTTCACCAATAGCTAGAAAACGATGATAGATACGATCAAAGTGTAACGAATGAAAAAGAATGAGAAAAGAACAGTGAGTAAAAAATATGATATCAGTATTCATACAGAGTATTCCAAAAAAAAGTTCAGGAGAGTGAAGTTGTTGGTAGCGCAAGAAATGTAACACTCTGTATACTGCCTCTGATAATTTAGACGTTTTATTGTAGCTACACCGAAGACTAATGAGTGTGACAAATTTGAAATAATCATCTCGGAAAATATGCGAGAAGAACGAAAAAAAAAATTAAAGCTTTGATTTCTTTCCTATTTTGACGAGCACTATCAATCACGACAATGCACGACACAGTCTATAGTTAAAAATTGCTTTATTTTTGTCTACATTAGCTGCAGGTTTTGTGTATGGTTTCATCACATGTTTGTGTAAGCGAAATGCTTCGTCTCCAACGATCACGTAGGGCGTAGGGCATTGTTTTATCTAGTTCAATAAGAGATTCGTCATGTGAAAAAAAAAACTCCAGAATCCACCTGTCTTCCCATAATCGACTTGGAAAAAATACCGCTATCGCCTTCTTTTCCATATGATCCAACGTCCACCGCAACAAATTTATAATTCATATCAACCATTGCAAGTAATACTATAGAATAATACTCCTTGTAGTTAAAAAATAAAGATCCACTTTTTTTTTGACAAACAAGTCTCACGTGTTTTCCATCAATAGCGGCGACGCAATGCGGAAAATTCCATTTCCTAGCAAATTCTGATGCATTTTCTTTTAAACGTTCATAAGTTGGTGGTGGGATAAATATCGGTACAATGTGTTTATATATGGCCCTTAATGTGTCCTTAACCAAATGGGATATGTAGCTGTGAGAAATCCTAAATGCAAATGCAAGTGATCTATATTAGTTTTGGGAAAAATCGTATTATTTTAATAATCGGATTATCAGGTTATGAATGATTTCAATAATCGCATTATAATTCGAATTATATATCATTCATAATACACATCGAATATGGGCAGTCACCACCAACGAGTGCTACCGATCGCCGATTATTGTCCCCGACAGTAGCGCGCTGTTGCCGTTAGATTATTATTTTCTTTAATACTCGAGTTTTCTTTAAAAGTTTAAAATACAATAACCTAAATAATGAGACCTGGCACTAAAAAAATATCAGCTGTTTGAAACTATTTGAATAAAGTCGGAGCGACAGAGCGATTCTGAAAAAAAGAGCCAGATTTCGCTCGATTGAGCGAGCTGTGGCAACGCCGGAGAATGTCTGGCAGATCGCAGAACGATTTTGGGTGATTGAATTGCGCGAGCATTCAGATTCTCATCATTCGAATCAAATAATTCGAATTATATGTTCATAATCGGATGATAACGATTATTTGGAAAATCGGATTATCGATTATTTTTAATTCGAATTATCCCATCACTAATCTATATGATTCACAACTAACCTGTAACAAAATGGAAATATATTAGTTAAAAAATCTGTAAAAACTGTATCTAATGTTCCAGCACAAGAATGCAAACTGCGATGGAAAAGTATTCGAGACCATTACCTAAAAATAAAAAGGGCCAAAAACTCGGAATAACTGGGTCAGCAGCTTCAGGCAAACGTATTAAATGGAATTTATTTTATCATTTATCATTTCTAGATAATGCAAAACACGAAAGAAGGTAATTTTGTTATTTTAAAATAAAGACACCATAATAACTTTTCAAAATCTTTACAGCTCCCAAAATACGTCCGTGACACAAAACGATACGGACGAAGATTCTCGAGATGAAAGTTTGTACAATGACAATCTTCAGTTGAATTTGGGCAATTCTACGCTGGTATACAGTCGCCTGAGTCTACCTGTGAATATTCTAGTGCATCCGTGTCGTCATTACCTACTCCCTCGTCACGAGGCCGCTTAAAACGAAAAAAGGATACAAAAACAAACATTTTGGAAATGATTGAAAGACGCGGAAAAGAAAGGGCAGTCGTTTTGCGGCAACTAGTTCAAAATAAAACATAACAGGAGGAAGAGGCAAAAATGACTGTAGAGTGTGGCAGCGTTGACATAAACGGCACCCCAATGGTTACAGCAGTTTGTGATGGCAGTTGGGCCAAGCGATCTTATCGTGGTGGAGGAAACTATAACTCCTTATCTGGTGTTGCTGCAATTGTGGGCGCTAAATAAAAAAAAAATTGTATTTAGGAGTAAAAAATAAATACTGTTGCGTTTGCCAAAGAGCCCACAATAAAGGAGAAATATCTTCAGAGCATGCCTGCTACAAAAATTGGAACTCTTCATCAACAGCTATGGAAGAAAGTATAATTGCTGAAGGATTTTGTTCCAGCATTTCCATGTACAACCTTATTTATCATAAAATGATAGCTGATGGAGATAGTAGCTGCTATAAAAAAATAATAGATAGTAGACCATATGGACATATTACGGTACAAAAAATAGAATGTATAAACCACTTACTGAGAAATTACTGTAATAAGTTGCAGGAACTCTCAAAATCAAGGGGCATTCCCGGAGCTTTAAGAAATGTTATCTCTAAAAATATTTTGCGGTGTAGAACTGCTATAGTAAGAGCAGTCAAAATGAGACAATCAGAACAAGTAAGTGAAGATGAAAAAGTGAATAATTTAAAGAAAGATATCATGAATAGCGTTAGCCATATTTTTGGAGAGCATAAAAACTGCTTTCAATTAAAATATTTTTGTAACAAATCAGAAGCCGATAAGGATAATCATATGCTGGAGTTCCGAACCTTTGGTGTAGAGGAAAGTAGAATAGCAGTACCATTTCTAACCCAAAACTCCATAAGAAATAACATTGCCCTGAAATCTGCATTTTTCGGGCCATTTTAGGGCGTGGCACTTTTCCTGGAAGCCATCATCCTCTCTTAACCTAAGTGGAACCCAGCTACTATCGCCACCTAGTGTCTGACGTCATAACTACTCGCAGTAGATACGGCCATTTTAGGGCGTGGCACTTTTCCTGGAAGCCACCATCCTCTCTTCACCTAACCTGAACCCAGCTACTATCGCCACCTAGTGAGTGACGTCATAACTGTTCGATGCCGGTAATATAGGGCCCTATTGACCTGTGTGGAACCCTCCACTGCTGCCACCTAACCCCCCACACATTATTCTAACCTAACTTTTGTCCCAACGGAACCCAGATCACGTGTTACCCCGATTATATAGTAATATCATTGTAGGGGTGCCACCTAACGGGGAGAGATGTACGTACCTGTTATCTTGAGACCTGTAGCGCCACCTGCTTTTCATATCTTGTTTACCGCGATGGTAGGTATGACGTTGTAAATCAGTTAAAATATTTTAAAATATAATAATAACAGAAAAAAAGTTTTTGTCCTCGGTGGGATTTGAACCATAATCCTCTGGGGCCGAACCTCAAAGCCTTGCAAAATACGCTACGAGAGCATATAGATTAAAACTGCTAAACAATGTTAGACAACGTGAAACCACGGGGGCACATCTGATTAGATTGCTGGAACAAAAGGTCCTTAGTGGGGTTATGGTGGTGTTTTATAATGTACAAAATTAGGGTAAACCAGGCTGGGAACTCCAATGTTAATTTTCGGAGGGATTTTTATGACTCATATCTCCGGAACCAATGGGCCTAGGATATTGCACATGCGAAGTTGGGGTCTATGAAATGGGTTCTTGCGCGTGACTCGAAAACGACACCTGTCACCTGTCAATTAAGAACTGTCACCTGTCAGATGTCACCTGTCAAATGTCAAAATCGACAGCTGATGTATGTCACGTGTTTAGGGTGACGTCATGAGTCGTTTAAAAAAAGAACGGGGTTGATCGGGCCAATAGGGCCAAAGTTGGTATAGCTAATGCCCTAACGGTAGGGGGGGTGAAAGATAGTGGCATAGGATATTGCGCGTGCGTAGTTGGAGTCTATGAAATGGGTTCTTGCACATGACTCGAAAATGACACCTGTCACCTGTCAATTAAGAACTGTCACCTGTCAGATGTCACCTGTCAAATGTCAAAATCGACAGCTGATGTATGTCACGTGTTTAGGGTGACGTCATGAGTCGTTTAAAAAAAGAACCGGGTTGATCGGGCCAATAGGGCCAAAGTTGATATAGCTAATGCCCTAACGGTAGGAGGGTGGCCATAACATGTCATCAATGAACATTGTTAGAGGCCGCGTGGTATGTAATTAGACAACTGGAGATCTAGTATGTCCTTTTGGCAAACAGTATTTTCAGACGCCATCTATAATTACGTTCGCGCACACTCCCGCTATCTGGGTACCACCTGAACTTATGCAACCAGAAGCCCCTATCAGCAAATATTGCCTTCGCCAATTTATTAACAAACCTAAGTGTGGCGATGACGACAAAATGGCGGTAAACCTAGCTTTTATAATGCATTCACCATTTTATCGACAAACCAGTACTAATGGCGTCGCCAAACCAATATTTCCCCTTATTCAACATAAAAATTGTCGAAACGGCAACACCGCCGTTCCAATACTGAAAATTTAAGAAAATACGCTTAGGCCATATTGTAATAGCCGTTCGTACAAAAACACGTATAAAAGATATGCGAAAATGATAAGAAACAAAAAAAAAAAACCCAGACGTTATAGCTCCATAAGCCACACTAATATTGTATCAAGAATATTATTCGATATACAAGATAATAATAAACCAAAACAGCTATATTAGAATAATTTAAGATCAAGGACAAACTTATTACCAACCTCGTATAAAATAATATAAATACTTATGATTATTATTAGGAACTTATTTGATGAAATTGTGGCCTTTCAAGAACACATTTAACATAATGTTATAAACAACTGCGTAAATTATAAGCCACACTGTATGTTTCATGAAGAAGAAAATTATACATTATTGCTGTTAACTATCAATAAGATCTCGTGCTAAAATTATTTAAACAAACGACCAACTATCACTACTAAACACACTGTATTTTCTGCAAACATTTGGTGATGTTAGAGAACCCAACATTTTGACTGGTGACTATGTTTTAAGTTGCAAATATTACCGAAAGACACAATCACAAGCCATTACGTAGGGGCTCAGTATCTGTTTTGTGCGTTGTACAGGTCCCACTGCATGAGGAATTAAGACATAAATGTAATTTATATTTAAATTCCAAGTACTAAAGTCTCTAAATATTCTTTTTAAATTTTTGAAAAACCTCTCAGTAACATCTTAAATAGTGTAAAAATATAATTTATATGCTCCAGAACTAAATATATTATACCAACAAGAACAAACTTATTACCAACCCCGTATAAAATAATACTTATGATTACTATTAGGAACTTATCGACAGGGTGATTAGAATTTAGCCTAATAATACCAAAACGCAGCTATTAAACTTCCCGAGAGCCAGAAGTAAATTTCGTCAAACCAGACTGCAAGCCAAAAATCTAAACCTCAGCTGGACCAGACAGCGATATTTGATATTAGAGGACATCACGAAACTCTTTTTACCATTACACAAGATATCCAAGACAGTGCGTTTTTGGTTTTCAAGAGACGTACTGACAAAAATAATCTACATCGTAACACTAAAATTTACCACATGATTACAAAAACATGCTTATTTACAAAATATGAATAGAAGATAAATACAAAATCATATACAAGGTATTAGTTGACATAATAACCATTATAACGACAATATAATTAACATCAATCAAAGATAGTTAAATAATATGGTATATTTTATATCAAGGAATGCTAAAAATTTTTTATATTTTATAGTCTGCATATGAGGGAAAATAAAAGTTCACATAAAAAAGACAGTTATCACTAACCTCGTATATATACTACATTTGGACATAAAAAACCAGTGCAAAAAATAAAATGGCATATCGTCAAGTTCAAAAGACCCTGTATAATAATATTTGGAGTACAGTGTACTACTTAAATATATAAAACAAAAAATATTTTCAGATTAAAAATTATAAAATAAGCCATTCATTTTCCTGCAATTATAAATTTGAAGACCGGTAAATCCTGAGAAGGTCAAAAGCAGCATACACGAGTCAAAGGTCAAAGCAGTACCATTTTACTAATTCATCAACAGTAATCTGATATACTTACTTACAAAGTCAATTTTTAGGATTACTGTTCTGTTAGTCGTCTCTTTTGGGAACCCTGTATGGAAATTGAAATAAATAATTAGGATCCGTCTATTTAATAAATAAACAAGTTCTCATTAATAAATAATTACGAACAAAATATTATACTAAACCTTTACCTATATAGGCACAATCTAGCTATGAGTTAAGTGTCCAAGTTTCCCCATTTTAAAAATGTATTAAAATATAAATAATTGCATTTTTATCCGCTTTATTACAGATATTAAACATGAAAATATTGTTTAAAGAAAAACCACATATTGAAAGGTCAAAAATTAACATGAATAAAGCATTATCTAAACAAGACTCGCAGGTAACTGACGATCTGCATGATGATGTTACATTTTTAATTATTATAAACAATTTTAAATTATTTCTTCTTCTTATACAGAGCCAGAGAAAAGCACTTGTCTATCTAAGAAATAAAATAAATTAAAAATATGTTGGAAACACTACATTAGGAATATACCATGAAAAATATATATCTATCTTAAAAAATAAACGGTGTACTACTTAAATATATAAAACAAAAAATATTTTCAGATTAAAAATTATAAAATAAGCCATTCATTTTCCTGCAATTATAAATTTGAAGACCGGTAAATCCTGAGAAGGTCAAAAGCAGCATACACGAGTCAAAGGTCAAAGCAGTACCATTTTACTAATTCATCAACAGTAATCTGATATACTTACTTACAAAGTCAATTTTTAGGATTACTGTTCTGTTAGTCGTCTCTTTTGGGAACCCTGTATGGAAATTGAAATAAATAAAAAAATTGATTTTTATTAATATCTAAATGATCCTTTTACCGATTTTGTTGAAATCTGGCAGGGTTATTCATTGTAATAAGACGCTAAGTTGGCACTAACTAAAAGAAAATTATAAGTTCCAGTGGCGTCTCGGGGGGCAGTGTCACGAATAATATTGACAAAAAAAAAATGTACGCTACTGAGTTTTTTGAAAAATTTAAATTTTTTTCAGATTGGGCATCTACAAATACAACTTTTTTGTCTCTTAATATCTATTCGTATATAACTTCCTTTTCGAGGAAAAAATAAAAACGACTTCATTGCATGACGGAAAATTGTTAAAATAAAATCAAGTTAACTTTGATCGTTCTCGTGAAAAATATATAGAAATTTGAAACTTGATTATTTTGTCTAACCGACGGACGCTTTAAAGCAGGTTAAAGGGTGAACAGGTGAAACGGGTATCCATCTATCAGGTATTAATCTTACGGTAGACGAACATTTTCCGAATTTAAAACTGAAGAAAAAAGGCGTTTTTGAATTAAAAATCCAACAGTTTAGATCAAAATTTATATGAGAAATCGGATAAGCTCATTAAAAATACGGCATCCCATTTAAAAAAATATCAAAGTGACCCCTAGTACTTTTGTTTGATGTTCAATTGTTTCTTGCCTAAGATATTCGAATTCGCGGGAGAAAATGACTTAAGATGGCTATTTCAGTTTTTTTATAAAAGTACAGGAAAAGTCAAAAAATCGCCTTGTCTAGGCTTGGTTGGATAACCCTGTACAATGTTGACCTGAACAGCCCTGTTTAACAGCCCTGTTTAACAGACCCTGTTTAACAGACCCTGTTGACCTCTCTGTTACAGAAAACAACCCCGATAAGGAAACAAAAACGTTTGAGCTACGTGGGAAATAAATAAAAGCTGGCTTGTTGAAAAATTTTAATATTTATTAAGGTAAAGCTTAGTCTAAAAATATAGTACTTTGCAAAAATTATACAGTAAGCAATGAAAGTATCATTCAAAATTTTCAATAAACATTCAAGGATATCCAAGTATGTATATTATTTATTAACACAGTTGTATGTAACAATATCCAAAAAACTAAGGTTTACTAGAACACACTGTATACAGCATGGTAGAAATACTTTACATATTTCATATTCTAATGTGATAAAAGAATAAAACATAATTATAGTTTAAAGTCGAGCCTATAAATATTATTCTCAAAAGAAAAGGTAGGTACCTTGCTCTGTACGAAAAGTAATTAGAAGTGCTAATATTCAATCAAGAAAATACTATAGTGCGTTATATAGGTTCATAAAAATAAATAACAAAAAAAAGACAACAGGCTGTTATTTTAAGTTATATAAAGATGTAGAATATTTCCTTAAAGAGAAAACTCTTGTCAATTTTTCACAAGAAGCAATAAACAATTTAATAAAATGTAAGCACCTGTATAAATTGGAGAAAAAATTGAACTAAAAATATGTATCGATAATAAAAGCATTAAAAAATGTGCGTGTAATAAGATAAGATACCTATCTATAGCGAACAAATATTGAACGTTTCGAACCCCAGAACTAACCCTGTATATACATTTACAAACATCGAAAATTAAGCAGGTTAAATAAACTAAAAATGTACCTTGTGGGAATCCACAGTACTGTAGAGAAACAGAATAAATCCAATTCAACGCATGGAAAGTAACCATTTTTTAAAATATATTCTGCACTTGGCATATAATTAATTCGATTATAACATTCGTGAAAAAAATATCAGATCATACTACTAAACTTTTGCATAAAATAGATTATCTAATTTTAGGTAGCCTTGATATTAAAATGCATATAGTTTGAATACCGAATCAGTAGAAATTTTAGAGTAACGAGAAATATTATAAACATATTTAAATTATGTGTAGATCAGAGAGAAATGTATGTATCTACCAAAGACGAAATTGTATTAATTTATTCTATAAAAGACAACGTGCATACGGGGGAAGCTAATAAAAAAGTCATTTTTATTTTATTACATTTTTCCAAAAACTATTTAGCTAAATTATTAAAATTTAATACACAATGATGTCTAATTATGTTGATACATTGTTAACAAAACTGGTGTTTTTCTAGTCACCCGTTTCTGATATAGGTACATTTTGATATTTGATTATTAGTAATTATATAAAACGATAGGTAAAGTCGATACAAGCACGGCTTTTTAAAACGAAGAGGGTTAAACATTTAATATTTATCAAATGTAAGATACAAAAAAAAATTAAAGTTCTACTTGCAACCTAGAATATAAAGCTAAAAGCCAAATTTTTATCAGATAAACGCTACGTTAAGGTGCCGTTCAAATGAAGGAAATGAAAAGTTTGCCAATTTTTGCAGAAATTTTATATCTACGAAAACATGGTTCGGGGAAGCTTCTGAAAAAAACTTTGGAACAGGTCAGTTCCCGGGGAAACAGGTCAGTTCCCGGGGGAACAGGTCAGTTCCCGGGGGAACAGGTCAGTTCCCGGGGAAACAGGTCAGTTCCCGGGGGAACAGGTCAGTTCCCGGGGGAACAGGTCAGTTCCCGGGGGGAACAGGTCAGTTCCCGGGGGAACAGGTCAGTTCCCGGGGGAACAGGTCAGTTCCCGGGGGAACAGACCTGTTCCCTGAACTGACCTGTTCGGGGAACAGGGAACAACAGGTCTGACCTGTTCCCCCGGGAACTGACCTGTTCCCCCGGGAACTGACCTGTTTCCCCGGGAACTGACCTGTTCCCCCGGGAACTGACCTGTTCCCCCGGGAACTGACCTGTTCCAAAGTTTTTTTCAGAAGCTTCCCCGAACCATGTTTTCGTAGATATAAAATTTCTGCAAAAATTGGCAAACTTTTCATTTCCTTCATTTGAACGGCACCTTAACGTAGCGTTTATCTGATAAAAATTTGGCTTTTAGCTTTATATTCTAGGTTGCAAGTAGAACTTTAATTTTTTTTTGTATCTTACATTTGATAAATATTAAATGTTTAACCCTCTTCGTTTTAAAAAGCCGTGCTTGTATCGACTTTACCTATCGTTTTATATAATTACTAATAATCAAATATCAAAATGTACCTATATCAGAAACGGGTGACTAGAAAAACACCAGTTTTGTTAACAATGTATCAACATAATTAGACATCATTGTGTATTAAATTTTAATAATTTAGCTAAATAGTTTTTGGAAAAATGTAATAAAATAAAAATGACTTTTTTATTAGCTTCCCCCGTATGCACGTTGTCTTTTATAGAATAAATTAATACAATTTCGTCTTTGGTAGATACATACATTTCTCTCTGATCTACACATAATTTAAATATGTTTATAATATTTCTCGTTACTCTAAAATTTCTACTGATTCGGTATTCAAACTATATGCATTTTAATATCAAGGCTACCTAAAATTAGATAATCTATTTTATGCAAAAGTTTAGTAGTATGATCTGATATTTTTTTCACAAATGTTATAATCGAATTAATTATATGCCAACTGCAGAATATATTTTAAAAAATGGTTACTTTCCATGCGTTGAATTGGATTTATTCTGTTTCTCTACAGTACTGTGGATTCCCACAAGGTACATTTTTAGTTTATTTAACCTGCTTAATTTTCGATGTTTGTAAATGTATATACAGGGTTAGTTCTGGGGTTCGAAACGTTCAATATTTGTTCGCTATAGATAGGTATCTTATCTTATTACACGCACATTTTTTAATGCTTTTATTATCGATACATATTTTTAGTTCAATTTTTTCTCCAATTTATACAGGTGCTTACATTTTATTAAATTGTTTATTGCTTCTTGTGAAAAATTGACAAGAGTTTTCTCTTTAAGGAAATATTCTACATCTTTATATAACTTAAAATAACAGCCTGTTGTCTTTTTTTTGTTATTTATTTTTATGAACCTATATAACGCACTATAGTATTTTCTTGATTGAATATTAGCACTTCTAATTACTTTTCGTACAGAGCAAGGTACCTACCTTTTCTTTTGAGAATAATATTTATAGGCTTGACTTTAAACTATAATTATGTTTTATTCTTTTATCACATTAGAATATGAAATATGTAAAGTATTTCTACCATGCTGTATACAGTGTGTTCTAGTAAACCTTAGTTTTTTGGATATTGTTACATACAACTGTGTTAATAAATAATATACATACTTGGATATCCTTGAATGTTTATTGAAAATTTTGAATGATACTTTCATTGCTTACTGTATAATTTTTGCAAAGTACTATATTTTTAGACTAAGCTTTACCTTAATAAATATTAAAATTTTTCAACAAGCCAGCTTTTATTTATTTCCCACGTAGCTCAAACGTTTTTGTTTCCTTATCGGGGTTGTTTTCTGTAACAGAGAGGTCAACAGGGTCTGTTAAACAGGGCTGTTAAACAGGGCTGTTCAGGTCAACATTGTACAGGGTTATCCAACCAAGCCTAGACAAGGCGATTTTTTGACTTTTCCTGTACTTTTATAAAAAAACTGAAATAGCCATCTTAAGTCATTTTCTCCCGCGAATTCGAATATCTTAGGCAAGAAACAATTGAACATCAAACAAAAGTACTAGGGGTCACTTTGATATTTTTTTAAATGGGATGCCGTATTTTTAATGAGCTTATCCGATTTCTCATATAAATTTTGATCTAAACTGTTGGATTTTTAATTCAAAAACGCCTTTTTTCTTCAGTTTTAAATTCGGAAAATGTTCGTCTACCGTAAGATTAATACCTGATAGATGGATACCCGTTTCACCTGTTCACCCTTTAACCTGCTTTAAAGCGTCCGTCGGTTAGACAAAATAATCAAGTTTCAAATTTCTATATATTTTTCACGAGAACGATCAAAGTTAACTTGATTTTATTTTAACAATTTTCCGTCATGCAATGAAGTCGTTTTTATTTTTTCCTCGAAAAGGAAGTTATATACGAATAGATATTAAGAGACAAAAAAGTTGTATTTGTAGATGCCCAATCTGAAAAAAATTTAAATTTTTTAAAAAACTCAGTAGCGTACATTTTTTTTTTTGTCAATATTATTCGTGACACTGCCCCCCGAGACGCCACTGGAACTTATAATTTTCTTTTAGTTAGTGCCAACTTAGCGTCTTATTACAATGAATAACCCTGCCAGATTTCAACAAAATCGGTAAAAGGATCATTTAGATATTAATAAAAATCAATTTTTTTATTTATTTCAATTTCCATACAGGGTTCCCAAAAGAGACGACTAACAGAACAGTAATCCTAAAAATTGACTTTGTAAGTAAGTATATCAGATTACTGTTGATGAATTAGTAAAATGGTACTGCTTTGACCTTTGACTCGTGTATGCTGCTTTTGACCTTCTCAGGATTTACCGGTCTTCAAATTTATAATTGCAGGAAAATGAATGGCTTATTTTATAATTTTTAATCTGAAAATATTTTTTGTTTTATATATTTAAGTAGTACACCGTTTATTTTTTAAGATAGATATATATTTTTCATGGTATATTCCTAATGTAGTGTTTCCAACATATTTTTAATTTATTTTATTTCTTAGATAGACAAGTGCTTTTCTCTGGCTCTGTATAAGAAGAAGAAATAATTTAAAATTGTTTATAATAATTAAAAATGTAACATCATCATGCAGATCGTCAGTTACCTGCGAGTCTTGTTTAGATAATGCTTTATTCATGTTAATTTTTGACCTTTCAATATGTGGTTTTTCTTTAAACAATATTTTCATGTTTAATATCTGTAATAAAGCGGATAAAAATGCAATTATTTATATTTTAATACATTTTTAAAATGGGGAAACTTGGACACTTAACTCATAGCTAGATTGTGCCTATATAGGTAAAGGTTTAGTATAATATTTTGTTCGTAATTATTTATTAATGAGAACTTGTTTATTTATTAAATAGACGGATCCTAATTATTTATTTCAATTTCCATACAGGGTTCCCAAAAGAGACGACTAACAGAACAGTAATCCTAAAAATTGACTTTGTAAGTAAGTATATCAGATTACTGTTGATGAATTAGTAAAATGGTACTGCTTTGACCTTTGACTCGTGTATGCTGCTTTTGACCTTCTCAGGATTTACCGGTCTTCAAATTTATAATTGCAGGAAAATGAATGGCTTATTTTATAATTTTTAATCTGAAAATATTTTTTGTTTTATATATTTAAGTAGTACACTGTACTCCAAATATTATTATACAGGGTCTTTTGAACTTGACGATATGCCATTTTATTTTTTGCACTGGTTTTTTATGTCCAAATGTAGTATATATACGAGGTTAGTGATAACTGTCTTTTTTATGTGAACTTTTATTTTCCCTCATATGCAGACTATAAAATATAAAAAATTTTTAGCATTCCTTGATATAAAATATACCATATTATTTAACTATCTTTGATTGATGTTAATTATATTGTCGTTATAATGGTTATTATGTCAACTAATACCTTGTATATGATTTTGTATTTATCTTCTATTCATATTTTGTAAATAAGCATGTTTTTGTAATCATGTGGTAAATTTTAGTGTTACGATGTAGATTATTTTTGTCAGTACGTCTCTTGAAAACCAAAAACGCACTGTCTTGGATATCTTGTGTAATGGTAAAAAGAGTTTCGTGATGTCCTCTAATATCAAATATCGCTGTCTGGTCCAGCTGAGGTTTAGATTTTTGGCTTGCAGTCTGGTTTGACGAAATTTACTTCTGGCTCTCGGGAAGTTTAATAGCTGCGTTTTGGTATTATTAGGCTAAATTCTAATCACCCTGTCGATAAGTTCCTAATAGTAATCATAAGTATTATTTTATACGGGGTTGGTAATAAGTTTGTTCTTGTTGGTATAATATATTTAGTTCTGGAGCATATAAATTATATTTTTACACTATTTAAGATGTTACTGAGAGGTTTTTCAAAAATTTAAAAAGAATATTTAGAGACTTTAGTACTTGGAATTTAAATATAAATTACATTTATGTCCTAATTCCTCATGCAGTGGGACCTGTACAACGCACAAAACAGATACTGAGCCCCTACGTAATGGCTTGTGATTGTGTCTTTCGGTAATATTTGCAACTTAAAACATAGTCACCAGTCAAAATGTTGGGTTCTCTAACATCACCAAATGTTTGCAGAAAATACAGTGTGTTTAGTAGTGATAGTTGGTCGTTTGTTTAAATAATTTTAGCACGAGATCTTATTGATAGTTAACAGCAATAATGTATAATTTTCTTCTTCATGAAACATACAGTGTGGCTTATAATTTACGCAGTTGTTTATAACATTATGTTAAATGTGTTCTTGAAAGGCCACAATTTCATCAAATAAGTTCCTAATAATAATCATAAGTATTTATATTATTTTATACGAGGTTGGTAATAAGTTTGTCCTTGATCTTAAATTATTCTAATATAGCTGTTTTGGTTTATTATTATCTTGTATATCGAATAATATTCTTGATACAATATTAGTGTGGCTTATGGAGCTATAACGTCTGGGATATTATTTTTGTTTCTTATCATTTTCGCATATCTTTTATACGTGTTTTTGTACGAACGGCTATTACAATATGGCCTAAGCGTATTTTCTTAAATTTTCAGTATTGGAACGGCGGTGTTGCCGTTTCGACAATTTTTATGTTGAATAAGGGGAAATATTGGTTTGGCGACGCCATTAGTACTGGTTTGTCGATAAAATGGTGAATGCATTATAAAAGCTAGGTTTACCGCCATTTTGTCGTCATCGCCACACTTAGGTTTGTTAATAAATTGGCGAAGGCAATATTTGCTGATAGGGGCTTCTGGTTGCATAAGTTCAGGTGGTACCCAGATAGCGGGAGTGTGCGCGAACGTAATTATAGATGGCGTCTGAAAATACTGTTTGCCAAAAGGACATACTAGATCTCCAGTTGTCTAATTACATACCACGCGGCCTCTAACAATGTTCATTGATGACATGTTATGGCCACCCTCCTACCGTTAGGGCATTAGCTATATCAACTTTGGCCCTATTGGCCCGATCAACCCGGTTCTTTTTTTAAACGACTCATGACGTCACCCTAAACACGTGACATACATCAGCTGTCGATTTTGACATTTGAGAGGTGACATCTGACAGGTGACAGTTCTTAATTGACAGGTGACAGGTGTCATTTTCGAGTAATGTGCAAGAATCCATTTCATAGACTCCAACTACGCACGCGCAATATCCTATGCCACTATCTTTCACCCCCCCTACCGTTAGGGCATTAGCTATACCAACTTTGGCCCTATTGGCCCGATCAACCCCGTTCTTTTTTTAAACGACTCATGACGTCACCCTAAACACGTGACATACATCAGCTGTCGATTTTGACATTTGACAGGTGACATCTGACAGGTGACAGTTCTTAATTGACAGGTGACAGGTGTCGTTTTCGAGTCACGCGCAAGAACCCATTTCATAGACCCCAACTTCGCATGTGCAATATCCTAGGCCCATTGGTTCCGGAGATATGAGTCATAAAAATCCCTCCGAAAATTAACATTGGAGTTCCCAGCCTGGTTTACCCTAATTTTGTACATTATAAAACACCACCATAACCCCACTAAGGACCTTTTGTTCCAGCAATCTAATCAGATGTGCCCCCGTGGTTTCACGTTGTCTAACATTGTTTAGCAGTTTTAATCTATATGCTCTCGTAGCGTATTTTGCAAGGCTTTGAGGTTCGGCCCCAGAGGATTATGGTTCAAATCCCACCGAGGACAAAAACTTTTTTTCTGTTATTATTATATTTTAAAATATTTTAACTGATTTACAACGTCATACCTACCATCGCGGTAAACAAGATATGAAAAGCAGGTGGCGCTACAGGTCTCAAGATAACAGGTACGTACATCTCTCCCCGTTAGGTGGCACCCCTACAATGATATTACTATATAATCGGGGTAACACGTGATCTGGGTTCCGTTGGGACAAAAGTTAGGTTAGAATAATGTGTGGGGGGTTAGGTGGCAGCAGTGGAGGGTTCCACACAGGTCAATAGGGCCCTATATTACCGGCATCGAACAGTTATGACGTCACTCACTAGGTGGCGATAGTAGCTGGGTTCAGGTTAGGTGAAGAGAGGATGGTGGCTTCCAGGAAAAGTGCCACGCCCTAAAATGGCCGTATCTACTGCGAGTAGTTATGACGTCAGACACTAGGTGGCGATAGTAGCTGGGTTCCACTTAGGTTAAGAGAGGATGATGGCTTCCAGGAAAAGTGCCACGCCCTAAAATGGCCCGAAAAATGCAGATTTCAGGGCAATGTTATTTCTTATGGAGTTTTGGGTTAGAAATGGTACTGCTATTCTACTGAGGAAAAAATGATGGATGCAGTAAGATATCTTGCTAGGCATGCAAAAAGCGTACTTGAAAATGTTACTACAAATGCAGTAGAGCAATTTAATTCCCAAATTGCAAAAAGAGTGGGCGGTAAAAGGGTTAATTTTACGATAAGGAGGTGTTACCAAGCACGCTGTTTTTCCGCAGTTGTGGCTAGAAATACAAAAAAACCCCTATATAACATCCATAAACATTTGAGTGGCTACAGTCCAAAAGGATACATAAAAAAAATAGAAGAGGTGAAAAAACACATAAAAAAAGGATCCCCAATGCAGAAAAAAATGAAAATATCCAAGTGGTGGGCAAGATGTCAATTATGGGGGAAATTGTGAGAAACCGTATTTGGACCCAGAATCATATAATTCTTTAAAAGATGAATATTTGCAAAATTTAAATAAAACCGCAGATGAATTTGAAAAAATTGAAGCCAGAACTCGCCTACAAGCAGACTCTGCTGATTGGCAACAGAGCAGACGGAAGATGTTGACTGCCTCACTATTTGGAAAAATATGTTCTACTAGTTGCTCTTCGACAGTTAATCAAATTTTATATAAGGAATTTTATTCAAAAGCCACTGCATGGGGAAAGGAAAATGAATACCGGGCTAAACAAATGCTACAGTCACAACTAGGATGCGATATTTTAGACTGCGGTCTATTTATAAATAAAAATTGGCCCTTCCTTGGCGCGTCTCCGGATGGACTTATAGAAGATTCCCAATCATTGGTGGAAATTAAATGCCCTTTTACTGCCAGAAATTGCGACATTAAAGAAGCAATTTCTAAAAATTACATTAATTATTTAGAAATGGAGGGTGATGAATACAAACTGAAGAAAAATCACAGTTATTATTATTAAGTACAGGGCCAATTAAATATAGCGACGAAAGAACAGTGTTAATTTTTCGGTGTGGACTTTGAAGGAAATAATTTTTTTACAAATCAAAATTAACAAACAATTTTTCGAAACTCAAATGTTACCAAAATTAAAAAAATTTTATTTTAACTGCCTTTTACCCGAGATCATTGATCCTAGGCATACACGAGGTATGGAAATTCGAGATCCTACTTATAGAAAAGATGTTCAGAGAACCAAGAAAACATCCTAGTTCATCGACAATCGCAAATATTTCTTCTACGATTTTTTTTTTTAATTTGTAAAGCTGTTACTGAAAAATGTTCCATCATTTAGTATGTTTAAAAATATAAATCATAAAACGCGTTATCTTTATTCCACTCCCTCCTAACTCATTTGCCTCTCTATGTTTTGTTGGTAACTTCTAAATTTTTTTATGTTGTCATGAAATGTTTTTATTATTATATTTAAATCTAATAAATGATACCTTTCGAACCAACAATTTGAAAACGAACAGCATTTAATATTGCCTCTACCAATGATAGTATGAAAATTTGGCGAAACACGTCAATTGATATATCAAGGGGGAAATTTTTTAAGGCATTTGTTGTCGTGTTACTTTCAACCCCCTGACCCCCAGGGCACCTACCCCTAAAATTTTAAATGGCAACCCCTAGTTCTTTTGCCATTTTTGTGTTCCTTATAAAATAATTCTACATAAACTGTCTTTTTTTTTTCAAAATTGTGATTATTAATCTCACAAATTAATGAAATGTTGTAACAACCTTTTTATGCTTGTTACAACGTTAGTAATTTACCAATTTTATAAGCATTTTCATACAATTTAAATATCAATAACATCTTAAAAAAAGTTGACTACGCCTATGTAAAGAACCTTGATAGAACCTGCAACTTATAAAATCCTTTGAAATAATTTACCTACTAATAGGCAACCCATAATTATGACATGTATCTCTGGTTGACTGAACCATATTATGTTAATTGGATGTTTGAAGATTGTAATCTTTAGATTGTTGGCACGTTCCCAGTGTATTGTTTTTATCTTTCGAAAATACCTAACCTCTTATTTTATGGGTTGGTTTTCGATTCGATTTTCTAATTTCCTGGAGGATGTCGGTTATAATCAGTTGTCTCCCGTTTCACAGTTCAAATATCCCCAAAAGTTTAGTCGGTTAGCGGAAGTCGTCAATGTCACCTGATACCTCGAAATTGCACGATGTAAACTTGTTTTTTTTTTACTTGCTGATTCGATAAAAGCGTTGGTTTTCGTTTTGCCCCAGCCTGTTCCAACTAACATCGGCCCCGAGAGGTTGAACAGCGGCGGTGATATTAATTAAAATGGTTCCTCTGTGTTAAGATTGCACATTAAAGTGTAGCGGCTGCAGTCCGGATTGGAATTTTCATAGAAGTAACCACTTGAAGCCACCTTAGATACCGCCTGGCCGATAAAAACCATAACATCTGGTAAGACCTCACCTTTTCTTGGCAAAATGGCGTACTCATGGTCCACGTTTTATTTTCAGGTTTTTCCCTATTTTTCTTTTTCCCTTTTTTCTTTCTTTAACTTTTACTTATTACGCTTAAACTTTATCTTACTTATCCCTTTTCACTCATTCACTTTTATCCTGATGTCTTTAATCATCCTGTTTTCTATTTTATTATTTCTGCGATTAACATTTCATCCTACCTGCATCTTTTTACTCTAGTATTTCCGATTAAGGAACTTGAATTAGTATTCTTAACTCGTATTTTCAATCCCAGAACTAAGTTTCACATTTTAACCTACTTTTATCACTTGAACTGGAATGGATGGTGCACATATATGATTTGGATAGACCAAGGCGCCCGTTGAGAGGTTTTTTGTATGGAAGACGTTCCTATTTTGGTATGAAGTTACCGCTTTTTATGCCCTCGACGATTTGTATGGTTAAGTAACACATGCTGCTTGACGCATACCCCTGCCAGAGTCTCTCCGTTGGATATCCAGAGCCAGATTAAGATGAGTAGCTTTTTTTCTTCTTCTATTATCGTAATTTACTAACTAATACCTTCTTCAAAATTTAATTATTAACCATTTTCGACTTTCAATAAGTAATCACATTAATGCGGGGTAATTTTATATCATATTAATCGCTAGTAACGTTCTACTAAAGAATATCAAGTCAACTTAGTATCTTTCTTTTCTTGATAAATGTATTTCACTGGTAAATAGCCAAGCTAATACCTAAATTTGTATTATTATTTTCACTAAATCTCGCTAGTAACGTACTACTAAAGAATATTGAGTCAAATAAGTATCTTTCTTTCCTTGATAAATGTATTTCACTGGTAAACAGCCAAGCTAATACCTAAATTTATATTATTATCTTCACTAAATCTCGCTAGTAACGTACTACTAAAGAAGGATAAGTCAAACCATTAATTATCTTACTTTTTCTAATAAAAAATATATTTCACTGGTAGACCATATCATATAGATAAATTTAATTAATTTTAACGCTAGCAACGTAGCTACTAAAGTACTGGAAGGCAATTTATTACTTCTTGTGGTTATTATTTTATACCACTTGCTTTACTAACCCTGTAGTATTAGAAACCATTTAATCTGCTTTGTACATTTGTAAAATTATAACTAGGCACATCCTTGCTTATGGTTACTGTATATTTAATTTATTACTTCATGTTGTTATTAATTTTATATTACTCGCTTTACTAACCCTGTAATATTAGAGACCATTTTATCTGCTTTGTACATTTGTAAAATTATTATAGCTAGGCACAACCTTGCTTATGTTCACTGTATATTTCATGTAAATATTGGTTATTGCAGATAGGGTCACATCTAGACATGTATATTATTTCTTATTATGATTTGTATTGATTTAAATTAATAACTAAAACGATATGCAGTAAAGTATAAACATAAGTCTTACTCGAGGAGTACGCAGTTCAAGTTTAAAATATTCATTCAAAAATAATAATTTTTTTTGGAATTAAGTATTAGTATTATTAAATTTAAATATTGGAGGATATACTCCCCATATATTTTCTGATACTTTCAGAAAGTTTTCATTTTTAGTTCTTGATTAGTCAACCTTATTTTACTTCAATCTTACCTAAGATTGTTTAGTTTTGGAAAAATTGCCTTGTTGCATAAAATGAAAAAATTGATTGATTGATTTTTCTATTTTTGACCCAATCTTTTAAGTTGATTTATTAAAACTTATTTTGCTATAATCTAACCTATGATTGTTAAGTTTTGGAAATATTGCTTTATTGCTTAAAGATTAATTAATTGAATCTTCTATTTTGGTAAAAAATTTTAGTTTAAACATATTTGGTTATGTAGAATTCTTCTAGATGGGTATTTGGTACTGGTTGCATGGTGTTATGTTTAGAAAGGTTTATCACTTCTTCGTGTGCTTATTTCTCACTTAGCTTGCTTAGCCCTTTGTTTTTTTATCTGCATTTCCATTTAATTTATAGTTACTTATGATGTAAACCAATTTGATAATTTAAAAGTGTTTACACTATTTACAGAAATTCAATAAAAACAAGAAGTGATTATAGTTGTTTTATTGAAGATATTTTATCTCTTTTAGGGCTAGGAAACTAATATTGTTACTCTTCTGTCTTTATATTGCTCAACCCCTTTGGTTGATGGCGCCCATAATAGCTTATCTGAAATAAAAGACCTACGACCTTTAGCTCTCAAGCGACTTACTAAACTGAGTGGCCGTGGTGACCCAATGTAATAATACTTAAAAAGCCAAATAAAGTAAAATAGAAAACTAAAATTTATTACTATTATTAAAAGAACATATAAACATATTTTTTATTAAATAAATTATTACAATGTGTTTAAATAAACATTTAAATAATGCAACTCCTTGAAAAATTATGATAATGATAATGAAATACTGGAAAGCTCACCTTTCCTACTATATGAATTGTTCAAAATGGGTTCCATTCTTCTCCAAGCACAAGTACAGCCGGTATTCAAACTGGTTTCGGACGTTTTCAAGAGTTTCAGGT
This sequence comes from Polydrusus tereticollis, assembly GCA_963920685.1. Lineage (NCBI taxonomy): Eukaryota > Metazoa > Arthropoda > Insecta > Coleoptera > Curculionidae > Polydrusus > Polydrusus tereticollis. The sequence goes on along the minus strand of OY987330.1, from coordinate 105,963,956 downwards.
GAAATAGCTCTACACTCCTGTACAATTCTTTGTTGTAATTGTTCAATGGAATCTGGTTGAGTTTCAAATACAACGGATTTCAAGTGACCCCATAAGAAAAAATCCAGCGGTGTCAGATGTGGTGACCTAGGTGGCCATTCTATGGGTCCCCTCCTACCAATCCACTGCTCTGGGTAATGATTATCCAACCACTCTCTTACTGGGCGTACATAATGCGGAGGCGCTCCGTCCTATTGGAAGTGGAGCAAATGTTCATCTAGAGCAACATTTCCATTGGTGTCCCTTTGATTTTCCACCTCACGAATTATAAGAGGTTCTATAGCTGTGTCTAACATTTCTGCATAAATTTCACCATTTAGATTTTCATTGATAAAGAGGAGACCGATGATACTATTGCCTAATATACCCGCCCAAACATTTATTTCTTGATTATATATTATTATTATATTTATTAATAATGTGAGGATTGAGGTCGCTCCAATAACGACAGTTTTGTTTGTTGACCTTGCCATTTAAGTAAAAAGTGCATTCGTCACTGAAACAGATATTCTTTATTAACCTGGGCTGAGTAATAATCTTATCCGTTAAATTTCGCAAAACTCAATACGTCTGTCCGGGTCATCGTCCCCTAATTCTTGAGTAATTAGGAGTTTGTATGAATGAAATTTGTGAAGCTTCAATACTTTTCTGACTGACTCACGCGACAGTCCAGCTTGATCTGCAACTTTACGAAGGGACGTAGTGGGAGCCATAGCAACTTCACCAAGAACCTCAATCTGAGCCGCCTCATTAAGCAGTCTTGGCTCATTCCTTTTCTTATTGCAAACAGATCATGTTTCTTCAAATTTAGCTGCTAACACACGGATGTACTTGTGTCTAACATTTCTTTCACGATGTCTTTCGTTGAATACGGCCGCCGTTCTTGCAAAGCAACGATTTTCAGCTCCGTAAATGAAAATCATTTCTACGCGTTCAGCAATAGTGTAAACCATTTTAAGAAACGACACTAATAATTAAAAACTATTGAAATGTTTATAAAATTAACTTTCACTGCTTATTTCACTCATTCTAGAAGAACATGAAATAAATAATGAACACCAGGTGTCGGAAAATAAAGTACCTACTAAGTACTTATCATTTGTTCGAAATATCAGGAATAAGCAAATCGAGAATCTTGTTTTGTCGAAAACGGCAAAAAAATTAAATTATTTTATGTTTTCTAGTGGCGATATCGAAGACGAAATGTAAATAAAAAAAAGAATTTGGAATGTATTTATTGGTAGGTAGAAACAGTTTTATGCAAAGTGCTATGAGGCGGTGACTGCAATCCGTTTTAAAATTCGATATTAAATACATTTCATTAATTTGTGAGGTTAATAATCACAATTTTGAAAAAAAAATAATACAGTTTATGTAGAATTTTATAAGGAACACAAAAATGGCAAAAGAAATAGGGGTTGCCATTTAAAATTTTAGGGTAGGTGCCCTGGGGGTCAGGGGGTTGAAAGTATCACGACAACAAATGCCTTAAAAAATTTCCCCCTTGATATATCAATTGACGTGTTTCGCCAAATTTTCATACCATCATTGGTAGAGGCAATATTAAATGCTGTTCGTTTTCAAATTGTCTCCCTTTATATATAGTACATAATAGCACTTTTAGGAACAACTTTTAATTAGCACTGAATTAACTTCACTAAGTCTAAATGGTACAAACAGATTAAACACATTTATCATTTATTATATATTGTTATAAATGTAATACACTTTTTATTAACGAAATACGCCGGGTGCAAGATACACTTGTTATCTATTAAAGAAATGCAAGATGCGTTTTTTTTCGTTCGTGTTACGAAGGTGCTTACTTTTAAACTGCCCCGCCGCGTCTACCCTACTACTGGGTACCAGCGGTTCATAACTGAGGAGGTAGGACAAGTAGAATGCAGGATGTAATTTGGTAAAGTTACACTATTGGTGAAATTAATTTACTATATTTGCTCCGGACAACAAAGACATTTTCGTAACGGTGGTGGAGAAACAAGGGCTGCGTTTAGAGTTTAATTAATAATCCTTTTGTCGGCGAAATAAACATCTTAAGTATCTTAACACTTTATTGTAATAAAGCTTAGGTAGCTTTTCAAAATTCAAAATTCAAAATTTTATTCATGTCAATACATTAAAGCTTACACATGTCAATATAAAAGTAAAAGTTTCTAGCCTATACATTTAAACTAAAAATGCTAAAATGCAAATTCAATAGGTATATTAAAACTATACAGTCCCAATTACATTTCTCAGACACTCACTGAAGTTAAACTTTTACAACAAATTAAGATTAGAATTTAGGTATTCGTCGAGGGAATAAAATGCATTTCCTATCAGAAAATTTTTGATTTTAGATTTATATTGCTTTAAAGGCAAATTCTTGACATGAGTCGGTAATACATTGTAAAATTTGATCGCCCAATAACCCGGGCCATCCTGACACCTTCTCAACCTCCAGTAAGCAGGGATCAGATTTTGTCTAGCTCGAGTACTATAGTTATACACATCTTCATGGGTTAGAAACATGTCCGAATTCTGTTTTACATACATTAGACATTCAAGCACATACAAACACGGCACAGTCAAGAATCTCAGATGCACATAGGCCTGCCTGCAGTCATCCCTATATGCCAGACCCGACAGTATCCTCACAGCCCTTCTTTGCAGACCAAAGATCCTGTGTACCTTAGCCGAGTGTCCCCAAGCAAGGATTGCATAAGATATATGCGTTTGAAAAATGGCAAAATAGGCTGTTCTTAATATATTAGCTGAGACACATTGAGACATGGTTCGTAGCATGTATAGGCTTTTGTTTAGTTTTTTTGATAGAGCAGTTACGTGTTTGCCCCATTGCAGATTGGGATCGAGGACAACACCCAAAAAGTTTACCTCTGCCGCATTAGGTAGATCAGGACTTAATTCTCTCATGATAAAGACAGTTCTAATGGTTTTTCCAGCATTCAGCAAGAGTCTGTTTGAATTGAACCAAGCTACAGCCCTCTCCTGCGCAGCAACGGACTCCTCCATTGATTTCTTTTGTGTATTAGATGCACAAGAAACTGTTGTGTAATCAGCAAAGAGTGTATATTTTGCATTGGTATCACAAAGTGGTAGATCATTTATATAGATTAAAAAAAGTATGGGGCCCAGGATCGATCCCTGTGGCACCCCAATATTGGTTACACTCCTTGCTGAAGCCACACGAGCAACCCTTACCTCCTGACATCTGTTCGCCAGGTAAGACATCATAAGTTCTATACTAGCAGCCGTGAAGTTGTAATAGGCAAGTTTTTGAAGAAGGATTCCATGGTCGACACAATCGAAGGCCTTGCTGAGGTCACAGAGTCATACTGCATGTCATGAAATGCCTCTATTATACCAGACACAAGGTCAAGTATACCTAGGACGGTATTTTTATTTTTCCTAAAACCAAATTGACACCTGGTGAAGAGATTATTGGTCTCAAAAAACTGAACAAGCTGTACAGCTATACACTTTTCCGGAACGTTAGAAACGATAGGCAGAAGTGATATTGGCCTAAAATTTTCCGGTGTTGAAGGATCGCCTTTTTTAAAAATACGTGTGATAATAGCAATTTTTAACACATCGGGAAAAATGCTTTTTCTAAGGCAGAGATTAATAAGTTTTGTTAATGGGATCAATATACAATTTTTAATAGTTTTAAATAGTCTTGCATTTAGGCCATATACATCATGACTGGGTTTATTTTTTAAGTTATTGATAATGTCCCTCACTTCATTAAAAGGAACTTCCCTAAAAGAAAAGGATATGGGAGGCTTTGATAATTGATCAAGGTTTGTCATTGGATCTGTATCAGTCTTAGGAATATTCTGTATGACCCTGCTAGCAACAGTTGAAAAAAAGTTATGACCATCATTAGGTGTTAAAACTGTTAAATCATTACTTTTTGTAGGGATCGTGTTCCTGCTTGTTTATTACTTGCCACATAGTTTTAGTAGAATTTGCAGACTGCTGAATAAGAACATCATTTGCTCTGATTTTGGCATCCCTTATAGCAGCTTTATATAGTTTCCAGTAATTTTTTATTTCTTCAATACTTACTAAATCATGTTGCTGTCTCAGCTCAGTCAGGAACTGCAGATGGTCTCGCATTGCCCGTAATTCATCATTAAACCAGGTTATATTAAGTGATTGGTCAGGTTCTTACTATGTATGATTTTTCAGGAAAAGATATTAAGTAGTACATACTTTTTTCGACTCAACATACCCCACATCATTCATTTCAATCATACACTCCACCAACTGACACAAGTGATCAGAAACATGCATATCAATCACTCCTTTCAAATTTGCCTCAATACTACTCCTCACAAAGATATTATCTAGGCAAGATCCCAAACGAGTTGCCTGAAATACTGTTTGTCCAAGATTAAAGCTTTCCATGGCATCACAGAGACGTACAGTATCAGCTTCATCTGTGTTAAAGTGCACATTAAAGTCACCCGCTACAATAATATTTGCTTTTGATTTAAAACCAGACAAGATCGCTTCAGTGGTTGTTAAGAATGTGTTAAAGTGGCCCGACGGCGAGCGATAAAAAGCTAAAATATAGACATTAAAAAATGGTATAAAAACTGAACAATATTCAATACACTTATCTACATTAAGACATAAATTTGTATTTACAAAGGATATCTCTTTAGTTTCCTTGACTAAAACCATAGTTTCTCCACCCGGGCAAGTTTGCCTGGCTGAGGAACTTGCAGTCTTGTATCCTTGGATTTAAATTGTATCAATTTCATCTTCTGTTAGCCAGTGTTCAGTATTCAGTAACAGTTATGCATAGAATATCAGCTTTCTGGTCTGCCAAAAATGCTTCGATTTCGCTCACTTTGTGTCTAAGTGATCTAACATTGATGTGTAAAAGCCTTAGCCTTCTGTATTGCTTTGTAGTTACTTTTCCATTTTCTGGCGCTGAAGATTCATAAAAAGGTTGACTATGGTACCTTTGGGCCACAACGTTGAGCATAGATATTTGTCTCGGTCAACCTGCGGAACTGCTAGTTTATATGAGGCTCAATATTTGTCAGTCTTTGTTTGCATTTTATCACAGATACAGTCTTCCCCTAGTGCGTTATATCTGAGAAAGTTTATTATTTCATCACTAGTTACGTTCGGAGCAAGCCCCGAAAGAAACAAGAAGGTCATTTTGTGTGCCGTCTTTAATCGAGTCGAATTTTCATTTAAACCTCTAAGTGGTTCAGGTCTGTTTGGTTTCTTTAGTCCCCGATTTTGTCCAGAAGCTTTTCCATTTTCTCTTGAGCCTGTATTTCGGCTCTCATTTAGTTTAAAGCCTCTTTGTTTTTGGGTTTCCCAGATTTCCTTATCATCTTCATCTGTTGCGGTAGGGTTAGGTTTCTTCCCGTAATTTTTCAAGTCACTATCAACATCAGCGCCTGGTGCATTTGAAGTATCAAATGGTGTAGTTGAACTATTTTGTTTCTATGGCATCTGTCTTCGATGCTGTAGTAACTGGCGCAAACTCCACGTTTGAATTTGACCAGTCGGTGTCGGTCTGTTCAATTTGTTGTTCTACCTGCTCTGAACTACTTTTGTCCTTCGTCGCAGCAGGACCTGGCGGTTCGGTCGCTCAAACCATTAAAACTTCGTTTGGCGGTCTTGTAGACTGTACCTTTTTCTTCGGAGCTGTTGGCAGCATTGTCACAATTTTTTGTTCAATGTTTTTCTCCATGTTGACCATTTTTTTTCGATAGGGTATTTTCCATGAAATCTAATTTTTCTTGGATTTTCTTAAAAGTATTTTCAGTGGTAAAACTTTGTAGCTCACTGATTTTATTCTTTAAAGCTAAGATCTTCTCTTCTTTTCGATTGATCTCTTTATTTACTAATTTGTTGATTTCATCTTCCCGCGCGTTTTTGGCACATGTTGGACATAAAACAGAGTTTTTACTAGCTAGTTTATCAAGCAAAAAAACATCTTCCGCCAACCGATATGATGACGCATAAAAAACGTATTGTACTTACTGAACAAATAGAAAAAAGCTGATATTTTTATATTATTTTATAATAAAACGCTTCGTGGTGAAAGATTCATGTTTTACTACTACACTAGTTTATAACTAACTTTTCTCTGATTAACTATCTGTCATAATATGTTAGGTATAGCGCTTAAAAATTCAAGTGTTGAAACAAACAATATACGTATTGTGCTTTATTCTAATATAGACCAAAGCAATTATACAATTTGGAACCAATAAGAACATTTTAAGCACACATTAACATTTATATTAATATAAATACAAAATTATCATCACCATTAAATGGAAGCCCGACGCTCCACTACTTAAAACACGACGCTTCCCTACTATTTGCCACATGGCGCTGCGTGACGCTCCCGTCCAAACATCCAAACCTACTAAAACATGATTTACATGATATTTAACGCCCGACGATTGAATAGATAAAATATTTTAATCCGTGCGCTTTAAAATCAAGTGCTAGGGGTCCGTTAAAGCCGGGAACACATTATTGTCACGTCACGTGAGCTCACGTAATATCACATGAGCTCACGTGGCGCTTGCAAGATGTAGTTCAATATTTTTCCATGCATTTAAATCGATCAGAGACATACTGTTGTCACGTCACGCGTGTCGCGGTATGTAAAGCCGCAAACACACTGAGCTCACGTCATGTGAGGTCACGTGCTATCATGTTGTCATAATTTAACCGTGAGAGCATACTAGAAACACACTACCATCACGTTTTATGATGTGGTATATAAATTGATATATGAATCCGGGCAGTCTTTCTTCGATTTCACTGTGTTGTTTGTTTATTTTGCGTAAATTATGGAAAGCGCCAGCTCAATCAGTTCTTCGGACAGGGAAGAGGAAATAGAAACTGTGGCTGCCTTTATCGTTCTCAAGAAGTAAAATAAAAAAACGAGGAAACCATGGGTCCATGACATAAACATGAAAAGAAAAGAATTGGGCGCATTTCATCGTTTGGTTCAGGAATTAAAATTCACCAACAACACACCAGCTCTCTACAAAACCGCCTAAACGAGTGCTCACGTGAGACGAAAAGTGTGGATTTGCAGAAAAGAAGCACATGCTAGCACGCATGCCGTTGGGGATGTAACGTAATACGCATGAGATGACTTCAGTGTGGTTCTGATGTATTAACATACTATGTAAAACAGCGCTTCACACTTTTTGTTTGTAACGTAATAGCACGTGAGCTTACGTAATGTGACGTGACGTGAGCTCAGTGTGTTTGTGGCTTTACTTATCACCCATGCTAGCACGTCTTTGATTTCATGTCAGAACAGATTTTTTGGCTCACGTGCTACGAGTTGTGTTTACGTTTTGTTGATAAAGTGGTACTTTAATAAAAACATGGATGAACTATTAATTGAGAAAGTTAGACAGCATGAGGTACTTTTTAATGTAAAATCAAGCAGTTATATGGACCAGCGTATGCGCCAAGAGGCTTGGGAAGAGATTGGACAAGACTTAAACATTGCTGGTAAGTATGTATAAATGTATTATTTTATTAAATAAATATCGGATATTCTTTAAAAAATCTCGACAAAATACGCTATGTAGTAACAATACTTTTATTCATTATTTTGTAATCTTCCTCTACGAACTATTTGTAATTGCCACGGCACGCTTCCATCAGGGGAGTTAAAATATTCTTTAAAGTAGTCCCGAACTTGAAAAGCCCTCTGTGTAGAATTTTGTCTTATAAGGCGTAGGCTATGTAACCCTGCTGTAGGTCTTTCAAGCGCTTTGATATCTGGTTCGTATGTGTTGTCTTCGCATAATGGGTTATGGAGACAGCATGCTGCAAGCACCACTTTGTCCGCCATTTGTGGCTGTACCTCCAAATGCTTTCTTAATATTCTCCAACGAGCCGCCAGAATCCCAAATGCGTTTTCGGAAACTCGTCGAGCTCGCGACAATCGATAATTAAATATTTTGTTAGGCTCGTTTTGTCCTAAATGATGTCTGCTGTAAGGACGCAGTAAATATGACTTCAACGGAAACGCTTCATCGCCAACGATAACGTATGGCTGCGGCTCCCCATTCTCTATTATAGGGGTATCTTTAGGTACATTAAAAGTGTTACTTGCCAATTTTTGTCCAATCGATGGCAATAAATTTGTAGGTAGCATCTACTAAAGCTAAAAGTACAATTGAATGATTTCCCTTATAATTGTAAAATAATGATCCAGCATTTATAGGGCATTGAATATTAATGTGCTTACCATCGATGGCCCCAATGCAATTCGGGAAATTCCACACTTCCTTATATTTTGTTGCAATATTTTTCCATAGCGTCTCGGTTGGATTGGGCATTACGATTGGGCTCAATCGCTTCCATATAGCATTGCAAACAATGCGTACTATTTCTCGAACGGTACTGAATCCTAATCGGTAATTAAAACCGATATTTCTGAAAGAATTTCCCGTTGCCAAAAACCTAAAACATTTTTTTTTTAAGCTGAGGAAGCAAAAGAAAAGCGGAATAAACTTAGAAGCTGTTTTTGTAACGCTATATACAGACGCCGTAATAAGAAAAGTGGCCAGGCAGCTACAAAAATTATCCCCTGGAAATTTGAGCAACAGATGTCATTTCTACTGCCATTTTTAGAAAATCGATTGTAAGTATATATTTTTGCTTAATTTTAATTTTTGCCTTTTACACATACAGTGTTGTCCAACGAAGGGTAAACACCCTTGTAATTTATTTATTTTAAAATATATTGCAAAATGGTCAAAACAAGAGTTGTGGGGATTTCAGAGAGGTATCAGTGCAATTTATCATAAAAACAATTGAGCATTGAATAAAAAGAATAAATTTAGATAAAACATTGATTTTCTCGCTTATTTTAAATGGAACACCCTGTATATTATTGCATTTTTTAAATCTACTCAAAATTCTAAGAGTATTTTATTTATCATGTCCTATACCTATTTTCATTTGTTTTGAAAATAATGACGTTTGAAAAGTGAGGTTTCGGACATTTTGAGCCTCTGTAAAATCTAAACGGTTTGTCTTAGAGCGAAAATAGATAAAATACTCTTAAATTTGCGTAGATTTTAAAAAATGCAATAGTTTACAGGGTGTTATATTTTTATTAACACGGGATCTTATGGCAAGTGCCCTAAATGGCAATGAAATATAGGCAAGTTATACATCGTTGTAAAGGTAATTTAATGCTATTTTCAAAAATTTTAAAAAATACAGAATGACAAAGAAGTTACCACAGATCGACCAAGCAAAAATAAAACTTGATTTGAGTAATTCGGTACTACAAGCTGAAATAAGAAATTATGAAAAAAATTAAAATACACAGCTTCGCACACAGCCGTCAAGTCTTCACTCAGGATATTCTTCCAGAACTTCCCATATACACACCCCGCTGGGATCACCAAATGAAGTTGTAACAACTGCAACATACCATCAATCACATTCAAATCTCACAGAATGCTTACAGCCTATGGGTTACAACGCCACAGAAGATATATCACCAGTAGTCACCAATCAGTTCTCCAGAGTGATAAACTACGAGTACAACAAAGGGCAGGAAAGGCAAACAGCAAGTACAGTCTATAATAGCCAGCCTAGACCAACATTGTTAGAGCTGCCTTCAATAAGTAACAATTATTAGGACTCGTTTTTTTTTCGTTTGATTTGTTTTAACATTTACATGGTATGTCTGAATATAGTTTCGAATATATTAGTTTTTTTTTTATAAGACTTACCTTAATGTTACGGTCAATTTTTCTCTAGTACATACTGCCTTTCGAAACTGTGTATTTTGTGTTCTTATGTCATTTTCAATAAGGCCATGTATATATTTAAATTGTTCTTCAGTCATTCTAAAATACATGTGGTACCTTCAAGGATGTTTACGTAATTCTTGTACTAAACGCGAGTATTCACCAAGTTGTTCTCTTCTTTGATTAATCTCATGAACCCATATTGACCTATTATAGGTTTTTCAGTTTAGCAACATAAATGCAGCTAAATTTTCCATATCCTCTTCTGAATCAGAAGAACTGCTGCTTGAATAGCTGTTTTCCATTTCTTTCTTAAATTACTTGAAATAAAACAAACGCTGAACTGAACCAATAAGTATGAGACGTGATATGCATCTGTCTCCAATGCGTATTTTCACGCGTCTCATGCCTAACGTGCTATCACGTGAGCTCACGTGACGTGACAATAATGTGTCCCCGGCTTTAGTCGGCGGTCATAACGACGCACCGCACCTCGCACCGCACTTAGCATTGTACCATAGCATCTGTGTGCGAAGCAAATGTTATTATGAAGTTAAATGCGCTTGGCCATAACGGCGCACCGCCCCTCGCCTCGCACCAAGCCTGGCATCAGAGCATTGCACTCCGAAATCAAGCTTAGTATTTTGCGAACCTTCGCACATCGCGCATTTTGTATTATGGAGAAAGAAAAATTAATAACTAGTGTCTTTATTAGAGAGGCGATATGGGACAACAAATGCAAAAGTCACCATATTAATTTACTTTTAACAAAATTATGGAAAGAAGTTGCAATTGAATGTAACACAACAGGTAAAATTAAAATGCTTTATTATAAACTAAGCTTTTTAAATAGGATTATTACAACAAAAATGTTTAAACGCTTCTCGAATGTATTTTGCTTCATTGTTTGGCCTTCCTGCGGGTGCGGGTGCTTGTATGTTTTCGTTTCAAAAAGTAGATTGAATGTACCGTAGATTATGTTCCATTCCTTCCGTGTCAATAATTATATTATGTAAAAGACAAATTGTCTTGATTATGTTATCTGCGTGTTCAGCACTGGCCAATATAGGTTTATCTAGGATTTGCCATTTTGACCTGAGAATTCCGAAAGCACATTCGTCTAGCACGGGATAAACGTTTATTAAAATATTCCTTCTCTTCATTTAATTCTTGTTTACTATATGGTTTTAGTAAATTTCTCATCAGTGGATAAGCTTCATCAGCTATTATTACGTGAGGCATAATCAAATTCGAATCAGGTAGAGTACTATCTTCAGGCAAATTTAGTGTTCCCTTAGTCAGCTTTTTATATAAAGCAGATGCTTTGAATGTGCCACCGTTACTTTGCCTACCGTAGCCGCCAACATCAATATTGATAAATTTGTAGTTTGCATCAACGAGAGCTTGAAGGACAATGGAAAAATACCCTTTATAATTAAAATACATCGATCCAGAATTGTTTGGACAGCGCATACGGATATGTTTCCCATCTAGCGCCCCGACGCAGTTAGGAAAATTCCAAATTTCATAAAAATCCTTCAATATTCTCCGAAACTGATTTTTATATGGAACGGGCATATGAATTTCGTATAATGAGTCCAAAATATATTCTGAAATCTCCGAAACAATATTGGCTACTGTAATTTTACCTATGTGAAATGAAAAAGCCAAACTTCTAAATGATATGCCAGTGAAAAAATATCTGCAAGAAAAAATAGTGTTATTGATTTAATAAGTTATAAAAAGATCTATTTTTTGCAGTAACCCTAGCCAAAGCGCAATGAAAACGGCTGAGGGAAACTTAAAAAAAAAACTAACAGAAATACCAGTGAATCATTCAGGGGATGGAGCTGAAGATAATGATGGCGCTACACCAGATTGGCAATATTTTCACTCGCTTTTATTTTTAAAAGATCAGTGTGTGCACCGAAAGTCTACTGGAAATTTTGTAATATCAAATAGTGAAGTACTCGAAGAAACTCAAGATACTGAAGAAGAAAGCGCAGTGAACAGCACGGACGACGTTGCAAGCGAAATTGAATCACAGCCAACTACACCAGCGTCTCCTTCATCAACTCCACAACATACAACTTCAGTCACTCCAATACTTAAAAAAGCAAGAACGCAAGGAACAGCTAAAACAACCAATGCTATTGGGGAAGCATTACTAAAAGCAGAACAAGAAAAAATTGCATACCTGAAAAGAAAAGAAGAAAATAGGCGCAAAAGGGAAGAAAAAGAACCGGACGAAGACGAAGCATTTTTCAAGAGTATTCTTCCCCACGTAAGAGCAATGAATCCGAAACAAAAAATGCGATTTCGCATACAAGTTTTGCAGCTTGTAGACAACGAAATATCTACACTAACGCAATCTACCCTAGCGGTGTTGCCTCTGTGCCGTCTTAAGTATTCGATTTCAGCTGTAGTAGCTTTTTATATGCAGATTTGAAAAGAACTAAATATGGAAGTTTTAGTTACCTATTTAAATCTATATAGAAAAGCATAAATGTGTTAATTTTTTTTAGAACAAAGAAATTATCAGCAATTACGCACTAACAACGTTGCTGCAGATTGCTTTAATAAAAACAAACAAAGCTTTAGCCCATCAAGCCTTTATTATATTCCACCTACACTTATTCACCAGCACCAGGATAATAGTTTATATGAGATTGACCAAAATGTGGGTAAGTCACTGGAAGCGCGATAAATAATTTGTGTTTTCCTAGTGTGCGCGCGCATGTGGCTATGTGTTTTTTCATATATGTTTGTTTAAAATTTATAAATTTAAAATATGAATTTGTCTGTGAAATTGTGTTCGAATGTTAAAATAATTTATTTTGTAAGTGGGTTTTTTAAGTTAAAAATATATATTTTTTAGGTCCAATTACAGACTTATCCAGCGGTAGTGTTAACGAAGTCTCAATTGAAACATATACCGTTGTCTGAACAGATTTACTTCCTATTAATGGTGAGTAAAACTAATAGTATTGTAACGTTCCAAGGCGTATTTTACAACAAAGTTCAATAAGGACTCACTTGTTTGTTACTGATAGGGTTTATTAAGATACGTTATATACTTTACAATTGATGGGCCTTGTATAAATGGATAAATTAATAAGTTAATGAAATAATGAATTGCAACCCTTGCGCAATTGGATTGGTCAAATTATATCACAGTTTCTTTCAAGTTTCCAGAGGTATCAAATTTATAGTATTAAATATGTATTATCACTAAAATTCCCTATCAGTTTTAAAATTAGTTAAATTAGATTCTTTTATCTATTGAACTATTCCTATACTACACTACAAACTATATTTATGACGAAGGACGTAGCTATACCAGAATTAAGCACTTATCTTGGTAGTGTTGCTGGCTGAAGACGACTCTGGTCCAGACGCAGTAATGATGATGAGGAGATGATGAGAGATGCCAGTACCAGAAGTTCGTTACACGAAAAACCCAACGAGTGTTGACCTTGTTTGTCCTTCAAACGGTCCCTTGCATTGGTTGAACATTAAACCCCAGTAATATTTCTTCCTTAGTTAGGTATGTTTAATTCTTATAAGCCCACGATCTTGGTCTATCGTTATGCAAATATCATTATCAAGTTACTACCATTAGCTAGAACGATAAAACCCAATTAGTTTTCCCCAGTAGTCGAAACACGCGGTATAGATGTATTCTTTTTTTAATTAAAGTTATTTTTCCTCAAATTTAATTCAAATTTATATGATTAAATAAACCACACTCACCCTGAATGTTTGACGATCGTGTCATATGTCTTCAGGCTAATAAAACTTGAATAAGTTGAAAACTTTAAATTTTAATCACATTTCGTGTTACTTGTAGAGCTATCAGGACAGAAAAGGTCTAAATTTCGGGCGTTATCAGTAAGGCGCCGTTTAATCTGCGTTCCACACTTTTTCTATCATTTTTTTTATATTTCAAACTACCTCTCTCTCTCTCTCAATCCATATCACCATCCCTGTCAGTGATTTTTAAGATTTAATATTTCTATCATTTAATTCTGACGTTTGAAATGTCACTTACTTGTCTAAAGTGACATCGGGGAAATTGAAAGTGTCAAAGATGGAAATGTAAACATTGATTAACTTACAAAATAAGATACAATTTCATTAAGAATTAATAAGATTACTTATGTCACCGTCGAACAGCCCTCAAGACTTTGCAAAGGGGTTTCAGTGTGCAGTCTGATCAAACCGGGCCCCCGCCAACACTTACCCGCCAGGGAAGCACACCCTCACGGTTCCCTGCATCAATATGTTAAATTTAATTACTTTGAGTAAGTACAGAAAGTACGATCGTTGCATAGCCCCACTAATTAATTTAGAGGAGAAATCAGTTTTTTATTGAAAGGAAAAAAAAATTGCTCTGAGAAATTAATTGTCTCTTCACTCTTATGCACTACCTCAGTCCATACCTGTCACAAGCTAATCCCTGCACCTACATAGCCCCACTAAACCTGACCATTCTCAGGCCACGCACTAAATATATGGTTTTAGACTAACTACATTAAAAGTTCCTCGAATTGAATTAGTTTTTTGATTTTGTAAAATATATGCAGGGAAGCACACCCTCACGGTTCCCTGCATCAATATGTTAAATTTAAATACTTTGAGTAAGTACAGAAAGTACGATCGTTGCAGTATATTTTGTATAAACCATCATAACAAAACTATTATTAATAATTACAATGAAAACTCAATTTAACCTGCGGCTAGGGTGCGTACAGTCATTGCAAAAAAGTTTAAAGCAACGCATTTGGACAGCATAGTACTTTATGAATATTATGTGACACATGATACTTTTTACTGGCGACGACTGTACAGGATTATCCAACCAAGACTAGACAAGGCGATTTTTTGACTTTTCCTGTACTTTTATAAAAAAACTGAAATAGCCATCTTAAGTCATTTTCTCCCGCGAATTCGAATATCTTCAGCAAAAAACAATTGAACATCAAACAAAAGTACTAGGGGTCACTTTGATATTTTTTTAAATGGGATGCTGTATTTTTAATGAGCTTATCCGATTTCTCATATAAATTTTGATCTAAAATGTTGGATTTTTAATTTATTTTTTTTTTATTTTTAACATTTTCCGAATTTAAAACTGAAGAAAAAAGGCGTTTTTGAATTAAAAATCCAACATTTTAGATCAAAATTTATATGAGAAATCGGATAAGGTCATTAAAAATACGGCATCCCATTTAAAAAAATATCAAAGTGACCCCTAGTACTTTTGTTTGATGTTCAATTGTTTTTTTGCTGAAGATATTCGAATTCGCGGGAGAAAATGACTTAAGATGGCTATTTCAGTTTTTTTATAAAAGTACAGGAAAAGTCAAAAAATCGCCTTGTCTAGTCTTGGTTGGATAACCCTGTACAAGAAACTTAAAATAAACAATTTTGTAAAAATTGGCACTTTTTTGTTGTAGATGAAGAAAACACTGCCAAATCGAATGCTCAAAACAGTTTTTCAGACCATAGTGAAAACAATAATGAGGGTAATAATCAATTTGAATATTTTAACCCGGATCAAATTTCTGGGGAAGAAGTAACAAGGTTTCAAGAAGAAAATGTAAAAAGAAATATTTTTGATGTAGAGCCATCATGCTCGTTTAACTGTAGTAAACCGTCGCGACATGATGTAAATATTTCTTCAAGCATAGCAGGTGATGTGAGTTCTGACGATGAATATCTTCCACATGCAAATACATCTACAAGTGAAGAATCCCACGATGAAAGCGACCCGGAAAACACTTTAAGTGGAGCAAACAGAAAGCGACAAAGAAAAATGCCAAATAAAGGTCCAGGAAAAAAGAGATATAGAAATCCAAAAATATGGAAAAGAAATATTGCAACGGACGACAAAAGTAGTGGCAAAATGTATGTTAATATTAAAGGAAAACAAGTTATAGGAGGAGAAATGAAGCCAGCTTGCAATGAAAAATGCAGAAAAAAGTGTTCTACTTTTCTTAGCGACAACCAAAGAAAAACAATTTTTGAAAAATTCTGGTTAATGAGCGATTATAATCGTCAATCAAGCTTTGTTGGAAAGTATGTGAAAAGGATACCTAAAAAGAGACAAATTATAAAATTAGATGGGCAAGAATCAAGACGAACTTCCAATTTAATGTACAACCTTCCCAACAACGACAATAAAGCTGTTGACGTATGCAAAATGCAAAAATTCCTTAATACATTGGGTATTTCTGATATGTGGATAACAACTGCGCTAAAAAAAAGACTGTTCAGAGATCGGAGAAGTTACTCCAGATAAGAGGGAATTTAATGAAAACCGACCAAATAGAGTGCCTAAGGAAACGCGAAACCGAATCAAACAACATATTGAAATGTTTCCAACCATTGATTCGCACTATTGTCGAGCAAGGACACAGAAACAATATTTGGAGCAGGGTTTGACGGGGAAGGGACATTTCGCAATGGATAAAATAATAAATAATAATAATAATAATCAAATGTACTAGACCCGGGTTTGACAGATGTCAAAAAGTGACAGAGACGACACCATTTTGAATTTCCTTAAATAACAGCCGTCATAAATAACCACACGATTGAATTGCATTTGGCAATCCGATTCTAAAAGTATATAGTTGCTGCTTATTTTCAGCTGTTTCGGAAATACTGGGGTTCCTAATTTGCCTGCATCGATTTTGTCTTTTAAGTGTCTTACCCCTTTAATAAATAGACCTCCTAGGCTGAACAGATACGACGCTATTTTGAATTGTTTTAAATGGCAACCGCTGTAGGTAACCACACGAGCGAATTGCATTTTGCGATCCTATTATTAAATTTCTTATTCCCTTAACCGCGGATCCTGTTTTTTGTAACAACCAGTATGTTTCAACATAGATTCAAATTGTGCTCATAAGTTGTCTGCATTTACAATAATCTTTTTTTCATGTTATCCGTAAAGACCGCATCGTTTATTAGGGTGGGTCACCCTATACTAATGGAAATTATACGTCAAGAAATACTTAAATTGCGCTTTCTCTCACAATATTCACTTATGAAACCAAAAAATAATGTCAACTTATAAGAAAAAAATTAAATAAATTCTATTGTTCCAGCATTTTCCTGAAACTTAGTTATTTGGAAGATGTAGCAAAATTAGTTCAATTTTTTTAAAGGTGGCTGTGACCGTCTCTTACAAATAGATACATGCATTTGTTTGGTTGCTAGGCATTATTCTTTACGATTGATCTGTCATTTTGCTAGGCGTAAATTTGTCAAAGCAATAAGAATTGTTACTTTATTATATTTAAATAAGTTTTGATCATGAACGCTGCGCTTTCAAGTGAAGATAAATTCGATATGCTACGAATGTTCTTTTTATGTGGAGAGAACGCTACAGTTGCCAGAAGAAGGTATGGTTTTTCATTTATTAAAATAACGCATTGAATATTAAAAAAAAAACGCAAAAATATTAATTTTTAAATAATTGTTATCAGTAATTATGCTAATCAAGTTTATACAAGCTCTACCAAAGGTTTTACCAAAAACTAGTCACTTTTGAAAACAAGGATTGGCCTATGGCATTGTTAGGTAAAAACAAATTTCTTGCGCTATCATTATTCTTAAGCTCTTATTCCTTATTAATAATAGTTGGTGCTGACTATAATAACATTTTCCTTTAAAATTCAAGTCAGTTTTGCTTATAATTTAATCTTTTTTATTTGGCGTAGAGTTTCCATCGAAATCCCATATTTTGAAATTTAATTATTTTATACTGTTGAAATATAAAAGTTACTAACAAAAATAAGAAGTTCTATTAAAAGCTTGTTTGTAAATAAAATGTTCGACGATATTCAAAATGTAGTCTTTCAAAGTTTAAATCGACCTTGAAACATTATGGAAATCTATAATTTTATTGTTTTATAATATATTATATTTATTTTCTATGTCTTGCTGGTATCTGTCTTATTTACAAGATATGTGCATAGTAAGTTAAATAGTAATGCAATTAAATTCTGCCACTATAGTTGGTTGGTCTTACGTATTATTAATATGGTAAATAAAATTGTAAAGAATAATATATTATAATATACGAAACATTATAAAAGGTAATAGTTAGAGCGACAAAAATGCCTTGGCACACCCAAACGGATGAGAAGCACGTTCTTGTGTAGTTCGAGTGTCGTTCTCGAAATCCGTGTTGTCGAGTAGGGGTCTGGCGCTCGGCGGTGAGCGGCTATAATATTTTTTCCAAATTTTGACCAGCGGTTTAAAAAACATTTCCCAAACGGATGAAAATTACTGGAGGGCAACCTCCTAGTTACCGGAAAAAATATTTTCATCCGATTTGATCTTTTCAAAGAGCTCTTCCAGGAGCTCAAAAAAAATGGAAAAAGGGGGGAAAAAATTTGCTCATTTAAACTTGAAATTGGGCAGGGAGCTAGAGTTCGTGTCTGAGAATATGTAAAAAAAAATTTTTTGCTCCATGTGTCGCCATTGCTTTATAACAGTTTTTCAAAATATAAATGGGCAAAATTTGATAAAGTAATTCCAGCATGGATGAAAATTTGCACACAGGTTCTTTGACACGTACAGAACATCGAAACATTATTTTCATCCAAATTTATTGCGGCCAAGACCAGATCTTCCAGAACATGCATGAAAATTTTTACTTACCATTGAATAGTCACTCAACATTTTACCGCCTCTCGGGAGCATTTCATTTTTTTTTATATTTTTAAACCAGAGACAAATAAGTTTACGAAACTTCCATCTAAATCTCGCAGAAAATTTACGGAGAACTCCGGGATCAAAATCACGCGTGCTGGCGAGGTTCTTTGTTATTTGGCATAGTTTAGCCAGGCTCATTTTGGACGAAAACTTTTTTTTTTAATAACATAAATGATAACGATTCATTTTAGTCCGGTTGCATGCATGCGGCTGATTTTTTTTTAAATTTCGAAGTTTGGGTCCATTTAATTGTACTGGAGGTTACGGCAAGGATCAAATCGGATGAAAATATTTTTCCGGTAATTGGGGGGTTGCCTAGATGCCCTCCAGTAATTTTAATCCGTTTGGGAAATGTTTTTTTAAACCGCTGGTCAAAATTTGGAAAAAATATTATAGCCGCTCACCGCCGAGCGCCAGACCCCTCCCTACTCGACAACACGGATTTCGAGAACGACACTCGAACTATACAAAAACGTGCTTCTCGTCCGTTTGGGAGTTCCAAGGCATTTTTGTCACCGCGGCTCTAACTATAAGGCGGAATTCACACCAAAGCAATTGGCAACAAGCAATACGCGATAGGCGATGAGCGATCTGAGTTGCCTATACCGCTCTGCTTATAAACGCTTTGTATTGGTTTCAACTTGTTTACACTGAAACGATAGTGATATCGCCTTACAAAATATTGCCTGACAAACGGCGATCTATATCGCAAGCAATATTTGGGTTGTGTTGCTAGTTGCGAATTGCTTCGAAATGTCCGAAGAAAAACAAAATATTTTGTTTGTCCAAAATATTGAAAACTATCCCTGCTTGTATGATTATATAAGAAACGACTACTCTAAACGAAGTGCAAGTGACAAAGCTTGGAATGCAGTTTCCAAGGAAGCAGGTATACCAGGTATGTACAAAAATAAATACAGATTTGTTATTTTGCTTTATATTTTCGCCTTTTAATTCTTTCAAATACACTGCATTCTAGTCGTCACAATCGTAGTCATGCTCTATGCAGTACTTCCATTGCCACGGAATTGCTGCTTCACGAGTTATAAAATATTCAGATAAATAATTTCGCAGTGAAGTTGCAGTACTTTGTTCAGTAATAATGATACCACCTACGGGAAGAATATTGGGCTCAGTTTGTCGTAAAGTGTTTTCATCTTCCTCCAGCGTAGGTATTGAGAAACGACCTTCCGTGCTTCGGATAAAATTGTGCAGAATGCAGGTAGCTTTTATTATATTATCCACTGTATTTTGCCCACATGCAATGGGAGTTTCAAAAATGCGAAATTTACTAACTAGCATACCAAATGCGCATTCTATGCTTTTACGACCGCGAGATAATCGATAGTTGAATATGCGTTTTTTATCGTCCAAAACCTTTTTTGGAAACGGGCGCATAATATTTTTGCGCAATGGAAAAGCCTCGTCGGCGCAAAAATATAATGGGAATGCATTGCCGCTCTCATCATGTGGAAGAGGTCTTGACTGAGGAATTTTTAGTTTGTTGCGATCCAGTAATCGTCCCAGTTTACTGCTTTTAAAAACAGCACCATCGCTATTTCTGCCGTAATCGCCCACATCAATAGTCAAAAACATTCCATCAGCATCTGCGGTTGCCATTAAAATCACGGAAAAGAAATCTTTGTAATTGTAATTTTGCGATCCGGTGTTACGGAATTTCTTTATCCGAATGTGCTTCCCACCTATTGAGCCTATGCAGTTTGGTATATTCCAAAGTTCGTTGTATCGGTTTGCTGTAGTTATCCATTTGACTTCAACCGGAGCTGGCATGTACTGAAGTTGTAGACAGTTGAAAATAGCTGCTGTTGCTTCTTCTATGATGTTACTAATAGTACTACATCCTCGAAAAAATGCCAATCTTAATGCTGCGAAACTGCTACCTGTTGCCAAATACCTGCAACAATAATTTTTTTAATTTATCTGACTAGAGGCAATACGAATAATAATTTATATATTAATATACTTCATTTCTTTTTAGTCTCGGAATGCAAAGAGAAGTGGAAAAATTTGCGGACTGCACTGAAAAGATCTCAAAGCAAGCTCCCGTCGGGATCTGAAGCTAAAAAGAAGAAATATTACTTGCATGATGTAATGTCATTTCTTTTGCCATTTCTTAAGCCTAGGCCACAATCTGGTAATCTACCGTCACCGCCTACAGACGATGACACCGATGTAGTAGAAGAGATGGATAATAATACGAGCAAGAGTGCTACAGAATCAACAGTGGCGGGAAATGTTGAAGAAACCTCATCCTATAGACAAGAAAGTCAATTTCGCGTTGTTGAGCAATCCACAGAAAGCAAAAAGTTGCCTCTACGCCCTAAACATTTTGTCCATTTATTAAAAAAGCGGAATCCCGCTCAACCTACGACGTCTACGATGTCAGATGAGGCGGATAAATGTTTTGTAGACTATATGAAACAACAAACTAACACTGCACCACCTAATGCTGATATGGAATTTCTTCAGAGTCTGCTACCAGACGTAATGAAAATGGATTGCAGACGAAAGCGTAGATTTAAAAGATCTGCATTGGAGTTGATTGATAATATATTGGCAGATCAGGAAGATGAACAAAGGCAGCGATCTGTAGGTCCCACTGCTTCACCAGCCTCTTCCGATTGGAGCTACGGCTCACCTCCTACGTCGGCAGCCGAATATCTTGCTACTTGGCCTATTGAATAATAAAGATGTTTCCCTTCTTTTGTGAGAATTTATGTTTTAGTTTGAATTTAGAATTATTGAAAGTAGTTTGTCAATATATTTTTGACCTTTTCGGAAATCCATTGGTTTTTAATTGAATATATACCTTACCCAGTAGTAATCATTTTTGAAAAATGAACACTCACCTCAAAGTAATTAACAGGCGTTCCTCGGGGCTTACTGCCAATCTGTAATTCGTATCCTTCTTGCAGATTATTGGAGAAACAAGTCTTAGTAAAATTGAGAAACTGTCTTTATTCATCCTGTAGAAACTTTTAAATATCTCAGGGTCTAAATTTATTTCTTTAGCAACCACACTCACTGAATGAACTATATTTTGCAAATGAAAAGGTCGCACCCAATACCGACGTTTTCTTCTCGTGACCTTACTTCGTATTTTTCGTAATATATAAAACGCAATCACTACGTTACACACCGACATTTTGGATGTCTACTAAATATTTTATCGAGTCAATGTGAATACAAACGCGATGCGATATTGCCTATCGCTTGTTGCTTGTTGCTTATCGCTTGTTGCCAATTGCTCTGGTGTGAATTCCGCGTAAAGATACATTGTGTAATATTTTATACACTGCGTCCATAAAGTCTTGCACAAATTCATTTAAAATTCAGGGGCTTACTTTTTTTAATAACGCTCGGACACGTCAATTAGTACTTTTGTTTACGCATTTTTTAACGTAAAATGTTTTTATACAGGGTGTCGCACGTATGAGGTATGAGGTCATCAAGGATTTTTTTTAATGGAACACCCTGTATATTATATCAATTTTGAATTCTATGATGAACACTTAACACCTCTGGAAATCACGGTTTCCGAAATATTGACGTTTGAAAATTTATTTTAAACACATTTATTGATGACCTCATACCTCATACGTGCGACACCCTGTATAAAAACATTTTACGTTAAAAAATGCGCAAACAAAAGTACTACAATTAGTACTTTTGTTTGCGCATTTTTTAACGTATCCGAGCGTTTTTAAAAAGTAAATACCTGAATTTTAAATGAATTTGTGCAAGACTTTATGGACGCACTGTATAATTAAGGTCGTTCTCAACAATTGGTGCACTAGTTTTATTATTTATAAGAATAGGAACAGAGGAACGGTTGGCGTAAAAAGGTAGCCATAGAACTAAAAGAAAAACTTAAAGTGTGCTAAAATCCATAAATTTCAAATAAGTTACTAGTTGACCATATTTTGTGATAAATAATTTTACCTTATATTTATTATTATATTATAGAACATATAGTTTAAGATTTACTTGGCCACATGACAAGGTACGATTTGTACCTACGGTGAGCTTATCCTTTACCCCGACCAACAAAAAATAGGTCAGCTGCGTCGTCTCATCGTCAATGTTGTTCTGCCTTGAAAGATACCAATGATCGAAAAAAAAGGAAACTGCGACTTCTATTGCTCTATATTTTGCGTATTGGGCGCCATGATATCAATTTGCACAACGACGCTAGAAAAGATAGAAACGAATTGCATATCACCACATTCAATGGACAAATAAATATTAATTATTAAATTAAACACTAAGTGAGAGAATAGAATTTTAGGTGATTAACAATTTAACTGATCAATATTTATGTACAATATAATTTGTTATTAAAACCTTTTTTCTGCTACATGATTTCCTTTTACACAAATTATGTCACCTACTGAGCAATTGAAAGGCTGAAGATGAGAGCTACTGCTCTCGAAACATGTCCCTTTTTGTTTCTTAACATCTAACCAATGGTGACAATAAATTAGTGGAGCAGACTTTGCGTTTCATTTATTTATAAATATTCACTCCACTTCGAGATATGGACTACTTCTTCAAAATTAATTATATTTACTAAATACTATAAAATATTTTAGATATGCTGCTGAATACCCAGAACGTCACACGCCACATAGAACAATGTTTCGCCGGGTTGTGGAACAACTAAGGGTTCACCATTCGCTAGCCCCAAAACGAGAGAGGATAGCAACAGTTTTGACCTAAGATAACATTATAATAATTTTAGCATATTTTGAGGCAAATCCGACAAAAGCCATTACTGATGCGGTGGGTGATTTAGGTTTTACTTACGGGTCTATCCAAAAAGTATTAAAGAGGAATGGCTTTAAGGCTTTTAAGGTTATGCCCGTAATGAATCTGAGGGATCGTGATTTCGAGAATCGCATGGCATTTTGCAGGACAATGCTCCGGATTAATGAAGAGGATCCAAATTTTATTTCAAACATATTATTTGCAGATAAGTCCTGTTTCTCTACAGCCGGTCGTCACAACAGGCGCAATATTCATTACTGGTCTAGAGAGAATCCCCATCAAATTGCGCCTGTTGAACGGCAGGGATACCAAACCATGAGTGTTTGGTGTGGGATGTGGCAATACAGAATTTTGGGTCCTCTTTTTTTATCAAGGAACATTGACTGGAGAACGCTATTTGGGTTTATTGGAGAACGAAATCGGTAATTTCATGGCCAACATCCCACCGCATCAGTTACGAGACATAGTATGGCAGCAAGATGGTGCGCCCGCTCATAGCGTTAGAACCGTTACAAATTTAACCAAATTGGATTTTTTTTGTCTACGACACAACACCCAATACATTAGATGTTATTCAAGTCAAAATAGTAAATGAAATTCACCATCTTAATGAAAATCCGGACATTCTTTTCAGTGTCTGTCAAAATTTTAAACTTAGGTTACAAGTGTGTTTAGATAACAATGGCAATTGAACATCTAATGCAAGATCGAAGGCGGCAGTAATTTTATTAATGCTTGTCTTGTTTTCTTTTTAACATATACTTTGTTTTGTTTTTTTTTGGGCGTTGTTTAGTAGAACATAAAATTGCAAACCATTCTGATACATTCTGATGCTTTCATACCTACAGATAGACAGACAGGCAGACGACAGACAGACAGGACAGACAAAAGACAATACGGCCATCTTCTCTGGTACAAAAAATATTATAATATAGTACGAATAACATTAACACAATTTTGTATTATTTGGCAATAGCAATGTAGATTGCTATTAATCAATAATAGTTTTGCTGGGTTAACTTCTGGAGCGGAGACAATTATCACGAGTTATAACTAGAGCAGATAATATAGACCTTAGGTTAAATGAACATGTATTTTCATTGCTGACCAAGAACACACTGCAATATTGAAATATATACAAAAAAAAAACCGATTTAACAATTACGACAATCTGCATTTCTACCAAAGAGGCTAGCTAGGGTCGACTAGTATTTTTATTTATAAAAGTGTATATAAGAATCTTTAACTAAGAAGTTCATGACTCTTAAATGGTAAAAATGCATCTTGTTATTAATATTTAATTGTAATTATGAATAATATTGTCTTCAATGTTAGTTGCTTGGTTATTACTGTTATACTTTTAAAATTTATTAATTTTATGCTTTAATATTTTTTGTAATGTCGAAACATTTTCTGATTACAAATTAAAACATAAACCTAGTTAAAGATGAATATAATTTTAATTTGCCCAAATCCTTTGCTAACGGATTGGGTTAGTTTTTTTTTTAATTGCACCTGATAGCTAGAACTTTAAATATAAACCCTAATGTTTTATGAATGGTTTATACATATACAGCAACAGTGGCACAGTTATTTTTATATATTATTGCGCAATTTTCGTTATCGTTATTAAGTGTGTTTATTAAATTTAACATAAATATAGGCTCCAGCAGTTTTTAGGCAAGTGCTATAAATGTTTTGTTCAACCAAAAAGCAGCGTTTTTCAACCTGTGGGGCGAACCCCCCTAGAAAGGCGTGATACCTGCACACAAAAAAGAGAATACTCCCTTTGACTAAATATTTTTTCTCAAACAATTAACTAAATAAAAAGATATATATACTCGCTATAATAAATTATGTTTCGTTTGATTATAAACCTTTATTGAAAATTAGTTTATGGCTTACTCAATTCACTTCTTTGATATGAGTAGATAATTTAGTTTTAAATAACATATAATCTTTGTCAAAGTAATAATTAGTATTTATTTTAAGTTAAAGTGTAGATTTTAAATAAGGATGTTATAAACTTCAAGTTAGTATCAAAACTTTAAAAGAAACAAAATAAAAACTCCCTTGATGATGTACGTTTACTCCGTTTAAACATATTTTTTGCCTATCTATTATAAAAATAAAATCATGTTATTTTCCAAACAAATTAGAGTCAATTGAAGTAACAATGTTTTTCTTTCTAAGTACCCGAATTCTTAAAGTAAAGAAAACAATTAGAAAATATATTAATTTTAAAAATGAATCCTGCCTAATTTGTTTCAACCAAGAATACACGTATCTCAATCAGCCCTCCTCCACCAGACTATTAAATATTGGTCAATCGGCTAGCTAATCGGCACTTAGTCAGAACTGTTAAGCGGCGCGAGTGGACTTCGCCGTTGTTAGGTTAGGTTTGTGTGAAATACGAAGCCGCGACACCGACGTGAATCATCGTGTTTGTTTTTTTATGGATTTGGAGCTGGTTTTGAGTTCTTGGGGCCTACCCCAAGAAACTATTAACGTATTCAAGGGTAAGTTTGTACTTTTGTTGACAGGCATAACTTTTTTTACACAAAATCTAACTAACTAACCCGAACTAATAGTTAACCTAATTTCACAAGAAAAGAAAATCATAATAGGTAAATTAAATCAGACAAAGTGCATGGTCGCAAATTGTAAATTAACTCCATTTGTGTACTTACATGTAAAAATTTTAATTTTAGCATTTCTTTTTAGGGATTATTTTAGTCTTATAACTTAGTTACTTAAAAATTAAGATTAAAAATGAAGTTCAGGAATAATGGCGTTGTTTTAACTTTACTTTTTAAAATACTTAGTACGTGCCTATTTTTTTCAAACATACCTATATTTTAAGGAAGGTCGTATAATAATACCTATATGCTACAGTATGCATATACCACCTATTTATAGTATCAGTGCAATATTGCAACTTTTGTTATCTCAAACCTATACAAATGAATCACTACAGTTGCTTAATAATCTTATTAAAGAACATCATTCCTTATATTTACAGCTAAGTGGTCAACAGCTTAAACCCAAATATCATTTTTTATTACATTATTTCTAAACTATAGTTAAAATGGGGCCACCAGTTTTTTTGCCTTCCATGAGATTTGAAGCAAAGCATAAAGAGCGTAAGGCGGTTGCTCAAAGTATTCGTTGCAGAAAAAATTTGCCACTTTCCTTGGCTTTAAGAAGCCAAATGAAATTATGTCATCGACTGTTGTCATCGGAAGGGCTTTTAGACAAAATTAATTTTGAAGCATTAAATGATTCTGATGTCATGAGTTTTTCAAAAATATGGATCTTAATTTTAATGACTTTTTTCAGATTTCATGGAATTAAATATGAACCAAAAAGTGTTGTGATGCTTAAATATGACGAAACCGAGGACGAAACCATTCCTGTATTTTGCCAGATAAAAGAAATTTATATTCATAAACTAAATTTAAAAAAGGTGTATTTCCAATGTTTTGTAATGGGAACTGTTGACTATAGTGCACATTACCATGCATATAAAATTAAAAACATTGATAGTTTTAAGTTTTGTACTATTAATGATTTGATATCAGATATTCCCACAATTTGTCATAAAATAGAGGGGGAAGTTTTTGTCACTGATTTCTAAAGTACGTAGGTAGGTAGGTAGTTCAGTGTCTCATTTCCGATACTTTATTATTATTAGAGTTATTATCAAAGGTAGAGCGTTGCGGTTCTTACTTTAGTTTGTTACTTTTTAACGAAATTAAAGATTCTAATATCTTCGCTTTTTATTACGGAAATACGAGGGGTACACCTCAAATAGGTAGAAACTAACATTGATAGAATATTTTACGTGGAGTTCAGAGGCGTGGTAAGCTTTTCCCGAAAAAAAAACATAAGACTGAGAAATCGATCAAACCTATCATTTTTTTAAATCGGACATCCTATAACATATACTATATTTTATATTGATTAAGCGCAATTTCAGCTTCCCACAAATGAATACATACCTAATTGATTAACATTTATTTTAGACTCAAAAGTCGAAACTTTAACTAACATTTATTTCCTATCCCTTTAACTTACACGCTTTTTTATGTATTTATTGTGACAGTAGACCATAGCAAATTTATTTGAAACCAATAATGGAAAATATTAAATATTTATAACAATAAAATATTTACGATTAGATACCTACTTCAAAAATTAATGTTTTTCAATAATTTCAATTGTGTGTCAACATTAAATTATTTATATTACATTTTTTACTTTAAAAGCAATACTGCAACAAGCAATTGGTTGCGCTGTTCAAAAAATCGCAGATCTGATTAATATCCCAAAAACTATAATTTGTCTTAGAAAATCGACTACGCCCCTAAATTTTACCTAAAACGTTATATCAATATCAGTTTTTACCGTTTTGATAGTTAAAGCCTAGCGAAAATACCAGGTTTACCTAAAAAGCTAAGATTATTTTCAAAACCGTCTGTAGATTAAGAACTAAGACAGCCATAACAAATTCGACTCCGGAATCTATCGTTTCGGTAAGATGTAGCAAACTAAAGTGAAAACTGTAACGCTCTATCTTTGATAAAAACTCCAATACCTCCCAAACTAACCTTTACTCCATACAGGCGCTTGATTATGTTACGTTAATTATTTAGAACGTCCTGTATAGATACATTAGTTATTTGCTTACTTCATATTTTGAAAATAAACTTTTAAAAAATCAATCTTCTTGTTTATTTTATTAAAATGATCTACAAAACCCGGGTTTTATTTTTTTTCTAGGATTTTGTAAGATACTTTTTTTAGGTATTAGGTAGGAAATTTTTAAAAACCCAGTAGTCTGTAGCAGGTTTAATTAGAAGTAATTTCAGAATTGATTTGAGAATCTGAATATACTCAAATTGAAAGCGCGCATTTTTATTGCAAAATGCACTATTTCTCATTTAAAGTAAATTTCTGTACTTACATCAAATATATTTGCTGCTTTCGCATTCTTATGAGAAGAAAAAAAAAACTCATTTTAATTAAAAATAATGTTTAATCAAGAAAGTCTCGTGTTAATATGAGAGTATATTTCCTTAAAGATATTAACCATATTTTTGTTCTAAAAAATATATTTTGTTTCTTCATTACTATACTATTTTTAAAATAAGATTATTATCTTCCTCAATTAGAATAATTTAAAATCATAAATATAAAATATATAATATTGGTTCGAAAAAATAATGCATTGCTACGAGAATATTAGTGTCACCAAGTAATAATTGGAAATACTTGCTCTAAATATATATCTACTTGCGTATATACAAAGCTAAGATTTATTCTAGTCAAGTATTATACAGGGTGCCCAAGATAAGGAGGGCCTCTATGGGGATCTCGGTTATGGTAAGAGCTACAACTTTGATTAAATGGGGAAAAAGTTGCGCAATCAGAGGACTAATAATATGGCATAAAAAAAGTCTTAGTAATATTTGTAAGTTTTGAGATATTAAATAAAAACTGATATTTTGGATTTTTGATTTTATTTTTCTTTGGCGTTATTATTAAAGTTAGAGCAAAACTGACAAAACTCTCTCACAGCAACTTGTTATGAACTTAAAGATTACATCGCAATTTTTTTTATACGACGTTTCGTTTCCAAGCAAACACCATCAACTTCATTTTTTCTAATACGGCCCTGATTTCTTATTATCAAATTTTGAGAGCATTTTTTATTCTTAATTCAATGATGTACCAGACAATGTTGTTTAATTACGTTTCGAGCCTTTTTAACCATCTTTATGAAATTTTCAGGGTCCGGACCTGGATCCTAGAGTGTTGCATATGCTTTTTCAGCTTTTTTAATTAAAAAAATGAAAATGATGGATGTAGAAGGTAACAACGTAATCTTTTTAGTTTCATTATGAATTTAAAAAAAAATAATAAAATTACATAATAGATTTTTAATTATTTATTTAACATTGTAAAATACTGATTCCGAACCCATAATAATTAAACTTTAATTAATTGAAATAAAACTAACATTAACTCATTAAAAATTAATTTTCCAAAAGGTGTTCAAAGTGATTTCCGTCGTTCTCCAAACATAAATAGGATCTTAAAACTGTATTATTTAGGACATTAGTTAACATTTGTTGGGTAACGCTGTGAAAGGCTGCAAGCACTAGTTGTCTAAGCTCTTCTTCTGTTTCAAAATTCTGCTTATAAACACAATTCTCGATATATCCCCAAAGGAAAAAATCAAGCGGGGTTAAATCTGGGGAACGCGCCGCCCAGGGTGTTACAGAATAAGTGCTGATACTTTTTTTCTGGAAATCTTGCTGAAATGTACTCTCTAACTACCCTTGAATTATGTGCAGGTGCACCATCCTGCTGGAACCAAGTGTCGCGTTGTTCTGCCAGAGGTAAATTATCTAGAGCCTCCTCTAAGTCATTTTGGAGTAAATTCAGGTAATGCTCAGATGTTAAATTATGTTGATAGAAAAAAGGTCCTATTATTCTTGTTCCCAAAATTCCAGCCCACATATTAAATCCGAAACGGTATTGGTGTCTTGATTCTTTGAATACACGTGGATTTTCCTTAGACCAGTAATGTACATTTTTTCTGTTAAAGATCCCGTTTCGATTTACCATGCTTTCATCAGACCAAATTATCTGGTAAGGAAAATTTATGTTTTCGTGGCATTTTCTGGTGTACCATTCGCAGAATGATCGACGTCTTTCTGCATCACCTGGCCTCAGTCCTTGACAAATTCTGTATTTATATGGGTGAAATTTTTGTTTGTTTAAAATAAATTGAGCAGTTGATTTCGCTACGCCTACATTTTCATCAATTTCTCTAGTTGATACTCCAGGGTTTTCAGTAACAGCTAATAATACGCTGAAAACCTTTTCCTGGTTACTATTTTTTTTTCGGGAGAGCATGGGTTTTTTAAATGCACCGTGTTCTTTAAGGTTAGTTACTAACTTACTGTAAGTCCGTTTAGCTGGTTGTCTCCTTTCCGGATATTTGTCCAAATACATCCGCTCCGCTACATTACAATTTTCTCCGCTTAAAATAAAACATGATAACATATCAAATTTTTCTTCATTTGAATAATAACCTGCCATATTTTGGTTCAACTGAAGTAATGCCAAATTGTCTGACACCATACCTACTCATTTTTTTTTCCAACGCCTACTTCGCTAATTTGGGAAAAGAACAATACTTAGTTTGCAACAGCGTAGATTTGTGTTGTTTCAAAAAGAAAATAAACCCAGGAAGTTTTTATTTTTTTTTAAACAGTATCGTAAGGTTTAATTAAAAAAGCTGAAAAGGCATATGCAACACTCTAGGATCCAGGTCCGGACCCTGAAAATTTCATAAAGATGGTTAAAAAGGCTCGAAACGTAATTAAACAACATTGTCTGGTACATCATTGAATTAAGAATAAAAAATGCTCTCAAAATTTGACAATAAGAAATCAGGGCCGTATTAGAAAAAATGAAGTTGATGGTGTTTGCTTGGAAACGAAACGTCGTATAAAAAAAATTGCGATGTAATCTTTAAGTTCATAACAAGTTGCTGTGAGAGAGTTTTGTCAGTTTTGCTCTAACTTTAATAATAACGCCAAAGAAAAATAAAATCAAAAATCCAAAATATCAGTTTTTATTTAATATCTCAAAACTTACAAATATTACTAAAACTTTTTTTATGCCATATTATTAGTCCTCTGATTGCGCAACTTTTTCCCCATTTAATCAAAGTTGTAGCTCTTACCATAACCGAGATCCCCATAGAGGCCCTCCTTATCTTGGGCACCCTGTATATTTAAGGCGAGTATTTTCTTTTTTGTGTGTGTTAGCATATCGAAAAAAAAATATTATAAACAAATTAATAAAGTTACTGAAACAAATGCACATTAAAAAAATGCATTCTGCAAAATAAAAAATAAAATACACGTTCACACTTATACAGGGTGTTTCGGGAAGAAAGGGAAATATTTTAATGAGGTATTCTAGAGGTCAATATAAGAAAAAAAGGTCATATAAATGTGGGCCTGGAAATGCTTTCTTTTCGAGATACAGTATGCCAAAAAAAAAAGTAATATACATTTTTCCTTCAATACCTCGAAAACGATTTAAGGTATTACACTGATCATGGGTGTGCGCTATACTGGC
Source organism: Polydrusus tereticollis (assembly GCA_963920685.1). Classification (NCBI taxonomy): domain Eukaryota; kingdom Metazoa; phylum Arthropoda; class Insecta; order Coleoptera; family Curculionidae; genus Polydrusus; species Polydrusus tereticollis. Next base: position 105,932,439 of record OY987330.1, on the reverse strand, counting down.
ATGAAAATACGTTTTCTCGATTTAAAAAGTTTTTACCATTTTACCAGTGGCGTACGCGACAGCAAAAAATAAAATTGTTTTGGCGAAAAAAATTGTACGCCTCTGGTATTTTTCAAATCAGGGGTCTATTTCTTAATCTACAGTCATTTCTTAAAAGAAAAAGTATTTTGAGTTTTTTTGGTAAAACAAACCATTTTCAATGCTGTTTTATAACCGTTTCCAAAAATTACTAGTTGAAATTAATTTTTTTACAAGTTGGCTTTGATAAATTAATGTCACAATAATGTTTGGCACATTATTTGACAAAAAGTACTAACAGTGTTATTTTTAATATTTTTATAAATTATTAGTACCTACTAAACCGTAAGTGCAGTGAAATATTTATTGTACAATGCCTAAGACGTATAGCCATAGGGAACATGCCGACATGATATTTATCTACGGTTTCTGCAATGGTAGCGCAATCCAGGCAGTGAATGAATATCAAGGTCGATTTCCAAATCGAGTCCTACCTAACAGAAAAGTGTTTCAAAAAGTATTTTTAAAAGCACAAGAAACTGGCATGTTTCCAAGTGCGAAAATTGTTTCCGAAAGACCGCAGGGCCTCGACGTAGATGTTGAAGAGAATATTCTTCATATTGCTACAGAAAATCCAAGTGAAAGTACGAGAAGGATTGCAAATGAACTTCATATACCTTCACACAAAGCCATGATCAGTGTAATACCTTAAATCGTTTTTGAGGTATTGAAGGAAAAATGTATATTACTTTTTTTTTGGCACACTGTATCTCGAAAAGAAAGCATTTCCAGACCCACATTTATATGACCTTTTTTTCTTATATTGACCTCTAGAATACCTCATTAAAATATTTCCCTTTCCTCCCGAAACACCCTGTATATTACACTAATATACAGGGTGTTAATTTGAAAACTACCCACCACGGATTTACCGAAAACCACTGATTAAAAGAAAAAACGCCGAGACACGTCAAAAGATTTGCCAAAGGGGACAACTTTTTAACCAAAAACTACTTCACCCCCTTTTACCCTCTGCCCCCCGGGGTCATCCTCTTAAAAATTTTAAATGACAAGGAGTATCAAGTAATAGCTTGTTTGAAAGGTCTTTCAAAGTGCTTTATTTTGACGTTTGACTTTTAAAATCGGTCGATTCGTTTTCAAGAAAATTAGAAAAAATCTTTATTTATCTTAGTTTGTTCAAAAAAAAACACACGAAAATATCACTTTTTATTTCAATAAGTGTTCAAAAACCAACATAAACAGCAATTCGGAAGATTTGACGTGGCAGCAACCAAATAACAACCCGACTTTTTTTCAGCCATCTATTTATAAACACAGATAACATGGGCGAACTGTATTTATTCTTATACCTGTTTAATTTTTTATAGTTGCTAAGACAAAGAAAGAATTTCAGTCAGTTACCTTTGTGACAATCTTGGGATAGTGAAAATTAATTTATTGATTCAGATTTTACTTCCAAAATGGTTTACACACTAGCCGAAAAAGTGGAAATGATTATAATTTATGGTGCCCAAAATCAATGTGCTCGGCAAACTGCTGTCACATTTAACGCCAGACATCCGGAAAAGATAACTTCGCATAGGCATGTTTCGGACCTTGTTACTAAATTTACTCAAACTGGATCTGTTGTAAATAAAAAACGTAATCATCGTAGAGTTTTGAATGAAGCCGCTCAAGTTGAAGTTTTGGGTCATTTTGGCATAAATCCTAATACTTCATTACGCAAAATTGTTGATGCGACTGGTATTTCATTAGGCTCTGTACACACAGTTACTAAATTACATAAATTTTATCCATTCAAAATGAAAATATTGCAAGAGTTAACCGAAGATGATTTCGATAGGCGAGTTGAGTTTTGTGAACAAATGACTGCAGCGATTAATGATAATACCATTAATGTAAAGAATATCTGCTTCAGTGATAAATGCACATTTTATCTAAATGGATTTGTTAATAAGCATAACTGCAGGTATTGGAGCAATGAAAATCCTCATGCTTTTGTAGAAGGGCATACTCAGTACCCCCAAAAAATTAATGTATGGGCAGGCATTTTAGAAAACAAAGTGATTGGGCCATTGTTTATTAATGGGAATTTAAATGGAGGCATTTATTTGGATATGTTGGAAAATACCATCAATCCGCTTATCACTAAAACCATTGAAAACCAAATCGAAGACGATGGAAACCCTATACTTGATGAGGCTGAAATATATTTCCAGCAAGATGGCGCTCCTCCTCACTATGTTTTTCCGGTTCGGCAATGGCTAGAAGACGAGTTTCCAGATAAATGGATAGGGCGAAGAGGGCCTATAGAATAGCCTGCTAGGTCTCCTGACTTGACGCCATTAGACTTTTTTCTATGGGGCTATTTGAAATATGTTGTGTTCACTCCCCAACCTGAAAGTTTGGATGAACTTCGTCAACGCATCATCGAAAGCTGCCATGATCTCCCACAACATGTTTTTGAAAATGTCCGTCAGGAATTTGAACATCGCCTATATCATTGTTTGGCCAACAACGGGCAACATTTTGAACACTTATTGAAATAAAAAGTGATATTTTCGTGTGTTTTTTTTTCTATCTGAACAAATTAAGATAAATAAAGATTTTTCTACTTTTCTCGAAAACGAATTGACCGATTTTAAAAAATCAAACGTAAAAATAAAGCACTTTGAAAGACCTTTCAAACAAGCTATTACTTGATACCCCTTGTCATTTCAAATTTTTAAGGGGATGACCCCGGGGAGCAGAGGGTAAAAGGGGGTGAAGTAGTTTTTGGTTAAAAAGTTGTCCCCTTTGGCAAATCTTTTGACGTGTCTCGGCGTTTTTTCTTTTAATCAGTGGTTCTTGATAAATCCGTGGTGGGAAGTTTTCAAATGAACACCCTGTATAAGATTGTATCAGTAATGGATAATGTATTTAATATTAATAATTAACTTCAAAACTGAGTTAAAAACAAGTTTAAAAATTCTGGATTTTAATAACAAAATGCTCAATCTCCATTTCTAGCCATCTGGAGATATTATCAGCACTAATATAGGCAGATGGAAAACTATATATACAAAAAAGGCCAACTTCCTATTATAGTTGGTTGCCAGTCTATCAGTATTTTCAATTGAGGCTAATTTCCAAATTAAATAGTAATAAAAATAGCCAGAGGGCACATACCGGATGATGCACCGCCAAACTGGCCACTGGAAATCACATGTAAATTTTGCTCCCCTCAAATATTGGCTTCCCTATTTTTTACCACAAAATTACATTCGACTTTTTTGAAGGTGCTCTTATTGACTACCACGAATTTAAGTATTGTCTAATTAATAACCAAATTAAAAGTTATTTAGAAAAAATTCTTTGTAAAATTCTTAATGATAATGTCAAATGTTACTAGACGTTACATTTTTTATTAGTTTGAACATGACGTTACCGATACGGCGAAGAGGAAAACGGGAAGGCAGTGAAATTATAAAGAGTTACTGGGCATCATAAATATCAAAAATTGTTAAAATTCAATATAGCATGCCTGATGCCTTAGTTATTTCCTTATATCATTTTGCTTTTAGCTGAAAATAATTTTACGAATTTCATTGATTGTGAAATTTCATTAATTAGTTACTCAACTACGTTGAGAATTGTGATTAAAAATTTGGTAGCAAATAATAAAAGTTGAGAAACGCCGGGTTAAAAGTAATTAGATAATGCAAGGGAGAATACTTAAATTTGTATGTAAACTTATACACTGACCAACAACCATAGAGAAAGGTAGGATATTCTATAAGCAAATTTCTTAAACCCAATGTTTTTGTAATTTTATTTAAGTTAATTTTATTGTTTACAATTCGCTAATTTCTAAAAGACAATTGCACAAAACAAACAACAACGAATTTTAATTTCTATTTGTTAAATTAATAATCCTTACTTTTTATTTGCTTCGACTAGACATGCAATAGGATATCTTAATCATTCTAGTGGCACCCAACTGCCTTTTTTTACTTTTCCCAATAGTATATAATATATAATAAACTAAAGTGTGTAACGAAAAAATAAACACTTGTTTATAGTCGTTACACGCTTCGCTCTTGTATATATGTATTTAATTTTTCAGTAGTGTAGGATAGGTTTTACAAATTTCGAGCGCTTTAAATTTTATATCTGGCAGAATTTGCGTTCTCCGTCGTCACTGCATAAATTACCATATCGAGGGCTAAAAGGCAGGACCTCGTAACTGCAGTTTCAGGCAAATTGATATTTTTGGTTTATTCGCCGTAGAATAGGTGTTGGCATCTATCGGACAATAGACATACTAATAAATAAATTTAGTTGGGTGCGAAATTGCATAAAACAGTTCCTCGTATTTACTAAGGCGATAATTTTAAAAGCATTACCTCGTAACTTCTTATTAGCTGTGGTAATTTTATTGAAGCGTCACGGTATACTGAAAGTTTGTCTCAAATCAGTGATAAAGTGTTAAAGAAAACTTTTTATTTACTGGTAAGTTAAATATCTTCATTATCTTGCCTGTGCCCAGTTGTATTTAAAGATGTTTTCACAGACATTTTAGGTATTATTATTCTAAAATGCGTTTTTGTTTTAGGTAGCATTTACGAGGTCCTGCGTTTTGATATTACCAGAATTTACGAGATGCTGCGTTTTGATATTATCAGAATTTAAGGGTACTCTTTAAGACTATAGTACATTATAGATAAAAAAATGTCTAGCAGAACCAAAAAAATTATTGAATTAGCCAAATTAGCTAAAATACAAGAGTCGGAGAACGCCGAGAATAATTTAAACCTTTCCAACTTTAGTTTAAGCACTTTAAACGAAGAATATCTCTTTGAAGCCAATTTAGAAACTGTACAAAATGTGTTAAGCCCCGATGACGTTGCAAAAATAATTGAAGATGCCGAGATAGTGTTTGACTTTAACTTAACGTCTAGTGCTAATAGCGTGGTAGAGAAAACCCGCAAAGTATTCATTCATACCAAAATTTGGAAGATAATCAATGTCAGTTAGCTTCAATAGACCCGGTATTTCTACAGAGCAGCTATGGTGGACAAGATGTTGTTTGTGTAAGTAGAGAATTGGAAAATAATAAACAACAGAATTGTTTAAAAGATAAAAAAAATCAAATAAATCGGGAGTGTGCAGATAACAATAATCCAGAACCTATATCTGTAGAAGAAAATGTTATCGAGTCAGAGCAAATTTTACTAGAAAACCAAGACGATGAAGTTTTAGATCAAGACAGAAATAAAGCAACTATAGAGCAAGATGACGACTATGTTCCTAGGGACACTAAAAATTCTAGCCATAGTACAATCGACAGTAATTCTGAAGAAGAAGTTAACGTTCGACAGAAAAAAACGAAAAATCAAAGGTCAAAATAAAAGGATTCTAAGCAAGAAGTTAAGAATGGAAGGGAAAGGATACGTTGGATTTAGGAAACCCAAAACCCAAAGCAATACATTTCACGATACTTGCCGAGCAGAAAGAATACTAAAAGAACGTTGTAAGTGTAATGGTAATACTAAAGATCCAACAAAAAGGTGTCATGTATTAGGCGAAAATGATCGAGAGACACTTTTTCAAAACTTCTGGAATAATATGACCTGGGACCAGAGAAAAATTTATGTTGGGAATACGGTTAATGTTTGTGAAAAAAAAAGAATCAAAGATTTAAACGAAGGTGAACAATCTCGACGCTCAGTCACCTTAAAATATAATATAAAAATACGCAATGAAACCATTCCTGTGTGTAAACAAATGTATCTAAATACCATTGGCATTGGAGAATGGTCAGCTAGATCCTGGTCATTAAAATGTCAAGGAGGTATGGGAGTAAGCAACGATAAAGAATTAACTTTAAGGGCAAAACGACATGACGTATTTGAAGACGACCAAAAGTTTTTAAAATGTTTTCTTGAAGACCTAAATAAGTTGCCATCCCATTATTGCCGTAAAGACACCGACAGGCTCTATTTAGAGCAGGTATTTTAGTCGTGGTCGCATTTACATAAAGTTTATGAAGGCAAATGCCAAGATGTTAATAAACTTCCACTTTTCATTGTTACATTGATGACCCTAGCAAAAGAAATTAAACTTTCCTTATTCAGACCACGGAAAGATCAATGTGACATGTGTTTCAAGTTCAAAAACGGCAATATCGACGAAGAGGAATATCAAACTCACATTCTAAAAAAGGATTTAGCAAGAAAAGAAAAAGAACATGACAAATTGTTAGCAATTAGTGGAGAATGTCACGTTATTACAGTAGATGTACAAGCTGTAAAATTATCACCCCAAATACCTGCAAGTACCTTATACTATAGGCAAAAACTATGCAATCATAATTTTACAGTTTATAATTTAGATAATAGTCAGGTAACCTGTTATTGGTTCGACGAAACAAATGCACATGGTCAGGCTTCGACGTACGCTTCTTTTTTAAAAGATTATATGGAAGAACATTTTTTAAATTTGGAAGTCAAAAAGCCCATCATTATTTATTCCGATGGATGCACTGCACAAAACAGAATCTGCATTCTTGCCAATGCGTTGGTTTTTATGTCAGAAAAGTATGACGTTTTAATAACTCAGAAGTTTTTAGAAAAAGGTCACACTCAGATGGAGTATGACTCTGTACATGCAACCATTGAAACTGCTCTTAAAAATAAAGAGATTTACCTACCAAGTGATTACTTTAGAATTACTAAAGAAGCGAGAAAGAAATTGCCGTACTGTGTAAAAAGTCCAGACTTTACTTTCTTTCTAAATTTTAACACGAAAGAACTTCTGAAGAATTGCTTTATTAGGCCAAGTAAAAATAATAATGATGGAATAAATGTAACAAACATTCGCGCTTTACAATACTTTGATGGAAAAATATATTATAAAATGTTTTTCGATTCAGAATTCGAATTATTGCCATCTAGGCCAAAAAATATAAATTTTAAAAATATCACATTTCCTTCTCTTTATAAAGAAAAACTTCCGATTTCAAAAACTAAGTATGACCATTTGCAAGCTATTAAAACAATAATTCCACAAGATTGTTGGAGTTTTTACGATCAACTTCCTTATAAATAGATAGGTGTGAGGTGTAAATTAGCTGTATTGTTTTCTGCCATTTTTTTTAAATACAAATAAAGTTTTAAATTTGGTTTTATTTTAGCTTAAATACAAAATGCAATAACTCGTATTTACCAACTTTAATACAACAGTACCTCGTAACTGACATTATATACTAAGTAATGCATTTTTCAAGTAGACCTACTCTTATATCTTATACTTTCTATTTTATTTTTTAAAACAACTAATAATTTTTTTTTTTTCTGTACACTAACTTAGTTCCAGCGTTTTTATCGTCTCCTGTAAAATTTGCTTTTCGCTGCTTACGAGGTCCTGCCTTTTAGCCCTCGATATCGCTTTTATCTTCGCACAAAAATCAATAGGCGATTTGTTGTCGGGACAGTGTTGCCGGAGGTAGTAAAATTTAAATTGCAGGAATATGATAGTTAAATAACTTTGAATTAAATTAATTAATAAATCGATAAATTAATGATTTATTAAATAATATTGGTACATTTCCGTGTATTATAATTGTTTATAAGCAGGTTATTGAAATAATTCAATATCATTTTAGTATTTTAAGTGATATTATAATCAATTTTGTGCTGGGGAAATCGAGTTGGCAATAGTGTAGAAATCAATTTTAACTAAAATGCATGTTAGCGATCCGTGAAATTTTTACTAGACTCTCTCTCGATTCCAATCCTTTGTAAGGAGCAGACGCTCCCAGAATTTGTGGTAAGCAATTGGTCATTTATCTCTTATCTTAAGAAATATCTTTTTTATCTTTTCCTATTTGGATGTACTTCCAAACTTGTAAGGTAATAGTGTACCTTAGTTAAATGATTTAGTGCTTCTTTCATTTAAAATTACGGTAACTAAGCCATTTTTTTTGTGCACAGTAATTAAATATATCTTATCTTTGCTTTCTTGTGATGCACATTGCACGTGCATGAAATACCTTTTTTTTTAACATTTTTCTGCCGTGATCTTTTACGTTTTTTTTAGCTTTTAGCACAGACGTTAGTAAAGTAGCCAGGCTGAACGGACATCAGGCAGATTAATTTCCAGAGTAGATCTGAGGACCCGAGTGACCTTGACGACGGTGGAGGACGTTTGGGCATTGAGGTGAGTTTAAATTCCTTATTTTGGGCACTTTGCGTGCTGGCGTCATGCCAAATTTTTAAAATATGGTAGTCAACTCACCTGATACCTAATTCGCGTGCTTAACCCTTGGTCACTCGGGTCAAAAGGGCTTCTCCTATCTTTTCTCTTTTAATTCGGTGCACGGCGTTTTTCTCTTTTTTTATTATTAAAAACATTTCTTACTTCATGACCAAATGCTTACTTAGCAACTTACTTATCTTACCACGTGCTTAAGCTGCTCATTTAAGTCAGCAAATTTTTCTGTACATACCTGCTTTTGAGTCAAGTTTTTGTTCAATATTATATTGCCTATTCTTTCGACTAAAATTAAGGTCACATCCAAATGATGATGCCTACCAACCATTAGGGGCTTTGGTTGGGCACTGATTGGATATTTCTTGTGTCCCTGTATTTTGTCGTATTTTTTTTTGTATATAGCATATTGCATCCTGAAGGATAAACCTTCATTGTATATATATTTTTCAGTAATTTTAGAGTAACGGTTGCTTAATTAATTAATAAGCTTGAAAGGCAAGGTATTTCCATGCTTCATTTTTCTAATTGTATTTAAATTTAAACTTTCATTACACGGTGGAACTTACGCCATTTAAAAATAGTACTCAGGGTTGTCGAGACTATTTTTTATATTTTTATATTATTTTTTATAATTGTTAAGGATTGAAGAATCCTCTCGTACATTATAAGTACGTATAATTCATGTAAAGGGTCAATGCCCTCATTAATTTAAATATTTCCTTTCCTTATACTATTGGAGGAGATATAGCTCTCTCCACCAATTTATTAAATTATTGCATACAGCTTTTGCATGAGCAAATATTAAGGTTTCGAAGACCAGTTCTAGTGTACATCTCCTCTTAATTAATTTTCTTTCTAACTTATTGCTTAACAAGTTGAAATCTTCAGTAGAGTGCGCTTTGAGACGTATTGCCCATTCGCATAAGAACACACACTGCTTTTTTTTTCTTTGCACTTAAAGGGCCCTATTCAAATGCGAGTATGTCCGGCGGATCTGTGTGACGGACGTGTTCGCCGGACAGATCCGCATGTGTGTATACATGCGCTCGCCGCACATGTCTTGCTCGCCATCCGTCGTCCAAAGTGACGAGCACCGACAGCGAGCCAGACATGTACGCATGTGTGTAGTGGTTTTCAACGGATTTGTGCGGCAGACGTAAAGAAATTGCATGCGTCACATGTTTTCTTACCTTCGAAGAGCAGGTTTCGATTCGTTAATGTTTTGTTTTTGTTAGAATGGCTTTCGCGGATAATAAACAATTTTGGGAAAAGTTTATTTTATTATATAAATCAAAACCATGCTTGTGGAATGTGAAAAGTAAAGATTATGCAAACAAACAAATACGAAATAACGCCTATGAAGTATTAGCTGAAAAATGCCAAGAAATTTGCCCGGAGGCAGATGTGAAATATGTAAGAAAAAAAATAGATTCCTTGCGTGCTGGATTTAGACGAGAATTAAGAGAAATTAGAAAAAGTAAGAGAACTGGAACCTCTACGGATAGTGTTTATGAGCCAACCTTATGGTATTTCGAATTACTCTTATTCACTCAAGATCAAGAAGAGGTTCGTCCCGGAACCTCTTCAATGGCATCCCAGGAATCAGAAGAGGACAGTCAAAGTGAAATAAGGGTAATTTTTGTATTTTTGCTTTTATTTTTAACCAAGAAACAGATAAAGGTAATGTCACGTTTTGTAATCTTTTCGAACTTATTGATTTCAATTGATCATATTTTCTTGAAATGAAGTTCGTCCTTCATTGTTATAGTAGTGGGTAAAAGCTTTTCTGACATTTTTAGCAATATCATTGTAATAGCTTCGTCTGTTTTGTAATCCATGTAACTGACGAAGCTCTTCACGCCAATCAACATCTTGATTACTGTGATTACTGTTTTCACGATGAATAGACTGAACATTTATGTAATTAGAGCATTTCCTTCTTAAGAAATTATGCAGAACACAACAGGCCAATACCACCTTATCAACCTTTTCCACATTAGTTAATGTAATTGTGCTTAGTAATATTCTGAAGCGAGAAGCCAATATGCCAAAGACGTTTTCAACCACTCGTCTTGCTCGGCATAGGCGATAATTAAAAATTTTTTCATCGTGAGTAATAGCAGTTAGTGAATAGGGTTTCATTACATTTTCTGTTAATGTGAATGCATCATCTCCAATGAAAACGTATGGGAATTTAACTGCTGATTTCTCGACACTATTAGGAGGAGGTATATTTAAAGTGTGATTTTCGAGTTTGTCGTAAAAATCAGTCTCTTGCAGGACACCTCCATCCGAAATTCTACCATTTATTCCAGTGTATACATAAATAAATTCGTAATTAGCATTTACAATGGCAAACAAGACGGTGCTAAAAAATCCCTTATAATTGTAAAAAAATGATCCACTGTTGCTAGGTTTTTTTATGGCGATGTGCTTGCCATCCATGGCTCCCAAGCAATGTTCAAAGTCGCATGAAGTTTTAAATCCATCTGAAATTTTTAGCCAATCATTTGCGCTCGATGGAAACTGGAAAAAAAAATTTGTATAAATAAATAGCATGATATAACAAATTATTTTAATTTTTTCCAGGAAGAAGAATTTGCATCAGTAAGTGAGCCGTCAACCCCGTTAAGTTGCTGCCCCTCTCAGCATAATAAAAGAAGTAGCAGATCCACAAACCCAAATAATAGTCTAGCTTATAAAAAAGCCAAGTTTTTAGAGGCAGCAAATGTTGCTCTTACAGCTCCACAAATACCAACATCCCCATATGAGCCTTTTGGAAAAACTGTAGCAGTGAATGTCGAAATTATGGAAGCACGACAAACAATTTTTGCGCAGAAAACTATTTCCGACGTGTTATTTTACGGTAAATTAGGAAGGCTGACAGAAAACTGTACCTTTCGCGTACCAAGTCACGTATTACCGGCGCCTCCGTATTCAGCGCCGGGTTTTCAAGACCGTTATGATTATGGGCAAAATCCAACTAACTACTATGACAATCAGCTTGCAGCACGTGGTTCCGCCCAATCCTTTCCCAGGACAATTCAGACCAGTACCTTCTGCCACATCAGTTTTTCAGTCCAATTCTTTCTTAGGACAATCCACAATATCTCCACTACCTATAGAGGTTAATCAGCCGCAAGCTGTTCCACTCTCCCAATGTACACCACCAACAAATAATACAATAAATGACAATACGGCAGCTGACCTTTCCGAATTTGTATTATTTAACAAACACTAATGGATAAGTACCTACTCTAATTGGTTATTGTAACTATACTAAGACTACTTAAAAACTGTACTTAATATCTAATAAAGAATCCATACTAACCTTTAGATATTCATGTTTTAGTGCCATAAATAATGCCCAACAAGTTTCAGGTATAATTTGTCCCAGAAGCTGTGGGGAAATTGCACAACTAAACTTTAAGTCTTCAACACTTCTTCCAGTCGCTAAGTACCGTAACGTGGCTATTAATCGCTCTCTGGCACTAACTGCTTCTCTCATGTGGGTGTTATTCCTTTCAATTACTGGGCAAACATATTCTAATAACGTTTCAAATGCTTCATTATCCATACGCAAAAAATTGTGCAAATCATGTGGCTCTCTTGTTTCAAGTTCTCTAATTAAACTTGTATGAGAGTACTTTTGTCTTTCTAAAAGCCATCGTTTTGACCATAGTCTTTTCTTTTTTTTATCATCAAATAGAACTATAAATACTCCGATTATTGCCAGTTTCTTTTTATTATCCATAGCCCGGTATAAAACACAATAGTTCACAAAGCGAGAACGAGCAGAAGTGAATGAAAAAGGAATGCCGTCCGCACATCTGTACAGATTTGTCCGTGAATATGTAGCAACAACGCATATGTCTGCTGACAACTCTACCTGTGTGTAGCCTACGACAGATCTGTCTCTCAGACAGATCCGCCGGACATACTCGCATGTGAATAGGGCCTTTAACAGGACATGGAGACGTGAGCGAGCAACAGATCTAAATCGCCTAGAACCGCCATTGAGAAACGCCCCCACAGAGACAATCATCTGGAGATACCTCTCGGTAAGTCGCCACATTTCACGACGTGAGGCAGGCAGAAGCGATCTAAGTAAGTCACGTTCTATGACTCCTGATTAACTTTGTCAGCAAATGTGAGCAAGTCGTGTACATGGCAATATTATCAAGATAACTCAAATTCTCATTTTTAACCATAACAGTAATTTTGACTAAAATTTGATAATTTTTTATTCTAAGTCGCGAAATGTCACGAGAAGCTTAGTGCTTCTAGTTATTTGTAATAAATAGTATTTATTGATTTATACAATTGTTGTTATTGTGCGGCAACAACAAACAAAGGCTTAAATATTAAAACTAATTTATATTTGCTTTTAATTATTTACATTTCATATTTTTTAGTATTTTTCTAAAAAAAATACTTGGCGCCCTACATTACTTTTTTTCTTTTTGCAATAGTGGAAGGACAAAGCTTAAATCAGACTTAAAATCATTTGAAGGGAACCCATTGCCCTGAACGAACTGAGCTACCGTGGTAAATGTGAACACTGCAAGGCTCTCTTGTTGGACACATCAGTAAGGTCCCTTAAGAAAGCATTTGTAGTTACAAGTGCATAAAATATGTTAAAGAAAATACTAAAACATTTTACCATTTTAAGTGGCGGTAGTTTGTTGGAAGGGGTAAAAATAAAACCTTTTGTTTAAAGCCACTCACTATACTGCCGTCGTAATAAGGAGTGCCGTATCTACATTTTTTCAAAATTTGACTTTAATTAGAATTATAGGTTCTAGGGGTGTCCTAAATCGATTTTTTTATGTTAAAATGCCGTATCTACAGGGTGTCCGGAAACGATACGTCCCACAGATTTGAAAAAAAAGCTCTCATCATAAAAACTGCCAAGAGAAATTCATTCAAAATAATTTTAAGTTTCGGAAATTGCCGCAAGAGGGCGTAACGGCTTATTTATTTTTTAAAGTTCATTTTACGGCAAAAAATGCCACTTAACCGTAGAAAAGCAAATAAATAATTAAAATCAGTAGATTGTTTACTACAACTTTTGTTATTGTTATTTTTTTGAATCTCGCCTAATAAAGGAGTGGGGGAAGCCTTTAGGACATTTTTCAAAAACTGTCATTATGTCGTTATCCTTCAACGGATTTTCTATAACTTGGACTTGTTTGAAAGGGAATTCCTTGGAGTTTAAATAAATGATTCAGGAATTGTCACAAGTTTCCTGATACAATTTTAAGATGGCGCTGTTATTCAATCTAACTTATTTTTTTATTTTTCTCGGTATTTGCAAATTGGATGGTATAATTTTTTTCGGTAGTAATAGGAGACAATTTGCATAGGGAACGATTAGTCCAAACCGCAAATCGATATCACCAGGGGTTTAAAAGTTATTTTGATTTTTCTTTAAAAAATGATACAGTTTCCATTTCCCGGTACCCGGTATACCCCTAATAAGCAAGATAACAACTAATTTCATGGCCTACTGTTTAATAAACTATAAAATTTATAATAAAAGTTTAACGAGTCAAAGAAACATCAATAACACTGAATAAAATATGAATATTATGATATGAGATTATGAAAAAGTGCACAAATCTCAAATCTAGAAACAATTAGCAATTTAGCAAGACAACAATAATTACAAATGTTTAAAATATTTTCCGTCACTTCCTAAGCTCTTGGTTATTCTTCTTTCAGTGAAAAACACACTTGCCTCTTGCCTCAATTTCAGCCGTGGATAAGCTTCGAACGGCATTTCATATCCTTTCCATCATGGTTTCGCCTAAATTACAAGTTCCAAGTTGGCCATGGAAAAAAACAAATTAATAATTTATTGTGACAAGCTGTTGATGAGTTTTAAACGTCAAGCATCTTAGAATATTAAGCATTGTTTTTTACATTTATATTGCATTTTTCTACAAACAGTATGCCGTTTACTAACGCAGAAGAGTATGATATGTTGAATATGTATTTTCAATGTCTTGAAAATGCTGTAATAGCGTCGCGAGAGTATGCAATGCGATTTCCACAAAGAAGACACTATTCTCGAGAAGTATTCTCAAGATTAGCTCGACGATTAAGAGAAACTGGTAATGTGCAGCCCATTCAACGACCCTTACGCATTCGTAGGACACGTAATGAGGTAAATATTATTAACGTTTTGGCTTACGTTCAATACGATCCCACTTTAAGCACCAGAAAAATTTCCCTTGACTTGGGGGTTCCAAAAACAAATGTCCACGAGATTTTACAAACTAATAGTATGCACCCTTACCACATCGTTTTACACCAGGCATTGAACGATACTGATTATGATCGTCGATTGGATTTCTGTCACTGGCTATTAAATATGATTAGGGAAAATCCAAATTTTCTTTCACGGATATTATGGACAGACGAGGCCACTTTCACTAACGCCGGGGGTGTGAATTTGCATAATATGCACTATTGGTCTGAGCAAAACCCTCATTGGATGAGGCAAGTAGATTTTCAAAACCGCTGGAGTTTAAATGTTTGGTGCGGGATCTTGGAAGGAAAAATGATCGGTCCCCATTTTTTTGACCAAACCCTTAATGGAGCAAGATTTTTAGATTTCTTGGCCACTTTCCTTCCACCTCTTTTGGAAGAAGTCTCCTTACAAACGAGAACAAACATGTGGATCCAACTTGATGGTTGTCCGGCGCATTACTATCGTAACGTACGCCAATACCTAGAAGAGCAATTTGCGCATCGTGTAATTGGAAGAGGAAGCTTGTCTCCCTGGCCGGCTCGTTCACCGGATCTTACTTGTCTTGATTTTTACCTATGGGGTAGGTTAAAAGATCTGGTTTTCCAAGAGAGACCAACAACAAGGGAAAACATGATGGTAAGGATAACAAATGCCGTTAGAAACTTATCCACGGCTGAAATTGAGGCAGCCGTATTATCAACTAACAGAAGAATAATTAAGTGCTTACAAAATGACGGAAAACATTTTGAACATTTGTAATTATTATTGTTGTCTCGCTAAATTGCTAATAAAATTGTTTCTAGTTCTAAGATTTGTGCACTTTTTCATAGTCTAAGTCTCATAATATGATATTATCATAATATTTATTCAGTGTTATTGATGTTTCTTTGACTCGTTAAACTTTTATTATAAATTTTATAGTTTATTAAACAGTAGGCCATGAAATTAGTTGTTATCTTGCTTATTAGGGGTATACCGGGTACCGGGAAATGGAAACTGTATCATTTTTTAAAGAAAAATCAAAATAACTTTTAAACCCCTGGTGATATCGATTTGCGGTTTGGACTAATCGTTCCCTATGCAAATTGTCTCCTATTACTACCGAAAAAAATTATACCATTCAATTTGCAAATACCGAGAAAAATAAAAAAATAAGTTAGATTGAATAACAGCGCCATCTTAAAATTGTATCAGGAAACTTGTGACAATTCCTGAATCATTTATTTAAACTCCAAGGAATTCCCTTTCAAACAAGTCCAAGTTATAGAAAATCCGTTGAAGGATCACGACATAATGACAGTTTTTGAAAAATGTCCTAAAGGCTTCCCCCACTCCTTTATTAGGCGAGATTCAAAAAAATAAC
Source organism: Polydrusus tereticollis (assembly GCA_963920685.1). Lineage (NCBI taxonomy): Eukaryota > Metazoa > Arthropoda > Insecta > Coleoptera > Curculionidae > Polydrusus > Polydrusus tereticollis. Next base: position 105,916,528 of record OY987330.1, on the reverse strand, counting down.
AATAACAAAAGTTGTAGTAAACAATCTACTGATTTTAATTATTTATTTGCTTTTCTACGGTTAAGTGGCATTTTTTGCCGCAAAATGAACTTTAAAAAATAAATAAGCCGTTACGCCCACTTGCGGCAATTTCCGAAACTTAAAATTATTTTGAATTAATTTCTCTTGGCAGTTTTTATGATGAGAGCTTTTTTTTCAGATCTGTGGGACGTATCGTTTCCGAGATATGGCCGCTCCGTATCCTTATCCGGACACCCTGTATATCCTAAGTCTACAAAAATAAACTTACGTTTTTTACGAAATGACGTAATATATAAAGTTTTTACGTTAGAAACCCTTAACCAACAAATGTTTCTTATACTACCGTGGCTCAGTGTTTGGCAGTAATATACATAGTTCGTGAGATGAATTCTTGAAGTTCTTGTAGAATACTTCGGTAACAAAAGTGGACTGTATAATAGTTTGTTGTTAAATAAACTCCCTTCGATGTTGACTTTACATAGATATTTATTTACAATATGTACAAAAGGGATTAAAAACCGATCAAAGGAATGTCTGTAGATACTGGGTTGTAAAGTAGCGCACTCACACGTTCAACGAAATAAACACTTTTATTATTTGAGCTCATCGCTTTTAAGGTTAATAAACCACACACTCTAACCCGTATTACTTTTGTGCATAAAACTAATTGTATGCACGACGGAAAACGTAACGCTAGACTTTTTGTTATTGTCTATTAAGACGAAAATCGAGCAATCCAGCCTGAAGGCGGCTGGCGATACCAACGAGTGCTTATAGTACACTAACTAACTAACTCGCCGTCGCGCGTCGTCAGGGTTTCAAACGGTACGTAGTCAAAAGGATGCCGGCTTAGAGACTTCTGAGTATTTTCACTGCAAATAATATGCGTATGGTTTTTAAACTTGTCTATAGGTTTTCTTTAAATAAAATTTAAAAAAAGTTGTGGTATATTTAAAGACAGACAGAAGCACATATTTAAAATTTTTGTATGCTAGTTTTTTAAGAATATACATAGAAAATAATTAAAATTGGAGCCAATTTCAACATACCGTATCTGCCACCTTCCAAAATTTACTTTACATTTTTTTAAAAATTTGTAAAGCAATTCATAGCTTAAAAACCCGTATCGCGACATACAAGCTATGAAAACCGTAACTACATTCTCGCTAAGTAGTTACGGTTCTCTTACCAACAACTTCACCCCCGATCTAATACATATTTGCAATTATTTGGTTAGTTACGAGTTTACCAACGAGAGAATAACGACCTTGCTCTCAAGTACGTGCACCTGTTGATAGTTTATAATTGTTTTACTTACACATTTACCTAGGTGACCCATTACCTACAAAATTAGCGAAAATAGTAACTATAACCGAAACCACTGAAGAACCAACAGATGAAAACTCGGAAATTGAAAATAACATAGAAAGTGAAAACGTTACAGGTTTTACGAAAAAAGGAAGACTGCGAAAACGAAAGATCAAGCAAACAAAGGAATCAAGTAATATAATACAAAGGAATAAACTCCAAAAAAATAGAGAAAAACACAAGCTAAAAGCTCCTTGCAATGATTCTGGCAAGAAAATATTGCACTAAGAAGATATCAGCACTTAGACGAGAGACACCGAACAATGGATTTTGGAAACAGGATTGGACAGCACGGAGGTTGTTTATCCTTCATACTACAAAAAAGAGTGGTGTAAAAAGAAGAACACAAAATTTATTAAGTGAAGACTCAAGAAGAAACAACACAACAAATTTTTATCTAAAAGATGAATCTGGAGAAGCGAATGAAGTCTGCAAAACATTTTATTTAACGACATTAGGTTACAACAGTAACAATGATACAATCATAAAGTTAGTAAGTAACGGCTCCTCTATTTCCGTAGAAAAAGATAAGCGAGGTTTACATCCAAAACACAAGAAATTTGATCGACAGTCCATACATAATCACATACAAAAATATCATCCTTGCGTATCTCACTATCGACGTGAACAATGAACATGCTCCTAATAAGTTATATCTGCCATCCGATATATCAATAAAAATGATGCACTCTGACTTTGTTAAAAATAATCCGAATATTAATTGTTCATATGAACTTTACAGAAATGTCGTGGTAAAGGAAAAAAATATTTCATTTGCACACCTCGGCCACGAAGAATGCGAAATTTGTGAGAGCCATAAATTACACAATAGTCTACATTCGAAAGAAAGTTTAGATCCAGAATGCGACAACTGTAAAGCATGGGGTACTCAAATTAAACGTGCAAAAATTGCTCGTGAAATGTATGGTGGCGATGTTCAGAAAACCAGCGATTCACCAATAATTTGTTTTTCCGCGGACTTACAAAAGGTGATTATGCTTTCCCGCCTTGAAATGTAAAAAATTTTTACACAACGCATCATCGCTTTTAATGAGAGCTTCGTGCCCATTGGCAAGAATTCCCCAGAAAAACCTTTTGCGGTAATATGGCATGAAGCCACAGCAGGCCGTAAGAAAGAAGAGCTAATTAGTGCCTTTTTCGAGTTTTTTCTTCACTATCGTGACCAAAAGAATGTTATCCTTTGGCTTGACAATTGTACTAGTCTGAACAAGACATCATTTTCTTGTCTATTTAATAAACTCGGATCATGTAAGCACCACAACAATTTTTTTGAAATATTTCGAACCTGGTCATACCTTTATGGCTGCGGATAGTTTCCACCATCAGGTGGAAACCGCTTTAAAAAGGCAGAAGACATATGACTTTCAAGACTTTCAAAATGCTGTATTAAATGCAAACTCAGGAAAAGTAGTAACAAAATTAATGTTATTTTCTGATTTTTATCACTGGAAAGATCATTCTTCCAAGGCTATTTTAAACAAATTAAGACCCAAAGTCTATGTCTCAAATGTTGTTGAAGTTGTCGCAAAACGAGGTTCCCTTCATTTGGAATACAAAAACGATTTTTCAGATAGTGACTTTAAACAATTAAATTTTCTAAAAGTTTCAATTGCTAAAAATAAACATCAAATGACAGATCCAGAAGGACATCTTGAAAGTCGGGGGATTACCAGTTGCAAAACGAGAAAATATTTTAAAAAATTTATCGGCAATTATTCCCCCAGATAGACTTAGATTTTGGGAAAATATTTCAGTTTCAGATACGTCCAACGATTTAGTTGAAAGTTATGACTAGGTCTCTTAAAATATTTTGCCGCTCAATAAAACTAATTTTTATTTTGTTTACTATTTGTTTACTATTTGTTGTACTAAAAAATACTTGTTTAGCGTTTAAAAAAAATATTTCTGTTTTTTATATAAAAATTTTGGTACCTAATAAATATGTTCTGTAAATAATGTTTTATTTCTACGAAAAAATAGCTTAATTGTGTGGGCAACTTGCATCTGCAAACACCAAATTACAACTTTATATAATAGCTTAGAATACCGTAATCGCTTCTCTTTGCAGATGCGATTAATTTGAATGTTTGGGTCACTTTAACAAGTGTGGTATAGTAGCACAAAATTGTAAACTATACAGAAGCGACAGCTTTGTCGGTTCCTTTGATCTTTGTTGTACCCAATTCTCGTGGCCTTGAAGCTGCGTAACTCCTCCCCTAACCAGTTCGTACACTGTAAGAAATGACAAGCAGGTGGATGAAACAGAATTCTGATACATTCCGGATTACACTGAGAAAAAAAAGTTGAGTTAAGAACAAACACACATTACCTATTGTATTTAAATACAATTTAATGGTATTGTGGGATTATCTGTACATGTGTGTAGATATTATTAAAATTTGGAGTATTTAGACAATCAATTTTAAATATTAATTTAGTATGTGTAGGTAGGTACAATATCATTTTGGTTAGGTATTTAGTATTAGGGGGCCATAACTGGGAAAAAAATTGTTACTTTTAATAACATGATTATTATTGAAGTTACGCAATGTGTTGCTTAATAAAATTATTTTTATTAAAATGCCATATTTTATGGATAATTTTATCCACATGTTTATTGCATTTTGCTTATTTTATGCCGGTAATAACGAAAACTAAAACACACTTGTTGCTTAAATAATTTTTTATTAAAATGGTACAAAAAACAATATGCCATTGTGACGAACAACATTTTGAATATAAACAAGTTAAATAAAGGTTGTACAATTTATGGCCAATAGGAAACAATTTTATGTTACGAATAATCGACTCTTAGCAATCTAATATCAAAATTTTAAAACATATTATTTTATTTATTATTTCTCTAAGTTTAAGTTAACATCAGTTCTGGGTAGCTGACTGAACCAGGGTAGGGACTGAATCAGTTTTCTTTTAACAGATTTAAGCTATAGCCTCAACTTTTGTTTCCTTGGCGACTTAGAAGACAAATGTAGTGAAGTCTGAGTTAAAGTTGATGTAGATAACAGTTTTTCCCCAACAACAAAACTTTTAGCCTTTTGATCGTCAGTCGCTTTCAAAACAAGAGGAGCAATAGATACATCTGAAAGAAAATATAAATTAATATTACAAATAATGAATCTGTTTTTGTATATAGAGTAGTGCTACATAAATAGGCCCAAAAAGCCTTAGTGTAAGTGGCTTACCACAAAGCAAAATACTAGAATAGGGTCATACAATATTAATAATTTGAATGGCTGAATTATGATGTACAACTATTTAGTGGTATTGTCTTGTGTTTACAAAGTGTAATACATAAGTATATATACCGGGTGGTGCACCGTCTAGCTGGCCCTAGAAGATCCCATGTAAATTTTGCTACCCGAAGAACATTTTAAGAATTTTACGAAGACTTTTCTAAATATATTTTATTTGACTTATTAGAAAATAATAAAATTTGGTGTGCAAGTCCATCATACAAGGACCTTCAAAAAAGTCTAATACAATGTAAATGTAAAATTAAGAGGGGAACAAAATATTTGAGGGTAGCAAAATTTACATCGAATTTCCTACAGCCAGTCTAGCAATGCATCACCCGGTATATATATCTATGATATACCTACCTGGTAATGAAAAAGATGTTGATTCACTTTGGACTGGTTCAGTTTTGCTGCAGGAAGGTACTGGAGCCAATACTGGATCTAAAATTATAATTTCTTACTTTACATGAAAATTACGACCAATTTAATAGGCTAGTTTAGGGTAATTAGGTAAAGTTGGAACAAAAAACTAGTTTAATTTCAAAACTAATATGAAAAAGATAAGGTAAGATATGATTACCAGGGTTCAGAGATATAAAATTATTGATATATATTGATTCGGTGAAAAAAATATTTAAGCTAAATCCTGAAAGCTCTACAGATGTAAGTACTTATATTATGCCAATATAGCTTGATAAGAGGCTATTAATTTTATTAGGAGATTTATAGGTAGAATAAAAAATAAGGATAGTTTACCAATGAAGAAAATTAGCATTTGCATGATTTTGGAATACCTAGTATATTGCAATTTAATTACTAATTAGGCACTTCGTTGGACAATGTAAGGATTAAAATAAGAATTCTTTTTATACCTATCCTTGTTCAAATTATAAATATATTATTTTCTATGGTTTTGTTATCTCCTAAACTTTAGTATAGGGGGACATATTGTCTGTATAGTAAAGTTATAATTTATACAGTATTCTTAACTGACCTCTCGAATTAATAATTATACCTATGCCTTTTTTCATCTTTTAAACTATAAATATTAAGCATTTTAACAAATAAAATTAGTTTATGAAAAGTAAGTTACCTGCAATAGCCATGATTTTACAAGAACTTCCTATAATAGAACTTTCTGTCCTTCTTTTTAAAGGATGCTGGAAAATTGTAGGTACGGCTTCACCTATCAGGGGTTTTCGAGTATCTCCTTTAGAGAGATACTTTACCTCAAAGTGTTTTTCACATAATTTGTGGTACTTTTGAAGAATGTCAACTTCCTTCTGAAGCAAGTCAGCACGATTACATGCATAAATCAACATCTCTGCTCTAAAAGAAATAATATTTGTAAGTAAAAAGGCTAAGGGTAGGAAACAATAATCCATGCAATGATATTTTATACAAGAACTAGGATTCAATACCAAAACTCCAATAGAACAAAGAATAAGGCTAGGTTTATTTAGCTATTAAAAAAAGTTACTCGAGTAGTTACCTACTATTGTTTTGTCTAAATATCCAGGTACTTTTTTTTTATCCAATAAAGCAATTCACCAGGTAAACAACCATCATTACAACCGGTTTTTAAATTCAATTGTGACAACTGTGGTTCACATGAATAGTACCTAAACTATATCAGATTAATTTTCTTATAATGAATATGTAAGCAAAACAAATTAATTTTATATTATGCTAATGCTAAATTTGATTTTATCAATAAAGCGTAACATAAAATTATCTACATAAATTCACAATGTTTTACTCTTGGCCCTAAGTAGCCCTTTCAATAACTATAATAAGCCTTGACCAAAACAAAACAAAACTGTGCACCTACCTTTTTCGATCTTTAGGAAAGACGAAAAGTGATATTTCCATACCGCTTTTGGAGTTACACTCACGGTAAGCACAATAATTGTTACTAGGAGGCATTTTAAAATCAAAAAGTTAAAAAATCACAAACAAATGCACACCGAAATTAAACCTAACCTCGATCGCTCAGCCGAAACAAAATAAACAATCAAGTGACAAGACAAGGCGCCAATGCTGAGGGCGGTGACCGACACCACTCCGTTCGCGCCGGCGCACTCAAAATCAGAACCGATAAAACGGCTCATTGTCGCTTCTGTATAGTTTACAATTTTGTGATAGTAGTTTTAAAGGCCGTAAGTACATTATAAACAAAAAAATGTGCATTTAGAGTTTTAATCTACGACAGTGCCATTATGACGTATTTAGCATTATCATTTGGATGTCATTATGACCTTCATAATAGCACTCAGTGCCATTATGAATTCATAATAACATCCAAATGTTAAGATACAAAAACAAAAAGAAACGTGGTTTAACGTTGCACAAGTTTCATTATAGTGTTCGTATCGAACTAGTATCATTAATAAGTATAAAATGATTTCCATCCATTTTTAAAAGTACAATTTTATAGATATAAAATAATTTCGAACAATTTAGTACATTATTTAAACTTAGAGAGATCAATACACATTTATATTGTTTTCTCAAAATGACAATTTTGTAGATACGACACTCTTTACTACGACGGCAGCATAATAATCAATAATAATTCACTTTACTTGTTAGAGCTTGATAACAGAAATTTAATAAATTTTTTTAAAAAAACATGTGCTGTTTCTTGTTGTTTAAATTAAATTATATGTGGGATAACATTTTCATCAAAAAGATTAGGGTTTTCAGCTTAGAAAGTCTATTTATTAAAGGGCTGAGACACTCAAAAGACAAAATCGATGGAGGCAAATTAGGAACCCCCGTATTTCCGAAATGGCGGAAAATAAGTACCTATCAACAACTATATAGTTTTAGAATCGGATCGCCAAATGCAATTCAATCGTGTGGTTATTTATGAGAGCTGCCATTTAAAAAAATTCAAAATGGCGTAGTCTCTGTCACTTTTTGACATCTGTCGGATTTGACTATAGCGTAGATCGCACAAATCACCGAAATAAATTTAGATACGTAAGCTGGGCGTTCCCGCCAAACATTATTATTTTGTTTGGATCGCATTTCGTAGATGGCGCCGGTAGTGGCATCGCACAATTTGGTTTAGTTAAGATCGTATGAGGGCACCACGTTCATTTGCGATTTGCGACCGAGAAGAAGCTCCCTCCCAGATTTCGTTGTTGTCAAGAATTCGAAGTGTATTGTCAATTTTCTATTCTCGATTTTCTTTTAAGTCGTGTTGAATTTTAATGCCGTTTGTGATCGTTCGGTCTCTGTGTATACTATTAGCGTGATTTTTAATAGTTGTTTTGACTTTTTGTTTAGTTTTAGTGTGTTTTCGGTTTGTGTGTTAAAGTTCGCGTATTTATTTCCGTTATGGAAGACTACGCACCTCCGTTAAAACCTAAAAAATGTTGTGTTCCAAACTGTTTAAATAAACATGGCATGCGACACCGCTTGCCAAAAAGAGATCCGGTAATTTTTGATCATAAAAATAATGTTTTATTACCTATTTCGCTTTATTGTAGTCAGCTGTATTTTTTTAAATAGGTATTGCTTGGATTAAATAATTCCTTTTTTGCTGCTTTCTATTTGTGCTTTTAAGATATACGTTATTTGTTATTTTACCAGCAAGGTATTTACTCCAAACTTCAAAATAAGAGCTACAAATAACGTGTATCCCTGAACTAAAAATGAAAGCAGAAAATAATGAATATTTTAAATTTTAAAGCGGCACCAATACCTACCGATAAAACAGATTTTATCAAAAGTTGGTAAAACAGTTTTCTTTATTTTGACCCATAGTTGCCCCAACAGATTTCTTTCTTTCTCGCGTGTTTTGGATCGCAAATACTAGGACATCAGCGCCAATTAGTTTTTGACAGTTCTGAGAGTCCAGTTGCGTATCTAAATTTATTTCGGTGATCTGTGGTAGATCGCTTGCTCACGGGAAATTATGTCACTGTGAAAAAAATTAGGGTGTTCAGCTTAAAAGGTCTATTTATTAAAGGGGTGAGACACTCAAAAGACAAAATCGATGGAGGCAAATTAGGAACCCCCGTATTTCCGAAACGGCTAAAAATAAATATCAACAACTAGGTATATAGTTTTAGAATCGGATCGCCAAATGCAATTGAATCGTCTAGTTATTTATGAGGTGTAACAACCTTTTTATGCTTGTTACAACGTTAGTAATTTGCCGATTTTATAAACATTTTCATACAATTTAAATATCAATAACACCTTAAAAAAAAAAAAGTTTGACTACGCCTATGTAAAGAACCTTGATAGAACCTGCAACTTATAAAATCCTTTGAATTAATTTACCTTCTAATAGGCAACCCATAATTATGACATGTATCTCTGGCTGACTGAACCATATTATGTTAAATGATTTTTCGAGGATTGTGACCTTTAGATTGTTGGCACGTTTCCAGTGTATTGTTTCTGTCTTTCGAAAATACCTAACCTCTTATTTTATAGGTTAGTTTTCGGGTCGATTTTCTAGTTTCCGGAGGATTTCGGTTATAATCAGTTGTCTCCCGTTTCACAGTTCAAATATCCCCAAAAGTTTAGTCGGTTAGCGGAAGTCGTCAATGTCACCTGATACCTCGAAGCTGCACGATGAATTTGTTTTTTATACTTGCTGATTTGATAAAAGCGTTGTTTTTCGTTTGTCCCAGCCTGTTCCAACTAACATCGGCCCCGAGAGGTTGAACAGCGGCGGTGATATTAAGTCAAATGGTTTCTCTGTGTTAAGATTGCACTTTAAAGTGTAGCGGCTGCAGTCCGGATTGAAATTTTCATAGATGTAACCACTTGAAGCCACCTTAGATGGGATTATTTCACCGCCTGGCCGATAAAAACCATAACATCTGGTAAGACCTCACTTTTTCTTGGCAAAATGGCGTACTCATGGTCCACGTTTTATTTTCAGGTTTTTTTTATTTTCTTTTTCCTTTTAACCTTGTTTTTTCTTTTACCTCGTTTCTTGCTTTTACTTATACTTATTACCTTTAAACTTTATCTTACTTATTCCTTTTCACTTTTATCCTGATGTCTTTAATTATCCTGTTTTCTATTTTATTATTTCTGCGATTAACATTTCATCCTACCTGCATCTTTTTACTCTAGTATTTCCGATTAAGAAACTTTAATTAGTATTCTTAACTCGTATTTTCAATCCCAGAACTAAGTTTCACATTTTAGCCTACTTTTACCTTTTGAGCTGGAATGGATGGTGTACATATATGATTTGGATAGACCGAGGCGCCCGTTGAGAGGTTTTTTGTATGGAAGACGTTCCTATTTTGGTATGAAGTTACCGCTTTTTATGCCCTCGACGATTTGTATGGTTAAGTAACACATGCTGCTTGACGCATACCCCTGCCAGAGTCTCTCCGTTGGATATCCAGACCCAGATTAAGATGAGTAGCTTTTTCCCTTCTTCGATTATCGTAATTTACTAACTAATACCTTCTTCAAAATTTAATTATTAACCATTTTCGACTTTCAATAAGTAATCATATTAATGCGGGGTAATTTTATATCATATTAATCGCTAGTAACGTACTACTAAAGAAAATTAAGTCAAATTAGTATATCTCTTTTCTTGATAAATGTATTTCACTGGTAAATAGCCAAGCTAATACCTATATTTGTATTATTATTTTCACTAAATCTCGCTAGTAACGTACTACTAAAGAATGATAAGTCAAACCATATGATAAGTCAAACTATTATCTTACTTTCCCTAATGAAAAAAAAATATATTTCACTGGTAGACAGTCTCATAAAGATAAATTTAATTAATTTTAACGCTTGCAACTTAGCTGCTTAAATACTAGAAGGCAATTTATTACTTCTTGTGGTTATTGATTTTATATTACTTGCTTTACTAACCCTGTAATATTAGAGACCATTTAATCTGCTTTGTACATTTGTAAAATTATTATAGCTAGGCACAGTCTTGCTTATGGTCACTGTATATTTCATGTATATATTGGTTATTGCAACAATAAAACTTGCTTAAAATATTCATTCAAAATACAGTCTCATTTAGATAAACTTAATTAATTTTAACGCTTGCAACGTAGCTGCTTAAATACTAGAAGGCAATTTATTACTTCTTGTTGTTATTAATTTTATATTACTTGCTTTACTAACCCTGTAATATTAGAGACAATTTTATCTGCTTTGTACATTTATAAAATTATTATAGCTAGGCACAGTCTTGCTTATGGTCACTGTATATTTCATGTAAATATTGGTTATTGCAGATAGGGTCACATCTAGACATGTATTATTATTTCTTATTATGAGTTGTATTGATTTAAGTTTTTAATAACTAAAGCAATATACAATAAAGTATAAACATAAGTCTTACTCGAGGAGTACGCAGTTCAAGTTTGCTTAAAATATTCATTCAAAAATAATAAGATTTTTTTGAAATTAAGTGCCACTATATGAATTTTAAATATTGGAGGATATACTCCCTTTGTTTTTTCTGATACTTTCATAAAGTTCTCAGTTTTAATTCTTGATTACTCAACCTTGAACCACTACGTGGAGAAGGCCCCAATCTTTTAAGTTGACTTATTAAACCTTATTTTGCTTCAATCTAACCTAAGATTGTTTATGTAATTAACTTGCGTTGGGCTACATTCTTGGTGAAACCGTATATTATCCATTATGGGTAAAAATAAAGTTGCTTGTTGTGTTTCACTAGCGGGGCCTACGAAATAAATTGCGACAACTGCGATGCTATCTATATTGGTCAAACTGGCAGAAATTTTAAAACTAGACTTAAGGAACATACAACTTCTATCTCAAAAAAACAAAATAAAACAGGTATAGCAGACCACTGCATAATAGAAAATCATTCAATTTCAAATAAAATAAAACCTATACATATCCAGAACAAGAGCAGAAAATTAAACCTTTTAGAGTCACTAACAATTAAAAAAGCAATAAAAAACAAAAGTAATGTTGTTAATAATCAAACAGAAATACCTTCAAGTGCTAACCCAATTATCAACAGCATATTAAATTAAAATAAATTAAAACATTTTGACAAGCACCTGTATAAGAATAAGAAAAACCCACAATCTACTCATCCATTGTAATCCGTAATTTTAATTATTTTAATTATTTTATTACCTATTGATACCATACATTAGAGTTTATATAAATACCTTAGCAATAATTTTTATTTTTGTACTTTTTTGAAAATGACCTGAAAGGGTCGAAACACGCGTGTCAGGTAACTGAATAAATAGTGAAACACAACAAGCAACTTTATTTTTACCCATAATGGATAAGATTGTTTAGTTTTGGAAAAATTGCTTGTTGCTTAAAATGAATAAAATTGATTGATTGATTTTTCTATTTTCAACCCAATCTTTTAAGTTGATTTATTAAAACTTATTTTGCTTCAATCTAACCTAAGATTGTTTAGTTTTGGAAATATTGCTTTGTTGCTTATTGCTTTATTGCTTAAAGATTAATTAATTAAATCTTCTATTTTGGTAAAATTTTTTAGTGTAAACATATTTGGTTATGTAGAATGCTTCTAGATGGGTATTTGGTACTAGTTGCATGGTGTTTTGTTTAGAAAGGTTTATCACTTCTTCGTGTGTTTATTTCTCAATAAGCTTGCTTAGCCCCTTTGTTTTTTATCTGCATTTCCATTTAATTTATAGCTACTTATTATGTAAACCAAATTGATAATTTAAAAAGAATTTACACTATTTACAGATATTCAATAAAAGCAAGAAGTGATTATAGTTGTTTTATTGAAGATATTTTGTCTCTTTCAGGGCTAGGGAACTAATATTTGTTACTCTTCTGTCTTTATCTTTCTCAACCCCTTTGGTTGATGGCGCCCATAATAGCTTATCTGAAATAAAAGACCTACGACCTCTAGCTCTCAAGCGACTTACTACACTGAGTGGCCGTGGTGACCCATAAGTGTTAATATTTAAAAAGCCAAATAAAGTAAAAGAAAACTAAAATTTATTATTATTATTGGAAGAACTTAATAACTTTTTTTTTTTTAATAAATTATTACAGAGGGTTGCCATTTAAAAAAATTTAAAATGGAGTAGTATCGCCACTTTTTGACATCTGTCGGATTTGACTATAGCGCAGATCGCTTGCTCACGGAAAATTATGTCACTGTGAAAAAAATTAGGGTGTTTAGCTTAGAAGGTCTATTTATTAACCTTTCAGTACTAACATGCCGTCCCATAGACCGACAGCCTACTTTTATCCATAAATCTTGCAAACGCGCAATAGTAATCGACTGTGCGTCTCAATAGCTTTAGGTTTAGTAGTTGCCCTTTGGTCTCTGCAGCGGGAAGTGTGTACTTAGCCTTTTTGAAGTTTTATTCGTACTTCGGTGTACCAAACCGATGTTAGTGTAAATGGTACTGTTTGATTTATAACAAAAGGAACAAGGTGTGTATGTTTTGTTTTATAATTTAGTTACAAACATGGTTCAGAATAAGTAATATTCGAAGTTTAGTGTACCACGCCAATATTACAGTACAATACAATATTATGGTCGAACTGAGTGATAGTAAACATGCGCTTTTGTTTTAGAAATGAGTTACGAACGTGATCAAACTTATCTAGCAAAGTTATGGGAGGAGTTAGGCGAAGAGCCTCTTCCACAGGAGATGGACGACCAGGAAGATTCAGATGAAGAAGACCACGTTGAAAAAAGACAAGAAGATTCCGAGTCAGAGCAAGATTTGGATTCTGACTCTGAGCCTGTAGATGAGCCACCTCGAAAAAAGATCAAATATTATAGAGATTCTGTATTTATTGGAAAAGACAATGTAACCAAGTGGAACAAACACAAGCCTTCACAAAATGTCAGAACTCGTTCTAAAAATATTGTAATTCATTTACCAGGTCTAAAAAAAGCAGCGCGACAGGCCTCAAATGACATATTGGATATTTGGTCATGTTTCTTTACACCTCAAGTATTAAATTTGAGTGTTGATAACACAAACCTATCTATATCTGAACATGCATGTTCTGAAGATTATAGAACCGCCACTACAACAGATGTTATAGAGATTAAAGCATTATTTGGGCTATTATACCTTTGTGCCGTTGGAAAAACCAACCATTTAAACGCTCAGGACTTGTGGAAAACTAATGGTACCTCCATTGAAATGTTTAGGCTTACAATGTCATTAGAACGATTCCGCTTTTTGCTAAGACATGTAAGGTTTGACAATAAAGCCATGCGAGCTGAAAGGCAACAAGCCGACAAACTGGCAGCAATTCGAGAGTTATTTGGATTATTTGTTGAAAACTGCAAAAATAATTATACCACTTCGGAATACACAACTGTCGATGAAATGCTGGCAGCGTTTCGGGGAAGATGCAATTTTCGGCAGTACATTCCAAGCAAGCCTAATAAATATGGCATCAAAATATTCGCCCTAGTTGATGCTAAGACATTTTACACTTCAAACATGGAAGTATATGTCGGCAAACAGCCGGAGGGGCCATTTGCTGTGGAAAATACCGGGAAAGCAGTTGTCGAACGTCTCATAGAACCGATAGTTAATACTGGAAGAAACGTTACAATAGATAACTGGTTTACTAGTTTACCATTATGCCAAAGCTTGTTAGAAAAGAAGCTGACAGTTGTAGGTACCATTAAAAAAAAAAAAAACGTGAAATACCACGAGAGTTTGTAGAAGGAAAAAATCGACCTGACAGCTCAAGTATGTTTGGCTTTCATAAAGATGGGACATTAGTTTAATATATTCCACGAAAAGGAAAAAACGTGCTTTTATTTTCCACAATGCATGACGATGACAGTATTGATAATGTTACAGGCAAACCAGAAATTATTATCATGTACAACGAGACATAAAGTGGTGTCGACGTTATCGATAAATTATGTGCTACCTATAATTGTGCTAGAGGTACTAGAAAATGGCCCATGGTTATTTTAACATTGAAAATGTTTATATTATCGCACGGGCACGTAAGTATGGGTACCGAATTCGAAATTCTTGTGTTGCATTTGTCCCTGACGTCACACCACATTAAAATGATCGGGATCAGACCAAGTCGGGAGTAATCGTATGGTTTCGCTGGAGTAGTCAGCGGGTGCGTTTGGCGTTCGCGATCGAGCGTAGAGCGTAGCAATAGCAATTGGCCGTCGTCGCAGGGTGGTTTGGCTGGCGTAGCTGGAGCAGCGCGCTTCAGATCATATTCGTATTTCGTAGTGCAAGCGCTTATGTATGATTTATAATGAACGCCGATAACATTAGTTGCATGGTGTTGTTGGAGGAAGAAGATGAAGAGGAGATGTTAGCCCAAATTCCTCCATTTCGACAAGCGTCATATTAACATTTGAATTTATACTATACCATATTTAAATAAGAGCTGCAGCATACCAAGTAAACAAATCAATTTGGATAAAACGTCAAAGTATCAAAACATTTTAAAATTGTATCATTAGTTAGTATATCAAAATATCAAAATTAGAAAAAAGTCAGTGGCGTACATTTTTTGTCAATAATATCTGTTGAAGTGTTTCCCGGGACGCCACTGGACTTAATAAATTTAATCTAGTTAGGGCTAATTAAGCCTCTTATCATTATGAATGACGGTACCAAATTGCAATAAAATCGGGAAAAGGATATTTACAAAAATAATAAAAAAAACGATTTTTTTTTTAAATCTTACGCACCCTGTACATCAAAAACGGGGCAACTCCGGACACATGTTCAGGTTAGTTCAGGTTAGTACTTCTGAAACACCCTGTATACATTCAAATACATGGTCAAAGACACAAATATTTATATCAAAATATTGACAACAAACAATAACACCAAACGATACAATGCAATAATGCGAAAATCACCGGTAAACTAATTACAACCCTGTCGCCCAGGGCCTTTTAGTTTTATTGCCGCTTGACCAATCGAAATAGAGTTACGGTTGTCATTAAGTACTGATCAATGTGTCCTTCGTATGCATAATGTTGGATTTGAATATGGTATACGGTAGACTGGGGCAAGTGTAAAACTGGGGTAAGTGGAAAATCAGAGCGCCAATCAGGCAATATTGAAAGTATACTTGTCTGTGTGGTCCGAAGCAACTAACTATACATTAGCACTGTTGAATTATCCACTCCCGGCGAGTTACCAGGTGTTTTTTTCTTTGTGAGTAGTCATTTGTAACATAATTTTCGAATCGGTCCGTTGAATAGTGTGTGATATCTCCATAAAAATTGGTCAAAGGTAAAAACTTATAATATACTTTTAGTTTTATTGCATTTTCTTGTGTTTAGTCAATTGCTGTAGCTTTAAAATCCTATATACCGACCAAATCTAAAAGCGGTTTTTACTCACGAACAGGTTTGCACTTCCCCCATAAAAAACATAATGTGGGGCATGTGTGAAAATTGTAATGGGGCAAGTGTAAAGGTTAGTTTACACTTGCCCCATTTTCCTGGGAATGCTAAAGTTCGTTGGCACTGACACTTAAAGCTTTTATTCTTTACAGAGAGTTGACGTCATGGTACGAAATTATAAAAGAAAGTCCGATAGGGCTGCCTATGGGGAGGAGCTATTAAATGCTGCAGTAAATTCCGTCAATCAAGGTCAATTAACCATGTCGATGGCTAGTACCGAATTCAGAATCCCATACATTACAATCTACTGTAGAGTAACTGGCCGCCGTGGCGAAAAAAGCAAGACACAGGGCCGACCTCCAATACTTTCTTGGCAAGATGACTTTGTAACTTTAAATAATATTTCCAATCCTTTTAAGAACAATATGCCAGGCACAGACTGGCTAATAAAGTTTAAACAACGGCACTTTTTGAGTATGAAAAAAACCACAAAGCTTAGAGTACTGCAGAAAGAAATCTACGGACCCATTCATAATAGACCAATATTTTGTTTTATTGGAAAAGGCTATATTGGAGTTGGGTCTTCAGGATCGTCCTGAATGGATTTACAATTTAGATGAGACTTCACTGTGTAGAGATCCTTCTCGTCTTAAAATTGTTGGCGCGAAAGGCAAACCCTCTTCAAGAATTATTGCTAAATCGGGCAGAGAATATATAACCGTGCTGGCAGGAGCAAGTGCTAGTGGTAGAAAATTGCCACCATTGATAATATTTAAAGGCAATAATGTATGGAGTTCCTGGAATTCAGAAAGAAATGAAGATCTCTTCAAAGACACCGTATATGCAGCCAGCGCCTTTCTAAAGACTTTTATTCCTTTGGTTCGTGATCAGGCACCAATTATTGTTATATATGATGGGCATGTCTCGCATGTGGATTGCTTATTAATTCAAGCCGCAAGAGAAGAAAATATTCATATACCTAAACTGCCAGCCCATACAAGTCATTTACTTCAACCTCGATTTGAGTGTGTTTAGATCCTTTAAGGCAATATGGGAGAGGGAAGTAATAACATGGCAAAGACGTCATCAGGGACAATGACTACCAAAAAGGGAATTCGCCACATTGCTAGTGAAAACCTGGGCTGAAGTAGATTCCGGAATCATAAAAACAGGATTCAGAAAGGGTGGTGTTGTTTCATTTAATAGACGTGTTATTCCTAAAGAGAAGTATGACATCGATGCCCTAAAAAGATGGGAGGAACACTTGAAAAATCAAGGATCTGTAACAGATTTATAACCGAGGCCAGGACGCATTGATATTGAAAGAAATGCTGTAGCACCGAATGTAACAGAAAAAACCGCTACTTTCGAACAGTCAATGTTAAAAACAGTAAAGCCTTCTACATCTGGCGCCTCACTTAAAAGGAAACTAGCATCTAATGCAGAATTACTTACAGCTCCTTCTAAGCATCTAATAGTGCCACCAATCTCAAAGTAATTGTCAGCTCTGATCAAAATGAACAAAATATACTCAATAATTATTAGAATCCTATAACTGAAGCTGTATTACCAGCTACAACCGAAAATCGGCAAGAAAAAAAGACAAGTTTTGATGATCTACTACTTGATTCGCTCCGACAGACTCCTTCTTCTAATCCAAGGAAACGAAAGCGCTTAATTCAAGGTGGCCAAACCATTGCAGGTACTATCGCAAGTAGTCAGTAAAAACTCTCTACATGTTCATCTACTATATCTAAACCAGCTATGAAAATTGACCGAAAGAGTAAACAAAGTCGGCCAAGTCCATATCAATTTGAATCCAGCTCCAGTGAATCAGATAATGAAAGTGTACCTTTTATGGAATCGGATCAAAGTTTCACTTTAGAATCGCGTTGCGAAGATCAGATTCCTGAAATAAACAAAGACAATATTTCCATTGGAGACTGGGTACTGGTTAAATACACATTACCAAAAGCAAACAAACATTTCATTGGCCAGGTAAATACTGTTGACAACGGCTTTGAAATCAAGTTTACTAGAAAATTAAAAGATAATTTTTTATGGCCACTTACCAATGATGTCAATGTAGTACAGCTAGACGATATAGTGACTCGTTTACCTGAACCGGTAGTAACACGCCGAGGAGGTTTTCATTTTAATGTGAAATTTGCGGGATACAATATTTAACAAGTTCCATAAAATTATTCGAATTTTTAAACTTTAAGTTTCTTTTCTGTTTTAGTTTCTCCTTGGGAATAATTCCTACTGTTTTAGAGATTAAAACCAAACATTGGGTTTTGAACGGATAAATAAGTTTATAAAAATATTATTCTTGTTATTAGGACTTTTTTGAGTGTTATTTTGGATTACTTATTATTTTTCAGAATAAATAATCAAAAAAAAAAAATAATCATTCAAATCTCAAGATCTCAAACATAATTCATGTGTGCCCTATGCAGTATGAAAAGTAAACATATTAAACTATTACTTTCCTACAAAGACATTTTTATAAATATTGTATATTTAAAGTAGGAAGGAAATAAACTTGAACTATTAAAAAGGGCTTCGCACTTGCCCCAGTCTACCCTAATTATATACTTTGTAATGTAATGCTGAAAAATAAACAAAATGGTTTTGTACACTTTACCATTCTTCCCTACACTTGCTGCCACTTTTTTTCATGCATTTTCTTTCATTACAACATTTTTGTAATTTTCGTTCTCGTAGTTGTATAAAGAGGACTACTTTTGCACCTCCTCTATCAAACACTCGTCAGCAATTGCCGAGAACGGTGGCATTCTGCTGAACGATCGGCGCTGGACTGGTCTCTCTAGCAGTCCGAACGCAGCCGCTGCAATTGACGGCGAACTCTGTGTCGCTGAGCTGCGGCAGTGAAACCGTGTACATACAAATCGCATTAAACCAGTACGAGCTACCAATCGCGAACGCCAGCCGCGGCCGCTGACTGCTCCAGCGAAACCATACCTTAGAGGCGCGTTCGAGTTTATAACCTTAATTTTACTATTTTTTATATTATGAATCAATAAAACTTATATCAACTACCTAAATATTACATTCAAATCTATGAGTTTTCGCAGATCTCAAATCTCACAATAGTCACAAGCGTTGCACTCTGCTTCGGCATTTTCAATGTCTTCCCCGGTTGCATCTTTGTAAAGGACTGTAAATTTTTTTTATCGTATATTGAACATTGCTGGTATAAATGCGTTCAATATTTTTAGAAAGAAAAATCCAGATACAGTAATGTTACGACGAAGTTTTCTGGAACAACTTTCATATGATTTAGTTATGGACCATTTGAAAAGGCGTGCCACAATTCAACAAGTTCCAAGAGTGTCACGATTGCGAATAAGAGAAATTTGTAAAATGGAACCTAAAATTGTTGTTCAAGAACAAGAACAAATTTATGGAAGATGTTCAACCTGCAGGTCAAAGAAGAGTCGCAAAAGAAAGTATAAATGTGTCGCTTGCAAAAAGTTTTTATGCCTGGAACACGTGGTTGTAATGTGCAGAGAGTGCATCGAAGACCGGGATAATGACAATACCGAATATTACTTACTTTCAATTTCGCTGTATTTGTAATAATATCTAGTTGTAATGCTTACATCGCCGACTAATAGCAAATTTATTTTTGGCCCATTCTCATGTTTTTAATAATTCTAATAATGTATTTTCGTTGTATTTTAGATATGATTAAGAGAATATAAGTTTTTTATTACCTAGTGATAGTTTTTATTTAAAGAATATATGAAATATAAAAATATTATTTAAAAATTATCCACAGGTCTGAGAGACCGATGTTAGTATTTATGTTAGAAAAGTCATGTTAGTACTGAAAGGTTAAAGCGGTGAGACACTTAAAAGACAAAATCGATGAAGGCAAATTAGGAACTCCCGTATTTCCGAAACGGCTGAAAATAAGTATCAACAACTATATACTTTTAGAATCGGATCGCCAAATGCAATTAAATCGTCTAGTTATTTATGAGGGTTGCCATTTAAAAAAATTCAAAATGGAGTAGTATCTGTCACTTTTTGACATCTGTCGGATTTGACTATAGCGTAGATCGCTTGCTCACGGGAAATTATGTCACTGTGAAAAAAATTAAGGTGTTCAGCTTAGAAGGTCTATTTATTAAAGGGGTGAGAGATGTGATTAGATTTAAGTTGTTCTATATTAAAAATATTAAAAGTTTACTCAGATTCACAAAAACGCCTTTGTTTTAGATCTATTATTAATTTTTAAGTTTATTAATTCAGCGACGTAACGCTTGTTGCTGCATTTTATTGCAAGATGCAGCAACGATTTGTACAGAAATGGTTCTGTTAACACTTATCGTAAATCATTGAGAAATATGTAATTTGTTTTTTATGATAGTCAGCAGGAAAATCGCCAATCGGGTGAGACACTTAAAAAAATGTCCCTGTACATAATGCTAAAGAAAATTTAAACAATAGTATACAGCATGTACAAAAACAATACTTACAAACTATTCTGTTCCATAATATTTGTAATAAAATATATTAATTGTTTTGCAGACAACCACAAATTTGTTGAACTGACTGCAGAATTGGATGGTTCATCCTTTTCAAATTATGAAAACATTATATTGCAATATGATGATGAAGAGAAAGAAACTGGAGAATCAGGTATAGCTAACACATTCTTATTTTGCAAAACGAGTTCTAATAAAAGAATAAAAATACATTATTGGATAATTTCTAATTATGGAAAAATTGTAGAAAAAATTTAAATCATAGTTAATAAATCAAAAATTGGTATAGAAATACCAAATAATAAAATTACAGTGTATTAGGTTTAAACAGAAATTTGATTTGTGTTGTTTATACATAGGTATTACAAAATATTGTAATTTATTGAGATATGATTTTTTGTTGATAGTAATACGTATTATGTGATTATTGAAGATCATGTATATGTAAGTATGTATAAAAATGTATATTTTTGAAATGACGGAGACCTCAACAGAGACTAGTGCAAAAAAAAAATTTCTGAAGAAACACCAACTTGGGCCAAATACACACCCGCTTTGTTGAAAATGCCTAAAGCTAAGGCGCTTACAGCAGGTAACATAATAACATTATTATAGGAAATAAAATACTTGAAGTCTTCCTCCACAAAATAGATTTATTGGTTTAAAGGTTTATCCCTACATGTTTCGGATGTTTAAACAGCCATCATCAGGGGATACTAGAAGAAATTAAGTAAAAGGTAAAAGAAATTCAATGTTCGAGTAGACTTGACTTACCAATATCGAGTTCATATAATAAAGTTCGTTACCCCAAATGAATGGGCATAACTACTTGAAGTTTTGAAGCGAAGGAACTTTCACATCAAGGAGGGAAAGAGTGTTGAAACGTCACATTAGGAGGAAAACTATAATACGAGAGAAATATTTTTTTTTAGAAATGTAGATGAATATAAAATTTATATTAGGTTCAGAATTATATGAATATTTTGAATAAAGGTTATACTTACAAAAAAAAGAAATTTTTCATTTAATTGATGGCATCCATTAATTAATAACTAAATTAAGATTTGAACGATTACTTTTGTTACATTTTAACTAATTTTTAAGTAGTACTCATGAGTTGTGGGATCTGAGTCCCGCAACAAGTTACTGATGAACATCTTAGTTAATTTTTTTTAATAAAATTTTTTTGATTAATGAGGAAAATTAAATAATTATTTTAACACCATAGACAAGGGAGATGCGCTTATGGTAGGGATAGATAGGCAACTTAACATACTAAATTGGTTCCCTTATAGCGCCATTCGTGTCTGGTTGAAGAACTAAATGTAGCACAGAGGGCGGGAGCTGGCGCCACGCATAAAAATTTTAATTACACAATGAACCTGAATTCATCTTTTCGCGCTTTTAACTCTGATGGAAAAGTTAGAAGCGCGAACCTTTTGAATTAAAGTCAATATATTTTGGGAGATTAAAAGGAAGTTGTAACAACGTTTCTGATATGGCGACAAGCTTTATTAATATTATATATTTACATAAATTAATATAATAACAAGGCAAGTTTTACCTAGGGTTGTGCTGTAAAGAATTAACATAGGAACAGCGTTCAGCTTTAAATAGGATCCTCTTAATTCTGCCATGCATAATTTTTTGGTCATATCCAAAATGTGTGTGACAAACTCTATACGTTTTATGAATGCCAATCTTGTCTTTGTCACAGAGTAATGGATTTTGAATAGCATTTACCCAAAGTTTATGCGTCTAAAAATACACTGACATTATACTAAGATCGTAAACTGTCATAACTCTAAGAAAATCAGTATATAAGTAATGTTTGTTTATGATTATTCAGGATCAAAAGGTGTCCTGCATACATTTTTTTTAGATAGAAACAATACTTTGTATACAGTATAGGCGCAAGGTGCCTTTTTGGCTCTTCCCAATACACCCTTTTTATTACTTCGCTAAAACAACAAAAAAACTTACCGGGTCGCTTTTTGGAAACCTGTGCATTTTCACACGTTTCCCGTTTTGTACTTTACATCCGGGAACCCAACAATAAATCACCATTTTAGCAAAAATAAACTTAATAAACTTATAGGTCGCGCCGCTTCGTTTTAAAATTTAATTTTAAAATGTCAGTGTCACTTGGGTCCGACTCTGAAGATATTTTTATTATGGATCAGCGCACAAGTCATATTTTTATCTTTATCGCACCTTTGCTGGTACGGTTGAATTCAGAGAGAGAAAGATAGAGAACGTTCCCCACGCTCATTCTAAATACATGTTTTGCCGCTACCAACCTTAAGATATGAACAACCTTATAAAACAAAATCCCTTCAATAACGCCATCATCGTCTGGTTGAACAACTAAACGAACGAGGAACGATCTTCACCATTTAAGTTATCCTAGCCTGTTTAACACCACATGTGATGTCAAAGTGACATTGACGTGAAGACGGAAGTGGTTGTGTCAAGGATTAAAAGTAGTTGTCCTCGATCGGAAAGACGTAGTAATAAGAAGTGCTTGATTGAACCTCACCGGATGAACTCGACCTTGGTTAACAATCGAAAGTAAATTGTAAATTAAAAGTTATTAGTTGTCACCACTGAACATATAAAAGCCCAAGGTAGGTTATTGTACAGGCATCTATTAGTAGAAAACTGAATTAAATGGTTATATAAAAAAGTATGAAAAGGGAATTGGTAAATGTCCAATGGGGGGTATAGGGAATTAGTATCACAAAATAGCACCAAGGAGACACCTGTAAAGGTACATGAAAGAGGGCGCACTA
This sequence comes from Polydrusus tereticollis, assembly GCA_963920685.1. NCBI lineage: Eukaryota > Metazoa > Arthropoda > Insecta > Coleoptera > Curculionidae > Polydrusus > Polydrusus tereticollis. The sequence goes on along the minus strand of OY987330.1, from coordinate 105,893,196 downwards.
AGGATGATGCAATTTGAGTTAAGAAGTAATTAAACAATTATTGTGAAACAATTGAAGAGTTATAAAATTAGAAGTAGAAAGAGATTAAAATGAACAGGTAGTACAATCCTGTGAGATTATCGATGAAAATTTAAGGCATTGAAAAAGTGAGTACTTGAATGTATAATTTGGTCATTAACACAATTAATTTCTGGATTATTCTTGGCTTTGTTTATCTCTAAAATTTCGAGTAAATCGAGTTGATTGTCCTTTTTACAAAAATGTAGAAACTTAGTGTTTATATCTGAGTTAAATTCATGTTTATCAGTTACTATGTGTCTCGAGAAATTAGACTTAATTCTAGAAGGAGATTTTGGTTATTAGCTCTTTCTATCTCTTTACAATGTTCTAGAAAGCGAATCTTGAACTTTCTAACTGTCTGGCCAACGTGTCACGAAGCGGTTCGACAAGGACGTCCGCGACTGCAGCGCCTTAACTGACAAATATCTTCTTTTGACAGTTGACACTGACATTTTTAAAAGTTGAGTTTTGTTCCCATCTATTTTGTGATTCGTGTTTCGTTTTTTGATACTGCTGTTTGTTTGTTGTATATTAAGAAAAACGTGGTTGTGTGTATTATTTGCTTGTAGCAAAATGAAATGACCAGTGTTGAGTGTTCGTATTATTATAAGCAATTTTCACAACGGAAGCATTTGTATGTCCATTTGAGAAACATTCACAAAAGAGAGCCTATCGTATCTAATAGATCAAAAAATCTTATAATATGCCCTGTTTGTTCAAACATTGTTAAATCATATTCAGATTTAAGAGAGCATATGATATCGACCCACCATATTAATATATTTAAAGAGGAGGTTGATTTCCATAGTAAAGATGGTAAGAATCATTATGTTAAATGTAATTTGAGCTGATTTATAAATTAAATGTTATCTGAAATACAAAATGTTTATGGAATAAGTTTCTAAGTTAATTTCTTAAAGAAGCAGTGTGCTTTTAATTATTATACATTTTATGAGTGAAGTGATTGAAAATATATTGTCGTTTTAGATTTTTTGAGATGGAAGAAAAAAAAAGAAAAGGAAATGAAGTGTTTCTACTTTAAGCCGTCAGGAGCCAAGCAAAGAATTAATAGTAAAAAAGAATACTATTTTTGTCGAAGGTCTTATCTACAAGAAAAATATAAACATTCTACAGTTATTCAATCTAAAAAAATAAGAAGGAAAAGTAAAAGTTCAGAAAAACAAACATTTTCATGTCCATCTACTATAGAATTGATTGAAGAAGCCGGGAAATTCCAAGCAATACTTTTTACACCTCACTTTGGTCATGAAAGTTCATTGAGACATCTTAATCTCTTGGCTGCAGAACGCTCACAAATTGCAGGTTGGTTATTATGTATTTTTTACCCTTAATTTAAGTTTCTATAAATAGGTATAACTTAGGTATTCCATTGTGCCCAAATTAAAAGAATACATTTCTAAGTTGCAAATATTCTAATATCCAACAAGCCATTTATTTTAAAAATGAACTTTAAATTGTGGAATTTTAAATTTACTCTAATTTTTACTTTATAAATTTTAGGAAAAATTGCCGAAGAGGTTTCCTTTCAAAGAATTCTAAAAGATGTCAGAAATAGTATCAACACGGAAAATTCTTTGGAAAAAATACACCTCTTGGATAGACAAGATCTCCGAAATATTGAAAGACAATTTAATTTAAAACAACAGTTTCACCAGAATGATGTTATAAGTGTTGACCTAATGGTGCAACAAATGCAGTCCTTGGAAAAGATTGTCCTGTCCTTTATTATAAAAAACAAGGATTAGCTGATGAAGAAGGGTTTTTCAAAGAAACAGACTTCTTTTTGGTTATAATGACTAGTTTCCAAACATTAATTGCACATAAGTTCGCTAATAAAAAAATTTGCATCGACTCTACGCACGGTACCACAGGATAATAATAATATAATAATAATAAATGATTTTTATTTTCCCACTCATAATTTTTTTTTTTTACATATTTTAACATTTAATTACACTTAAATCTAAAAAAGTAAGAAAATAAAGGCCAACATTTTCAGACTTCTGCACCGAAATGCAGATTCTGTTATTATAATGTGGCCCTGTGTTTTGAAAAGCAAAATTATTTATCCTTAAACTACCTATATTGAAAGTAATAAGTTGAAAATATAAATGTAGACAAGAAGCACCAAATCGACAGAGAGAGAGAGAGGGGGAGAGAGAGAGATGGAAAGAGAAAGAGACAGATAGAGAAAGAGGGAGAAGAGATGAAAATTTGTAAGGACTGCTTACTAATAAATAAATAAATGTATAGGGCACATTCGTTGTTACGTTAATAACTTTTTTATATATTTCTTTTTAAAGGTTTGGCAAGATAGGGTAAGTTGCGCTAAGTTTAAGTCGAGGGAATTTATGAGTACAGAAATATTGTAAGAAAACGATCGTTTAAAAAATTCATTTTTATGCTTTGGAATTGTTAAATTTTGCCTACGCAAATTTAAATGATGAACATCAGTCCGAAACGTTATTTTATTGTATAAATAATTAGGGGAACGAAATTTTAAAATTTTATAATAAAAGCATGCAGCATGAAGTTTACGTCGATTGTACATATCAAGCCAAGACATCTCCTTAAGTTTGTGGGAGACCCCATGCCGTCTTCTGATACCAAAAATGAACCGAATGCAACAATTTTGAACCTTTTGCACCCTGCGCATGTCTAAACCATCCAGACATGGGCCGTAGACACTGTCGCAGTGATTGAAATGAGAGAGTATCAATGATTCACACAATATTTTTCTTGTATCCTGTTTTAGGCAATGTCTGTACGCGTAAATCGATTTTAAGGTAAAATATGTTTTTTTTAGAATATAAGTAATATGATCTTTAAATCTTAATTGAGAGTCAATTATTAAACCCAAGCTCTTACCCTTATCAACAAAGTCAAGTTTATTATTACCTATTTTAATATTTATGAGATTCTTTATTTCTCCAGTAACATTTTTATTTCCAAACAATATAATAGTCGATTTAGACGGATTCAATTTTAACATGTGATCAGAAGAGACTTTCAAAAGCGCATTTAAATCAGAGTTTATCTTATTTTCGGCAGTTTTGTACTCCGCAGGAGAAAATGAAAAATACAATTGTGTGTCATCCGCATATAAATGATAGTTACAAAATTGTAAAGCGTTATGAAAATTTAGTGTATAGATGCTAAATAGTAACGGTCCTAATATGCTACCTTGAGGTACTCCGGTAGTAACAGGAAGAGAATTTGAAACAGAATCTTCAATTTTAACCCGCTGCGTACGATCTGTTAAATAAGATCTTATTAATATCAAGGCATTTTCAGTGAAGCCAATATAATGTAAAATAGCATATAAAATTTTATGATTTAAAAAATCAAATGCCTTTGAATAGTCCAGCAATATTAGTGCCGTTAATTGGCTTTTATCCCTAGCTCTCAAAATATCGTCTGTAACATCAGACATGGCCGATGTACAGCTGTACCCCTGTCTAAAACCAGATTGCTTAGGAGGCAAAATAGAATTAGTATTTATAAAATCGCGAATTTGAATTTCCAAGATTCTTTCTAATACTTTAGAAAAAGTGGGCAGATTACTTATAGATCTGAATTGGCTGAATTCTTTAGGATCATTAACTTTAGGTAACGGGGTTACAAAAGCTTCTTTCCAGCTTTTAGGAAAGTAACAGTTTATAATGCATTCATTGACAATATGTACAATATATTCCAAGATATGCGGACAACATAAGTGGATTAATGTTATGTTTAACTGATCGGAGCCAAAGGCTTTACTTTTAATATTTTGAATAATTCGAAGAATATCATTATATTCTACAGTGTGGAATGACAGTAAACCAGATAAATTATTTTTTAGATTATTTGAGTAGAAATCTATAGTTTCATTATTTAATGCATTATTGTTCTTCGTTGCGTTAATAAAAAAAGAGTTAAATTTATTTACATCCTTAAATTCAGGAGGAATTTCTTTGAATCTTGAAGGTCGAAGTTTGTTAATTTCTTTCCACTTTTCTTTTATAGTTGAGTTTTGAAATTTTTGTGTAAAATATGCCTTTTTTTCAGCTCGAATAGCCGATGTTGTTAAATTTCTTAATTGTTTGTAATATGCCCATTTACCTGGTGTTTTATTAGTTTTAAATTTTTTTAGCGCCTTGTCTCTTAATTTTTGCATTAATCTAATGTTATCGGTTATCCATGGAGAATAATTTTTTTTTCGAGACGCAGTGCTTTTAAGCGGAGCATGATAAGCAAAGAGTGCAAGTAATTTATTACTTAAAAATTGTACCTTTTCGTCGATTTCCCGAATGTCATATATTAGGTTGAAAGGGATGGATTCTAGGTCCCTTTGAAATAACTCCAAGTTTATATTTTTTAATGATCTATAGGACACGTGATTAACCTTGTTTTTTGTACTTAAAGAACATTGTACTTGACAAAATACCGACATATGGTCTGAGAAAGGACAGTCAATGACCCCCTTGTTAACTATATTCTCCACATTTGTAAAAATTAAATCAATTAGAGAAATTGTTGTGTCAGTGATACGAGTCGGGGTCTCTATAACTTGAATTAAATTGAGCGGTTCAACAATTGATATCAGTTTGCTAGTTAATGAATTAGTAGTGTTTAAAAAATTAATATTGAAGTCCCCCATGCAGAATATGTGGTCATAATTTGAAAATATATCAATTAAGATATCTTCAAACATATTTAAAAACAACTGACCATCAGTATTAGGCGGTCTATATATTGTTCCAACGACATAAACCTGCTTTTTCATATATATTTTCAACCAGATACCCTCCAAAAAATCACAACTTTCTGTAAAGAGTATATCAAATTTTATATTTTTTTTTAAATATAGAACAACGCCTCCACCTCTTCTATTGTGGCGATCGTTTCTAATAAGGTTATAATCGGGTAAGCTTACCAAATTGTCAGGAATGTCCTGGCTTAACCAACTTTCAGTAACTCCGATCACATGAAAATCTTTATCCGAAATGAAGTCTTTAAAATCGTCGAAGTGTGCCAATAGAGATCTAACATTAATGTGAGTTATGATAAAAGTCATCCAAGCAAGATATTAGAAGCAGTATAAAAAGGAAAGATAGATAGAAGGAAGGAAACCGAAGTTTGATAGAACACTAAGTAGGGTAAGGAGTGTAAGCTTGTATTAATAAGTTAACCTAGCAGGAATAAAATTTAGTATGGTATGTTTTAAAGAACAAATATTAGCAAAAGCACTCTTTACCACTATAAACATTAATGTAGGTATGAAAAGAATGAAGGTATCAAGCAGGCAGCCATATATACACCAGAAGGCAAACAAAACAAGATATGCAAAGTAATGTGTTATGGTGCCTAGTTAGATAATGAGCGTGCTTACATGTGGGTACACACACACAATATACACATACATGCACCAGAAGGCGAATAATAAGACATATAAAGTAATATGTTATGGTGTCAAGTTAGACACCCGAGTGCATTCACATGTACACACACTCACTAGGTATATAGAATATAAATGAGCCAGGGTAATTAATAATAAGAGAAAACAGAAACGAAATATTAGCAACTCAATGAAAAAAAATCAAACCTAACATGCACAAGATTTAACATAATAAGTGAAACAATAACATTACCATAAACAGCAATAAATTAACAGGTTGCCGTAAATAATCCAAAAAAAGAGATGAACTAGCATTAGTATCAATTATTAGCAATAGGCTGTCCCTCATAACTTTTTAATTTAAATAGATCACTATCGGAACTAATTAAGATTTTCTTATTATTAGCACTCGCATAAACACGACCATTGAAGGTCCAAGACGATTTACCCATCACCTCACGCACCTTTTTAAAGAGAATAAAACTCTCACTTGTTAACATCTCGGTAATTAACAATTTCGAACCTTTAAGATGCTTTTTGTTGAAAAAGACTTGGTCCCGCAACCATTTCGTACAAAACTGAACCACAACTGGCCTTGGATTGGAATTCTCGCTATTTTTTTTACCCATACGATAACAATAGTTTATGTCGCGTATATTGATATAATTTATTTTTAAATTGCGGTGGAAAATATCCACAAGACTTTGGTAAATATTGTTTACGTTTTCGTCGATACCACGTACAATGATGATATTTGACAGCTGTCTGGATTGGTTATGTTTGTGATCCTTTGCCATGCCCTCGATATTCAGCTTTAAGGTCTTGACTTCCTTTTTAAGATCGGTAAGGGATGAATTGATTCTGGCTTCGAACATTTGGAATTTCATAATAAAATTCTCAGGAACTGCCCCTGTCACATTAGGAGTTGGAGAAACAGCCGTCTGAATTTCGGCCTTAAAATTTTCAAGTCCCGCCTTGAAGTCGAGTGACAGCTGCTCAACACGTGCACTTATTTCCTTCACAGTTGGATTTTTAGACATAATTGCACAACTAGCACGGATTTTCGTACGCACACCAATGCAGACAATAACTAACCCCGACACAAATACAATTTTAGATTAAACTTGGCACCATTAGTTACTATTTTCTTAAAAACCTTCCAGAGCAATACACAGATACTACTCTCTACACAGCGCCATCTACTACTACATATGACTTGACTTGATATGACTTCTTACTGACTACAGTCCTAACAGTAGATGAATTTGGGGAAGGTATTCCAATAGCCTTCTTATTATCTAATAAAACAGACACTCCTACTTTGGCTTTTTACTTTGAGTTGCTGAAGAGGAAAATTGGATATACCGTGGAAGTGGAGGTATTTATGTCTGATGATGCAGCTGAGTATGATAATGCTTGGTCAGAAGTAATGAAACCACCAAAACATCGTTTGTTATGTATATGACATGTGGATAAAAATTGGAGAATGCAGATCATACAAAAAGTGAAGCGTGATCAGGAACAAAAAGGATCCGTTTATAAACAGTTAAGGTGCTTGATGGAGAGCAAAAATGAAAATGAATTAAAGGAGCTATTACAGCATATATCGACTAATTTATGCTCGAGCAAAGCGACCAATGAATTTGGAAAGTATTTTCTTGATATCTATTCTAAAAGACCAGAACAGTGGGCATTTTGCTACAGAAAAGGGTTAGGTATAAACACCAACATGTTTCTAGAGGCAATGCATAAGGTTCTCAAACATATATATTTAGAAGGCAAAAAATCAAAGAGAGTCGATAAATGCTTGCAGGCCTTGATGTGCATGATGCGCGATCACATGTTCAAAAGACTGAATAAAGTGATTAAAGGAAAATCGTCTCATAGGATGAACCTAATTAAGGCCAGCCATAAAAGAGCGGAAAGCATTGAAGCAGTTCACATTTCAGAATTGGCTGGACTTTCCTGGAAGGTGAAATCCCAAAATAAAGAGAATGAATACATTGTTCAGAAGGAAGAATGTTCGTGCTTGATTAGAAATTGTCAACTATCATGTACACTTTGCCAAATATGTATTCATGATTATACTTGCACATGTGTTGATAATTTTATTAGAGGCAAACTGTAAACATAAAAGTATAATCTTTACCAGTGCAAATCTGAATATAGATAACAGTGAAGAAAATGAACTCTCTACAGTTAAAGTCTTATTAACATCAGAAACAAGTAATAAGGACAATTCAAATATAAAAATGAAACTGGATATGATTTACAGTTATATCTCAAATAATACCTACGACCATGAAACAAGATTACAGCTAGAAAAAGCGCTTGATACGGCATTGAACCTTGCAAAACCAAAATTTGAAGAAACAAAAGTGTCAAACGAGCCAGCTAGTAAAAAGGTTGAAAAACAAGTTAGATTTAAGAGTACCAAAAAGAAGAGGACAGCTGGTAAAAATTCTCTTAAAAAACCAAAACCAACATTAGCTGAAAAAAAGGAGGTGATAGATGAACTACACGACAAACAAGCTATAATCAAGGGAAAGTTGCATAACCATTGTTATTTTAAAAAATAATCTAAAATTATGTATAATATAATAATATTATGTATATTATTATTATTATTAAATATAGCCATTTAAATATGATGTGTCCTATAAAATAAAGTTTTAAAATACAAGTTAATAGATTTGATTTATTTTTAAAACCTATTGAATAGCAAAATAATATGTAATAGTGTTGTCTTTTTCTATTAGAGGAACACCAAAGTTTCGAAGTTCCCGCCAGTAATTTTATTATTTACGATAGGGCGCGCTGCAATCGCGGCCGTCATTGCCGAGCCGCTTCGTAACGTATTCACTTGAACAGCCCCCACATGAGAGTTAATACACCCCTGATCTGTCATGGGGTGGAGTTTTGTCTTTCGAATTACAGAGGAACGAGCCCAAAGTATGTTTGGTTTTAAAACTAGTATTAAAATTGAAGGATTGAAAAATGTTATTGAGTTTATACGAGATAGGACCCCAAAAAGAAAAGGAAACGAACTTTTTATTATGTGGTTCTTTGTGTATTAATTGTTTATTAGTGTATTTGTTTAGATGTTTATAATAAATTTTGTTAATCACTCTTTGAGGGTAGTTCATCCGGTGAGGTTCAATCAAGCACCTCTTATTACTACGTCTTTCCGATCGAGGACAACTACTTTTAATCCTTGACACAACCACTTCCGTCTTCACGTCAATGTCACTTTGACATCACACGTGGTGTTAAAATAATTATTTAATTTTCCTCATTGATCAAAAAAATTTTATTAAAAAAAATTAACTAATGGTGGATTTATACAGACAAATAAGAAATAAGAAATGACATAAGAAATAAAATAAGCGGGGTTTGTTACCATTTATACAGGAAATAAAATAAGAATAAGAAATAAGAATATCCAATTAAAAGTTGTGTTAAGCACATGCGCACTATAAAATATCAATAATTATGACCTAACCTCGTAAAATTTGACATTTATATTTCTATTCTCTCTGCCATTCCGTTCGCTTGTGTTTATTATTGTGTTTACCTATTTGCTATTTGTGATTTTTATTTGTGCGTTTCTACAACTTTTAAGAAAATGGACAATGACGAGGTCTTAATCCTACAGGTCCAAAGCTTTCCAGCGTTATATGATAAGAAGGACCCGCGCTTTAAAAACAAGCTGGCCAAAGAGAATGCGTGGAAAACCATTGCCGCCATTTTGGAGACTGATCGTAAGTTGCTAACGTTTTTATCTAGATTATTTTTAAAAGTGGCTTACATACAATGCATACTAAAGCCAAAAAAAGATTCCTTCTAAATAGTTAATGTTTTTTACAGCTGCAAGTTGCGAGCAGAGATGGACTGCTTTGCGAGCAAAATACACCGGTTTAAAAAAGAAAATACGAGACGTGCCTTCCGGCTCTGGGGCTCCAACCGCAACAATGACGTGGCCCTATTTCGATATAATGCAGTTTTTAGATCCTTATTTGGCAACAAGAAGGTGTGAGTATATGTTTTTGTGTCTCAAACAGTTCAACCTATGTAGATGAAGCAATTTTTTTTAACAACTATTAACATAAGTGTATCATCATCAATAATAAAATTTATTGGGTACTGCCCCAAATGGCTAACAACCGAAGTCTTTCTGCCAAACATAGGTGTATTTTAAGACAAAGGCAAAATTTTAAGTTTGTTATATTATGTTTCAGGACGATCAGCAACTATAAGCCAGACGCTACAGGCCTGTCGTGGGACACGATGGTGCAATTAATAGAAGTTGACATGCAGGAAGAAGAGTCATCGACCACATCCACTCCCTTGCCATCGCCTTCTACCCCCTTACCATCCCCTACCATGACAGAGCCTGGCGGCAGTGGGGCAAGATACACTGTCCACTACTGGCAAGGCAACATATGTACCCAGTAAGAAGAAAAAAAGCAGCCAGGAGGAGCTGATGGCAACTATGTCAACCTGCTTTCAAAGCCTTACCAACAAGGAAAGCAGTGAAGATGAGGGCTTTGTTTTGGGCCTAGCCAAGGACATGGCAGTCTTAACGCCAGAACAAAAAATTTTGTTTAAAAGGGATCTATATACTTTGTTAGCAGAGAGGATGTTAAAGAAATGAAAGAAATTAAACTACTTTAAAATCAACATTTATTTTATTTACCTATCATCATATTCATGAAAAACTGGTAGGTATACAAAGATTACTTGTGTTGACATTTTTCAATGTGATTTTTATGAGACAGTGACATTTAGCCTAACCTTTTTGTACCACTTTCTTATGAATCTGACTGTACTTACATATAATCAGGCATAAAGCGATTTGTTTATCAAATAATAGTACATTATGATATTTGGAGAATAAGAGATACTTTATGTGCTGAGCAATCCATGCGAAGCATATAAAGTATCTCTTATTCTCCGAATATCATAATATACTATTTTTTCTTCAAACCAATTTACACTAAATCAAAGAAAGCGTCCATTTTTCTCTAAAAGACTTTTATAAAAATAAAAAACAATACCAAACACAAAGTCTAAGTCTCATAAATCTTTAATAATTAATGGTTACATGTTTCGCCCGTTAGGGCATCATCAGACCTTAACCATTAACAATCATACCACAACACGTTAAAAAATCCATATTTTCCATAAAAATAAAGATATCAAGGTCAACCAAAAACAGAAATATTGAGAATAGATGTAATTTCATAATTGAAACCTAATTTAGATTAATATACTATTTCGCCACTCCACAGAGTGTCTCAAACTTATGGTAAAAAACATCTTCTTGTTTAAACCTGTATATTATAAACGTACGTCTATTTTTTTGTAATTTTTTTAAATGTGGGCGTTTCTCCATTAATCTATCTACAATATTCTTTAAATCCGACATCAAATAAAAAAGTTATTTGCGATTTAAATTCATCGAAATTTTGGGTGGATGAATTATTTCGCCTGTGAGTGTAGTTTAACCAAGGAACAAAAAGATCCTCATTTTACTCTAAATTCAAATAAATCTTCATATTTTAACAATACTAAATCAAAGAAAGCGTCCATTTTCTCCAAGAGACTTTTATTACTTTAGACTCTTCTTCTTCTTCTTCTTTGTGGGCTAATTCAGTGTGATACCTGCACCTGGTTTAGTTCCACTCGGATCTGGGTCGGAGTTGTTTAGCCACGCGCAGACTATCCAGCAGATTTTAATTGTTATTTGTAATACGATTGTTAGTGGTTAAGGTTTGTTTTTTGTTAAGTTAGTCTATATATTTTTGTTTTAATTTTAATTGTTCTTCTTGTAGGTCTGATGATGCCCTAACGGGCGAAACATGTAACCGATTAATATATTTTATTTTTATGAGACTCAGACTTTGTGTTTGGTATTGTTTTTTATTTTCTATAAAAGTCTCTTGGAGAAAATGGACGCTTTCTTTGATTTAACCAATGCCAGTCAGGCGAAACTCGTCCAATTATACAAGAAGAACCTCATTTCACGGAAGAACTATGTTGTATATGTAGTATCAATAATAATGCTAGAATTCGAGATGTACCATTGCGATAAAAAAAAAGTAGTACAACAAAATATAATTTAATCTGCTGGTCTATTATAAAATATTTTCTTTCAAACTGATAACTCAGTGTCACCAGAATTCTTGTGTCAGTGTCATGTAATTTTTAAAAAATGCCTTTAACTTCAGAGCAAAAATCGATCATATTTACGCGATTAAGGGATGGGGTTCCCATAAGGGACATTGCAGGCGCATTAGGGATAAACAAAAAAACAGTGTTGTTGGCTAAATCCAAAATTCGAGAACATGGAAGTATTGTGAGAAACCCAGGTTCTGGTCGCCCAAAAGTTTCCACCGATGACGAAGATACAACTTTAATTAATTATTTAAGGGACAACCCATTCGGGACCGCTATTAAGGCTAAAGAAGAAACCCATTTTCCTGGATCTTCAATTACAGCTCGAAGAAGAATTCGGGGGTCTGAACTCAAAAATAGGTGTTCTGCAAACAAAATATATTTAACAGAACTAAATAAGCAAAGACGAGTACAATTTGCTCACGAATACCAAAACCAACTGTGGGAGTCTGTAGTTTTTTCAGATGAGAAAACGTTCCAGTCCTGTAACAATGGAAAAGTCCGAGTATATAGACCCATAAACACAAGGTATGATGAAAGATATACGCACAAGACAAATCAAAGTGGACGTTTTTCCGTAAATGTGTGGGGTTGGATTAGTGCTAGAGGCCCAGGAGTTTGTCAATTTGTGCAAGGGCGGCTAACTGCAGGAACATATTGCAACATATTAAATAATGTTATGGTGCCATCGGTTGAAGCCATATTCGGTGATCAAAATTATATTTTCCAACAAGATAATGCTCCCATTCATACTGCCCGCATAGTAAAAGATTACTTTCGACAAAATAACATGCAAGTTTTACCATGGCCTTCGAAGAGCCCCGACCTCAATCCCATAGAAAATGTCTGGGGAGAAATGACCAAGTTCATGTATAAACATGACTTTCATCCAAGAAATGAAGAAGAACTGCGCCAGGGGATAAACGCAGCATGGGATAATATAACCCAAGAGTATACAAGAAGCTTAGTCTTAAGTATGCCGCGTCGGTTACAAAAAGTAATTGAAAACAACGGCGCAATGACTAAATATTAAACAGCTGCTTTTAAGTATATATTATTTTAGGATGTTGCATTTAGAAATGTTTACTTTTGGTTAAAATTTTGTATTTTTACTGTTTTTCCACTTTTGGCTTTTGTTGTTTTTGGATTTTTTTTATATTCAATATATAAATCGATAGTTGTTATACATACTCTATTATTTTATTTAAAAACTTGAAAAATTGCCCATTTTTAAAAGGTTGGTAAATTTTTTAAAGCACCTTTATTACAATACTTTTATTTCGCCACGTATATAGTAGATTACCAAATTCATGGTAACGCCTAAAAAGTTAGGTGGCATAATTATATTGTTTTCATAGTGACGACGATATCCACTTCTCGATATCCTTATAGACCAAGAGTTCTATCTGGGACTACTAATTCTTGTACTACTTTTTTTTTATCGCAATGGTACGTATGACTTTTATTTCGTGACTTTTTTACAAATTCTTTATTTTTCAAACTAACTTATGTTCCTTAGCAACTCCGCTAAACTGCTAGATTGAATGAAAATATACCTATCAGGTAGTAACCAACAAAGCAGGTACAAAATCATAACACTTTTTCTCCCCCTTAAATGTACAAAACACCATTAGAGATCTAATCTATTAGGTGCCTTACTATTACGCTTAGATCTCCTTAAACCAGAGGAAGGTTGGTTGGCCTCAGTCATGCAAGACCCTGTAATTTGAGAGCTTACGTTTGGCAATACCTCAGCATTATTATCAGTTGTAAAAGAATCTGGATTCGCTTGGAATTCAGGAAATTCAGGTGTAACAGACACATTTGGAGTTTCTATAACAACCTTAGGTATGTTTTGTGCAAAATTGAAATCGCTCGTATTCGAAGGTAGATTATTATTTTGAGGCTGATAAGAATTGTTAGGTAATAGAGGTGTATTTTCCCCCATTGTTCTAATTTGATCAGTGTGTCTTTTCCAGATCTGCGAATTGTCTAGTTTAATTAAGTAGTGTAATTTCCCTAACCTTTTGTGAATTCGACCAAATTCCCATTTATATAAATGTATATAATCACGACATTGTACTCTCTCCCCCACCTGAAATTCCCTTGTATTTTCTATAACATTTTTTTGAATAACTTGTTCAAAGGGTTTAAGTAAATCTAGACGTGTTCGTATTTCTCTATTAAACATCAAATATGATGGACTTATTCCTGTAACTGTATGTGGTGTTCGTCGATAATTTAATAAAAATTTTGCAAGTTGTTTTTCCCGATCAGACACATTACTCTTTAAGGCCCTTAATGACTGCTTGAAAGTCTGAACATATCGTTCTGCTAAACCATTTGTAGCAGGATGATAAGGTGCGCTTAATTTATGAATTATGCCGTTCTCTTGCAAAAAACTTTTAAATTCGTAACAAACAAAAGTTTGCGCATTATCTGAAACTAAAATGCGTGGTAATCCGAATGAAGCAAAAATTTTTTGTAATAATGTAATTGTATTTCTAGTAGTCATATCTTTAACTATGTGTATTTCGGGCCACCGTGTATATGCGTCCACCAGTATAAAGAAATAAGAATTCATAAATGGACCAGCAAAATCAATGTGTACTCGTTGCATGGGTTCTGTTGGCGTTTCCCAAGGATGTAAAGTTACCTTTAGGGGATTATTTTTATTTTTATTACAATCCACACAATTTTTGCAAATTTTTTCAATATCATAAGAAATTCCTGGCCACCAACAGTATCCACGAGCCAATTGTTTCATTTTAAATATACCAAAATGTGCAGAATGTAATTCGTCAAGAATATCTTTTCTAAGAATTTTAGGAATAACTGCCATTTGTTGTCGAAAAATACAGTTATTTTGTAGTGTAAATTCAATTTGTGGTATATTAAATCTATGTTCAGCTTTAATTTCTTTACCTGTTTTAAGTCCTTGTAGTAGGTGGTATAATGAATTGTCTTTTGCAGTTGCTAGTTCTAACTGTTTTAATGTCGTCGGTAAGGTTTCAATTTGACCAATCTCAAATTGATCCATCGTATCAAATGAAAACTCGCTCGTATTTTTAACTGGCAATCTAGACATGGCATCTGCATTAGAATGTAGTTTTGTATTCTTGTATTTAATACTGTATGTAAATCCTTGTAAAAATAATGCGTAATGTTGCATTCGTGTAGTTGTAAGTGTAGAAAGACTTTTTGCAGGTGAGAAAATTTGTACTAATGGTTGATTATCGACGTATAATGTAAATGGTCGTCCAAATAGGTAATAATAATATTTCTTTATACCAAATATTATTGCGTAAGCTTCTTTATCTATTTGTGCGTATTTCTGTTGTACAGCTGTTAAAGTTTGTGATGCAAACTGTATCGGCCGTTCCGTTCCATCTGGATAAACATGTGACAACACCGCCCCTACTGCATAAGGACTCGAATCTGTAGCTAAAATAAGTGGTAATGTCGGATCAAAGTGAGCTAACACCCTATCTGACATTATTTCCTTTTTAACTGCTAAAAATGCTCTTTGGCATTGATTATTCCAGATGAATGGTACGCCGTCTTTCAGTAAATTATAAATTGGATACAATATTGAACTTAAATTTTGAAGAAACCGTGCATAATAATTTACAAGACCAACAAAAGCTCGAACTTCTGTTTTATTCGTTGGCACTTTAGCATTTTGGATTGCATCCATCTTTTGTTTAGTTTTATGTATGCCAAATTTATCAATAATGTATCCACAATACTCAATTTGATCGGCAAAAAACGTGCATTTTTCGTAATTTATCCGTATATTTTTTTTGTTTAATCTATTCAAGACTGCATCCAATCGTTCAATATGTGAATTATCGTCAGGACCTGTAATTTTAATGTCGTCTAGAAAAACTGATACTCCCGGTATATCCTGAAGTATATTCTCAATTGAACGTTGCCAGATTGCAGGAGCACTTGCAATTCCGTACATTAATCGCGTACGTCTGTACAATCCTTTCGGAGTACTTAGGGTAAGATACTTCCTATCTTCCTGCCGTACTTCCATTTGTAAATAAGCTTGCTTTAAATCAAGTTTAGTGAATTTATCACCACCAGCCATGGATGTAAAAAGTTCCTCGATTGATGGTAATGGATGGTTATCAATCACTAAATTTGGGTTTAGTGTACAATTAAAAGCTCCGCATATTCTGACGCTACCATTGGCTTTCAAAACAGGCACAATCGGCGTGGCATATTCAGAACTTTCAACTTTTTCAAGTACTCCTTCTTTTTCCAAGAAGTTAAGTTCTTGTTCCACTTTTGGCAACAGTGCATATGGTATTTTTCTTGCTTTTATAAAGAAAGTCTGTGCATCATTTTTAATATGTAAAGTTGCCTGCATACCTGTAATTTTACCTATCTCTTTATTAAAAAGTTTGGCATATTTTGAAAATAGTTCATTTATTCTTGTATCAGTGGTGTTGATTTGTATATCATCTGGCATTCCAGTAAAACCAATACCTAACTGACGTAGCCATTCACGGCCTAATAACGGCTGTTTATCACTATGAACAACGTACAAATTTAATGTTTTTACAGAACCATTGTATTTTACTTGTACGTCTGCATAACCAGCAACGTTTAGTGCTTGTTTACTGTAACTTAATAAATGAATATTTGTGCTTTTTAATTGTAAATTAGGAAAATAGGTTTTAAAATCTGTAAAATTAATTAATGTAACTGCCGCGCCTGAATCAACCTCAAAATTAATATATGCATTGTTAATCCGCAAAGCTAGAGTATATTTCCTCCTAAGACTGACATGCTGTGTATTACCAAGCGATAAAATTTCATCAATTTTATTAACAGGACTCTTACCAGGTTGTGATTTCATGCATGCCTGGGCCACGTGACCATTCCGGTTGCATTTTGTACATTTCAAGTTCTTGGCAGTGCACGAACTTGCAAAATGTTTGTTGGAACTACACCTAAAACATTTTAAAGAATTATTATTTTGAAATTTGTTTTGACGTAAGTCAACTGGTTTTGCATTTTTTTGAAAATGTTTTCCTTGCTGCTGCACTTTGTAGACACCTCCACCTCCTGCACCATGTAATTGGGCTGCATCTCGGACTGAAGTTTCCATGCCAACAGCGATGTTGACAGCTTTTTCTATTGTCAGATTTTTTTGCTCTAAAAGTCTACCTTGGATATTTTGGGTTCTAAGTCCGAAAACAAATTGATTCCTTAATGCTTTCTTCAAATATTCACCAAAATTGCATGTAGTCGCTAATCTTTGTAAAGACGTTAGGTATTCCTGGGCTGTCTCTCCCTCATGTTGTTTCCTTTGTACGAAACGAAAAATTTCTGCTATTTCTAATGGTTCAGGATTATAATGAAGTTTCATTGTATTTACCAATTCTTCATATGTTTTAGATGAAGGCAGATCTGGTGAAATCTTGTCACATAAAACATCGTAAGCATCCGGTCCCATATAATGTAGTAGATAAGCATTTTTTTTGTCCCCAGGAACAGCAAAAACATTGAATGCGCTTTCCAAACGCATTAACCATCTACTGAACTTCTTTGTCGGATCATATGATTCTATTGAAAATATAGTTTGAATAGCATGTATTGCTCTTGTACTTTCCTGTGTCATTTTCGTATTATAATATTCGAGTTACTGCCTTCTTATTTTGCGTATAAATTCGCTATCCTCGTCGCCAATTTGTTGTATATGTAGTATCAATAATAATGCTAGAATTCGAGATGTACGTATGACTTTTATTTCGTGACTTTTTTACAAATTCTTTATTTTTCAAACTAACTTATGTTCCTTAGCAACTCCGCTAAACTGCTAGATTGAATGAAAATATACCTATCAGGTAGTAACCAACAAAGCAGGTACAAAATCATAACAAACTATCTGCTGAAAATTTGGTTTCTACAGCAATGTTTATTGTTTAACTTAACACCTAAGTTCATTACTATCAAGTGCAAATCAAGATCCAGGCCATCACAGTTAGCGCTAACTAAGGCCAAATCCGTATGGATCAGGACCGAGATCAAGCAACATTACGTCATGTTGAACACCATCAACTCAAGACTCAAGTACCTCTACTTAACGCTGACTTTCCTGCTATCCTTTTTGGAGTTTGTCTGTCTGGATTCGATGTTCAGAGATGATGTGGAGGATTTCGCAGGTACTACATTTAATAGATTAAGCAAAAAGTTAAAATCTCTAAAAGATGCAAAGATGTACAATCTAAGACGTGAGTCCCAATCAGAGTTTAACTTAGTAAGATTTAGTAATCATGTTTTTCATCCTGGAGTCTTGAATCTAACTGATACAGTGTTTAATGAGCAAGAATTGGAGATTTTAAACCTTAATTTAAAGTTTAATTTCAATCATAAAATTTCTTACAAAACGAGGGAAACACTTGCGATAGAGGCAGAGACTATTATGCAGACCACTGATATAGCTAATAAAAACATCCTTTTGGGGGCTCGTTGGTTGACAGAGGTTCTCATCTACGAACCTTAAATTCAATTAAGGATAAAATAAAGAATTATGATTTAGTCCTAACAAAGGCCGATGAAGGTTCTTGCCTCGTGATATTGAAAAGACAAGATTATGTAAGTAAGGTTTTAGACTTCCTGAACTCAGTGCAATTTTCAACCTTAACTAGGGATCCCACTCTCCCATTCTTTAATAAGCTTAAGAACACCCTTAATAAAACTGTCTTGACCCTGGAGTATTTTCAAACATCCAGAGATAAGCTGTACCCAATGAATCCAAGGACACCATTACTTTATGGATTACCTAAGATACATAAAGATAATACACCTATCAGACCGGTGGTTTCTTTCATAAACTCACCCTCTTATAAACTCTCAGCCTGGCTGAACCAGACTTTAAGACGAGTGACTAATTTTAGTAATACTTATTCAACAAAAAACTCCGTCGAATTCGCTAATTTTTTCAAAAATGTTCATGTCCCGGGAACAGCCAGATTAATTTCTTTGGATGTTAAGAATCTTTTCCCGAGCATCCCCCCAGAAGAATGTACTTCCTTAATTAGACAGCTTTTGCTTAAGAAAAGCTTACCCACTCTTATTATTGATGATTTAATTACCCTCCTCACAACTGTATTAAATCAAAATTTTTTCCAATTTAACAAAACCTTTTTTAAACAAAATCATGGTTTGGCTATGGGATCATGTTTATCGCCTTTTTTGAGTGAGGTTTTTATGGGCAATTTAGAACGTAATATAATAAACAGCCAATTTTCTAACAATATTTTGGCTTATAAGAGATATGTTGATGATATATGCATTTTGTGGGATGGAAGTGACGAACATTTAAATAATTTTTTGCAATATGTGAATTCTTTACATCCACAGATTGAGTTTACTCTAGAAATGGAGAGTGAGGGGAAATTACCATTCCTTGATTTACTTATGTTAAGAAATAATAATAAAATACATTTCGAAATTTATAGGAAGCCCTCAGCAACAGACAACGTCATTCAATTTAACTCAAATTCTCCCCATCCTTATAAATTTGCAGCGTTTAATTCATTTTTTTACCGGTTGTTTAATGTTCCCTTGTCTAGAGAAGCTTTTATGAAGGAACTAGGAGTTATCAAACAAATAGCTTATAATAATGGTTTTTCGTTAAATACAATCAATAAAATATATTACAAATTTCTTAATAAATATAAACTATCCTACAATATCATAAATTCTCATTTAACTACCACTCAATTTAAATCTATAAGCTACTTTGGCAACATATCACAACATCTTGCTAAATTGTTTAAGCCCTACAACATTAACATTGCTTTTAAAACAACTAATTCTTTGAAAGGTCATTTAGTTCACTTAAAGGATCCAATATATCCATTGTCAAAGTCCGGTGTCTACTCCTTGAAATGCGATCAATGCCCCGCCATTTATATAGGCCAATCCGGGCGTAAAATTTCCACTAGAGTTCAGGAACATATGAAGCAGTTTGATAAATATAAAGACTCGGACATTTCGGTGACTAATTCTGCCTTTGCCAACCATCTCCTTTCAGCTAAACATAATTGCAAAACACCTGAAAATGTTGAACTAGTTCACGAATGTTATAAAGGCAAGAAACTGGACTTACTTGAAAAGCTGGAGATAGGACGAGCTATGAAAAGTCCCATTATTGCTTGTGTGAATGATGTTTTTACATTCGAGCCCCATTTAGTCTTCAATAACCTTATTTAATTTTATTATTTTTGTCAACAACAGTTCAGTCAGCTGTTCGCATTTTAAGTCAATGCTATCTGTCGTTACTGTCACCTTCTTAGTTCTCTTCTTCTTCTTCTTTCGGTTGGGATTAGATGACCTTTGCCTAGTGGGCTAATTCAGTGTGATACCTGCACCTGGTTTAGTTCCACTCGGATCTGGGTCGGAGTTGTTTAGCCACGCGCAGACTATCCAGCAGATTTTAATTGTTATTTGTAATACGATTGTTAGTGGTTAAGGTTTGTTTTTGTTAAGTTAGTCTATATATTTTTGTTTTAATTTTAATTGTTCTTCTTGTAGGTCTGATGATGCCCTAACGGGCGAAACATGTAACCGATTAATATATTTTATTTTTATGAGACTTAGACTTTGTGTTTGGTATTGTTTTTTATTAACAATACTAATTCTAATATTCTGAATTCCACTTCTAATCTTCCATTGACTGAGAACCAACCTCTTGAATTTAGTTTTGACAACTCCATGTTCAAATCTGAGCTGAACGATCTTGAATCTGATACCAATGTTTTCAGTGACTTTCAGTTCCACAATAGAACCTTAAATCTTAGTCAAACTGAATTCAATCAGGATGAACTCGGGTTTTTAAACTTAGGCCTAAAATATAACTTCCACATATATCCTACTACTGAGGACTTAGAAGTAATAGCTGTGGATTGTGAAAATAATATCTCCTTTAGCAATGATTTTTCACTGAAAGACACTGTAAGATCCCAGACTGCAACTTGTCTTAACAGATTTCACGTGAACAGCCCCCAGTATGTACCATCTCCATATCTCAAAACTTTAAAATCAATAAAGAACAAAATTAAGTCTGATGACCTCGAAGTTTCTAAAGCCGATAAAGGCAACTGTTTGGTTATCTTGGACAGACCTACGTATACTGACAAAGTCGAACATTTCCTCTCCCCCCAAGATTTCACCCAAACCCCAACCAACCCTACAGATAGATTCATGACCAAACTAAAAAATACCTTCAAATTAACTAAAGATACCCTTTATTTCTTTAACACGAACAAATTCAAACTTACGCCTCTTAACCCCATGATTCCACGCTTGTATGGCCTGCCCAAGATACACAAACAAGGTATTCCAATTAGACCAGTAGTTTCCTACTGCGATTCACCCTGTCATAAACTTAGTGTTTGGCTTAACCATACTATTCTTTTTCTAACTAACTTTCACAGTAAATTTTCAATTAAGAACTCTAGTGAACTAGCCAATGAACTACAGAACATATTTATCCCAGACTCAGCCCTTTTGGTCTCTTTTGACATCACCAATTTGTTTCCTAGCATACCCACGGATGAATATACCCAATTAGTCAGAAATCTCCTTTTGGAGTCATCAGATTTATCAGAATCCCATATTAACAATATTTGTCTTTTAGTGGACTTAGTTCTTTGTTAAGATCAAAACGGGGGTCGGTATTAACCTGAAGGGATGGTAAGATAAAATGAGACTTTAAAATGTGTTTACCAACTTTACCCTTTTAATTACCCAAGCTAACTCTAATAATAATAATACATAGTTAAACAAATCCAGACCATTACATCTTGAACAAAACTTCTTTCTTTTCAACACTAAATTCTACAAACAAAGATCCGGTTTGGCGATGGGATCTGCCCTCTCTCCTCTTCTGGCCAAACTCTTCATGTCTAATCTTGAATCAAAAATCATAAATAATCCTCTTTTCTCCCATATCATAAATATTAAAAGATACGTTGGCGATATTTTCGCAATCTTCAACGGTAATGAAGAGGACCTCGCTAATTTCACTCAATTTCTCAACTTTCTACACCCTTCAATTCAATTCGCGACCGAATTAGAGTCTAATAACTCTTTACCGTTCCTTGACTTAAAACTTACTAAGACTAACAACCAACTTCAATTCAGTATCTTCCGTAAAAAGACGTCCACAGATGCCACAATTTCTTTTCTCTCCAATCACCCCCACTCACGGAAGTTTGCTGCCTTCCATTCTCTATTTCCCAGACTCTTCACTATCCCCTTAAACCAAACCGATTTTAAATCCGAGCTGAATATTATAAGACAGATTGGCGCTAACAATAACAACCCTCAAAGAGTGATTAACAAAATTTATTATTAACATCTAAACAAATACATTAATAAACAATTAATACACAAAGAACCACATAATAAAAAGTTCGTTTCCTTTTCTTTTTGGGGTCTAATCTCTTATAAACTCAATAACATTTTTCAATCCTTCAATTTTAATACTAGTTTTAAAACCAAACATACTTTGGGCTCGTTCCTCTGTAATTCGAAAGACAAAATTCCACCCCATGACAGATCAGGGCTGTATTCACTCTTATGTGGGGACTGTTCAAGTGAATACGTTGGCCAAACAGGTAGGAAGTTTAAGATTCGCATTCTAGAACATTGTAAAGAAATAGAAAGAGCTAATAACCAAAATCTATCTCCTTCTAGAATTAAGTCTAATTCCTCTAGACACATAGTAACTGATAAACATGAATTTAACTCAGATATAAACACTAAGTTTCTACATCTTTGTAAAAAGGGCAATCAACTCGATTTACTCGAAATTTTAGAGATAAACAAAGCCAAGAATAATCCAGAAATTAATTGTGTTAATGATCAAATTATACATTCAAGTACTCACTTTTTCAATGCCTTAAATTTTCATCGATAATCTCACATAATATGTAAATCAGCACATTTTAGTTTATTTTAAATTTGTTAATGAAAGTAAGAGGATTTAATTATTTTTAAAGAGTATGGTGTAAAATAAATTTTAATGATTAATATAGATATGAACATTTTTTGATATAACATGGTTTTTATCCGATTGTGTCAAAAAATGACGTTTTATAGATCAGATATTTGGACGAAAAGGTAACCTTTTCAATAAGGTATTGATTATTGCGCTGGTAGCTAGGCAACCTTTGTCGTCCTAGTCCGAAAAACATTTTGTCGGACGCTAAAATATTTTCAACAGTTTATTTTATTCAATTATTTACAATATTTATATTAAATGTACAATTAGAACAATTTTGAACAAGAACGGGGTGATGTAAATTTGATTTTGAGGATGTGTTATTATTTTTGGTCTCCGTTATGATATTATTCTCCAATGTTGAACTCGATTGGGAGACGGATTGCGACACCTGAGTCGAGACTGACTGCAGGTCAGATTGTGGAATGTTGAATATTTTCTTGGTCAGCTCTAACTTATTACTTAAGGAATCATCTATGTAGCCCTCGGCTACTCCCGAAGACTTCCAGCCTCCATGCCGTTTTAGAGATGTTATGTCTGCTCCCGCATCTACAAGTAATGTGGCCGATGTTCTTCTGAAACAATGTCCCGTGAATTCCTTGGCATTCCGCAGTTTTAAGTAAGATGCTATTTCCTGAGGTATAGAGCCAAATTTGTGTATACCGACAACTTGCTTATGGCATTTTCCATTGCGATAAGACACAAAAAAATCGCCCATCACTCATATTTGTTGGACGTAAAGCCAGATAATTTCTATAATACTTTAGATATTCTCCAGTCACCGTAAATGATCTCGGTTTGTTTGTTTTATTATAGGGAATTTTTATTAACAAAGCCGTTCCCAAATCTTGTATGTCATCAATTTTCATATGAGCCAGTTCTTCTCGACGACATGCGCCCGCGATTCCAAAAATAAAAGCAACCTGTAATTAAGAAAATTGTTAGTCAGAAATTTAAAATACTATTATATAGTTACATTTACCTTCAACATTAAGTATTTGTCATCTGGAGCATGGCAAAGGAATTTGTAAACCTCTTCTCTAGTTAGGATCCTTGATTTCTTTGGACAATATCCATCACTTTTTTGTTTCAACAATGCTCGTAATCTCATGTATTTAGATATATCAATATTCTGTTTTACATTTACCACTGCACGTAGCATAGAATACTGCGACCACAGAGTAGATGACTTCATAGTTTTCGATAATTCCGCCATATAGACCAAGAAGACGTTTTCGGAGAACGACTGTATATTTTTTTCTTGCCGGTAATCCATAAATTTTTTATAAGCTCTTTCATATATTTCCTTAGATTTTTGTGGCAACAAATGTAACATTACTTCCTTGGCAGTTTCTTGAATGTCAGGTGGTGTACCTTCTATAAGATCATCGTCTATTTCCATTTTTAATTGTGTTTTTCAGGTTTTAAAACTAGCAGAACACGAAAGATTAGTTAAAACTATCGCCTGATTGATAAAACGTCAGTTGATAATATTAATTTAATTATTTGTTAGATCCATGGATACGCATATTACAGGTTTCATTGTTCAAACATTCAAGGGACAAAAAATTACAATGCAAGATGAAATATATTGGTTTTCTTAATTTTTACATTATTTTATAATCCGAGCAAAAACACAATCGGATAAAAAATAACGTATGTTATACGGACGAAAAATGTATTTCGGACTATGCGGGTTACTGGCCTCGGCTTTGCCTCGTCCAGTAATCTCCCGCAATATGTCCGAAATACTGCATTTTTCGTCCTTGTAACATAATATACTATTATGTGGAGAAACCAAAAACGAAAGAAAAAATGTTTTTTTAATTATTTTAAAAAACTATGAAATTTCATGTTAAGGTGAGTAATAAAATTAAAATATAGTAGGATAGGGGCTAAGCCCCTCACATCTCTGAGTTACCTCAAGTTAGTCTTCAACTAAACAAATTTCACTTGCTATGATTATCTTAAATGTTGGACTCATTAATTTGAGACAACTATTAGAACCCAATTTACACTCGATATAGGTAAGTCTCTTATGGTACCTGTTATTTTTGAACTTTCATACATTCCTTTTAGTTCCCCTGATGATGACTATATATATAGTCGAAACATGTAGGGACAATCGATAAAAAAATTTCAAAAATATATATTATTTCTGGAGGAAGACAGAAGTGTTGTTTTAATTTACATTATTATAATTGCTTTATACCAGTGGCGTATATAGGAATTAATTGGGGGGGGGGGGGGGGGGCAGAAGAAAACAAAAATTTGCACTTAATTATATATTAGTACATAATACTACCTAACTGTAAAAATACAAAATAAAATGGTACCTATACTAGAAACTGAAATAAATACAATACACATTTTTCTGGCGCTTGTTACTCAGTTTCTCTTTCTTCTTGATAACTGCAACGTTCAAGGGGGGGGGGGGCGGGCCCCCCCTTATATACGCCACTGATTTATACAGTTAATAAAGAAAAATTACATTTAAGTTACTTTAAATTTTAATATATCCTTTTTTATTTTATTACATTTATTTTGTAACTGAAATATTTTAGCAAACAATACTCAAAACAAGGAACTCAACATTTTAAACAAAAAGCCTCTATGGAAGAACAAAAAAAGAAACTTTTAGAAGATGACCACAAGGCAAAGTTTGCCCTGTTAAAAGAAAAACACAATTTGGAAATGGACATCCTAAAAGCCGAGTCAAAAGCAAGAATTTTAAAAATAGAGGAGGAGAAAAATGTTATAATACACAGCCTGAAAGAAGAACATAAAATCAAGATGCAAATTTTGGAGCTACAAAAATGTCAAATTTTACAAGAATTACAAAAGAAAAGAAGAAGGTTATTAGTTTATTGCTCGTGTTTCAAATGTTAAGCCTATGTAAATATTAAGAAAAACAAATAACATTACAAATACATTTATTTTACATAACAGATTCAAAAAGAACAAGCGTATTATATTATTATTAATTAATATCAACTAAGTACAAGTACTGATAATATTACAAACCAAATGAAAGTGCAGCAAAATATTCATTTATAAGCTGTTGCCTTTTTAAATTATTTATATTTTGCCTTCTGTTAGGTTGTGGTTCATACACATTAACATTATTTACAAAATTTACTGCTGCTTCTTCTTCCTCATTTAGTGGAGGATCAGGCTCATTTAAAAGCTTGGCAATATTATACAATACACCAGTTGCAATACAGCTTCCCACCTTTCTTTTTTAAGTCGAATGCCAAAAGCCAATATTGGAAAGCGTCTTTTCCATATTCCAAATGTCCTCTCAATGGGATTTCTTTTCCTTATTTGTGATTCATTGAAAAGTATTTCGGCAGGAGTACCAGGATTTTCTAAAGGGGTTGTTAAGTAGTTTTTTACAGCATACCCACCATCTCCCACAATAACATTGTTAAAAAAATCACCTCTTTCAAATTTCATTCTCATTGTTGAATTTGCAAATATTAGGGAATCATGAGTAGAACCTGGCCAACGACAAACCACATCTTGCAATATACAATTAGCACTGCATACTGCTTGTACATTTAGCGAAAAGAATTATTTTCGATTTCTGTATATCTCGGCATCATTACCTCCCGGGGATAATATCTTTACATGCGTACAATCCAGTGCTCTAACGCAGGTTGAAAAAGGTGAGCCTTACATAAGCGTAAAGGCCCCCATTCACTGGGCTATTTTGCCGCAACCAAGTTGATCGATAAAATTGCTTCTAAATTTCTTGGAAATTGGGTTGCTCCAGAACGGGCCATTTATTAGGCGACATTCAAGCAATTTGGTTGTCAATCAATCTTTCTGGAGATTAATTTTAGTTGCTATTTTTTTAGTAGAGGGCTCGGTTACATATAAAGTGTAAATTATTGAAGATAATGAAGAGATGATAGCAGCGGCAGCAGTAATAGTGATTTTAACCCAGAAGCACCGACGACAAAAAAAATAAAAGAGGCGGTTTTGGAGTAGGAATTGGTTGCTTCAAAGAAAGCAGTTTTCTCATATGTCCCCCATTCATGAACTTAGAACGGAACATCACGATGATTTCAAAAATTATCTTCGAATGTCTGATGAAAATTTTCGGTATATCTACTTACTTTAATCGCACCTGAAATTAGCAAACAAAATACACGAATGAGGGAAGCAGTAAGTGCCGAGGAAATATTAGTAGAGTAGCTACGTTACGTTTTCTGGCTACTGGGCGGTCATTAGAAGATTTTAAATTTTCTTGTGGAATTTCTGCACAAAGACTTGGTGTTATCATTCCCGAAACTTGTAAAGCGATTATTAAAGTCCTACGCAAAAATTTTATGAAGGTAAGTAAAGCAAAGCCCATTTTCTATAATATGAATACGTTTATGTTAAAAATGTACAATCGGATACATATGTACTGATACTTTACATTACTAACGATGAAACACTAATAGCTCGCTCAGATCTTCTTCTGATTTTTGAGGGTGAAGTGCATTTGCTGATTGTTGAGAATGTGGAGATGCCTGTGAATGCTCATAGTAATTGGGTGAGTGTAGGGGAGTTGTAGTTGACTGTGGGAATATAACCGTTGATTAAAAAATGGCAGATGTAGCCTTTAAGCGACATCTAGTGGCAATCACATGCATCAACCTGGCCCGTCTAACAAAATCAGTCAGAGTCGGAGAAGCAAACTACTGTAAGAATCCGGCGAGCCGGTATCCTCACAGAGTCGACGCCAGGAGCGCATTAAAAGCCAAATCTCGGTTACGGGCCGAGTACCCACTATTGAATTCCAAAAGTTAGTTGCTTTCCTTCGCCGCAAGTTTAAGAATATATATCTTCTTTCTGTTTTCGCCTATTCTTTGTTTCAGCGGGTTTTGGAAACATGTTGCGGGAAATATCCTCATTTTCGCCGGTAAACACCTGAACACAATTTTTTTTTGTTACAAAAATAAGTAAACGGGGCGATTAAAATTAGTGGAGAGGTGGGCAAGTTGACATAGGTGGGCAAGATGACACAGTACCCCTTCCATAAAAACTACAGCGCCATTAGATCATTTTATACGTTAGAAGTGTCACGTACATCGCCAGTGTGCATTCAGACGTGTCGGTGGGTGGAAGTGTCTCGCTGTGTAAGAAATATTTACGATTTTTATGAATTTAATGATTTTATTTCAATGTAAGTACTTTATTGTAATGATTATAAGTAAAGAATTTTACCGTTTTTCTAATATTCTTTAATTTTGTTTAATAAATTAGGATTTCAGCTGCCCATTGAGCCATTCATTATTGTTTTATGTTTAATTCCAATTGCCTATTTTTCGATATTTATATGTGTGTTCTTTGTCGGGCATGATGACATAGGGACTATGTCATCTTGCCCGCACTGCGAAATTAGTGGGCTTAAGTTATATTTTTGTTTTTAGATGGTTAGTAACTATAAAAGAAAAAGCAACAGAGGCTCATGGCGGGAAGCGGACATGCGGCAAGCCTTAATAGCTGTCGCAGAGAAGCAAATGGGCTGGCAAATGGCTAGCAAACATTTTAATGTTCCACAAGCCACTCTTCGTCGGCGAGCCAACAATAAAAATAAAATAGCGATTGATATAAAAAAACATCTCGGTCGACATCAAGCATCACTAAACGCCGATCTAGAAAAGGCTTTAGTAGAACACATTTTGGCTTTAGAATCCAGGTTTTTTGGATTAACCACAAAAGATGTACGCATTTTGGCATATGAGCTAGCCGAAAAATTGAAAATAAACCATCAGTCTAATAAGGAAAAAAGAATAGCAGGCAAAGGATGGTTACGTTCGTTTCGTTCTCGCAATAAAAACCTATCATTACGTCGCCCAGAAGCAACATCAATGGCAAGGGCAGAAGCTTTTAATAAACCCCAGGTGGAAAAATATTTTCGGAATCTAGAACATACCATTAGCAAGGAAAATATTGACTCTACAATGATTTTTAACATGGACGAATCTGCAATAACTACAGTGCAGACACCACCAAGAATTTTCGCATTGAAAGGCAAAAAGCAAGTTGGTTCAATTACTAGTGGAGAAAGGGGTGTTCATTCGTCCGTGGTAGTTTGCATGAGTTCAGCGGGAAGTTATATCCCACCTGCAATATTTTTTCCTAGGAAAAAATATAACCCAACCTTATATGATGGCGCCCCTGCGGGGACTTTGCCGTTATACAATGAATCTGGATACATGACTGGGGAATTATTTATTAAATGGATGCAGCATTTTATTGCCCATGTTAGACCAACACCAGGAAAAAAAGCTTTGCTATTATTAGATGGACATGTTAGCCACAAAAACGTTGAAGCCTTAGACCTAGCGAAACAAAACTCAGTAGTACTGTTTTGCCTGCCATCCCACTGTACGCACAGACTGCAACCACTAGACGTTTGTTTTTTCGGACCCTTAAGCAAATATTACGACGCAGCCGTAACTCAGTGGTTAAAAACTCATGCCGGTCGTCCTGTTTCATTGTATCAAGTTACTTCCCTTTTTGCTGAAGCTTATGGTAAAACTGCAACTAATGCTATATCTTTGAGTGGCTTTAAAGCCACTGGAATATCGCCATTTAATGCAAATGTATTTCCGAAACACATGTTTTTACCAAGTACGGTAACAGATGTACCTCAAGATATAGATGCAGCTACAACCTCAGATATAGAAGAACCTCATTCATCCACCACAATGATTTTAGAGCCAGCATTGCCAGAAGAAAAGTCTGCATCAGAAATGTTATTGAATATATCGCCTTTGCCACATGCAGATACAAGGAAATGTACGACACGCAAAAAAAATTTTTACTAGGACATTTTGACAGCAAGTCCATATTTGGAAAGTCTACGTGAAAAAGAGATAAACAAAAAAGCTGAAGAATTAAGAAAAAGTAAAAGAAAGACTGTGACAAAAAAAGTGTTTGAGGACTCAGAGTCTGATGAACCTTTTAATACCGGTGACGATGACAGTGACTGTCCGTGCTTGTATTGCAATGAACCATACAGTAATTCAAAAGCCCATGAAGGTTGGTTGTGTTGTCAAAAGTGTCGTCAATGGGCGCACGCTGAGTGTGCTGGACTTTTTAAAAGGGCTAAACAATTCATTTGTGAATTGTGTGCTAATTAATATTATTTGTAATTAAAATTATTTTATATTTTTTTCGTATGTCATCTTGCCCTACGGGGTAGGGCAAGATGGTTTTTTGACATGGGTTTGTTAATTTTTTTTTTATGTTATACCAGTTTATGTTATGCCCCATTACGTATTTAAGTTAAGTACGTGCACTATTGACATCATTTTGCTTACATTTTAAAAAAATAAGTCTTGTTTGTTTCTGAGATATTTCTATTTGTCCAATGGGTATGTCAACTTGCCCACCTCTCCCCTATATCTTAACCATCTTCTACCATATTTGCTAGTAAATTATTGCAAAAATAAAGTGGAATTATTTTATTTGAATCCTTTTTTTTTAACATTAACAGGGACATTTTTTTTCCAGTTTCCTAAAGACGAAGCTGAATGGAGAGCCATTGATGACGAATATGAAAGGTTATGGAATTTTCCTAACTGTGGTGGTTGCATTGACGAGAAACATGTGCGTATCGTAGCGCCGCCAAACAGCGGATCGTTGCTTTATAACTATAAAGGATATCATAGCATCGTCCTTCTTGGCATCGTCAATGCTAATTGCGAATTTATTATGGTGGACATAGGTACCAATGGCCGAGTCTCCGATGGAGGTGTTATCGAAAACACCGAATTTTATGACAGACTCACAACAAAAAAACTAAAACTACCCGACAACACTTCGACACGCGAGGATTTTAATTTTGTATTTCTTGGAGACGATGCGTTTGCTCTTCATGAAAATGTGTTAAAACCGTATCAAAGAAAAGGAATAACATGCAAAGAAAAAAAGATATTTAATTACAGGCTTTCCAGAGCAAGGCGCGTCGTCGAAAATGTATTTGGAATTTTAGCTTCAAAGTTTCGCATTTTTCATACGGCAATAAATTTGAGCTTATGGAAAATAGACCTGGTTGTAATGGCTTGCTGCATTCTCCACAATTTTTTAGAATAAAAGGAAAGCAACAGTATATTCCTAATTTTTTGCTAGACTCTGAAAACTCTGCTAAACACACTATTCCTGGAGAATGAAGAAAAGAAGAACAGCCTTATGCTGGACTTAATTTTCAAAACCATGCAGCAAACGACGCTTTAAAAGATAACAGACTTAAATACACACAGTATTTTAATTCAGTTGGAGCAGTTGAATGGCAAGACCGTATGATATAATAGTATTTTCATGATGTTCTAGATACAATAAATATGTATTATTATCCTTACCTGTGTAGTTTCTGTAGCTCTTTCTTTCTCCATGTACTTGTTCTCATCACTTATTGCGCCCCTTAAGTCGCTAGTAACATTTTCCTGGATCGAGCTTAATGAATGGCGGGGTATTTCTTGATCTGCAGTAAACATCATAAGCTCGAAGTACCACAGTTTAGTCTTATAGATGTCGTCAGTGCCGGCCCCCGACTTTTGTGAGGTATTAATTTTTTTCATTTCCTTGCGAAAAACGGTTCTCAAATTTTTTATTCGCATTTTTACCCAATCAATATTAGCGTTTGCATTTACTTCTTTACATAATTCCAATAATTTGTCATAAGCATTTCCTTTAATAACCTGGTTCGAGTATTCTTTGCTGTTTATTTTCCAAAGACATGGAAAAGACCGGTATGCGTCAATAAACTTTTTTAAAAAAGGTGGTTTCATAAACTCTTTCGTACAATCACGTTGTTCATTTTCCTCAGAATTTTCTTCCATGTTACTTCTGGTTATAAAAACCACTGAAAACAATATACTCGTACAAAACACGTAGAAAGTACAAAATATACGCCCAAATCGAGAATTTACGATACTCTCCTGTTCACGTACTAAATAATAAAAATAGTTGAGCAGCCCGGTTGCCGACGTCTACTGATTGGGCGATCCTCGTGCAACCTCTTTAAATTGCTGGCATTCGCGACCCGATTCACCTTCCGCTCTGTAAATCAAAAGTTTGCTTGGCAACCACAATATCGCTTTCAATTTGATTAAAATGGCGCATTAACCTGGAGATCTTTCGGCAATTTGATCGAAAGCGACTAGATCGCTCGATCGGATTGCTCGTTTATCGTCCAGTGAATGGGGGCCTTAACAGACAGAATACAAGCACTAAAATACCTAACAATGTTGATTTCTCGAAATGTCGTTACAAATGCAAAAGCCACTTTTCCCAAGAGGAGCGCCAATTATTATGTAAAACATATTGGAACCTGACATTTGAGAGGCAAAGGGATTTCATAATAAGAAATGTAGTATTATGTGAAGTAAAGAGTCGCAGGCCTAGGAAAAGAGAAGACAGCAAGCAGCGCACCAATGCAAGATCTTACTTCTTTGGAAAAAATGAAAATAAATTTCAAGTATGCCAAAATTTTTTCTGTAAGACCTTATGTATCTCAAACTTACCTATAATTAATGCATTTAAAAATAGAAGTGAAACCGAAGGATATTGTGGAAAAGATAAAAGGGGGCAAAAGATTCCGGGCAATAAAACTTTACAAGAAGTAATTTTAAGAGTTAAGGAGCATATTGAAAGTTTTCCTATCATGGAGAGCCACTATACCAGAAAATCAACCAAAATACTTTACCTGGATTCGAGCTTGAATATTACAAAAATGCATAATTTATTTTTGGAAAATTGCAGAGAAAGTAATAAGCCTGGAGTAAGTCTTATAACATATAGACGCATTTTTTGCCAACAATATAATATGTCTTTTTTTAAAACCAAAAAAGGACCAGTGTCTTTCTTGTAACGAATATGAAAAAGCATCTGCAATTGAAAAGGATGCACTGGAGGTAGGCTATAGGATGCATTTGGAAAGAAAAGAGGCTTCTATGCATAAAAAAAAATGAACATAAGACGAAGGCTACCAATGATAAAACTTTTAAATCTGTGTCATGTGACATGCAAAGTGTCCTTCAAATTCCTACATCACAGGTTAGTTTGCTGTACTACCTGCGTAAGCTAAACTTATACAACTTTACTATATACATATATATAGATTTTTGCGATCCTATATGTGGCAACGTTGGTAATGTATTGCATTTGATTATTCTGTTGGAAAATCGTTTTTTTTTTAAAGTTAGTGCTTAAATTAAAAAGTTCCGAACGGCTCCTGAGGTTGTCTAAGCCCTGTTAATCCACTGGTGAGTTTTTTCCATGTTGAAGAACTGAGATCGCGGCAAAAACTAAACAATATCTATACCTCGTGAAACTCGATTTGGACTTTGGACCTAAGAGTAGGCTCTGTAATTTCGGTCACATTTTTAACAGCGTTGCCAAGAATATTGAAAGATTGGAATCGGAAAGAATTTGCAATGGCTAGTAAACAGTGCAGAGCATGTCATAAAAATATCGGCAAGCGCATTAAGCTTCAATGTGGCCGTTGCAGTGGGTATTTTCACCTCGACTGTGGAAACGTGTCTAAGGTGGATGCACGACTCATGCAGGCCGAGAAAA
The DNA here is from genome assembly GCA_963920685.1 of Polydrusus tereticollis. Classification (NCBI taxonomy): domain Eukaryota; kingdom Metazoa; phylum Arthropoda; class Insecta; order Coleoptera; family Curculionidae; genus Polydrusus; species Polydrusus tereticollis. The sequence goes on along the minus strand of OY987330.1, from coordinate 105,859,951 downwards.
CTTCTTGGACTTGCAATGACTGTGACATCCAAGGAGGTAGGCGTTCGTCGGTGTTTATCTCATCGCCTAGAACTAATGGGGATGATATGGCCGAACTTAAAGGTCTGATAAAGGAATTGCAGAGTGAAGTAATGGAGGTAAAGAGGTCTATGGACTATATTAATGAAAAATATGAAGAAGAAAGAAAGCGTAATAAGATAATGTCTGAGATGTTCGCCGAAATATCCAAGGATAATCAGATCTTGAAGGAAAAGGTTCAAAAATTGGAGAGTGTGCTTATCAATCAAAATTTAAGCAAAATTTATGCATTTCTGGATTTCCACTGAATGGAGATAATAATAAGGCATCTCCGGACGATTTTGTCAAACTTTGTACTTCCTTGAATGTTCCTGTGACGGTAGACGACTTTGACAATATACGCCAGTTTAATACACAAAATGGCATTAAAGTTACCGTTACCTTAAAGAACTTGGAACTTAAAAATCGCATTTTAACTGCACGCTCTAAAAAAGGAAAAATTACGCCCATAAAATGTGGTTTGGGAATATCTGAAGCTCCAATTTTTATCGACGAAGAACTAACAAAGGAGATTTATAATCTTTTCAAAAAAGCGAAGGCCTTGAAAGAGTTAGGCTACAAGTATGTGTGGCATCGCAACGGCAAAGTGTTGATTCGCAAAAACGATGGTGATAACGCTGTTCTTATAAAAAATGAAGCCGCTTTAAATGAACTATTAGCTTAAGTTTTTATTTACGGTATAAAGTAGGTTTTATTACTTGCTTTTTTTGCTTCCTTTGTATAAATACAGGGTGACGCGGATCTAAATGAACATACTTCAACACAAGACAAAGAATACCTTGGGGGTTCTTAATCACCCATCTTTGATAGTTCAATTGTCGATAGTTAATAAGATACAGGGTCTTTTATGAACTTCAGCAATTTTTTGTTCTTGTCATATTTTTTAATGCACTCCGTATAAAATTTTCATATTGGGTCAACATCTGTAACCTATCTGTCGCTTAAAATTGCAGTATCAGAAAATTTTAAATTCCAGGCCCGTATTAAAAAAAGTTGACATTTTCAATTTTTACATTTTTAACACCCTGTAGATCAATTTTTTCAAAATATTATTTTTTTATTGGAAAGAGCATAAAGAATTGACCCTAACGGCATAATTTTCAAAGTTCCCGCACCCATCACTTGATTAGAATAAATGGTTGTTTTGTAAAAAATTTCAAAATGGTGCATATTTGGAAATTAGAAATTAAGAAAATAACAATAAAAAAGCAAAAACTGCTTCCGAAGTAAAAAAATAAATGTACTAAACGTTTAATAGTTTTAACGAGACTAAATTTTAGGGAACAACACAACAACAAATAACAAAGTAATAATAATAATAACAAAACTGCAAGTTATAATCGACTGCTTAAAATCTAATACATAGAAAAAGTTTTAGCAAGAATTAATTTTAAGAGCACTTTAGCAGAACACTGTTATTTAAGAAGCTGTTCAAAATGCCCTCCATTGGCTTGTTCACATCTTCGTCTTCTGATGTTTAAATTTGACACTGCTTTTCTAATTGCGTCTGGGTTATTTTTTATTTCCTGAAAAGCATTAATAATTCGTTGCAAAAGCTGCTCCCGCGTGTTGATTTCTTCTGAATAAACCAAATTTTTCATATTCCCCCAGAAAAAAAAATCCAAAGGATTAAAGTCCGGCGACCTGGCTGGCCATAAATGGGGCCCTCCACGGCCTATCCATCTGTTAGGAAACGTAATAATTAAAAATTCAGATACAACCCTTGCAAAATGTGGTGGGGCCCCATTATGTTGAAAAAAGAGCCCTCTCACGTTAGCATTTTCATTCTGCATAAGTCCTGGCAAAATGTTTTGTAAAAAATTTAAATATTGATTTCCATCTAATCTTTCAGCAAAAAAGTGCGGCCCAATTAATTTATTATTTATTATACCTGCTCAAACGTTTATGGAAAATTTGTGCTGCGAATGCGATTGTCTGATGGCATGTGGATTTTCTAACGACCATACATGGGAATTCCTTGAATTATTTACACCATCTCTGGTAAATTGTGCTTCATCGGTCCAGAGGATTCGATAAAGACTCCTTTGGTGTCTACTGAGCCACTGGCAAAAGAGTAACCGGTTTGCATAATCGCCAGGTTCCAATCTTTGAACTTCTTGAACATGAAACGGATGCAAGCCTTCCTTTTGCAGTGTTACATTAACTCTTTTTTGCGGGATTCCTAGACGTGTCGCAATTTTTCGAGTAGATGTTTTGGGATTATCTTCAACAAGATTTAAGATATCTTCTTCCTCCTGAACTGGATGTCGTATTGGTTGATCAATATTATTGTCGGTGGGAAAATGTCCATGTTCTCCAGCAAAAAAAAATACATTTGCAAATGTTTTGTGATATGGACATCTTCTACCCGGAAATCGCCTACGATATTCCCGAACAGCAGCTCTTCCATTACCGTTACAAAAACCGTATACAAAAATAATGTCGGCATATTCGGCATTTGAAAATTGGTAAGGCATCTTCAACAGAAAATTGCAATAATTGTTAACCGAATACTAACAAAGATCAGACAACTGTCACATATCTGATAGTGACTTGAATTGTTGCTATGAAACAGTAACTCGATAGTCTTTGGTTTGTTTTTAAATGAGGCAAAGCCTACTTTACAAAGTTTGAAATTTCTGACTGTAATTTACGATTTTTTGTCGATGTCTAAAAAGCAATCATTATCTTGCAGTTTTGTTATTATTATTATTACTTTGTTATTTGTTGTTGTGTTGTTCCCTAAAATTTAGTCTCGTTAAAACTATTAAACGTTTAGTACATTTATTTTTTTACTCCGGAAGCAGTTTTTGCTTTTTTATTGTTATTTTCTTAATTTCTAATTTCCAAATATGCACCATTTTGAATTTTTTTACAAAACAACCATTTATTCTAATCAAGTGATGGGTGCGGGAACTTTGAAAATTATGCCGTTAGAGTCAATTCTTTATGCTCTTTCCAATAAAAAAATAATATTTTGAAAAAATTGATTTACAGGGTGTTAAAAATGTAAAAATTGAAAATGTCAACTTTTTTTAATACGGGCCTGGAATTTAAAATTTTCTGATACTGCAATTTTAAGCGACAGATAGGTTACAGATGTTGACCCAATATGAAAATTTTATACGGAGTGCATTAAAAAATATGACAAGAACAAAAAATTGCTGAAGTTCATAAAAGACCCTGTATCTTATTAACTATCGACAATTGAACTATCAAAGATGGGTGATTAAGAACCCCCAGGGTATTCTTTGTCTTGTGTTGAAGTATGTTCATTTAGATCCGCGTCACCCTGTATAATGGCTAATGCAAGTAATTTAATTATCGGTCATGTGAATATACGTTCACTTTTACCCAGTATAAATAGTTTAAGAGATACCATTTTTAGATTGCAATTGGATATTTTGGGAGTGTCGGAAACGTGGCTTTCTGATGATATACCGGGTGTTTCAGGAGGTACGCTCACCCCTATAACTTTTTTACTGTTTACGTTACAGAAATAAAATTTTGTGGGTTTATATGTGATACTATTTTGCATTTTCTAACATGGCGGATGCCATTTTCTCACTTCCGGTTTACCCGGAAATGACCTCAACCTTAGATTTTTAAATGGAACACCCTGTATATTTTTGGCTTTATCGATTCAGAACACAATTCCAAATTCAACGACACCCCATACGTCACTTTTTGACATTTTAAATCATTTTAAATTTTATTTTTATTTTTTCATCTAGATTGCTATGAACTCTCTAAAATTGTTTACTTCTAAACCAAAATCTTGATAAAAATACAATTTTTAAGTTTTATTGTATTTTAAATTTTTTACAAACTTTTTAACTTTTTAAAAAGTCTTTTTCCAAAAGAACTCGATTTTTTCAAATGGAAACATATTGGCTCACTCGGGCAAAAAGATGGAGCATTTTTTTCCCAACAGTTTGATATCACACACATAAATGTCAAAGTAAAAGAGAAGAGATAATTTATTAAAAATAGCCATTAATGACAAAAAATACAAGAAGCGCAAACGGCTTTTCATTTATCTAGGTACCCATGACGCCATAATGCTCATAAACAAATGAACATAATAACAAATTTAAATTCCACCATCATTAAAATTAGTTTGACATAACAGTAGCTTGCTATTTTATCGTTTGATTTTTCTGTCAGTAATAATAATTCTAATTCGGTCAGGTATTAGTAATTTCTAAATAAAATATTAAAATGGAAACTTATAACAGAAACGAAAAAATCGATATGGTACTAATTTATGGCGAATGTTTGCAAAACACTACTCAAGCGGCCAGGGTGTATGCTGACAGGTTTCCCGAGAGACAACACCCCTCGAGACATTACTTTCCTAGACTCGTTCAGAAGCTGAGGAATGAGCCCGAACCCGAAGAAGAACAAATTATTATTAACCAAGACAAGGAAATTGATGTGTTGGCATATGTTGAGGCATACAAAACAGCATCGCTTAGAGAAATTGCTTTAGAATGCGCGATAACTGTCTCTTCGGCCTGGAGAATTTTACATAAATATAAGTATCACTCATTTAAATATCAAATCCACCAGCATCTTTACGAAGATGATTTTGCCAGAAGACTGGAGTATTGCAATTGGTTTTTGGACAAAAATAATGTAGATCCGACATTTCCATGTAATATTTTATATTCGGACGAAAGTAGATTTACTAACCTGGGAATGTTTAATAGAAATAATAAAAGGTATTGGGCTCAAGATAATCTACACCTAATGCAGGAAGGTAATTTTCAAGCGAGGTTTGGATTTAATTGTTGGCTTGGCATTATTGGAGGTAGAATAATAGGCCCAATTTTTTTTGATGGGCACTTAACTGGTGAAAGATATCTTCAATTCCTCAGGAATGAAATTGAGCAGTTTTTAGATGAGCTGCCACTACAAGACAGGATAAATATTATCTTTCAGCAAGATGGTGCGCCGGCACATAATGCTCGTGCAGTCCAAGAGCATCTTAACGACAGATTTGGAGAAAATTGGATTGGTACTACTGGCCCTGTTAGATGGCCTCCTAGGTATGTAAGAAATACATTAATAGTGACTTAAATAACTAATGATTATTATTTATCAGGTCGCCAGATATTACCCCGTTGGATTTTTTTGCGTGGGGTACAATCAAAAATGAGGTATACAACACTCCACCTGCCACCAGAGAAGAATTGGAAAATCGCGTAAGAGCTGCCATTAACAAAATTACACGGGAAAATTTACAAAATGTGGTAAGGAAAACAATTCAAAATGTTCGCGCCTGAAACACAAGGAAGGCATTTTGAACAACTGGACTAACTAAACCGTTCTTATTGTTTCAATGAATATATTAAATTTGTAATAATTATGTTCATTTGTTTATGAGCATTATGGCGTCATGGGTACCTAGATAAATGAAAAGCCGTTTGCGCTTCTTGTATTTTTTGTCATTAATGGCTATTTTTAATAAATTATCTCTTCTCTTTTACTTTGACATTTGTGTGTGTGATATCAAACTGTTGGGAAAAAAATGCTCCATCTTTTTGCCCGAGTGAGCCAATATGTTTCCATTTGAAAAAATCGAGTTCTTTTGGAAAAAGACTTTTTAAAAAGTTAAAAAGTTTGTAAAAAATTTAAAATACAATAAAACTTAAAAATTGTATTTTTATCAAGATTTTGGTTTAGAAGTAAACAATTTTAGAGAGTTCATAGCAATCTAGATGAAAAAATAAAAATAAAATTTAAAATGATTTAAAATGTCAAAAAGTGACGTATGGGGTGTCGTTGAATTTGGAATGGTGTTCTGAATCGATAAAGCCAAAAATATACAGGGTGTTCCATTTAAAAATCTAAGGTTGAGGTCATTTCCGGGTAAACCGGAAGTGAGAAAATGGCATCCGCCATGTTAGAAAATGCAAAATAGTATCACATATAAACCCACAAAATTTTATTTCTATAACGTAAACAGTAAAAAAGTTATAGGGGTGAGCGTACCTCCTGAAACACCCGGTATATGATTGTCAACTGTTCATCGATGGTTATAAATTATTTAGAGCCGATCGAGGGTCACGGGGGGGGGGGGGGTGGTGTCGGAATCTATATTAGGGATGATCTACCCGTAAGTGTGGTTGATGTTGGGGATAAAAGCGAATCTATTGAGCAACTTTGGCTGACAGTAAGGGTAGGTGGCATTAATTTTGGATTAGGTGTTCTTTACCGCCCACCTAAAGGTAATTTGGTAAATGGGCTTCATTTGTTGGAGAATGCTGTTTCCACTATAATTCCCCTATCTGATGAAATAATAATTATGGGTGACCTAAATATTAATCTTTTATGTGCTACTAGTTCAGTCAATATGTTCGACGCTTTTCTTGCTTCCTATTCACTGTGTCAGGTGGTTAAAGCTCCTACACGATTCTCGGGTGGACACAGTAGCCTGATTGATTTGATTCTCTTATCCAGTGAAAATTTATTAGATGGAGATGTTATACATCTTGATATGCATGATGTTACAGACCATCAGCTTACCTATTGCAAAATTAAGGGCAAGGTGTCTTCCAGGGCACCAAAAATTGTAGAGTTTAAAAACTTTAAATATTTTGACATTGATCTATTTAATGCTGATTTAATAAATACTAATTGGGGGGAAATTTATGACACACAATGCCTTCATAAAAAGGTAGATTTACTCACTGATCAAATATTACAATTGTTTGATAATCATGCGCCTCTGTGTAAAGTGCGTGTGACGAAGCCGAAGGCACCGTGGTTTACAGACGTCTTAAAAATTATGAAAAAAGAGCGTAACAAATTAATGTCTAGGTATAAGAGAACCAGGACTGTTCTAGACTGGGAGGCATACAAAGCGATGAGAAATTTATTCACTCAGGCTGTTCGTAATGAAAAAAAAGCGTATGTCAATTTTGTTGCACAAAATAATAATAAAAAAGATCTTTGGGGCGCCCTAAACAATTTAAATGTTTATAACAAAAGTAAAATCAATATAAGCTTGCCTAGCAATTTGAACAAGCCAGACCATATAAATAATTACTTTATCGAATCCGTAAAGAGCATTGCACCACCTGTCAATGACGAGCTCGTCGAAAAATATCAGAACACTGGATCAACTAGCATTTTTAGATTGGAATCTGTTACGGATGATGAAGTTTTAAAGGCCATATCAGAATTGAAATCGAACGCATCGGGGGCGGATGGACTATCTCTCCACATGATTAAATTGTGTTGTCCAGTGATTGTGCCATTTTTGGTTCACATGTTTAATGTCTGTATCACGAAATCTTTGTTTCCATCTAGATGGAGGATTGCCATGGTAGTACCCCTACCTAAAGTAAACCACCCAAAGGACGTCTCCGACTTAAGGCCTATTAGTTTGTTGTCTATTTTATCCAAGGTGTTTGAAAAGATTATTTATCTTCAGATAACTGAGTATCTCGATACAAACAATCTGTTTCCCTTATCTCAGTCTGGATTTCGTAGAGGTTACAGCACGGCAACTGTTCTGTTGAAGGTTTTGGATGATCTTATTGAAGCTGCCGATAGGGGTGAAACTTCAGCGCTGATATTACTTGATTATAGTAAAGCGTTTGATACGCTTGATCATGGTCTCTTATGTGCTAAGCTTCGCTCCCTCGGCTTCAATGAGTCTTCGGTGAAGTTCTTTGGAGAATATCTGGCAGATAGGTCTCAGTTCGTCTTCTTGGATGGCAAGCGTTCTAGTTTTAGGGTTGTAGGAAGGGGAGTACCACAAGGTTCCATTCTGGGGCCATTACTTTTCGTAGTGTATACGATTGACATGAACCAACATGTGAAGGACTGTGATATGCAAAGGTATGCCGATGATACACAATTACGCATAAGTTTTAATCAATCCAGTGCTATTGAGGCAAAGGGTAAACTCACACAATGTCTAAAATCAGTTTATGACTATTCTCTAAACAGCGGCTTAAAATTAAACCCCAGCAAATCAGCAGTTATTGTTTTTGGTTCTGATAGTGAATGGGCAATGGAAAATATAAAAGTAGATATGGCTGGAAGCGTGATACCTGTTGTGCAAGAATATAAAAATTTGGGTGTTATATTTGATACCAAACTTAGGTTTAGAGGTCAAGTGAGTAAAGTTATTCAAAAGTCATATCTCTCTCTCAGAAATCTCTATAAAAGTAAAAATATCTTGAGACCTTATTTAAGAAAAACCCTCTGTGAAACACTTTTTCTTTCTCATGCTAACTATTGTAACTTTGTGTATGGACCGTGTCTAGATTTGCAATGTAAGAATAGACTACAGCGAATTCAGAATTCCTGTATTCGATTTATTTACGGACTGAGAGCAAGGGATCATGTCACCTATAAACTGCCTGAGCTTAAATGGCTTAAAATCATGGATAGACAAAAATTGCATTTTGCTTGTTTCCTACATAGTTTACTTGGAAGTGGAATTCCTCAATATCTTCGTCAGAAACTTCATTTCCGACATTCCACGCATAATCGCACAACGCGTTTTAATAATCTGTTAAATCTACCAAAGCACCAAACTGCCCTCTTTCAACGCAGTTTTTCTTATCTGGCTCCTAAAATATACAATACTGACATGGTCAACAAGCTTGATAATCTAAGCTTACTTTCATTTAAATCTAGATATAAATATTTCTTGCTAGGTCAATATCAATAAATAAATAGATACAAAATAAGTTAAAATAGTGTTGCATTATTATATACATGCTAGAATTTATTTGCCAACTGTTACTGTCATATTTCTAAATTATTAACAGATAATATATTAAATGTAATTAGAATTCTAATCATAATATGTAGGTATTTTTCAAATTTGTTAAGTTTTGTAAATTTATAATGTATGCTCGGTTAAGTAAACAGCTCTGCTGACCTTCGCCGAGGTTAAAATAAAGACGTTTCTATCTATCTATCTATCTATCTATACGAATCTGCTCCACCAAATGAAGCGTTTTGTTATTTTTGGACGGAAGTCAATGGAAAGCGTGGTAGCTGCGAAATTGGCACCTGTTTGGCGATGTATATAAACTCATTGTCTCATGATGTAACACATTTAAGTATTTTCTCCGATACTTGTGGGGGACAAAATAGAAATGTTGAAGTAACCGCTCTATTATTACATCTTGTGAGAAACCACCACAGTCTTTCGAAAACATAAATACAAAATTTTTCATACAATAGTTATTCTACATACATACAAGCAGACGTGATATATAAAAAGAAAAAATGACAGTTTTTAACCGTAAAATCGTAGAACATTCATAGCTGCAAATTAAAAACTCTGTTTTCTCAAAACTTCTTTTTTTGACTTAGGGCCAGTTGTACGATCAAGGGTTTCTAACCTAAATTTATGTATTTTATGCTCCTTGTCAAAGTCAAAGCCGTAATTTTAATTTTCAACCAAATTTAACAAAAAAATGTATGAAGACGAATTATTAGATGATGCAACTACCGAGGATGAAGACTTTATGGAAGTTATTAATATTGTGTTGCATCCGCGAGCTCCACAAAATTTCAGGGAAAGGCCAAATCACATTAATATTTGGAATGATACAGAACTGTTTTGTCTTTTACACATCAATTTATAGGTTAGGACGAATCTTAAGTTATTTTTTTTAAGACCTGGCCTTTGGAAAAAGCTACTTGAATTAAGATCAAGTAAACTAGGTATGGTACAACAGATTACTCTCTGAACTACAATCTATGTTGAACGAAGGTTCAATTCAACTTGTGTTGAACCATCATTTGTACAACTGACCCTTAGTGTGTTTTACTTGTAGACCGACGATATATTGTTCAAGCAGAACATACGATAGGTACAAATATTTCATAGAATCTTTTATTTTATGTGTATGGTATGCTTACCTGTCTGTAGCCGAAGAAATTAAATGTTCTATGTGATTTAAAACAAACCGTACTCCGATTTTGGAAAGTCGGAAGCGTTTAATGAACTCATCATCATTCCACTTTTCAAAGTGGTTGTCCCTGTCTCGAAATCTTTGGGGTCTTCTTCTACCTTCTCGTACAACATCTATTAACTCCAGAAAATCTTCGTCATCACTAACATAATCGGCATAATCCATTCCGAGATAAATTAATTTTAATTTCAGGGAAAAACATACAAAAAAGTTTGATTATGATCTGCGAACTCTGCGCTGAACCAAGAATGATGCTGGTTCAACTTGAGCCAAGCTTAAACTAAGTTTTATTGTTGAGCTACCATTGTACAACTCATATTTTCGTTAAACCTCATTTTGGCCCTGAGCTCATGTTGAACTTCGTTTGTACAACCGGACCTTAGATGCGTTAACAATGGGGTTATACAAACCTATATTTGTTCTGGTGTTTATTTGATATATATCATTTATTATTCTCGTTTCATAATTATGAACTTGATTAGACCGTATGATCTCAGTATTTGATTTTTGGTGCCTGTTTAATATTTTATACACAAGTTTGCACTGCTCAATTTGCAGCAGAGCATCCAGTTTAAACGTGTTCAGTTCTCGATACAACGTATCAGTATGAGTGAGCCTATCATAATTATATAGTATTTTTAAAACTTTATGTTGTAAAACAGTAATTTTTTTAAAATTTGTTTTGCTGCACATGCCCCATATGGGCAATAAATATCTAATATGTGATAGAAAAAACGTGGTTTACACCATTGTTTTAGTTTTATCTGATATGTAGTTCCTGCACTTAAATATTGCTGAAATCATTGGTACAACTTTATCACAGATATTATTAACATGGTCAGACCAGCACAAATTTTCATCTACAATTAAACCTAAATACTTTATTTTTTCAACCCTCTCTACAGGTACATTATTAATGTGAATAACAAAGTTTTCTAATCGTTTATTTTTTTGTTTAAACATCATATATTTAGTTTGATCGATATTAATCTTGAGCCTGTTAGAATAAAGTCAGTCTATGTATCTCTCAAGGTCACTGTTGACCTCCCTGCACAGTTCTTGTTCATTCATGCCTGTATAGACTAGGGTAGTATCATCTGCAAAGGTAAAGTATCTTGCTTGTAGTCCTGCGCACTTTAGATTAAGGACGTAAAGGGAGTACAACAGTTGCCCGAGGACCGAACCTTGGGGAACCCCGTATGCATTGGAGGCCATTTTACTATATACACTATCAACCTTTACATACTGTTTCCTATTTCTAAGGTAACTTTCGATTAGATCAATCAGCTGCCCTGCAAGTCCCATATCTTTCAATTTTTTTAGTAAAATGTCCACGCCAACCACATCAAACGCCTTTCTTAAATCTACGTATACTACCAGTGGCGGCTCTTATATAGGAGCACTTGAGCACGTGCCTCCCTAAGATTCAGCCCCACATCGACAAATATTCACTATAAATTACATATTTAGTTTACAATACAATGTCTGTTACAAAGCAATTCTAACATGATTTTATAAGCTCCCTAACCAATTACCGTTTCGCTTACTAAATATTTTGTAGCAGGTCTCTAATCCCGAATGCTTATCGCAGGAAAAATGTGCTCCGTGGCTATCGCTACTTGATATGGACGGTTCGCTTCCCGTAATAAATGCACCTTGTCATCCCCATCTCTTTTTAGCGCACGGCTCTAAATGAGCTTTTATTCCTCTCAAATGAGCACGCTTTTGCTGTGCTGCATGCCGCCGCCTTGTTTTCGGATGGTTTTTGAGAGATCGTTTTATATGTTTTGCTGATCCCTGTAGCGCGGTAAAGCCATCCATAAGCGCGGCATAGCTTGTGTATGCCATGCAGTATTGCCAGACCTTCTGTTTTAACAGGAGATCTCTGCTTTTGCCCTCGGTCCTGTTATTCTTTTACTTCTATTGTGCTAATGAAGCTACATAATGCATAAATGTAAACTCGAGAAGGAGCCTGCAATTACAATTTGATAAATGTCTAGCCGAGGACACGTACAACATGTACAACCTGGATAGAAAACCTGAAAATAAACAGTGTAAGGTTACTCACAATGAATTTAATCAAGGTAGATTTAGCCAATATAGACTCATACTACTCATACCAAAATAGAGATAATCAAAGAGTAAATACCCAAAATAGAACGTATAGGGGGGAGCGGGGCAAGATGACGAAAGGGGCAAGAAGACGAATTGAATTTTTAAAGAAAACTGCAAACATAAAATGGGCGATTTAGTGCTCTGCAACATCCTAAGGCTATAATACTACCGGGGGGAAAAAGATGATTCCACTACCCCTACTTTAAGTTTAGTGAATCATAACCTATTTTGATAGCGGTTGTATATAAGATTCCTGGCGACGGAAATAACAAATTGTGGTGAAAATAATTGCAAAAATAGTTCTTTTTTTAATTTGTTTACTTGCTTGTGGATATCTAAATATAATAAACGTAAGATATTACTTAGTCTTTATTTAGTTATTTGTTTAAATAATTATTCGTTAAAAAGTGTTACCTGGGGCAAGTTGAGGGAGGCAAGTTGACGAATTCGTCACCTTGCCCCACCATTCCCACAGATTTTAAAGCATATTTTATTTCCATAGATGGTAAGAAATTACAAAAAACAAACCAACAGACGATCTTGGTTGGAAGATGTGCTGAACATGGAATCCCAGAGGCCACATTAAGACGACATATTAAAACAACAAAAGAACTAAAACCCACTTCCAATTAGTTGTGGAAGATTTAGGAAAACCTTTACTGATGCTCAAGAAAAGGAGCTGGTAACTTACATTAAAGATCTTAGTTTACGAGCTTTCGGCTTAACCTCCATAGAATGTAGAAAATTATGAATTCGCTGAATAATAATCATTGCTGCCACTAGAGTCAAAATATTTGTGCTGCAGAAAACAAAAACTTTACAAGAACAAGATACAAAAAATACATAAAAACCATTACAAAGGACAAAAAAAATATTTATTTATTGAAGAAAATAGAAGTTTGACTGAATTATAAAGAAGAAACATTAGTTTAGGTATTTTAAATTAAAATTAAATATTTCTTGACATAAGAAATGACAAGAAAGTATAACATAACAAGTACCAGAAAAAAAACCGAAGACATATATGACAGTCACCTTTTAACCCAAAATGACGATGAACACGATTATTTACCTTCAAAATACCCCATCAGATCAAGCCAAGAACAATGCACAGAAAAAATAAAAAAATTTGAAATTAGCACTCAAGATAAACAACAAGCTGGAACATCAAATTCTGTTTTATGTTAAGAATGTAATATAATAATAAAACAAAATCAAAGTTCAGTACAATGCAATGAAAAGAAATGTATGAATTGGTATCATATAAAATGTATAAATATCGACAATAAAAAGCTTAATTCTATATTAAAAGAACTTAAAAAAACAAATGGAACAAGATGGTTTTGCAAAAAGTGTAATAAAATATCTAATACTCAAGAAAATTCTGAAAATTTCTCGCCTGGTATTATTTTGGAACATCAAAAATCAATAAATTTTTTATCAGAACAGTATGATACGATTGTTAAAGAGAATAAAAAAGTATCATCATCCTTGAAAAAAGTAGTAAAGAAGCAAGAGAAATTAAAAACGGAAAATAAATTATTAAAAAATGATTTATCATATTTTAAAAAAGAATTTGAAGCATCACAACATAAAAATGATTCAAATTTACAAAATTCACTCAAAGAAAATGTTGAAATTAAAGGTATCCCAAAAAATCCACAATTTACAGATGAAGAAATATCAAAGAGAATTTTTAAAAAAATTGACATCAAAATTGAAAATGAAGACATACTGAATATAAGAAGAATAACAGAAAAAAAAGAAAATATAATCAAAATTAAATTTAAAAATGAAGAAATTAAAAAACTCGTCATGGAGAAATCTAAACACTATTATAAAAATAACGGAAAATTATGGACCAGTGATATAAAAATACCAGCACCACAAAATATTATATATATATTAATGAAGAATTAACACCGAAATTGAAATATTTATATGGAAAAACAAAAGAATTAAAGAAAAAAGGATTTAAATACATTTGGATTAAGAATGGAAAAATTTTGAAGAAATGATGAAGAAAGTATTATAAATATCAATTCCGAAACTGAAATTACTAAATTATTAACCTAAATTTATTTTAATCTTATTTATTAATTTTTAGTGTTTTTATCTTTTAAATCTATATGAAATAATTAATTTTTTAGATATTTCAAAAACAGAAAAATAATGAATTCTTATTTAAAAAACAACGAAATAGATCAAATTCAAACACAACTGGTAAGTAATAAGAATGAATATGACAGTTTAAAATTTGATAATAAAACTTTTTCAATATATCACAATAATATACGAAGTAGAGCAAAGAATTTTGATGAAAGTAAATTATTTATTCACCATTTAAATGAAAATTTTGATGTTATAATATTTACAGAAACATGGAATGTTTTAAACACAAATTTATATTCTATTCCAAATTATAATTTAATATATAACAATGGTAATTTTAATCAAAATGATGGAACTATTATTTTTATAAAAAATAATCTTATGAAATAATATCTTTCAGTGAAATAAAAATAATAATTATTAATTTGTTCATTAATAAATATACAAAAATTAATATTATAACAATCTATAGACCTCCATCTACATGTCCAAAGAAATTTGTTAGCGATTTAAACCTATTTTTTATTAACTTTGATAAAAAATTTAATAATGATGATACAACAATTTTTATTGGTGATATAAATATTAATATTCTTTCAGAATTAAACAACCAGTATACTAATGATTACTGTAATATTTTGAGTGAATATAATTTTAAATCTTATATTAACAATTTTACAAGAGAATTTAATAATCAAAAAACGTGCATTGATCATATTTTTATTAAAACTAAACAAAATATTCATAATGTTAAATCATTTATATTTCAATATCAGATTACGGACCACTATCCAATAATTTTACAAAATCTTTTAAACACAAACACGAAAGATCAATCCAGATTAACACAATATAAAACATATATTGATTATAATAAATTGAAACAAATATTTAGCAATATCAATTGGGATCAATATTTTTCAAAAAAATCTCCAGAAGAATTAACAAATCTTTTAATTAATAAAATAAAAATAAATGTTGAAAGATGTAAACATCAAATAAAAATAAAACACATGCCCAGAAAAGAATGGATCACAAATAGTTTAATAATATCAATAAACAAAAAAAATCAACTGTACAGGGTTATCCAACCAAGACTGGACAAGGCGATTTTTTGACTTTTCCTGTACTTTTATAAAAAAACTGAAATAGCCATCTTAAGTCATTTTCTCCCGCGAATTCGAATATCTTCAGCAAAAAACAATTGAACATCAAACAAAAGTACTAGGGGTCACTTTGATATTTTTTTAAATGGGATGCCGTATTTTTAATGAGCTTATCCGATTTCTCATATAAATTTTGATCTAAAATGTTGGATTTTTAATTCAAAAACGCCTTTTTTCTTCAGTTTTAAATTCGGAAAATGTTCGTCTACCGTAAGATTAATACCTGATAGATGGATACCCGTTTCACCTGTTCACCCTTTAACCTGCTTTAAAGCGTCCGTCAGTTAGACAAAATAATCAAGTTTCAAATTTCTATATATTTTTCACGAATTAATTACAAATAATGAAATATTCTTTAGAAGAACGGCTAAATGTAATAAAATTATATTACAAAAGTGGAGAGAATGCTCGACAAACACAAAGAACATTTTTTGAGAGTTTCCAGAGACACATTTCAGTGGATACAATTCTCAGAATTAAGACCCTATTTGAAGAAAGTAAGACATTGAAAGATAAGCCAAGAAAGATGAAAAGACGGAATATAAGGGATCGAGCTATTGTTCAATATTTTACTATAAATCCGAAGAGTTCTATTCCGCAAGCGGTACGAGAAGTAAGGTATGGTCCAGGGCTCCGGAGAGTAAGCTATGGAACAGTTCACAGAACTTTAAAAAAATGTGGTCTAAAACCATATTGCATCCTTCCCGTTCAATACTTAACACAGCTTCAAAAAGAACTGCGATTTCGATTTGTTGCTTCAATGCTGATGAGAGAGCAAGACGAAGATTATAATTTATATAATAAAATTCTATGGAGTGACGAAGCGTCATTTACAACATCGGGGGTATACAATCGGAAAAATACAAGATACTGGGCGGCAGTTAACCCTCATAGATATAAAATGATAAAGTTTCAAGGTTGGAGCTCACTTAATGTTTGGTGTGGGATGTTAGAAAATCGAATTATTGGACCACTATTTTATCGTGGCTCTTTAACAGGCCAAAGATACCTCCATTTTCTTCATAACGATATCGAGGATTTCTTGGAAAGGTTGCCATTGCAAGCCTACAACAATATCATTTGGCAGCAGGATGGTGCTCCGCCTCATGCAGTTCGAGAAGTGATAACATACCTAAACGAGCGTTACAATCAGAGGATTGGCCGTAACGGAACAATTCATTGGCCACCAAATAGCCCCGATATCACGCCAATGGATACATTTTTATGGGGTCATTTAAAAAATGTAGTTTATCAACGACCCAACAGAAGTCTGGAGGACATTCAGCAAAAAATTATAAATGAAATTAATAGACTTAACCAGAACCAAAATATTGTAAGAGATTCTTTGGAGAGATTGAAAAGGGGGCATCGGTCATGTTTTGAAAATAATGGAGGACACATAGAACAATTATATTATTGAGATTAAAGTTATTCACTTTAGTTTATAGTTTTTTCTAATATGTCATACTTTTTTTATACGTAAGCAATAATAGATTTGCAAAAACTACTAAATTTGTAATTAATCGTGAAAAATATATAGAAATTTGAAACTTGATTATTTTGTCTAACTGACGGACGCTTTAAAGCAGGTTAAAGGGTGAACAGGTGAAACGGGTATCCATCTATCAGGTATTAATCTTACGGTAGACGAACATTTTCCGAATTTAAAACTGAAGAAAAAAGGCGTTTTTGAATTAAAATCCAACATTTTAGATCAAAATTTATATGAGAAATCGGATAAGCTCATTAAAAATACGGCATCCCATTTAAAAAAATATCAAAGTGACCCCTAGTACTTTTGTTTGATGTTCAATTGTTTTTTGCTGAAGATATTCGAATTCGCGGGAGAAAATGACTTAAGATGGCTATTTCAGTTTTTTTATAAAAGTACAGGAAAAGTCAAAAAATCGCCTTGTCCAGTCTTGGTTGGATAACCCTGTACAAAAATGTTAAAAATTCAAATAACATAAATCTACAAAATGAATACAAAATTTATAAGAATAAATTAAATGAAATTATTAAGAAAGCTAAAATAAATTATTATAAATCTCAAATAAAAAATAAATGCCAATCATCTAAAGAATTATGGCAATGTGTTAAAAAACTATGCAATGAAAATAATTATAAAAATAATTTTATTGATCTAATGAAACTACCAAATGGAGAAACAACAACTGATAAAAGTTTAATATCAAATTATTTTATTGAATATTATTCAAAAGTTTGGGAATCACTAGCAAATAAAATAACAAGTAAAAATAATAATGATGTGCTGACTGAAACTGTTCAAAATAATTTAAACTCTTGTTATTTTAAAGAAACTAATTATCATGAAGTTAGAGATTTTATTAATAGCTTAAAACCTAAAAAGTCTCCTGGAATTGATGGTATTACATCTGAAATTTTAATATCAATAAATTCATACATTTGTAAGCCTCATAACTCATTTAATAAACACTATATTTAACACAGGAATATATCCATCTGCTTTTAAAATAGGTATAATTAAGCCAATTTATAAAAACGGAAATAAAATTGAATTACAAAATTACAGACCTATAACATTAATTTCATCATTAGCAAAAGTTTTTGAAAAAGATTTTAAAAATAGATTAGAAAATTTTTTAAATTATAATAAAATCTTATCAGACAAACAATATGGATTTCAAAAAAATAAATCTACACAAGATGCAATTTGTCATCTAACAAATCAAATATATAACTCGATAGATAATAAAATGAACAGTATATGCATATTTTTAGATTTAGCTAAAGCCTTTGATACTGTAAGTCATAAAATTCTTATTAACAAATTAGAAAAAATTGGATTTCGTGGTCAAATATTAACTTTATTTAAAAATTATTTATATAACAGAGTACATCATGTTAAAATTGGTGAAAATATTAGTTCACCAAAAATATTTAATTATGGAGTACCACAAAGTACAGTCCTAGGACCAATACTTTTTAATATTTATCTAAATGATATATTTAATTTAGACTGTCAAGGAAAAATACATAGTTTTGCTGATGACACAGTAATTTTTTATGAAGGCCCAAATTGGAATATTTTAAAAAACACTATTAAAAAAGATTTTATAAAAATAAGTAACTGGTTTAATAAAAACTTATTAACTATAAATTATAACAAAACAACGTACATTCCATTTACTTCATATAAACATAAACTTCCCAATATTGGTTCAATAATATGCAATAATAATATTAGTATAAAGGAAGCTGAAAATATTAAATATCTTGGAATCATTTTTGATAAACATTTAAAATGGGATTTACATAGTAACTACATTGTCAAAAAACTAAGAATTCTTATACCAAAATTTAAACACCTTAAACAATTTTTAAATATAAAAGAATTAGAAATATTATATTATTCTTTAGTACAAACCCATTTAAATTATGGAATACTAGGATGGGGAGGTATAAATAAGAATTATATTAATAAAATTGAAACAATTCAAAAATACATTTTGAAAATTATTTATGAAAAAGACTACCTATATTCTTCTGATTTACTATATAAAGATAGTAAAAAAATGGACATTAAACAAATATTTTCTTATAACATGTTAATGTATATTTTTAAAAACAAAAATAAAATTAATTATATTACTCATACACATGAAACTCGTCATAAAAACACTATTGCATATAAAAATAGAGTAAACAAAACAATAGGACACAAACATTTTTTAAACATCAATCCATATATTTTTGATATGCTACCAAAGTCAATTAAAATAATTAAATTATCAAATAAATATAAAAATAAAATTAAAAATTGGATATTATCTAATCCAAGAGAAATATTTCAAGATGTCATTAATAAATATTGAATATATGAGTAATAAATAATAAATAATAAATATAATATGGTAAATAGAATGAATCAATGTATACAATGTATACTATATATAATATTATCTTTATATATGAATATATTATAGTGATGTAAAATATACAATTAAAATACTGTCTTATTCGTCTTATATATTTTCTAGTTGTACTTGATTTATAAAATATATTCTTAACAACAAATATAAATAAATATTATTTTGACATATAACTCAAAACAAGTTTTTACTTCATGAGTTCTGAATTGATATTTAATTAGTTCATTCAATAAATTATATATTAATTTTAAATATGTATACAAAATATTTGAATAAACTTTTTTATTATTATTATTATTAATTTTGCACAGCGACGAAATTAGCAGGAAAAGACTGACTAAAATCTTTCATGGATAGACATAGAATAAGTCTCAGAATCCCAGAGTCTACGTCATTGGGACGATTAATGGGATTCAATAAAGTTGAAGTCACTACATTTTTTGACCTCCTTCGCGATATAAGATTAAAATATGACTTTACGGTTGATCGCATCTATAACGCAGATGAATCGGGACTATCCACAGTTCCTAATAAAAAGCCAAATATTCCATCACCGACTGACAGTAGAAGGGTGTCCAAAGTTGCAAGTGGAGAACGGGGAAAAAACACAACAGTACCTACGTTCCACAATTTTTCATTTTTGGAAGGGTAAGAATGAGACCCGAACTTCTAAATGGATCTCCTCCAAACTCTGTTGGCATAGCGCAACCTAGTGCGTGGATAAATACTGAATCGTTTGTTTTATACCTCAAGCACTTTGTTAAATTTGTTCGGCCGTCCAAAGAAGCACCAGTGTTGTTGATAGTAGACAACCACTCTTCTCATAGATCTCTGGAAGCAATTCATTTCTGCAGAGATAATGGGGTGGTTATGATTGGGCTACCTCCGCACAGTACACACCGTCTTCAATCATTGGATGTTGGATTCTTTGGACCATTAAAGACTTTTTATAGTCAAGCTTGCGTCAACTATTTAGTGAATCATCCTGGAAAGCCTATAACGGATAAGGAGGTTGGAGAATTGTTTGGAAAAGCGTTTCTAAAGGCTGCGTCAGTGGGAACAGCCGTTAAAAGTTTTGCAACATGTGGTATTGAGCCTTAAAACCCTCACGTATTTGGGGAAGCTGATTTTGCTCCTTCCATGTTAAGTGAGAGGCACATAACTGCTGAGGACGAGTCTTCGAGCAGTGATAATGAACCACTAGCTAATATTAAGAACAAACAAGAACGTTAATCTATGACGTCAGTCCTTCCCTGTCCCTCGGGCATAAAAATCGTTAATAATATATCATTCAGAAAGAACCTCTAGATATTACAACAAAACATCAAGAAAATCCCATTTCATCTTACATTCAGAAACATGTAGAGGGAACCGACGAACAAGAAGATCTTCCTATTCATGTAGGATCATCGAGTTCTATCCGAAAGGCTGATGATAGTCATGTCTCACTAGTCCAGATAAGACCACTTCCCAAATATAATCGTCCGGTTAAATCTACAAAAAGTGTCAAACAAAAAGCTTCTGTTATCACCTCGACTCCAAATAAAGAAGAACAACAAAAGAAAAATGATGAAAAAATTGAAAAGGAAAGCAAAAAAAGGAAGATTTGTAAACTATTCACCTGGTATATAAATGTTTATAGTCGTCAACTAATAAAGAAACAAACACTGAGTCAGGCATAGATGGAAAAAGCATAACAGGCTAGCTTCTATAGATTTAGTCATACACGGAGTATCGGAGATTACGGTATTGGCTAAAATATATAATTGGGTTTACATTTGTTTTGTTTAAAAAGGAGTCTTTTGTAATTTTGAATATAGTTTTGTGGTAGTAAAGTCGAGTTTAATTAATAGACTTAATAGTGCAGCGGCGGGATATACCTGCAGTCGCGAAGTAACTAGTTTTACGTAATTGTTTGTTTTGTGTTTATAACTACAAATATGGGAAATCATAAGAGGAATTGAAGCAGTTCTAGTGATTCGTCGAGCTCTTCATCGAATAGTGACAATTGTGCTGGGCGTTATAAAAGGAGACGCAGTAAACGGAACAGAACAACGACCAGCCAAAACTCTCGAAAGCCAAGGCAGAGCCCAAACACTGAAAGAAATGTGCAAAAACGACCTCCAATGCAAAGTGTTGTTGTACAGGTACACGAACCAAGAAGCTTGACTCCTCCTAGCCAAGTTAGAGAAAATCCACAACTTCAAGAGGTCCGCGCTAGAAATAACCAGCGGCAGGAAGTTGATCTTGATATAATTGGACAGGCTGTAGATGTAAATGTTACATCGCAAAGCAGTAGTTCAATTACTGAATAGAGCGATTCGCAGAGGCGAATCAGACAACTGGAGGACTTAGTGAACCAACTAATGGATAATCAAGGCGCTCGCAAGGTTTCTATAAATCCAAATTGTATTCCGGCATTCAACCCAAATTGTGATTCACAAAGTTGCAGCAAGTGGTTGGACAAAATTGATCAGCTGGGTCAAATAAACCACTGGGATGATAATTTAAAAATTTTTCATATGCAAACTAGGCTAGAGGGCCTAGCAAAAACGTGGTATAATGGACTGGATAACTACCGTTATACATGGGCCGAATGGAAGAATATGCTTATACAAGCTTTTCCAGATCATCAGGATTTCCCCACGGCCATTAGAAAACTGATAAATCGAAAAAAATTAGCCGAAGAATCATGGACCGAATATTTTTTTGGCAAAATGCAGTTGATTAGACAATGCGAAATATCGGGCAAAAACGCAGTAGCCATACTAATTGATGGAATCCCTGATAGTACCTTACAGTCAGGCGCAAAAGTGGGTAGATACTTAACACCGGAAGACCTCTTTAGAGACTACCTTTCTACTTTGTCATCGGTGCCAGTATCGGTTAAAGGACGCCTAGAACTGCCGAAAAAACAAGAGAAGCGGGTCGGTGATTACCGAGGTGATTACAATAAACCAGATCTAAGACAGAAGCTGAAGCATGTTAGGTGTTTCAATTGCAGAGAGTACGGCCACATAATCAAATATTGCACAAAACCAAGGAACCCGTGTGCAAATTGTAAACAAATTGGGCATCAGACAGCAAATTGCCGTAAAAACAAACAAAATGATTCTCATAAGGCCCTTTTGTGCGGGACCACACCGCATCTGAAAAACGCCGGCTATTACGTCACTTGCGAAGTTAATGGCAGAGTTTGCAAGGATTTATTGATTCGGGGTGTGAAGTGGTTCTCATTAGAGAAACAGACGCGCGTAGAGTAGGCCTAACTTGGAATCAGAGCGTTGTTCACCTAAATGGTTATGGCGGTGCTGTTTGCAAGGTCTTGGGTACAGTCAAGATAAATCTTAGAGTAGATTTATTTGAAACGGAAGTTTTTATATTTGTTGTGCATGATAATTTGCAGACCATGCCAATTTTGATTGGTCGATCAGTGCTTGACAAAGATGATGCCGTCACTGTGATGCGGAAAGGAACGGTTAGGCTTTGTAGCAGTGATCTTGCCGAGCTTCCAGAAATTACCGATCTTCCTGAGAAGAAGATAGTATTGGTGGTTACAGCTTCTACAGAAGTTCTTCCAAATCATGTTGGTTTTGTTAGTTGCAAGTCTAAATGTGACTATGATGGTGATGTTTTCGTCGAGTTACGAAATTGCCTTCGCCCTGGTACAGAATATGTTCTGCCTAGATGCATCATCTCTTCGAGTGAAGCAAAAGTTCCAGTGCTCAATCTCTCCAAGAAGCCTATATTGTTTAAGAAAAGTCAGGTGGTGGCAAGAGGCGTTCCATGTGTTTCCGAATGCGAAAACGTAAGTACTTGTTGTAAGACGTTGAATTCGGCTTTAAAATCTTTTATAAGTAAAATAATTTCGCTTTCACAAAATGGTAAAATAAGGGACCAATATTCTCTAGCTGGCTAGTACGAGCTGAAGTGAGGCTCTGACTCGTCTACAAATTACCCGACTCGCGTGAGTTCGTTGGCGCCACGGACTCTTAGCAGTTAAGAGGCCGAAAAGTACTCCACGGTGTTAGGGTGGCTCACTTAAACCAGCACTAGTAGCTTCGAGATACTCCAAAGGAATAAATGAAATTCGAATTCATAACAAGTACTTGAAACATTTATTTCCAGTTATAAAAAAAACAAAGCTCAATTGCTCCAAGAAATCAAATGAAAGTTAGCCTCCTTGGCTATTGAAAGCATACGTAGTAAATAAATAAAACAATAAAAATAAGTACAATAGTGTAGCACAGGTCGTAAAATTTTAATCATTAACTAACCCTATGCAGTAGGAAAATGATATGGCGATCATTTGCAACTACTGTCGATCGACATAGACTGACTACTTTAAATTTAAAAATAATAAAATCAAATATTTTATACGCCTGCGCAAACCTTGTCACCAAAAATCAATAATATTTACAGTTGTTCTAGTACAGACGAAACCATTCCTTTGTAATACCAAAACAATTGTGTATAAGTGACCATGGCAACTTACGAAGAACTTATTTGCAAAATGATTGAAATTTAAAGCTCGAAAATATAAAATCAGCGAGAGCTGAGGGCTTTATTTGGTTTAACCTGTAATGGATTGTAGATTAAATTGAAGGTTACCAAAGAAATGATTTGCCTGACAAAATGATGAAGGCGACAAAATTCATATAAAAGAAATATTATTTAAAGGTATACCGTAAAAATGTCAATACTATTAGCGACTCAACATATAAAGCTATAATTAACCAGGCTACAATTTAACATTTCAGCTTTGTGATCACTCCGCTATATAAAGTTTAAATCTATACTAAATAAAAATAATCCCGTCAAGGAATTCATGGCTAGTTGCCTGATTATAATAATTAAAACTGAAGCAGGTTAAAATATATGCGAATAAACTGTTATGATTGAGAAATAAATTATCAATAATTATTATTGTTCAATAAGTAAGTTCGGGAGGTATTAACGAGTTGATCAAAGTGACATTAAAGAATTAATAAAAGCTTATCTGAAATCCCTCGCTGTGAGCCGGTAGCAGCTACAACCCTTGTGTCGTTCTATAGGACACAGAAGGCTAACATGGCAGATTTACGGTAAGTGAAAGCAAATGGTCTTCAACTGGCAAGATCGACAACCGATAATAGTGACCAGTCCATGAAACCCTATAATAATGGAACAAAATGCCGCATTAAAAATCAACCAAAACACTGGTATCTAGATACAACCCGTATAGTTGCAGCATAAAATTAGACAAAGATAAAATTTACTTGGCTACTACTGTTAAAAATTTAGTCAAACCCGACTACAAAAAAAAATGATCAAAAATAGAAATTCATTCACTTAGCACAAGAGTAACGGCTCATAAACTAAACGAACCCCGTCTAACTAGTACAAACTTCAAAAATAAGATAGATTTAAATTCGTTTGATCGATAATTTCAACATTACGAAACCCAAATTCATAAAAGTAAGACATAAAGTCACATTTACTGATAACTTAAGACGAATCAATACCCTCTATCCACTCAACCCATAAGTATCTCACATTCCTCGTCAGGGAACTTTGGTGACTAAATTTAAGAGTTAATTAGTTATTAAGAGTTAATTAGTCAATTAACACACTATACTCAAGCCTAACGATACTTCCATCCCCAGAATTCATCCCGTAATACCTTAATTTAGAGTAATAATTATAGCAAGCCACGGTTAAACGCATGTGTTACAAAAATTAAGCAATATAGAGAAAATGCATTAGTTACCTATTGTTCTTAAGGGTCAAAATCCTCTGTCTTATGCTAAGGCAGCATGAAAATGCAGTGGGCTTCCATCAACGAACTGAAATAAGCAGAAAGAAAACGACTTAGCCCCAAAAACGGTTTTAACATAACGCGTGTCGATAGCAATTGACAAAAAGTTTCGACATAGAAGTGCAAAAAAAAAAACTCACCGAGTCTGGTTTTTCAATCCCAACTTCATTGGTTTTTAGGGTGACCATTAATCAAGGCAAATTAACAATCAAAACACAACAGATCACCACTAAATCATTGCCGTTTCTCGAATTATCCCATTAAAGAATGGCGGTGTAACACCTGCTCAAGAAACGGGGCCCAGCTCGAAAGTTCACTGCACGAGGTATTCGTCAAAAAAGCCTCGAAGCCACGTCGAAATCCCAATTTATAATCAAGGTGCAAACAAGATGGTTGCCCGGAAATACGTCACAACCCTAGACTATAGTTCTGGGAGATGCAAATCATCGATATGTATCGACTGTCAACATGCACTGCAACGTCAGATTCTGACCGCTACCAGCAAAATCACTCGTGTCTTTCCCATTAAACAGAAAGGAACTTGCATAAAACCAATGCTAGAACAGCTCTGTCCATTGGCGACTGTACATCTTGTTTCTGTACTAACAAGTTTTAATCCTAAGCGCTGAAAAAGTTGATAGCCGGGAAGGCCTGTAATCGTGCGCGTAGCACCGGAATCCAGTAGACCTTTAATAGGAGTACCTACAACTGAAACTTCCAAATAAGGGCGTTGATCTCCTTGCGCATGACTAATAATGAAATCCAAGAGAATTTTGGCTGGAAAGTCTGAATCACTGGTCGAAACAATATTTATACTGGGAGGTATCTCACGACCTTCTATTGATTCCCCCGGGATCCGTTTCCCGAATTCGAACATTTCTGACATGATCTTACAGTCACGTTGGGTGTTCCACAACGATAACAATGAATCTTGCGCGGAGTAGGGCAGTCTCTATTCAAATGACCTGTTTTCTGGCAGTTCCAACAAGTCACCTCTCTAGGAACTCTGTTGTTATTAAAAGGTGTGTTCGTATTGTGCCTAATTTCTTGAACACTAGGTGTACTAAAGCGATTGTCGCTAGGGACCTCTTCTGGCGAATCGGACACAAACGCAAAGTCGGGTTCAACAATATTCTGACGTCTCCGAGAAGGTGGTACGTAATGTTCGGCTCTATATTTCTTGCCTTCCAAAATCAGACATTGATCTTCTAGTTCTTCTAGTGAATTTACGACAGGTAATTGAGTGGTATAGAATGGAGCTAAATTTCTGGAAATAATATCCAATTTAACGTCTTCACTCATGAAGCCATATCGACGAAATAGAGCGTGCATACTCGATAGGTAATCCACAATCTTCTCAGAAGGATCTTGTGTTCGATCCAAAATTTCCTTGAACAATCTTGATCTATAATCTGGAGGTTCGAAGTGCTTGCACAATAATGATGAAAGTCCTTTCCAATCATTAAATCTGGAGCGATTGGATCTAAACCAGTTTAAAGCCTTGCCTTCAAAAAGGTCAATGGCAGAATCAAACAAGTCTCTTTCAGTGAGGTTACGAGCTACTCTGAGTTCTGAGACTCTCTCGAGGAAGCTGTGTACGGACATGTACTTTTGATCTCCAGTAAACTTGATTCCCCATTTTTCTACTCGTTGAGATTTGAAGTTTACAGAATGTTGCCGTTGAGGAGTAGATCCATGTGTTTCAGTTGCCCCTGCAACTGACGAAGTATCGGTATCAGATTCGTCTAAATGTGTTTTGTCCATTAATAGGCTTAAGTTCGGATCTTGACGAGATACTTGTTCCAAGTTGTCTAATGTCGTTAAGATGTCAACGAATAGTGCTGCTTTAATATCAGCATCTTCTGCTGACAGACTTTCTGTAGGAACCCGATCAATCCTATTTAGCAGATGTACCAAATGAGTCTGGCATCTCTCAAACTTAGGTTTAGCACTCTCTCCTGCTACAGTTTTTAAAGAAGATTTAATTTTCTTCAATGCATCCCGCACGTAAACTTTCTCCTCATCAAAATTGAGGTTATATGGAGGATAACTTAAAGATTTCTTCCGTTTCTCCAGTTGGATAATAGGACGTAAGGATGATCGAAGCCAATCAACGGTTTTCGAATCATCAGCAGGAATGCCACGAATCTTTAGCTCATGAATAAGCATGTCCTTCTTGAGGTACTCGATTCTCATGACGTAATCCATCGTAAATACGTAGAGTCACAAATCAGTATAATAATAAAATCAAAGTGAAGAATACTAATTATTCAATAAAAATAAATGAATAATAGTAAAACATTTCACACTAATGCACTAAACTTTGCACTAGTAACACTGTGTCGTAGAACCACTTTCACTAAATCAATAAACAGAAAGTGATGCGACGCCAAAACAAAATTTTGAAGCAGTAAAAGTACACTACTAAGTTCACTTGCACAATGCTATATAAAAATAATAAAATAAATATTTGATAATAATCAAAGGTAAGTATCTGGGGATTTTTCAATAGACCAGAAAAAATCAAGCAATGAGAATAAAATAATAATCAATGTCAAAGAAGGGCAAAATCAATAAATCAAGGTAAATAATCAAAGTCAATAATCAAAGTAAGTAATCAAATAAATGCAGGTATAAATCATATAGCAAAGCAAAGGTAATAAAATAAACCATAAGTCACAGTACCTATAAGTCAAATCGGGAAAATAAAGGCGCAAAAGTTAAAGTCAGTAAGGCTAGTCAACACTGTGCTACTCTAATGTCAATATCAAAAAAAAAACAAAGGCCACACACGTTGGGCGTCAATTTGTAAGACGTTGAATTCGGCTTTAAAATCTTTTATAAGTAAAATAATTTCGCTTTCACAAAATGGTAAAATAAGGGACCAATATTCTCTAGCTGGCTAGTACGAGCTGAAGTGAGGCTCTGACTCGTCTACAAATTACCCGACTCGCGTGAGTTCGTTGGCGCCACGGACTCTTAGCAGTTAAGAGGCCGAAAAGTACTCCACGGTGTTAGGGTGGCTCACTTAAACCAGCACTAGTAGCTTCGAGATACTCCAAAGGAATAAATGAAATTCGAATTCATAACAAGTACTTGAAACATTTATTTCCAGTTATAAAAAAAACAAAGCTCAATTGCTCCAAGAAATCAAATGAAAGTTAGCCTCCTTGGCTATTGAAAGCATACGTAGTAAATAAATAAAACAATAAAAATAAGTACAATAGTGTAGCACAGGTCGTAAAATTTTAATCATTAACTAACCCTATGCAGTAGGAAAATGATATGGCGATCATTTGCAACTACTGTCGATCGACATAGACTGACTACTTTAAATTTAAAAATAATAAAATCAAATATTTTATACGCCTGCGCAAACCTTGTCACCAAAAATCAATAATATTTACAGTTGTTCTAGTACAGACGAAACCATTCCTTTGTAATACCAAAACAATTGTGTATAAGTGACCATGGCAACTTACGAAGAACTTATTTGCAAAATGATTAAAATTTAAAGCTCGAAAATATAAAATCAGCGAGAGCTGAGGGCTTTATTTGGTTTAACCTGTAATGGATTGTAGATTAAATTGAAGGTTACCAAAGGAATGATTTGCCTGACAAAATGATGAAGGCGACAAAATTCATATAAAAGAAATATTATTTAAAGGTATACCGTAAAAATGTCAATACTATTAGCGACTCAACATATAAAGCTATAATTAACCAGGCTACAATTTAACATTTCAGCTTTGTGATCACTCCGCTATATAAAGTTTAAATCTATACTAAATAAAAATAATCCCGTCAAGGAATTCATGGCTAGTTGCCTGATATTAATAATTAAAACTGAAGCAGGTTAAAATATATGCGAATAAACTGTTATGATTGAGAAATAAATTATCAATAATTATTATTGTTCAATAAGTAAGTTCGGGAGGTATTAACGAGTTGATCAAAGTGACATTAAAGAATTAATAAAAGCTTATCTGAAATCCCTCGCTGTGAGCCGGTAGCAGCTACAACCCTTGTGTCGTTCTATAGGACACAGAAGGCTAACATGGCAGATTTACGGTAAGTGAAAGCAAATGGTCTTCAACTGGCAAGATCGACAACCGATAATAGTGACCAGTCCATGAAACCCTATAATAATGGAACAAAATGCCGCATTAAAAATCAACCAAAACACTGGTATCTAGATACAACCCGTATAGTTGCAGCATAAAATTAGACAAAGATAAAATTTACTTGGCTACTACTGTTAAAAATTTAGTCAAACCCGACTACAAAAAAAAATGATCAAAAATAGAAATTCATTCACTTAGCACAAGAGCTACGGCTCATAAACTAAACGAACCCCGTCTAACTAGTACAAACTTCAAAAATAAGATAGATTTAAATTCGTTTGATCGATAATTTCAACATTACGAAACCCAAATTCATAAAAGTAAGACATAAAGTCACATTTACTGATAACTTAAGACGAATCAATACCCTCTATCCACTCAACCCATAAGTATCTCACATTCCTCGTCAGGGAACTTTGGTGACTAAATTTAAGAGTTAATTAGTTATTAAGAGTTAATTAGTCAATTAACACACTATACTCAAGCCTAACGATACTTCCATCCCCAGAATTCATCCCGTAATACCTTAATTTAGAGTAATAATTATAGCAAGCCACGGTTAAACGCATGTGTTACAAAAATTAAGCAATATAGAGAAAATGCATTAGTTACCTATTGTTCTTAAGGGTCAAAATCCTCTGTCTTATGCTAAGGCAGCATGAAAATGCAGTGGGCTTCCATCAACGAACTGAAATAAGCAGAAAGAAAACGACTTAGCCCCAAAAACGGTTTTAACATAACGCGTGTCGATAGCAATTGACAAAAAGTTTCGACATAAAAGTGCAAAAAAAAAAACTCACCGAGTCTGGTTTTTCAATCCCAACTTCATTGGTTTTTAGGGTGACCATTAATCAAGGCAAATTAACAATCAAAACACAACAGATCACCACTAAATCATTGCCGTTTCTCGAATTATCCCATTAAAGAATGGCGGTGTAACACCTGCTCAAGAAACGGGGCCCAGCTCGAAAGTTCACTGCACGAGGTATTCGTCAAAAAAGCCTCGAAGCCACGTCGAAATCCCAATTTATAATCAAGGTGCAAACAGAATGGTTGCCCGGAAATACGTCACAACCATAGACTATAGTTCTGGGAGATGAAAATCATCGATATGTATCGACTGTCAACATGCACTGCAACGTCAGATTCTGACCGCTACCAGCAAAATCACTCGTGTCTTTCCCATTGAACAGAAAGGAACTTGCATAAAACCAATGCTAGAACAGCTCTGTCCATTGGCGACTGTACATCTTGTTTCTGTACTAACAAGTTTTAATCCTAAGCGCTGAAAAAGTTGATAGCCGGGAAGGCCTGTAATCGTGCGCGTAGCACCGGAATCCAGTAGACCTTTAATAGGAGTACCTACAACTGAAACTTCCAAATAAGGGCGTTGATCTCCTTGCGCATGACTAATAATGAAATCCAAGAGAATTTTGGCTGGAAAGTCTGAATCACTGGTCGAAACAATATTTATACTGGGAGGTATCTCACGACCTTCTATTGATTCCCCCGGGATCCGTTTCCCGAATTCGAACATTTCTGACATGATCTTACAGTCACGTTGGGTGTTCCACAACGATAACAATGAATCTTGCGCGGAGTAGGGCAGTCTCTATTCAAATGACCTGTTTTCTGGCAGTTCCAACAAGTCACCTCTCTAGGAGCTCTGTTGTTATTAAAAGGTGTGTTCGTATTGTGCCTAATTTCTTGAACACTAGCAGCGGCGGCGCGTCGGGGGGGCCTGGGGGGGCCCGGGCCCCCCCACTATTTTGACCCTGCCTTCCTTTTTTAGAGGTAAAGGGAACAATATTTTATAATATATCAACAATTATTGTTAATATAATCAAAATTATTAAGTAATAATTAATAATTAATAGCGAGCCCTATTAAAACAGAAAACAGAACAGTGAAAGCGTGGCACGCCGGCCGCGCCGTTGTATTATTTTAAATATGTCATTCGTAGCAATCGTAGGAGGTCGGGGACGCTCGCTGCACCTGCACTTGCACCTGCCGCCTGCCGCGACTCTTGCGCCCGCCGGCCGTGTATTATTATACATACTAGACTATCGATAATTTAAAATTGATGCACATTGCACATGCGTTGTGTTATTTTATTTGGTGGGTGAATAAGTATTCCTCGAAGTGTGTTCATTCTTTTGCAGGTTGCTGTTAATTTGTTTAGGTAAGAAAATTATAAATAAATCTACTTAGTAGTAGTAATAATAATAAGATTTATTTTAGCAATTCTGCTATTATATTATAAATTTTAGTTTTGTTTACAATAATTTAAACATTTAAAACAATATTTCTTCTTATGTACTTACCTACCAAAAAATATTACATAAATTTTATCAGATTTCTTGTTTCCCATGCAAGTAAAGTATATTTTTAAGGAGTTTCTTAAATTTGTTTAAGAAATTTTGTTTCTTAATCAAAAATTCTATATTATGGTATTCGTGTAGTCCTTTGTCCTTTAAAAAAAATTCATTTATATATCAAATTCTTTGTCACTTTACCTAAACATATATTTTGATTGTTTCTGGTTTTAATAATTAAACATATCATGTTTATTAATTTAGAGTTTTTTTTAGACATGGCTAAGAAACAAACATCGCTTGACAATTTTTTTGGCAAAAACATAGCTTCCTCAGAGCAAAAAAAAAAACGATTTGCCGAAAAATACAACGTCAACTGTCGTATTTTCTGCACCAGGTCAGACGCTTTTACTAGATGACGACATATGCATTTCTGACAAAAGAGACCCATTTTTTGGCGTTGACACTATTGATATTGGGGCGGGACCTTACCAACCTCGAGAGTCTTTTAAAAATTCAAAATTTGGCGAACGTATAAGAAATTTTAAGGTCCAATGGTATGACTGTTATTTCTGGTTAGAATACAGCCCAAAACTAGATGCCGCGTTTTGCTTTTATTGTCGTCTCCACTGTTCTAATCAGCCGGGATGCGCAGATGAAGCTTTTATTAAAACGGGGGTAAAGAATTGGAAGAAAGCGCTGGAAAAATTCAAAAAACATGAAGAGTCAGGAGTTCACAAAAGGTCAACTCAGTTCTTCTTGGAGAAAAGATCTACGGGACAAAGTGTAATGTGCCAGGTTGATAGTTTTCATCAGGAAACAATTAAAAAAAATCGGGATTTTCTTCAGTTTGTCTTAGAAACCATTTTATTCTTGGGGAAACAGGGAATATCTTTTAGAGGACACAACGAAAGTTTGGATTCGGTAAATAGAGGCAATTTTTTGGAGTTTTTAAATTTTAGATCTGTAGATAAAAATTTGGATTTTAAATTGTTTTTGCAGTCCAAAGTTTGTAATTACACAAGCAAAGATTCTCAAAATGAAATGATTAAATTAATTGGGGAATCCATAATCGGGGATATAGTGCTAGAAATAAATAGTGCTACTTGCTACTCCTTAATTGTGGATGAAACCACTGACGTTTCTCATATTGAACAGGTAGCAATAGGGTTCCGCTACTGTTCCATTCAAGAAAATAAGGTAACCATAAAAGAGCGATTTCTGGGGTTTGTAGACTGTGCTAATACATCGGGAAGTTTTTTATTCCAAACAATAAATGATTACATGATCAAAATTGGCGTAAACGTAAAAAATCTTCGATTCCAATCCTATGATGGGGCTTCTAACATGAGCGGCAAGTTTAATGGTTTGGCGGCAAAATTTAAAGAAATAGAAACAAGAGCCCTATATTTTCATTGTCATGCGCATCTTCTTGAACTTGCTGTTGCTCGTACTTGTGAGAATACAAAAAGTTTAAGGGATGCCCTAGGCACCGTAAATAGTTTATATAACATTATAGAAGCGTCAGCTAAACGACACGACATTTTTCAAAAAATTATTTCAGAAGTTTGCCCCAATTCAAATATAAAATCTTTAAAAAGTCTATCTCAAACAAGATGGACGATGCGTTATGTCTCTGTTAAAACGGTACTAAAGCTTTTACCAGCTATAATTCCCACATTAATAAATATTTCAAATGATGCTAATAATACAAAGGTCTCAGCTGAAGCATCCGGATTACTTGTTAATATTTTAAATGAAGAGTTTCTACTATCATTAATTATAATAGAATTGATTTTGGGCACAACAACCATACTTTCAAAACATTTACAAGCAGCCGAAATAACCATTTCTCTTGTTCTTCCTAAAATAAATGCGACAATTGCGACTCTGCAAAGTTACAGAAGTGACGAATATTTTAGTAAGATTTTTGAAAAAATGAAAGTGTTGTCGAGAGAAATAAATGAATTAGGCTATGAAGTTAAAGAGGTTTCTTTACCACGGCAAAGAAAGATTCCAAAAAAGCTGGACGAAATGGCAAATACTTTCAATTTTTCGAACATTAAAGATTTCTTACGCGTTAAGTCTTTTTTGGTATCTCTTGACCTTTTAATAGAAAATTTAAAATTGCGTTTTTCCGAAAACGATTATAAATTAATTTTGATGATCGAAAATTGTCTGCTCATTCATACAAATAAGTACCTTGAAAGAGAAGCAGAAGCACTTAACAAATTTTATAAATTTGCTGAAGATGTTAGCCAACTATATAGGGAAATAGAGATTTACAGAAATTGTATAATTGGGCAACATAACAACTCAGATACTAGTCTTAGTAGTAGTAGTATTGAAGATTATGCGAGTTTATTTTTAAAATATGAATTAAAGTCAATGCTGCCATTAGTTTGGCACCTATTCGAAGTAATCTTAACTTGTCCGGTAAGTACCGCATCAGCTGAGAGGTATTTTTCTTCTTTAAAGAGGTTAAAAACCTACCTACGGAACACTATGGGCCAAGAAAGGTTGTCTGGTCTAGCCTTGATGACAATTGAAAAGCACAATACCTTAAAGCTGATGAGTCAAGAGGGACTGGATATCCTTACAGAAAAGTTTGCTAGTCAAAAAAATAGAAGGATGTTATTTTATTAAAAAAAGCTGTTCAATAATATCGTTAGTTTATTATGTGAAAAAGTTAGTTTTAAACCTTTAAAAAGTTTTTGTTTTTAGAGAGGTACCTACCTATTTATATAAAACTGTACACTGTACCACTATATTTTAAGGTCTGCCTAATTTTTTTTTTCTTTTTCTATTTAGATTTTATTTTTGTTTATGTTCAGTTACTATACCTTCTTATTTGTAATATAACTGAGTTATTTAAAAATTCATATTTTTCAGTATAAATATTAACCCAACAAATTAAAAAAGGGCGTGGCACCCAAAAATTTTTCGCCTGCGGCGCCTTTTTTAAGAAAGAAAGAAAGAAAGAAAGAAAGAAAGATAGACAGACTATCTGGCCCCCCCCCACTTTTTGAAGGCACGCGCCGCCGCTGAACACTAGGTGTACTAAAGCGATTGTCGCTAGGGACCTCTTCTGGCGAATCGGACACAAACGCAAAGTCGGGTTCAACAATATTCTGACGTCTCCGAGAAGGTGGTACGTAATGTTCGGCTCTATATTTCTTGCCTTCCAAAATCAGACATTGGTCTTCTAGTTCTTCTAGTGAATTTACGACAGGTAATTGAGTGGTATAGAATGGAGCTAAATTTCTGGAAATAATATCCAATTTAACGTCTTCACTCATGAAGCCATATCGACGAAATAGAGCGTGCATACTCGATAGGTAATCCACAATCTTCTCAGAAGGATCTTGTGTTCGATCCAAAATTTCCTTGAACAATCTTGATCTATAATCTGGAGGTTCGAAGTGCTTGCACAATAATGATGAAAGTCCTTTCCAATCATTAAATCTGGAGCGATTGGATCTAAACCAGTTTAAAGCCTTGCCTTCAAAAAGGTCAATGGCAGAATCAAACAAGTCTCTTTCAGTGAGGTTACGAGCTACTCTGAGTTCTGAGACTCTCTCGAGGAAGCTGTGTACGGACATGTACTTTTGATCTCCAGTAAACTTGATTCCCCATTTTTCTACTCGTTGAGATTTGAAGTTTACAGAATGTTGCCGTTGAGGAGTAGATCCATGTGTTTCAGTTGCCCCTGCAACTGACGAAGTATCGGTATCAGATTCGTCTAAATGTGTTTTGTCCATTAATAGGCTTAAGTTCGGATCTTGACGAGATACTTGTTCCAAGTTGTCTAATGTCGTTAAGATGTCAACGAATAGTGCTGCTTTAATATCAGCATCTTCTGCTGACAGACTTTCTGTAGGAACCCGATCAATCCTATTTAGCAGATGTACCAAATGAGTCTGGCATCTCTCAAACTTAGGTTTAGCACTCTCTCCTGCTACAGTTTTTAAAGAAGATTTAATTTTCTTCAATGCATCCCGCACGTAAACTTTCTCCTCATCAAAATTGAGGTTATATGGAGGATAACTTAAAGATTTCTTCCGTTTCTCCAGTTGGATAATAGGACGTAAGGATGATCGAAGCCAATCAACGGTTTTCGAATCATCAGCAGGAATGCCACGAATCTTTAGCTCATGAATAAGCATGTCCTTCTTGAGGTACTCGATTCTCATGACGTAATCCATCGTAAATACGTAGAGTCACAAATCAGTATAATAATAAAATCAAAGTGAAGAATAATAATTATTCAATAAAAATAAATGAATAATAGTAAAATATTTCACACTAATGCACTAAACTTTGCACTAGTAACACTGTGTCGTAGAACCACTTTCACTAAATCAATAAACAGAAAGTGATGCGACGCCAAAACAAAATTTTGAAGCAGTAAAAGTACACTACTAAGTTCACTTGCACAATGCTATATAAAAATAATAAAATAAATATTTGATAATAATCAAAGGTAAGTATCTGGAGATTTTTCAATAGACCAGAAAAAATCAAGCAATGAGAATAAAATAATAATCAATGTCAAAGAAGGGCAAAATCAATAAATCAAGGTAAATAATCAAAGTCAATAATCAAAGTAAGTAATCAAATAAATGCAGGTATAAATCATATAGCAAAGCAAAGGTAATAAAATAAACCATAAGTCACAGTACCTATAAGTCAAATCGGGAAAATAAAGGCGCAAAAGTTAAAGTCAGTAAGGCTAGTCAACACTGTGCTACTCTAATGTCAATATCAAAAAAAAAACAAAGGCCACACACGTTGGGCGTCAATTTGTAAGACGTTGAATTCGGCTTTAAAATCTTTTATAAGTAAAATAATGTCGCTTTCACAAAATGGTAAAATAAGGGACCAATATTCTCTAGCTGGCTAGTACGAGCTGAAGTGAGGCTCTGACTCGTCTACAAATTACCCGACTCGCGTGAGTTCGTTGGCGCCACGGACTCTTAGCAGTTAAGAGGCCGAAAAGTACTCCACGGTGTTAGGGTGGCTCACTTAAACCAGCACTAGTAGCTTCGAGATACTCCAAAGGAATAAATGAAATTCGAATTCATAACAAGTACTTGAAACATTTATTTCCAGTTATAAAAAAAACAAAGCTCAATTGCTCCAAGAAATCAAATGAAAGTTAGCCTCCTTGGCTATTGAAAGCATACGTAGTAAATAAATAAAACAATAAAAATAAGTACAATAGTGTAGCACAGGTCGTAAAATTTTAATCATTAACTAACCCTATGCAGTAGGAAAATGATATGGCGATCATTTGCAACTACTGTCGATCGACATAGACTGACTACTTTAAATTTAAAAATAATAAAATCAAATATTTTATACGCCTGCGCAAACCTTGTCACCAAAAATCAATAATATTTACAGTTGTTCTAGTACAGACGAAACCATTCCTTTGTAATACCAAAACAATTGTGTATAAGTGACCATGGCAACTTACGAAGAACTTATTTGCAAAATGATTGAAATTTAAAGCTCGAAAATATAAAATCAGCGAGAGCTGAGGGCTTTATTTGGTTTAACCTGTAATGGATTGTAGATTAAATTGAAGGTTACCAAAGGAATGATTTGCCTGACAAAATGATGAAGGCGACAAAATTCATATAAAAGAAATATTATTTAAAGGTATACCGTAAAAATGTCAATACTATTAGCGACTCAACATATAAAGCTATAATTAACCTGGCTACAATTTAACATTTCAGCTTTGTGATCACTCCGCTATATAAAGTTTAAATCTATACTAAATAAAAATAATCCCGTCAAGGAATTCATGGCTAGTTGCCTGATATTAATAATTAAAACTGAAGCAGGTTAAAATATATGCGAATAAACTGTTATGATTGAGAAATAAATTATCAATAATTATTATTGTTCAATAAGTAAGTTCGGGAGGTATTAACGAGTTGATCAAAGTGACATTAAAGAATTAATAAAAGCTTATCTGAAATCCCTCGCTGTGAGCCGGTAGCAGCTACAACCCTTGTGTCGTTCTATAGGACACAGAAGGCTAACATGGCAGATTTACGGTAAGTGAAAGCAAATGGTCTTCAACTGGCAAGATCGACAACCGATAATAGTGACCAGTCCATGAAACCCTATAATAATGGAACAAAATGCCGCATTAAAAATCAACCAAAACACTGGTATCTAGATACAACCCGTATAGTTGCAGCATAAAATTAGACAAAGATAAAATTTACTTGGCTACTACTGTTAAAAATTTAGTCAAACCCGACTACAAAAAAAAATGATCAAAAATAGAAATTCATTCACTTAGCACAAGAGCTACGGCTCATAAACTAAACGAACCCCGTCTAACTAGTACAAACTTCAAAAATAAGATAGATTTAAATTCGTTTGATCGATAATTTCAACATTACGAAACCCAAATTCATAAAAGTAAGACATAAAGTCACATTTACTGATAACTTAAGACGAATCAATACCCTCTATCCACTCAACCCATAAGTATCTCACATTCCTCGTCAGGGAACTTTGGTGACTAAATTTAAGAGTTAATTAGTTATTAAGAGTTAATTAGTCAATTAACACACTATACTCAAGCCTAACGATACTTCCATCCCCAGAATTCATCCCGTAATACCTTAATTTAGAGTAATAATTATAGCAAGCCACGGTTAAACGCATGTGTTACAAAAATTAAGCAATATAGAGAAAATGCATTAGTTACCTATTGTTCTTAAGGGTCAAAATCCTCTGTCTTATGCTAAGGCAGCATGAAAATGCAGTGGGCTTCCATCAACGAACTGAAATAAGCAGAAAGAAAACGACTTAGCCCCAAAAACGGTTTTAACATAACGCGTGTCGATAGCAATTGACAAAAAGTTTCGACATAGAAGTGCAAAAAAAAAACTCACCGAGTCTGGTTTTTCAATCCCAACTTCATTGGTTTTTAGGGTGACCATTAATCAAGGCAAATTAACAATCAAAACACAACAGATCACCACTAAATCATTGCCGTTTCTCGAATTATCCCATTAAAGAATGGCGGTGTAACACCTGCTCAAGAAACGGGGCCCAGCTCGAAAGTTCACTGCACGAGGTATTCGTCAAAAAAGCCTCGAAGCCACGTCGAAATCCCAATTTATAATCAAGGTGCAAACAAGATGGTTGCCCGGAAATACGTCACAACCATAGACTATAGTTCTGGGAGATGAAAATCATCGATATGTATCGACTGTCAACATGCACTGCAACGTCAGATTCTGACCGCTACCAGCAAAATCAAGGATAAAAACATAGGCATTACTTAGCCATGACCTAAACATAAGAAACTCCAATCAAAATAAGTCGGTAATCAAGCCCCAAAACAAAGCCAACAAAACATTATCGACGACTAAGTGAAACCGAAAGTACACCATCCCTAATAAAGAAGTTAATGCCTAAACTACAAAGAGAAGACGAGCGAGTGAACTTAAACCTACGACAAGTTCATATGACAATTGTCATCCAAACGTCAGATAATTTTAAAATGGAAATATAACCCATAATAATTTAAATTAAAAACTAATATCCAGCCCAGAAAACAAGCATAAAACTAGCAATAAATATTCAGAACTCCATCCTCAGATACAGGCTTCAATCCAAGATGCATCAGAATCCAAAACAACAACAAGTTATTTAATCGGTTGTTTACCGGTGATTCAGCCTGGCAGAGTGAAATCCTATAGTCAAGCTACAAGGTAACCTTAACAAATGAATAACAGGACTGGTAAAAGTGTTACAGTAACTTCTACATGCATGATTTTTAGGGCTTCAGTAGTACTTCAATAATTCAGTCAAACCTAAGTTAAGGAACCCTACAGATTCACTGGCCCGATAGGAAGTGAATTCTAGTACAGAAAACCTAGAATGGTCTTGATACCTCAAAATCCAGCGAATAAAATGCTAGGCAAGCTTAGGGCTCGACAAACAAAAGGTATAGTCTGAACAAAACATCAATAAATGATATTCTACAGCGTAAGACTGTAACTCCCAACTATTTATAGGTATGCAGTGTCTGTTACCAAAGAAGCCTTAAGTCGTTCAAACTAAAAATTACAAGGCAACAGGGCATTGACAAGGAAATAGGTTAAAATCTATAGAACCATATGAACAAGCAATACTGAGGATCACTGGTAAGTGTGCAATTAATAAATTATCAGGCAAAATAACTTGTGGTGTAAATACTTATAAGCCAGTATGTAGGTAGTCACTAAAATGGCAAGTTTTATTGGCGAAAATTGAACGTTACATTGTCAAAAAGTTAATATTGTTGAGTTACCAAAATTTTCCTTAAACGATGTTCTTGGTCATGTGGCAGATACATTATCTGAGAAGGACCTAAACAATCTTTTGTTACTTTTAAATAAATATCGAGACTGTTTCGCTGAAAACTTACAAGAGTTAGGTCAAATTGCAAGCGCGGAAATGAAAATTCGTTTGTCGGATGACAAACCGGTAACCTATCGGCCTTATAGACTTTCTGTGTGTGAAAGGGAGAATGTGCGAAAAATAGTGAATGAGTTGCTGGCTGCTAACATTATACGAGAGTCAAATTCACCATATTCGAGTCCAATCATTTTGGTAAAAAAGAAAAATGGCGAGACTAGGATGTGTGTTGATTACCGTGCTCTAAATGCGCGGACGGTGAAGGATTGCTATCCACTACCGCGGGTCGATGACCACTTGGAGGTCCTGAAGGGTTGCAAATATTTTACAACCTTGGATATGGCTAGCGGCTATCATCAAATATCAATGGCGAAAGATTCCACAGAGAAAACAGCTTTTGTAACACCCGACGGGCAGTACGAGTACCTCAGAATGCCATTTGGCTTGGTAAATGCACCGGCAATGTTCCAGAGGACGATTAATCACATCCTGGGTTCTATAAGATTTTCAACTGCGTTGGCATACATGGACGATATTCTGGTACCCTCTCCTAGTATTGCGTCAGGCTTATTGGCTCTTGCTGATGTCTTTGAGACTTTCAGAAGCGCTGGTGTAACCTTGCGATTGTCAAAATGTAATTTTTTCCGAGATAACATTGACTACTTGGGACACGAGATTAGTGCAACCGGTATACGGCCTGGTGCTGCAAAAATCGCTGCAGTAAAGAAGTTCCCTGTTCCCAAAAATGTTCACCAGATACGTCAGTTCATCGGACTATGTAGCTATTTTCGAAAATATGTAAAAGGTTTCGCACAAATTGCTCGCCCTTTAACTTTTCTCACTAAAAAGAAGTTGTTTTTACCTGGGGTGGGGCGGAGAATAGTGCTTTTGAAAAGCTTAGAGAAGTTTTGATCAAAAGACCTATACTTGCCATATATGACCCTAAGTTAGAAACAGAAGTGCATACAGACGCTTCGAAAGTCGGACTCGGTGGAATTCTGTTGCAAAAGCAAAGTGATGACAGTTATAAACCCGTTTTCTACTACAGTCGACAAACAACAAAACAGGAAGAGAAATACCATTCTTACGAGCTCGAAGCGTTAGCTATTGTCAACTCTCGGCAAAGATTCCGAGTATATCTTCTAGGATTGTCGTTCAAAGTGGTAACTGATTGCAGTGCCTTGCGAACAGCTATGACGAAACGTGACCTCATCCCTCGAATCGGGAGATGGTGGTTAATTACGCAAGAGTTTAACTTTACTGTCGAGTATCGCCAAGGGGCAAAGATGGCTCATGTCGATGCACTAAGTCGGAATCCCATTGAAGATGAAATATCGCATGATAAATGGCAGCCGACCAATGTCTTCCAAGTAGATATTTCGCAAGACGATTGGATTTTGTCAACGCAAATTAAAGATAATCAGTGCAGACAATTAATCGAGACATTATCTAGAAAACCATCTAGCAATGATGAAAAACAAGTTCATAAGGACTATGTGCTCAAGAATAACCGATTGTATAGACAAACATCTGATGGCCTGAAATGGTATGTACCTAAAGTAGGCAGAAGAGCTGTGACCATGTTCCACCATGACAACATGGGTCATTTTGCTGCCGAAAAAACAATAAAGAATATTTGTAGTAAGTACTGGTTCCCAAGAATAAGAAAGTATGTTAGCCGTTATATATCATCTTGTTTGCCATGTGTGTATAACAAAGCTCCTGCAGGAAAGCAAGAAGGATTTCTTTACAGTATTGCGAAAGTGTCAACCCCAATGGACACACTCCACATTGATCATTTGGGGCCATTTGTCAAGAGCACCAAAGGAAATTCGCATTTAATTGTGGCTGTAGATACTTTTACGAAGTTTCTGCATGCTAAAGCGGTTTCAAGTACAAAAACAAAACCGGTACTAACTTTCTTAGATAATGTATTTTTAATGTACGGAACTCCGAGATGTATTATTTGCGATCGTGGAACGAGTTTCACTAGTTCTTCATTCGAGAAGTTTGCGAAGGACTTAGGTATTAAATTAATTTTCAATGCAACTGCCACTCCACGTGCAAACGGACAAGTGGAACGCTATAATAAAACTTTGTTAAATGCTATTTCGACTTCTCATGAGGATGAAAGGAAATGGGATGATTCACTAGGAGCAATTGTGTTCAGTATTAACTCAGCCGTGAGTTGTTCTACTGGGAAGAGTCCCTTTGAACTGTTATTTGGCTATAAACCAAGAGCAATGAGCGACTCGTTTCTAAGTGCAGTTGTGGTAGAGGACATAGTAGAGAGAGATCTCGACAAGTCGAGACAGGAAGCTGCCTCGAGAATTCAAGAGTCTCAAGCTAGGCAAAAGGCTTATTTTGATGCCAAGAGGAAGAAGTGTCGCGAATATAATGTAGGGGACCAAGTTGTTCTAAAGAGAACGAATGCTTTTAACGATGGCAAAAGTAAGAAGTTACTGCCAAAGTTTAGTGGTCCTTATAGAGTTAAACAAGTTCTGGATCATGATCGATATGTTGTAGAGGACCTACCCGGGTCAACACGTGCACGTAAAAAGTATGAGGGTGTCAGTCCAGCTGACAAAATGAAACCGTTCGAAGCTGCATTTGAGAGCAGTAGTGAAACGGGGTCTGAAAAAATCTTAGAAGATGAGCTTTCCACTTACTGAGTCGAGTCTCATTGTTGTGGTGGCAAAAGATTTTAGTTTCTCTTTAATACTGTTTGG
Source organism: Polydrusus tereticollis (assembly GCA_963920685.1). Classification (NCBI taxonomy): domain Eukaryota; kingdom Metazoa; phylum Arthropoda; class Insecta; order Coleoptera; family Curculionidae; genus Polydrusus; species Polydrusus tereticollis. The sequence goes on along the minus strand of OY987330.1, from coordinate 105,817,218 downwards.
GGTCAGGTGGTATTGTTTGTGACTAGCCATCATTGACAATGCCAGCTGGACGCTAAACATGTATATGCATTTAAATATTTAAACTAATGTAAATATATATTTCTTTTAGGTTTTCTAAGCTAATTTTCCGGGACGGAAAAGGGAGGTAGCTGTGGCCGACTGTAAACTATTCACCTGGTATATAAATGTTTATAGTCGTCAACTAATAAAGAAACAAACACTGAGTCAGGCATAGATGCAAAAAGCATAACAGGCTGGCTTCTATAGATTTAGTCATACACGGAGTATCGGAGATTACGGTATTGGCTAAAACATATAATTGGGTTTACATTTGTTTTGTTTAAAAATGAGTCTTTTGTAATTTTGAATATAGTTTTGTGGTAGTAAAGTCGAGTTTAATTAATAGACTTAATAGATTGATGTTTCAAAAGTAAAGAAGAAAATAGGACTTAGACATTAGTGGAAAGCAGCCAGAAACAAAAGAAGAAAAGGGTGAGATTTTTTGTCCAGGATGTCAGGAACCATACAATGAACCTCCAACAGAAGACTGGATACAATGTAGAGCGTGCGTGAGTTGGTGGCACGAATCATGTACAGCGTACGAGAAGAAAGGTACTTTTACTTGCGACCTGTGTTTGTAATCGTCAACTTGCCCCTATGCACTAGTCAACTTGCCCCACTACTGGGACAAGTTGACGAAAATTAAGGTTTTCATTTATTTTTTTTGTAACGAAGTTACCAATTTTCCCCGACTGTTATACACATTTAAAACTGGGCTCCGAATGAATTTAAATATTTTAGTTTAAATCCGTTATTTAACTATAGAAAATTTTAATTTTTGGGACAACCGGTATAGCGATAATTTCCTAATAAGATGAAACAACCATGCTAATCAAACCAATCCGCAAAAGTGATCAAGCGATCACCCAAAACAACGATAATTAGTACCGCATCACCGTCCAGTCAAGTACCTAAATGGATTTCCAAGACGCGCGAGACAGCGAGACGTTCCGGGGGTCAATCGAGGCGTGCTAGAGCTCGATGCGACGAACAGACTTGACTTCTGATTCCGCCTACAAGAAATCCGGTCTGCTCCGACTAAGGGCTCTTTCACACGGGCGTTTTTTAACCGATCGTCAAATCTGCCGATCGGTGAATTTGCCGACAAAAATTTTAATTCTATAGGGTTAGATTGATGCTTTCAGACGAGAGCGGCGACGGCAAAATGACCGATCGGCTGCCGTCCAAATTAAAATTTCGTCGGTGAACACGCGGTCGCCGATCGGCGTTTTAAACGCCGATAATATTGTAACACACACCTGCATATGGAGGTTTGCACACGACACAGTAAAAACGACCAAATCCAGTACCGGCCGGCTCCGGTTTTTATTTGTGTGCTTCTGCAAGGAAGATGACTTGTGAAATAGATATTGAAGAACTGATTATAAACGTAGAGAACAGGCCCGTCATTTGGGATAAAATCAAAGATGATTTTAAGGATAGAAATAAAACTAAAAATGCTTGGAAAGAGATATTTATTGCGATGATTGAAAACTACGAAACATTATGGAGTCAAGAACAAACAGAAAAAGGTTAGTAACTCAAGATGTGTAGTTATACTCGTAAGTACTCGAACGTAATTTAATTCTGTATATAAATATGTATCTATATAAATTAGAAAATTTAATTAAAACAAAATTTAATTATCTAATTTACATAAATTAAATAATTAAATTTTGTTCATCTGCCACGTGACTGATCCTGCTTCGCTCATAAAATACGATACAAAATAATCCCTTACATTTTTACCCGACCGCGTGCCTCTAAGATTATATTGTCGGGAGACATCTTCAAATCCATTGATGTCTAAAGCATCCTCTGTACGGAAACCGTCACTTACACGCACAAAATTATGTAACGCACAGCATGCTTTTACAATATCTTTAGCAAATTTTGGTTTCACATTAATTGGACGATGGAAAATTCTCCACTTATTACTTAATATGCCAAAAGCACATTCTACGTATCTTCTCGCTCGAGACAAACGGTAATTGAATACTCTTTGTTCGAGTGAGAGATGGTTACCTCCGAAAGGTCGCAATAGTCTATGACTTAATCCAAATGCCTCATCTGCGACGAAAATGTATGGCATTGCAGGTGCGTTGGTTTGGGGAAGCGGTTCGTCCTCAGAAAGATTTAAACCTTCGTCTTCCAATGCGTTAAAAAATGTTGTCTCTTTATACACAGATTGATCAAATTCGTTACGATATGCACCCACGTCTACATATACGAACCGATAATTTGAGTCTGCAACAAAATTGTCATTAACACAATTGAAAAAAAATGCTTGTAATTATAATATAATGATCCACTGTGCTGGGGTTTCACGATCCTTATATGTTTGCCATCTATGGCGCCAATACAGTTCGGAAAATTAGCTCTTTGTGAAAATCCAGCTGCACATTCTTTCCACATGGCTTCGTCTGGTGTGGGCAGATATTCATCTAATAAAACTTCCCAAATTTTTCGGCACACGTCCTTAACAACACATATTGTTGATATACCCAATCTATAACTGTAATGAAGATCTGTGAACGTACATCCGCTGGCTAAAAACCTAAAAAGATATCTTAATTTTAGGAAACGCCATAATAAAGAAGTGGAAACACATTCGCGACAGTTACATTAAAAGTATTAAGAAAGTTAAAACTCTAAAATCTGGCAGCAAGTCAAAGAATGTCAGAAAATATATTTTCCACGATCAACTTAATTTTCTTGCTAAATGTTATGAACACAACGAAACAGATTCAAGTATCAGATACGCCGATTTAGTGTCGCAAACACAAACAAACAGCGATGAAGATAAAGAAGAGCTGGAACCTTCAACAGAAACGCAAGTGTTTTCACCACTTACATCGCCGCCAGTAACACCGCAACCCCATCTTCATCAGCATCGGCCCAGACAACATCCAAACGTCCGAAGAAGAGAGGAGCACAAGAGAACGCCTTTGAAACACAATTGTTGCAAATTCTGCAATCCCAATCCCAATCCCAGGAGTCCTCCGATGAGGATAGTTCGTTCCTCAAGTCGCTTCTACCTACTTTACGGAAATTTGACGACGAACAAAAATTTAAATTCCGGATAGAGGTTATGCAATTGGTGAAAAGGATTCAGCGACGGCAGTATTCGAACGCGCCTCTCCCTGAAGCTTCTGCGCCAGTTTATGGACCCACGAGTTTCCCGACGAATTTTGGACCTCCGAATGTACCAACGAATTTTGATGTGGTACCAGTGCAATCACCATGGCCCAATCGATGGCATGAACAACAATTATGGACAATCGGGGCATGATGGTAGCGTTTTATCACATTATCAGTCACAGCCATCTAATAATTAAGGTTTCTACCTACTAATATTAATGTTCATAGTTCCAATCTTCGTGATAAAGAGTGATGTTTAAGTTGCTAGTTATTTATATGTGCACTAATAGCATTTTTATTTTGGTTCTAAGAAATAAATATATTTTTGTTACTTAATTATTATTAAATTAGTAAGGGCCGGTATTTCAATGTAACCTTAAGTTTAAGACTTAGCTAAGGTGCCCTTAACGTTAAGGTAGACCTTAAATTGTCTGGTGTATTTCATTGCGCCACACCTTCCCCCTAGCTAAGGAGCAAAATATATTCGCCTGTTTCACTTAAAAGAAGAATAATCGAGTGCATCTAATTTCATTGGGATTTCGTGGATGCAAAAGTTTGGTTATGTTTAGTGCTTGACATTTCAGTTTGATTTTCTCTGTTTCTGTTTTATTTGTTTTGTGGTTTTTGGAAAATTTAAGAAAATTTTACGTGATTTTACATATATTTTTATATTGTAGGATTATAGATAGTCCGTTCAGGTATGTAGTTATTTTTTGTTGTGATTTTTTTAGATTTTATTATTAAAAATATTTATGTATTTATGTATCAGGCTATTGTATTCACTAGGTATATTATTTTAAATTTTTATTTAAAACAAGGTGTTATGTGTTGTTATTTATTAAAATATATTTTAGTATGGAAAGCAGCAGCAGTTCAAGTAGTGATGATGAAGATATTATCAACTTTGTGGATCATCTAAACAGACCAAGGGCAGTAAGAATATATAGAAACCGGACAAACCATTTTACAAAGTGGGATGATAACGAATTTTACCACAGGTTTCGACTAAGCAAACATATTGTGCACTTTATTTTGGAACGTATACAGGACGATTTACACTTACCAACAAATAGGTTAGTGCAATAATGTACCTAATAGATGATATTATTATTATACAGGGTGTCTCAAAACTCAGTATCAAGATTTTAGGGGCGTATTTGCCAGGTCAAAATAAGCCTTTTTTTTCCTATAAGCATGTGTCCGCAAACGCTTCGTCACCGATCTACAGAGTGTTAAATTTTCAAAAAAATTTTATTTTTCCTTCATAGCTCTTTTAGTTTTTGAGATATTAAGATAAAATTTAAAACATAGATTACGCTTTAGGGCTTACATCATCTAGTATACCGAGTGATTGTAAGAATCTACAGGGAGATATTTTTTCAGGGGTCATGCTCCCTTTTCTCCGCATAAACTTTTTTATAGTGCGCTGCTGGCGGATTCTGAAATATGCAGTACATTCTTTGTTTTGTTTATAAACTTTTTTATCTCTTATAATTTTTATGCATCTAAGATCGTTATCGAGAAAAAAATTTAAACAAATTTTTGTAATTAGCTACATTTAATTAACATTTATAACAACAGGGGGGAATAAATACCACAATGAAAACAAAAGACGCTATACTTATTTGTTATAAGATTATTTAAACATTACCTCAAAAATAAGAAACTTAATCAACTTTGACTTTTTATAAAAGATGCTGGAAATGCCCTCCTCTTTCTGCGATACAACCCTCTACTCTTCTTCTCATAGACTGCCGTACGCGTTCTAATATTCCGGGATTATTTCTTACCGTTTGAAAGGCATCCATAATTCGTCCAGTTAGAACTTCGATGGAAGGCACTGGTCCTGCATCATAAACTAGACTCTTTACATGCCCCCATAAAAAGAAGTCCAGCGAGTTGCAATCTGGGGACCGTGGGGGCCAAGCAATTGGACCTGCTCTGCCAATCCACCGATTGGGAAACACTGTGTCTAAATAATCGCGGACGGTGACTCGAAAATGAGGGGGGGCCCCATCGTGCATAAACCACATTTGTTGACGAACGTGTAAAGGCACATCCTCCATTAATGCAGGCAATTCATTCTGTAGGAAGTTTAAATATGTGTCACCATTTAAAATTCGCGGTAAAATAAAAGAACCAATTAAAGTATCTCCTACTATTCCTGCCCATATGTTTACGCTAAACTGTTCCTGGTGTCGAGATTCTCTGATCATGTGTGGATTTTCTAGTGCCCAAATATGAACATTGTGGTAATTCACTACTCCGTCGCGTGTAAATTGAGCCTCGTCGGTAAAAAGGATACGAGATAAAAATTCAGGATCCACAGTACACTTGCGCAGTATCCATCTGGAGAACTGCAAGCGCTGTGGAAAGTCTCGAGGAAGCAAACCTTGGACGCGCTGAATATGATATGGGTATAGCATGTTTTCGTGTAAAACCCTCCAGACAGTTGAACGGGAAACATCCAAATGCCGTGCTATTTGTCGAGTACTCATACCAGGGTTTTCGTCGATAACATTTAAAATCTCTTCATCAACTGCTGGGTTGCGTGCTTGTCTTGGTCTACCAGTATCGTGCATTGGAGTCTGAAATCTGCCGTATTCCCGAAGGTGTTGATGGGAATTTATAAAAGTTCTGTAGTTGGGAAGCCGGCGATTAGGAAATCTTAGCGCGTACAACCTCTGAGCATTAAGCCCGTTACCATTAGCCAGACCATAAACGAAATGGATGTCAGCCAGATGTTCAAATGAATATGGTCCATTTTCCATTTTAATGTTAAACAAATCAAAAAATATACGATAAGTTATAAACCAACTTTTAAATAATGTCAAATGCATAAACCAACTTTTAAATAATGTCAAATGCTTCAAAATAAGCGTAAACGTCAAAATGAAAATAGCAGTCAAAGCCCACTAATTGTTTTTTTTATTGTTTCATTGAAAAATTTCAATTAAATATGGCGAATTACAAAAATTTGTTTAAATTTTTTTCTCGATAACGATCTTAGATGCATAAAAATTATAAGAGATAAAAAAGTTTATAAACAAAACAAAGAATGTACTGCATATTTCAGAATCCGCCAGCAGCGCACTATAAAAAAGTTTATGCGGAGAAAAGGGAGCATGACCCCTGAAAAAATTTCTCCCTGTAGATTCTTACAATCACTCGGTATACTAGATGATGTAAGCCCTAAAGCGTAATCTATGTTTTAAATTTTATCTTAATATCTCAAAAATTAAAAGAGCTATGAAGGAAAAAATAAAATTTTTTTGAAAATTTAACACTCTGTAGATCGGTGACGAAGCGTTTGCGGACACATGCTTATAGGAAAAAAAAGGCTTATTTTGACCTGGCAAATACGCCCCTTAAATCTTGATACTGAGTTTTGAGACACCCTATATATTTCTAATTTTTTTAAAATTTTTGATGAAAATATTACAATTTTAGAAATCATGCTATTACACCTGAAGAAAAACTTCTCCTTACGTTACGATTTATGGCAACAAATAACTTTTTAATATCGGCTGGAGACTTCATTGGGATACATAAAACCACTGCAGGGAAGTACATCTGGCATGTGTTGCAAGCCACATATTTGAGTATATTTGTTTTCCCCAAGAAGACAATGACATTATAAAGAGTAAGGAGGACTTTTATAAGATTGCAAATGCCAAATGTATTGGGAGCAATAGACTGTACACACATTAAAATTGAATCACCAGGTAATTCTTTTTAATCCAAGTAATGAATGAAATGAACTACAGAATTTCAAGTGATTGTCTGATATTTTGTTTTATCATCCTCTTTTGGATATCGTGTATTATAAAAAAGCAATATGTTGTTAGGTTATCTTTTAAAGAAATATGGAAGTGTGGGACTAGGAGGTGCAATATTGTGTAGTATTTCGTTTTTTTAATTTTTGCAATACAAATAGGACTTTACAATTTATCTTTAAGTGATGTCAAGGCAATGATTTAATTTGTAGGGTTTTTTTTTAGGTGGAGCACAAGCAGAAATATTTAGAAATCCAAAAGGCTTTTTTTCTTTAAATGTCCAAGCTATCGGCAATGCCAAATTGCAATTTATAGATATTGTAGCCCGGTGGCCGGGGTCTGCACATGACTCCCGTATATTTTCCAGCAGCAGGATAAAAGAAAAGTTTGAAAATGGGCATTTTGGAAATAGTATTCTTGTAGCCGACAGTGGTTACTCCATAACCAGGTACTGTTTGACCCCTCTTAACAATCCCACAACACAGAGAGAAACATTATACAATGAAGCCCAAATTCGGACAAGAAATGTTATTGAAAGAGCATTTGGTATCCTGAAAAGGAGATTTCCTGTGCTCTCTTCAGGCATAAGGCTGTCTTTGGAAAAAGTACAGTGTATTGTTTTAGTCGCTGCTATATTACATGACATAGCCATCCATTTTAATGAAGAAGAACCACCACCGTTGCCAGAAAATATTGAGCAAGATATTCTTAATACCAATTTAGTAGACAATGTAATTAATAATAATAATGTAAGAAATGCGCACCCATGCATTATACCTTACCTAAATTATTTTGAAACTCTGTAACCATATTGGTTGCTTTCAATAAATGTTAAAATGTAGGTATATTTTGTGCATTTTTTTTTAGTGTAAATAAAATAAAATAAATAAAATAAAAAATATTTATTGTAGCACAAAAAAAAATTTTTTTGATTACAAAGGTGGAGAGTACCGCATAGCGTATTTTAATATCCACCAGATATTAAATATTTTTTTTGCAATTTCTTATGCTTTAATATACTTCTCTATCTTTATTCATAATAATGACAATAACCCAGGTAGTGAATGACTAATGTTAAGAGGGGTTTAGTTGCAAATAGCTGGCAACAAGAAATAAAAAACAATTATTTTCACTATTATTTATTTGGAGTTTCTCTTTCAATTTGCAATTGTAGTAATTTAGTTTTTAATTTATTTTGTTCAATTAAAATGTTAGTAAGCTCCATGTCTTTCTTCAGCTTTTCAATTTTTGTTTTGGCAACAACCTTTTTATAATCTGCCAGTTCACACCATGCTTTATTGGTAATAGTGCCAGTGTGTGGCCTTTTCCGGTACCGTCTTAGACCATTTTCCTTTTCGGTTTCATCTTTTTCAATTACTGGGGGCACATTCGTATTACCAGTTCTGTTGTGTTTAAAAAAAAAGAATGCATTTATTTAAAAAAATACTAGTTTAAAAAAAAAGGTATCACATGAGCAGTAATTGTACAAACCTGAAGAAGGGGTGCATGTGGTGTCTTTGGGCTATAATATGTTTCTGTTTCAGCTTTGTCTTCTTTTTCAATAATTTCTCGGGGCATGTTTAAATTACCAGTTCTGTTTTTTCGTTTAAAAGAAAATAATAAGTTAATGCGTTAAAAAAACTACTAGTTTCAAAAAAACAATAGCAGCAATGTACAAACCTCGAGCTGTGGTGCACGTGGCGTTCTTAAAAGGGATGGGCTATATGAGGACCAATTTGAACATTCTGGCAATAATGCTGACATACAGGGTGGCTGATTAGTGCGAGGAAGTCCAATATCTCCGTTGTTCTTAAAAATATCGAAATTTATTAAATACAAAGGTTCTAGGATAAACAAAAGCGCACATTTTAAAAATATTTTTGGATATACAGGATGCTCCAAAAAAGTGGGGTTTAGCAAAGATGTATTTTTTCAAAAGGAACACCCTATATGTTATATTATTTTTGGATGCTACATAAAATTACAGTTGTTTTTCAATAAGTGCATTGTAGTTCTAAACTTAATAGTTTTAGAGTTATCGACTTTTCCAAAATGATATTTTTGAACTTTGACAGCTTCTAATTTTCTAACGGTACTTCTTAGAGCAAAACGGCTTACATGTCCCTATCTTACTTTTTAATTGTCTTCCCAAAAATATTAATTTCCGGTTAAACCGGAAGTACTATATTTCCGACTTTCAAGTTACATCCGGTTTAACCGGAAATTGATATTTTTTTGAAGACAATTAAAAAGTAAGATAGGGACATGTAAGCCGTTTTGCTCTAAGAAGTACCGTTAGAAAACTAGAAGCTGTCAAAGTTCAAAAATGTCATTTTGGAAAAGTCGATAACTCGGAAACTATTAAGTTTAGACCTATAATGCACTTATTAAAAAATTACTATAATTTTATGTAGAATCCAAAAATAATATAACATATAGGGTGTTCCATTTGAAAAAATACATTTTTGCTAAACCCCACTTTTTTGGCGCATCCTGTATATCCAAAAATATTTTTAAAATTTGCGCTCTTGTTTATCCTAGAACCTTTGCATTTAATAAATTTCGATATTTTAAAGAACAACGGAGATATTGGACTTTCTCGCACTAATCAGCCACCCTGTATGTGGGATCTCGATTATCATTGACTATTTATAGTTTCAGTATCATTAATTACAATATTTGAAACTGTCTCGGAATCTAAAGCCTGTGAATTACCTAAAAAATCTATAATATATGAGTAGGTACTGATTTTATATTAAAATATTTTGTACACCTATTTCAATAAAACAACATTTAAATAAATCATAGTTATAACATAATAGTTAAAAATTACTGTTATGTTTTTAATGTGTCAGTTTTAACCCATACCTACATTTACTGCTCGAGGGTATTTTTTTTGTAAAAAGACTTGTTGGGTTACTATCTCTGATTGTTGTAATTTTAGTAGGTATTACCAGAATAATTATCTTTTACTAAAGAGGCTTTAGCCAATGGTTTTAAATAAAATTCTATAAATTTTGCACAATCAAGAGCAAAGGCCCCAAGCAAATTTTGAATATGTAACTACGAAAATTCTATAATCAAAAAAATTACCTATATCTTGGTCTGAATCAAAATATGAGCTCATGCCAGTTACTTGTAGCTGAATAATGTCAAAAACTTCTTTTTCATCATCACTCAGCTTTGGAGAAGGTAAAGATGGTCCTCCTCCAGTTCCTAATGCATATTTCCTTTGTCCTGCCATTTTATCCTTTATTGTGGTTTTTATATTGTCCCATTTTTTTCGCAACGTGTCAGCTGACCGTGGAATACCAATGCTTGAACAATTGAATTCTGAGGCAATTTTTTCCCAACAGGCCTTTTTCTCCTTCCAAGTAACAGCATCGGTTTTCTTATTCTCAATCAGAGAAACATATTTCTTGGCTACTTGTGTCAAAAGGGTACATTCCGTAGCATTAAAATTTGGCCCCCTTTTTGATGTTTTCTCCATATGATTATTTCAAACTACAATTTTTATGCTTCATTAATAATGAGGCAAGCGATGAATCATAAATGTTTTGTAACAAAAAATATAACAATTCTTTCTGTTGTAAAAAAATATACTAACCTTTAATGAATATTTAACTAATCACCACACTTCACAAAAAGTCTTTAAAAAAGAATACCAATTGAAAATAATAACACTAATATATAACTAATAATAAAGTCCAAGAAATAAAATTAAGTTTAAAAACAAATAAACGCCATTCGGTGTCAAATGTCAAAATATGCCATCTGTACCAAATGTTTTAACTAGTTTGAGTGACATTTAAGTGCATTAAGTGGAAGACTACCATGTCCTTAAAGATCTGTTCCTTAAGGTGGATATTAAGGCTCACCTTAGGTTAAGGGAACTTTGAAATACGGTCAAACTTGTGTTAAGGATGACTTAACGTTATTCTATACCTTAAGGCGACATTGAAATACCGGCCCTAAATGATGCAACAGACATTCTAAAATAATTAAAAAACTTGGCTTCGTCTTCTCGCAATCGTTGAAATAATGTGTAGAACGCTCCTGTCGCGGTCCTCTCCTGCATAAGTGGATGGATCCACATTTTCCTATTTCTACTTCTTCGTTTGCGTCTTTTGTTTAATATGTATGCACATATGATGGGCCTTTCAATTTTCCCCATTACTTTGGAGTACGAGAGTAAACTGCAAGCGATCAACTTGAAAACGATGCCGTGTGAAAACCTCAGTTTCGAAATTTGACCGGTCGGCAAATTTGCCGATCCGTTAAAAAACGCCCGTGTGAAAGAGCCCTAAGTGAAAACCAGCCAACCGCAAAATTCCCGTTTTTGTGTGCAGTAAGGTAAATAGTTTTTTTTTTGCTTTATCACAGTGTTTATTTTAACAAAATTTTTATTTGCTGATAAGGGGCCGTTCAATAGCAAATAACAACCGAAAAAATCCTTTTAAAAATCACCGTATTTTAAATATATTTTTCTACAACCGAGCGAAAAGTACAAGTTTGCGCTTCCAAAAGAAAGCGCAAAGTAGCACTTTTTCGAGGAGCGAGCGTCTTTTTTACTTTGTCGCTTGCGCGAGCGACAAAGTAACATTGTCGCTCGCTTAGTCACCATGGAAACCATAACAAAGGAACGTCTAGTATATCTGCGACATTTGACACAAAAGTAGGCGTTGAGGGTATTTGTAAAGATTATGTCGAAAATTTTGTGACCAGAGCGTGAATGTTCTCGTAAAATAAAAATGTCCTTCCGTAAAAATGTAATGGAACTCGATGAATCTAGTGAAGTTTCGTGTACGCCGCCGGAAATTGCTCAAACTGCAAAATCAGTTGTTCTTAATTTACTGCCAGTGAAGTCGAGAAGCAAATATGAAAGACAATATGAACTTTTTAGTAAATGGTGCGAATCAAAAGTAATCAAGAAGATATCGGAAAATATTTTACTTGCATATTTTGCAGAGAAAGCCAAGGTAATAAAATCCTCTACACTTTGGTCAATATACTCAATGCTAAGATCTACGATTTTAGTAAAACATGATATAAACATCAGCGAGTACAAAAAACTATTGGCTTTTTTAAAGCGTCAAGCTGTTGGCCAAAGACCTACAAAATCAAAAACTTTAAATTTTGATGAAGTAAAAACATTTTTAACACAAGCTCCTGACAAGACATATTTACTAAAAAAAGTTATCTTACTTTTGGGTATCGCCGGGGCGTGTAGGAGGGACGAACTTGTCAAAATGGTAGTGGACGACATTGAGGATAAAGGGTCAATCTTTATTGTAAAAATACCTGATTCTAAGACGTACTGTAGCAGAACATTAACAGTGACAAATAACGCAACACTTGACTATGTATCAGTATTTCGAAAATATATTAGCCTCAGGCCCAAAAATTGTACGATCAGTAGACTATTTTTGAAATATTCAAATGGTACATGCCATAATCAAGTAGTAGGAATGAATTCTATTGGAAAAGTACCAACATACATAGCGCAGTACCTTGGACTTCCAGAACCATGCAAGTATACTGGTCATTGCTTTAGGAAAACTTCTGCCACTCTTTTAGTTAATGGAGGAGGCGACATCACGCAATTAAAAAAACATGGGGGATGGAAGAGTATGAACGTAGCAGAAGGCTACATAGATGAATGTCTTACAAATAAAATTGCTACGTCTGAAAAAATCTTGGGAGCGACACCGACGATATATAAATCACCGATAATTGTGGAAGCGAGAAATTCTGAAAATATCCCGATCCATTCACCATCAGAAACTTCCCCGCAAATCGTCATCAATAATTGCAAAAATTGTACATTGACCTTTGATATCGTAAATAAGACGAAAAATGATAGTTCATAAATATAGTGTTATTAAAAAATCGTATAACCTCCGTTAATATTATTTGTATTGGGTATATAAATTTGCAGCTACCTATGTCTAGGAATTTAAGTTCTGAATGTATATAATATATAAAATGTATTATTAAACAATAATAAATAATTTACCACTAATCTAAAGTACCTACTTATTTTCATCAGATTATTTAAAGTAAGCTGGTATAGTAGCCACCATTTTATTGCCTTAAATGTAAGGCAAAACTGCCAGTACCTACCCTAGTTTAATGTTAGTAAAATACAAATTACCAACTTTAGTTATACAGAGTAATAAAAATCCAGGTTTGGATAGTTTAATATTTCGTTCTTATGTAGTTTTTTTCCACTAATTTAGAAATTTAATTTCTTATAATTACATATTCAAAGAAATAATATCAATTTTAAATAGGTACATAACTACATTATTACGTTAAATAAAACAAATTACCAACTTTAGTTATACGGAGTAATAAAAATCCAGGTTTGGACAGTCTAATATTTCGTTCCTAGGGAGTTTTCTTCCACTAAAGGGGGTAGAAATTTACTTTCTAATAAGTATCTATTCAAAGAAATAATATCAATTTCAAATAGGCATACATTATTACGTTAAATAAAACAAATTAAACCAACTTTAGTCACATAAAGTAATAAAAATTAGCAATTTTTATAATAATCTATCGTTTTACTTCCATTATACTAAAGGTCGTAGAAATTAATATTTAGTAAATAATTCGCGATATCTGTAAATCACATTGGTGCCCAAACTATTTCGTTAAATAAAATACAGACTACCATCTTTAGTTACGGAAAACACTATAAAAATTGGTTGGTAGTAACTCATCTTTTATTTTTTAACAATTGAAGCGTTGAAATATCAAAGGGGTCACGTGCCAAATTTTACTGATTTGACTTTTTATCATAGAAAGGAGGTTAGTGCCATCGGGCATAATCTAAGAAAGGAGCTATGAGCCAAAACATTATTTTGTGCTTTATCTTTCCGTTGATAGATGGCTCTTTCTCCAAGTGCCGTTGTAGGTTTCAGGGTGCTAAGTGCCACTGCATGATGAAATCATTAAACTGGCAGCCTTTAGGTTAAGCACGTGCTGCGTGTATTGTTTATGCTCTGTTGTAAGATTTGTTCTTTAAATAAAAGCTTAAAAATGGAAAAACAAAAGCGAAAAAGTGGTACTGGGTCAGTCGCGGCAGCTCAAACAAAATTAAAAGTTTCTGGCAAAACCTATCAATCTCGTAAAAATAAGGAAATCCCGGAAAAAGAAAAACCAAGCTTAGAAGTAAGTAACTTTTTAATGTTAGGGTATTGGGTCCAAATAATATATCTGTGTGAATATTTTAGGTGCTGTGCAAATGTAAATTTGCATGCAAAAGTTTATCATTTGAAAAGAGGCTTGAACTGTTTAATAAGTTTTACATAACGGATTCCGCTACTCAAGGAAATTATCTGATGGGGCTTATGCATGTAGAAAGAGTAAACCGACGAAGACACGGAACTTATGATAATCCTAATCAAAGTCACAGGCAAGCTACAATTCGCTATACTGTGCCCGACGGTAGTGGTAATGTCATTGAAGTTTGCAAGAAAAACTTTATGAACATTTTTAGGGTAACAAGAAAAAGACTTTTTACTATTATTAACAAAAAGAAAAAAGGTGACACAACCTTTATGGATAAAAGAACGCGTACATGTCCCAGTAAGTTTACTGATAGTGATATTTTAAGCGTGAGAGAGCACGTAAACTCTATTCCTCGCGATAAGTCTCATTATTCTCGAGCTAAATCTAGCAGAGAGTTTCTTAGCCCGGATTTAAATGTATTTCGCCTACACAAATCGTTCAAAGAACAGCATCCTGAAAGTTTAGTAACTTATCGGTTTTATCGCCGCATATTTTTAAAATATTTTCCAAATCTCTCATTTAAGCCCCCACGTACTGATACATGCAGAACTTGCGATAGGTTGAACTGCGAAATTCAGGCAAAGCCTTTTAGCAAAACAGCAGCTTGAGCTGCACCATAGAAAAGTTGAGGTAGCTACTTCTTCTATGAAAGCGGATATTGTACAAGCTCAGGAACCTAATAGTATAACAAGCGTTATTTCCATAGATTTGGAGCAAGTTTTGTTTGTCCCTACACTAACACATTCGGACATGTTTTACTTAAGTCAGCTATCGTGTTACAACTTATGCATTAACTTAGCGGATAATAAAAAATCTTTTATGTGTTTTTGGCATGAGGGATTTGCCGGGCGAGGTGGTAATGAGATTTCTTCATGTTTGCTACGAGTTTTAAATATGGGCATTACAAACAAAAAAATCTAAGAGTTTGGAGTGATAACTGTGCCGCTCAGAACAAAAACCGAATGATGGTGTTTGTTTATTGTTTCCTAATAAGCTGTGGAATTTTCGAAACAATAGAGCACAAATTTTTAGTAAGCGGTCACAGTTTTTTACAGTGCGACCGCGATTTTGCATTAATAGAAAAGCGCAAAAGAAAAGTTAAGGCAATGGTGCCTGAAGACTTAAAAGATATTATTATTTCCAGTACCCACACAGGTCGGTTTGTAATAGTTGATATGTGTGAAAGATTTTTCAATATTCAGTCTTCTGCAGACGCTATTATTAACCTTAAAAATGTGAACATTAGTAAGGTCGTCCATCTAAAGCTGGATAAAAATAATCCAGGCGTTCTTTTTACCAAAGAAAGTTTTAGCGCTGTGTCACCTTGGGAAAAAAGTATTATATTAAAAAAGGGTAAAAAGGACTTTAAATAATATTCAATTAATTACATAACCAAATGAAAACAAAATAACAGAAAATAAAAAAAAGCATTTATCATCTATGATACCGTACTTGCTAAAAGAGGAACATAAATGTTTTTATAAAAATCTTCTGAATATAGAGTAAGGCACTTGGCTTCTTTCTCAATTTATTTTCTATTTTTGTTTTTAAATTTTTTATGTGGTTCTTATTTTTAACAAAAGTCATAAAAACCTATGTAGCGGATGTACATATGTTTACTTTTAATTTGTTAATTTTGTATTCTTTCAAAAATTACAATAAATACTTTTTCGTTTAATTACTCCGTTTTTTAATTTTGGCACATAGCTCCATTGATATTTCAACGCTTCAATTGTGTGCTACTAAAGGTGGTAGAAATTTATTTTTGACCAATTCAATGAACTTATAAGCTTGCGTATAGCACAGGCGAATATTGTATTTTGGACATAGGAGGCCATGCTTGCCGCTGCTGTCAGCAAAAATAAACAAATGATTATTTGATATTTGATCTGTTAAAAGATTCTTAAAATAACTTTTTGTGTAAAATAAATTTATTCTTATAATAATTATTAGATAATGGAAAGTTTCAAGAAGTATAATTTATGTGATACTTGTAAGGAATTGTGTCATGTGCAAATACGACATTCCAGTTTAGTATACTTAACTGCCTTAATAGAAAACTGCGAACAAGACATGCCAAAAAATGGTTTGTTTACGAAAAGTCAAAAACGTCTACTACAAATGTCGACCAAATATAATTATTTTCCCAGAAGAAAACTAAATACAATCGTTTCGAAATATTACATATATGTCATTAAACACAGACATTTAATACCGTTTAATTCTTCGCCTTGCTATTCACCGCTAAAGAAGGAGGAAGTGTTAGAAGAATTCCAAAAACATTTAGATTCTGTCATTATAAAATACAAGTATTTAAATAAATAATTAATAGGTACTAAAGCAATTTTTATTTTTATTTTGCATTAAATATAACAAAGATTTTTTACAAAAACGCATATTATTATGTAGCGCAAAGTGATGCTCATTTTTGGAAACCTGAACTGTCAAGTTTGAGGTTATCAATAATTATTATTAAGTCCAAACATTTTTATAAAAACACCCGCGGTTGTAGAAAAAATCTGGTGTGTAATTCGAGCGCAGTGGCATTGTCGCTCTCGCGAGATGGCCGCGCTCCGCTGCGCGTCGCGCGTCAAACTTCTCGCTCAAAACAACAATATATCACTTTGCGCTCTTAATACACAAATAGCTATTTAGTCGAAACCAGAGTCATTTATTTTAAGGAAAAATTTAATTTAAATTTTCAGGTACTACTTATCAACCGACATTTTAAATAGAATTATCAAGGGTCTGAATTTATTTGTTCAAGGGACATTACCGTATTAATTTCTCATATTAAAACCAATTACACCGAAATTCCGATAACTCTTTTTGGGATCCAATCCTCGAGCCACGTGCGCGCTATCACTTACTGGCAGAGTACAGTTTTAGTGGTTGATAGTTTTCTACGTGTTTCACGCGCGGTGGATAAACCCGTGTGAATCAGGTGGTTTGAGGGTTCGCCCGAAGGGTTATTGTAATTGTTTTACTTTATTTTTCTCCACCGGCTCTAGATTTGGACAAGTTATTTAAATAAAACCGTTCCGAATTACAGTTAGTTAGTTTGGGTGCTGAGTCACGTGTGCACTATTACTTGCTGGCGGAGTACAGTCTCGGTAGCTAATAGTATTGTACGTGATTCTCGCGCGGTGGATTATTCTCGTGAGAATCAGGTGATTCAGCATTCAAAAGGGGAAATATTCAAATTAAATTCATGAAGTACTGAGGGAAAGAAAAACCTAAAATAATACCGGATAGAAATAGTTTAATTTATCGTGATTTGTGACCCTTTTTATGATACACATACGTATAATAAAACGCCCAACTGAGTGCAAACGCACATATATAATAATAATAATTGAGGGTAAGTCTTGTGGATGCAAGCAATATGTATAACCTCGTTTAGAAGAGCTTGTTTTCGTCGCCTTCTAAATTAGTATATTTCGCTATTTATAAAGATAGTAGGTTGATCGACAGGAGGTGCATTAAATGATGGCTTCTATAGGTTTGTCGACGATAGAAACTCCGCCCCGAGATGACATACTAATGAATAGGACAACAAACTTTATGACTCGTCAAAATTGGCATAAAGATGAGCCTACTCAGTAGGGAAAGTTAGGGAGCGGATTTTCACCCCCCACTCCTTGACCTTGGATGACCTTGAACGTATACGTATGCAGGTGTTAATTTGACCTTGAATGACCTTGGCCGCAAATGTATGCAGGTGTTAATTTGACCTTGAAATGACCTTGGCCGCAAACGTGTGCAGGTGTTACTTTGACCTTGAATGACCTTGGCCGCATACGTATGCAGGCGTTAATTTTACCTTGAAATGACTTTTGTTGCGAACGTATGCAGGTGTTAATTTGACCTTGAATGACCTTGTCCACAAACGTATGTAGTTGTTAAATTTGACCTTGAAATAACCTTGGTCGCAAACGTGTGCAGGTGTTAATTTGACCTTGAAATGACTTTGGTCGCAAACGTGCGCAGGTGTTAATTTTACCTTGAAATGACCTTGGTTGCGAACGTATGAAGGTGTTAATTTGACCTTGATAAAACTCAATAAATACGGTATAACTTTGGTGTTCCCTTCACTGTCACACAGACAACCATCGTCTTCGCTAATAATAGTTGAATTGTTGTGTTTGTTGTTGCTGTTGTCGTTGTTGTTGTTGGGTGCTACAAAAGTATTACTTAAAGGTAAATAAAAGTTGTTTATTACATTTTTAATCATAATGAGTATTTCACAAACCACCTTAAGTGAAATTAATAATATGATAAATCAGACTGTTGAATTTCCGGAATGTCGGAAGATGTCAACTTTGGAAGTGGGAAAAGTTTATATGCTTAAAAAAATGGCGTGCTTAATAACGCGTTTTGGTAGAAGTGTTGGTGTCACATTGTACGATTCAACGGATGATGTAACATTTCAGATATTTTTACCAAAACGTATTGTTGATACCTTTACTGAGGATATAATTGAAAACTTTAATAAAAGCAACAAATATACATTTACTTATTTGGGGCAGAGTTTACAGACAACACTTACTACTGGGAGTCATAGTCGAGCTCTATTTAGTTTTGGAACTTTAGTTTGATAATAATTTTTCTTTATCATATAATTTAATTAGTTAAAAATGTAATAAATTAGTTTTTGTTTATTTTTATAGAAATACGTGTACATCAAGTTAATCAAAGTAATTTAAGATGTGTGACGATGCTACTATTACTGAATGCCAAGATTCTTACGTGATTTGGTTATCATGTAAATTGAGACGAATGGCCCAAGACATTTTAAATTTTGCAGAATATGATGGGTCTGATGTGGAATCAATTAAAAGTCAGTATGGGAAATATATGAAAGATGCGATAAATTTTTCGACTGGAGTCCTAATTTGTAACAAATATTTATATGGTTCAATTGGTATGGATACATTTTGTTCGGAAATGATTGAAGAAAAACTGGGAAGATTCCTCAATGAAATGCCACATATACCCGATGAAGTAAAATTAAAATATGATTTTATGTCAAATGAAAATGCTGTTGCCAGTAACAATGACTCTGCACCAAGTTCTACATGTAATGATAATAAAAGCAAAGACAGGGAAGAAAAAGAAGACGAAGAATATTCCTTAGCAGCTGGTTGTTGTTGTCGCCATGGAATTAAGACAAACGTGGATGGTAACAATGGTGCAGCATATACTTCTAATAATGTTGTTGTTGTTGATGATGAGCTCATTGTAACACTGTAATATATGCAATCGTATATAAATTATTTCCTATTAAATATTATGAACCTTATATAAGTAGTTATATTATAAAAATGTTGGTTAGTCAGAAGTAATAATGTACTTATTTAATGTATAGTTATTTTATTATAAATAAATGTTTATAACACCTTGTAATTGTTTTTTGTGTAAATTCTGCAATCATAAATTTATATAAGTAGAAGTTAAAATAGCAAATTAGTTTAGTTTAAGTTAAAGATGAGTCGAAGTAACAGCACAGTTGACAAATTTGGCCGTCAGAGGATAAATCAACATCATATGCAATTAGTACGTGCTTTACCAGGTATTGGTTTTAAACTAACATCTGACGGCCACTATGACATCGAAGGAAAGTCTTTGACTAATGTTGGCATTCCAAAAAATAGTAATGATGCTGCAACTAGAGAATATGTTATTAACGAACTTTGGGAACTTCGCCAGCATATATTTTCTACTGTAAATAAGGATATCGTAAAATATTTAAATGATAGGGTCCATCACATTGAAGGACCAGGAAAAAAACTTGATTCCGCAACCATCAAAGATTATATCAATAAACAAGTGTTGGAACTTCGTCAGGAAATATTTTCAATTGTCAATAAGGACATAATTTCTGACATAAAACAAGACATCTCATACAATAAAGGAATGACTCACTCCATTTGGGTAGACCAACAAAAACGCCTAGACAAAATGGATGCCCAAATAAAATCCCTTCTATAACGCTAGCTACATTTTGAGTGCAATGCTAACCAACACATATCAAGCGACGAGGGCGAAAGGTCAAATGACACCTCCCTACTACCACCACCACCAAACGCTGAAAGTCACAAGTAGAGGTCATCTGTTTTATATAAATACACGTACCCAAATTATGGTGACTTAGTTTATTTCTAGCATTGCGTTCAAAATTATATTGAGTATGGAGTCACAAGTAGTAAAAAAAACAGTAATAGTTTTGCCATTTTCAATTAATGGTCGCCAAATGTGTTCTAATTGTGAACATTGGCAGATTGTGAGTGGGGAATTGGGGTTATGTTCTTGGTGCCAAGACGAAAACAACAGGATTATTGTGGCTGGGGATCAACCTCAAAGCCCCATTATTTTAGGGGGCGGACAACAACAACAACAACAACAACAACAACAACAACAACAACAACAACAACAACAACAACAACAACAACAACAACAACAACAACAACAACAACAACAACAACAACAACAACAACAACAACAACAACAACAACAACAACAACAACAACAACAACAACAACAACAACAACAACAACAACAACAACAACAACAACAAGAATCTACTGAATTAAGTGAAGAAGAAGAGGATGCAGCAACGCAAGGATCGTTGTTATCGCAGTCATCAAGTCCGCTACCACCTGCACCGCTCGACACTTCAGATGAGGAAGCCTTCATGCATGAAGAAAGTACGGATGAGGAATATGATGATTATGAACTTAGACATTTTAGTTATAGTCCCTAAGTGTTTGGTAAATTTGTTTGTTTTTATAAAATAAATCTCATAAGTATTACATTACGTGTTTATTTTGTCGCTAAAATATTACAATCATTATGAATACAAAATACAAAGGTGTTTATACAATATCTGACTTATCTATCCAAGAATTAAATTGGTTAGGAAAGCCTAACCATTTTACAAACAGTTGGTCAATGCCATTTTTTTGACGTTTTCTAATAATTTTTTCCACTAAATAAACCCTTGGACTGGTTGTCTTTTGCAGTTCTGCTTCATAAAAACATCCTTTTATCTGTTGACCTTCTAACGATTCTAATAAATATGTAGGTGGATTCGTTACGTTAACTTTTGATACTTTAAACAGCTCTGTTGACCATGATGGTGTATATCCTTTTTCAAATACACCCTTGTACTTGCTAATACGAACAATGTCGCCCAAACGATATTTTCTTTTCCTTGAAACAATTTTTAAATAATCATATGCTTTAATTTGTGTATCCGCTGTTACATCCTTGGGTTTCATTCTTATCGTACGATGTTTGGTATTATTGTAGACCTCTGTTATAGATGGTAGTATTTGTATCCACCGGTATGAACCCCTAGCTGAAAATTGCTTATATAAATTATTTTTTAGAGTTCTTATAACACGCTCAACAATTGCAGCCTTTTTTGTACTATAGGTAGAGTAATGGTTGATGTTATATTTTCTTATAAGTGCTTGAAAGGTGCTATTAAAGAACTCTTTTCCTTGATCACTCTGCAAATTGTTCGGTGCATATGATGCCTCTTTAATAATGCTCTTCATCGCATTAGTAACTTCAACACCGGTTTTGTTTTTGACTGCTCTAGCGTACACAAATTTGGAGTAACAATTAATACAAACAACAATGTAGCGATAACCATCATTCTCATTAGAATACTGTTGCATTTCTGCCAAATCAATTTGCCACAAGTCATCATATCCTTTTATTATTGTATGCCTTCGAATAAAATTTTTTCTTGCATTCCTATGTAGTTCAGTAACAATTTTTAGTTTTTCTGGGCTAGGATCCATCGTATAAGGGTACACGTCTTCTTAGACACTGATGAATGTCATCAACTGTAACACTTAATATACTATTCCTTCCTCGCGAAGCTCCTCTATAATTGACATTATTTCATTATCATGTCCTGTATGGCCAGCAACTTTTGAACTCCACAATAATCTTAATCGTGTCACCAACTCCGTTGCTTTATTTCAATAAACATATTCAGTTAATTTTGAGGATAATGTCTTTTTTGCCGGCAACAGAATATGTTTTGTTCGTTTTTTTCTTCCAACACCACTACCAAGCTTAGTTCCCATTATTAGCGGTTCAATGATTGATGTATATTTTGGCCATCTGGTTTTTCTTAACCCTTTATTTTTATCGTACTTAAGGTATGCAGCATTTGTTAAATCCAAAATATCTTTGTACGTAAAGAGCACTTTTTCATTTATTTCATTTTCTTTACCGATTGTTGGTGGTGATTTAAGAAAAATCAAATCATAGAGCTCATTCGATCCATCAAATGTAGCAATATTTTTTTCCTTTTTATATAAATAAACTTTTCCATTGATAAAACGTACTTCTAGATTACCAATATATTTTTTCGTTTTATTCAACTTTTTACCAAAATGAACGCCATAGATTGTATCATAATGAGAAGGATGCTTTTCCATTCCAACCAAATAGGTATATTTACACCTACAGAAGATGGGTTGTCACTTGGTCTGTGTGATGACAGTGTTTGATTGATCGATGACGATGGTGTCGCAAAGAAAGATTCAAAATTAGTATTATGTTGTGGTGAAGAATATTTTGTTTTCTGCATGATGGGTGTAGAAGTTTGAAATAATTCCATCGGTCCAATAATGTTGGACTCATCGTTGGTGGCAGCGTCCATTCTCGATGTTTCTGCCGATCCCATCGTTGAGCTGGTACTTTTTCCTGGTTTAATTTGTGACGAAGTCACATTTTAATCAAACATATTTCATAGTTATTCCGCATAATTTATATTAAAGACATCGATTAAATAATTAGACTAGCGAACTAGCTAAGTAGGCGCAATCCCCCAGAGTACCGTAGTACTGGTGGGAGAACGCGAACCTGGCTCCGGACGTTGAGAACGTCGTGGAAGACACTTCTCACCGAGACCCGGCTTAACCGAGACGTTTCACTGAGCCCTTGCCTAAATCCTTTAAATACCCACCGTCGTGTAAATTTTCCGCTACGAGCCACCGATTTGACTGTACAAGTAAGTATACCTGTTAGCACCGTGGAGGGATGTAATTATCTCCTCGCCAGAGAAAAGAGTGTCAGGTTCTGTTGAAAAAGGGACGTATATGGTCATGTGTTCTCACGCTGATCCTGTACCAACTTAAAAGTTTTCCGAAGAACGTTCAGCATTCTTCGGAAAGCCAACAGGGAAGACCGAAACCGAGTGACCGAAGAGCTGCCGACTATCGGAAGGGTATATATGTGTTTTCACGCTGTATGCACTTTCGATATTTAACAAAACCCGTTTCGGGAGACCGGCTACTTTGAAGTGTGTTTACGCTCATTGTAAGCGCCTCCCGTAATAGAGCGAAAGTGAATGAACCGCAGGATGAATGTTGTGGGGACTAGCCGCCGACTGACTGCACTATAGTGTTTTCACGCGTAGTGTAGCCTGTCGGGGGTAACTACCCTGTGTCGATCACCGGAGCATCTTGGTGTGTTTTTACGCCCATTACTGCCCCGGTTACCGATTCGCCGAAACTAAGAATGACCGAATGTGTGAGGAATGTGGTGTTCTCTGGCGAGCGAAGTTATCCTGTTTCCTTGCCACGATGGTAGCAGTCCGTATGGCTGTGACAGCCCCTTATGACCGCTGGAGCCTTTTTCCTTTTTTTTTAACCCGTTGCTTTAATCTCGCTAAACACCCTGCTTTCTTGCACGCATAGTTTGCTCTATCGTACCTGTCTGCTTTACACTCTTCCGTAGTAGCTTGTTCACATAAAATGTGGAACCGCCGCACCCCCTCTAAAAACGGTATATTGTAAATAGCATAGTCCTAGCTTCTATATAGTAAATGTCAGCCCGAAAATAATAAATTCTATTAGTTAATAAATTGTTTAGAACAAACCCGTACTCTGTGTTATGATTTTTTTTAAATAGGCAAAACGGCTATAGTAGGCGCATAGACCCCTGGAGTACCGTTTCTCCAACTGTGTAAAAGCTACCTATAGGTCTGGTGGTTCTCTGTTACACCCTAAAGCAACAGAGTGGCGCTCGAGAATTATCCGTCTCAAGAAAGTACAGGCCGACAAGACTGTTCGGCATTACGAACCACAGCAGGAGCGTTACAAATTGGCGCCCGAGCAGATTTTCTTTGCGCTTGCGTAGCCTAGGGCCGTTGGAAATTTTCACCTATGCATATTTTCTTTGCGCATGTGTAGTCTAGAACCCGTGTGATAGCTTGTTTCCTGATAAAACAGGGATTTTAAAACCGATTATCGAACCCGTTTCTCTAAAAATATGAAAATACCGAAGGAAATTTTCTAGACCAGAAAAGGCATTTAAATTGCAAGAAACAAGATTTGCTTAAAATTTGGAATATTGTTAACATCTGAGACGCGAACAAAAGATAAGAAACCGATATGAATAGTTTTTTTTGAATAAAAAAAAATCCGTGTAAATAAATCCCAAATGACCGTGTAGAAGATAAGAGCTTTAGTATTAGGATATAGTGTATATATTAATTGATTTAGTTTTATTTTTATGATTCAGGATAAATACCGTTAGGCATTTTGTTTACTGTAATACAGGATAGTCCGGTGAAATTTGAAATAGGATTTAAATTAATTAGAGAATTAACCGAAGGTTTAAGTACCACCAGTTAGTAAGCAGACCGTTAAGAGAATATAATTGTGAAAGTATATTTTGTTTGAGATAACCAAAGGATGAAGTACCAGTTAAATAAACTGTAGATAGATTTATTTAAATACCGGGGTATAGGAAAGTATTAAGAATTTTTTTTCAATAATAGGCAATAGTTGTAGATATATTTTATTAGGCATTAAGTACCAGTGAAACAAACCGTTAGATAATTTTTTTTAAAAATATACGATACTAAAAGGTTTAGATACCGGGTTGAAGGAAAGTTTTAGGAATTTTCTTTTTAGGTAATAAACCGTAAACATTTTTTTTATTGGGCAGTAAGCACCAGTTAAGTTAAATGAACCGTTATATATAGCTAGAATATTAAGGTGCAAATACAGGGTTATAAAAAAAAAAAGTTTTAGGTATTTTTTTGTAATTATTCACAATAATGGCAAACGTGAAAGCGACACAAGCTACACTGATGCTGACCGTACCCCCCACGTCGCAGTTACACCTCGCACCACCGATACCACCCGCACCACCCTTACCCCCGTCACCAAGCATTGGAAGTACCGACTCACGAACAAGCTGGATCTATCTTTTAAAAAAAGTGGATCTGTTGGCTGAAGTACAGAAATTTGGTCTGGATGACACCGGGCCTGTGGACACACTACGCAAACGCTTAGTTAAGTTTATCCGAAATGGCCACGCCACCCCGCAACCGTCCACCCTCCCCTTTATTTTTCCTGCACCCAATGCAGCCAGCATAAGCGCGACAAGCAGCGCAACAACAACTCCGCCCTCCGTTAGCCACAGTATAGTAACAATTTCCAGTTCCAAACAGTGTCGTCGACAGTAACGGCGACTAATACTAAACCTACCCCTATCATACATGTGACATCTGCCGTAGCACCTATAAGCTACATACCGACGCAGTTAGTGCAAAATCCCGTGACATACACCATACCCCCCGTATACTATAGCACCTCTCCGTCTAACACTGGTGTATACAGCACTTTAGTGACCAACCCTGGTGTACATAGCACCCTAGTAAACAACCCTTGTATATATAGCACCCCGTTTAGTAATCCGTGTGTAAATACCAACCCTGTAATATATATGCCCCCCGCTGCAACACAGCACGTATTAACTAGTATAATACACACACCGTCAGCCGTCAGACCAGTAATAAATACAATACAGCCGACTACAGTACAGGGAGGCATACCACCCCCTGCTACCACAATGACAAGCAATCACCCAGAACTTCAGGTGCACAAATGGAATGTGCACTTTGATGACCGAAATGACCCAGCAACTTTTCTAGAAAGAATAGATGATATTTGCCTGGCTACCAAGATAAACCCTGACGTATTACTACCCCACCTACCCGAATTACTACGTGGTAATGCGGCCCTGTGGTGTAGAAATAACAAGCAGACTTGGCAAAACTGGGACGATTTCAAACGAGATTTCCGTATATTTTTCTTTCCGGTAAACTATGAAATAGACTTGGAGGTCGAAATTAGCCGTAGAGTACAGCGTCGTAACGAACCGGTCAATCGTTACGTAACTGACCTACAAACGCTAGTACGCCGACACGGAAAGATGAACAGCGATCAAGAACTACAATGGTTATACCGAAATTTACTTCCCGATTACCGACAAAACATAAGAAAAACCGATTTCCAGGACGTTATGTCATTTTCTGCAGAGGTTAGGGAGTACGAAATCCTACTGCAGGAATTAGAAAAGGATAAACCGAGAGCAGAAGGCTCGCACCGGTTTACAACACCATCAGTACAAGCACCGATACAACAACGAACATCACAGCCCAGGCATTTTCAAACCACATCTCATGAAAACACTGCCGGACCGAATATTGGTAAACCGGGACCGACGTCGACGCCCGCCACATGCTGGCGCTGCGGACAGGCTGGACATTTGCGAAGTAACTGCAAAGGCCCCGCTAGATTATTCTGTTCAAGATGTGGCAAAACAGATGTCATGTCTCGAGATTGTCCCTGTCCGAGGTCGGAAAACTAGGAAGGCGCTGCCCCATGACGAGGCAAGGACAGCACCACGACTCACCCGCCTCGACTGCATTAAACACGACCGACCTGACCGAAAATCGACCACATGTGACTATACATATTAATGAAAAACCAGTTTTAGCACTAATAGATACCGGAGCCGCAAAATCTTATATAGGAGACCGGCTAGCAAAAAGAAAACCGTTCTACGCACTGCAACCGGTGGAAAAAACTACTAACCTAGCCCGGCTTGCGAATGGAGAATTAATGGAAATTCCCGAAGCCTACCGAACCACCTTCCGAATAGGTCCGAAGAAATTTACGGAGATAATGCATTACCTACCTGGACTCTCCACGGATATGGTTCTAGGAATGGACATTTTACAAAAAGGAAAGTTCAAACTAGAATTAGGCACAGGCATCATCGTGATTGACGACTTTACTTCGCACTCAAATAGGACAGTTGCACCCTGCAGTCCAGTAGGGAAAATCGGCAATCAACTACCGTTAACATTGTCTACCACCGAAGAGAACCGGCTGCATTCCTTTCTAAGCTACGAACTACCGTCTTTTGAATGCATTAAAGGAACAACGCCGCTTATTAAGCACAAAATTAGATTGACAAGTCACGAACCGATTAAACAAAGATACCGCCCACAAAATCCCCGTATGCAGGAAATCATTAATAATGAAGTTGACCAGATGCTGCAAGATGGGATCATTGAACAATCGAATAGTGCATGGAGCTCACCGGTAGTCATTGTCCGAAAGAAAGACGGAAAACCAAGGTTCTGCATTGATTTTCAAAAAATTAATGATATTTCTCAAAAAGATGCATATCCACTACCGTTTATAAATGCGATTCTCGACAAACTTCGAAAGGCGAAGTATATCTCCAGTATAGACCTCAAACAGGGATACTGGCAGGTACCACTGACCGAAGAAAGCAAACCAATTACGGCATTTACAGTACCAGGACGGGGTTTGTTTCAATTCCGAGTAATGCCGTTTGGATTACACTCTGCACCAGCGACGTTCCAAAGACTAATGGACCGCATCATAGGACCCGAACTAGACCCGTACTGTTTTGCCTACCTAGACGATATCATTATCCTAGGCGAAACATTTGAAGAACACCTGCAAAATATAAGAACCGTATTTCAAAAACTAAGAGCCGCAAACCTAAGAATAAATCCCGATAAATGTCAGTTTGGGCGTAGATCTTTGAAATATTTGGGACACCAGGTTACTGCTACCGGAATACACACCGACCCAGAAAAAGTAACATCCATCACGCAGTACGCAGCTCCGTCAAATGTAAGAGGGGTACGACGCTTTTTAGGAATGGTCTCATGGTACCGACGTTTTGTACCTGCATTTTCGCAAATAGCAGCACCGTTAAACATGCTACTAAAAAAGGGCCGACGCTGGAATTGGGGAGCCGAACAGCAACTGGCATTTGAAAAACTAAAAACCGCCCTTACCGTCGCACCGGTATTAGCATGCCCCAACTTTAGTCGCCCTTTTACCCTACAGACCGATGCCTCAGATAGTGGTTTAGGAGTAGCCCTGACTCAAAACAATACCGATGGGGGGGATAATATTATCGCCTATGCTAGCCGAACTTTGACTTCGGCTGAGAAAGCGTACTCCACGACCGAAAAAGAGTGCTTAGCAATAGTTTATGGAATAGAGAAAATGAGACCCTACCTGGAAGGATACCACTTCACCGTCCTGACCGACCATCAGTCCTTACGATGGCTAAAAACAATTAAATCACCGTCCGGACGTTTAGCACGATGGCAGATGTATCTGCAACAGTTCGATTTTGAAATAAAATACCGACGAGGCGTATTAAACCGAGTGGCTGATGCACTATCTCGCCAACCGAACCCCGGTGCACCAGAGGAAGCAGAAACCAATGAGTTAGCTGCTATAACCCTAATAACAGAGGGCGAACAGTGTTCCTGGTATGCGAATAAAATAAGGGAGGTAAAAAATCACCCCGAAGCACACCCGACGTATTGTATACGAGATGGAAACCTGTACCGACACTTTTGGAGCTCATCAGACATGACCGAACCGGGCATGATGGATCCATGGAAACTCTGTATACCGAAAACCGTAAGAACCAGAATAATGGAGGAGAACCATAATTCTGCAACCGCCGGACACATGGGAATAGCAAAAACTACAGCCCGTATCACGTTAAGATACTACTGGCCTGGTATGTCTCGCGACATAGCCCAGTATGTTAGACAATGTATCTGCTGCCAGCAATATAAACCGTCGCAACAACAGATACCCGGAAAAATGCAGCCGTCAAGAAACCATACACCGTGGGAAACTGTTAGTACAGATTTAGTAGGACCATTACCGAGGTCCTCTAAGGGTAACGCATACGTAGTGATGTTCCAAGACCGCTTTACTAAGTGGATTCAATGCCGTGCTATACGGAAAGCAACGTCACGCGCCGTTAGTCAAGCCCTGTATGAACTAGTACTAACACAATTTGGCCGTCCGAAAACCGTTATTTCCGACAACGGCACACAGTATACCGGAAAAACTTTTAGAGACCTGCTAAAAGAATACGGTATAGACCACCGACTAACACCACCGTATACCCCGCAAGCGAACCCCGTAGAAAGAGCAAACCGAACCATGAAAACCATGATTGCTCAGTTTTGTGGTGACAACCATAAAAATTGGGACGCTGACTTACCTGACCTGACTTTTGCTTTTAATACCACCCGTAGTGATTCGACCGGATTTTCACCCGCTTTTTTGAATTTTGGCCGAGAATTAGAACCCCCGAGATCCTAATATCAGGAACAGCAACCAAAACCAGGCAGTTCTACCGAACCTGACGACGATCAGCTTATTCAACAGACCGACCGAGTGAATAAGCTGACTGAAGTGTATGAGTTGGTCAGAATTAATCAGGCCAAAGCGTTCACCACACAAAGCCATCACTACAATCTCCGACGTAGAGAGTGGCGATGCCATGTCGGCGATAGTGTGATGAAGCGTGAACACGTCCTGTCGTCCGCTGAAAAAGGTTTTGCCGCGAAATTAGCCCCGAAATATTCCGGCCCGTATACTGTTACAAAAGTAATCTCACCCGTGGTTTATGAACTAAAAAGCATAAAAGGAAAAAAGCCCTACCGAGTTCATATTAAAGATTTGAAACCGACTAATGACATAGACCCTGTATTTACCGTAATCACTCCTAATTTTCAGAATGCCGAGACTATCAGGAGAACCGCCACTGGGATCGGCTATTCCAAATCTTACCCGCCCAGTGAACGACTTGCAGGAAATAATCGAGGCCACCCGGCAAAGGTTGGCAAAGGTGAAACGCCTGCTGCCAGGATTTCAAGTGCCGGGCCCAAGAATCAAGATCCTGCAGAACATCGTGGTAGTGCCAGCCCGAACCGACGTCATCGGACCTGCAGCTCCAGGCAATACAAACAACATTAATGTAGTAACCAGCAACCTGGACCACGATCTGTTCCGTTGGTTGGATGCAGAACAGGCGATCAGGGAACCGACCGACAGCATGGCAATAACGGCCAAAAATTGCAATGCTCCGGCCCTGTACCGCCGATGGCCGGAAGCCTCCTTGGCTGAAAAATTGTTGGCGGAATCTCGCCCGGATTACTGGACGAGCGAGGTCCGCCAAGCTCTAGCCCGATACCGGCCACCGAGTATACCAGACTCGCGGCGCGTTCGACGCACTTTCCGTACAAAGGATGGGCGGAAGATCACAATAAACATCCCGCCCTTGGACCGCCTCTAAGAAAAAAAAAATCTTACAAATTGGCATCATGCAAATAAGCTGTATATAATGTAAATAACTAGGATAAGCTGTGTATATATAGATAGTGATATATAGGATAGAATTAGCTGTAAATATTTATACGCCACCAGTAAGACACCCACCGTGTTTGCAACCCTCCAATTGGTCATAAGACTTATAAAAAGCAAGTTACCGTATGTTTATTGCTTTTTTTTTTGGATTTGCAGAACATGACCAGTCCCGTACTAAGTTTGTGTACGTCACCGTTACCGCCGATAAAGGAGGAAGCCGCTCCAGGGTCAGAATATGGCCCTGAGGAGCCAACACCTCTGCAATTAGGAAGAGATCCTCTCATGCATACACCGTTGACGGTCCGTTTGTGCCGCCGTATACCGGTCCAAAGCCATGAACCCTAATAAAAGCTGAAGCTCGGGAAAAGCACCGCCCATATCCTGACTACATTATTAAAACCAACAACCTATGTTGGCGTTGTGGTGTTTCAGGGCACAAGAGAGAAAAGTGCCACCGCCGCCCGATTCTATTTTGCTCCCGTTGTGGTAAAACGGGAACAATGTCCAGAAACTGCATGTGTTCCAAAGAGGTGTGACCGAGTTAGTGACCGAGGGGACCTACCGAGTGATGTGTTCTGACGCGGACCCGGTAACAACCTAAGTAGGTTTTGCGAATAAAGCACGCTGCATTCTTCGCAAAACTAGTGCTGACAATGTATGAACCGACCGAATGAATGTTGTAAAGAAAACCGAAGATACTCCCACGGCAGCCACCAGGTTTTTGTTAAAATTGCTTACTTGCACTTACCGCTTCCTTGCTTACCGCTGTAGAGTGACCGCTGGAGCTGTTTCTTATTACCGTATTGCTTTACCCGCTGTAAATCATAATCCGCACTTTCCAACCGCTTTCTGCTTAACTTAAAAAACCCGCTTCTCTGGCCAAATTACTTTTGCTTCGTCGCATGCCGCCTCCGGTGCTCCGCACCCCCTAACTCCGCAATTTACCACCGTTCATAATATATCAGTATGCTTTCCCGTATAAATTAGAGATAGGAAAAATTAATATTAAGACTGGCCATATCACCTCTATACCCGTTGTTCTTTATTTATAAATAGAAGTATTTAACTAAAACTTTCTTGTTTTATTCCGAACGGAACGTTTCGGAATCCTCCAAAATAGGGAACCCGACTACACATGAGCAAATACGACCCCTGGCATTATTTTCTCCTCTGTATAAAGGCTACCCGTAGGTCAAGGTGATTCTCTGTTACACCCCGAACAAAAGAGTGGCGCTCGAGAAAACCGTTAAACACCGTGATCAGGCCGAAAACAAGGCACGACCAGAGGATTCAAAACACCCCGTATAAAGAGCGTTACAAAAATGGCCAAAGAGGTACGACATCAAAAGTACTTAGCTCTGGCTAGTATCCCATGCCGCCATTGCGGGTGTCCAATGGCCAGGCAGAAGGGATCCCACTACCTGTAAACTGGTATAGATAAAGAAACCGAGAAGATGATATTCGGCATAGGCAGGTTATCCCCTATGCGCAACGTGGGACCGGATTAAGGAAGCCTATCAGGATACCGGCTGTTACAAAACATAATATAATAAAATATTTAAGTAGTAGGGAAAGTATAGTACTGTGCAAATATTTTTTTTTTGGATTTTTTGTTTATATAAATAGGACAGGCTAGCTGTCATTTAAGATAGTCATTAGGTAAATATAGTAAAATATTTAAGTAGTAGGGAAAGTATAAGTACTTTAAAAATATTTTTTTTTGTATATAAATAAGACAGGCTACCTGTTATTAGGTAAATCTGATTTAAGTTGGCACTAAGAAAAAAAAATTAATTTGGATAAAAAAAAATTATTTTTTTTTTATCGAAGTAAGGGGGGTGTGTGACGAAGTCACATTTTAATCAAACATATTTCATAGTTATTCCGCATAATTTATATTAAAGACATCGATTAAATAATTAGACTAGCGAACTAGCTAAGTACCGGCTCCCGCAGAGCACCCAGTATAGCTCAACCAAAACCATTCCGCAGTGCGACCATGCACAGCCAATCAAAAGGCGCAATCCCCCAGAGTACCGTAGTACTGGCGGGAGAACGCGAACCTGGCTCCGGACGTTGAGAACGTCGTGGAAGACACTTCTCACCGAGACCCGGCTTAACCGAGACGTTTCACTGAGCCCTTGCCTAAATCCTTTCAATACCCACCGTCGTGTAAATTTTCTGCTACGAGCCACCGATTTGACTGTACAAGTAAGTATACCTGTTAGCACCGTGGAGGGATGTAATTATCTCCTCGCCAGAGAAAAGAGTGTCAGGTTCTGTTGAAAAAGGGACGTATATGGTCATGTGTTCTCACGCTGATCCTGTACCAACTTAAAAGTTTTCCGAAGAACGTTCAGCATTCTTCGGAAAGCCAACAGGGAAGACGGAAACCGAGTGACCGAAGGGCTGCCGACTATCGGAAGGGTATATATGTGTTTTCACGCTGTATGCACTTTCGATATTTAACAAAACCCGTTTCGGGAGACCGGCTACTTTGAAGTGTGTTTACGCTCATTGTAAGCGCCTCCCGTAATAGAGCGAAAGTGAATGAACCGCAGGATGAATGTTGTGGGGACTAGCCGCCGACTGACTGCACTATAGTGTTTTCACGCGTAGTGTAGCCTGTCGGGGGTAACTACCCTGTGTCGATCACCGGAGCATCTTGGTGTGTTTTTACGCCCATTACTGCCCCGGTTACCGATTCGCCGAAACTAAGAATGACCGAATGTGTGAGGAATGTGGTGTTCTCTGGCGAGCGAAGTTATCCTGTTTCCTTGCCACGATGGTAGCAGTCCGTATGGCTGTGACAGCCCCTTATGACCGCTGGAGCCTTTTTCCTTTTTTTTAACCCGTTGCTTTAATCTCGCTAAACACCCTGCTTTCTTGCACGCATAGTTTGCTCTATCGTACCTGTCTGCTTTACACTCTTCCGTAGTAGCTTGTTTACATAAAATGTGGAACCGCCGCACCCCCTCTAAAAACGGTATATTGTAAATAGCATAGTCCTAGCTTCTATATAGTAAATGTCAGCCCGAAAATAATAAATTCTATTAGTTAATAAATTGTTTAGAACAAACCCGTACTCTGTGTTATGATTTTTTTTAAATAGGCAAAACGGCTATAGTAGGCGCATAGACCCCTGGAGTACCGTTTCTCCAACTGTGTAAAAGCTACCTATAGGTCTGGTGATTCTCTGTTACACCCTAAAGCAACAGAGTGGCGCTCGAGAATTATCCGTCTCAAGAAAGTACAGGCCGACAAGACTGTTCGGCATTACGAACCACAGCAGGAGCGTTACAAATTACAGTAATAGATTTTTGAGGTGTTGGCGGTGTCCTGTGCTTGACAACGTTTGATATGGTTGTTAATGGTTTCGTTATCGGTTTATAAAGCTCTTCTAAATTAACATTACTTTGCACTTTAGCACTTTTAATTTGCCTAAACTTTTTTCTAACTGCATTTGTAGTTTCGATCAGCTTACGTTTTAAATTAATTTCTTCATTCATGGTGTTTTCAAAGTAACAGACGATGTTGAAATGAAACGTATTGTTATATTCTTATAGATATATATAACTATCAAAACCTTTACGATATCTTCCCGAATTTATATCACTGTCTTTATCAATCACTAAAAATCCGTATTTATTATCCCAACATTTCGAGCACATCTCTTGAAATCGTGGGAATGTTAAGTCTGGTGAAACGTGATCGAAAAATATGTGTCTCATATTCATTTCGTCTTGTTTAAACATTATAATGAAGTTTGCATTATCTCGTACAAGTTGCTTAGGAACACGGGAATATGTCTGTGCTAAGTAAAAAGCATCCACATTTTTATGACGTCCCATACTAAAATACGATCTTATAACATCCTGTTTCTCACACATGACATCATCAAAAATAAAAATGGAGTTTGGTTTGGCATCAGAGGGTTCGACAATATTATTTGCATCACTAAAAGCGTAATACCCGAGACCCTTGATCGGCGAAAGAATTTTTCTTAAATATTCATATTTTGGTTGATATAGTGATTTTAAGTAAATATAAACGTTTTCAAAACGTAATCCCAAGGGGTGAGTTAGCAGCGAAATCATCACATTGGTTTTGCCACAGTTCGAAGGTCCTATTAACAACCCACGAATGGAAGATGGAAGCAATGGGCCGTGTCTCATTACTATTTTTTGATTATCTCCCGCTCCAACCTTCTCATCAAGATTATCAACCGAAAGCTTCTGTTTAAGTTTAATAATTCTCATTTTATTTATATTTATATGGAACTGTTGACATAAATAATCATTCAAATGTCAACCGTCAAGCGAAGTGGACGGTTTCGTTTATCAAAGAAGACTGGATCTGGCATAGTCAATTCAGTAATTAATAGGTTACCGTTTGAGGTACATATTCCCGGTTATCAGTATTGTGGACCCGGTACCAAGGTAATAAAACGTGTGACCAGAGGTGATCAAGGAATTAATCCACTGGATGTTGCCTGTAAAAAACACGATTTAGCTTATTTACATAACGAAGAAAATTTAGGGGCACGTCATCAGGCCGATTACGAACTTGAACAAAGTGCTTGGAAAAGAGTAAAATCTAAGGGTGCCAGTGTAAAGGAAAGGGCTGCAGCTTTGCTAGTAACGAGCATTATGAAAACAAAACAACGTTTCGGAATGGGTGTGCCTTCTTCGGCATCGAAACGAAGCAACCGTCGTCGTCGCAAGAAGATCTCAAAACGGAAAGGTGGAAAGCGGTTAAGCAAAGTAGCTTTCGGCTCGGCTATTAGACGACCAATTCGGATGGAATTGTTAAAAGCAGCAGGTGGGAAAAAAAGTATCGCAACAAATATTATGCAAGCATCTAAAATAGCTGTTAAGGCTGCACGTAAATCTTTAAAAGCGGCAGGTGGTAAACGAAGAATTCGAACTCCTAGAATAATACCAATCCCTAAGACTGGTGGAATTTTACCGCTAATACCAATATTTGCAGGACTATCCGCCTTGGGTTCCTTGGCTGGTGGCGCGGCAGGTATCGTTCGTGCTATAAAAACTGTAAAGAATTCAGGTTCAGAAAAAACGGGTGCTGCCTTGCAAGGAAATGGATTATTTCTTAAACCATACCGCACAGGTATGGGATTATTCCTTAACAATAGGGGACAAAAAAACCACTAAAGTCCCTACCCCGAAGACCACTATCCAATGTAGATCTAGAAAAATATGCCAAAAAAATGCGAATACCAGATTTCAGAGGGGTATATATGAGAGATGCTCTACCAGTGCGCGGACCTCATCGTTATGAAGCTGCAATCATTAATTTGGATAGGATCCGAGGGAGTGGGACTCACTGGGTAGCATATAGGAAAAACAATTTCGAAGTAACATACAGATATGCCCGAAATAAACAGTACTGAAACTAAGTTGGCGGTGTTTTTATGCGTGCGCTGTCACACTCAAGTTAGCTAGTATAGACCTGTCAAGTAAACCTCAAAGAAGTAATTAGTAGGGCCTAATTATTAAAAATGGTGTTAAGTACAGAGGAGAAAGTGTTTCTGGTAGAGCATTATTTTCGCTCATACGGAATGGGCCGACATAATGGTGCAAGTTTGCTATACGTGTCTGATCAATTCACACAACGGTTTAATAAACGTTCTCCAAGTAATGCTGTAATTTTGAAGGTTATTGAAAAGTTCAGAAATACGGGTAGTGTATTGTGCCAACGAAAAGGAAACTCGGGGCGTCCCAGGACAGTTAACAACAACAATAACCATGAACGTGTTTTTGAGCAAATCTTACAAAATCCGAAAGCCAGCCAGGCAAGGACAGCGTTACAACTTGATTTAAAAAGAACTTCCTTTCAAAGAATCCTGAAGGAGCTGGGTGCATTTTCGTATGTGATTCAGGTACATCAACAACTACATCCTCGGGATTATCGCAGTAGAGTGGAATATTGCGCCAGAATTCTCGCGTTACAGTATGAAAATCCTGAATTTTTGAAAAATGTTTGGTTTTCAGATGAAGCACACTTTCACTTGTCAGGCTATGTGAATCGTTGCACAAATCGATTTCTGGGCTTTGCCAGACCCGATGAGGTTCAAGAGGTTCCTTTACATAGTGCAGAAGTGAGTGTCTGGTGTGCTGTGTCCGGACACGGAATCATTGGTCCGTACTTCATCGAAGAGAATGGTAGGCAAGTCACACTTAATCAACAGAGGTACAGACACATTTTAACACGATTTATCCCTGATCTACGTCAATTCTGTCGTGCACGTAACTTGGCATTTCGAAACCAATTTTTTCAGCAGGACGGGGCAACTTGCCATACTGCTGCCGCAATTCGTCAATTTCTTCAAGAACATTTTCCAAGCAAATTCATTTCACGATTTACTGACTTCCCTTATCCTTCACATTCTCCAGACCTCACACCTCCAGACGCATACATTTGGGGCATGGCTAAAAATGCCGTTTTCAAACGGGCACCACAAACCATCGATGGATTAAAGGATGCCGTTAGAGTCTTCTTCGCAGCTCTGAGACAACCCTTATTCAATAACATGACCAGAAACTTAGAACATCGTTATGAAGTCTGTCTTGAACGAGGAGGTGCACACTTAGAACATATAATAAAGTGTCAATAATATGTATTTTTTAAATATATAATACGATTACAAGTTTAGTACTGTTTTTTTCGGGCAATACTGTACTACGATAGCTTTGGTGATTTACCACCACTCACCGAATTGGTACAATATCTGAAAAGTGGTTCCGAAGCATCGAATAAAATTTACTATACATATGATCGTCAACAAGAATTTGGAACAGTCTGGTGTGGACATTTATGTCTGAAGTTTCTCTCCGCCGAATTATAAAAAGTGAGATATCTGTGACACCGCACAAATGGATCGCGAGAGCTATACTAAAATGCTATCGTCGCTAAAAGTGTATCGTAAAGTAGGTGGACTTCAACAAATGAATTCTGAAGAACTGGAAAACATGCCTAAAGAAGTGATGATTGCACTAGCACCGAATGAAATCGCAACAATTTGGAATAAACTACCAAATAAACTGAAAAGTGACCAAGATATGTTTAAATATCAGTTTTGTCATGAACATTATAATAATAGCGCTAGTGATGATGATGATTCCAATGAGGATGTCAATGATGGACCAGTGACTAGAAGATTATTTTGCTGTTACTGTAAAATAAGCGATGTTAATATAACAGCTGAAAATTCAATTCAATCAAAAGCAGATGGTAGGAAGAAAAAAAAACATTAGTTTATTAAATCCATTGAGCTGTTGCAAATCAGAATAAAAACCATCACAGATAGCTACTGAACGTCAGTCATGTCACATACATTCACACTAACAGGATACAAGAGCGTTTTAAGCGTCGACTTCTATCCACCAATTGAATTAAGTACAACCAGTAAATATGGGCTTGCACTTGTTGGATTTTATACATACAACTCAATATTTAACATTGATGAAGGCAACAATTCCTTTGGTTACATTGAAAAAGATGGAAAAAAATCACATTTATTGACTATTCTACCAGGAGCCTATGAAATTAATAAAATTGGTAGAGTCATGCTGGCAGCTCTAAAAGATTCAACCCACGACGATCATGATGAAATATTTTCGTTAACAGCCAATAATAATACATTAAAATGTGAGATCAAATCAAAGTATGACATTGATTTTCGACATAGCAAAAGTATTGCTAAAATGTTGGGGTTTGACGGTAAAGTGTTAAAAAAAAGTAATAGACATCAGTCAGTGTACAATGTGGATATTATGAAAGTACGTATTATACGGGTGGATTGTAACATAATTTCTGGTGCTTTCTTGAACTCATCAAAATGCCACATCCTATTTGAATTTGACATTGATGTTGAAGCAGGTTATAAAATAACAAAAGAGCCGCAGAATATTATTTATATGCCGATCATTCCGGAAGGACGTCAGTTCATAGACAACATTAGTCTGCGAATCTTGGATGACGACGGTGATCTGATTGATTTTCGAGGTGAGAAGATTATTGTTAAATTGGAGTTGAAGGAAATTGCTTAAAATATGGGTTTTTGTTTTAACACTCAACTGCGTATGCTGCATACTATGAAAGATTCAGTGAAACATACTAAAAATAAACAGATTAAGCACTCCAAACTCATTCGTAAAGCAGCCATTGGATCGAGAAGACGTCATCGACGGCAGCTATCCACCGAAGATTACAGCTTTTTACGGTCTATCGGGTTGAAAATACGAAAGTCTAAAAAATGACTGCTACAAGTGAAAAAATTGAAGTTTTCAACGAGCCCATCTTTGAAAATTCCATCATAAGTTTACAAGAACACACTTATAAACCATATGGTTCTCCAACATTTAAGAACTCTGATGAAATCCGTATTCCTGTTCACTTTCAAGACATAATTTTGGATGTTTCCGAAAGTTATATATACATCGAAGGAACTTTCATATCTAAGGATGCAACAAAGAAATGTCATTTATCGAATAATGCTCTAGCCTTCCTTTTCGACGAAATCCGTTATGAGATGGGTGGTGAACAAGTCGCTATTGTTCGGAAACCAGGAATTACTACAACACTGAAAACTATGGCATCATTTGGCTCCGTACACAATAATTCTCTAATGGTTTGCGGCTGGGGTCTAAATGAAAACAATCAAGCTCTTGTTGATCCCACAAGTCATGTTTTCTCCGGAAAGCTACCCCTAAAGTATCTTATGGGATTTGCTGAGGATTATACAAAGGGCATTTTTAACGTTAAGCAAGAACTTATTTTAATTATCGCTCGCAATTTTACCAATTGTTATATGGGCGAAGTGGAAGCAGACATTAATATTGATAAAATAGAATGGAAAATTCGTCACATTATCCCCGATGATCGACAGAAGTTGAAGATAATGTCTCGCATGAATAAAGGTGTGAATAGCGCAAATATCCCAATGGCGTATCGTAAATGGGATCTTTACGAACTACCTGCCTTACGTCAAACATCATCAGACGTGTGGGCCTTAAGGACAAGCACGAGGCTTGAAAAACCTAGATATTTGATTATTGGGTTTCAGAATAGTACCTATTACGATAATAAATCCAAAGATGCTACTCAGTTTACTACAGCTGATATAAGTGACATTAGAGTATATCTTAATTCCACTGTTTATCCATATGAAAGATGGAATTTAGAGTTTAAGAAAAAATTATATGCTACAGCTTATTACACCTATGAAAATTTCCAAAGTAGTTACTATGGACGAGAAATGGTGGACCCAATGTTAAATTTCGCCAAATATCCCGACAATCCCATTTTCATCGTTGATTGCAGTCACCAGCCAGAAGCTATTAAATCATCGACCGTCGATGTGAAATTGGAGTTTGAAACACGAAACAGTAAATTCCCTAAGGATACTAAAGTATATGCGTTGGTTATTCACGACTCATTTTTAAGTTATAATATTTTAAATGGTTCAGTTAACAATAAGTCTATGTATTAGTTTTAAGCACTAATGGGGACAATAGGTTCCGTAAATCAATTTGTTAGTTTAGGTTATCTGATGTTCTAGAAAATAAATTAATAATTCGTATATTGTGTGTTTAACTTTTATAATCGAGAATCGAGGGTATATTTTAAATGCCACAGGAATTTACGAGAGAAAGAGAGAGAGGGAAGTAGAGGTGGGGGCAGAATAGAGTATATATAAGGACCGATATCGATATGGAAACTCATATTCTCCCAAAATGTCATCGAGTTCAGATGCTGGCTATTCAAGCGATGAGGACCGAGCAGTTGCATTAAATCTGCAACATAGACTGGTACGTAGGGGCGGTAGGTTTAGGGCTAGATTTTGTGTAGTCCAGTCTTTTGTAAAATGGGGTCTCAACGTCTATTTATGTATGAATTGCTACATAAATAGATTTGAAGATTTTAATGGGGTTGAGTTCGTTCAGACCCATTTTACAGTAGGACGCGGTAATAGGGCGATGCAAGATCACTCTAAGTGTCATCATTGTCTTGAACGATTGTTTACGGTCTTTCACGAACAATCTTGCGTTATTTGCAATAGAATGTAAGTTCTATTACAAATAAAGCGACTAATACCTACCGCCCGAACCATAACCCACCCCAGGTCCTCTTCGGAGGGCCACATAAAGACTTGAGCGTAGTTAGTTGTTTGATGTCACATACCCATTGTGACACAATACTCTTCGAGGAATAATTTCTCGATTGTGTTACCATGGGTAGAGACATATATTTTTTATTATAAACGGCTATAGGGTGCATCATTGAAACATTATTACTCCCACTACAATTTGAGAATATAAATACGAGTTAAGCTTGACAATTATTCATATTCATCTTGGACATGGCCCAAGAAAGACCTCCAAGTCGTGGCTCGTCGTTGTGGAGCGATGAGACAGAGGATGCTCGGGACGTAAACGAACCCAACGGAGCCTGTTGGGTTTGTATGGCTGTACGGAATGTTGAGTCCACTGAACCGGATTCCACATCGGATGCTGGACCGGTAGAAGTCAGTGATGACTTCAGCGGTCCGGCGGATTCCACATCTTGGTGGAATTTTGAAGACGATGTGGACCCCGGTCCAGCGGACTCAACCACTCCGTAGAAGGACTACGATAAGTCCTACTCTCTCTATCTCCTATGCGACCGCCCGAACCCTGACACACCCCAGGTCCTCTTCGGAGGACCACATAAAGACTTGAGCGTAGTTTAGTTATTCCAAACCACTTTATTGTGGGATGGTATTATTATTGAAACCCTACCCTAAACATGATTAAAATTTAATTATTTTAAGGTGTCAGTTAATAAAACACTTTATACATTTTCTATTATTTATTTAGGTAAAAAATTATATACATAGTCATACAAAATTGTAGCATTTTTAACGCTACAAGAACAAATATGTAAACTATGATATGAGCAATACGTAGTATCCATTGTTAATTTTGGTACATCAGTAGTGAATTCTAAGTTAACAACAAAAGGAGTTTTAAGGTTCTTTTCGGAAAAAGTATTAATTAAAAAATCCTTCTTTACTCGGCCCTTGACATAAATAGTGTCGACATCGTGCAGAGCGTCGTAGAGAATCGGGAAAAGCTGGTCGAGATCCATTTCACCATAAGGATAGCAGAGACCATGTCGGTTTCCATATAAAAACAACACTTGCTTCTGGCATTGATACGATAGTTCATAAAACGGTATGGATGGTTTAAAGAAGTAACTTTTCATCTGGCTTCCATCATAAATAGCCAACTCTTTAGGTTGAAATTGTGGAACGCAGAATCCTTGAATGTCGACTACAACAAACTTCATCTCATCAAAGCTGGGAGCAAACTAAATAATTTTTTTAATTCAAGACACATTTTTGAAGGGTATAGTAAAATTTACACCCCACCCCTAAAATATGGCTATAAATACGTGTGCGCATAGCAGAATGTATCACTCTTCATCCAGCCATGGACGCTACTAGACTGATGTTGACCTCGACCAGGAAGAGGAAAATCGAGGAGTATTGGGCAGCCTCAAAGAAGAAACTTGAAGGGAAACCGATCGCTGTCGTAAAGCCGACAGTGCAAGCGGCACCACCACCACCTGTCGTGGTGATAGAGGATGACGAGGTCGGGGTGCCGGAAGCACCAGCACCGCGTCGGCGTTGGCGGCGGATAATCGCACCGCGGTCGGTTCAGATCGCCAGAGGGGAACAGCCGAATTAGCTGGTTTCCCTCAAACCCCACCCAAAAAACGGTCCTTTCAGGACCACCCTTATACTTTGAGCGTAGTTAGTTAGTTAGAAGTCCCATTGGTGGGATGATATAATACCAACAAGTGGTATTTGTTATCATCACACAGAAAAGGGATTTTCTGTAGCACATAATTCACCTTAAGGTGAATATGTTGAAAAGTTAAAATAAGATTAATTTTTTGGTAGGTAAGGTAAAAATTGTATATCACTTAAAATAACGGTATCATCGCGAACTATATGACACCAGTTTTAAAATTGACAAAATGATAATATTAAGCGAGTTTGATATTGCGCATACTCGGAAATTTCATTTGGTTAGAAACCATTAGGATTGTAGATTAGGACGATAGGCATATTGTTTTTTTATTATCAAAGGTCCACAAAAAGCTTTTAGCAGTCGCGAAAAAAATTTTTAAGTGTTTTATGACCCTTTGGGGTCATAAAAAGTCATAAAAGGGCCATAAAAGGGTCATAAAAAGTCATAAAAGGGCCATAAAAGGGTCATAAAGTCATAAAAGGGTCATAAAAGGGCCATAAAAGGGTCATAAAAAGTCATAAAAGGGTCATAAAAAGTCATAAAAGGGCCATAAAAGGGTCATAAAAGTCATAAAAGGGTCATAAAAAGTCATAAAAGGGTCATAAAAGTCATAAAAGGGCCATAAAAGGGTCATAAAAGGGTCATAAAAAGTCATAAAAGGGCCATAAAAGGGTCATAAAAGGGCCATAAAAGGGTCATAAAAAGTCATAAAAGGGCCATAAAAAGTCATAAAAGGGTCATAAAAAGTCATAAAAGGGCCATAAAAGGGTCATAAAAGTCATTAAAGGGTCATAAAAAGTCATAAAAGGGTCATAAAAGTCATAAAAGGGCCATAAAAGGGTCATAAAAGGGTCATAAAAAGTCATAAAAGGGCCATAAAAGGGTCATAAAAGGGCCATAAAAGGGTCATAAAAAGTCATAAAAGGGCCATAAAAAGTCATAAAAGGGTCATAAAAAGTCATAAAAGGGCCATAAAAGGGTCATAAAAAGTCATAAAAGGGTCATAAAAGGGCCATAAAAGGGTCATAAAAGGGCCATAAAAGGGTCATAAAAGTCATAAAAGGGCCATAAACGGGTCATAAAAAGTCATAAAAGGGCCATAAAAGGGTCATAAAAGGGTCATAAAAAGTCATATAAGGGCCATAAAAGGGTAATAAAAAGTCATAAAAGGGCCATAAAAGGGTCATAA
Source organism: Polydrusus tereticollis (assembly GCA_963920685.1). Lineage (NCBI taxonomy): Eukaryota > Metazoa > Arthropoda > Insecta > Coleoptera > Curculionidae > Polydrusus > Polydrusus tereticollis. Next base: position 105,773,396 of record OY987330.1, on the reverse strand, counting down.
AAGGGTCATAAAAGGGCCAGGGTCATAAAACACTCAAAAAATTTACGTTCTATGTCTCAAGTGCAAAATAAGAGACTTATTTTGGATGGATGGTGACCAACTAGGTTATGTTGACTTTTTGCGAGTTACAATTATACGGTGTGTATATTGTGGCTATTTTATGTACAAAAGAAGAAGACCGGTGACAGAACAAGATATGATGCAAAGAAAATGGATCTTGGACAGTGCATATAAAAACCCATAACATTGTTTTTTTTTCCCATTGTAATAAATAAATATATATATGTGACGAGAAGGCCTTTTTGTCATCTTTCTCTTCTGCCAATGACGCAGTCTCACCCTTCCCTGACCCCTCGATCAGCGCCGGCGCCGCCCGTATACAATCAATAGGCAGCGTACCACGACCCAAACCGAGGATGACCGAATGGTTCGGAAGAGAGGCGTCCCGGCGTTTGCGTCAGTAGTCGCTCGCGCAGCTTATTTGAGTTACAGACATTAATCATTGTACTCCGTACTTTAAATAAAACATTTTCAAAACTTATTTTGAAGTAAATGACTTTTACACCCTTACCCTAACATCAGAAGTGGGATTCGCCCTTATGTTGTGTGTGCAGTGAAATAAATAATAAAAAAGATATTAACAAGTTTTATCTCGGGTGTGTCCATAGCCAACATGGCGGATGAACAACAATCTCCCCTTAGTGTCGACCATGAGGATGGTGAATTGGAAGACGATATGGAGCCGACAGCGAAGAGGTCAAAGGTGCATTGGCAAGAAACGTTAGTGTCTATACTGGCGACCCAACAAGAACAATTAAATCAGTTATCAAATAAACTAAATATGGCGACCGGGCTAACACCCAGTTCGTCGACGAGTACAATCAGCAATTCACCTGCGCAAGTGCTGACGTCATCTACTACGTCTTTTCGATTGGCAGAATTTGATCCCGATAACACAGGCTATGCGATTGAGGAATGGCTGAATCTAGCTACGAAATTAAAAGAAGAATTGCATGTTGGCGATGTATTAATGATAGCCAAGGCAGGAGAAGCATTGAAAGGTAGGGCCCATCTTTATTACTGCAACTGGAGGCCTGTTTCGCGAACTTGGAGTGAGTTTAATAAAGACCTTATCGTCGCGTTTCCAGACCGAGACACCCCCGGTGCCCGTGCTTATTATGCAGCCACATTACGTAGTCGGGAGTGTGAATCACTAAGTGACTATGGCATCAAAAAACTCAGTTATGTTAAACGTTTTTATAGTGAACTGCCATGGGACATAATACTTGATCGAATATGGACTAGATCACAATGAAGGTCAAGCTGCCATCCGTATACAAAAGCCACCGGATGAACGTGAACTTTTAAAACTGCTGAGCGAGTTCGATGCGCGCCGCAGGCAAAACAGACCTTTACACAATTTAAGACTAAACAGTGAAATCGTGAAAACTGCAAACTTTACAAAATGTAACGATAATAATCGTAAGCAAGTCGCAATTTCGGCTTTTAAGCACGGTTGTTTTAAGTGTGGTAAATCAGGCCATCGAGCAGACGATTGTCGAACGTCTAATAAATTTAAAAACGATGCCGGCAATAAAACAGGCACTGAACGGGCGTTTTCACACTAGCCGACACGACACCGGCACGACAACGACAACGACACCGGTGGACGCGTAATCTCATGTAAGTAAAGGGAATGCTTTCACACTTGCCGATATATCGTTAGCGTGTCGTTACAGGCGCCGACAGGTCGGCGAGCAGCAAGCGCTCCACTCGTGTCGTTGGCGGTTTTTCCTTATGTTTTGGTTTATTTGTGTTAAATGATAATTTCGACATACCCGAATGAACTTTTAAAAGAGCTAACTATGGCTAATTTCAAGTATGACATTGTTACTCTGATAGAAGTTGTAGAGTCAAAACCGTGTCTTTGGGACAAAACAAATGAAAATAATAAAAATAAAATACTCAGAGATAACAGTTGGAAGGACGTTTTTCAATTTTTAGAAGACGGATATGAACAATTGTCAGCAGCAGAAAAGAAAAAAACAGGTAAGTTTTTAGTGTTTTATTATGAACGTTTAAACTATAAACAAAGACAGAACTTAGTGTAACTTACTATACATATTCAGGGTGATTCTTCTCAGATCTCGTCGCTTGTAGCTTCGTTACTAAAAATAGGACTTTTAAATTTTGTACCTATAATCTGCATGTTGAAGTGGATTTAAGGAAAATATTTTTAATTATAAAGGGTGACCCAAAAAAGTGTAACGTCATAAGAACATATTTTTGAACAGATTACGTGTTTATAATTTAAAAGTCCTAAGTTAAATTTTAACTGAGCTACAAACCACTGAGATGAATCACCCTGTATAAATACAAAATTCTTAAAATGTGTTGAGGGCGTTGATGGGATGGTAGTTTGTTTATTATTTCCCTTCGATCAAAAGTATGCGTGGCATTTTTAGGTAGTACCTAATTAAACGGAAAAATTAAATTTTTGACAGCTGCCATGGTAGTGCACCCTCTTTACTGACAAAATAATTCGCAAAACAGGACCGTACACCTTGTCCTGTCTTATTAGCAGACTGTTTCAAGGGTTCCTTGGGATGAGGTATTCTTTTCAATTGGGAACTGGAAACCAAAATTAAATCGTCCGTACGATAACCATCTTTTACGCGTACTATATTATGTAATACTACACAGGCTTTGACAATGTTTTTTGAGAAAGTTTTGGACACATTTAATGCTCTGTGAAATATACGCCATTTGTTTGTTAGTATTCCAAATGCACATTCAACATATCGCCGAGCTCTATGTAACCTGTAATTAAAGACACGTTGTTTAATGCTTAAATTATGGTTAGGAAAATCCTTTAGCATATACTCATTCATAGAAAATGCGTTATCTGCAATAAAAACATAAGGCACTTTTAAACCCGTTGCTGGTGTAATTGGCCTCGCATCTGGAAGATCCAATTCCAAATTAATTAGCCTTCTCCAAAATTCAGTTCCTTGTATAATGGAAGAATCGCAGTCCTTCCCATATGCTCCAATATCGACGAAGAGAAACTTGTAGTCTGCATCGGCAATTGCCAAAAGAACTATTGAGTAAAACTTCTTGTAATTGAAATTCATTGATCCAGCATTAGGGAAATTTTCTATCCGAATATGTTTTCCATCAATGGCCCCGAGACACATAGGAAAATGCGCTGAACTCTCGAATTTATTGGCGACCAGGGTCCAATCTTCTTTCGTCATTTCTTTGAGGAAAGTTGGTTGAAATGTGGCCCATGTTTGGCGACAAATAAAATTTGCAATTTCACTTAATGTTGATATTCCAATCCGGTAGGTATAATGTAGTTCGGTCAACGTACACCCTGATGCTAAATATCTGAAAAACAAACAATGCTCATTTAGCATTCTTTCGTGGAAATTTATTTTAACTTTTTATTCCATAAAATTAAAAATTATTTAAATTTCTTTTTTATTACAGGCGAAATGATTATGCAGAAGTGGTCAAATGTTAGAGATGCATTTATGAGATCTCTACGAACCAAGAGTGGGCAAGGCGCAAAGAAAAAATATGTAAATAGCGAACATTTAAACTTTTTGCTTAAAGTAGCACAAAAGGACGAAACCGAAAGCAATTTTACCAAGAGAACTTTTGATGGAGAGACTGAAGAAGAGTATGACTTGCAGTCACCATTAGCAGGTTCCTCCAATGCTACTTTAACTGGAGACGACATATCTACAACATCAGCTAACACCCCATCCACTGTTTTACCTTTGATAGAACATACACAAGACAGAAAGAAAGGTGCAAAATCCAAACGAGAGCTAGACTTTGTAGAGAGGGAAATTTTAACTGAATTGAAGAAGATGAAATCGTCAGAAAATGAATCGCGGTCAGGCCCTTCTACTCACCCTGTTCCAAACGACAACGAAGTAGTGCTCCTATCATTTGTACCCCACACACGAGATATGAATGAGACAGAACTTATGGACTTGCATATGGCAATTTTAAATAAAATAAAGGAAATTAAAGATAAACGAGGCATTACTCAAATACAAGCAAACTCTGTTCTGACTTGTAACAACTCTTCCTTTGCTGCGCGTCCGCTGCTAGGTGTTAAGACTACTAGAACGACTGCGTCTAACTACACATACTCATACTCCAGCCCACAATGTACTGTGACCAGCCCGTACCTTTCTCCTTCAGGCTCACTTTCGACCCAGAACTCCACATACTCAGACTCAAGACCACAAGATACTGTGCCCAGCCCATATCCGTCTCCATCAAGCATAATTTCGAACCAGGTGGGCGAACAAGAGAACGAGTATGAACACCAGCACCAGGAAGAAAGACCAACCCGAAGGTTTCTAGTGAATCCCTACCAATCACTATTTGACTCTACTGCAGAATGAACTTGACTTTGTTACTATTTTAATGTTTAGATTTTTATTTGAAAGGCAATGTTTCCTCTCAGGATTTTAGATTGTAAAGTTCTTGTTAGCATATATAATACTTTTGTCAATAATTATTTCAATTATTTCAAATTAATACTAGGTATGGTAATAGTAATATGGTAACAAAGTTACCTTATTGTCACAGCTAGCATTTCCTCAGGTGGTATGGCCATTCTAAGTTTCGTATCTGGTTTTTTGATATCGTCAATTAATTTGCTCAGCACATAGTTAAATGTTTCATGACTCATTCGAAAGTAATTGAAAAATTTTTGAGAATCCTTAGTCAATTTCTCAAAAATAGTGTAATAGGTGCCCTCTAAGTAGCGCACCTTCAATATTGGATGTATCCAAAATTTTCTTTGCGGTCTTCGCTTTTTGAGTCTTAAATGCAATAAATATAGCAAATATAACTTATTTACAGGAGCCATATTTGCGAATACCGGCACAACACTACGACACGACAGAGATGGCTGTCGGCAAATGTGAATATACTCGCCGATTTATCGCGTCGGTGTCGCTACCGTGTCGTGATCATGCCGGTGTCGTGTCGGCTAGTGTGAAAACGCCCAATCAACTACAAAGAATATTCCACCGACATGTCAGCATTGTAAAAAGTTAGGACACAAAGAAGAAAATTGCTGGTATAAGTACGGCAAGCCCAAGAAAGTCATGCTGATAAGACGAGGTCGGCATTTGACTGAATCACCTATGGCGACTCTTGTTTATAACGATAAAACGTCGTATTTCAATTACTTGATAGATTCTGGAGCTGACGTGTCAATTATTAGCAAAACAGCAGCCTTACAACTGTCTGCTAAGATTACACCAATGCGTCATATGTTGTCTGGGTTTGGATCACGTATTGTTAATACAATTGGCATCTGTGAAGTGATAGCCGTTTTGCCGACAGTATCATTAGAGATTTTGTTTACTGTTGTTCCCGATGACGTAATGCCTGAAACTCTAGACGTTATTATTGGATGGGACGTCATGAAAAGACCTAATTTGTTTATTAAAAAGGGGATCAGTGGTTTAGAATTGCATCATGACCTGCACAATATTTCCAACGTTATGACTGTGTCAACCGTTAGCAGCCCTATTATAATAAATATATCAGGGTTGGATAAGGACTTGAAATCGGAGTTGAAGAATTTTTTACAAGTTGCATATGAACAGACACCAGGTTGCATCACCACAGGGAAATTAAGCATCCAACTAAAGGATAATACACCTGTTGCTTATCGTCCAAGACGTCTAGCCTATGTTGAAAGAGAAAAACTTAGACAAATTGTTGAAGGCTTATTGCAGGAAGGCATTATACGAGAAAGTCAATCCGAATATGCCAGCCCCATAGTTCTAGTACAAAAGAAAACAGGTGATCTAAGGCTGTGCGTGGACTACCGCGACCTCAATAAAAAGGTCGTTAAAATAAGATACCCTTTACCACTAGTGCTTGACCAAATAGATACCCTTTGTGATGCCAGATACTTTACTATCTTGGATATGAAAGCTGGCTTCCACCAAATTGAAATCAGCGAAAGCTCTAAACATTGAAGCGATACAATACGTCCACCTTCCCAGGTAGCTCGGACGCATGCGCACTCCAATTTGTAATACGCTGACGATCAGCTAGTTCGACGTAAACGTCTTTTTCTTCCTCTTCACCCAGCATTCCCCACGGCTGCACATCTTCACACCACGACCAGAGATCCTCTTCTTCAGGCTTCGATGTTAATGCCCTTTTTGAGCCACCCACGGGGTTTGGGTCGCTTGCCACTTCTATGCCACTCGGCCGGCAATCGGACGGAGGTTTAGAAGACCCTAAAAGGTCCTGGACACCAAGCAGGCGGTTGGCATCTCGGTCTGGGCCCTTTGCCACCTCCGCAGAGTCGACGGATGAGTCATAGCTAACTCCCTGGAGTTCTGATGGTCCATTGGGCGACGAAGATCCCATGGCATCGATGATCCAGGCCTCCAGGAAGCCGCTCGGCGAAGACGGTAGCAGCACGTCTTGCATTCGGTCTAAGACTGTTGCGAAATTTAAGGCCATGTGTCTGACTTCCAACAGCTTAGTTAAAACGTAGTTAAAATATCAAAGTTTTTATTCTAACTCTATATAATATTTTATTTCTTAACACTTTTTTATGTCTAAGTATTTTTTCTAACTTATAAACACAAAATAAACAACTTTATAATTTTTCCAAAACTTTTATTCATCCGATTTACGATGCTTTATTACTGCCAGAAAAGTCCCAGATTATGCTTTAGGAAACTTTTATTTAAATACAAAAACACTTTTAATTACTGTGAAAATAACTCATCATCTCGAGTTATGACGTCATATGATGACTGCAGCTAATTAGATCTTTCTTGTTTGAACCCCCGTGAATGACTGAATCAATAGCACGAATGTCGGCTATTTATAGTAAAATCCAATACCAGAACAACATGTAACAGCTTTTATCACACCTGATGGTTTGTATGAGTACAATAGAATGCCATTCGGGTATGTAAATTCACCTGCGGTGTACCAAAAAGCCATTGACAAGGCGCTTGTTGGTTTAAAAGAAAAAAAGGCCTTCGTTTATATGGACGATGTGCTTGTTCCATCCAGAACTGTTGAGGAGGGATTTCAGAATTTAAAAGAAGTAGTGAGTGCTCTATCGATGGCAGGCTTCCGTTTAAATTATGAAAAGTGCCGCTTCTTTGTTGCCGAAATTGAATACCTTGGCGTACTTATAAAAGAGGGAACAGTACGTCCAAATCCACGGAAAGTATGTGCACTCAAGAATGCGCCTGTTCCAATGAATGTGAAGGGAGTACCGTAAAGCGGGGTTACTTCGAACGGGTAGCCTAAATTCGAACATTCCCCCCTCCTTTCGCTTTTCTCATCACAACGCGAAAATCTTTAGCGCGATCGAACTTGTTTGGTGGCGAATTAAAAGTAGGCAGTCGGTCGAGTGTCTTAAGGTTGTTTGGACGCATTTTAAGCGGTAAGTAACTACGGGGTAAATTTTATCATGTATTCGTATTTTTAACGTTTTTTAGGTTAGTTGCAAACAAACATCTGTATTACTGATCCTATAAGTCATATCTCTATATAATCTTGTAGAACTATTGCTTGACATGTCATTAACATGACTTGCAATAAAAATTTTGATTTTAATAAATAGGGTAATTACAAAAAAATTAAAAGCAATTTTTTTACTTTTAGAGGGGCTAATTCGAACATGGTGCGAAAATATAAAAAAAGGCTTGGGGCCTTGCATTATCGTTACCCCAGAGTTACACTGTTGTATGTCACATTTTTTCTAAAATTGACTTTTCGGTGTTACTGAGTTGTATGTACCTTAAACTTGCCTTCCAGAGAATTGCAATGTTGTATGTTACACCATATGTCATTGACAACCAGAAATACATTGTTGTATCAACGTGAATTGCGATTTTTAGAGTTTTATAGTTGTATGTATAACTTACACCTTTGTGATTTTTAAAATCTATATTGACATGGTGGTATGTGTCACATACACTTTTGTAATTTTATATTTTATTCCTATGGTCACAAATTTTGCACATACAACTTTGTTTTTTAATTGGTTGGGTCGTTGAGTGAGAGTGTGTTAGGGTTTAGCTACTGAAATTAGCTAAGAAATATCGTTTAATTTTATTTGTCTTGTGCGTAATCCAGTATACAACAATCTCAGCGTTCTGTGAAATTAATAGCGCAAGTAAATTAATTGTTTTATGCTTTCAATAGACGAAAATAAAAAGTGAGGTTAGTATTTTGCAAATAATTATTTTTCGGAATTTTTTTCACAACTTCATGCATTTTTAGTTACTTTTGCTCTTTACCATGGACCATAAATTGGCTGATTGCAGTAATTCTGATTCTGAAAATGAGAGTTTAGCAGATTTAAGGTAAGTTTTTCTTTATTATTATACACTGTGACCCCCGATAGAGTCGATATGATTTCACGAAGAAAATTTATTTTTTATCTAAAGTTCTGTTTGTTGAGAAAATAAGTCTACACTATAAGATTTTAGATCAGACGTACAGGGTGGTAACAAATAAATAAAACATAAACATGCTTAAAGATAGAAGTACCATATTTAATATTTAACATCCTGCTCATCTGACCTAAAATTTTATTTTGAGTAGAACTTTTTTGATATAAAGAATACATTTTTATCGTAAAATTAATAGAACAGATTCCTTTCCTCTTGTCAACTACAACCGAGGATACTGGATTTTGTATTTTAAGTAATTTTTCTAAGGAATTCAATTGTTTTAGACTGAAAATTCTTCAAAATGGAGATGTCACGAATCGTAGTGAAAATAATATGCAGAATATGAATGAAAATAACTGTAAAAACAAAAGAAACGAACGAAGATTTGATTTGAGTGACATCATAGATTGCGAAGGTTACGATTCAGACAAGGACAGGGAATATGTACCTTCACATGAACCCAGCGAAGACTCTGACGATTCTAATCACAGTGTACATCGACATGTTTGTGCTGACGAAAACATTATATTAAATGAGACTGAACCTGAGCCTTCTCAAACCGGCTTACCTAAAAAACTAAAACGCAAAAGACAGCGGAATCCCAGTACTTGGCAAAGTAATGTAAGAAAGGCGGCGCATGACTCAGGAAAAGAATACATTTCTGCGAGGAAAAAAGCAGTTCCAGCTAAAAGGATCAAAACAGTAAAAGATTGCCAAACAAAATGTATGTTTAATTGCCAGCGACTTATTACAGAAGATGAAAGAAAAAACATTTTTGAGCATTACTATACCTTAACCGAACATGCCAAAAGATTGTTTCTCTTGGCAACTTCAAAACAATTCAGTATTGAACGACATAGAAAAAATAAGAATGACGAAAACAGCAGAAGAAAGCAAACATTTACCTACCATTTTCAGATAGGAAGTCGGGAGATTCAAGTTTGTAAAACCTTTTACTTGAGTACGTTAGCTATAAGCCAAACACCTATATACACAGCCCACGCAAAAAAAAACATGTTTTCAAACATACCTGAAATTCCGGTACAAGGAAAACACACAAAATATAAGATACCGGAAGACGATCTTAATTTCGTTAAGATGCATATAGAATCCTTCCCTACAGTAGAATCTCACTATTGTAGGGCTAATACTCAGCGACAGTACTTGGAGTCATCTTTAAATATAAAAAAAATGTATTCCCTTTACACTGAACTTTGCACAGCTTCTAACAAAGAACCAGTAAAACAGTCTTTTTACAGGACTGTATTTTGCAATGAATATAATTTACATTTTCATGTCCCTAAAAAAGATCGTTGTGATCTATGTGAGGAGATAAAAATTAAACTACAAGAAGATAAATTATTAGAGGCTGAACAGAAAATCGTGTTTGACAGACACCGTCAAGCGAAAAAAGCATGTCGGATGGAGAAAAGTAAGGATAGAGAAAATCTTAAAACTTTTTTAGTATTCGATTTACAAAATGTATTAAGCTGCCCGCATGCGGAAGTTAGCAACTTTTATTACAAAAGTAAACTGAATGTGTACAATTTAACTGCTATCTTATCCAGTACAAAACAAGTATACTGCGCGCTGTGGAGCGAAGGTCTTATGGGTAGAAGCGGGAACGATATAGCAAGTGCCTTGCTGAAAATTTTAGAAGCTGTTTTTAAAGACAATATTGATTTGACGTCTTTAATACTATGGAGTGACAGCTGCGTGCCACAAAATAGAAATTCTCTAATGTCTGCAGCAATTGCACTCTTAATCAAAAGATATCCAAGAATTGAATCCATAATATTGAAGTTTTCTACTCCGGGCCATTTCTGTAATCAAGAGATTGACGCAGTCCATAGTTGTATAGAAAGAGTGCTAAAAAAATCAGAATATTATTCCCCATTATCGCTTCTACGGTTGCTTTTAAAAGTTTCTTCCAGAAACCCTTACAAAGTCATTCAATTAAAAGAAATTGATTTTGCTGACTACAAGTCCTATGCCTCTCAATATAACTATAAAATTGTACCTTTTAGTCAAGTAGTTGCCCTAAAATTTTCCAAATCTGTATTTGAAATAGAATATAAAGTTAGTCACGCCAATAATGAGTGGAAAAAAGTCTCCATACGTGATTATCGGCCTACCAGAAGTAGTGCCGGTAAGAAAGAAATTATTAAGGAACCAGCTCGTTCATCTACCACGAAGTCACTTCCCCTAAATAAGGTTCAGGCCATTAAAAGCATGTTTAAGTGGATGCCTGAGGTGGATAAGGCATACTACATGGCTATACTTCCAAAAAATGATAATGCCTAACATATTAATTTCTATAGTTCTGGATTGTATTCCTATTTGTAGTTATTTTGTATTTTTGTAACGTTACCGAGTTGTATGTTTTCTTAATAAATAAAAAAAATAGAATTACACAATTGTATGTGTTTTTTTTTGTGCCCAGAATATAGAGAAAACACTGTATATGTGTATATTTTTTCTAAAAAACCGTAATCATTATAATGAAACTAACTGATCCTAAATTTTCCTAAGTGTAGGTCTGTCCATAGCACTGTAACAAAAAGCCGATTTTTCTTTACGCTTTTTCTCAAAACTTTGTTTACTGCACATACCACAGTAAAAGTCTGAGGTAACGTTATGTCAATTATTCAGAACAATCTCTGGAAAAGGCACTTAATGATCTCAGAAAAAAGAGAATGAATTAGAGACAGGCATCGGAAGTGTATGGAATCCCGATAGCCACCCTTTCCAACAAAATGAAGAAAAACCATCCATTGCTAGCAGGGAGGCAACCAACTTTAACAAAAGAAGAAGAAGACAGTCTATCATCGGCAATTCAAAAAGCTGCAGAGTGGGGCTTTCCTCTAACTAGGTTGGACATTCGGTTATTGGTTAAGCAGTTTCTTGATTCCCAAGGTAAAAACATTAAAACTTTTAAGAACAACATGCCTGGCGTAGACTGGTTTTACAGTTTTGTGAAGAGAAACCCTATTTTAACTGAACGTTTATGTCAAAATATTAAACGCTGTCGAGCTGAATTGAATCCCGAAGTTATTAACCACTATTTCGAAAATTTGTCACAAAGTCTACAGGGTGTGCCAGCATGTAACATCATGAACTATGATGAAACTAATTTATGTGACGATCCTGGTAGGGTAAAGGTCGTTTGCAAGAAAGGTACAAAATATGTAAATAGAGTTTTAGATTCTAGTAAATCCAGCACCTCTATAATGATTTCAGTTACTGGGTCTGGAATATTATTACCCCCCTATATAGTTTATAGAGCCCAACACCTTTACCCTACTTGGACAGAAAATGGCCCCGCTGATACAGTGTACAATCGTACCAAAAGCGGTTGGTTTGAAGGCGCCGTCTTCGAAGATTGGTTTGAGAAAGTGGCTCTACCATATTTCAGAAGATGCGAAGGAAAAAAAATTTTAATGGGAGATAATTTATCCAGTCATCTTTCCCTCAGAGTGATTCAACTATGTGAAGAAAAAAATATTGAATTTGTACTTTTGCCACCCAATGCAACTCATTTACTTCAACCATTGGATGTGGCTTTTTTCGCTCCATTCAAAAAAGTCTGGAGGTGCATTTTGACGGAGTGGAAACAAAAAAACAGAGGCGTTCTCCCAAAATCAGAATTTTCAAAAATGTTGAAAAAACTAGTTGACACTGTTGGACTTAATGCTGTCAACAATATTCTTTCTGGTTTCAGAGCCTGTGGAATTATTCCTTGTGACAAAAATGTTGTTTTGGACAAACTTCCTAAACTCACGCCTAATCAACTGGATGATCAGCAAAAACAGATTATTGACCAGCGCTGGTCCGCAACTTTCACTGATTTTCTACAAAAATCAAGAACCTTGGAAAGCAGACAAAATATAAAACGAGGAAAAAAAATTAATGTAGCGCCAGGAAAAGGAGTAAAGGCATCTGATTTAGGCCAGCCTTCTGTTTCAAGAGAGTCGAGCAGCTCCGACGATGAAATTGTGTCTGATAATGTGGACCAGTCTAACTCTGACAAAGAAAGTGATGATGGTGCCAACAAAGAACAAAACAATGAATTGATTTCGGACAAAAATATTGGATCAGATGAAGACTTTATGGTGGATAATTATGTTTTAGTCACCTTTAAATGTCAAAAAAATACTGAGAGATATTTTGTCGGCAAAATTACTGAAGTTTTTGCTGACCAACCTGAGCTTTTATTGGTAAACTTTTTAAGGCGAAAATCAGGCGGCAAACAAAATTATTTTTATTATCCAGATGTCAAGGATGAATCGTTGGTGAACCGAAAAGACATTTTGAAGAAACTTAAACCGCCAAAAGATTTTAGAAGAAATCGATTCATATTTAATAATTTACCGGTAGAATATGTTATCGAATAAATTTTAAACATTTTTATTTTGTTTGTTCGTTTTTACTTTTAAGAAGTAGGTACTGTATTGGCTGATTATGTTATTGGAATATTTTGTTTTTACTTTGCATTCGCATAAAAATTTAGTTTTTAAGTTTATATGGCTCAATAATGTTTAAAATCACGTTGTGTCTTAAATAAAGCATTGTTTTATCAAAATACTTAGGATATCATTTTTTTTATTTTAAATCTCCTATATGCTTAAAATATTTTAATAGTTCGAATTTACACTTATCTGGGTCTATATTGAAATTTCTGTGCGTTTTAAGACTATGTTCGAATTTACCCCACTCATAGGGGTAAGTTCGAACAACCTTTATCAATTAAAAAAAAATACTATATATATTTTTTTAATAATTATGAAGATCGGAATGCCTAAAGGAAGGTTCAATAAAGTTATATTTAAATTTTGGGTAATTTTTCTTAAAAGGTGTCAACACAATATTCAAAAAACCTCCAAAAAGCGTTCGAAGTAGCCCCGTTTTACGGTACGTCAATTTTTGGGTCTAGCAAGCTACTTTCGTCGTTTTGTTGAGAGATTTTCTCAGGTTATGACACCGATAACCACCTTACTAAAAAAATCCGAAAGCTTTAAGTGGTCTGAAGAATGCGAACATGCTAGACAATATGTTATCAAAAAACTAACCGAAGAACCAGTACTCAAAGTTTTTAATCCTAACCTAGAATGCAAAATACATACCGACGCTAGTGCTCTGGGTATTGGTGCTGCATTATTACAAAAAGAGAATGGTGTGGCATACCCAATCGCATATTTTAGTAGACGAACAACCGAATGTGAATCAAAGTACCATTCATATGATTTGGAAACCTTGGCAATAGTGGATGCTGTGGAACATTTTAGAACGTACTTATATGGAAAGCATTTTACAGTGTTCACAGATTGCAATTCTGTTCGAGCAACGGCAGTAAAGAAATATTTACATCCAAGAGTGGCTCGCTGGTGGATAAAGCTGCAAGATTATGATTTCTCCATCGAATATAGAGCTGGGAGTAAAATGGGGCATGTAGATTACCTTAGTCGTAACCCAGTCAAGACAGTATGCATGGTAAAGAGTGCAAACCATTCCCAAGCACCCTGTAATTCTCTTCAAGATTTTCAAAGAGCTGACCCATTCTGCAAAAATATTTTAGAAAACCCAGCCGAATATAAAGAATATGTTGTTGCCAATGGACTTATCACAACTGCAGGAGCCAATCCAAAGCCTTTTGTTCCAATAGCCGCACGATTGCTTACTATGCAGCTGTACCACGACAAGTCGTCACATATTGGTTGGAACAAGGCCATAGAAAAAATGCGAGAAGATCTGTATTTTCCAAAAATGGGGCAATGTCTAAAAAAATACATACGGAACTGCAGGGGATGTGTTCTTGGAAAATCGCATACTGGACGTAGGAGTGGATATTGGCAGCAAGGCGAAAAACCGCAAGATATATTAGATACATGGCACATAGATCATGCCGGTCCGCTTGTGAGGTCTCGAGGTTGTACGCAGATTCTAGTAGTAGTTGATGCATTTTCAAAGTATTGTAGTCTACAACCACTTAAACAGAAAACGACTGAGGATACAATTAAAGCATTGTTGCTGGTTTTTCAAAAAATTGGAAAGCCAATCCGTATCGTTTCGGACAGAGCTGCTGCGTTCACTTCTATTGCATTTCAAAACTTTCTTGATGAGCAAAACGTGCAACTTCACCATATTGCCACCGGCATGCCACGCGGCAATGGCCAAGTTGAGAGAGTGATGCGAACTATCTTCAACTTACTACGTGCTACTCTGACAAATGAAAACGAAAAATCATGGGTGTCAGTATTGGAGGAAATTCAAGACAATCTTAACCATACAATCCATTCCACAACAGGGTTCGCACCTTCGGTACTACATTTTAGTACGAATCCACGATTAAAAGCGACACTACCATTTTTACCAAACTCAGTGATATCTGATCACTTAGTGGATGCAGAAGAAGCAGTACCTAAGGCTCAGGCAAATATCAAACAAAATCAAATAAACAAAGCCAAACAATTCAATTTATCCCGGTACGCAGCCACTTTATTTTCAGTTGGTGACCTTGTAGCAATCGAAGATTCCCAATTAGCAGGTGGTGGCAAGCTGAAACCGAAATACAACGGTCCATATACCGTTAAAGTCATTCTACCCAATAAACGATATCTTCTTGGTAAGCAAGGAAAACGCACAACCGTAGCCGCTCATGAGCAGCTTCGGAGGTGGCCCTCAAAGCATCAATAAACTGTAAGTAGATTTAACTCTCTTCACCGACATATGTACATACAAATCATATTATCAGAAAGCAAATTAAAGCTATTGACGGTATTTTCATAAAAAAGATTTGATCTTGATTTATTCACTTTTATTAGACGATTTTTACAGTGAATAATAACCTTGCAAATTATTACAAATTTGAAAAGTAGCAGTGTCCTGGAATATCGAATATAAGAACGGACACTGGGCGAAAATCCCTTTTTCTCAAAAGTCATTCTCTCTCTAAAGTGGGCAAGAAATGAAATGTATTCAAAGTGTACTGTAAAGCACATTGATAACCTGCTCAGAGCAGTAATGTTAGTTGCAATTTATTTTATAATAAAACATTTGTATATAAAAGGTTGTACCTATATAGTGGCCACCTGAGAAAAGTTAAAACCGAAACATTAATTAATATATTACCTATTGAAACGTCAGTTTTTCTTTAATTACTGTTTTTCGCCATTTTGTCAGGAAATCTAAAAAATTAATCTGGAGGAGCACTGCTTTGTTTTATTTATATTAAATCAACTTCACTGAAAGTATGGACTATTTCTTCAACTTCAAATCAGCTGGTCAGGCTATATTAGTCCACGAATATAAGAACTTCATAAGGAGAAGACTGGTAGAGCTAGACATATGGTTCAACAATGAATGTTTGAGAAGAGGCCTTCGCCCGCAATACATAATTAAACTGTGCAGAAGGACTGCTTTGTTTTATTTATAATAAATTTAATGTTTGGAGTACGTAATTTATTAAAATTAAAAGTATTTATACTATATTCTAATATTTTGCTTTCTTCCATTCATCATTACAATACGTACCCACGCATAGGCGTGCGCAGGCTTTTTCGTAAGGGGGGAGCATTGATGAAATGTAATATTAGGGATGGTAATACCAATTCCTCTTGTACAAACGTATGGAAAGAGGCAAATTTTGGATCATAGGGGTAATGAAACGTGACAAACTCGAAAATGATTTCAGCAATGATGTGCTTTTGATTTTTCGAATAGTAGGTACATATTTTTTAATTTTAAATAAAACACCATGCGTATTTTAATTGACAGGAATATTCGAATCATACTTTATATTGCAGACCCTTCCTCAAGTTGAATTGTTTTCAAGATATTGACGTTTGAAAATTGACAATTTTTGCACTTTTGAAGGCTGTATCAACTTCGAATAAAATTACTACCATATTATCATTTTAGCTTTTGATAATCTGTCTAATGGCGTTATCTCCCGGCTTTCCAGAAAGTAGCCGAAACTGAAAACTTTTTACAATCATTTTGTGCCAAGCCAAACCGTTAAGATTTTATAGCATTTTAAAGTGTGAAAATTGTTAATTTTCGAACGTCAATATTTTAAATTCAATCGAATTTAGGGATAGGGTGTTTAATATAAAATACGATTCGAATTTTCCTGGTAATTCAAAGATGCAATAAAATACATGGTGTTCAATTTGAAATTTAAAAATTATAAAATTTCCGAAAAAACAAGACTTGAGAACATCGCTGAAATTATTTTTCAGTTCGTTTCTTACCCCCTATATGATATCCTACATTCGACTAACCTTGCATGATGACTTGTTGACTTTCATGTCAGTTAATGATACCAAAAATAAAAGAAGGCAACCAAAAAAGTAAATTGACTTTTATTGCTATTTATAATATTAGAACAGTTTTGTCATATAAACTATCTAGGTACATAGTACATACACTTGTTTGTAAAACACTTTAAAATGCAGATTAATAACTTATTTTTAATATTTAGAAGTGTCCTCAGCCAGTATTATCAGTGCAAATAACGAACACATTTAAAAAATAAACAGTGTGGCGCCTACCATACAAGACGTTCAGGAGCGCAACAACAGGGGGGGAGGGGGGCAGGAGTGGCCACGGTTTTTGAAGAACAGTACTGGATAGTGAAAATTAAATAACGTCAATCGTTTTTGCTTTAAATTTGACTAAGTTATTTTTTATGAAGAAATGCTGAAAAATTACATTTTTTGGCGAATTTTATTTTAGGCCTACGTACAAAGTTTCAGATGTCTAGGGCAAAGTTGAGTTTCTTGTCATTTTTTCGAATTAATTAAATGTGTTTTTTTCATAATGTAAGTTGACTTAATGGATATTAAATGTTTAAATAGGTGATGAAGAATTGCGTTTAAATTGTGAACTAATCATTCCTTTGGAAATTATCGTATTATGAGTCTTTTTAACTTTATAAGTACGTATATTTACTGTCAACAAAATGGAACATCGGACATCTATTGGATAAAATTGTTAAATTATCCTAACTTTATTCTTTTTTTGCCTCTAATTTTATATTTGTGAAAAAAGACATGTCAGCAAAGTTAATAAAATATTCAGGATGATAAGAACAAATGGTTTAATATCCATCCATTAAGTCAACTTACTTATCGAGGGCTAAAAGGCAGGACCTCGTAACTGCAGTTTCAGGCAAATTGATATTTTTGGTTTATTCGCCGTAGAATAGGTGTTGGCATCTATCGGACAATAGACATACTAATAAATAAATTTAGTTGGGTGCGAAATTGCATAAAACAGTTCCTCGTATTTACTAAGGCGATAATTTTAAAAGCATTACCTCATAACTTCTTATTAGCTGTGGTAATTTTTGGAAGCGTCACGGTATACTGAAAGTTTGTCTCAAATCAGTGATAAAGTGTTAAAGAAAACTTTTTATTTACTGGTAAGTTAAATATCTTCATTATCTTGCCTGTGCCCAGTTGTATTTAAAGATGTTTTTACAGACATTTTAGGTATTATTATTCTAAAATGCGTTTTTGTTTTAGGTAGCATTTACGAGGTCCTGCGTTTTGATATTACCAGAATTTACGAGGTGCTGCGTTTTGATATTATCAGAATTTAAGGGTACTCTTTAAGACTATAGTACATTATAGATAAAAAAATGTCTAGCAGAACCAAAAAAATTATTGAATTAGCCAAATTAGCTAAAATACAAGAGTCGGAGAACGCCGAGAATAATTTAAACCTTTCCAACTTTAGTTTAAGCACTTTAAACGAAGAATATCTCTTTGAAGCCAATTTAGAAACTGTACAAAATGTGTTAAGCCCCGATGACGTTGCAAAAATAATTGAAGATGCCGAGATAGTGTTTGACTTTAACTTAACGTCTAGTGCTAATAGCGTGGTAGAGAAAAGCCCGCAAAGTATTCATTCATACCAAAATTTGGAAGATAATCAATGTCAGTTAGCTTCAATAGACCCGGTATTTCTACAGAGCAGCTATGGTGGACAAGATGTTGTTTGTGTAAGCAGAGAATTGGAAAATAATAAACAACAGAATTGTTTAAAAGATAATAAAAATCAAATAAATCGGGAGTGTGCAGATAACAATAATCCAGAACCTATATCTGTAGAAGAAAATGTTATCGAGTCAGAGCAAATTTTACTAGAAAACAAAGACGATGAAGTTTTAGATCAAGACAGAAATAAAGCAACTATAGAGCAAGATGACGACTATGTTCCTAGGGACACTGAAAATTCTAGCCATAGTACAATCGACAGTAATTCTGAAGAAGAAGTTAACGTTCGACAGAAAAAACGAAAAATCAAAGGTCAAAATAAAAGGATTCTAAGCAAGAAGTTAAGAATGGAAGGGAAAGGATACATTGGATTTAGGAAACCCAAAACCCAAAGCAATACATTTCACGATACTTGCCGAGCAGAAAGAATACTAAAAGAACGTTGTAAGTGTAATGGTAATACTAAAGATCCAACAAAAAGGTGTCATGTATTAGGCGAAAATGATCGAGAGACACTTTTTCAAAACTTCTGGAATAATATGACCTGGGACCAGAGAAAAATTTATGTTGGGAATACGGTTAATGTTTGTGAAAAAAAAAGAATCAAAGATTTAAACGAAGGTGAACAATCTCGACGCTCAGTCACCTTAAAATATAATATAAAAATACGCAATGAAACCATTCCTGTGTGTAAACAAATGTATCTAAATACCATTGGCATTGGAGAATGGTCAGCTAGATCCTGGTCATTAAAATGTCAAGGAGGTATGGGAGTAAGCAACGATAAAGAATTAACTTTAAGGGCAAAACGACATGACGTATTTGAAGACGACAAAAAGTTTTTAAAATGTTTTCTTGAAGACCTAAATAAGTTGCCATCCCATTATTGCGGTAAAGACACCGACAGGCTCTATTTAGAGCAGGTATTTCAGTCGTGGTCGCATTTACATAAAGTTTATGAAGGCAAATGCCAAGATGTTAATAAACTTCCACTTTCCATTGTTACATTGATGACCTTAGCAAAAGAAATGAAACTTTCCTTATTCAGACCACGGAAAGATCAATGTGACACGTGTTTCAAGTTCAAAAACGGCAATATCGACGAAGAGGAATATCAAACTCACATTCTAAAAAAGGATTTAGCAAGAAAAGAAAAAGAACATGACAAATTGTTAGCAATTAGTGGAGAATGTCACGTTATTACAGTAGATGTACAAGCTGTAAAATTATCACCCCAAATACCTGCAAGTACCTTATACTATAGGCAAAAACTATGCAATCATAATTTTACAGTTTATAATTTAGGGAATAGTCAGGTAACCTGTTATTGGTTCGACGAAACAAATGCAGATGGTCAGGCTTCTACGTACGCTTCTTTTTTAAAAGATTATATGGAAGAACATTTTTTAAATTTGGAAGTCAAAAAGCCCATCATTATTTATTCCGATGGTTGCACTGCACAAAACAGAAACTGCATTCTTGCCAATGCGTTGGTTTTTATGTCAGAAAAGTATGACGTTTTAATAACTCAGAAGTTTTTAGAAAAAGGTCACACTCAAATGGAGTGTGACTCTGTACATGCAACCATTGAAACTGCTCTTAAAAATAAAGAGATTTACCTGTCAAGTGATTACTTTAGAATTACTAAAGAAGCGAGAAAGAAATTGCCGTACTGTGTAAAAAGTCCAGACTTTACTTTCTTTCTAAATTTTAACACCAAAGAACTTCTGAAGTATTGCTCTATTAGGCCAAGTAAAAATAATAATGATGGAATAAATGTAACAAACATTCGCGCTTTACAATACTTTGATGGAAAAATATATTATAAAATGTCTTTCGATTCAGAATTCGAATTATTGCCATCTAGGCCAAAAAATATAAATTTTAAAAATATCACATTTCCTTCTCCTTATAAAGAAAAACTTCCGATTTCAAAAACTAAGTATGACCATTTGCAAGCTATTAAAACAATAATTCCACAAGATTGTTGGAGTTTTTACGATCAACTTCCTTATAAATAGATAGGTGTGCGGTGTAAATTAGCTGTATTGTTTTCTGCCATTTTTTTTAAATAAAAATAAAGTTTTAAATTTGGTTTTATTTTAGCTTAGATACAAAATGCAATAACTCGTATTTACCAACTTTAATACAACAGTACCTCGTAACTGACATTATATACTAAGTAATGCATTTTTCAAGTAGACCTACTCTTATATCTTATACTTTCTATTTTATTTTTTAAAACAACTAATAATTTGTTTTTTTTTCTGTACACTAACTTAGTTCCGGCGTTTTTATCGTCTCCTGTAAAATTTGCTTTTCGCTGCTTACGAGGTCCTGCCTTTTAGCCCTCGTTATATTATAAAAAAAACGTTTGTTCGAAAATATGACAAAAAAATTGACCGTGTGGCGACATCTAAATCTTTGTACATAGGACTAGAATTACACCAAAAACAATTTTTTCTTATAACATTTTTAGATATTCGGTAAAAACTGCTATTTTTTTAACAATTTTTGAAAAAAATGTAATTTTTGACATGACGACACTGTTCACAATATATAATATGTATAAAACAGGTAATAGTTTCATATTGGTCTTGCGATTAGGTGGGTATTTCTATTTGCGGAGCGTGACCCCCTCTAAAACAAAAACGTTGTTGCGCCCCTGGAGACGTTCTTTCCTTAAAAAACGGTAACACATTTTAAAATTATCTTTTTTGGAGCACAACATGTAGATTTATTAAATTAATGCCGATGAAAAGGTTGCCGGTGTGGGTTCAGAAATACGCATGACATTCGCTAAAGGATCAGAAAGTCTAATAGGACCACGGTAAGGGATCAAACAAAAGGCGGTCTTAAACAATGTAGAGGTGAGAGGCACATCGGCCTGCTTATATGGTATCCATTAAGTAGATGGATCCAAGTTCTAACAAAAAGCACTCCACTCTGGCCCTGAATCTCTATACAGGATGAGTCACGACGATGGCGTATTAGACGTTTATGGGAAATCAGTCAACGGGACGATCCAAAATTTTGGATTTTTGCATGAAAGGACATGCTCTACTAACAATGTAACTCAAATTTGGTTGGGTAATACCCGGAGGCTTTTTACGCCATGGCCAAATCTTTGTGGCAATCTACCGGATTTTCTTTTATATTTATACTCCTATCTAGAGCGAAGACAATGAGAGGCAGAAGAAAACTTTAAACACAAAAGTTTTAGGATTTATACAAAGTCATCAGAATCTTGGCAAAATATTATCAAACGACGATTGGAATGCCGAAAAAAATAAGCAACTTATGTTTTTTGAAATGAAACACCTTATATCTCTTTTATTAAAGGTGTACATCTATTTTTTATTCCAAAAATATATAGTTTGCCTATATTAGCTCAGACCGTTTTTGAGATATTAGCGATAAAAATTGTATAAAGTTGTATTTATTCTCGTTTAATAAGTAAGTAGTCTGCTTTGGAAATCAAATAATGCCCTACAATGGTGATGCTTTTTAATTTTGATCGCTAATATCTTAAAAACGGTTTGAGCTACACAAACTATATATATTTTTGGAATCAGAAAAAAAGATCTATAATCGGAATAGAATAGAAACAGGGTGTTTCATTTAAAAAAAAAAAACATAAGTTGCTTATTCTTTAAATTAATAATTGAGACACCTAGCTTAAATTTCGTATTTGTGCTAAGTTTTTAATTTGCAAAAACATTTCTATATAAAATTTTGCTGTATTTCTAATAATTAAGGTACTTTACTCTTAAAGCAATTTCGAAAAAATGGCATTTGCTCCTTTACTATTAGCCGCAGGTGAAATATGAAATATGCATTTATAGTTTTAAGGCATGCAGCAACTTTTATCAAGAATAAAATTTTCTGAGAAATCCGTAATAAAAAACTTTTCCATATCTTGCATACCGTAAACATGTCCTACTTTGCCCAGCTCGATCAACTTTGCCCAGTGTCAAAGTTAAAATAAAATGAAATAATTTTAACTTGGCAACACTGTAGATTCACCCAAACAACCTTGGCGCGCTTTTAACGGCCGGGCGTTAGGTTAGTGATACTGTCATTTGTGTTTGGGGTGTTGTGCGGCTTGTTGTATGGTAAGCAAAATATATGTGATTTTCCTCGTTTTTGGGGGTAAAAGCTAACCATTGCTGTACCTCGACTTATAGGAAAACTTATTTCTTTGTTATGATAGGTATTACTAAGGGCATTTTCTAAGAGATGTAGCTTGTGATTATCGTCAAGAGCTTAATAGATTTTTTTAAATTGTAAAAACTGAACTGGGCAAAGTTGGCCAAAAATATGCATTTTTTTTTTGTTTTACCGGTAACGTAAAACAGTGGATGAGCTATTTTTTATGCAATCTGACACAGGAATAATTGTATGTTTGGTTCATTTATTAAATATAAATTTAAAAAATATATATTTTACAGATGCCGTACCGCAATAGAAAAAAAATAGGGGCTAGACAGTACCAACGCTACACACAAGCAGCATTAGAGCTAGCCGTAGATGCTATGAAGAATGGTATGAAATCTCGTGAAGCAGAAAGACTTTTTAAGGTGCCTAGACGGACCATTTTAAATAAAATGAAAGGAACATATCCACGCCCTGTTGGTCATCCTATGGCTCTAACTGAAATAGAAGAGCGTCATATTGTTGATGTAATTATCGCTAGTGCTGAGTATGGATCGCCGCTAACAACACTTGATATTAGAATGCTGGTGAAGCAGTATTTAGATAGCAGAGGAGTTCGAGTTATTTTTTTTCCCAATGATAACTTTCCAAGCTGCGAGTGGGTTCATGCTTTTCTGCACCGTTACAAAAACATTTTAACACATAGACACTGTCAAAATGTCAAAAGAGCAAGGGCTGCTAACACAGAGGAATTGATGGAAGAATATTTTCAAAATTTAAAGATTTCCCTTCAAAATGTCGATCCCCAAAACATTATGAATTACGATGAGACTAATTTGACGGATAACCCTGGTAGCCAAAAATGTGTTTTTCGTCGTGGCACAAAATATCCCGAGCGATATATGAACACAACCAAAAGTGCAATTTCCCTAATGTTTGCAGCCACTGCAACTGGAGAGCGACTGCCTTTGTACGTGGTGTATAAAGCCGAAAGGCTGTATGATAGATGGATTACTGGCGGACCACCTCAAACTTTTTACAATCGTACAAAATCGGGGTGGTTCGATGCAGCCACTTTCCATGATTGGTTTTTAAAAGTTGTGGTGCCATGGGCAAGAAGAAATACTGCCAGTAAAGTCATAATTGGGGATAATTTATCCTCCCACATAAACATTGAAATTTTGAGAAGTTGCCAAAGATTAAACATAAGATTTGTTCTACTGCCACCTAATTCCACGGGGCTGACGCAACCTTTAGATGTGGGATTTTACAGAACACTAAAAATAGCGTGGAGGAAAATACTTCTCGACCTTAAAATTAGGCAACCAAATCTAAACGCTGTTGAGAAGTCGATTTTCCCTCAATTGTTGACAAAACTAATCGCAGCAATAGAACCAAATTTTGAAAAAAATATTCGTAACTCGTATATATATAGATTCGTATGAAGTTTTAAAAAAAATGCCTTCTATGAGATTTCAAAATAGAGTAAGCTCTGAAATTGATCAGGCTTTATTAAGTTTTCTTCAAGAAAAAAAAAGTGGGGATACCATTAAGAAAGGAAAAAAAAAGCTTCTAAAAATTAAGGCTGGACAGTCGATTCAATGCGAGGGGTTAGAAAATGTGGAAGAAGAAGAAGAAAATTTGGAAAGACAAAGTCCTGGTGAAGATGAGAATGATGCGGAGATGAGTGACTTAGATAAGGATGACAATGAGACTGACTTAACTCCGAATGAATTACAGAGTATAGATGAAAATATAGAGATAGATCCAAATAATTTGAGAGTTGGTTCCTTTATTGTTGTTCAATTTCCTACAAAGAAGACTATAAGACACTTTATTGGAACTATTCTTGAAATATCCAAGACTGATGATATTTATACAACGAAGTTCCTTAGAAAAGGCGCAAACGGATATTCGTTCCCCACAATTGATGATATATCAGATGTTAGTTTCTTCGATATTATGAAAATAGTATCGAAATCATCTGTAAGTCGAAGAGGATATTATTATTTTCAAGGGAATTTAAGTGCCTTTAATCTTTAATTTTTTACTTATTTAGACTGTGTTCAAAGGCTGTTATAGAATTAATATTATCTAAGTTTCATAGCTTGTAAGATTAAAGTTTCTCAGTAGATTTAAGAAAGAAGTAGTTTTGCTTTGATTTTCTTGTTATTAAGAGTTTTTGGTTTTGTTACATGTATTATTTTCTATAAAAAGTTATAACTATAATTATTTGTTTAATTTTTCAATAAAAAATTATAGAAATTTAAGCTTGTTTATATTTTTTTCATTTTCTTCTAATAAACAATGTTTTTAAAAACATTTACCGTGGGCAAAGTTGTTCTATTGTGTTTTAAATCGGCACTAGAACTAAATTTGCATAGCCGGGTAAAGTTGTCCGTCGCCAGGACAACTTTGCCCACCCCCTTTTTATTTTTTTTTCTCGGTTATTTTAGTTTTCGTTAAAAGTAATTATAATTAGGTGTATTAATATCACATTGTGAATTCTCAAAATAATTTTTATGCTGCAATTAAACCAGTAATAACAAAAATATATTTAAAAAACTTACATTATCCGGACAAAGTAGGACATGTTTACGGTACTTTTTTGGACACACTGTATAAGGAAATGGCTTGTTACGTACAACTTAAGTAGTAATGTATTTAAAATATCATAGAAATTGTACTTTAGTGAATTCACAAGAAGCAGTTTTTTTTTAATCCGTCACCCCAATGAGCAAAATTCCTGGAAGGTCAAGCAAAATCATCTGGGGTAGCTTTTGAAATATCACATGGATTATAAAAATGTTTTTACCAAAATTGAACTCTCATATTGATTTTCTGAAAATTTGCTATTCTGAATGGCTCGTTTAAAAAATTCACTCATATATGAACATAATAAAGGCTTATGTAAGAGAATAAATAATAAAACGTTTATGTAGGGCGGTTGAGTCAAAATGGAGAAGCTCTATTAAATAGGGGCAACATTCGGAGATATTCAGTAATTCTTTTCTGCTGGCGTTGTTTGAGAAGACATTTTATATATAGTAAACTGCACTTTGTCACTACCGTTTTCCCTGTTCTACAAAACGGTATTCCTAAATTTTAGATCCGACGTTAAGGTTAGTTTAGGTTAGTTATTTAATAAAGCTTTTATAAGAATTAATATTTTAGGTACTTTCCGTAAAAACTCTATGTTTAAGTAAGAAGGAAAATTAATTTTTGTGGGATCTGCTTGAAATATTTATTTTAAGAATAAGTGATACATCATTGAATTTAGGATACCAAAAAACTATTGAAAAATGCAATAAAAATTATAGGCCCAGCTTTAAAAAATTAAGTTGATGACGCCCTGAACACGAAACTTCGGATTAAGAATTTAAGAGGACCAACTTGTTAGAGGAGGAAAACCGGCGATAAGAAAGTGCAATTTATTGTGAACTAAATGTATGGACAGTTGACTATACTACTTATAACGAAGACATTACAACTAATAGACCAAATTATTTACATTTTTATGCGGCAAATCATTATTCCCTCTTTATTTTTCAAATTCAAAATTCAAAATGCAAATATACAATCATGGTGCATGCAGTTGTACTGTGTAAAGAAGTGGATCATTTTAATTCAAATTTATTGTTTCATCGGTAAGTATGGTTTTTAGATATTGCTTTGTTATGAACCATTGGTGTAGGGCAAGGGCCTAGCGACACCTAAAGCACCGGTTCCCGTCAGATCACCGAAGTTAAGCGGTGTCGAGCGCGCCTAGTACTTGGATGGGTGACCGCTTGGGAAACACCGCGTGCTCTTGCCTTAGGGAAGAGTGTAAAATGAATCGACATCAAAACCATCCTATTCACGCCGGACAGGCCGGATGAGATCGGATATCTCGTAGGATGAAGGTGCCGTTTCACACTCCCCAGTCGGTAGACCCCACGATTAAAAACCGTACGGTCGATGACCGGTTCTAGATGGCCTCAGATACACCGACGAACCGTAAAAAAGTAAAAAATAAAAAAAAAACCATTGGTGTAGCGTACAGGTTTGTTTAGTAGCATCATTTCAATTAAAGTGTTTATGTACGACGAAAAAAAGTTCTGTTATACTTAGAAACAATTAAAAATAACTGATGGTAGCTACCTACTTAACAGTAAAAAAAAAGGACTAATAAAATACTGTAAGATTAAAATCAATTGCCGATTCTTTTAAAACAATAATAGTCGATATTTTATGGGAATTATGAATGGAACGTTCAGTCTATTAGTTATTATGTCTTTGACTTATAATATAAAAAGTCACTCAATTTCCGAAGAACTGTAATATTCAGATTCCTCAGTTTCTGATTTTTCATTCTCAGAATCGTGATCTTGCATCTCTTCCAGATCTTGTCCAATTATTGACATTTGTTTAAATTCGTGTTGTAACTTGCTTCTTAAAATGTCGGAAGTTTTACCTTTAAATTCTGGAACAGTTGATGCAGCATATGCCAATTCATTTTGAGGAGGATACCTGGAGGTTCCAGTTTTTTTTGTTTCCAGATAATATTGTAAAAAATGTCTTCTCAATTTTGTTTTTTGCGGAGTGGTCCACCTTTGAACCGGGCGTCCAGCTAAAGCAAATAAAAACGTAGTATTAATAAAACAGGGAAATACGACAGATGTTAGTTACATAACTGTAATAGTTTATATAGATATTATAGTGCAAAACCGTTAGACTGGGTGTCTCAGATTCAATGTGACAGCTTTTTGCTGCTTGCAGCTCAGTTGTTTTAAAACCCAGAAAGTTCCAAGTCGCAGTAAAACTTTAGAGCGGTAAAAGGATTATTTAAGCATATTTATTATGAAATTCATACAGAGTGAATCAAAAATAAATATTTTTTATTAACCCTGTATAAATCTCATTTTAATATCATGTATAATATTTTATTTTTGAACTCTGTGGAAGATTCTAAACAAATATTGTATTACAATGCATGTATAGCTAAATGCAATAAAATAGTTTTCGCGATATTGACAATTTGCACTCTATTAAAGGCTGTAAAAGGTCAATTTTTAAGTGTCAATATTTAAAAAACAATTGCATTTAGTTATAAAATATTTAATACAATATTTAATTAAAATCGTCCACAGGATTCAAAAATAAAATAGTATAGAGGGTGTGCGGTTTAAAAAAAAATATATATCTTTGATTCACCCTGTATGAATTTTAGAATATGCTTAAATAGTTTTTTTTTGTCTGCCTTGAAATTTTTCTCTGATCGTGGATTTTCTATAATATGTTGAAACAGCCGAACCATAACCTGTCACATTGAACAAGGAAAGCGTCCTTTGGGCCGACACCGCCTTAGGAGGGACAATATCGCAAAAGAC
This sequence comes from Polydrusus tereticollis, assembly GCA_963920685.1. Classification (NCBI taxonomy): domain Eukaryota; kingdom Metazoa; phylum Arthropoda; class Insecta; order Coleoptera; family Curculionidae; genus Polydrusus; species Polydrusus tereticollis. The sequence goes on along the minus strand of OY987330.1, from coordinate 105,745,400 downwards.
CTAAAAGCCATGAACATTCAAGATGGCCTGAAAAGGATGCAAGATAGGGAAAAATGAAGGCGCGTACTGGAGTCGGCTAAAATCCATCCAGGATTGTAAAGTCAGGAGACTGTTGGACCTTTAGATATTAAGAGTAAAATAAACATACATGAAAAAAATATAAATATAATGCATATTTTAACATTAGAAGTGTTAGAAAAAACTTTGATTAACTAATATCATTTTTGGAATCATATAAAATTTATTATTTTGATATTCTTATCTTGAGTGAGTCCTATCAATTGGACTCCTATGTTGAATTCTCAATACGGGGCTACACAACTTTCTATAATAATGGCGATATTAACAAAAAGTCATCTTTATACCATCTTTTTTAAAAAATCCTATGATGAAATTGAATACAAACGAATTGATGTACGGTATAAAACTAGAATGAGTATTAATCCAGAAACTATTCAACTTAAAAAGATTTACACAAATCCAGTTAAAATATTGCAAGCAAAAAAAAAAGACTTAGTAGATTTGTGCAACAGCAAGGCTATTCCTAGTCAATACTGGAATTTTTACAAATAGCTTCCCTGCACAACAACAAGGGCTGAAGATAGTGATAATGAATAAATTTATATTTATGTTAATTTAAGCAGGTATTCATATATACATATCAGCCTTTTCCTGATTTATAAATCGATCCTGAAAGAAATTATGAGCAAAATCATTGCAAAATGAATAATAAATGCTTCGAATACCAGAATGTTTTAGCACCGCTTGTTTACGTAAGCATGGTTCTTTTAATCAGTATGTATAATAATAATAATAATAATAATAATAATAATAATCTTTATTTTTCAAATTGTGTTAACAATACATCATAATTAACATACCCAACACAAAAGAAATGGCGTCAAAAAAGAAAACGAAAAGAAAATTAATAAACCTACTTACAATAATCATTATCTTACCCTATACCTGCTTAGTCCACCCTTTCCTAATTATTTAAAAAGTCATCAATAGAATAGGGTTCTAACTCAATTAACAATTTTTTTACAGAGGTTTTAAAAGTTTTCTGACATGTAATGACTTTTATATCATTTGGTAATTTATTAAAAAATTTCAGGCACATGTAGTAAGGACTCTTCTCAGTCAATGTTAAACGGTGAATTGGGTAATCCACATTTACTGTCCTTGTGTTATACACATGAAATACCTGCAGTTCAAAACTTGCTCTGTTTTTAAAAAAGAAAATTATTGCTTCAAAGATATACAAAGCATGTACAGTTAAAATACCTTCGACTTGAAATACGCCTCTACAGCTTTCTCTAAAATGCATTTTTTTCATACAACGGAGAACACGTTTTTGAACTACAAATACTTTCTGTGTCTGGCTACTTCTTCCCCAAAATATAATACCATTCTTTATACGAGATTGAAAGTTTGCAAAATACATAATTTTCAATGTTTTATAATTCATGTAGTTGCTTACGACTCTAATTCCATAACAAACTGAATTTAATTTATTTAACAAATCAGCAATATGCCTAGACCAATCAAGAACTCATCAATGTTCAGACCTAAAAATTTTGTGCTTTCCGCAGTGTTAACATTTTCATCAAGTATTTTAATATGAGGCGGTTTTTGGGTTTTACAAAGCTTTGTTCTAAACATAATTAGGTTTGTTTTTTCTTTATTTAATATCAATTTATTTCTTACAAACCAGTCATTAGCCTTTGAAAAAAATTCATTACCTTTCTCAGTCAATTCATTCATACTTTCACCACTTATAAGTAAATTTGTGTCATCAGCATAGCATATCATACTTTCATAGTAAGAATTTCTAATGAAATATAGGTCATTTACAAAAATAACGAAAAGTATTGGGCCAAGAATGCTGCCTTGTGCTATTCCTAATTTATTTTCCTTATTATCTGAAAAATATGTAGATCCATTTTTTGTTATTTTTACCTTTTGTTTCCTATTCGATAAATATGAATCAAACAGCTTTAGCACCTGACCTCTTACCCCATACCGATCTAATTTTTCTATAAGTAACTCCCTATCTACACAGTCATATGCATTCGACAGATCCAAGCAGATACCTAGAGCCATTTTGTTGTCCTCTAAATGTTTTAAAATTGCCTTTGTGAACTGGAAAATTGCGGTTTCTGTTGATTTGTTAGATGTGTACCCGTGCTGATGGCTGTTAAATAAATTGCATTTTTTAAAAAAATCTGTTAGTCTTTTACACATGGCTAATTCGAATATTTTTGAAAACCCAGGCAGAAGGCTGATTGGTCTGTAATTATTTATAAGCTCCGGGTCCCCTTTCTTAAATAATGGCTTTATTAAGGCTGTCTTAAGCTGATCCGGAAAGATGCCTTCTTTAAAGGAGTGATTTATCAAATGGCACAATACATATTTAATATGTGGCACAGACATTTTTACAATACTAGATGGTACCTCGTCAATGCCGCTACTGTGTTTATTTTTAATCTGTCTGGCATAATCACAGATCTCGCTAGGTGTTACCGGCCTCAAAAACATTGACTGATTATTTACAGATATATTACAATGGAAAGGCTTACTCTCTAACTTATCTAGAAGCTTTTGAACAATGTTCAACATATATTCATTAAACTGATTTGCAATTTCAGTAGGATCGCCATTCATTTCAATATCGCACTTAGAGTTGTCCTTACCCAAAATCTCATTACAGATTGACCACATGCATTTTGTCTTATTATCAGAACGATTTAATTTTAAGTCATATGTTTGAGACCTTACTGCTTTTAGAAGAGCGTCGTATTCCTTTTTTACCTTCTTATATTCTGTTTTATAATGATTATCATGCCTGGATAAAGTTAAAAGGATATCTAGTCTGTGTTTACAAGCCTTAATTTGATCATTGTCTTCAGGTGCTTTTTTTACATTGAAATGTTTTATCGGTTTCAGTGGAAAAGATTGATTAAAAAGTCTACAAAAAAGATTCATGAAAGCATTCCACTGTATATTAACATCAGTTCTTTCATTTTCATAAACCTCATTCCAGTTTTGTTCTTTAAGGCAGTTCAAAAAGTTTTTTTTATTTTGTTCTGAAAAAATTCGTTTAAATTGTGTTTTATAACCGGGAGGTTTCTGCAAAGGTAATACGATTTTCTGAGCAGTGTGGTCCGATATAAAAGTGTGTAAGACTGAGGTATTTAGGTAATGACAATTTGCAAATATGTTGTCGATACAGCTAGCTGAATGTGACGTTATCCTTGTATTTTCGAATATAGTTTGTTCCATATTAAAAGATGACATTAATGATATAAACTTAGTTCTATTTCCATTAGGTTTAAGCATTTCAATATTAAAGTCGCCTAAAAGAACCGTTTTCTTTTTTTCTAAAAAAATATCTAATAGTATTTTTTCCAGACAGTCCAGAAACATTTCTACACTACCTGATTTATCTGGTCTGTAGACTGACAAAACTAAAAGCTGTTCTTTCTCAAACTTACACTCTACCGCCGCGCATTCTAAGATGTTTTTTATAGACAAATGAGACAATTTGTGTCTTGGCATATTTCAGAAAAGAGTTTTATTACCTGTATCATCGCCCTCGTCGTTAGTGAAAAGCACCCTTCTTACAGAATGTATAGTTGGTCTTGGTGACGGGCAATCTAAGGTACCATCACTGATTGGTTGTTGGTGCGACTCGGAAATGTCTGATAACGACAAGACAAAAAAAAAGTTATAACGTGAAATAACTTTCTAACTAACCACACTTACCGTCATATTTCTCGACAACTGCGTCTATTAAGCAATTGTCCGGTTTTTTCAATAAGTCCAGTTCACTTTGGGAAACAAGACCGTCGTCGTAATCGTTGGATAGAACTGTAATGTGATTAAGCTGGTCCAACAGGCATATTGCATTTTCAACGCTATCGATTGTCTCTATTTGCGCAGTCACCTCCTCCATAGAATTTATGCCGGCCGATTCTATAGTAACCTCAGGCAATGGTGTTGCTGTTGATATTGTCAACGACGATACCTCTACTACAGAGTGAAATTTACAGTCAGGGTCACCTTGTCCAGGCGCTTTTACGCCGCTGAAAGACTGTTCGGGAAGCCGCTCAGGCGATACTTTTATATTAGACGTCAACTTGACTTTGCATACACCTTGTAGATCCCTTTGCATACATGAAAGGATTTCTTCTTTTTCTGAAGTAGAAAAGAAATCGTTAGCCGGCCGAATAGAAACTACAATTTGACAATCTGGTTGACAACTTTATCGCTTACCATTACTGTACAATATCTGGGCGGCAATTGTCCTTCTTGCCTTCTTGACCTTCACTGTAACTAAATTACCTTCCTGGCTTGAAAGAGCTGTGCTGGCATAAATGCCATATAAACGACCCGCAAAGGGATTTTTAAATTGTATCAGGTGAAACATTGTTCATCTGGAATGCAGCTCAATTGCCCCTTGAATCGTGGACCAAAAGCACTAAGCAATACAGGTGTGTCCGGTAAGTATTTGAGCTACAAAGTAGGTTAAATGTGAAAAGCTTTTCAGAATTTAATCAGAAACTTGTAGTCCTTTTTCCAAATAAATTAAACTTAACCTATTTGTCTTTAAAAAAAAATTACGACAAAAAAGTTGCACGTTTAATTCCCCTTTGGACAGTCTGTCTAATTTCTAATTTTACCTTACCTTACCCTAACGGTTACCCGAGGGGTGTCTCACTACAGCAGTAGGTGTACAAATCACAGTACAGTCATCGGCAATCAAATCAAACCTAGATATTTGACGTGTGTTGACGTGTTTGTTTTAGTGTCTATTGCTATCAAGATTCCGAGTGATTAATGAGAAAAAATTGTGTAAAGATTGTCAGATAAGTACATTACTGTGTTCCTTCCTGAGCAGATTGGTCCTGCCGCGGAGAGACAAGGCGGTTTACCCGTTAAAAAGGAAATTTGTGCTGGATCTTTTTCCCGCCAAGAACTGTTTTTGCGTGACATGTATTTTTGTGCGGTTATGATCTCTTGATTTCACGCTTCTTCTTCTTCTTGATTCCACTTGTCATCTTTTTAACTGAGTGGGCCATTCTACCTACCTACAGAAGATGCCCCAATGATAGTACGGAAAACTGAGAGTCTAGAAAATGAAGTAGATCAACTGAAGCTAAAGGTAGATCAACTTAGCAAACATCAAGATCAACAGCTAGAGAACAAGAATAAGATCGAAAAAATCGCAAAACAGCTGCATAACATTGCCGCCAAAACTGATAAGTTCGAAAAGACCAAATCCTACTGTGATGTACTCAAAACTGACCTGGAAGCAAAGTCAGTTAAACCCAGCTCAGATATAGACAGTCTAAATGATAAAATTGAAAAATGCTCCTCCGAGACTAAAGAATCATTAAAAGCCCGAACACTACCTAGGAATTCTACGCCCAACGCAAATGTTATTCCTGCGATAAGTGAAATAGAGGATAGGGAAAGGAGGAAGAGAAATATCCTACTTTTTGGGAATACCTGAAAACGTGGCCATTGCAGAGCGCGAGCGACCCAACGCTGAGAAACTAAAGGTAGACACACTTTTAAGGGATCATTTTCGAAGCCTAACCTGAAGCTATTAAATATTTTAAAATGCGCACTAATATCAAAGACAAATCGGTGTACATCAAGCCGGATCAAACATCACTACAAAGAGACCACCTTAAGAAGGTTGTTGCAGAGCTGGAAGCTAGAAAGAGGGATAGAGAAGACCTAAGTATAAAATATGTGAATGGGGTGCCAAAAATAATTCAAGCCGAGTCCCGTGCCCGGGCCACCAGCCAGTTACCACCTCCAAAAAACTAGATACACTACTGCTAAACCTACATCTCCTCTATACCAACATCTGCAGACTTATGCCCCGCATGGATGAGTTTCTAGTCACAGTAAATGTAAGACAGCCAGATGTAGTTTTCCTCACTGAGACGTGGCTTCACTCAAACATTCCAGATTCCCTAGTTTTTATTCCCAACTACACAATACTCAGGGTGGATCGACCAAATAAGAGTGGAGGAGGTGTATGCATTTACGTGAAAAATAACATACATGGCCATTTGACTCGAGCAATAATACAAACCAGTTTAATAGACCCGACAGCTGCTGATATTGACTCACTCTGGGTGAAAGTGAAAATCGGATCCCTAGAATTTCTTCTCGCCTGCATTACAATCCTCCAAATTGTACTGGTCAATCTCACAACATTCTCTGCAATAGTCTAATAAACCTTAATGACCAAGTGTCTCTACCGATGATAGTATTTGGGGACTTCAACTATCCACAGATCGACTGGGAGCTAATGGAACTAAGTGGATACAATCCCAAATCAGAAAAATTCCTAGACGCGTACAAAGACACACACTTGCACCAACTAATTAAACAAAATACACGCTTTAGGACGGGAAACCAACCTTCACTTCTGGACCTCATGTTTGTCTCGGAGGAAAATTTGGTCACAGAAATCAACTTTATGCCTGCCATTGGCAAAAGTGATCATGTTGTCATTGATGCTGTTGCCCAAATTCAACTTCCACGTTGAACCTCTCCCAAAACTAGGCTCACAAATTACTGGAATGCAGATTATGAGGTCATAAAGCAGTATATTCAAGGACATGAGCTCGACAACTCAAAATCAGCATATTCTAATTTAATGCATGTCATAAACCACATTAAAAATGAGCTAATACCTATCAAAACGGATAAGAAAACCAGTAACAAGCCATGGATTCAACAGTCTCACGTAAGAAAAATCAAAGAAAAATGAAAGCTCTGGGATAAATACTAGCTATCTAAAAATCCAGATGACCACCAACAGTACCGAATTGCAAATAATGCCATCGTCCAGGAACTTAGAGAAGCAAGAGAAGTGTATGAAACCAACTTTCTTAATAATGGACCAAAAAGCTTTAAACATATACAGTGTGGCCCAAATTGGGCCTACATGTATGGGGATCTTAGAAACTATAGAAGATAGAGAAACGGTTAAATGGGGAAAGTTTTTGACAATTATATTTCTAACTGAAAACCGTTTAGTACGCGGCCCTATCTTTTTTGGTTTTTGAAATATGTTGAAAAAACCAAAAAGATGTATTTTCGAAAATATGCTGTAGATTTCTTATTATTCACTATTTTGGCAATCTGTAAAAACATTTTTAAAGCAACTTTTTAAGTAGATTTCAGTTCTGCAATTTAATTTTGAAGACGACGTTTCAGTTATTTTATACCATCATCAGGTTCATTTTTTCTTATGGGCGCCATATTGTATTTTATACTTAAAAGGTAGCTTATGACGTCAGCTTTTCAACGATGTATTATTTGTTGGAAAATAAATGAAATTGACTTGAAAAATAAAGAAAATTAATTAAAAATAAAAGAAATGAAAGGTCTGAAGACAGAAACATGTGAATTTAAAGGTGAAAATGGTAAAATTTACATTATTGATGACTTAACAACGCACAACCAACAACTCTTCAAGATGGCAATGGAGTTTAAAAGACTTCAAAAGTTTTACTCGGTTTTTACTAGGCACGGGAGGATTTTCTTAAAAAAATCCCTGGCTGGCGATCCGATTAGGATTCATAGTGAAGAGGATTTGAAGATTTAGGTAACTCTTTGTGGTGACTATTACGTAGGTTTCTGTAAATATTTAAAAGACTGATGGATATGGAAATGGAAGTTTTAGAGAACATTTCTATAGAAACTAAAAAAATCACGGTTGCACCGGATAGTGTAATGGATATTGGTCAAAAAGAATTTAATATTTTGCTACTTAACATTAGAGGTATAAAAACAAATATAGACAAGTTTATGGTATTTCTAGAATCCAATAATCTCAAATGTTGTGATATTATAATTCTGACAGAATGTCATAGTTTAGAGTCCACTTCTCTGTTTGGCATACCCGGGTTTAATGTTTATTATGATCACGCAAATTTTAATACATTTGATGGAGTGCTTGTCTACACTAAATGTTATCTAGACTCGATTATTAAGACAAAAAAGCTGAATACATGTAATATAAGTATTACTAACCTTACCTGTCATATTAAAGGTACAGCTTTAAACTTAAATATTTGTTATTGATCACCAAATTCAAATACAGTAGCCTTTTTGCGTGACTTAAATGAATATCTACTAAACATAAAAAAGACAGACATAACCTTATTTATGGGAGACATAAACTTAAATATTTTAAATACAAATGTTAACTTAGTTAATGAATATATCTCGGTAATGAATACACACGGGTTCTTTTCTTTGTATGAGGATGTGACTAGACCAGAGTCACAGACCTGTCGAGACCACGTCTTTCTAAAAACAAATTTAGGGGAAAGCTCAGTTGAATTAAGGCCATATATTGTTGATTATGATATAACTGATCATCTACCTGTATTAATTGAGTTCTCTCTTGAAAATAGAAATTGTGACAATGAAAATCAGAACCAATTTACTGTTAAAAATATAAATTATAAGAAATTGACTGATTTGGCGCAAAACAAAAATTGGAAAGAAACTTTGACCTACACAGATTCAGAAATGGTACTGGATTGCTTGATTAAAAATATTACTGACATTGTAGAAGAATCCTATGAAGAAAGAGTCATAAACAAAAAATTTAGAAAGCTTAAGCCGTGGATATCAAATGGACTTATTATATCAATAAAAGAGAGAGATAGATTGAAACATAACCTGAAAAGAAATCCTACTCCACCAAACCTTACAGAGTTTAGAAATTATCGCAACAAACTGAATAAACTAATTACACTTACTAAGAATAACTATTATAAAGCCAAGATAGATGAAAACAATAAAAATATCAAAAAGATATATAATTTTATAAATGAAGCTGTAAATGAAAATAAAAAAGATACAAAAAATTACATAAAAGTTATTGAGTTGGATAATGGTAAGAAAACTGTGGACCCACAAGATATTGCTGACAATTTTAATAACTATTTTATAAATGTAGGCTTGAAATAATTCCGGTTAAACTAACAAACCCTTCATTAAATTATATGTACTTAAAACCTGTAACGCAGAATGATCTAATAAAACATATAAGCTCCCTTAAAAATAATTGTTCACCTGGAAAAGACAAAATACCCTCTAAAATCATTCAAGCCTTACATATGTACATATTGAGACCGCTTGAGTACATTATAAATTTAATATTTAAATCTGGCAGTGTGCCAGGCCATTTCAAGGTGTCAATGGTCAGCCCCATTTTCAAATCTGGAAGTAAGGAACTTATGGAAAATTACAGGCCAATAAGTGTTATATCAAACCTTGGAAAGATCTTCGAGAAATGCCTCAAGGAGAGATTGACCTCATATCTTGATAAAAACAGAACCTTGTCAAAAAATCAATACGGTTTTACCCACGGAGTAAGTACATTAGATGCAATGTATGAACTAGTAAGCGATATTACCAAAAACTTAGATGATAAAAAGAAGTGCCTTGTGGTGTTCCTCGACTTATCTAAAGCGTTTGACACTGTAGATCATGATATTCTGTTGACGGTGTTAGAAAGATACAGTATAAGAGGTCAAATATTGAAACTATTGAAAAGCATCTTAAAAGATAGAACACAATTCACCAAAATAGAAAATTGTATAAGTAAACCAAATACAGTTAAGGCAGGAGTACCACAGGGAACTGTTTTAGGCCCCACACTGTTCAATGTGTACATAAACTCAATAAATGACTTAAATATTCATGGCACGATCATATCCTATGCAGACGACACGGCAATTTTATTCAGCGGAAATTCTTGGCAAGAAGCAAAAGAAAAGTTACAGCAAGGTCTATCATCAGTGAAAAATTTCCTGGACAGCTTTAAACTCTCGCTAAATGGAAAAAAATCAAAATACGTAGCATTCTCTATAAATGATAGTAATAGACCCAATTATTAATACATTAATATAGAAAATATACAAGACTCCATTGAAGAAGTACCATACTTCAGGTGTGCACATTGACAAAAATTTGAAGTGGGACTGTCACATTGCATATTTAACAAAAAAAATAAGAGCATTGTTACACAAATTTTATTTGCTGCGTGAATTTCTTTCCAAAAAATTATTGATTTTGATATATAAAGCTTTAATTGAGCCACTACTGAAATACGGTATTTTAATATGGGGGGTAGCGTACGAAAATAACATTAAAAACTTAAAAACAGCACAAAACACAATGGTGAAAATAATTTTTAAAAAACCAAGACTGTTCTCCACAATGCACCTTTATGGTGAGGAAATAATAGACATACGAACAATCTTTATATCAACCTGTTGTTCCTATATACATCAACATCACTCTAAACAATCCATCACAAACCATACCTATGGCACCAGGTGCAATATAAAGCAACATCTCATAATACCCAGAATAAACCGTGATCTTAGTAAGCATTCTTCAGTATTTTTGGCTCCAAAATTCTATAATTTGTTGCCTAATGAAATTAAAAAGAAAAATTATACCTTAAAGAATTTTAATAAGCATGCTTTGAATTATATAATAAAAAATAAGAAACTGTTCTCTTAAAAGCTAGTTAACTACTATATTACTTGTTCTCGTTATAGTTGGTTATTTAATTTTGATATATATATATAGACTGCATGTTCTCTATTATTATTACTATGTCCCCCGGGAATTGCTCTTATTGTAAACTTCAGTTAATAGGGATAGTCTAGATCTATGAATTATTAGTATTATACAGCTTTTGAGGCACACACAGATGCTTAGGTATCTAGGTGCCTTTTGTGCAGAAATTATAATTTGTATTTAATTATTGATTGAATAAAATTTGATTTGATTCTATGTTTATTGCCTAATAACAATTTAAACAATATACCAAAATATTATTATTAAAAAAGGTACCTACATTGCCCTGTTATAGTGTTATCTACCATCAAGTCTTCTGGTCGCCCTAAATTTCCTGACTAAAAACCTTTCCTCAAAGTACTTTATGAAAAAGCTGATACATTTTCGCAATACAAATCGTCTCTTGGGATCCTTTTTTTAGCATTTCATCAGTGAAAAACATTATAGTTGAGTATCACCCAGGAACACACCATGAATTTGGCATTTTTCGCTATTTGACAGCAACTTAATCAAATAATTTATGGTTTTACATATAAAGGTCCAAACTGCGTTAAATTAATGTTTATGGGTTTTCTAAAATAATCACATTAAACTGCTAAAAACAACTAAAAGCTTAAAGGAAACACCAAAACGGTCTACCCAAACAATGCAAACCTGTCAAAACGTGGATCGACTACAAACAGCTGATTCTAGAATGTGGGCGGGAACGCATGTTCTTCGAGACGGCTAGAAAGAGGCCCGTAAAGGGTAAACTACGACGTGTTTCGCGCGTGCAATTTTAATACCAGAGGAAAGCAGCGTTGCCAGATGTACGATAATTATTACCCGGTACAATGGTGTTCTGTATTATAAATTATAAGAGTTTATTTTTATACAGGGTTGTTGAATTGTATGGAAACGGTCGATTATTTCTGAAAATAAAACAGCTACCAAAAGTATTAGATACAAAATTTTTAGGTATACCCAAAGACGTTAGGGTATACCTAAAGGATGAGTTAAAAAGCCGAAGAAAAACAAAGTTACTTTTTCTTAAAATGGAACACCCTATACAGGGAGTTTCAAAATAAATGTGCCATCGCTCGGGTGGTGATTCCTTACCCAAAAATAAGGCAAATAGTTCCTATTAACATGGGCAGATGCTTTGTTTAAAAGATACTCGGTTAGTTCAGGTTAGTTTCGCTTTTTTCAAAATGTTTCCGAAACGGCTTCAGTGATTTAGGGCGGCGGAACTTTCGGCCCCATATTGGGTAAGGTACCTGCTAGAAATTTTAGGTCAAGTAATCTTGCAAGAAATTTCGGCCCCAAACATTGCAGGTAAATAATTGGCCGGTGAACTTAAAAAAGGCGAATTGAACCAAAAAGGTGGATAAGATGCCGTGTTAGCGCTGTTTAACCAATATAAGTCTATAAAAGGGGCAAACAATTAATAATAATATTCCCCGGTGAACTTGAAAAAGGCGAATTGGAACCAAAAAGGTGGATTAGATGCCGTGTTAGCGCTGTTTAACCAATATAAGTCTATAAAACCGCATTAGCCGAGTTGCAGGTCAAAAATTGAGTTAGTTCAGGTTAGTTGCATTTTCATTTTATAAATGATTCAAAACACAAAAGATCATAAAAAAATTAAAATGTTATAACGTTAGACCATTGGGGCCGAAAATGCCTGTAATAAAAACATGACCCTTCCATCCCGGGGCCGAAAGTTCCTGTCAAAATCGGGCTGCTACCTGGCCGGGGCCGAAATTTCCTACGCCCGTGATTTAAGTAAAGTTTGGGTTGTGAAAGTACCTACAATAGCATAAATTTAAGCAATAAAAATGTGTGAACATGTTGACCAGGGGCGTGCACGCGATCAGATGCTCTACTAATTTTGAACAAAAAATAGGTACGCCGCTGGCTTTTTTGATAGCACAATTTGTTAAAAATTTTAGTGATTAAAGAAAGCATTTCTTAATGTTTTTTTTAAGTCGGCATCGATTAGACGATAAATGCAATTTTATCAAACTACCTATGTTAGATATTTATTTATTTATTTATCTACTTCTACATTACAGAACAAGAAACCAAATAGTACCTATACATTACTTAAAACTAATTTGTGTGATATAAAAGAACATTTGGCAAAATAGGGACAAATAGGACAGATAAAATACGCCCATAAAAGTCAGGAACATCGGAACTGCAATTGTTTGCATAGTGTGAACAATAAATTGAGTTTTCTTTTGAACGTTATCAATGAATAAATAAACTCTGTGTTAAAGGGGATATACGTATATAGGTTTTGCATTATTTAGTTCATGAAACCGTTTCTGCCAACATCATTTCGGCCTCTACTTATTAATTGAAAATACCTCATCAAGTCGCGTATTGCGCGGAGGAACGCGATAATTAACTAATGCTAGAAGTTCAGCGCACTCTATGCTGTTTGTAATTATTTTATACCCAAACACTATGGACAACAAGATTCTACATTTCTCCAGACTGACCATGTTTAAGATTTTCAATCGCTGATGGTAAGATAAACCACTCTTATCTATTCCCAGCCTATACAATAAGAAGTTTGCAAATTTCGACTGGACGCGTTCAATTCGTTTTATATGGACTTTGTAATATGGTGACCAGACGACACAACAGTTAAGTACTCCAAGTGGCTTCGTACCAAGGAGTAGTGAAGAGACTTAAGGACTTCAGTGTTCGGAAATTCCCAGCAACGCCTCATTATAAACCCTGCCATTCTAAAGGACTTTAATAAAATATACTTATATGTGTTCGTTAAATGTTTAAGTGTTGCAGGTAAAGACATAATTTCTAAGTCGGATGTCCAAACAGGGATAAAGGAAGCATTGGAGGTAAACAACACTCCTACTCCTACTCCTAATTATGGTGAAGCCTCTTAACCTCATTCTAATATTCCAAGAAAAGAAGAAAACCGACCCACAGGACAAGACAACCTGGTTAGCGGGGAAAAAAATACTGTTTTTCCTCAAAACGAGAATGTGACCCTCAAAAATCCAGAGAGGCAAAAAAGAATGGACAATCGCCCACGTCCAGTAGTTGGAACAAACGAAGACAATATACTTAAGGTCAGCATGCACCAATTTCTGGCAAAGTGGTATTCTTATTAATAATTTTTTACTTCTAGACCAAATAAAAAAGTCAACAATGTAAAATCCTCGGTAAAAACTAAATCATGTGAAACCACTGTTTTTCACATCAATATTCGATCGCTAAGAAACAAACTGGATGAAGTTGCAGCATACTTGGTTGATAATCCATTTTCCATGATCTGCTTCACAGAACACTGGGCAAGTGAGGACGAACTTAACACAATTGCGGTACATCAGTATAAACTTGCTGCCTGCACGTGTCGAACTAAATTCCGGGGTGGAGGGTGTATAATTCTAGTGGACAAGCATGTTGAAACCAGTGCCCTAACCGATATAGGTAATCTCTCTAATCAGAAACAAATAGAAATATGTGGAGTTCATGTTAAATATCAAAATTTTTTTGTTTTAGTTTTAAAATATATAGGTCTCCCTCGGGTAACTTTGAGTGTTTTTTAAATGTACTTGAGCAAGCTTTGTCAATGACGGGTAGTTATAAAATAATTGTTTTAACTGGAGACTTTCATGTCCATTTCGAAACTTCTAGTAAAGAAACTGTAGCTTTACTGGAATTGCTTTCAACCTTTGGTTTAAAGCAGATGATAACTGAAACAACCCGAAATGGGTCTTGCATCGATAACATTTTATTAATTTTGACTATAATACATCAATTGCTACTAATATACAAACTGGTCTGTCTGACCATAAAGGTCAGGTCATAAATATTTTTAATAAGAATAACTGCAATAATGGCTTAAACAAAAAACCAAAAAATGTTAATTGTCTGTAGACCAATTACACAAAAGAAAAAAAATGTTTTTTATAACCTAGTGGAGGGTATAGCCTGGAACTTTATAAATGATACAAATAAAAATGTTAATGAAAAAGTTCATATATTTCTTAATGAAATTGTGACATGTTATTTTTTAGCATTTCCAGAAAAAAAATATGTAAATAGATATATAGAAGAAAATAATATACTAAAATAATAGTGGTTTAACCAAACGCTGAGAGATATGAGGAAAAAATATCGTTTTCTCTGTGAAGTTTACCATCAATATCGCACACAGGATGCTCTTAAACTTAAAAATTATTTAAGAAAACAAGATAAAAAAGAAATCTCTCTTGCAAAGAGGAAAGCTTACGAACAAAAACCAAACACTTGTAATAACCCTAATAAGTATCTTTCGAATATAGGTACTTAATTAATGAAAAAAGAAATATAAAAAAAGACTTTCATAGTATCCCCTCGGATCTCTCACGAGATGGTTTGAATGAGCGGTGTAGCATATGCTTTGCTGCAGGATTTGGGCCAAAAACCTCCCAATTTTGATTTAATTAGTGCTTTAAATACCTACCAGAAGAAAAATTCACTTTTAGGGAAGTGACATTTAATAAAGTCAGAGAAATAATAAATTCAATAAAAAATAAATCTAGTAAAGACATTTTTCATCTTAATGTTCCCCTTTTAAAATGTATTAAGAATATTATCATAATGCCTCTTGCTAAGCTGATACATCTTTCTATAATGGAAGGAGTCTTTCCAGACGACTTAAGGTTGCCAGGGTAACGCCGATTTATAAAAAAGGACCAAAAAACAATCCATCAAATTATAGACCAATCTCAATTCTGCCAGTTATTTCTAAAATATTTGAGCGTTGTTTGGCACTAAGAATATGTGAGTATTTTGAACATAACAACTTATTTCTTGAGAACCAGTATGGCTTTAGGAAGGGTAGAGAGGTACAGTCATGGGTATTATCGATCTTGTGACCTCCATCCAGGATGCATTTGAAAACCTGCAGCACTGCTCGGCTACCTTTTGTGATCTTAGCAAAGCCTTTGACTGCGTATCCCACGATTTACTCTTGGAAAAACTTCAAAAATATAACTTTAACTGTTCAAGTTTGCAACTACTCAAGTCATACCTTTCTAATGATGACACCACACTGGTCACGACCCATTATGACATGGAGGTTCTTGGAGCTGAATCGTGGGAGGTGCAGTCTAGGGCTTTAAACTGGTTTCAGTCAAATTGGCTGTTCTTAAACCAAGATAGGACACAAAATGTGATATTTAGCCCAACCCAAGTACAGTGGAGGGGGCAAAATTTTTAGGAGTTTATTTGAATAATAAATTAAAATGGGAGACACATATAGAAGATCTTGCAAAGAAAATCTCTACAAACTTGTTTGTATTAAGAAATCTTGTAAACTACCCGAGTACCACTGGGCTCAGAACTGCCTACTTTGGGCTTATTCACTCTCTAACATATCTTATAGCTATATTGTATGGGGACAGGCTGCACTGTGGCATAGAATTTTTGCTCTCCAACGAAAGGCAGTTCGGATTGTAGCCAATATAGGGTATTAAAAATATAAAAAAAAAGCATTTTATACTTGTGACGAGTTTCTAAATAGTGACGTTAACCAACAACTGTTAGATAGGTTATTTTAATATATTATGTTAACTGCAATTTATCTTATCTCATGATTTTTAAATAATTCCTCAAAAATATGGCTATAGGTATGTGGCGCTTAGTTTTGTACTTAAATTTAATTTATTTAGGTAACATTATATTATTTACGTATTAACTGTTTTTTTTATGCAGCATTTTTTACACTGCAATTTGACTTGTAAGAGCACTTTGTGCAAGTTATGAATAAAGAATTGATTGATTGATTGAAATCTCAGCTTAGATGCTTGTAAATGATATTACTTTACACTTTGAGGAATTTAGTTCCATATTATTTTCTGTACACTAATCCAATATTTTATCCAGATCATGCATCATTTTGTCACATATTATTAAAGCTTATGCAAAATAAATAGGTAAAAAAATCTCTCATTTTTATTGACTCGTAGTTTAACATAGTAACTATAGAAAATGATTGTATTATAGAAGTAAACAATAACACCAAGTTTTTAGGAATGTTTCTGAATAATACTTTGTCATGTGTTTGTCAGTTCGTATCCTGTTGGGAAATCTAACATTACATTTTCCGAGACATTTTACTTTTAGGTTAAGTACACAATAACATTTATAACCTATATGTACTTATCACAAAACACATTTAAACCGGCAATAAAATATGTAAATATTATTATTTTTGACAGGGAAAGAAATCGATTTTTATGTTTTAAACTCTCGAGGAGACAGGTCATAATATTATTATTATTATAACCACAGAACAATAAAGGTTAGAGAAATGTTACAACAATGTTAAAGTTTCGAAACATGGGCCATCTATGAACCAACTGCATGGCTAACCCACCGGCAAAATAGAATTATATTTTACCGATGTCATGATGGCATTACCGGCATTATAGAAATCTGACATACCGACTGAAGAAATGCGCGGGAATATTTGAAAATATATTAGAAATTTTTAAATAAATTTTAGTTTTGATTCGATTTGACTGTAACATTACAGTTGGATTTCAAAAGATATATGTTTGGCAGGAATACACAAGCTGCTCGCCTTATAAGTAAATGTGAGCAGCTTGTGATAATTTCTAACCAATTTAAAAATATATCTTCTGGAATACAATTATATAGTAATGTTACAACCAAATTGAATCAAAACCTTAAAATTTATTACACATTATTTGTTTTTATTACTGTTTTTTTAATTATAAAACAATGTCTAGTGAATTATCATAATAAAAGAAAATATGATCAAAATATATTTATTTAGAATATTTAAATTAAAAAGATACCTACATATGATTTAAGAATACAATATACAACACTAAAGTCATGATATTTTAAAGAAATTAGATTTTCTCACTGATAATTATTACCATAGACCTGATTATTACAGCTAAGGAAGCCTAGGAGTGTGGTTAGACTGAAACAGAAAAAAAAATTCTTTTCAATTAGGATATGGGGTACAATAGGTGCAAAAACTTTTATATTTTGCCCAATAAGAGTGAGGAGAGAAACATTGGCCAGTTAAATTGCATAGCAGATGCAATGTAGTAATGCTGGTATCAGCTGTATACGCTCCCGGAGACACATGTAAAAGCTTACACTCTCAAGGACTGCATTCGAGGACACTGTATATTCTACTGTATAACCCCATACTGTACGAAAACAAGTAAAACCCAATTAAAGAAACATATTCCAGTAAATACTCTTCATACCTATCACTAAATTTGCAAACAAATCCATGGAAAAAATATAATACCTATGTTATTCTTCCTATATTTTATTTTAATTTATTAAATGTAATTTTTTTATTAACTCATTAATGCCCAGGTTTATAGTTTATAGTTAACTTCATTCTCCAGTTCATCTCAGGCTAAACTGTATTTTTGAAAATAAACCGAACTAACCTAAACATAAGTAGACTAAAGAATATCAATAACGGTATACATATATTCAATGTTTAACTACAAACAAAATGTTTGTCCTGTACCTAGACACAGACTAATTTAATAGTATTTATACCAAAAACATTTTCTAAACTTGTATTTTATAGAAGGCAATGCAGTAAGTACTTAAGTGAGATACATACCTATAAGTATTTATTTCAGTTAGTGGCCGACTATATTATGCAAGTGATATCAGTATATTGATACATTCACAGACAGTTAGTAGTAACTACAAGCTACAGAAAAATAAAGATTACTACAAGCTGTTAAACATAAGGGATGGTGTAGGTATATGTAAAAATATTCATAATTTAACTGCAAGGAAGGTAGGTAAACAGAAGTGATTCACTAGTTTTGAAAAATAAGGAAGGAACTAATTATTAACATTTTTACCCAGACACACTTCAAAAGATCATTATTAGAAAGTTGTGAATCTAAAACTATACTTATCACCTTACTTTAGTATAATACTTACAATAAATATACTTCCAAAAATCATCAATCCCAAAGCATGGTCGACAGCGAAGTTTCAGCTAAAAAATATCCCAAGAAGGAACTTACTTGCTCATGAAAAAATAAACTAAGGACTTAGATATCACTATAAACTTACCAAAAAGCCCCACTAGTTCATTCCAAGATTGAATTAAACCCATTTTATAAAGAAAAAAGTCGTGGAAAAAATCACAAACGCGTCAGAAGACCAGGCGAGAAGTAAACTGTCATCGTCATAAAATAAATCAGTGTTGCAAAAAAAAAACACTAGCTTTTAAATGTTTTTGTAAGATTTTAACCAAAAATAATGATAGTATGAACTTAAATTAATAACAAATCCAATTAAATCATTAAAACTTATTAAAAATATTCGATTAGCGAAGATTATTAATGAAATCTTAACTTAAAATAAGAAAACCAAAAGTTACTAGCAGATATGTCAAACCCTCCCGCCCCCCTGACATGAACTGCCCATAAATTGCTTGTTGCCCTACTCTCCTATTTTAGTGACACCCCCCTGATTATAACCAGTAGCTACATTTGCGAGGCGTTTTGTAGGTGGTGCGAGGTTGCCAGTTCATCTTTAACATTTTGTCAAACTAACTGGCCCGTCCCTATAAACTGTTTAATCTTTTTAAATGCGTTACCCGCGGGTTTATAATTATCACGGTTGCTTACAGGTTAGCTCTAAAAGATGAAAACTCCGTAAGTAAGAAATTTTAGAAGGAAAATACGGATACCCTCCCTAGATTATTACAACATTTGGCAACATCGTAGGGGTTTTATTTGAAATATTGGGCGCATTCAGGTAATTTGTAGCAGTTCAGCGCTCCAGCGCTTTTCTGCTTGAGTTCCCTGTGACCTCAAGCTGATTTGATTTGACAATTGACATTATTGACAGATCGTAAACAGCTGTTTATTTGGTTACTCCTTAGGCAAAGGTTACTCAAAATTATTAAAGGGTATTTTACTTATTTTTACCATTGATTTTTACCGTGTTTGTGTTTTGCGGTTTTTTATTAAACAAAGTTTAAATATAGAAAACTCCATCATGATCAATATACTGGCGCAAGTTCTTGATGAAGATGACGATATAGTTTTTAACAACTTAAATGTAAATGTTATTGCTCATGTAGTTGAAAATATGGCAGCTCCTTTACAACTTCCACTTCTAGAAAGGAGACATCCAGTAAGAAACCAAAACTACGCAGAGCAAACGATTCCTTTATATATCCCTGATGAATTTCGAAACCATTTTCGAATGTCAAGGGATACATTTGACGTAAGTCAATCAATCAACAATATAAAATTAGGACTTAAATAATTGGATGAATTATTTTTTAGTACCTACCTTTATGAGTCTGACAAGTGATTTATTAGTTTTAATATATACGGTATCAGTATGATATTTTTTAAATCTTTTTAGATACTTATTAACGAAATTGGCAACCGTCTTCAACCAACAAGAGAACCGCAAGTAGACCTTCTAAAGAAAGTCCTTTTTACAATTTGGATTTTGGCAAAGCCTGAAACATTTCTTGCATGCAGTGATCGATTTGGTATGGCTCCTAGCACTGGACATTATGTATACCGGGAAATTATTAATATTATTTCTGGTATGGTGGTTGATTTTATTGTGTGGCCAACAACTAGGCAGTGCCAGGAAAATGCGAGGGTAAGGACATTATAGATCCATATATATGTATAAGTACCTACACTAACAACTAAAATTAACTTTTAGATATTTCAAGAAAGATCAAGGGGAATTGTACACGTAATTGGGGCTATAGATGGTACCCACATATTTATAAAACAGCCCGTTGGTAATGCAGCTGATTATTTTAATAGATATCAGTCTAATTCAGTAATCTTACAAGCTGTGTGTGATCCAAGAAAGAACTTTATTAATGTAAGTGTAGGTCAACCTGGTCGTATGCATGATGCAAGAGTTTTTCGAAGAAGTCACTTGTATGAAAGAATAACAAATGAGGACGACCCTCTCATAAGGTCCGAGTATCATATCATTGGAGATAGTGCTTATCCACTCTTACAGGAAGTGTTAACACCTTTCCGTGATACAGGTCATTTAACTGAAAGGGAAAATAGATATAATGTTAGATTTTCTAGCATACGCTCCATTATTGAGAGAGCATTCGCCCTTTTAAAAGGAAAATGGAGAAGGCTAAAATATTTAGATATGTCAGATTTGACCTTACTTAATAAAGTAATTGCCTCTGCATGTGTATTACACAATTTAATTCTAAACCTAGAAGGTGACCACGAAGATGAAGAGATAGAAGTCTTTGACGATGAGCAAGATGTACCTGTGGTACCAGTTAATGAGAGGAGGCGCCATCAGTTGGGGCAAACTAAAAGATTATATATTATGAATAATTTAGAATAAGTTCACCAGTGAAATGTTTGTTTCAGCTCATTTTGAAATAGATAAATAAAATAATAGTACCTATAACATGTAGATAAAAGAATGTTTTTTTTTTTATTATTATATTTTTATAAACTTTACAATGTGTATAAAAATATCTACCATACGGTTTAACAGTATAACAAAACAATTTGTTAGTATTTAACTAACACAAACAAAATGTTACAGAATAGACAAAATATATATTTAATTCTATTTTAGTTCATTGTCAACTAATCTGGCTAATACTCTGTTTCGTTCTTTTGCTGTTTCTACCATTTCTTGCAATATTGTGTTATTTTTGTCTACTGACTTTCTTAACTCAGATATTTCGCTGACTCTTTGCTTTTCTGCTTTTAATAATTCTTGTCTGTAAAGCAGCAATCCTTTTCTCGATTTTTTTGTTGGAACTGTATTCTGCATTACATCATCCTGGTCTTCGATGGTTTTATCGTGCACCTGGTGTATCCTTTTTTGAATAGATTCCTTATGTGGTGTAAGGGAACTATTAGACGTAGTACTAGCAAAGATACTGTAATTAATTTTTTCCAATTTGGGTGTTGAATTGTATGTTGGGCATTCAAGAGATTCTGCTGTACCAATTTTAGCCTTTTGGTGTGGTTGGAGAGAGGACTCAATGGTTATCATTTCCATGTTAGCTGTTTTATCTATTGAAAATATTTCACACATGATAATATAGAATTTCCACGTTATGTTTCCTTTCCCAGTGCTTTTCTTTGTATTTTGATTATCACGTATACGCATGAATGTTTGTTTTAGGTTCCTAAACTTCTTATCCAGGATATCTTCATTAACTAAATATTTATGTTTTAAAAAAACGGCTGCTATATCTTGCCACAGAATTCTTTTTTTTATCTTTGGGTTTCGAAATTTTTCCTTGCGAGTCCTATATTCCTCTAACAAGAGAAGAGTGTTTTTATCATTCCATTGAAAATCTAAAATGCACAATATGATTAAACATGTAAATTTATATAAGCACTTTGCTGTGTTACCGTCAGACTCTGGCGATACCATTTGAGAATGAGAACCCTGGTCGAGCGACGTTTCAACATTCCCAGAAAGCGTGCAGGCATCTTGGACTGTTAAACTATTATACAGCTGTAATGCATATGAAGAATCTGCAAATATTAGGAGTTTTAAAAGATACACAGAAAAATAACAAATCATCTAGAATATCATAAAATATTTTAGGTTATGTCATCTACCTTGGAGTATTTTCGTCCTTTCCTCTTTTGTAGGAACCTCAAAATAAACATCCTCGTTATTAATATTTACACAGACAAGATTATTACTGTTATCATCCATTTTTTCTTACTAAATACAAATTTATCTTTTACCGCTTTATTGCTTTATTTACACCGTCAAAATTTTCAGCGGTCCAGCGCATAAAAATATATGCTTTACTGCTTTAAGGCAGCGCTACAGCGTACTACTCGTGTTTTGCTTCTTTAGGCAACCGCTGCAACAAAGCGCTACAGCGCTGCAGTTCCCTGAATGCGCCCAATGTCTACAATTTAAATCTGGTATTTTAGCTTTGATTGTTGAAGCTGCGTTCGAAACTTCTATCGGAGATGTGACTGATTTGTTGCAACGTGCTCACACCTTGATTTTTTTTTCTTTCTGGACAATCTGTATTAGGTACTTGGGCTAGCATCGTACTCGTACACTCCACTAATAGGTGTACACAGCTACTTTACAGCTCTTTGCGAAAACGAGTATCAACAGGATATGCCACCAAAACAAAAATTGATGGCAGCGCGATGACTTACAGACTCGATGTTTAAAAGAACAGCCTCTCACTGACAAAAATGGATTTACCAATGTCGTGGGTTACAGAATTAGAGCTACTTTAACGCACGGTTCTATGTTGTTCTATGTAGCTTCGTTCATAGAGTATTTCCTTTGCACTTGACGTTTATCATATGTTGTTAGATGGCACTTATGTCAGTTAACCTAGCATGTGTTCTCGTAACAAGTGTTTGTTAATTAAAGTACATATTATTAAATATTCCTTGTGTTTCTTGGCTCTATTGAAATTTCCTACCAATATTTAGGACAGATTAAATCTATAGTCGTTAAGTAAGCTAGAACAACTGAAAGGTCCAGTTTTGATAGCTCGAATCATGAGTTAATCTAGCCCTAATAGTGACGCATCACAACTCCCATATTGGTTTCTGGCAGCTTAAATAATGAGTTGCTGCAGCCCACGTCACATGTGTTCGTCAATCCCAGTTACGATTAGCTAAGCTAGCTAGCTAAAACAACCCATCTTCAGGGCTATTATAACTCATGAACAGTGATTTGATGCAATCTCTTCGGTTTAGTTGCCGTAACTCAAAGGTCTGAGCTGTCCCCTATTAGCAACACGCGTCGGTCTGGGATAACTCATATTTGAGTTATGTCAACTCGATATTTTGCTCAGTGTACCTCTGTATTACTATGTAGTAGTTCTGTAGGGTAAAGGGAAAATAAATCTGAACCGTTCGGATAATTTCGGCCGATAAAAGCGAATAATTTCAATTTGTTAGAGTAACTTTGTTTAGTGCAAAAAGTTCGAACTTGTTTTTCAATTACTCGGCCAATAAAAAAATAGGGATACTAGACTCTGTACCTTACCAACTAGCAATGGCAATAAACCATGAGTAATGCGTAATTTTGCAGCTCGAGCTTTACTATTGGTCCCGCGGCAATTTGACCTTCCCTTCAAGACGACTAATCAGAGTGTTGTCGACGTCATATTTATTGATGATTTTTGAATTTTACAGCGATCTCGATCTGTACCGTTCGTTTATTAAAAAATTTTCTGTCTGATTTAGTCTCACGTGACAAGAAATCCGTCGCATCGATCTCTATTGGATTGTGGAACGCAGCTATAATCACCAAGGACGTAATACTAAGAAATATAATTAAAATTGATAGACAAACCGGCCGGTATTTTCCTATACTGCGCCCCATATCGGGGCCTCTTGCTGTGTTGCCAAAATGTTTTAATAATCTAAAGGTTTCCGTATTTTAAAACTTGGATAATGTAATTTAAGTTAACATTGTAAATTCCTATTGTGTATAAATAAAGCATTTCAAAAGATAGGTAGGTATTTATCTAAAACCCTAAAATGATTTTTGTGCTTTCATAGATTAATATACCGTCTTAAGAAGCTGAAAGCAGCCTGGTCTCTATACCGTCTACGCAGACATATCGTTACCCCAGAGTTACACTGTTGTATGTCACATTTTTTCTAAAATTGACTTTTCGGTGTTACTGAGTTGTATGTACCTTAAACTTGCCTTCCAGAGAATTGCAATGTTGTATGTTACACCATATGTCATTGACAACCAGAAATACATTGTTGTATCAACGTGAATTGCGATTTTTAGAGTTTTATAGTTGTATGTATAACTTACACCTTTGTGATTTTTAAAATCTATATTGACATAGTGGTATGTGTCACATACACTTTTGTAATTTTATATTTTATTCCTATGGTCACAAATTTTGCACATACAACTTTGTTTTTTAATTGGTTGGGTCGTTGAGTGAGAGTGTGTTAGGGTTTAGCTACTGAAATTAGCTAAGAAATATCGTTTAATTTTATTTGTCTTGTGCGTAATCCAGTATACAACAATCTCAGCGTTCTGTGAAATTAATAGCGCAAGTAAATTAATTGTTTTATGCTTTCAATAGACGAAAATAAAAAGTGAGGTTAGTATTTTGCAAATAATTATTTTTCGGAATTTTTTTCACAACTTCATGCATTTTTAGTTACTTTTGCTCTTTACCATGGACCATAAATTGGCTGATTGCAGTAATTCTGATTCTGAAAATGAGAGTTTAGCAGATTTAAGGTAAGTTTTTCTTTATTATTATACACTGTGACCCCCGATAGAGTCGATATGATTTCACGAAGAAAATTTATTTTTTATCTAAAGTTCTGTTTGTTGAGAAAATAAGTCTACACTATAAGATTTTAGATCAGACGTACAGGGTGGTAACAAATAAATAAAACATAAACATGCTTAAAGATAGAAGTACCATATTTAATATTTAACATCCTGCTCATCTGACCTAAAATTTTATTTTGAGTAGAACTTTTTTGATATAAAGAATACATTTTTATCGTAAAATTAATAGAACAGATTCCTTTCCTCTTGTCAACTACAACCGAGGATACTGGATTTTGTATTTTAAGTAATTTTTCTAAGGAATTCAATTGTTTTAGACTGAAAATTCTTCAAAATGGAGATGTCACGAATCGTAGTGAAAATAATATGCAGAATATGAATGAAAATAACTGTAAAAACAAAAGAAACGAACGAAGATTTGATTTGAGTGACATCATAGATTGCGAAGGTTACGATTCAGACAAGGACAGGGAATATGTACCTTCACATGAACCCAGCGAAGACTCTGACGATTCTAATCACAGTGTACATCGACATGTTTGTGCTGACGAAAACATTATATTAAATGAGACTGAACCTGAGCCTTCTCAAACCGGCTTACCTAAAAAACTAAAACGCAAAAGACAGCGGAATCCCAGTACTTGGCAAAGTAATGTAAGAAAGGCGGCGCATGACTCAGGAAAAGAATACATTTCTGCGAGGAAAAAAGCAGTTCCAGCTAAAAGGATCAAAACAGTAAAAGATTGCCAAACAAAATGTATGTTTAATTGCCAGCGACTTATTACAGAAGATGAAAGAAAAAACATTTTTGAGCATTACTATACCTTAACCGAACATGCCAAAAGATTGTTTCTCTTGGCAACTTCAAAACAATTCAGTATTGAACGACATAGAAAAAATAAGAATGACGAAAACAGCAGAAGAAAGCAAACATTTACCTACCATTTTCAGATAGGAAGTCGGGAGATTCAAGTTTGTAAAACCTTTTACTTGAGTACGTTAGCTATAAGCCAAACACCTATATACACAGTAGGGTGGAGCGATAATCGCAAAATTTTAAAAATTTTGGAAAATCGATTTGGAATACCTACCAAAAGTTACCTTTGGTAATGTTAATAAAAAAGTATTTTTACAACTTTTTGATCAGATCACATCTTCTGCCCTCTACCGGCCTTTAAAAAACGAAAAAAAAAATATAATTTTTTTTTTTTTAAATAGATTTGGAATACCCACCAAAAGTTATCTTTGGTAATGTTGAGAAAAATGTTTTATTGCAACTTTTTAATTAGATCATATCTTCTGCCCTCTACCGGTCTTTGAAAAACGAAAAAAAAAAAGTGAATTTTTTTTTGGAAAAATAGATTTGGAATACCTACCAAAACTTACCTTTGGTAATGTTGATAAAAATGTTTTATTACAACTTTTTGATCAGATCACACATTCTGCCCTCTACCGAAAAAAAAGAGCTCTATTACGGTCCTGACTTCACCAGCGCACATGCTGCGCCTCGTGAAATCGCCGAATTTCGGCAGTGTTCGGCACGCTGCGTACTTTCGTTTGACGCATCATCTCACTGTTATATTATATTAGTTTGCAATTAGTCGTGTTTTATATAGCGTTAAGTCGTTTTTTAAGTGACAATTTAACAGTTTTGTGGTTTTTGGCGATCGTGCAATAAATATGAGTTCTAAAAAGATACGTTATACTAGACAAGATATTGAGTGTCCGTTAATTGGTGCTCCTGCAGATTTTAAAGGTAACTTACTTCCTTCGAAAGCTGATGTTTTAAAGTGTTATTTATGGTCAAGGTATAATTTAAAACCTCCAAACTCAGGGAAGGAACCAACGGTATTTGAGATATCTAATGTACTGTCTGATAAAATTTTAAGTTTGTGGCAAAAAGCGTCAATTTCTACCGTAACAAGAAAACGTGTTTTACAATTAATAAAAATCCTACACGACAAATATTTAAAACTTTTGAGGTATCCGGAGGTAAAGAAAAACGATAGTTATAAAATACGTGTGCAGGAATTTCAAATCGAGAACACTGGTCTGTTTGATGTCAGCGCTTGCAAATGCGAAATTTTTGAACAATGTTCTTGCGATAAAGAAAAAAAAATACCTAAAAATGAATGGAGTTTTTTACTAGATCAGAGGGGGCCTAGAAAAATGATTATTGGAAATATTAATGTAAAGGAAACCTCTAAGCTGATAAATAAGGCTAGCAGATTGAAAAAAGATATGGAAAGGAAAGAACTACAACAATCCGTTCAACATGAAAGCGACATCCATTCATCAATAAAGCGGAAGCCAGAAACTGGTATCAAAATAGATCATGACTTACCTTCCACTTCCTATGACAGTATTGACAGTATCAGTACAGAAATGCAGTGTACAAAAAATTATATCAAACTCCCTACCTTGGCCAAAGTTTGTGACCGCTACGGACTATCGGATAGATCGGCAGCAGCAGTGGCAACGGCAGTTCTACAAGACCTTGGAATTGTTACCACAGCTAATACAAAAAACGTAATAGACCGAAGTAAGCTGAGAAGAGCAAGAGAGCAATCAAGAAAAGGTTTTACGCAAAACTCAGAAACTCTAGAAACTTTGAAGGCCATATACTTTGACGGACGGAAAGATAAAACCTTCGTTATCGAAAATATTGAAGGCAAGTCCCACAGAAGAACCAAACTCGAAGAACATATTTCTTTAGTTCAAGAACCTGGCTCTATATTTTTAGGGCATACAGTACCCCTTTCCGGATCGGCTCAAAGCATTTGTCAAAGTATTGTCAACTTCCTGGAAAGTAATGAATATAATCTCGAAGAACTAGTGACAGTCGGATGTGACGGAACTGTGGTGAATACGGGAAGAAAAAATGGTGCAATTTCTCAACTAGAATTAAAATTAGGACGCCCTTTACAAAGATTTGTCTGCCAGCTTCACGCAAATGAATTACCTTTAAGGCATCTTTTCCAGAAGCTTGACGGTCAAACTACGGGTCCAAGAGCTTTTGCTGGAACTATAGGAAATCAAATACAGCAGTGCGAAAATATGCCAGTTGTAAACTATAACATTATTGGCTGTGAGTTACCAGAAGTAGATTTCCTTGACTTAAGTGCCGATCAGAAATATTTGTTCGAAATTTGTATTGCAGTTTCTACAGGGGAGTGCTCCGTGGATTTATTGAACCGAAGCCCAGGAAAGTTAAGTCATTCTCGATGGCTCACTTTGACCAATCGCATCCTACGTCTTTATGTTAGTACCGAAAATCCAACCTCAGAATTAAAGGAACTGGCCAAATTTATTGTCAAGGTTTATGCTCCTTTGTGGTTTCAAATTAAATGCAACTCATCGTGCGTAAATGGTGCAAAACATGTTCTGCAAACAATAAAACGTAGCCGGTACCTGGAGCAAGATTTGAAAAGTGTTATAGACCCTGTAATTCAACGAAATGCCTATTTTGTTCATCCGGAAAATCTTCTGATATGTATGCTGCATGACGCTCGCCCCTATATAAGAGAGCTTGCACTTCGTCGCATTCTAAATGCAAAAACTAAAAGCAATACTTCAACCAATATCCGACCTTTTATTATTCCACACATTAATTTCGACGCAGATGACTATGTTGATCTGATTGATTGGCAAGAAAATAAAATAACTTGTCCCCCATTGCTTCAAACTTTGGAAGTGGATGATTTGAAAAATATTATTTCCGGTTCTACCGAAAAAATCATCGACATCGCTGCATTTCCCTGTCACACCCAATCAGTAGAGAGATGTGTGAAACTTGTCACCGAAGCATCTTTATCAGTTGTTGGGTTACAAAAGAGAGACACTTTTATTAAGGCAAAAATAGATTCGCGGAAACTTATGCCAAAATTTGAGTCAAAAAAAGACTACAAACAGTAGCTAATTAAAATGTATTTATAATAACTAAAGGTACTTACTACCTAACATTTGAACTATAAAAATCATAAGTAAGTATGTATTTTTATTTTTTTATTTTTTTATTTTTTTATTTTTTTCAAATCCCGGTAGAGGGCAGAAGATGAAAAAAATTTGAAAAACCGAAAATGAACATTAGTTTTGTAATACCAACTGGCAACTTTTGCGCACTATTCCAAAACGATTTTCCAAACTTTGATTTTTCGCTCCACCCTAATACACAGCCCACGCAAAAAAAAACATGTTTTCAAACATACCTGAAATTCCGGTACAAGGAAAACACACAAAATATAAGATACCGGAAGACGATCTTAATTTCGTTAAGATGCATATAGAATCCTTCCCTACAGTAGAATCTCACTACTGTAGGGCTAATACTCAGCGACAGTACTTGGAGTCATCTTTAAATATAAAAAAAATGTATTCCCTTTACACTGAACTTTGCACAGCTTCTAACAAAGAACCAGTAAAACAGTCTTTTTACAGGACTGTATTTTGCAATGAATATAATTTACATTTTCATGTCCCTAAAAAAGATCGTTGTGATCTATGTGAGGAGATAAAAATTAAACTACAAGAAGATAAATTATTAGAGGCTGAACAGAAAATCGTGTTTGACAGACACCGTCAAGCGAAAAAAGCATGTCGGATGGAGAAAAGTAAGGATAGAGAAAATCTTAAAACTTTTTTAGTATTCGATTTACAAAATGTATTAAGCTGCCCGCATGCGGAAGTTAGCAACTTTTATTACAAAAGTAAACTGAATGTGTACAATTTAACTGCTATCTTATCCAGTACAAAACAAGTATACTGCGCGCTGTGGAGCGAAGGTCTTATGGGTAGAAGCGGGAACGATATAGCAAGTGCCTTGCTGAAAATTTTAGAAGCTGTTTTTAAAGACAATATTGATTTGACGTCTTTAATACTATGGAGTGACAGCTGCGTGCCACAAAATAGAAATTCTCTAATGTCTGCAGCAATTGCACTCTTTATCAAAAGATATCCAAGAATTGAATCCATAATAATGAAGTTTTCTACTCCGGGCCATTCCTGTAATCAAGAGATTGACGCAGTCCATAGTTGTATAGAAAGAGTGCTAAAAAAATCAGAATATTATTCCCCATTATCGCTTCTACGGTTGCTTTTAAAAGTTTCTTCCAGAAACCCTTACAAAGTCATTCAATTAAAAGAAATTGATTTTGCTGACTACAAGTCCTATGCCTCTCAATATAACTATAAAATTGTACCTTTTAGTCAAGTAGTTGCCCTAAAATTTTACAAATCTGTATTTGAAATAGAATATAAAGTTAGTCACGCCAATAATGAGTGGAAAAAAGTCTCCATACGTGATTATCGGCCTACCAGAAGTAGTGCCGGTAAGAAAGAAATTATTAAGGAACCAGCTCGTTCATCTACCACGAAGTCACTTCCCCTAAATAAGGTTCAGGCCATTAAAAGCATGTTTAAGTGGATGCCTGAGGTGGATAAGGCATACTACATGGCTATACTTCCAAAAAATGATAATGCCTAACATATTAATTTCTATAGTTCTGGATTGTATTCCTATTTGTAGTTATTTTTTATTTTTGTAACGTTACCGAGTTGTATGTTTTCTTAATAAATAAAAAAAATAGAATTACACAATTGTATGTGTTTTTTTTTGTGCCCAGAATATAGAGAAAACACTGTATATGTGTATATTTTTTCTAAAAAACCGTAATCATTATAATGAAACTAACTGATCCTAAATTTTCCTAAGTGTAGTTCTGTCCATAGCACTGTAACAAAAAGCCGATTTTTCTTTACGCTTTTTCTCAAAACTTTGTTTACTGCACATACCACAGTATAACTCTGAGGTAACGATATATACAGAATAAGTACCGTTTAAACCCCCAACTAGATAAAATACGTAAAAATCTACTTTTGCGAAATAAACATCAACTACCCTTATTTGGCAGGTCAAAAAAATTACACAAACTATAATTTTATTATGTCATTCACCTGCAAAGTCAAAAAACATAAAAAAAATACAGTTCTCGTTTTAATTTTAACAATTTGAGCCTTTAATACGTGTTAACTTATTATTGGTTTTACTGTATTTGGAAGTCGAACTGATCACGAAAGATATCTTAATTGTAAAATTTTTTTTCTGTTTTTATGATAAAGCACAGCACTACAGGATTAATATCCTTTATGGCGCCCTGCGAGCGGTGCGTGTGTGTGCGAAGGAAACCGTTCGCGTTGCCCTGCCAAAAATACCATATAGAAACATATAAAAAAAATATATAGTATTCTATAGGTTTTAATAATATTATTAATCTGCAAATACATAGGATCTATAGGAATAGACTCATCATATGAAACAGTAATTTCCTACTACGCTATGAGGATTGATGTGCTGTACGTAGTTGTTTTTAATAGGAAGCAATAAATTTTTCTAGGAATATGCTATAGTATTCCAACATTAACCAACGAGTCTTGATAACCCTCAACCAGCTCACATCCGATGGTTGTTGACATGACTTAATTGGAAAGTACGTGTCTAATGAAACAGTAATTTCCTATTAGGCTAACAGGATTAAAGTGCCTTACCAGGTTGTTTCCAATGAGAAACTTTATGTACTTCCAGGAAAATGCTGTATCGTGGCAATAGGTTCCAATATCAACCTATGGGTCTCGACAAGCATCAGTAAACGACAATCAATAGTTGTTGGAAAGGCTTAATAGGATATTACTTTTCTATAGAATAGTAATTTCCTATTAGGCTATGAAGCTTTAAACTGTTATACCACATTGCTTCCAATAGGAAGCCATATGTTCTTCTAGGAATATGCTATAGCGGGCCAATATGTTCCAATATTATCCTGTGGTAGGCTATGGGTATCACTAAACGGAATCCAATAGTTGCTGGCCAGGCTTAATAGGAAATTACTTTTCTATAGAATAGTAATTTCCTATTAGGCTATGAGAGGGTTAAAGTGTTATACCAGATTGCTTCCAATAGGAAGCTATATGTTCTTCTAGGAATATGCTAAAGCGCGGCAATATGTTCCAATATTATCCTGTGGTAGGCTATGGATCTTGACAGGTATCACTAAACGGGATCCAATAGTTGTTGGCAAGGCTTAATAGGAAATTACTTTTCTATAGAATGGTAATTTCCTATTAGTAGGCTATAAGGGTTAAAGTGTTATACCAGATTGCTTCCAATAGGGAGCTATATGTTCTTCTAGGAATATGCTAAAGCGGGACAATATGTTCCAATAGTATCCTGTGGTATGCTATGGGTCTTGATAGGTATCACTAAACGGAATCCAATAGTTGCTGGCAAGGCTTAATAGGAAATTACTTTTCCATAGAATAGTAATTTCCTATTAGGCTATGAGGGTTAAAGTGTTATACCAGATTGCTTCCAATAGGAAGCTATATGTTCATCCAGTAATATGCTAAAGCGCGGCAATAGTATTTCCTATTAGGCTATGAAGCTTTAAACTGTTATACCACATTGCTTCCAATAGGAAGCTATATGTTCTTCTAGGAATATGCTAAAGCGGGGCAATATGTTCCAATATTATCCTGTAGTACTTGTAGTAGGCTATGGGTCTTGATAGGTATCACTAAATGGGATCCAATAGTTGTTGGCAAGGCTTAATAGGAAATTTTCTATAGAATAGTAATTTCCTATTAGGCTATGAGGGTTAAAGTGTTATACAGATTGCTTCCAATAGGAAGCTATATGTTCATCCAGTAATATGCTAAAGCGCGGCAATATGTTCCAATATTATCCTGTAGTAGGCTATGGGCCTTGATAGGTATCACTAAACGAGCAGATCCAATAGTTGTTGGCAAGGCTTAATAGGAAATTACTTTTCTATAGAATGGTAATTTCCTATTAGTAGGCTATAAGGGTTAAAGTGTTATACCAGATTGCTTCCAATAGGGAGCTATATGTTCTTCTAGGAATATGCTAAAACGGGGCAATATATTCCAATATTATCCTGTAGTAGGCTTTGGTTCTTAATAGGTATCACCAAACGGCATTAAATAGTTGTTGGCAATAAGGCTCGATATGTATGTTAGGGTGGCATTCGCCTCGTCCACTGCTACCTTTCAGATTGTGGTTTTGGCAAGGCTTAATAGTAAATTACTTTTATATAGGATAGCAGGCCAATATGTTCCTATATTAACCGATTGGAGGCTATCTGTCTTGATAAGCATCATTAAACGACATTCTAGTTGCTGGTAAGTTCACAATAGGAAAATACCTAGTTATATTGACTATAGTAATTTCCTGTTAAGCAGAATTGAGTCGAATACTGAAATCCGGTATTCGAATCCTGAATACTGTATTCGAATAATCAAGATTCGAATACAAAGAAAAAAAGTATTTGAGTACCTGGATTCATTTACATATGAATACTTCATGAATATTTAAACTAAAAAAACATATGCGGCATATAAAGCTCGATTATTTATGTAGTTAATTTATAAAAACAGGATTTGAATACCGGGATTTGAATAGGTGGGTATTCGAATACTGGGATTCAAGAACAGTATTCAGAATACCGAGTACTGAGCAAAAAAGGATTTAGTCGAATACCAAATACACAAATGTATTCTGAAGAGGATTTAGAATACCGGGTATTCGAATACTACCCAAGTCTGAGCAATGCGTTTCTACAGGTCTTACTGAGCTAAATTATGTAGTTGCTGGCAATATGTTTCAATAGGAAAGCATATCTTCCTTTAATATTATTAACAATAGTACCAGTCGCAATGCAGTTAAATCGAATAAAAATAAAAACTTAATTTTAAAATTAAAATTTATTTTTGCAAATTTTATACATTTGTAGTTTTATATACAAGTTTTTGAACAGGCTGTATATATAAATATCGGGTGTCCGCGAAAGGTGGTTCGCCCCTATAACTTTTT
This sequence comes from Polydrusus tereticollis, assembly GCA_963920685.1. Taxonomy (NCBI): domain Eukaryota; kingdom Metazoa; phylum Arthropoda; class Insecta; order Coleoptera; family Curculionidae; genus Polydrusus; species Polydrusus tereticollis. The sequence continues at coordinate 105,711,568 of OY987330.1, read as the reverse complement.
TGGTTTGAAGAATGTTATGAAATTTGAATACGACCTAAAACTGCATTTTTCGACGGGTGACTCAATTCTATAGCAGTTCCGGTTAAACCGGAAGTAACAAACTTTCGATTTTTAAATGGAACACACTTAAATGACCACATTGTATACAGGGTATTTCCATACTCGATGGTACGTTAGACATTTATTGAGAACCGGCGATACGTTTTATTTGAAAATTTGGTTGTCCAGATATACGACCATGGTCTATCGTTCTAAAATATTTTCAGCAATACGGCGTTGCCGCTTCTGCCCAAAACAGATGGCAACATAGTTATTTTAAATGGAACACCCTATATATTATTAAATTTTCAGATTCTACATAAAATTATAATTATTTTTTATTAAATGCATTATTAGTCAACACTTAATAGTTTTTTAGATATTGACTTTTGAAAAATGGCATTTTTGAATTTTGACAGCTTCTAGCATTCTAACTGTATGTCTTAGAGCAAAACGGCTCACGTGTTCCTATCTTTAAATTTTATTATCTTCCCAAAATTGTCAACTTCCGGTTAAACAGGATGTAACTCGAAAACAGGAAATTAATTACTTCCGGTTTAACCGGAAGTTGACACTTTTGGGAAGATAATAAAATTTAAGGATAGGAACATGTAAGCCGTTCTAAGATATACAGTTAGAATGCTACAAGCTAGCTAAAAAACTATTAAGTGTAGACTAATAATGCATTTAATAAAAAATAATTATAATTTGGCTCTGGCTCTGTGTTGAAAAGTTTCTTAAATACCAAACAATGAGTCTTATATTTAAAATTAGAAAGGGGTTGGCACCTAATTACTTATCTCAAAAGCTTTTTACCGAGTCAGTTCATTCATACCCAACAAGAAACAAGGAAAACTTTTATGTCACAACAAAGAATAAAAGTAGCTCAGAAAATTCGGTTTATCATAAGGGTTTAATTGCTTTCAACTCTATACCTTTAGATATAAAAAATATAGCAAACCTTAACCGATTTAAAATTGCACTGAAACAACATCTTCAGGGAGAATGATACAATTCAATGAATTTTAAATAGTGGACTTTATTTGGTGACTGGGCAATGTTTTTAAACTTTTTGAATGTTATGTATGGAATAAATGTTGAGTGGGGACATTTTATATTATCATTTTATTGTGTAATTTTGTATGGTGTGATTTTATATTTTATATTGTGTTATTTTATATTGTGTAATTTTATATCGATAGCTCAAGAAAACCAGATACCCAGGAGCATTAGTATGTAATGTAGTTTTGACTTTAATGAAATGCAGTGTTTGCTGTAGATTTAATTTATCATTGTACAGTGTATTAGCCAATGATTGCTAAAATAAAGGATTATTATTAAAGTAAAGCCACTGTGGCTCTAAACGAAATAAGATGTGGTGCCCCAAGTTGACCCACAAACGCCAATAAGACAAACCACCACTGTACTTTACATGTCAAGTTACAAGTCTTCTTCTCTTATTGTGATGTTTTCTTCATGTGCCTTATCAATATCGCCATTAGTGTGTGGAGCTGTCTTGCCTAAAATGTAAAAAAACGACAATTGTTACTAACACAACATTAACAACTTTTAAAAATCCACAACGCATTTCAAATTTAGGAAATTAGCTATTATCTTTTTATATTTTTTTTATATTAAAATCTTAAGAATGAATATAGATAGTTAGGTATATCGTGCTCCATGTTAGTATATTCTATTAAATACCATATTTCTCCACCAACAATAAAATATTTGTTTGGCTATAATATAATAATAGGTTTATTTTTATTAGAACTGAAGGATCAATAGATTGGTAAGAAATAACTAAAAATTTAAAATTATCCCATTAATGGATTCTACTTGAAAATTCATTACAAAGAATTGCAATAAAGACAAGACAAACTAATATGTAAAATAAAACCAAATTATACTTAGTTATGTCATGTATAATGAAAAATATGACGTTACGGCCGTTTCGTAGTCAACTACATCTTCAAGACGCTGACAAAAGTGAGACTAAACTAAAACATAAATTATATATTTATATACAGGGTGTCCTCCCGTAACTTATGGGCCATAGAGCAACTGGAGATATACTAGACCTCAAACTGACTGATTAAGTCATATAATTTATTTTTCAAAATGTTGGAAGAAAAATCATAGATTTACTTCTGTAACTAGAGCCTGTTAGTGTGAAACTTAAAAAATTTCTACAAATTCTTACTCCTCACTCATAAATACATAATAATTCCAGCTTTCAAAATTCGATACATTGAATGTTTTCATATTATGGCTTATTTTCGAAAATAAACTTTCACTTTCAACACCCTGTATCTCTAGAACAGGTAACATTTCGAAAAAACCTTATATGACTTAATCGGTCTAGTTTGATGTTAAATACCTGTAGTTGCTCTATGGCCTATAAATTATGGGACACCCTGTATATTGTATTGAAGATGTAGTTGCACTACGAAAATGCTGTAACGCCATATTTTTCATTACACGTCACATCTAATATCTAATGTATAATTTCGATTTATTTTGCATAATTTAAAATGTACTGTCACAAAGTAATTAACTGACGAATCAGTTAATTCTATTATAATAGTTTGTCTTTTATTGCAATATAAAATTAAAATAATAAATGTATATATTACCTCTCAATAAACGATTCATATCATTAATTTTGGCTGTAATATACTGGGAAGTCTTGGCCAGTTCGGACAACAGCTTAAAATCATCTGTCCCTTTTTTTTCCAGGAAGTATTTATGAGCATCTAAAAAAAATGTCTTTACTGTTACAGTCGAATTTACTTTAAAGCTTGGCAGATATAGGGTTTATAATGCAGGATCTTATAACAGATATAAATACAAAAAAAAAATATAAAGTTTTATGACTTATAACTTACCATAAATTGCTGCCATTTTTGTCGGATCCAATTTTGGTTTGGACGGACCCTTCGTTCTATTCGAGCTCTTGCCGGTAACTGAACTGTTTTTTAGCGCCTCTATTCCAAAAACATACACCACTAACATTCGGACAAATAATGAACTCGTTTTCTGGTTAACGCAGTCGTTAAAAGCCGTTTTGGTAACCGTAATATTATGACCAATATATATATCCTGGAAATTTCATTTAGGTTAGATACATTGAATAAAGAAAATTATGGATTGCAGTACATATTATGATATACTAAAATATTTTGTTTATAAGAATTCACTATAATGTCTATTATTTTTTATAAATCTAGTTTTCATTCAATTGTGCAAGCAGCAAGCAAGTGACTTTAGGACTATAAGCATATATTTATATAGCTACACACCAGATGCCTACTGTAATGGAACAAAGTGTCATCAAACGATTGCGGTCGACCGCTTGTAATATTTGAGAATATTAGGTCAAAGCGCTTTATTTTGCCAAATCGGTCTGGTATTTCTTGAAACAAGTCGCCCCGCTCGAAAACTTGGGAGACTTTTATGACCCACTTTTTAACATTGGAGTAGTCCTCTGTCTAGTTACTTAGATCTGTGCTACAAGTAAACTAAAACCAACGTTTTATTTTACATTTTGACTACTGTCTAAATAGTTGTTATGAATATTAATGTGACCACAATTTAAAAAAGCAACTACAGGATCTAGCTAAGTTAGAATCTACTTTTACAAGTATACCTCTGTACCCGGGACCATCTCTCCAACAGATGGTTTGATTGTCTCAGCAGGTATTCCATTTGTCAAATTAGTACCATCTAGAGATTAGATCAATATATTTCTTATTTATTATTTTAGCACTACATGATTTTTCAGAATTCTTAAATTGGGTTACTTTTTTTAAATTTATTTTTGTATTAAAAACAGGGCTGCAACGAATCACGATTTTTTTGAAAAAATCAAGAAATTCATTTTTTCGATTAAATCATGATTTTTTTGATTTTTATCAATTTATACTGATTTTTTCCTTAAATATGGCAATAATGAACTTTACAATCACTTATTTTCATTATTTTGTTTCTATTCACCCAAAAATATTTGTCTAGATTTACAGCTAGAAAATTTCCTCGGCGATATATTCCTGTCGGAACAAGAAAATTCGTTCGTCTTTATAATGTGCGGACATAATACATAATGTACCTATGTAAACACTATCACTTAGTTTTAAATAAACTATCCCTTTTTTTAAATTTCCTGATGAGTTATTTGCTTCGGCGACTTGTTTTTACAGCAATTTATAATTTGATTTAAATCACCATTAAAATTGAAAAAATCAGTTGATTTACATCGTCACAACCCTGATTAAAAATTGGGTAAGTGCGAACCAAATATGAATGTATTTTTAAAGTTTTTAGTTGAAGATACTCAAAAAATAGCATGTAAGGGAGTTCACTGGTCACACAGTGACGGCACTGAATTTACATCAAAAATATTTCCGCTACTTATTTGCGTTGATTCTGTTGCAAGGCCCATGCTTCAAAATGTAACTCAATTTAATGGCTTCTATGGATGTTTTATCTGCTATCACCCTGGAAAAGTTGTAAATAGGCAAGTCAGATATTCTTTAGATGTTCCACCTTACCGTATTAGAGAACCAAACGAAGTTGTTATTGATATGAAAGCTGCCCTTATATCTGGCAGTAGAATCCGAGGTGTGAAAGGTCCATCAGTTCTCATCAATTTTCCAGGTTTTAATATAGTTTGGGGGTATCCTATAGATTATATGCACGCTGTTTGTTTGGGTGTGGTTAGACAATTATGGGAGCTTTGGACAACCTTTGGAAAACCGTATTATATTGGATCTCCGTCATGTTTAAGAGAGATTAATGTTCGCCTACTAAACATTCATGTTCCAAATGAGATCCATAGATTAACTAGATCTATATCTGAGAAGGCCAAGTGGAAAGCCACGGAATGGAGGTCTTGGCTACTTTTTTATAGTGTCGCTTGTCTTAATAAAATATTACCTGACAAATATCTGAAGCATTTATGTCTGCTACAACGGTCTATTTATCTGTTGCTTCAAAGAGAGATTTTGTACTCTGATTTAACTATAGCAGAGGAATGCTTAAAACATTTTGTGCAAGATTTTGAAATGCTCTACACCAGTTTGGCAATGACTTTCAATGTGCATTTACTGACCCACTTAGTAGATAGTGTAAAAAATTGTGGACCTTTGTGGGCGACCTCAAATTTTCACTATGAACACGGTATAGGAAATCTTAAAAAATATGTTAACGGTCCAAACGCAGTTGATCAGCAAATTGTATATAAAAGTATGAAAAAAAATATTTTATATCAGTTAATAGATTCAAGAAAAATTTCTTCAAATTGTAATATATTTTTAAAAAAAGTAATATTTTTTAACAAAACTGATAGCAAACTTGAAGTTCAGCTTCAAGGAGCAGGGTGGAATGAGAAATATGACGACCACACCTCTGTGACAGCATATAATCGATTTCTAGTTAATAATAATATTCAATATTCAACTGAGAAATATGCTTTAAACAAAAAAAATAACAATTTTTTAGTAGAAATAGATAATGGCGTATTTGCAAAAATAATAGAAATTTTTAGTTTTCCCATAGAGAACAGAATAATTCTTAAAGTAGAAATAGTTACTTGCAAAAAATTTTTAATTAGAGGGATTCCTGTTGAAAAGTGCTGGGCTGTTGTTTTTAACCCATCCCCATCTGTACCAAAACTTATTAGTATACCTGTTAGTAAGATTATTAATAAATGTTTTTTTTTTCAAATTAATGAGATAGACTGCTATATTTGTAAGTTTCCAAATCTAGTAGAGGTGCAGTAAAGTAAACTGAAACGTTTATTTATATTAGTATAGGAATGTCAAATCATTCGCAGAGGTGGTCCTGGCTCCAATTGTAATTTATTGATGATGATATTTTTATGTTTTGGAATCCTTTCTTCAGTTCTTCATAAATTTTTTGAAAAAATTGTCAATTTAAATTATAAATTAAAAAAATTAAAACAACTATATGTATATGATTGTTTATTAACTTTTTAATTTTCTGTTGTGTTTTAAACTATATATAGTCCATGTCGTAATTGTAATATGTGTTAGTGAAAGTTGAATATGATTGCTTTTTAAATTTGTCAATGAGTTTGTCACACTAAGGTAACGCTTTTAGAAAGGAAAGAAAAAATTTTTTGTTTGAGACTTTTAAACTCATTTCGTTACATCTTTTCAATTTTTTTTTAATTGTGTTAATTAATCAAATTGTCCAAAAAAATACCTCATACCCAAGAAAAGAATTGCATAAAAGATATATTATATTAAGGTCTAAGAGTCTCAAGAACGAATATTTTAAATTTATATACACTCTAGTATATCATCTATACACATATATGGTAGGTACAATAGTATTATTTTAGTAAAATACCAAGTCTGTTTTTTTTTTTAACAAGAACACGACCCTATATATTTTTACAAATAAACCTTGGCTTTAAATATATAACCATGTTGTTAAAAAATAAAATATTATTTTACATAATTAAACTGCCTGGGATGTGATTTTTAAAAGAGTTTAAACAAAATTTATGAATATAAATATATCTTTTTCATTTTTTTTTTAAATTAAGTTAATTAATCAAATGATTTCTACGTGTTACAGTTGATGTTAATTATCTAATCTGATGAAGGCCTAATTAAAGGTCGTAACGTTATAAAAAAAACCCGCAATATATCCATGTGACACCATCTATAGATGTTTTTGTCCAAAAAAAAACTTACCCAAGAAAAGAATTGTATAAACAATAAATTTAAAATTATATTGTTTCCACACAGCGTGTACGTTCCCGGATCCATGGACAAACTGTATAATGTATATACCATTTTCGCGCAATCGGCTATAGCTATAAATATGCAAATTTAATGAAGCTGTGACACCCTGTATTTATATCTTTAAGTTTGACTTGTTAAATGCTATCTTGTCGACTTAAATGTTGCAAATAAAATGTAGTGGATAATAAATAGGGTATTTTTTATTTATTTTATTCATTGCAACAAACTAACAACGTTTTTTTAAAGAAATGTCTTAATAGAAGTGATGCTTCGTCCAAATACTTTTAATAATTATTGTATGATGAAATAAGTCCTCGATGTATGTCTTTAGGGCGAGAAATTAGGATAATTCGAAATGATTCGAAATTTTTTTATTCAATTTAGAGTGTAGAAACATTGAGCATATTCACGGCTATCCAAAAGAATAATGTATTTAGTATGAAAGTTCATAGAATTTATATCCATAGTTTCTGTATGTAGTTCCATTTTAGAGAATATAGAAACCATATCATATTCATAACCATCCCCCCATATAAAATGTTAATTTGATATGACATATTCACACCTATCAAAAATAATAAAATATTTAGTATGAAAGTTCCTTTTAATACTCATAGAGTTTCTGTATGTAGTTCCATTTTAGAGAATATAGAAACCAGATCATATTCATAACCATCCCCCCATATAAAATGTTAGTTTGGTATGACATATTCACACCTATCAAAAATAATAAAATATTTAGTATGAAAGTTCCTTTTAATACTCATAGAGTTTCTGTATGTAGTTCCATTTTAGAGAATATAGGAATCAGATCATATTCATAACCATCCCCCATATAAAATGTTAGTTTGATATGACACATTCACACCTATCAAAAATAATAAAATATTTAGTATGAAAGTTCCTTTTAATACTCATAGAGTTTCTGTATGTAGTTCCATTTTAGAGAATATAGAAACCAGATCATATTCATAACCATCCCCCCATATAAAAAGTTAGTTTGATATGACTTATTCACACCTATCAAAAATAATAAAATATTTAGTATGAAAGTTCCTTTTAATACTCATAGAGTTTCTGTATGTAGTTCCATTTTAGAGAATATAGCAACCAGATCATATTCATAACCATCCTCCCATATAAAATGTTAGTTTGATATGACATATTCACACCTATCAAAAATAATAAAATATTTAGTATGCAAGTTCCTTTTAATACTCGTAGAGTGTCTGTATGTAGTTCCATTTTAGAGAATATAGGAATCAGCTCACATTCATAACCATCCATATAAAGTGTTAATTTGATAAGACATATAAACACCTATCCAAAATAATAAAATATTTAGTATGAAAGTTCCTTTTAATACTCATAGAGTTTCTGTATGTAGTTCCATTTTAGAGAATATAAAAACCAGATCATATTCATAATCATCCCCCCATATAAAATGTTAATTTGATATGACATATTCACACCTATCAAAAATAATAAAATATTTAGTATGAAAGTTCCTTTTAATACTCATAGAGTTTCTGTATGTAGTTCCATTTTAGAGAATATAGAAACCAGATCATATTCATGACCATCCCCCCATATAAAATGTTAGTTTGATATGACTTATTCACACCTATCAAAAATAATAAAATATTTAGTATGAAAGTTCCTTTTAATACTCATAGAGTTTCTGTATGTAGTTCCATTTTAGAGAATATAGAAACCAGATCATATTCATAATCATCCCCCCATATAAAATGTTAATTTGATATGACATATTCACACCTATCAAAAATAATAAAATATTTAGTATGAAAGTTCCTTTTAATACTCATAGAGTTTCTGTATGTAGTTCCATTTTAGAGAATATAGAAACCAGATCATATTCATAATCATCCCCCCATATAAAATGTTAATTTGATATGACATATTCACACCTATCAAAAATAATAAAATATTTAGTATGAAAGTTCCTTTTAATACTCATAGAGTTTCTGTATGTAGTTCCATTTTAGAGAATATAGGAACCAGATCATATTCATAACCATCCCCCCATATAAAATGTTAGTTTGATATGACATATTCACACCTATCAAAAATAATAAAATATTTAGTATGCAAGTTCCTTTTAATACTCGTAGAGTGTCTGTATGTAGTTCCATTTTAGAGAATATAGGAATCAGCTCACATTCATAACCATCCCCCCATATAAAGTGTTAATTTGATAAGACATATAAACACCTATCCAAAATAATAAAATATTTAGTATGAAAGTTCCTTTTAATACTCATAGAGTTTCTGTATGTAGTTCCATTTTAGAGAATATAAAAACCAGATCATATTCATAATCATCCCCCCATATAAAATGTTAATTTGATATGACATATTCACACCTATCAAAAATAATAAAATATTTAGTATGAAAGTTCCTTTTAATACTCATAGAGTTTCTGTATGTAGTTCCATTTTAGAGAATATAGAAACCAGATCATATTCATAACCATCCCCCCATATAAAATGTTAGTTTGATATGACTTATTCACACCTATCAAAAATAATAAAATATTTAGTATGAAAGTTCCTTTTAATACTCATAGAGTTTCTGTATGTAGTTCCATTTTAGAGAATATAGGAACCAGATCATATTCATAACCATCCTCCCATATAAAATGTTAGTTTAATATGACATATTCACACCTATCAAAAATAATAAAATATTTAGTATGCAAGTTCCTTTTAATACTCATAGAGTTTCTGTATGTAGTTCCATTTTAGAGAATATAGGAACCAGATCATATTCATAACCATCCTCCCATATAAAATGTTAGTTTGATATGACATATTCACACCTATCAAAAATAATAAAATATTTAGTATGCAAGTTCCTTTTAATACTCATAGAGTTTCTGTATGTAGTTCCATTTTAGAGAATATAGAAACCAGATCATATTCATAACCATCCCCCCATATAAAATGTTAGTTTGATATGACATATTCACACCTATCAAAAATAATAAAATAGTTAGTATGAAAGTTCCTTTTAATACTCATAGAGTTTCTGTATGTAGTTCCATTTTAGAGAATATAGAAACCAGATCATATTCATAACCATCCCCCCATATAAAATGTTAGTTTGATATGACATATTCACACCTATCAAAAATAATAAAATATTTAATATGAGAGTTCCATACAATACCCATAGAGTTTCTGTATGTATTTCCATTTTAGGAACTTTAAAAACAAAATCATATTCATTCTTGTCACGATTTATAGAGAATGTTTCATTTTTGGCCTATTAAAAGTTATAGAAAGTAAAACTAGCAGTAAGTGAGAAAATACCTATTAACTACTATGGAGTTTTAACAGGTATTTTCGTTTTTAAAACTATACAGATTAGGGTCACATTAATGCTTATTAAGACATATTAGCACATTTATTGTAAATGCTCATTCACAATTTTAGAACAACTTGCTTGTAAACAAGTATAAATTCTTATTAAAACCATTCAGAATTTACGTAATAAATACTATTAATAAATTATCTACCATTAAACACATATAGAATCCTATTTAAGACTTATGTGTCAAAAATCACCTACCTATACAGAACTAGGCTTACATTTACGTTCCGTTAAAAACCTATTGAACCTGAATAGTTTTTTAAAAGTTTAAATGCGCCATTTTTGGCAGGGTGATCTTGAATCTTTGGAGATTATATAGGTACTTGTTGGGGAACACGGCATCTTGGAGGTCGTTCCAGAATAATGACGTTCTCCAGATGAAATCTAAAGGTTTCTGTATTTTAAAATTTAAAAATTTCATTAAATTACGATATCCACAGTTTTACACAAAAAAACCGGTTTAATTAAAAATCCCGGTATTTGGTAGAGGTCTTTATAGGTAGATTACTAGGTAGGTATTTATCTAAAACCCTAAAATGATTTTTGTGCTTTCATAGATTAATATACCGTCTTAAGAAGCTGAAAGCAGCCTGGTCTCTATACCGTCTATGCAGACATATATACAGAGTAAGTACCGTTTAAACCCCCAACTAGATAAAATACGTAAAAGTCTACTTTTGCGAAATAAACATCAACTACCCTTATTTGGCAGGTCAAAAAAATTACACAAACTATAATTTTATTATGTCATTCACCTGCAAAGTCAAAAAACATAAAAAAAATACAGTTCTCGTTTTAATTTTAACAATTTGAGCCTTTAATACGTGTTAACTTATTATTGGTTTTACTGTATTTGGAAGTCGAACTGATCACGAAAGATATCTTAATTGTAAAAATTTTTTTGTGTTTTTATGATAAAGCACAGCACTACAGGATTAATATCCTTTATGGCGCCCTGCGAGCGGTACGTGTGTGTGCGAAGGAAACCGTTCACGGTTAAGAAGCTGAAAGCAGCCTGGTCTCTATACCGTCTACGCAGACATATATACAGAATAAGTACCGTTTAAACCCCCAACTAGATAAAATACGTAAAAATCTACTTTTCCGAAATAAACTATCAAAACCACCCTCCAATCTTGGCAAGTTAATTAAATAACATAAACTCTAATTATGTAATCCATTTGCACAGTCAAAAAACATAAACAAAGACAAATCCACATTTTTAGTTAAAATTTTTAGCCTGTAATACGTATTAAACTTTATATTGTCTTTCCTAGTACCTATAATTGCTCACAAGAGAATCTCGAGTTTGAAAAATAAGATATAGGTAACAGTTCTTCAAAATATGCAATAAGGAATTTTCGGGCACCAGAATGATGCCATAGATACACCATGCCAAAACAACTATTTTATAGCAATTACATATTATTATTAAATTTAGTTAATTTTTATTAGAAACTGCGTTGTCTTGCTCATTCGCCAATTTTAAACATTATGCATAATAAAAAATAAAGTGTATACCTATCCGAATTAGCCGATATCATCAAGGATATTGAAATGCGACTCTCTTTATGAGTTATAACATGTTGCAGATTGTAAGTCCTTAATAAAAAATCTGCAACATGTTTCAACTCGCAAATAGAGTTCTTTCAATATCCTTTTAACCGAAGCTAAATATTTTACACCATTGTGTGGTGTACCAGAAGGATACAGTCAGGTGAAACATTTATTAAAATAGTCATTAATAATAAATTTGTGTTAAAAAGAAAATACCCTCTTTTCACTGTATAGAAACTGAAAACCCCCACTGACAATCTATATACTATAACAATTTATCCAAAAGTATTAAAGTAAATATAAAAGTAAAAAATAAATGACACATATACGTATCAAATCTTTATTGCAATAATTCTTAGTCAGGTCATTACATTACCTTTTACTTTTTTTGTCTCCGATTTGCTTAATTTTATTTGTAAGTATATAGCAAATTAATGTTCACTAAGGTTGTAAAAGAAATAAAACGAAACTTAAAAGTATATTTTATTTTGATGTAATCCTAAAGATGCCATTTTTATTTAAAAAAAAAAATACGTGCACATAGGGCCTTATAATAATATTAATAATTTACTATACATTCGCTGCACAAAATCTATGAAAGTAGATATTTTATTAGTAAAGGTTATTACAATAAATATTATACAGATAACCAGGTTCCTTATTTAACATAAATAATAGGTATTAATTTCAAGTATAATTTAGTAGAGATTCTTAGTGCCTTTACTTGCTCCCTTACTTTTTCTTTTCTTGATATTCCACAACTCCAAAGAATTGATGGTTGAGTATTTGTTGACAGGAATAATAGAGAAGATGATGTACTGTCCCGATCCTTTTGATCTCGTATCAAACTTGAATCTAAAGAAAAATCCTATAAATAATAAAAAATACTTCCATTTCTTTTAAATTTTTTTTTCAACCTGTTTATGACATTTGATTAATTAGTGACATCATTATGACTTTAGCCCAAAACTTACCTCCAATTCCTAAAGTCACTTCTTCTCAATTTTTACTTGAACTTGGTAGGTGTACAGGGTGTCCATTTTTGGGCACTTTTGCATGAGAATAAGCGAGCTATCCTGCACAAGTGCCCAAAAATGGACACCCTGTACTTGTGTGGCCATAGATAAGCCTAAAATTAAAAAGAAAACAGTTTTACAGGGTGGCCTACAGGATATGCATAGCCGTAAAGTAAAAGTTTTTAAATTTCATTTACAACCAAATTTATAGGGTCAGGACTTTTATAATTTAAAAGAATTTTAAATTTTAGTGAGCACGATTATATACCGGGTGTTGTCCCACCAAACTGGACATAGGAAATCCCATGTAAATTTTGCTACTCTCAAATATTGGCTTCCCTGTTAACTTTACATCAAAATTGTATTAGACTTTTTTGAAGGTCCTTGTATGATGAACTCACACGCCAAATTTTATTTTTCTCTAATAAGCCAATTCAAAGTTATTTAGAAAAAACTCTTCGTAACTGATATATACCTCAATGAAACCACCAGTAATAATTTTATTATGATAATGTGAAATGATACTAATAGAAGTTTTATTTTTGATTAGTTTAGTAACATGATTTACAGTACAGTATTCAAGAACAAATAATGATTATACTAACTTCATAAACGCAAGTACCTGACAAGAAATAAATAAATAGCTTTGAATTGACTTCATTGGGTCCATCCTACAAGGACCTTCAAAAAAGTAATATTTGAGGGTAGCAAAATTTACATGGGATTTCTTATGTCCAGTCTGGTGGTACACTTCCCGGTACATATACAGGGTGATTCACGACGATGGCGTATTAGACGTTTCTGGCAAACCAGTTAACAAAACGATTCAAAAATTTGGTTTCTTACATAATAGGACATGCTCTACATTGCTGAAATATTTTGAATAATGCGGTGTTGCCGCTTCTACTAGAAAGTAGTAGCAACTTTGATATTTTAAATGGAACACCCTGTATATTATTACATTTTTCAATTCTACATAAAATTACAATCATTTTCTAAAAGCTGCACTATAAGTCTAAACTTGATAGTTCCCGAGATATCGAATTTTAAAAAGTGACATTTTTGAACTTTGACAGCTTCTAGCTTCTTAACAGTACGTCTCAGAGCAAAACGGCTTACATATCCCCTCTTACTTTTTCTTTATCTTTCCAAAAGTCTCAACTTTCGGTTAATCCGGAAGTACTATATTTCAGCTTTTGGGTTACATCCGGATTATGACACTTTTGGAAAGATAATGAAAAAGTAAGATAGGGACATGTAAGTTTAGACTTATAGTGCACCTTTTAAAAAATGATTGTAATTTTATGTAGAATTAAAAAATGTAATAATATACAGGGTGTTCCATTTAAAACATCAAAGTTGCTACTACTTTCTAGTAGAAACGACAACACCGCATTATTCAAAATATTTTAGCTGTGTAGAGCATGTCCTATTATGTAAGAAACCAAATTTTTGAATCGTTTTGTTAACTGGTTCGCCAGAATTAAACGTCTATTACGCCATCGTCGTGAATCACCCTGTATATCAGCCGAGCCTGCCTCTAAAGCATGCTAATTTGTAGGTAGGTACACAAAGTCTTGGATGTTTTAAAAATACAAGCATACTTACTTTTTGCATCTTTACTTGATTGTATTTATCAGTGAATCAACTGAAAGTTTGCCACTTTGTTAATTTTATATTTAATTATCTTTCCTTGCATTGTATTGTATTGGTAAAGTCTTGTTTAATAAATTTTACCTATTAATCATCTTATATTATATAATAATACTTAGTTCCAATATCACACAATGGATAACTTGGATAAACTATACTTGTCTCCAGGCAAGTCAAAGATTTTACTAATGAGGAACCTAAAATATAGTAAAAAAAACTTTAAAATGGCAGATAAATGTAATAATTTAGAATTATTTTATCTGTATTAACCGATCTCTTATACTAAAGGATCTTGACAATAATTTATACTTAATTAGATTTAAAAAAATGTACTCCAATTGTTGGCCTTAGTGCGCTTCGTACAACTGTGTCCCTTATTACAAAGTTCAAAGAAAGACAATTGTTACTTATCAGGTGTTTTTTTTTGGGTACTAATGAGAAAAACCCTGTATTTTATGTACAGTTAACCATATAAGACCATGTTTTAAGAAAAAAAGTAGATATCGGTATAGGTACATATACCGGTACCTACTATTTTATTTTCTAACACCTAGGTTTGGTTTAAAACCAGCCAAGAGTTTTGCAACTGAATTGCAGGTAATTAATATGGCACAAAACAAGTCTTTTCGATTCAACATCTTCCTATCACCCAGGCAACCAGAAGACGAACAATGACGTCTTGTGACGTCGTTTATTGGTTATATTTAGTCATTTTCGTCAAAAGACGACTTTCGGCCCAAAAAAGACGTCATTGTGACGACATATCGACGCCGTTATAGATCGTCTCGCGCATTACGTCTTAAGACGTCGATTTTTGGTTTAGTTGACATTTGACGGCTAAGCACATTTTTGTTGGCGCTTATCGTGTACCTACCCATATATTTTTATTAAAAAAGTAAAAAAAAAAGTAAGGAAAAGTGATCTCGGACGGGGATACGAACCTACAACATATCTAGTTTCTCTCTCGATCACGACGCTAGACCGCCGCGAGCGTGAGGACTGTCAAATTTCAGCAATTTCCATTGGTTGAAACAATCATCTGACGTGAACCGACCAACTAAACACCTGCAATTTGCGTGTAGTGTGGTGCGTTCCTTTCCCGCTTTCCCCATCCCCAAGAAAACATGACAAAAAAGCAAGCATCATTCCATAAATTCAAAATTCATGTGTTTCGTGTGTGTAATTTATTCTCTGGTTGGTAAGTACCTATATAGATATAATATAATACTCCTACCATATCATAATAATTGTGGTAATAACTAATCTTTTTCGATAAGGATCCCGAAATGAGCAGATTAAAAAAAGCTAGGTTAGTTCAGTGAAAACGGTGTAGTTCCAAAACTTAAATTAAATTTCGATTTCTGCGAATTCTTGACCGAGACAATCTGGTCGTAAGTCTAGTTATCTGTACCTATCGAAATTAGCAGACTTTAGGATTTATTATTTATTATAAGCACTGGATTACTGAAAATTTAAATGTTAATTATGGAAAGTACGTCAAGCAAATTGGATACAATTATGTTCTTTTTAGGTACCTACTTAAACGATAAGTTCCATTATGTCATATGTAGTTATAGAATTCTCTGCCAGTGAGGGGCTTGCTGTGTTTGATTCCGATTGGTTAACTCCTAGAAAATGTGAAGTGTTCTGGCCTCCTTATAAGGACCGAGGCACCTTTTTCAAAGCCTTGAAAGCACATGAACAACGTGAGGAATCATGGAAAGTGTATTCTAATGCTCGTGTCTTTTTTGAAACAGGTTTGGCTGGAAACTATTTTGTTGTTGATTTAACTTTTCAATTACTTTTTGCCTCTTGCCTGGGGCTCTCGGAGTAGGAGGGGGCTATTGCTCTATCACTCTCTGTATTGACACCTATTGTTTGAATATGTTTTATAGGGTATCTACATATTTTCAGATGATCTAGACAGAGCTTTAGACAAACAAAAAAAAAGCTGAGTTTACTTCCAACTTGGACACAGAAGAAGACGAAGAACAATTTGGTAAAAGGAGAAGAATTGTTACGAAAAGGTTATATTCCAGTGACGATGAGGAAGATGATGGACGCCCTAATAGACATTTTGTCATAAAACATCCTCCACCAATTAAATCAAGCATTTTAAAGAAAAAGAAAGGTTTAGGCGACTTGCAAGGTAGGTATCGCTTTCTGTATACAGATAGGTAATAATTGGTTATTTAATTTAACTGATATAGTAAGTGTAACACTTAGAAAATTTTCCTGATAGGCGTTGAAAGTTTAGGAATATCGTTTAATAAATATAAACTTTTAGATGTTCTGTCATTACATCCCAGTCCTACAGAAACTGCAAGTTTAAACAAACTGACATCTGTATTTCATACACCAACCGGATGTGCTCCAAGTCTTTCTAGTGAAACTTCAGGTAATTTTTTTTCCCCTAAATTGGGTGCAGTTCCTTAAAATCTAGTTTAGTTGATGTTTAGGGTTTCAAGTACGTATTTCTTTTTAATTTAATTGAAGGATATACTGCTTTAGTTTTGTGTCTATGATGTCAGATAACTATTTGTCGAGTGGTATTTATTAAATAAAAACTTTTAGGGGTCCCTTTCCCAGTGTACCAATATCTACAACTGCCAATAACTGTATACCTTTTAATGTTCCTGCACAAGTTCAGACACCAATACTCACAACTTCAACCATTCCTTCTTTAAATAAAGGTAATTTAAATTTTTTGTTTTTTCCGGCATAAACTGTAATTTATTTTATGTTTAGGTTTTGAATTATTGCTTCAACACATTATATGCCTGAAAGAGCAAAATAAACAAATTTTGGCTACCCTTTAAAGTAGACCTGCTGAACACGTTAATTCAAGAATATCCAAGGGATTTCCAATAGACTAATTAGAAAATCTTCTTAAATTTGAGCAAGATGAATTAGAAGCAGAAGGTGGAGTGAAAAATCTGGTTAGTTTGTCCTGCACTTTTATTAATATGAAAAGTAGAGTTTTATTGACATTGCTGCAAAATGTATTGTTTTTCCTTTATTTGAGGATACTTGGGCGTCTTTGCCTTTAATACATACTTGTTTATAATTAGTTAGTTTTTAAGTATTTTGCGTTACTATAATTGGGTTTTTACATACATAGGATAAGTTAACAGGGAACGAAAATCTGTAAATATTGAAACCTGCCTTGACATGTACCAGTTTCTTTATGCATCCAGATGTGTTCTTTAATGTTATTTTACTATTTTTGCCAACGGTGTGTATAATATAGTTCAGGTCAATTTCGTAGACTTGTGTCACACACCATATATTTTAATTTGAAATTTTCCGACTAGTTTCCGTAGCCATAATATGTACTTTACCAGTTTCAATCATTTTTCAAGACTAATAAATATAGTTTTAAAAGTATTTTTGTTCAGTTACTTGATATACAATGTGTTTCAATAAGTAGATATGCACCATATGAAATTTTTATTTAAATTGTAATGTTAGAAATTTAATCATTACAATTTCATTCCTCATAATGTAACATATCTGCATAAGGCCCAGTTTCATAATGTGTGGTGACCATTTGGTTAGGGGTAATTGTTATAGTTTTAATTATTTAGCAGGTTATTATATTGCACCCATAATTTACTAACAAGGACCCTTATTTGGTCATCAAACCGTGTGAAACTGGTCCTCCAAGCAACGTCATTAATAGGACGTCATGTAACGTCGTTAATAGGACGTCACTGGGCTGTGACTTATTCACGTCTTCCTGACGTACCAGGGACGTCATAGTAGACGTCATGTTAGTCAAATCTCGACGAAATCTGACGTAACTCTTACGTCATATGGTTGCCTGGGCACCTATTGGTTAATAATGAATTTTGTTTCTGCTTATTTTGTTTTTAGGATAACATGATAGGGCGTACCTCAAATCCAATACCAATGTAAATGAGGCAGTTAATGATTTCTATTATACAAAATCTTCAATGAACACATCCCTAAAACCAAATAAAACACAAAAAAATACCCCACTTGGTTCAACATATCGATTATAAATAAACTTAAATTTAAAGAAAAGCTGAGAAAAAAATACAACAGAAATATAATGTAATATATATTCAACTGAAAAAAGTTCGAGCTGAACTAAAACGTGAGATTAGAGCTGCAGAATTTACCTATCTGAATACGATACAAAATAATATTGGTATGGATTCGCGCTCGTTCTGGTCCTTTATTCAAAATCAAAATCAAAATAGTTTATTTGTGTTAACATACACATAGTACTCACATAAGTCAATACAATAGTAAAAATAAAAGAAATTGTTATAATGTTATAAAATGTTATAAAATATAGATTCAATATATTATGTAGGTATAAATTTCAAAATTTGAAACATCAACATCTGTACAGGGGTGCAGCTTTGAGGCAAACAACCCCTACTGTTACATTATACATTAAAAAGTATAATCAAGACAAATTAAAAACAATAAACACAGCACACTTAGAAAGTATCCTAAGATAGGGAAGGTTATTTAATTTAACAAGAAAATATCTTTTGGAAGTAATTTAGGTACCTGTTACAAAATGTGTGCTGCAAATACTTTGATTCTTCAAGATAGACTCTGTCAGATCATCTCTTTTGAGAGCAGCTATCCAACGTTCCCTACGCCTCTTGTACAAATCAATTAAATGAGTTAATAACCCATTATTAAAGCTAGTAGGTATAGAATAAAAACTTATCTGGTCTCTGTTGGAGCAACTTTCACAACCGACTACAAAAGACAAGTCACCGACATTGTTTGCTAAAAATACGCACACTAAATAAACCACTGCAAAACGTTTCTTATTGCAAAAATCATTTTAGGAGCACACTATATACATTTAACAACCTTTTTAGATGAACTAACAACAATTTTTGGACTCCTTGATGACTAAATTAAACCAAATTAAACTTTAACGAAACTCGGGATACACATGCTCTAAATGTAAACAAACGGTTTGTGTGCCCACAGACGCGATATTGAATTTATTTTGACATGTCGTTGGATTGCCTAATTGCATTATTTTCTTCATATTTGCCACCTCCTTTTCTAAATCAATATTAATAATTAATAAACGTCTTTTATTCACAAATTAATACAATTAGGCGAAATCTAGCCGTATTATTATATGTAAACAGTACAACCTAACCTACACAAAACAAATAACTAACCTATTTATAACGGACGGACATTTATCCATCGCTAAAATATAGAATTACCCCTCTTATTTTAATGAAATGGTCACATTTCTCCTTCTACTCCGTTTGGAAAATACCGTCTATGAAGCATGTACCGTCTATGAGCCCATGACTACCGTTTATGAGCCTCGGGTCCGTCTTAATGCCCATGTAGGCCAAAAAAATACCGTCTAAATGCTCTCAGGTGTACATATATATATACTTTTATTTGGCCGCTGATACAGACCCATTTAGCCATATTCAGTCGACGTTGTCAGACCAAAATTGACGTTACCAGACCCGGCTGCGGGTCTGGTAACGTTTAACTATATAGGGATGGTCAGGGGTGTAGGGGGACACACGGGAACAAGTTTCAGGTGGGCTTGATAACGACGGTAATATATGGTATTATAAACGAATTTAGTTCATGCTTTCTCCGCCTAGGTGGCGCTCGCAAATATACAGATTTTGTTTATATTCGATTTTGCCGACGTTATATGTGACCGATGTTGTTGAGCCCGAGATATGGCAACAACGCGTGGACTAGTAAAGTTGGTAATAAATATTATTTATATACATGCTTTTGAACTCATAACCGGTTTTCCGCCCGCTTTGGATCGTTTTAGAATTTTATTGCCTTTGGATTATTCTTATTAATTTAATTTTTAAATGACATTTTAACATGTTATTAATCTGTTAAAAAATCAAATAGTTAAACGATCTATTGTTTTTCTTATATTAATTCGGTTTTAAAGGTGACGCATCTATAACAAATCTTTAATCAGAACCACAACGTAATAAATTTGTTTAATGTAGAACCTATGCGTAGTAATTCAGAAATAGTCGGTAGGTACTGTAAAAAAATTATTCAGTTTCCATATTTCTAACAAGCAGATAGACTATATCCTTGAAAATATAGTCTAATTTTCGAGGCTTAAACTACTAACTGAAAAAATCAGACAGCTAAATTGTATACAGTAAAACCTCCCTTAACGGACACCTCTTAATAGCGGACACCTCACCTAACGGACACTTTCATTGGTGCAAAAAACATTTCTATTGTAAACCTGTATAAAAACACCTCCCAATAGCAGACACTCTATATAGCGGACGCGGACACTTTCTTCAAAACTTCCCTATCTAAAATACATGTATTTTTACCTCCCTATAACGGACACCCCGTAGAATGTTAAATTGTTTATCTCTATTTATGGTAATTTAAAACGTCTATCGACAACCGACACGGTAATTACTTAATAGACCTTTTATTAGGTAGGTACCTTTTTTTCTGGGTTTACCGTTTCTGTAAAATGGATTATACCCCGTAAATGGTGCCATAAACATTAATTATGATCTTACTGCGCTATTCAAAGAAAACATTAGCATAAAGGGCCTTTTTGAAATCCTTGTTTAGTTATTGTTATTCATTTGATATTAAAACTTTGTGTCTTTAAGTCTGAAAATATGTCGTTAAAGAGAAAACGTTTGTCTTTGAAGGAAAAAAATGAAATAATAATGGAAAGTGAAAGTTATGGGGCAAGTGTCAGAAAACTAGCTGAAAAGTTCAGTGTGGGAAAAACACAAATTTCGGAAATAATAAAAAACAAGACCGAGCTAAAAAAGCTGTTTGCAGAAGGCGGAAATGAAGAGCAAAAACGGAAGTTTCCCAAGACTAGTACATTAGCAGTTGATGAGGTAGTTTTTAACTGGTTTTGTAAAGCAAGAAACAAAAACATTGAAAATTGAAAATTTTAAGGCTTCAAATGGCTGGTTGGAAAAATTTTGTCAAAGACACACGATAACGTTTAAAACTATCTGTGGTGAATCAGCTGACGTAAATTTGGAAGATGTAGAAGCCTAGAAATTAAAACTTCCAATAATTCTTAAAACATTTGCAAAAGACATTTACAATGCCGACGAAACAGGTATCTATTATGCTGCCATGCCAAACAAAACTTTTGCAGAAAACAGCGACAAATGTTTAGGAAGAAAGGTCCCAAAACAGAGATTAACCATCTTATTCTGTGCAAATATGGAGGGAGAAAAAGAAGAACCCCTTATAATTGGTAAAAGTAAAAACCCAAGATGTTTTAAAGGATCTAATGTTGAGAAATTACCTTTGAAGTGGACATCCAATAAAAAAGCCTGGATGAACACAGACATTATGACAACTTGGTTGCAAGAATTCGACAAAAAAATGAAGAAACAAAACAGAAATGTGATTCTATTTTTAGACAATGCCACTTCACATCCAAAGATACCATTAAAAAATCTTCAGATTATTTTTCTGCCTCCGAATACAACATCCCACTGTCAGCCGCTTGATCAGGGCATAATCCAAAATTTTAAACTATTCTATAGACATTACTTAGTTAGGAGAATTTTGTCATTTTCCGAGAACGAAAATTATTTTAAAGATGCTGAAAAAAGCATAAATTTAACCAGTGCCTTAGTTTGGATTGCTGCTGCTTGGAAAAAAGTTTCACCCAACACAATTAAAAAATGTTTTTCGAGATTTTTCTGGTGTCCGCTATAGAGAGGTTTTACTGTATAGGTATGAACCTACCTACTGCAATTTTATTTTGCTTCTTTCTCAAATTTATTAAGAGAAGAGTTTGAAGGTAGGAAGGTATATGTAAGTACCTACTGTTTTTAGTTATAGAACAAAATTCATTTATGCAACATGTTTTAGTAGACAAAATTACTAGAATGAGATCAAATGGTAGAAATCATACAATGGGTGTTTTTTAATAATACCTACCTTAGTAGCAAATCATGTCAAAACTGAACTGGTCATCTACAAATTTTAAACTTAAACCCCTTATAAACCTTAAACTATCTTGAAACTTTTATTTGGCCGCTGATACAGACCCATTTTGCCATATTGAGTCGACGTTGTCAGACCAAAATCGACGTTACCAGACCCGTCTGCGGGTCTGGTAACGTTTAACTATATAGGAATGGTCAGGGGTATAGGGTGACGAAGGGAAACTAGTTTTAGGTGGACTTGATAACGACGGTAATATATGGTAATATAAACAAATTCAGTTCATGGAAATAGGGATATAAACCTTTCATTGACAATGACTAAATTAAATACCTGATGTAGATAGACAGGGAATCTTTTGGTGAAACTAAAAGTCATTAAGATGAGTTGTGAAATTATAAACCTTGCTGCCAAAATGCACCTACAGTAGGTATTACAACTTACAACAAAAAACTCAGTTTAGTTAATGTTCCACTTAGGGCCAGTTGTATAGGTTTCCTTTAAACTGCAAGCTACGGTAAAACAGTAGTTTCGTGTCAAATGTCCTTTGTATACCCAACTGTAACAACCATCTGGAGTTTAACTATCAACTGATAGAGTGAACACCAGTTAAACTTCAAACTTGACATTTTTGTATTTTTTTCTAGCCTTTTTAGAATTTTTAGTTTTTGCCATTTTTATGCTAAGTACTCTCGTTAAGTTTTGTGTTGAGTTCTGTGGTGTTGTGATAGTACCTAATTGTAAATTGAAATTTTGAGATTTTTGATGAATTTTCCGATAATGATGATGAAGACGTAATTAACATAATTGAAAATCCGAGAAGAGCATGAGTCTTTAGACCGCGGATCCATACGAATTTGTAGATAGACCAAGAATTTGTAAACGTATTTAGAATATCTAGAGCATCAGTAGAAGAGTTGCTCCAGCAAATTGGTCCCCAGCTACAAAGGAACACTGAATAGTAAGTAGTACACCAAGAATGTAAATTTCATGTAACATGTTTACCTCAGACTGTTAACGAAGAATGGAGACAATTTACTTTATGTAAAATCCTAAAACAGCTTTTTGTGTTCTAGAAATCATGCTTTAAGCCCTGCCACACAATTATTGGTAACACTGCGATTCTATGCTACAGGAAGTATGCTGAAGGTGGTGGGAGATTTTGGAGGCGTAGATCCTGGAACAGCATCACGCGTTGTTGCTGATGTATCAATAGGGGTAGCTCATTTATTACCCATATATATAAAAATGCCTCTTACCAATGCAGAATTAAAAGAAACTAAAAATGAGTTTCAGGGAGTTGCAAGCTTTCCAAATATCATAGGTGCAATTGACTGCACACACATTCGAATACAATCTCCAGGTAAAATTTTATCATCTATATAGGTTTCTACCAATAGTAATAAGTATGGTTAATAACTACCTACTTAAAAATATCAGACTAAAATGTATTTTTTTATTACATAAATATATTTTATCCAACACATGACTGTTATGACTGTCATTATCAATGTCATTTTAGACATGTAAACTATCAAAAACACACACCAGTAAGTTATAATCCGTAACTTACTAGTGGGTTACGATTATAACTCACGCAGGCACATCTTCTTTCACGAAAGTCGATAAATTATTTTAAGGTTTTGGCATAACTATTTCTTGACTTGTAGGGAATAATAAATAAACACGCCAGGTCAGCCTCTTTTTGAATTTAGGCTGAAGTTTCTTCCATATTTTGAAAAACTACCCTCGAAAATAGCAAAATAATAATTTCTTTTACTGCCTTCAAATTTTGGTTGTTAATCAATTCCATAACAACAAAAATCACCTTAGCCTACTTTTACGTGTCAAATTTGTCATTCAAAAATATGTCAATTAAAATATAATACAGGGTTTTCCAGTTTACATTGGAACAATATAATTTTCTATTTTTTAATAACATCTATCAAGTGTTGGATAAAATTTTGTATGGCACTCGTGTGTTAAGTCATATAAGTCACTTGGGAATTAGCCCTCTCGGCCTACGGCCTCAAGGGCTAATCATTTCCCAGCGTGACATATATATAACATAACACACTTGTACCATAAATAACTATTATCTAATGTATGAAACCCATTTATTTTCCCTTTAGGTGGTCCAGATGAAGACAATTATCGCAACAGGAAAGGTTTCTTTTCAACAAATGTTTAAACCTTATCAGATTCAAGATTGCGAATAAGAAATATAGTGGCTCGATGGCCAGGCTCTACAAATGGCCGATTATCATATAATAATAGTAAGCCGAAATAAATCAAGGCATGTTTGGCATCTTGGGTAAGTCAGGGTATACTCTAGACGAGCATGTGATGATACCACTGGCAAATCTAGGTACACAGGCTGAAAATTTGTATAACGGATCACAAATAAGAATACGTAATGTTGTCGAAAGACAATATGGCATTTGGAATACGGATGATCCAGCACAACTTGATGACAATGCTGTTCAAAATGAGGATAATATAGAAGATCATGTTCAAAATCTACCTCAGGGAAATGGAAAACTAATTCGGCAAAATGTAATAAATAATTATTTTGTGAAGGACAATGTGAAATAAATTTTGCTCCCACCGAAAAAGCTTTTACTTTAAGCTACATAGTTTTTCGAACGTTTCACTTTGCTCATAAAAAAATAGCTACCTTTGGTATAAAGTGTGTGAGTCAAAAAAATTCAAGATGTTCTTTTAAAAAAATATGATGACAGAACAGAATTAAATAGCATAAAAGTCCTACAAAGATAGCTTTATTAAATATAGTATTAAAATTAGGGCAGTTTCTTTTTTATTTTGTTTGTTTAATTCTAGTGTAATATTGCAGTAATATTTGCGTGTTTAAAAACATTTCTTAAAACGCTAGAAAAATCCAAGGTTTTAAAATTAACAAAAATATGTGAGACTGTCAACTGTCATTGTCAAACTTCTATAATGTTAACCAGAAAGTATACAAGGAACAAGTTGCAAGTTTTGGTTTAAACTTTAGCTTAAACCTATGATTAAACTTAGGTTTAAACTGTAGATTAAACTAAACCTATACAATTGACCCTTAGTTTCTTCTCACCTATTTTATATTTCACCTGATTCTTTTAGTAGTTATAAAACTTGTTGCGCATATCATAGAAACGTGTTAAAAACAAAACACAAGTAATACAAAATGACACAAGTGTCGGCATCAGCAAGTGTGGGCATCTTCTCAAAAGTTTAAATAAATTTGTTAATTTTGAAATATAGTATTGAAAGAATAACAATTATTGTACGTTACCATTAAAACATCATTCTGAAATGCAACTTAAACGCATGTCCCATACGGTTTCGACGTTTTCGCGCCAAATAATGTATTATTGCAATCCCAGAAACCGGCAACGTCGCTTGGTATGATAACGTCGGTAAGCTATATTATTTATTTCTGAGTAGGTCTGACAGAGTGGCATTAACACGTGGGTTTAAAAACGTTTATTAGAAATGCCGATTTTTTTTTTTAGTATTTTCTTACCCCTCCCAGGTTGCTTGAATTTGTTTGATTAAGTAAGTCATATTTTTACCTTCTAAACACCCCTGACCTTGTTGCTTCTTGTGGGTCTGAGGTTGTCTGTAAAATGTATCGGGACTGAAAACGCGGTCTGTATCAGTATATATATATATATATTCAATAAAATAATATAAGATAGGTATATGTGTCTGTGTTTTAATTTCAAATTATTTTGGGTATTTTAAGTATACATAATTTTAAATTATAAAATAAGATTATTTTAGGTATGACTTTTCCAGTTTTAAAGTTACATAAGTGATTTTACCACACGAATTAAATTCTCCAAATTGTCTTCAGGTTTAGATTCGAAAAAATCAATGTCGGCATGACCCCAAGGCAAAGTTTTAGTGGACGATGAAATTACATAACGTTTATCATCGTGGTGTGTTAAAGCGATTTTATTTATAATCTGTGTATAAACGTCATGTAATTCGCTTCGAAATGTCTTCATTTTTCGGAAAACTAAACCGCCTCGCTCAACAACTTTGCGATAATCATCTAAATGAAGTTCCTTTTCGATAACTGATTTTTTTACGCCTTTTGCCTTTTTTAATTCGGAATTTAATGATTTTATATAATAGGCCTTAGCTCCGGTGCCATAAAAAGCAATTATCGGGTCACAAGGAAATTCATCTTTTATCTTACCCGGCACCGAATTACTTTTCACGATATTGAAATTATTTTTTTTGGGGTAATTCGATGTGTCAAATTTATCTGGGTTTTCGATTATTATGCTATAGAAATCATCTGTGTAAACTTTTAATATTAGTGAATCCGTGTCAGTGTATAGCAAGGAAGCATTACTACCAAACTTTTGTTTAATAAAGTTATAATAAAAATCGTAAATTACCGTTTTGGAAATATCTAAAATGGAGAAACCGATATCGACGCGTTCAAGGCAGAACGGCACAAGCGCCAAAATGAACAGAAATGAGTTATGGGTACAGGGTGATAGAGTTTATAATTCTGCGTCGAACTGTGAATATGGCATAATCGCCAAATAAACCAGTGCACCGTAAAACCGGCTGAAAGTTTGCACAAGCGCCAAAGGACCGGCTTTACGCGGGAATGTTTGGCATTAACGCCAGTCGCCCATAAGCTTTCCACGGGAGAGGCTGTGTTCGTTTTGTTAGTTATTTTCATTAAGGCGGTGAGTAAATTTCTTTTAATAATATACTCTAAAGTCCATTGTACCCCAAAAAAGGTATTTTAATGAATTTAACGCTTTATCGAAAGATTAGGAAACGATTTAATATCACGGCGCTTGTGCCAAATCAGTAATAAAATTTTGTGTTTGACACAAGCGCCACATCACAATGCTAATCAAATGGAAACTTTTAGAAGAAGTTTGGGGCATAAAAACGTTTAATATCAAATTAAATTTAACACTGGTTTTGAAGTTTATTATATATTTTTATTTGAGATGTAAAAAAAAGCCATTTTGTTGTTAGGACTAATTAATTTTATATGTTTTATAGAAGTGGCGCTTATGCCTTTTGCATTCTTAGCCGCCTATACCAACAGGTATAAGAAGGCTATTGGAATCAGTAGAAAAAAATCCTAACAACAAATTTTGTTACGGTGTCTGTCAGTCTGTCTGCCGATATGGTATTGTGGGTATGACTGGGACACGATAGCTTAAAAACCGCTGAACCAATTTTAACCAAATTTTGCACAAAAATTTTGAGGTACCCGTAGATAAGGCCTTTAGCTTTTGGCGATGTGGAGATTTAATTAAGGGGGAAAAGGGGAGGGGTTAAACTATTTAAAAAAACACAACTCGAGAACCATTACAGCTAGAGAAATGCGGTTTTCAACTCTAGATTGGCATTGAACTCCTATAAAACTTGTCATTAGGTCAACGTTTGCCATTTATTTGTTTTTGAAATATATAATTATACATTATTTTATTAAAACTCTTTATTTGTTTCTATTTTTACTAAAAACGGGTTATTTTGGTCAAAAATGACCCACCTACAACATTTTTGTGATGGTGTCTGTCTGTCAGTTTTCCCACTGCATAATATATGGGCGACTTTACTACATGCATACTACAGGCGTCAATTTTTCTTTAGGGGCGCATATTGTAGCATGGTTCTTATTGTTGTATTATTTTTACAGAACATACTGAAAAATGAAGAAAACAAGAGGCCAAAAGTTAGCAGACATGGGCCGAAAAGTTTTTAAAGAAAAAAACACTACTAGTATTAATAAAGCCGGTGATAATATAGATAAACGTATCTGTGATATTGAAATTCCACTTCCGGAAAACAGTGAAATTATAGTACCTGATGCAACACTATCATTAGCTGATATAGAAACTGCGTTAACTGAAGATATTATAATCATTTTGCAACCTACTGATAGCCAAAATGATTGCCAAATTGATAGTAGTGAAAACCAAAGAGTTATTGTTGAGCCAATAGCTGTAAATATAGAAACTGCGTTAACTGAAGATATAATCATTTTGCAACCTACTGATAGCCAAAATGATTGCCAAATTGATAGTAGTGAAAACCAAAGAGTTATTGTTGAGCCAATAGCTGTAAATATAGAAACTGCGTTAACTGAAGATATAATCATTTTGCAACCTACTGATAGCCAAAATGATTGCCAAATTGATAGTAGTGAAAACCAAAA
The DNA here is from genome assembly GCA_963920685.1 of Polydrusus tereticollis. Lineage (NCBI taxonomy): Eukaryota > Metazoa > Arthropoda > Insecta > Coleoptera > Curculionidae > Polydrusus > Polydrusus tereticollis. Next base: position 105,682,978 of record OY987330.1, on the reverse strand, counting down.
AGTTATTGTTGAGCCAATAGCAGTAAACATAGAAGTTAGCACCAGCTCATGCGACTCTCTAAGCCAAGAGAATGCAGATTTAGGAAATGAAATAAATTTCGTCTCCCTTGAAGCAGAACTAATTAACTTTAAAAAAACACCAGAGGAAATTGCAATTAGCGCTAATAAGGATTACAATCCCAATGAAGATAGTGGTAGTACCAGTGAGTCGGAAGAGGAGATAAAAAAGAAAACAATAAATAAAAGAAAAAGAAATTATGGGTCACCTAGCAATGGAAAAAAGAAAAAAACAGAAACAGACGAGCCATTTGAAATCGAAGAAGAAGCAAGGAGCATGGATGAAAATGTTTCAAAAAATAAAAATGAAAAAAATGGTAAAAAGAAAAGCAGAAGAGTTGAAAGAAAAAACAAAAGGATTTAGGTCTTGCATATATTAACACTTCTGGAGATGTCGTGCCACGTAAATATATGAAGGAAAATCCATGCACAAACAGTAAGACCTGCAACAATCAATGTAATACGTTTACCGAAGAAACCCGACAGTCAATTTTCGATTTTTATTGGAATTTAGGATGTAGCGATAAACAAAAAAGATTTTTAAGCGATTGTGCAAGTGTCTGTCGAGTTAAAAGAAGACGTAAATCGAAAAAAGTTAAAGCAAGAAGTATAACAGTACAGTACTTTCTTATAAAAGGAAATGCTCGTGAGCCTGTTTGTAAACAATTTTTGCTTGCTACATTATCTGTTACAGTAAGACTTTTAAGAACAGTCTTAAGTAACAAAAAATACGAAAAATTTCCTGAACCCGATTCAAGAGGAAGGCACGTTCCTCACAATAAAGTTACTGAAGACCTTATTTCTAATTTTAAGGAATTTATTAGTTCCCTACCGGCAGTGCCTTCTCATTATTGCCGAAGTTCGTCCTCCAAAACGTATTTACCGACAGACGTCAAAAGTCTAAACAACTTGTACAGAATGTACGTTTCTCAACAGAAAAGCAATACGTATCTAAAGAAAGGCAAATTTCTGCAGTTATTTAAAGAATTATATAACATAGGAATTCACATTCCTAGAAAGGATAAGTGTGGAAAATGCGAAAAATACAAAAACTTGCCGGAAGAAATGAGAACAGAGTTGGAAAAAGAGATATATAATGAGCATATTAAAGAAAAAGATAGAATTAAGGAACAGTTTTTAAAAGATCAAAAACTGTCTTCTGAAGAAAATGCTCATTTAGTTATAAGTTTTAATCTACAAAAAGTGTTGGCTACCCCTCATGGAGATAATATGCTTCTTGGATTCTCCAGAAAGTATGCAGTTTACAACTTATCTGTTTATGAATCAAATTCTAAAAAGGGCTTCTGTTACCTGTGGGAAGAAAAAGACGCTAAAAGGGGCAGTAATGAAATATGTAGTAACATGTACCATTATTTACAACAGGTTGACAAAACTGCGAAGTACAAAAAAATTTCTATGTATTGCGACAATTGTAGTGGCCAAAACAAAAATCGCTATATGTTTGCAATGATTCGCCACTTTTTAAATATATCAACACACGTTGAGGAAATAGCAATTACTTTTTTGATTGCAGGTCACACGTACATGCCGGTAGACTCCATACATGCCGTAATTGAAAAATTTATTAAAAATAAAGTTGTTCAAGCTCCATCGGAATGGCCGACAATTTTGCGAAATGCGAGAATTAACCCGGAGCCATATATTGTTGTAAAGCAAAAATTTTTTAATTTTCTTGATTTCAAATGTCTACAATTAGAAAAAAACAACAAAATTAAAATTTCTGAAATAAAAAAGGCAAGATTTTTGAAAGACGATTTTAATCTCAAAATAAAGTATAGTTTTAAGGATGATGTTGAAAATAACTTTTACTTTCAATTAAAACCTGGGGCTCCAAAACCGGCTTATTCGAGTGAACAACCCATAACTACAAAAAAATACAACGATTTGAAAAAATTGTGTGAAGACCTAGTTATAAAACCAGAGTACCACTTAGAATATCTGACACTTAAACATTCAGGATCTGTGCCTGATGTTCTTAGTCAATCTGACATTGAAGACGAAGACTGATATTATTATACTGTTCGTAGTTTCATTATTTTAAGAAATATGCTTGATTTTTTTTTAAATGTTTATTTAAATGTATGTTCTTTGCTGAAACTAAGCAGCTACCTACTTGCAATTTATAATTTGCAATATACTGTTCGTAGTTCCATTATTTTAAGAAAGATGTTTAAGTTTTTTTTTTTAATTTATGTTTATTTAAATGTATGTTCTTTGCTGAAAATAAGCAGCTACGTACTTGCGAGTTTATATTTTCGCAAATTTTGTTAAATTGTTATTTGAACTTTAAATTACTTTAATAAATTAGCATAAACGCCCTAAATGAGCTGTGTTACGAATATTTTTGTTTGGCATAAATCCATATTAAACGCCATTTTCGTTTCGTATGCGTAATTGTCGTTTGGCATAAGCGCCATTTCATATTTGGCATAAGCACCAAAACAACCGCTTTTATATAATATGTCGTGGCACAAGCGACAAAACTGTTAATTATTTAAATTTTTTCTATGTTCTAAATAAAAGAAAGTTATTTAAGGCCTGTAATGTATCAAAGGATATATTTACTTTGTTTTAGTACAAATATTTTGCCTAAAAATACGAATATACATTATTTATATAGTTTTTTGTGTTTCCTGTAAAATGAGCTCAATGGCGCTTGTGCCGTTCTGCCTTGAACGCGTCGATATAAATGGGCTTATTATAGACAATTCTTAATTTATCCATATGAATGGCAACAAAATCTTTTGAAAATATGTATCGACTATTGAAATTTAGTCGAGCAATTAAAGCACCAGCTCCAGGTTTACCTCTAGAATTCCCCCAATGAGTTATCAATTTAATGTCTTTCCGTTTCTCAACATTCTCCATAGTTTTTCCAAAAACGGCATTTATAATTAATTTAAATAGATCTTTTCCAAACTTTGTTTTTGATGCATTTCTTAACTGAGTATTGAAATCAATATATTTTTTGAGCCACTTTGACTGATCAAATTTTAAAATTCTATGGGTTTGCATTACCATAAGGCCATTATTAATGGCTTGCTTTAATGTTCTATAATGAATAATATATTTTTTCTTATCGTTTAAATTTGGAATTAATTTTAGCAACTTTGCTGTTTTCGTTGGTGGTACGATGTTTTCCACCAGAAAAGGTAGATCTGAATGTGCATCATGCAATTCTTGAGGATAATGCACATCCACTTCTAAAACATAACCTTCAGAGCTATCGTCATCAACATTCATAATATTTAAATCTAAAATTTCGCGCTCCGATAACCATCGAAAACCGCCGAATGGTAATGCTTGGGACATACTATGACCATACAAATTTGTCGCATCCAGATAGGTAATATATGATGAACGTTCAGTTTGGTCATAGTTAGGCAAATAAGGGTTATTAGCAATATGTTTCCTTTCCGTACACTGACTTATACCTCCTCGAATACCCTTTTGAAAAAAATGGATCATATCAATATCTGTCAAAAGTTCCAACTCTACCTTGGTCATGCGCAACATACAATCAAAAGATAAACTTGGTAGGGTGTAATACTGCGCAGGATCCAATTTATAAACATTCAAGCATGTATCGCGAAACTGTTCGAAAACATCGCACAACAATAAAACATCAGATTTCAAATATAAATCGGAATATTCACCCAAATTCTTACAATTGAACAAATTCCAAACCTTTTTAGCTCTCTCGTAATGTTCGTCACTTACATGTTCTTCACGCAATTGATCGTAAAACTGATTTTTTGTTGGAAGATTTAAGTCATTCATTTTTTCCATAGAGTCAACGTAACTGTATGGAAAGACACCTTTTTGCCGCATTAAAGTGAATTGATCATTATCAACAAAATGTTTTTTTGTTTCATTAAACTCATTATTACTTAAACCGTTACCTAAATTCTCCAACGATGTTGATAAAAATTTAGAACTATCAATAAATCGAAGCTTTAAATTTTTTTTCATTTTTATACCAGTCCTTCTATCAACATAAGCATGCATATAAATGCTCTTTGTAAATGATCCCAGGTTTTCACTAGCAATGTGGCGAATTCCCTTTTTGGTAGTCGTTGTCCCTGATGACGTCTTTGCCGTGTTATTACTTCCCTCTCCCATATGGCCGTAAAGGATCTAAACACACCCAAATCGAGAGGTTGAAGTAAATGACTTGTATGGGCTGGCAGTTTAAGTATATGAATATTCTCTTCTCTTGCGGCTTGAATTAATAAGCAATCCACATGCGAGACATGCCCATCATATATAACAATAATTGGTGCATGATCACGAACCAAAGGAATAAAAGTATTTAGAAAGTAATTTCTAAATATTTCGGAGGTCATCCATCCATTGGCGCTGGCTGCATATACGGTGTCTTTGATGAGGTCTTCATTTCTTTCTGAAATCCCGGAACTCCATACATTATTGCCTTTAAATATTATCAATGGTGGCAATTTTCTACCACTAGCACTTGCTCCGGCCAGGACGGTTATATATTCTCTGCCCGATCCAGCAATAATTCTTGAAGATCTTTACTTTGAGCGATAACATCAATTTTATCCCCATATCTACATAGTTCCTTAATAAACATATGGCTATCATAACCGCTTAGATTATGAAATATTATGGGGACAAAATTAGGTATTTTATAATTTAAATTGCATATCGAATGTGCAGCACCAAATCTTTTTTTGTCGGTTATGTGGCAATGATCTTTTACTTTGTCCTTGATATGATCAAAAGGACGCTCACAAATATTGCAACTATCGGCATTTTGAAAATTTGTTTTATCATCGCATGTTAATTTAGCCATTGGTACAATATCTCTCAAATATGTATTATACAAATGTCTTAAATCAGTCTCAATACGATCAACGAAAACTTTTGCTGCATCTTCACCTCGGTATAGCTCAAATTTAGAAATAGAATCATCAAAAGAACATTTTATGAGATAGGCGAAAGAATATGGTTCATGTTTTAAACTTTTAGTTGTGTAAGAATTTTGGGGGTTTGGTTCTATTGTTGCAACTGGTTTTAAAACTGATTTAAAGTCTGCATAAACCACGAAAGGAACTCTCATTTGTTTTTCCAAACTTTCGAATTTCAAGATATTTTCTGGGACACTCTTACCAAACTTATCTACTTTTAACTTCGTTGTTGGTGTACTAGCTGAAATATGCTAACAATCGTTTTTTTGATGTGACAATAGAGATAATGGTGTGCCAAAGTGGAGTAGACAACCATCACAAAAGTATAATTTACCATGATGTTTTGAAATTTGGGCCGAAACTAAACGTGATAAGTTACTAATCCAACAATAATGACTCTTTAAACAGCTTATCATTACAAACATGGTCGCTGTCACCATCATCTTTTATATTACAATCTTTCGTTATAAGCAACAAATTTACATGTCTAAGTAGTTTTTTGGAAGCATATCTCAAATGACCAACAACCTCATATTTGATTTCATTGTTTTTATATACGGATCCTAAACCATAAACATTAATCGAAATGTTATTTAGCTCCTCGAATTTTGAAATGTCACGCAATTTAACTGGAAAACTCATACCTGTTAGATTTAATACTGTCGAGTAATGTGGATAGGATGATATTTGACTTGACATTCTGGTTATTGGGAACAATGCGGAAGTTACAGCCCAAGCAAAGCAGCACTCATCTTGGTTTAAAACATTGATTACTGCCCCTCTAGATTCGATCATCCTAGGCAACTTTATGTATGATGAGCCGTCCAGAGGTGAGAACTTATTCATATTCACTTCCAGATATAAAATTTTTTCCAACGCCCAGCCTAAAACATAAAGAACAAAATTAATATCCATTTAAAAAAGTTTTACACTATAATAAGTTGTTAAATTGTTTCATACTATTTGATTTTTTTTTTGTTTTTAACATACCTGAATCCTTCTCCTGAAACTCAGTTGATTGAGCTTTCATTGCCTCTACAAATGAGTTGTAAATATCATCCAGATTACTTCCAATAGTGACTATTTGGTTCATTGTATTAAAAGACTTATCACTAAATATCTCCTGCGCCGGTAAAAAATATCGTCCCACAACTACCATGTTTATTTTCAGTGATTTTTGCACCTGCACGATTTCATTCATTAAACCCAACACCTTAGCTTTAATGTCTTCAAAAAATATTGAATAATCCACATGTTCCACTTCACTGCTTATTTGATATGTCGCGAGTCTATTTTTAAATGCGCTTTGTACAAATTGAACTCCATGAGACAAAGGAACACGAGCATTGTTTTTATGCGCTAGTGTTCTTTGATGTATCAACATCTTATTACGGGGCACAGTTACATCACATACAACACATGTATCTGCTGTAGCAGCAGCCGTTGATGCAGATCCATCGTCAACCCTACGTCGCTTCCCTCCATAAACACTTTCGAATCTACTCACACAAGATTCCCTTATATGACGCATTAAGGAATAAATGCGAGTAAAAGACACACCACACTTTTCACACACATAAGATGATTCCATTTCGATATTAGGTTACTATACTTAAAACGTTTTCTGAGGATGATTTCAGAACTGAATGCTCAAACACCACCCCAGCACGCAAATTTATACCCATTGTCAAGGTGATTCAAGGGTATAGCCAAATAGAAATTGTCAAGGTCGTTCAAGGTTATAAGGACATGTGTTCCAAGTGTTATGGTTCAAGGTCAAATTAACACCTGCATACGTTCGCACCCAAAGTCATTTCAAGGTCAAATTAACACCTGCATACGTTCGCAACCAAAGTCATTTCAAGGTCAAATTAACACCTGCATACGTTCGCAACAAAAGTCATTTCAAGGTCAAATTAACGCCTGCATACGTATGCGGCCAAGGTCATTCAAGGTCAAAGTAACACCTGCACACGTTTGCGGCCAAGGTCATTTCAAGGTCAAATTAACACCTGCATACCTTTGCGGCCAAGGTCATTCAAGGTCAAATTAACACCTGCATACGTATACGTTCAAGGTCATCCAAGGTCAAGGAGTGGGGGTGAAAATCCGCTCCCTAACTTTCCCTACTCTACTCGGGTTGCCAGTGAGGAAATTGATGTAGTGAATGCTGATCGTGTCGCAATGCTGAAAGAGCGCCGACGTTTGCTGCAGATGCGCTATTTGCTGGATGGAATCGACCCAGCTTTAGTGATTCAAATGGGGAAGAAGATAGGAGCAGATATTTTGGAAGACGAAATAGACTTGCCAGCTCCGGTAACAGTTCAGCTGCCAGTAGAGCAGACTGTGGTTTTATGTGATGATATGTATACTGAGGAAGAATGTTACGAGGATGAATTAGAATATCTCCAGCAAGAGGATGAAGCCGAAGAGGATCCCTTAAATTTCTCAGAGTTTAATACATTACCTACAATAATGAGTGATGGCTATGGTTCCCCAGCCACTTGTGATACTTTAAGACGTGCTATCGATGAGATCATAGATAAAAGACGAAACTTAAGCGATGATATTGTGCACGTAAATAAAGTTTTCCCCGACCGTGATCTAGTCCCACGATGTAATTGTGGAGGACAACATGTGAATAACAAAATTGAACATTGTCACATGAATATTTTGGAAAGACCAATATTTGATGCAAGTTCCATTAGAGCTGCTATTGAACAGTATGAAGCTAACTTAAAGAAATACGAAGTTAGTACACCACCTGAGAGTGTGGTTTTGAAGCCAAGTTCAAGTATTAAGGTAAGCGCTGTTAAACTGAATTAGTGTTTAATTAGCGAAATTGAACGGCACCGTAATTAGCGTCATTCAAATCATTGCACTGTGTGACCTTACCATTACCGCACGCATTTCTACCTGGCTAGTTTTCTCCGATAACCGCACCGTCTCATACCGCTTGCATGAGTTTATGGCAAACATTGGGCGCATTCAGCGGACGAAAAGTTACGGAACTGTTCTGAAAATGTCACCTGAACACACCGCTCCATTTACGCTAGGTTGGTAACTTGTTCCTGAGCGGCCACCATTTGTGGTAGCACTTTTGAAGTTCGCTACATTTTGGTAACATGTTTATTTTGATGTTTTTTATATAGTAAAAAGGTAAAAATGGAGGATAGCTACGAAGTAGAGTATTTTTTTAAAAATGAAACATTTTTTGTTACCGCTGCTGAACATTTTCATAGCCGGATGACCATTGGTAAGTACTTATTATACATAATAATATTATTTGTTTAAAGAAAATCATTTTATTTATTTTTGTTTTAATTAGACCCGCGAAATCGTCAGTGATGAAGAATTGGACCTTTGATTTTTCTTGAAAATATATTATTTATATGTGTTTTCCATAATATACCTTACCTATATAAGTACTACTATCCTATATACATAAACTTACTTACATATTTGAGACTTTTCAATATCTGAACCTAAAATAAATTAAATTTTGTTGCAGATGAAGAGTTCAAAAATGATTACTTTCAGAGAGCCCAGTTGGTTGAAGGTACTGATAATCAAGAGGAAGGTTTGAAAACTGTTACCCGTAAGTTATATTTCTTTATTTCAAATATTGTTTTGTCTGTTTGTCTGTCACCATATTTCATATTTCCAACTTGCACATGGATAAATGCCTAATGTTCACTTAACTTTACTTACAGCTTTTGCCTGGGATAAAAAAGCCACAATGTTTTTAATAAACCAATATAAAGAAAGAAAAGAAAAGTTTAGAGATCCAAAGATTAAAAAAAAAATTTTATGGAATGAAATAAAAGAAAAATTTTCTGAAATAGGGTACTCAGTTACAGAAGAATTGTTAGATAGAAAATGGAGGAATTTAAAAAAAACATACACATCCATAAAAGATAATATAAAAACAACTGGCAGAGGAAGAATTTCATGGGAGTATTATGATGACTTCTCTGACATATATTTGTTGGATAAAACAGTAAACTTACCTCTTCTACTGTGTTCCTTTGATGAGAATGAGAATGTTTTAACAAATGGCAACAAAAGTGAAAGCCCTTCAGCTTTAGAGAAAAATGTATTGCCATTAACGACAAGTAAAACTGTCGAGACTATTTCTTCACCTGAAGCTGTGACACCCAAGCACAATGTCAGACTCAAAGATGGTGAAACGACTAGAAAGTCAAGATCAGGTTTATATTATTTACGAAAAAAAAACCTTGATATAGAAGAAAAGCGAGTGCAAGAAATTTGTCTTTTAAGGTTAGCGTTGGAAAAAAGTAATGAAATCCAAGCCGAAAGAAATAACATTATAAAAGAGCTTGTTACGCAAAATAGAAGAAATGATTTCTTAGAAAATTCGGGGTAATTACAAGCCAGGGAACTAACCTAATATACATGAGATTTCAGGTATGGACATTTCCTGTTAAAGAAATACAGTTTTTAGGTTAGTATATTATGTATGTCATAAAGTTTAAAAAAGTAGTTTGTAATAATTTGAAATTCCTTTTGTATATTTTTATTTTTAAAATATGTTCATAGATGTTTGCAATAAGTGCAAAATATTTTAATTGGTTATCATTTAGCTAATTTTGAGTAGGTATAAGAGTTCATATAAGCACTTTGTTTTTAAAATACAGGGTGTTAAAATTCATTAATTCTTTTACATTTATTTATCTTCCTTGTTTTAGAGATAATTTTGTTAAATTTGGTACATACAAAAAAACTTGCAAAAATAAACAGTTTTAACACCCTAAATCTAAACTAGGTATTATCAGCCATATTTTTATGCTTGTAATTACCTTACCAATAACCCCTTAAAATATTTTGCTCATACCTACCTACATATTGGTATCTTCTGAGAAAACTTTCCCACATATGGGACACTGTGCATTAGTATAAGCCCTCTTAGTTTCATGTACTTACATATGTATGTTTAAAATGTTGTGTAAGATAAATAAAAGCTGTAGTTTAAATTCAAAATTTTTCTATTTCCAGGTTATTACAATGTAGGTTTTATATTATCTGTTTTGTACTCTATTAAATAATAAATTGGCAATTTCATCCCTTTTTTGTACTGCTTCTGCTCTATTGTCTTCATGAGGAACTTCTTGTAAAATTTGATCAGGGCCATCCTGTATATTCTCTGCGATATTATGGCCTTCCTCATGTGTAAGTATAAAGTTATGTACAACACAAGCTGCTGTAATTATTTGAGATCCAAAGTCTGGCTCATCAACATCCAGATTCTTTAGTCTTCTAAATTTATTTAATAATAAAGCAAAGGCCCTCTCAATGATTGAACGTTGTGCAGAAAATTGAAAATTGTAATTAATTTGGACATTATTTAAATGACCATTGTCACGGTATGGGGTTAGAAGATTTTCCATCAATGGATAAGCAGAGTCTCCCAAAATATGCTGGTTTGGAGGTAGTAGTCGGTGTTGCCTAGCAACTATTCTGTCATAAATACGGCTTACTCTGAGTGCTCTAGCGTCATGTACCCTACCTGGCATTCCAACAAATACATTCAAAAACTGCATTTTGTGATCACAAAGACCTGAAACAAAACATTTGTTAAGAAAGATTACCTATATAACAAAAACATTAGACACTTAATAATATTTATATATACCTTGCAAAATTATTGAGTGATAATCTTTCCTATTGTAATAATCATGTGGATTTTCCCTAGGTTGTTTAATAGGAATATGACAGCCATCTATAGCGCCAACGATTCCTGGAAATCCAGAACGCTAAAGAAATGCCTGTATAAAAAAATAGTTAAGAAATTGTAGCCCTATACAAGTCAAAAAATGCTTTATTGTCAGAAATTAGGAATGTTGAGAAAGCTTGTCAATTTATATTATAATATAAAAAGAGAGCTATACTACGTACATGTATAATTTCTTCTCGGTTTTCAGGCCACTTGATAAATCTTGGTACGAGCCTAACAAATATTTCTATGATTTCTTTGAAAACCCCATGAGCAGTACTTCGTGCCATCCCAAAACGGTCACCTCCTGCTAAAAAGCATTCTGGCTTAGCTAGCATCCAAATAGTAAATAATAATCTTTTTTCCAAAGCTATTGCACGGGGTTTCATATTGGGTATATTACCCACACAAAGAAGAAGTTCATAAAATTAAAACATATCATTAATATTTTAACGGTGGTAGTAAAGTAGTAAGTAGTAGTAGCAATAGGTATCCCTATACCAGGGATATCCAAAATATTTCTGTTACACTTACATTAAAAGTATGGCGGCTCATTCTAAAATGATCAACAAATAAATCTCCCATATAAGTTGCAATGGTGACTTCAAAGTAGTTCTCATTTCTTGGAATATTCTGCCTCTCTTGAACTTCTTCCGGAAGTGGTGCGACTAAGTCTATAGCCGCCCGAACTAGCATATTGATATGATTATCATTATCATCCCCCAAAATTTGGTGAAAAATTGCCAAATCCATTACACAGAAAAAATAGAAATTTAGAAAAGAATTAATAACTTTAACCATCTTTTAACCAACTTTTAACAGGACTAGAGGACAATTTAGGGTTAGGGATTCAGTTTCAGTTGATCTTGAGCTGTCAAAAGAATAAACACAAACTAAAAACCGCGTTCAGGAGACGTATCGAGCAATCACGACCGCTACTCGGAACGGTGCCACAACTGTTACGTCCACTGAATGCGCCCATTATCACCGCTTTTACTAATGCTTTAAACTGACCGCTTTTGCACGAATCATTTTGCTTAACATATATCAATATCCATTTTCCAGACTCCGGCTTAGATTTCCGGAAAATTGAAATTATTCCGATTTAATACTTTTAAGGCCTACTATACCACTAGCGACCGTATATAGTCCGAATTAGTTCTAAGTACCGAATAGTTATTTTTTTTTATTAATAACCGCAGATTAAGAATAATCTGGTTTTATCTAGGAGTTTCTTGGCTCCAGGTTGAGGACTATTGTTTTATTTTTTTTATAAAGTATATTAATTAGATTAAGCTACTGTACTATTTTTTGATCATAATCATTTTTTATTTTATTGTATATCTTCCTTAAGTAACACGACCTGTTGAATTTAAAACTAACTATTGAAACGTGTTTCCTTTTTCAATCAATACCCCTGGCTATAGAACCGCTTCAGATACCAGGCTGCGCTTACCGGCAGAAGTAGTAAGCGACGGCACTTCATCGAACCCGACTGGACCGTGTTTATTCTCCGCTGTCTAAAGGCTATCTGGAGGCATAGTGTGCCCCTTTTCCCACTAAAAACATTAAAAAGTGTGGCGCTCGAGAAATTTTAGTTAAACCGAAAACAAAAATAAATAAGTAACCACCGTCACCGTGTGCCACACAGTAAGAAACATAAAGCAACCCAACAATACATTTTTTACTTTTTTAGATTTAAGTTATGTTTCGTTTTTAAAATTTTAATTAGTAGCCCAATAATTGCACTATTATATAAAAATAGATCTGTCTCTAAAAACTAAACGGTCTTTTTTCTGCAGCATTTCGCCCTTAACATCGTCACTTGCCCCGCTCCCCCCTACACAAAAAAATTACACACCGACTTATTAAAGGGAATTGTATAGAGAAACAACAAGACAGAGTCATTACAAACCGGAGAGACAATAAAACATAAATACAGTACATACAGAACGTTACAACAATGATACACAATTCGACAGAGAACGAAGATATGACACTGCAGACAAAAGCCGACATGAAAAATTACATGAAATACATACAGCAGAAGGCAGACACGAATATAAATCGGGAAACGAGAAATAGTGTACCCTTCCAGCTCTGATGGTGCACTACAGGTTAATAAAGGAGCAACAAGAATGACAGAAAACAAAAAAATTGAGGACACAAATAAAATGCAGGATCATAATGCTGAACAAACCTCACAAACTGTACATAAAGTACAAATTCATATTGATGAGAATAAGGTCAAAAGAGCTAACAAACAAGAACATAATCTTAGCTGTAGCACGATGTTTGTTGACTCAGAGGAAGAAATGAATGACAAAAACAAGAAGAATACAAACCCTTTAATTAATGCTACAATTGAAAACATTGAATGTAAAATCCTAATTGACTCTGGATGCCAAATAACATGCATTTCAAAATAATTTTATGACAAAATTTACAAACAAAATACTAACATAATAAATTACCCGTAACTGGTGTTAAAATAGTAGGCGCAACGGGAGGTAAAAGTAGAAATGTCTGTTTCAAGTATATTTAGATATGGAAATTAATCAAAAAAATTTAACCTAGTAGCATTGGTATTTGAAAATCTAATTCATAGTGTAATAATTGGAACTGATTGGCTATATCAGGAAGAAGGAAAAATTGACTTCAGCCAAGCAATACTGCAAATAAAAAATAATGAAATACCATTTACAGAAACTAATGAACTAGTTACAGAACGAGATAAAATCCTAGTAGTCATGGGAGAAAATGATATAAATACAAATAGGCCTACTAAAGAAAATATGAAATTACCAGAGCCAATCCAAAATGTAATTACAGAATACCAGCATATTTTCACCGATAAACCTGCGAAAACTAATATATACACACATAAAATAAGTCTAACTGATGAACAACCATTTAAACCCAGATCTTACCCAGTGCCATTATGCCACAAAGAGAAGGTAGAAATAAAAATAGAGGAAATGACAAAATGGGGTATTATTAGAAGATCAGAAACACCTTACATATCACCATTAGTACCAATAATAAAAAAAAAAACGGAACAGTGAGAGTATGTCTGGATGCACAAAGCCTAAACAAAAAAATATACATGGATTATGAAAGTCCACAACCGGCTGAACATTTACTGTATCAATATAACCAAACTTTATATTTCAGTACATTAGATTTAACCAGCAGCAGCAGTTTTTGGCAAATCCCACTATCAAAAGAATCAACAAGGTTCTGTGGTGTAGCAGGGATGTCACGCTGCATAAATATACTTTTTGAAAGTTACAGTCAGTTTGTTTCGTGTTATATAGATGATATACCAATCACATCACCTTCTGAAGAAAAACATTATGAACACTTAAGGATTGTGTTTGAAAAACTGCATGAAGCAAACTTAACAGTAAATTTAAAGAAATGCAGTTTTTTAGGAAAGAGATACCTTTCCTGGGACATATTTTGACTACAGTAGGTATTAGAATTGATCCTACAAAATTGGATTCATTAAGACAATACCCCAGACCTTTTTTTTTTTTTTTTTTACTTTTTTACGGTTCGTCGGCGTATCTGAGGCCATCTAGAACCGGTCATCGACCGTACGGTTTTTAATCGTGCGGTCTACCGACTGGGGAGTGTGAAACGGCACCTTCATCCTACGAGATATCCGATCTCATCCGGCCTGTCCGGCGTGAATAGGATGGTTTTGATGTCGATTCATTTTACACTCTTCCCTAAGACAACAGCACGCGGTGTTTCCCAAGCGGTCACCCATCCAAGTACTAGCCGCGCTCGACACCGCTTAACTTCGGTGATCTGACGGGAACCATTTCCATTTTAAAATTCTTTATTGTCCTATTGCTCTCTATAATAGTACTTTAATAACTAACTTAATCTAGCTTATCCTAATACATAATACTAAAACTAACTAAACTAAGTACAGAGTTGGGCGCATACGGTCCGTAAGCATACGGCCCGAAATGCGCCCAAAAACCAGGCCTTGAGCCTGGCGGCCGATGTTGTGGCCTAAGGTTATTATTACTATTTAAAATAATTTACTGTGTCACACGCGTTCCGGCGGTGCCTTACCGGTGTATTGCAAGGGTTATGTTACTCCAAGGAGTTTAATATTAAAATTCCAAGAAAATTGTGAAGCGGTAAACTGTATTCCAACAGCAGAGCATTCTGGGAAAACTTTCAAAAAACCCAGTAAATTTAGAATATCACAGACATTTTATGTTCGCCTACAGCGGACAATTTGATTGCAATGCAGCACAACCATCTCGCTCCGTCACCTCCTACAGCGGAGAGTGGCCATGTTTTAGTGTTCGGTCCTTGTTTGTTAGTCAGTCTGAGGTCTTGTAAGTCCCTCCCACTGCCGTTTCTCGTGTTTTAAACACACTTTTCTGGCTTCAAAAATACGCCGAACGATTCGGTGATGCTGACGGGAACCGGTGCTTTAGGTGTCGCTAGGCCCTTGCCAACCCCAGACCTAACAATATTAGAAGTTTACGGGGATTCCTAGGAATATGCAATTACCACAGACGATTTTGTCCGAATCATACAGAAATATTACATAACTTGTACGAGTTACTTAAAAAAGGAATTAAATGGGCATGGAATGAAAATCACGAAAAACTTTCAAAACAACCAAAGAAAATATAATTCAGTCTTCTCAATTGTTCCACCCACATTTAGATAGAGCTTCACATGGAAACAGATGCCAGTGCAGTCGCAATCGCAGGAAGACTCTTTCAGATAATAGATGGGATACAATATACAGTGGCCTTTTACAGCAGAAAACTAATTTTTGCAGAAATCAATTACTTTACATGCGAGCGAGAGCTTCTAAGTATTGTAACTTGTCTACTAAAATGGAGAACAATTATTATGGGATCTAAAATAATAGTGTGGAGTGACCACAAAAGTTTATCGTTTTTATTAAACTGTCAATTTCTAAATCCAAGATTAACAAGATGGTATTTAAAAATTCAAAATTTTAACTTAGACATAAAACATCTTGCTGGTGAAGATAACATTGTAGCGGATGCTTTCTCAAGATTTCCATAAAATCAACTAGAAAATAATTGGAGGAGGAGGATATTGTAATCGCAACATCAAAATTATTAGACGACAAAAACGTAATTAGAAACCTAAAGAACTTAAAAGAGTTACAAAGACTAGATGATAATCTAAGCATAGTTATCAAAAAAATTGAAAACAATGAGAAGGAGAATACCCAATACATATTACGTAACGATGTACTGTTTCATGCAGATAAACTATCAAAAACCTGGAAGGCACGCATACCTATTGTGTTGATAGATGTACTAATAAACATATACCATGAGAAGTTCGGGCATTTTGGAGTATGGAAGACACATAAATCTTTATCTAAATACTATACTTGGAAAAATATGAAGGAAACAATAAAGAAGTTTGTCAGGACATGTGAAATATGTCAGAAAACAAAAATAGCTAATCAAGCAATGGTAGGCAAAATGAAATCTGTCATCCCTAAGGACGAAAATGATCTACTAGCAGTAGACTTATTTGGACCTTTACCAACCTCGACAGCTGGTGTTAAATATATATTTGTAGTATTAAATGTGTTCACAAAATTTATCAAGCTTTACGCAATCAAAAAGCCAACAACAATTGAATCGGTTATTTGAAAAAGGGCACGAACGACATGTTCGGCCATTTTCATTTTATGCAATTTTTCTATAATTTTATTAAAGACGAACAATTTGGTACGAAAAGTGCACAAAATATCATGCTAGAACAGCGTTAACTAGATATCAATTTACTGCGTTTGGTTCGAAAAGGTCAAATGCGACACAAATGTGACCTTTTCGAAATAGGTTGGCTGAAACGCATATGTTTTGGCGCGCTATCACGCTTCTGGCTGTCAGATTTCAGTTCGCATTTGTTTGTCGTTGAATCAGCAGTGCATTTTTGTTGTGTGTAAATTTTAACCTGTGTTTGTGTCTTACAAACAAAATGAGTGATTCAAGTGGAAGCCAATCTGATGATAACATCTTACAGAGAAAGCGGAAGAAAGGAATTTTGAATACGGATAGCTATAAGTCAAATGTAAAGTAAAAAGAGCCAAAGTCAAAGGAATTCAACATGTTAATCATGTCGGAAACAGTGTTAATGCCAGGATAACAGGTCCGGACTGCAGGTAAAAGTTTAAAAATTATAAAACATTATATTTTTTTATACGTTTCTTCTGGTTTTTGTAGGTCCAAAATGAAATGTTCCAGCAAGTTTAGTGAGGACCGAAAAAAGAAAATTATAGATAAGGTTAATAGTTTTGATGACAAGGACGCACAAGATACCTTTCTTCAAACTCTGATCGGAGGTAGTCCCGTCAAAAGAAGAAGTAGAGTATCTGCCACTGACAAGCCCAAACCCAAGGCTTTTACTTTCTCTTATAATATCTCTTTAGAAGGTCAACGCATCAATGTATGTAAATACGCGTTTGTTAATTTACTAGGAATTGCAATGAGAAAAGCAAGACGTCTAAGTTTACTCTCAGCATCCGATACCACACATACTATTATTTCTGCTTCAAATAAAATAAAAGAGTTTGTCCAGAAATTTGATGTTAAAGAAGTTCACTACTCCAATACTATCAACAAAAAATATTTACCTGCTTCACTTAATGTGAAAATTATGCACACGATGTTTGTTAATGCAAATCCGGATTTAAAAGGGAAAGTAAAGTACGACTTTTTCTTGAAGAATTTTCATTAAAACTTTGATTTACAAATTGACAGAACAGAATTAAATAGCATAAAAGTCCTACAAAGATAGCTTTATTAAATATAGTATTAAAATTAGGGCAGTTTCTTTTTTATTTTGTTTGTTTAATTCTAGTGTAATATTGCAGTAATATTTGCGTGTTTAAAAACATTTCTTAAAACGCTAGAAAAATCCAAGGTTTTAAAATTAACAAAAATATGTGAGACTGTCAACTGTCATTGTCAAACTTCTATAATGTTAACCAGAAAGTATACAAGGAACAAGTTGCAAGTTTTGGTTTAAACTTTAGCTTAAACCTATGATTAAACTTAGGTTTAAACTGTAGATTAAACTAAACCTATACAATTGACCCTTAGTTTCTTCTCACCTATTTTATATTTCACCTGATTCTTTTAGTAGTTATAAAACTTGTTGCGCATATCATAGAAACGTGTTAAAAACAAAACACAAGTAATACAAAATGACACAAGTGTCGGCATCAGCAAGTGTGGGCATCTTCTCAAAAGTTTAAATAAATTTGTTAATTTTGAAATATAGTATTGAAAGAATAACAATTATTGTACGTTACCATTAAAACATCATTCTGAAATGCAACTTAAACGCATGTCCCATACGGTTTCGACGTTTTCGCGCCAAATAATGTATTATTGCAATCCCAGAAACCGGCAACGTCGCTTGGTATGATAACGTCGGTAAGCTATATTATTTATTTCTGAGTAGGTCTGACAGAGTGGCATTAACACGTGGGTTTAAAAACGTTTATTAGAAATGCCGATTTTTTTTTTTTAGTATTTTCTTACCCCTCCCAGGTTGCTTGAATTTGTTTGATTAAGTAAGTCATATTTTTACCTTCTAAACACCCCTGACCTTGTTGCTTCTTGTGGGTCTGAGGTTGTCTGTAAAATGTATCGGGACTGAAAACGCGGTCTGTATCAGTATATATATATATATATTCAATAAAATAATATAAGATAGGTATATGTGTCTGTGTTTTAATTTCAAATTATTTTGGGTATTTTAAGTATACATAATTTTAAATTATAAAATAAGATTATTTTAGGTATGACTTTTCCAGTTTTAAAGTTACATAAGTGATTTTACCACACGAATTAAATTCTCCAAATTGTCTTCAGGTTTAGATTCGAAAAAATCAATGTCGGCATGACCCCAAGGCAAAGTTTTAGTGGACGATGAAATTACATAACGTTTATCATCGTGGTGTGTTAAAGCGATTTTATTTATAATCTGTGTATAAACGTCATGTAATTCGCTTCGAAATGTCTTCATTTTTCGGAAAACTAAACCGCCTCGCTCAACAACTTTGCGATAATCATCTAAATGAAGTTCCTTTTCGATAACTGATTTTTTTACGCCTTTTGCCTTTTTTAATTCGGAATTTAATGATTTTATATAATAGGCCTTAGCTCCGGTGCCATAAAAAGCAATTATCGGGTCACAAGGAAATTCATCTTTTATCTTACCCGGCACCGAATTACTTTTCACGATATTGAAATTATTTTTTTTGGGGTAATTCGATGTGTCAAATTTATCTGGGTTTTCGATTATTATGCTATAGAAATCATCTGTGTAAACTTTTAATATTAGTGAATCCGTGTCAGTGTATAGCAAGGAAGCATTACTACCAAACTTTTGTTTAATAAAGTTATAATAAAAATCGTAAATTACCGTTTTGGAAATATCTAAAATGGAGAAACCGATATCGACGCGTTCAAGGCAGAACGGCACAAGCGCCAAAATGAACAGAAATGAGTTATGGGTACAGGGTGATAGAGTTTATAATTCTGCGTCGAACTGTGAATATGGCATAATCGCCAAATAAACCAGTGCACCGTAAAACCGGCTGAAAGTTTGCACAAGCGCCAAAGGACCGGCTTTACGCGGGAATGTTTGGCATTAACGCCAGTCGCCCATAAGCTTTCCACGGGAGAGGCTGTGTTCGTTTTGTTAGTTATTTTCATTAAGGCGGTGAGTAAATTTCTTTTAATAATATACTCTAAAGTCCATTGTACCCCAAAAAAGGTATTTTAATGAATTTAACGCTTTATCGAAAGATTAGGAAACGATTTAATATCACGGCGCTTGTGCCAAATCAGTAATAAAATTTTGTGTTTGACACAAGCGCCACATCACAATGCTAATCAAATGGAAACTTTTAGAAGAAGTTTGGGGCATAAAAACGTTTAATATCAAATTAAATTTAACACTGGTTTTGAAGTTTATTATATATTTTTATTTGAGATGTAAAAAAAAGCCATTTTGTTGTTAGGACTAATTAATTTTATATGTTTTATAGAAGTGGCGCTTATGCCTTTTGCATTCTTAGCCGCCTATACCAACAGGTATAAGAAGGCTATTGGAATCAGTAGAAAAAAATCCTAACAACAAATTTTGTTACGGTGTCTGTCAGTCTGTCTGCCGATATGGTATTGTGGGTATGACTGGGACACGATAGCTTAAAAACCGCTGAACCAATTTTAACCAAATTTTGCACAAAAATTTTGAGGTACCCGTAGATAAGGCCTTTAGCTTTTGGCGATGTGGAGATTTAATTAAGGGGGAAAAGGGGAGGGGTTAAACTATTTAAAAAAACACAACTCGAGAACCATTACAGCTAGAGAAATGCGGTTTTCAACTCTAGATTGGCATTGAACTCCTATAAAACTTGTCATTAGGTCAACGTTTGCCATTTATTTGTTTTTGAAATATATAATTATACATTATTTTATTAAAACTCTTTATTTGTTTCTATTTTTACTAAAAACGGGTTATTTTGGTCAAAAATGACCCACCTACAACATTTTTGTGATGGTGTCTGTCTGTCAGTTTTCCCACTGCATAATATATGGGCGACTTTACTACATGCATACTACAGGCGTCAATTTTTCTTTAGGGGCGCATATTGTAGCATGGTTCTTATTGTTGTATTATTTTTACAGAACATACTGAAAAATGAAGAAAACAAGAGGCCAAAAGTTAGCAGACATGGGCCGAAAAGTTTTTAAAGAAAAAAACACTACTAGTATTAATAAAGCCGGTGATAATATAGATAAACGTATCTGTGATATTGAAATTCCACTTCCGGAAAACAGTGAAATTATAGTACCTGATGCAACACTATCATTAGCTGATATAGAAACTGCGTTAACTGAAGATATTATAATCATTTTGCAACCTACTGATAGCCAAAATGATTGCCAAATTGATAGTAGTGAAAACCAAAGAGTTATTGTTGAGCCAATAGCTGTAAATATAGAAACTGCGTTAACTGAAGATATAATCATTTTGCAACCTACTGATAGCCAAAATGATTGCCAAATTGATAGTAGTGAAAACCAAAGAGTTATTGTTGAGCCAATAGCTGTAAATATAGAAACTGCGTTAACTGAAGATATAATCATTTTGCAACCTACTGATAGCCAAAATGATTGCCAAATTGATAGTAGTGAAAACCAAAAAGTTATTGTTGAGCCAATAGCAGTAAACATAGAAGTTAGCACCAGCTCATGCGACTCTCTAAGCCAAGAGAATGCAGATTTAGGAAATGAAATAAATTTCGTCTCCCTTGAAGCAGAACTAATTAACTTTAAAAAAACACCAGAGGAAATTGCAATTAGCGCTAATAAGGATTACAATCCCAATGAAGATAGTGGTAGTACCAGTGAGTCGGAAGAGGAGATAAAAAAGAAAACAATAAATAAAAGAAAAAGAAATTATGGGTCACCTAGCAATGGAAAAAAGAAAAAAACAGAAACAGACGAGCCATTTGAAATCGAAGAAGAAGCAAGGAGCATGGATGAAAATGTTTCAAAAAATAAAAATGAAAAAAATGGTAAAAAGAAAAGCAGAAGAGTTGAAAGAAAAAACAAAAGGATTTAGGTCTTGCATATATTAACACTTCTGGAGATGTCGTGCCACGTAAATATATGAAGGAAAATCCATGCACAAACAGTAAGACCTGCAACAATCAATGTAATACGTTTACCGAAGAAACCCGACAGTCAATTTTCGATTTTTATTGGAATTTAGGATGTAGCGATAAACAAAAAAGATTTTTAAGCGATTGTGCAAGTGTCTGTCGAGTTAAAAGAAGACGTAAATCGAAAAAAGTTAAAGCAAGAAGTATAACAGTACAGTACTTTCTTATAAAAGGAAATGCTCGTGAGCCTGTTTGTAAACAATTTTTGCTTGCTACATTATCTGTTACAGTAAGACTTTTAAGAACAGTCTTAAGTAACAAAAAATACGAAAAATTTCCTGAACCCGATTCAAGAGGAAGGCACGTTCCTCACAATAAAGTTACTGAAGACCTTATTTCTAATTTTAAGGAATTTATTAGTTCCCTACCGGCAGTGCCTTCTCATTATTGCCGAAGTTCGTCCTCCAAAACGTATTTACCGACAGACGTCAAAAGTCTAAACAACTTGTACAGAATGTACGTTTCTCAACAGAAAAGCAATACGTATCTAAAGAAAGGCAAATTTCTGCAGTTATTTAAAGAATTATATAACATAGGAATTCACATTCCTAGAAAGGATAAGTGTGGAAAATGCGAAAAATACAAAAACTTGCCGGAAGAAATGAGAACAGAGTTGGAAAAAGAGATATATAATGAGCATATTAAAGAAAAAGATAGAATTAAGGAACAGTTTTTAAAAGATCAAAAACTGTCTTCTGAAGAAAATGCTCATTTAGTTATAAGTTTTAATCTACAAAAAGTGTTGGCTACCCCTCATGGAGATAATATGCTTCTTGGATTCTCCAGAAAGTATGCAGTTTACAACTTATCTGTTTATGAATCAAATTCTAAAAAGGGCTTCTGTTACCTGTGGGAAGAAAAAGACGCTAAAAGGGGCAGTAATGAAATATGTAGTAACATGTACCATTATTTACAACAGGTTGACAAAACTGCGAAGTACAAAAAAATTTCTATGTATTGCGACAATTGTAGTGGCCAAAACAAAAATCGCTATATGTTTGCAATGATTCGCCACTTTTTAAATATATCAACACACGTTGAGGAAATAGCAATTACTTTTTTGATTGCAGGTCACACGTACATGCCGGTAGACTCCATACATGCCGTAATTGAAAAATTTATTAAAAATAAAGTTGTTCAAGCTCCATCGGAATGGCCGACAATTTTGCGAAATGCGAGAATTAACCCGGAGCCATATATTGTTGTAAAGCAAAAATTTTTTAATTTTCTTGATTTCAAATGTCTACAATTAGAAAAAAACAACAAAATTAAAATTTCTGAAATAAAAAAGGCAAGATTTTTGAAAGACGATTTTAATCTCAAAATAAAGTATAGTTTTAAGGATGATGTTGAAAATAACTTTTACTTTCAATTAAAACCTGGGGCTCCAAAACCGGCTTATTCGAGTGAACAACCCATAACTACAAAAAAATACAACGATTTGAAAAAATTGTGTGAAGACCTAGTTATAAAACCAGAGTACCACTTAGAATATCTGACACTTAAACATTCAGGATCTGTGCCTGATGTTCTTAGTCAATCTGACATTGAAGACGAAGACTGATATTATTATACTGTTCGTAGTTTCATTATTTTAAGAAATATGCTTGATTTTTTTTTAAATGTTTATTTAAATGTATGTTCTTTGCTGAAACTAAGCAGCTACCTACTTGCAATTTATAATTTGCAATATACTGTTCGTAGTTCCATTATTTTAAGAAAGATGTTTAAGTTTTTTTTTTTAATTTATGTTTATTTAAATGTATGTTCTTTGCTGAAAATAAGCAGCTACGTACTTGCGAGTTTATATTTTCGCAAATTTTGTTAAATTGTTATTTGAACTTTAAATTACTTTAATAAATTAGCATAAACGCCCTAAATGAGCTGTGTTACGAATATTTTTGTTTGGCATAAATCCATATTAAACGCCATTTTCGTTTCGTATGCGTAATTGTCGTTTGGCATAAGCGCCATTTCATATTTGGCATAAGCACCAAAACAACCGCTTTTATATAATATGTCGTGGCACAAGCGACAAAACTGTTAATTATTTAAATTTTTTCTATGTTCTAAATAAAAGAAAGTTATTTAAGGCCTGTAATGTATCAAAGGATATATTTACTTTGTTTTAGTACAAATATTTTGCCTAAAAATACGAATATACATTATTTATATAGTTTTTTGTGTTTCCTGTAAAATGAGCTCAATGGCGCTTGTGCCGTTCTGCCTTGAACGCGTCGATATAAATGGGCTTATTATAGACAATTCTTAATTTATCCATATGAATGGCAACAAAATCTTTTGAAAATATGTATCGACTATTGAAATTTAGTCGAGCAATTAAAGCACCAGCTCCAGGTTTACCTCTAGAATTCCCCCAATGAGTTATCAATTTAATGTCTTTCCGTTTCTCAACATTCTCCATAGTTTTTCCAAAAACGGCATTTATAATTAATTTAAATAGATCTTTTCCAAACTTTGTTTTTGATGCATTTCTTAACTGAGTATTGAAATCAATATATTTTTTGAGCCACTTTGACTGATCAAATTTTAAAATTCTATGGGTTTGCATTACCATAAGGCCATTATTAATGGCTTGCTTTAATGTTCTATAATGAATAATATATTTTTTCTTATCGTTTAAATTTGGAATTAATTTTAGCAACTTTGCTGTTTTCGTTGGTGGTACGATGTTTTCCACCAGAAAAGGTAGATCTGAATGTGCATCATGCAATTCTTGAGGATAATGCACATCCACTTCTAAAACATAACCTTCAGAGCTATCGTCATCAACATTCATAATATTTAAATCTAAAATTTCGCGCTCCGATAACCATCGAAAACCGCCGAATGGTAATGCTTGGGACATACTATGACCATACAAATTTGTCGCATCCAGATAGGTAATATATGATGAACGTTCAGTTTGGTCATAGTTAGGCAAATAAGGGTTATTAGCAATATGTTTCCTTTCCGTACACTGACTTATACCTCCTCGAATACCCTTTTGAAAAAAATGGATCATATCAATATCTGTCAAAAGTTCCAACTCTACCTTGGTCATGCGCAACATACAATCAAAAGATAAACTTGGTAGGGTGTAATACTGCGCAGGATCCAATTTATAAACATTCAAGCATGTATCGCGAAACTGTTCGAAAACATCGCACAACAATAAAACATCAGATTTCAAATATAAATCGGAATATTCACCCAAATTCTTACAATTGAACAAATTCCAAACCTTTTTAGCTCTCTCGTAATGTTCGTCACTTACATGTTCTTCACGCAATTGATCGTAAAACTGATTTTTTGTTGGAAGATTTAAGTCATTCATTTTTTCCATAGAGTCAACGTAACTGTATGGAAAGACACCTTTTTGCCGCATTAAAGTGAATTGATCATTATCAACAAAATGTTTTTTTGTTTCATTAAACTCATTATTACTTAAACCGTTACCTAAATTCTCCAACGATGTTGATAAAAATTTAGAACTATCAATAAATCGAAGCTTTAAATTTTTTTTCATTTTTATACCAGTCCTTCTATCAACATAAGCATGCATATAAATGCTCTTTGTAAATGATCCCAGGTTTTCACTAGCAATGTGGCGAATTCCCTTTTTGGTAGTCGTTGTCCCTGATGACGTCTTTGCCGTGTTATTACTTCCCTCTCCCATATGGCCGTAAAGGATCTAAACACACCCAAATCGAGAGGTTGAAGTAAATGACTTGTATGGGCTGGCAGTTTAAGTATATGAATATTCTCTTCTCTTGCGGCTTGAATTAATAAGCAATCCACATGCGAGACATGCCCATCATATATAACAATAATTGGTGCATGATCACGAACCAAAGGAATAAAAGTATTTAGAAAGTAATTTCTAAATATTTCGGAGGTCATCCATCCATTGGCGCTGGCTGCATATACGGTGTCTTTGATGAGGTCTTCATTTCTTTCTGAAATCCCGGAACTCCATACATTATTGCCTTTAAATATTATCAATGGTGGCAATTTTCTACCACTAGCACTTGCTCCGGCCAGGACGGTTATATATTCTCTGCCCGATCCAGCAATAATTCTTGAAGATCTTTACTTTGAGCGATAACATCAATTTTATCCCCATATCTACATAGTTCCTTAATAAACATATGGCTATCATAACCGCTTAGATTATGAAATATTATGGGGACAAAATTAGGTATTTTATAATTTAAATTGCATATCGAATGTGCAGCACCAAATCTTTTTTTGTCGGTTATGTGGCAATGATCTTTTACTTTGTCCTTGATATGATCAAAAGGACGCTCACAAATATTGCAACTATCGGCATTTTGAAAATTTGTTTTATCATCGCATGTTAATTTAGCCATTGGTACAATATCTCTCAAATATGTATTATACAAATGTCTTAAATCAGTCTCAATACGATCAACGAAAACTTTTGCTGCATCTTCACCTCGGTATAGCTCAAATTTAGAAATAGAATCATCAAAAGAACATTTTATGAGATAGGCGAAAGAATATGGTTCATGTTTTAAACTTTTAGTTGTGTAAGAATTTTGGGGGTTTGGTTCTATTGTTGCAACTGGTTTTAAAACTGATTTAAAGTCTGCATAAACCACGAAAGGAACTCTCATTTGTTTTTCCAAACTTTCGAATTTCAAGATATTTTCTGGGACACTCTTACCAAACTTATCTACTTTTAACTTCGTTGTTGGTGTACTAGCTGAAATATGCTAACAATCGTTTTTTTGATGTGACAATAGAGATAATGGTGTGCCAAAGTGGAGTAGACAACCATCACAAAAGTATAATTTACCATGATGTTTTGAAATTTGGGCCGAAACTAAACGTGATAAGTTACTAATCCAACAATAATGACTCTTTAAACAGCTTACATTACAAACATGGTCGCTGTCACCATCATCTTTTATATTACAATCTTTCGTTATAAGCAACAAATTTACATGTCTAAGTAGTTTTTTGGAAGCATATCTCAAATGACCAACAACCTCATATTTGATTTCATTGTTTTTATATACGGATCCTAAACCATAAACATTAATCGAAATGTTATTTAGCTCCTCGAATTTTGAAATGTCACGCAATTTAACTGGAAAACTCATACCTGTTAGATTTAATACTGTCGAGTAATGTGGATAGGATGATATTTGACTTGACATTCTGGTTATTGGGAACAATGCGGAAGTTACAGCCCAAGCAAAGCAGCACTCATCTTGGTTTAAAACATTGATTACTGCCCCTCTAGATTCGATCATCCTAGGCAACTTTATGTATGATGAGCCGTCCAGAGGTGAGAACTTATTCATATTCACTTCCAGATATAAAATTTTTTCCAACGCCCAGCCTAAAACATAAAGAACAAAATTAATATCCATTTAAAAAAGTTTTACACTATAATAAGTTGTTAAATTGTTTCATACTATTTGATTTTTTTTTTGTTTTTAACATACCTGAATCCTTCTCCTGAAACTCAGTTGATTGAGCTTTCATTGCCTCTACAAATGAGTTGTAAATATCATCCAGATTACTTCCAATAGTGACTATTTGGTTCATTGTATTAAAAGACTTATCACTAAATATCTCCTGCGCCGGTAAAAAATATCGTCCCACAACTACCATGTTTATTTTCAGTGATTTTTGCACCTGCACGATTTCATTCATTAAACCCAACACCTTAGCTTTAATGTCTTCAAAAAATATTGAATAATCCACATGTTCCACTTCACTGCTTATTTGATATGTCGCGAGTCTATTTTTAAATGCGCTTTGTACAAATTGAACTCCATGAGACAAAGGAACACGAGCATTGTTTTTATGCGCTAGTGTTCTTTGATGTATCAACATCTTATTACGGGGCACAGTTACATCACATACAACACATGTATCTGCTGTAGCAGCAGCCGTTGATGCAGATCCATCGTCAACCCTACGTCGCTTCCCTCCATAAACACTTTCGAATCTACTCACACAAGATTCCCTTATATGACGCATTAAGGAATAAATGCGAGTAAAAGACACACCACACTTTTCACACACATAAGATGATTCCATTTCGATATTAGGTTACTATACTTAAAACGTTTTCTGAGGATGATTTCAGAACTGAATGCTCAAACACCACCCCAGCACGCAAATTTATACCCATTGTCAAGGTGATTCAAGGGTATAGCCAAATAGAAATTGTCAAGGTCGTTCAAGGTTATAAGGACATGTGTTCCAAGTGTTATGGTTCAAGGTCAAATTAACACCTGCATACGTTCGCACCCAAAGTCATTTCAAGGTCAAATTAACACCTGCATACGTTCGCAACCAAAGTCATTTCAAGGTCAAATTAACACCTGCATACGTTCGCAACAAAAGTCATTTCAAGGTCAAATTAACGCCTGCATACGTATGCGGCCAAGGTCATTCAAGGTCAAAGTAACACCTGCACACGTTTGCGGCCAAGGTCATTTCAAGGTCAAATTAACACCTGCATACCTTTGCGGCCAAGGTCATTCAAGGTCAAATTAACACCTGCATACGTATACGTTCAAGGTCATCCAAGGTCAAGGAGTGGGGGTGAAAATCCGCTCCCTAACTTTCCCTACTCTACTCGGGTTGCCAGTGAGGAAATTGATGTAGTGAATGCTGATCGTGTCGCAATGCTGAAAGAGCGCCGACGTTTGCTGCAGATGCGCTATTTGCTGGATGGAATCGACCCAGCTTTAGTGATTCAAATGGGGAAGAAGATAGGAGCAGATATTTTGGAAGACGAAATAGACTTGCCAGCTCCGGTAACAGTTCAGCTGCCAGTAGAGCAGACTGTGGTTTTATGTGATGATATGTATACTGAGGAAGAATGTTACGAGGATGAATTAGAATATCTCCAGCAAGAGGATGAAGCCGAAGAGGATCCCTTAAATTTCTCAGAGTTTAATACATTACCTACAATAATGAGTGATGGCTATGGTTCCCCAGCCACTTGTGATACTTTAAGACGTGCTATCGATGAGATCATAGATAAAAGACGAAACTTAAGCGATGATATTGTGCACGTAAATAAAGTTTTCCCCGACCGTGATCTAGTCCCACGATGTAATTGTGGAGGACAACATGTGAATAACAAAATTGAACATTGTCACATGAATATTTTGGAAAGACCAATATTTGATGCAAGTTCCATTAGAGCTGCTATTGAACAGTATGAAGCTAACTTAAAGAAATACGAAGTTAGTACACCACCTGAGAGTGTGGTTTTGAAGCCAAGTTCAAGTATTAAGGTAAGCGCTGTTAAACTGAATTAGTGTTTAATTAGCGAAATTGAACGGCACCGTAATTAGCGTCATTCAAATCATTGCACTGTGTGACCTTACCATTACCGCACGCATTTCTACCTGGCTAGTTTTCTCCGATAACCGCACCGTCTCATACCGCTTGCATGAGTTTATGGCAAACATTGGGCGCATTCAGCGGACGAAAAGTTACGGAACTGTTCTGAAAATGTCACCTGAACACACCGCTCCATTTACGCTAGGTTGGTAACTTGTTCCTGAGCGGCCACCATTTGTGGTAGCACTTTTGAAGTTCGCTACATTTTGGTAACATGTTTATTTTGATGTTTTTTATATAGTAAAAAGGTAAAAATGGAGGATAGCTACGAAGTAGAGTATTTTTTTAAAAATGAAACATTTTTTGTTACCGCTGCTGAACATTTTCATAGCCGGATGACCATTGGTAAGTACTTATTATACATAATAATATTATTTGTTTAAAGAAAATCATTTTATTTATTTTTGTTTTAATTAGACCCGCGAAATCGTCAGTGATGAAGAATTGGACCTTTGATTTTTCTTGAAAATATATTATTTATATGTGTTTTCCATAATATACCTTACCTATATAAGTACTACTATCCTATATACATAAACTTACTTACATATTTGAGACTTTTCAATATCTGAACCTAAAATAAATTAAATTTTGTTGCAGATGAAGAGTTCAAAAATGATTACTTTCAGAGAGCCCAGTTGGTTGAAGGTACTGATAATCAAGAGGAAGGTTTGAAAACTGTTACCCGTAAGTTATATTTCTTTATTTCAAATATTGTTTTGTCTGTTTGTCTGTCACCATATTTCATATTTCCAACTTGCACATGGATAAATGCCTAATGTTCACTTAACTTTACTTACAGCTTTTGCCTGGGATAAAAAAGCCACAATGTTTTTAATAAACCAATATAAAGAAAGAAAAGAAAAGTTTAGAGATCCAAAGATTAAAAAAAAAATTTTATGGAATGAAATAAAAGAAAAATTTTCTGAAATAGGGTACTCAGTTACAGAAGAATTGTTAGATAGAAAATGGAGGAATTTAAAAAAAACATACACATCCATAAAAGATAATATAAAAACAACTGGCAGAGGAAGAATTTCATGGGAGTATTATGATGACTTCTCTGACATATATTTGTTGGATAAAACAGTAAACTTACCTCTTCTACTGTGTTCCTTTGATGAGAATGAGAATGTTTTAACAAATGGCAACAAAAGTGAAAGCCCTTCAGCTTTAGAGAAAAATGTATTGCCATTAACGACAAGTAAAACTGTCGAGACTATTTCTTCACCTGAAGCTGTGACACCCAAGCACAATGTCAGACTCAAAGATGGTGAAACGACTAGAAAGTCAAGATCAGGTTTATATTATTTACGAAAAAAAAACCTTGATATAGAAGAAAAGCGAGTGCAAGAAATTTGTCTTTTAAGGTTAGCGTTGGAAAAAAGTAATGAAATCCAAGCCGAAAGAAATAACATTATAAAAGAGCTTGTTACGCAAAATAGAAGAAATGATTTCTTAGAAAATTCGGGGTAATTACAAGCCAGGGAACTAACCTAATATACATGAGATTTCAGGTATGGACATTTCCTGTTAAAGAAATACAGTTTTTAGGTTAGTATATTATGTATGTCATAAAGTTTAAAAAAGTAGTTTGTAATAATTTGAAATTCCTTTTGTATATTTTTATTTTTAAAATATGTTCATAGATGTTTGCAATAAGTGCAAAATATTTTAATTGGTTATCATTTAGCTAATTTTGAGTAGGTATAAGAGTTCATATAAGCACTTTGTTTTTAAAATACAGGGTGTTAAAATTCATTAATTCTTTTACATTTATTTATCTTCCTTGTTTTAGAGATAATTTTGTTAAATTTGGTACATACAAAAAAACTTGCAAAAATAAACAGTTTTAACACCCTAAATCTAAACTAGGTATTATCAGCCATATTTTTATGCTTGTAATTACCTTACCAATAACCCCTTAAAATATTTTGCTCATACCTACCTACATATTGGTATCTTCTGAGAAAACTTTCCCACATATGGGACACTGTGCATTAGTATAAGCCCTCTTAGTTTCATGTACTTACATATGTATGTTTAAAATGTTGTGTAAGATAAATAAAAGCTGTAGTTTAAATTCAAAATTTTTCTATTTCCAGGTTATTACAATGTAGGTTTTATATTATCTGTTTTGTACTCTATTAAATAATAAATTGGCAATTTCATCCCTTTTTTGTACTGCTTCTGCTCTATTGTCTTCATGAGGAACTTCTTGTAAAATTTGATCAGGGCCATCCTGTATATTCTCTGCGATATTATGGCCTTCCTCATGTGTAAGTATAAAGTTATGTACAACACAAGCTGCTGTAATTATTTGAGATCCAAAGTCTGGCTCATCAACATCCAGATTCTTTAGTCTTCTAAATTTATTTAATAATAAAGCAAAGGCCCTCTCAATGATTGAACGTTGTGCAGAAAATTGAAAATTGTAATTAATTTGGACATTATTTAAATGACCATTGTCACGGTATGGGGTTAGAAGATTTTCCATCAATGGATAAGCAGAGTCTCCCAAAATATGCTGGTTTGGAGGTAGTAGTCGGTGTTGCCTAGCAACTATTCTGTCATAAATACGGCTTACTCTGAGTGCTCTAGCGTCATGTACCCTACCTGGCATTCCAACAAATACATTCAAAAACTGCATTTTGTGATCACAAAGACCTGAAACAAAACATTTGTTAAGAAAGATTACCTATATAACAAAAACATTAGACACTTAATAATATTTATATATACCTTGCAAAATTATTGAGTGATAATCTTTCCTATTGTAATAATCATGTGGATTTTCCCTAGGTTGTTTAATAGGAATATGACAGCCATCTATAGCGCCAACGATTCCTGGAAATCCAGAACGCTAAAGAAATGCCTGTATAAAAAAATAGTTAAGAAATTGTAGCCCTATACAAGTCAAAAAATGCTTTATTGTCAGAAATTAGGAATGTTGAGAAAGCTTGTCAATTTATATTATAATATAAAAAGAGAGCTATACTACGTACATGTATAATTTCTTCTCGGTTTTCAGGCCACTTGATAAATCTTGGTACGAGCCTAACAAATATTTCTATGATTTCTTTGAAAACCCCATGAGCAGTACTTCGTGCCATCCCAAAACGGTCACCTCCTGCTAAAAAGCATTCTGGCTTAGCTAGCATCCAAATAGTAAATAATAATCTTTTTTCCAAAGCTATTGCACGGGGTTTCATATTGGGTATATTACCCACACAAAGAAGAAGTTCATAAAATTAAAACATATCATTAATATTTTAACGGTGGTAGTAAAGTAGTAAGTAGTAGTAGCAATAGGTATCCCTATACCAGGGATATCCAAAATATTTCTGTTACACTTACATTAAAAGTATGGCGGCTCATTCTAAAATGATCAACAAATAAATCTCCCATATAAGTTGCAATGGTGACTTCAAAGTAGTTCTCATTTCTTGGAATATTCTGCCTCTCTTGAACTTCTTCCGGAAGTGGTGCGACTAAGTCTATAGCCGCCCGAACTAGCATATTGATATGATTATCATTATCATCCCCCAAAATTTGGTGAAAAATTGCCAAATCCATTACACAGAAAAAATAGAAATTTAGAAAAGAATTAATAACTTTAACCATCTTTTAACCAACTTTTAACAGGACTAGAGGACAATTTAGGGTTAGGGATTCAGTTTCAGTTGATCTTGAGCTGTCAAAAGAATAAACACAAACTAAAAACCGCGTTCAGGAGACGTATCGAGCAATCACGACCGCTACTCGGAACGGTGCCACAACTGTTACGTCCACTGAATGCGCCCATTATCACCGCTTTTACTAATGCTTTAAACTGACCGCTTTTGCACGAATCATTTTGCTTAACATATATCAATATCCATTTTCCAGACTCCGGCTTAGATTTCCGGAAAATTGAAATTATTCCGATTTAATACTTTTAAGGCCTACTATACCACTAGCGACCGTATATAGTCCGAATTAGTTCTAAGTACCGAATAGTTATTTTTTTTTATTAATAACCGCAGATTAAGAATAATCTGGTTTTATCTAGGAGTTTCTTGGCTCCAGGTTGAGGACTATTGTTTTATTTTTTTTATAAAGTATATTAATTAGATTAAGCTACTGTACTATTTTTTGATCATAATCATTTTTTATTTTATTGTATATCTTCCTTAAGTAACACGACCTGTTGAATTTAAAACTAACTATTGAAACGTGTTTCCTTTTTCAATCAATACCCCTGGCTATAGAACCGCTTCAGATACCAGGCTGCGCTTACCGGCAGAAGTAGTAAGCGACGGCACTTCATCGAACCCGACTGGACCGTGTTTATTCTCCGCTGTCTAAAGGCTATCTGGAGGCATAGTGTGCCCCTTTTCCCACTAAAAACATTAAAAAGTGTGGCGCTCGAGAAATTTTAGTTAAACCGAAAACAAAAATAAATAAGTAACCACCGTCACCGTGTGCCACACAGTAAGAAACATAAAGCAACCCAACAATACATTTTTTACTTTTTTAGATTTAAGTTATGTTTCGTTTTTAAAATTTTAATTAGTAGCCCAATAATTGCACTATTATATAAAAATAGATCTGTCTCTAAAAACTAAACGGTCTTTTTTCTGCAGCATTTCGCCCTTAACATCGTCACTTGCCCCGCTCCCCCCTACACAAAAAAATTACACACCGACTTATTAAAGGGAATTGTATAGAGAAACAACAAGACAGAGTCATTACAAACCGGAGAGACAATAAAACATAAATACAGTACATACAGAACGTTACAACAATGATACACAATTCGACAGAGAACGAAGATATGACACTGCAGACAAAAGCCGACATGAAAAATTACATGAAATACATACAGCAGAAGGCAGACACGAATATAAATCGGGAAACGAGAAATAGTGTACCCTTCCAGCTCTGATGGTGCACTACAGGTTAATAAAGGAGCAACAAGAATGACAGAAAACAAAAAAATTGAGG